>OY728143.1:910558703-912958703 GCA_963277665.1 Viscum album | reverse complement strand
TGTGCACCCATGTTGGGAACTCCATCACAGAAGGAGCCCGCCAAAATCTAGTGTTTCGTACAAACATTGGAAGGGCATGCGTTTTTCTGGTACAATAATCTCCCCATCGGATCAGTAGCCAACTAGGAATACCTCCATAGGAAATTTATCTAATAGTTTAGTTCTACCATTTGGAAGAAGAGTATCGCATACCTCTTCAAGTGAAAGCAGAGGCCGGATGAGTGTGTTGCCGACTATGTAGCCTAGTGGAAAGGACTCACGTATTCCCTTAACATGCCACTCACTATGGAGAAATTGCTTACGATGTTCATAGGGAATGTCTAGAAGGAATTGGTCCCCTCTCTGATCACCCAGAAATATCCTGGGGGATTTCAAGACTTCACTGATAAGGCCCAGTGCCTAGAGGACGCCTTACAAAAGGCTAAGCAGGCACGTCTGTTACCTCCTACAATCCTCGCGAGAAGTGCTGCCAAGGCCGAGCTTACCACAGTGACCCAAATAGAGGCCCTCAGGTGACTAGAGTTGTTACGAGTTGAGCCACCTTCATAGCCTAGCAGAGGCCCTCTACCTCAGGTGCAGCCACTGGCCCAACAGCGCCCACCTCAGAATCGACAGGTGCCCCCACGCATTGCGCTGCCACCGCCCATGCGAGATAACCAAGCTCACCCTCCTCGACTGGCTCCTCTATCTCCTCATTAGGTTCAAGCTCCTAGGTCCCCCTTTCTGGACAAGAGAATCTAGTAATACTCGTTTAACGAGGAATAGGTCCCCAGTTACTTCCATGGTTCCCTAGAGTATGGGATTTTACGTTTTCCTGAGTGCAAGAGGCTAGAAGAGGCGAACCTAACTGATCTCCCTAATTACTGTCCCTACCATCAAATATTGGGGAACACACCCAAATAGTGTTATGTTTTCAAAGATAGGCTTCAAGTACATGTGGATAAAAACATATTCTGGTTAGGCCCAGCTTCAGCACAGGTGGCATGCGTTTTCGTGAGGCTAGACAGCAGCGACAACAACAGTGAGTGGAATGAGGTTTCTAGCCACGGGTCCCAAAAGTATGACAAATGGATTGATCGCAATGTAGTCACCCATTACCATGGCATTATATGCGCATGCCTGAATCGTCTAGAGCCTTTAGAAGCTACTGCTACTACTTCTGCATCGTAGTCCTAACCATCCTCTTCCCAAAAGAGCAAACACCAACGGCACAAGGGAAAATAAAGTAACCCGCCAATGCCATCTTCATCCTATACTCTCAATGATTTCATGACCCCAGATATGGAGATCTCACCCAGGATTTTTCTAGTATTGGACGACACTTCAATTGAAAATCAAGAATAAACCTTGATTAACATCGTAGATCTAGAAAACCCTTAAATGATTCCTGACGATGAAGAGTTCCAGGAGGATCCTCCCAACGTCCCCAGCCATCATCATCAACGATGGAGCCGTGGCTATATGGTCGTCAATGTTCCTTGCTCAGTAATTCTATCCAGGTTGTGCATGCTTTCGGTACCATGCATCATGCTCAGCGTAGAGCTCAGTATGCACATCCTTCTAATCTGGTGATGTCATGCCTGCCTTCACTGTTGTTCATGTTGTTAGATTTAGCAGATCCACCTCGATCGCACCCTGATCTGCCACACCGTGCTACAAGATAGTCTCAGTTGTCTGGCCCTCATCCAGTTGCTAATTCGTAGGCTTTGACTTGTGAGTAGTGGGATATTTCTAGTACCAATCAGCTGCATGTCCAGTTTTCAGGGTCCACCTTACCTCATATCATAGAGAGACCTTTTGTGTGAAGACATTCAAGCCCAGCATTGAAGTACGATGTTCTCAAGAATCTATAAATAATTCTTGCAAGTCTCTCTATCCTTGAAGCTATTCTCCTATTGTCAGATATGTGTGAGGCCCTCACCGAGGCTTTTAGAATCCCCCTCTAGTTTGAGATGTAGGTAGCAGCCCCAAAACCCTTTCATGCTGAGGCGGTCAAGAATGATGAATTCCATGCCATCATATCATTCTCTGGAGAAGATGAATCCTCTCTTATATAGGGGCACATTCTCCCACTTTAATCACCATCCAATTCAATGGTATGGAGGTTCGTCGTTTTCTTGTCGACACGGGCTCTAGAATCAACCAAATCCCGACTCAAACACTGTGAAAACTGGTATTTTCCGAGGATGATTTGAGTCCCTATGACCTAAGAATCCAAGGTTATGAGAGGAATGAATAGACACCATTTGGCAAGATCTGCTTGAAGATCAAGTTCGGTGGCCTACTTTCCAGCACCAAAATCTTAGTTGTCTCCCAGGACACAGCCTACAATTAATTGATGGGAAGGTCATGGCGCCACCTGCATGTGGCGGTTCCCTCATCATATCACCAGTGCCTCAAGTACTCTTTTAATGGTTGAGTGGGTGTGCTTCAAGGTGACATGTCTCCTTTTTCCTCTTGTGAAGCCTGCTATTTGGATGTCGACTAATACAAGAGCAATGACATAAAGATTCAGACTAATGAAGTCCAGCATGCTACAGCTACGACCACCCCATGGGTGGATCTAGATGACGCCTACATCTTTCCAATTCACTGATTGGAGGAAATGACCCTAGACATTGTACAATGCTTCTTTGTTTCTAGAATTATGTGGGAGGACATTATCAATTCTAAGAGACACCAAACGATCACCTCGTACTCCTATAAAAATCAGGTTCAGGTGATCCCGAAGCCTTCTACTCCCATAAGATATCGGGATATTCGTCTCATGGAAACAAAAATACGTCATACTTGTTTATTTCACCTTTTTGAAATTAATTAGCTCAAGACGACATTCCACTATTTATTCGATATCATCAAGAATAGCCTCTTGTGCCAAAGACCATACGGGATCTGATCAACAGCCTTCACCGCTATTGTTGCGGTAGCACAAGAGTACAACGATGTAGTGTCCACTGCCACTCAGGTGGGTACCAGCCTCCAATAGAGAGCTACCGATCAGAGGAAACTCCTCCCACCGAGGATCCCTCCTATATTAGGGAAGAAGAGGACTTATATGACACTCCTACCACCTTTGAAGAGGTCTTCTATGCCATGGTAGATGAATTGGTACATGTGAACCTTAGTAGTGATGCAGACCCAAAACCCACATTGATCAATTATGCCATACCCCTCGAGGATCAACAGAAGTACATAGACATCTGTAAACAACATTTTGATGTATTCTCTTGGAGTTACGATGAGATTGATAGACTAGATCCTTAGGTAGCCTTCCACAACCTTGGTCTCCTGGTAAATCACCGAGGGTTCGAGCAACCTCCAAAGAATATGAACCCTTCACATGGTCCCAATGTCGAGGACAAAGTGGACATGCTCACAAGATCCAAATTCGTTAAGAAGGTCTAGTACCCTAAAAGGGTATCCAACATTGTGCCAGTGAGGAAGAAGAATGGATAGATCAGTGTTTGTAGTGACTTCTGGGATCTCAACCATCACTGTCAGAAGGATGATTTTCCCCTTCTCGTGACAGAATTATTGATCGAAGATACAGTTGGATTCCAAGCCATCTCCTTCTTGTATGGGTACTCTGGGAATAACCAGATCTGAATGGACCCCAGGGATGAGAATTCAACAACCTTCCGGGAACCACAAGGTAATTTTTGTTACCATGTCATGACATTCAGTTTAAAGAATGCAGGTGCCACCTATCAGCGGGCTATGCATTGCATATTTAAGACGGTCCTCGAAACGTTGGTGAATGTTAAATGGATGACCTTGTGTTCCAAATCTCTCCAGCATCAGGGAAATCTCAAAGACCTTGAAAAATAGTTGGCTTCCTCCATTCTCACCACCTGAAGATGAAGTCTTTCAAGTGTGCCTTTGGGGTCACCTCTGGAAAGTTTCTCGGCTTCGTTGTTATATACAGAGGCATTGAGATCGACCTAGATAAGTTCAAGGCCATTAACTAGATGTCTCATTTGAGCCAAATTTGGTAACATCAAGGCTTCTAAGGACACATAACCTATATACACTGATTCATTGCGAATTTGGAAGACAAGTGTAATCCCTTTTATCGACTCATAAAGAAAGGCACCATCTATGAGTGGGATGAATAGAGCAAGACTGGTTTTGGGGAAATCAAGACGTATCTTCTCTAGCCTCCAGTTGTAATGCCAACCATCTCCGTAAATCCAATGGTCTTTTATGTAACTGCCATGCAGCAATCTCACGGTGCCCTTCTCTCCCAGAATAATAACGAGGGAATGGAGAATATCCTCTACTACCTCAGTCACATGATCCTCAATACAAATACTATATACTCCTCTATCAAGAAGTGATTCCTTACGCTCGTATTAACAGTACAGAAGTTGAGAAATTACTTGCAGCACCATGAGAAACAGCTGGTGTCCCGAGTAGATCCATTGATGTACATCACGAACTGCCCCATGTTGATAGGCCTTCAGGCTCGGTGCGCAGTAATCCTTCAGCAGTTCGACATTAGGTTTGTCCCTCATAAGGCTATTAAGGGGAAAGTGTTAGAAAACATCCTCACTGCTCATCCAGCCCCTGCGAACTAGTCTTTGGACCATGATTTTCCTGATGAGGCAATCCTATCGGTAGTCCAAGCCATCTCATGTTGGAAAATGCACTTCGATGGTGCTTCCTAGAGCCCCACCGGTAGAAGGATCAATGACTCCATGCTCAACAGAGTAGGTTGATGTATCATCTTCATTACCCCAACACAAGATGTTTGGTCGTACTCATTCCTATTGTTAGAAGGGAGCACCAAAAATAAGGAAAAGTATCAGGCTCTCATTACTATCCTCGAGTTGTCCCTCAAGATAGGCATTCCCCAGTTTCATGTGAAAGGGGACTCTGAACTAGTCATCATGAAGATCAAAGGTGACTACGTCGTCAAAAAACCAAAGATCGTACTATTGTTGGAATGCAAACTCCAACTAATGGCCTGGTTCTCATCTCGGCCAGAAGATACTAATGTCCCCTGATCTCAGAATGGTCAAGATGGCCCCCTGTTTGGCTTAGCTACATCTTTTGTAGAGCCCGAGAAGGATGATCTGATTATCCACGTGGCACACCAGAGAGTCATTGCTCCAGTCACTCCAGATTATAACGATGGCCTACAGGTGATCCACCTCACCATCGAAGCCCCCATTTTAGGACCCCTTGGTCCCTTGGATGTAGTGATTGAAGTGACTCCGAACAAGAGATCCCCCTTTTTCGAGTATCTCAAGAATGGTAATCTTCTAACAGACCGGGCCGAGTGCGAGCGAATCCGATGCCAGGCGTTACATTTTACCCTTCAGGATAGTCTTTGTCATGATGAAATCCTCTACAAGTGTGGTTTTGATGAGGTTATCCATCTTTCTATTCGAGGAGTCAATATTTACCAAGTCATGCATGGAGGTTCATGTCGGTTCCGGCATAGCTTATCTGTAAAGACCGTAAAATTCAAGGGAAATTTTTTCTTAATTTTCTTTGGATTTTTACAAGAGCGCGGTTTCAGACGGCACCTGATTCCGAGGCCCGGAGTGCCCGGAATTAATTTCCGAAGTTTGGCTCGGGTACGTTCAGTGAACGAACGAGCGGGAATTCCTAACTTTTGATCCGGTGCTCGGAATTGAAATCCGAGGGCACCGATGAACTCGCAGTGCCGATATTCGCTTAAAGAGACCCTTTCGGGAGTTGCGTATGTTGCGGGTTGAAAGTTAGTTTTGGGGATTAAAAGATAAGTAAAATAAAATTGTGTGTGAATTTTATTTTATTCTAGGTGGTTAGACTCTCTCATGGGAAGTTGTTGGTGGGGCCCGCAACCACCCAACTTCCCATGTGTGGTTATGAGGGAGGTGGGGCCCACACGAACCCCCCACCTTTTCAAATTCCCTAACCCCTCTAAACCCCCTCTTTAATTTGTGACTCTCCCCTACATTAAAACTTGCCAACTTATCTTTCCATTTAATTTCTTGACAACTCAAGATTTTAATTAATGTAATAAATTCAACTTTTGAATTTTTGAAAGGTGGGCAAAGTGAAAATAAAATAAGGGTAGCTTATTTTATTTTGGGGGTTGCTGTGTTGTGTGGAGATTTGAGAGAGGAAGAGTTCTACACTTTGAAGAACTTCTTTTTCCTCCTTGAAGAACGCGAAGAACCTTCGAACATCGACGAAGAACGCCACGTACTCGGGAATCGTCTTTCGCGACGCCATACCCGCGACACCGACGACGTCTTCTTCCGCGTCATCTTTTCCCGCGACGAAATCGTCGTCAAAGAACTTCGAATCCTCGCTTCACGACATCGACGTCCTTCTTCCGTGACGCCGACCACCGCGACGCGTCTTCCGCGGGTCGTTGACGATCTTCGTTCTTGAAACCAGAGGTAGGGGATGATCTTTATTGATTATTTTTATTCCTTTCTTGAATCGTGGATTTTAGCGTGACTTAACGTGTGACTTATTTTATTTAAGTTCCGTTTTTATTTCTTTAACGTGAGGGGGACCGGACCGCACGAACACGGCCGAATCCCCCTCCATCGTTCATGTTGTTCATGCTGGAGGAAACAAGTAACGTGGTGCCGTCGCACCACGCGGATGAACGTTCAGATATTTTCCGCAATTCCGTCGCGCTTCGCCGAGGAGAGTCTTCAAGAACGCGACGCCGTCGCGCCGCGTTGGAAGGATTCATGGCACGGCGAAAGGGGCGCGGTGCCGTCGCACCGCGCCGGACGACGAACACCGCGGCCGGTTCCGGGCCGCGGCGGAACGAGGAGACCGCGGCCGGTTCCGGGCCGCGGCGCAAGGAAAGACCGGCGGCCGGGCCGCCGGCATCGGGAGTCGAGGGCGGGACCGGAAATTCCGGTCCCGTTGGTAAAAACCGGCCGGCCAGCGGCCGGCCGGATGTCATAAAAGCCGGGGGATTAAACCCCCGGCCGGTTCCTCTAGACCCCCCTCTTAATGAGGGGGGCGGTTCATTAAAGGAGGGGGGGGGCAAAGCCCCCCCGGTTTTGTCCAGCCGGCCCCCATCCGCGGGGGCCGTTTTTTAATTCAAGGCACGGCTTTAAGCCGTGCCGTTTGTGAAACGCGGGGCTTAGCCCCCGCGTGCCTCCCGCGTGCGCCGCGGCACCCCGCCGCCAGCGCGGCACGCAGCCGCCGCCGCCACGCGGCCCGCCAGCCGCCGCCGCCACGCGGCCCGCCAGCCGCCGCCGCCACGCGGCCCGCCAGCCGCCGCCGCCACGCGGCCCGCCAGCCGCCGCCGCCACGCGGCCCGCCAGCCGCCGCCGCCACGCGGCCCGCCGCCGCCGCCGCCACGCGGCCAGCCGCCGCCGCCGTCCGCCGCCGCCGCCGCCACGCGGCCCGCCGCCGCCGCCGCCACGCGGCCAGCCGCCGCCGCCGTCCGCCGCCGTCCGCCGCCGCCGTCCGCCGCCGCCGGCCGCCGCGCCGTCCAGAGGGGGGGGGTCGGGCCGGGTCGGCCCGGACCCGGACCCCCCGTTTCGGACCAGATTCGGTTTTTGGCTCATAACTTGAGCCTCGGACCTCCGAATGACGAACCGTCTGCGGCAACGCGATCCTTGGATCGAGACGGTCGTTTCGGTATATCGCACTCAAGGTTTCGGTTTACTTTGAGTTCGGCCGGGTTGGTTCATTCACGAAACCAACCGGGCCTTCGGAGCGAAAACGCTCATATCTTGAGCTACGGACGTCCGATTGACGTGCCGTCAGTCGCGTAGTGTTCCTCTTAGTGAGACGGATCTTTTGGCATACTCCGCCCGAGGTTTGGACGCAGGTGGAGTACGGTCGGGTTGGTTTTGCCTTAAAAACCAACCGGGCCCCGGAGACGAAAATGCCATTATCTCTCAGACCGGGCGTCCGATCGACGCGCCGTCTGTTGCGTTGAGTTCCTTTTGACGATACGGAACTTTTGGATACATCAACTTCGGTCTTCGTGACAGTTGATGTATCAGCCTCTCGGCTCGTGGAGTGGACCCTCCGTACGAGCTTGCTGTGTGCGGGAACCCTAGTGCTGGCTGCGACTGCTACTACTGCTACTGCTACTGAGACTGCGACGACGACAGTACAGAGATCCTGTGTGGATTCGACGACGACAGTACAGAGATCCTGTGTGGATTCGACGACGACGACTACAGCACTCAGCGATCCTACATGGATCAGTGCTACAGGTTCTGTGTGAGCCCGATCCTGTGTGGGTCCTTGCGCTCAGCGGTTCTGTGTGAGCCAGCGCCTACAGGTTCTGTGTGAGCCCGATCCTGTGTGGGTCTTGCGGGGGTTAGTTACCTATCGATCCTTCGTGGGTCCGACGACTTAGATGGATCAGTGATCATCTTTATCGTCCCTGAAGAAGTATACCTGTGTGAGCTGAATCCTGTTACTTTCCTTTGTGGAATACGTATACTTTCCTGCGTGGACTGAGTTATACTTGGGCTCAGAGGTTGGAGCGTATTTGAATTGATGACTTAGGTATATGTATGGGCATATACCTAAGCAGTGTTGGTTGTTACTTCGTGATTGTACTTTGCTTCGTGGTTTATCCTTTGTGGATTTTGAGAGACCTTCAGGGGTCTCGGGGACCCTACTGAGTAGCTTATACTCACCCCTGCACGGGCTTCGCCCGCACTACGTTGTGTTGGTTGCAGACGACGGACAGCGTTGACCTTAGCTGAGGTTTGCGGAGCGGGACGGTACCCGGAGGTGGACCACTGGGCGGGACGAGCACGGAGCGGACGGTGGGACCCGTGGAGCAGAGGAGCTATCTGTACCCACCCTTCAGGTGGGATTTTCCAGTGGACAGCACGGAGTAGCGGCCTTTACTTTTCAGTTGCTGTTTTTCCCTTTTCGAGTTGTACTTTACTTTCAGTTTGGGTTTGTATTCTGGCCCATTTACTTTTCCGCACTTCAGTTGTACTCTGCTTGCTTAGTGTTTACTTTCCGCTTGTTTACTCTGTGGTGTGTGTTTACCTTTTCAAAGGCAATGCCTTCCCAATTTGCTGGGATCTACGCCTTGGTGCTAGTCGCCAGCCCCTGGCCTATGGAAGGCGGGCTTGGGGTAGTCACGGCACGGACCCCGAGGGCGGGTCGTGACAAATTGGTATCAGAGGAGTTCGGTTCTACCGCGAACTCTGATCTTTTCTATGTGAAGCAATAATGTTTAGCGTATTGAGTGTGGTTATCAGTCCAGGGAGTCCAGTGTTGGTGCGGCGGCCGACGTATCCATACACCAGGACCCTGACTTCTGATTTCCGACTTAATGCACGGAAACATTGAATGCGTGTGTGTTTCAAAGTTTTCTTTGTGATTACTTATATCAGCTCACCAGGTATACTGTTCTAACCGTGGCGCACCTGTTTCCTTTTCAGGATGGCCCCACGACGGCAGCCAGCTAGGGTTCCGATGGTCGAGCGAGACGACAGCCCACCGAGCGACGAGGCTTCGGTGCAGGGCCCTTTTCCAGTAGTGGCACCGGCGGTAGCTTTACCCGCCGAGCCTCCGATGCTTCCAGCAGCAGCCGCTGACGATGCACGTCGCCTCAGCGCACTGCATGAGTTTCAGCGACAGCGACCGCCCAGGTTTCGCGGGGAGACGGATCCCCAGGCAGCAGAGGACTGGCTGGAGGCAGTGGTTCGAGTGTTTAGGCTAGTGAGGACACCAGCAGACCTCATGGTGATCCTCGCTGCGAGCCTACTACACGCAGCAGCAGGACGATGGTGGAGCTTGATGCTCCAGGTGCACGACGAGGCATCTCTACTCTGGACGGACTTCGAGAGCCTCTTCCGCTCTGAGTTCGTCCCGGCCACCCTTCGAGCGGTGCGCATCCAGGAGCTTCTACAGCTGCGGCAGGGCAGCATGACGGTCGCCCAGTACTCGGCGAGGTTTACCGATCTCTCGCGCTACTCGACCGACATAGTACGGGACCCATTCTTCCGGGCCCGGACCTTCGAGCAGGGTTTGAGACACGAGATCAGGGCATCGCTGATCTCCCTCAGCATACCGACACAGACAGGAGTACTGGAGCGGGCTCTTCTGATCGAGAGCTTCCTTGCTGAGTCTACACCAGCACAGCGACCCACCGCAGGGCGGCACGTGGCAGAGTCATCTGCAGCAGGCAGTCGACGGATGACTCAGGGGTCCAGACAGACCAGACCTTCAAGCAGACGATCTCAGGGCACTGGCTCAGCAGTGCGGGGCACACAGCGCGGAGCCAGTCTTCCGAGAGGCAGGCAGTGCTACTCGTGCGGCGGACAGGGCCACATGGCTCGTGACTGCCCGACCCGCCGTGCCGAGGAGCAGCAGTCAGTAGATGGACCACCGAGGCAGAGGCAGAGGGTCGACCGTGGCGGTCCGCAGGGAGGAGGCGGACGAGGCAGAGGAGCTGGACGAGCAGCTGGTGGTGGCCGACGCTTTGAGGCTTTACCACCACCACCACCAGGAGGTCCACCCCGACCACAGGGAGCTGGCGGGCAGCGACAGGCACAGCTCCAGGCAGCAGAGGCCTACGACCACGGCGCACCCGAGATGATTCGAGGTACTATCTGTGTCTATTCCACCCTTGCTGCAGTTCTTATAGACACAGGAGCGAGTCACTCTTTCATAGCCGCTGCCCTTGTTCGGAGCTCGGAGATTCCGACAGAGCCGTTGGCTCGATCCTTACGGCTAGAGACTCCTACGGGAGCAGACTCGACAATCACGCACTGGTGCCGGCAGTGTGAGCTTACTCTAGGAGGCGAGAGCTTCGGCTGGGATCTTCTTGTAGCAGCGTCGAGGCCTTACGACGTCATCTTGGGCATGGATTGGCTGTCCACGGTCCATGCACAGATTGACTGTTTTAGGCGCAAGGTGCGATGTGTACGCACCGACGGGAGCAGGTTCACCTTCACCGGCGAGAAGGGAGCCTTAGCAGCACAGGATGGACTTCCGCGGAGGAGAGGACAGCCCATCACTCATCAGTTGGCTAGCCTTATCCTTGGAGCAGTTGACGTGCGGAGTCCTGGTTTTCCTGCAGTGGTGGATCAGTATGCGGACGTTTTTCCCGACGATGTTCCAGGGCTACCTCCTCGCAGAGAGGTAGACTTTTATATTGACTTGTACCCCGGGACAGCCCCGATATCCACTCCAGCATATCGGATGGCCCCCGCCGAGCTTCGAGAGCTACGGGTACAGTTGGAGGACTTGCAGGGCAAGGGATTCATCCGACCCAGTGTTTCACCCTGGGCTTCCCCGATATTGTTCGCCAAGAAGGCGGACGGAAGCTTGCGACTTTGTGTTGACTATCGTCGCCTGAACCAGGTGACAGTGAGGAACAAGTATCCGCTACCGAGGATTGATGACCTCTTTGATCAGCTCAAGGGAGCACGGTGGTTCTCGAAGATAGACCTCAGGTCAGGCTATCATCAGCTCAGAGTCAGAGACGAGGATGTGCAGAAGACGGCCTTCAGATGTCGGTATGGCCACTATGAGTTCTTGGTTATGCCTTTCGGTGTAACCAATGCTCCAGCAGTGTTCATGGCTCTCATGAACAGGATCTTTCAGCCATACCTCGATCGGTTTGTCGTGGTCTTCATCGACGACATTCTGATTTACTCTACGACAGAGGAGGAGCACACCTATCACTTGCGAGTTGTCCTTGACACACTCCGAGAGCACCAGCTTTATGGTAAGCTCTCGAAGTGCCAGTTCTGGATACGTGAGGTCCACTTTTTGGGACACGTTATCTCTGAGGCGGGAGTTGCAGTGGATCCCGCGAAGATTGAGGCTGTGTTAGCATGGGAGCCACCCAGGAGCGTGACTGAGGTTCGGAGTTTCTTGGGACTAGCTGGATACTATCGGAGATTTGTGCCGAACTTCTCCAGAGTTGCGGCATCACTCACAGCGTTGACGAAGAAGGGGAAACCCTTCGTGTGGTCAGACAGTTGTCAGCAGAGCTTCGAGGAGCTGAGGCAGAGATTGACTAGCGCACCTATCTTGAGGTTGCCTGAGGAGGGAGTAGGGTACGTAGTCTACTGCGATGCATCAGGGACCGGACTCGGATGTGTTCTGATGCAGGAGCGGGCCGTGATCGCCTATGGATCACGTCAGTTGAGGCCGCATGAGCAGAACTACGCTACCCATGACCTAGAGTTAGCAGCAGTGGTCTTCGCTCTGAAGACATGGCGACACTATCTGATGGGCGAGCGCTTTACGGTTTTTTTCCGATCATCAGAGTCTCAGGTATATCTTCTCGCAGAAGGACCTGAACCTGAGACAGCGACGATGGCTCGAGTTCCTCCAGGACTATGACTTTGAGATAGTCTATACTCCTGGGAAGGGGAACGTAGTAGCTGATGCCCTCAGCAGGAGGACGGGCATTCAACTACTTGAGGAGGCGACGGAGCAGCTAGCCTCTTTGCAGATATCCTTCGTGGATAGAGATGGAGCAGCCTTTCTACAGTCTCTCACAGTCACTCCTCCACTACTGCAGCGAGTCAGGGAGGCACAGCATGGGGACGCTGACTGTGAGACACGGCGTGCACAGATATCCTCGGGACAGGCACCTGATGGTTTCTCCCTTGGAGCAGAGCACGACATCCTTTTCAGAGGACGTGCCATGGTACCAGTCACATTGCGAGAGGAAGTGCTGAGGGAGTTTCACACTTCTCCTTTAGCGGTACATCCTGGAGTGGCGAAGATGTACCAGGACCTCAGACGACAGCACTGGTGGCCGGGCATGAAGAGAGCTGTAGCAGAGTTCGTTTCTCGATGCCTTACCTGTCAGCAGGTGAAGGCAGAGCATCAGGTACCAGCAGGCTTGGTACAGCCCTTGGAGGTTCCGGAGTGGAAGTGGGACGACATATCTATGGACTTCGTGACTGGACTTCCACGCACTTCCAGAGGTCACGACTCCATCTGGGTGATTGTTGACCGACTCACCAAGTCGGCACACTTCTTACCCATCAGAGAGCAGGGCTCAGTGGAGAGCTTGGGACGTCTCTACGTTCAGGAGATTGTGCGGCTCCACGGCGTGCCATCATCTATCGTTTCCGATCGAGATACCCGCTTTACTTCCCGGCTTTGGAAGGGGTTACAGGAGGCGTTCGGTACGCAGCTACGTCTTAGCACAGCTTTTCACCCTCAGACAGATGGTCAGACGGAGAGGACCATTCAGACTCTCGAGGACATGCTCCGTGCATGTGTCCTTGACTTTGGTCGTAGCTGGGAGGACCACCTACCTTTGGTGGAATTCGCATACAACAACAGCTACCACTCCACCATCGGGATGGCACCGTACGAGGCGTTGTACGGCCGACCATGTAGATCTCCTTTGTGCTGGACAGACCCAGGGGAGTCAGCACTAGTGGGACCGGAGATGGTCCAGGCCACGACAGAGAAGGTCCAGGTCATCCAGGAGCGGATGAGGACAGCTCAGAGCCGGCAGAAGTCATATGCTGACAGGAGGCGGAGACCACTAGAGTTCGAGGATGGCGACCACGTCTTCTTGCGGGTCTCACCTCGACGTGGTATTCGGAGATTTGGCCGAGGCGGCAAGTTATCTCCGCGCTTCATCGGACCTTTCCAGATTCTCAGCAGGATTGGCGAGGTGGCTTATCGCCTGGCTCTACCACCTCAGTTGCACCGGGTGCACGACGTCTTTCACGTATCCCAGCTGAGAAGATACGTGCACGACCCGACGCACATCATTGACCATGGGGAGCTTGACGTTGACGATGGGGCGACTTTTACGGAGGTCCCGGTTGAGATAGAGGATCGACAGGAGCGGGTCCTGCGTGGGCGATCGATTCCTCTTGTGCGCATCAGATGGCAGCACGGGAATCTCCAGGAGAGCACTTGGGAGCGGGAGGCTCAGATGCGTGCTCAGTACCCTCATTTGTTCCCCTAGTTTTTGTTGTATCTTTACGGGGACGTAAAGCCCTGAGGTGGGAGTAATGTAAAGACCGTAAAATTCAAGGGAAATTTTTTCTTAATTTTCTTTGGATTTTTACAAGAGCGCGGTTTCAGACGGCACCTGATTCCGAGGCCCGGAGTGCCCGGAATTAATTTCCGAAGTTTGGCTCGGGTACGTTCAGTGAACGAACGAGCGGGAATTCCTAACTTTTGATCCGGTGCTCGGAATTGAAATCCGAGGGCACCGATGAACTCGCAGTGCCGATATTCGCTTAAAGAGACCCTTTCGGGAGTTGCGTATGTTGCGGGTTGAAAGTTAGTTTTGGGGATTAAAAGATAAGTAAAATAAAATTGTGTGTGAATTTTATTTTATTCTAGGTGGTTAGACTCTCTCATGGGAAGTTGTTGGTGGGGCCCGCAACCACCCAACTTCCCATGTGTGGTTATGAGGGAGGTGGGGCCCACACGAACCCCCCACCTTTTCAAATTCCCTAACCCCTCTAAACCCCCTCTTTAATTTGTGACTCTCCCCTACATTAAAACTTGCCAACTTATCTTTCCATTTAATTTCTTGACAACTCAAGATTTTAATTAATGTAATAAATTCAACTTTTGAATTTTTGAAAGGTGGGCAAAGTGAAAATAAAATAAGGGTAGCTTATTTTATTTTGGGGGTTGCTGTGTTGTGTGGAGATTTGAGAGAGGAAGAGTTCTACACTTTGAAGAACTTCTTTTTCCTCCTTGAAGAACGCGAAGAACCTTCGAACATCGACGAAGAACGCCACGTACTCGGGAATCGTCTTTCGCGACGCCATACCCGCGACACCGACGACGTCTTCTTCCGCGTCATCTTTTCCCGCGACGAAATCGTCGTCAAAGAACTTCGAATCCTCGCTTCACGACATCGACGTCCTTCTTCCGTGACGCCGACCACCGCGACGCGTCTTCCGCGGGTCGTTGACGATCTTCGTTCTTGAAACCAGAGGTAGGGGATGATCTTTATTGATTATTTTTATTCCTTTCTTGAATCGTGGATTTTAGCGTGACTTAACGTGTGACTTATTTTATTTAAGTTCCGTTTTTATTTCTTTAACGTGAGGGGGACCGGACCGCACGAACACGGCCGAATCCCCCTCCATCGTTCATGTTGTTCATGCTGGAGGAAACAAGTAACGTGGTGCCGTCGCACCACGCGGATGAACGTTCAGATATTTTCCGCAATTCCGTCGCGCTTCGCCGAGGAGAGTCTTCAAGAACGCGACGCCGTCGCGCCGCGTTGGAAGGATTCATGGCACGGCGAAAGGGGCGCGGTGCCGTCGCACCGCGCCGGACGACGAACACCGCGGCCGGTTCCGGGCCGCGGCGGAACGAGGAGACCGCGGCCGGTTCCGGGCCGCGGCGCAAGGAAAGACCGGCGGCCGGGCCGCCGGCATCGGGAGTCGAGGGCGGGACCGGAAATTCCGGTCCCGTTGGTAAAAACCGGCCGGCCAGCGGCCGGCCGGATGTCATAAAAGCCGGGGGATTAAACCCCCGGCCGGTTCCTCTAGACCCCCCTCTTAATGAGGGGGGCGGTTCATTAAAGGAGGGGGGGGGCAAAGCCCCCCCGGTTTTGTCCAGCCGGCCCCCATCCGCGGGGGCCGTTTTTTAATTCAAGGCACGGCTTTAAGCCGTGCCGTTTGTGAAACGCGGGGCTTAGCCCCCGCGTGCCTCCCGCGTGCGCCGCGGCACCCCGCCGCCAGCGCGGCACGCAGCCGCCGCCGCCACGCGGCCCGCCAGCCGCCGCCGCCACGCGGCCCGCCAGCCGCCGCCGCCACGCGGCCCGCCAGCCGCCGCCGCCACGCGGCCCGCCAGCCGCCGCCGCCACGCGGCCCGCCAGCCGCCGCCGCCACGCGGCCCGCCAGCCGCCGCCGCCACGCGGCCCGCCGCCGCCGCCGCCACGCGGCCAGCCGCCGCCGCCGTCCGCCGCCGCCGCCGCCACGCGGCCCGCCGCCGCCGCCGCCACGCGGCCAGCCGCCGCCGCCGTCCGCCGCCGTCCGCCGCCGCCGTCCGCCGCCGCCGGCCGCCGCGCCGTCCAGAGGGGGGGGGTCGGGCCGGGTCGGCCCGGACCCGGACCCCCCGTTTCGGACCAGATTCGGTTTTTGGCTCATAACTTGAGCCTCGGACCTCCAAATGACGAACCGTCTGCGGCAACGCGATCCTTGGATCGAGACGGTCGTTTCGGTATATCGCACTCAAGGTTTCGGTTTACTTTGAGTTCGGCCGGGTTGGTTCATTCACGAAACCAACCGGGCCTTCGGAGCGAAAACGCTCATATCTTGAGCTACGGACGTCCGATTGACGTGCCGTCAGTCGCGTAGTGTTCCTCTTAGTGAGACGGATCTTTTGGCATACTCCGCCCGAGGTTTGGACGCAGGTGGAGTACGGTCGGGTTGGTTTTGCCTTAAAAACCAACCGGGCCCCGGAGACGAAAATGCCATTATCTCTCAGACCGGGCGTCCGATCGACGCGCCGTCTGTTGCGTTGAGTTCCTTTTGACGATACGGAACTTTTGGATACATCAACTTCGGTCTTCGTGACAGTTGATGTATCAGCCTCTCGGCTCGTGGAGTGGACCCTCCGTACGAGCTTGCTGTGTGCGGGAACCCTAGTGCTGGCTGCGACTGCTACTACTGCTACTGCTACTGAGACTGCGACGACGACAGTACAGAGATCCTGTGTGGATTCGACGACGACAGTACAGAGATCCTGTGTGGATTCGACGACGACGACTACAGCACTCAGCGATCCTACATGGATCAGTGCTACAGGTTCTGTGTGAGCCCGATCCTGTGTGGGTCCTTGCGCTCAGCGGTTCTGTGTGAGCCAGCGCCTACAGGTTCTGTGTGAGCCCGATCCTGTGTGGGTCTTGCGGGGGTTAGTTACCTATCGATCCTTCGTGGGTCCGACGACTTAGATGGATCAGTGATCATCTTTATCGTCCCTGAAGAAGTATACCTGTGTGAGCTGAATCCTGTTACTTTCCTTTGTGGAATACGTATACTTTCCTGCGTGGACTGAGTTATACTTGGGCTCAGAGGTTGGAGCGTATTTGAATTGATGACTTAGGTATATGTATGGGCATATACCTAAGCAGTGTTGGTTGTTACTTCGTGATTGTACTTTGCTTCGTGGTTTATCCTTTGTGGATTTTGAGAGACCTTCAGGGGTCTCGGGGACCCTACTGAGTAGCTTATACTCACCCCTGCACGGGCTTCGCCCGCACTACGTTGTGTTGGTTGCAGACGACGGACAGCGTTGACCTTAGCTGAGGTTTGCGGAGCGGGACGGTACCCGGAGGTGGACCACTGGGCGGGACGAGCACGGAGCGGACGGTGGGACCCGTGGAGCAGAGGAGCTATCTGTACCCACCCTTCAGGTGGGATTTTCCAGTGGACAGCACGGAGTAGCGGCCTTTACTTTTCAGTTGCTGTTTTTCCCTTTTCGAGTTGTACTTTACTTTCAGTTTGGGTTTGTATTCTGGCCCATTTACTTTTCCGCACTTCAGTTGTACTCTGCTTGCTTAGTGTTTACTTTCCGCTTGTTTACTCTGTGGTGTGTGTTTACCTTTTCAAAGGCAATGCCTTCCCAATTTGCTGGGATCTACGCCTTGGTGCTAGTCGCCAGCCCCTGGCCTATGGAAGGCGGGCTTGGGGTAGTCACGGCACGGACCCCGAGGGCGGGTCGTGACATTATCAGACTATGCCAAAACGATCTCACCAGATCCAGAGACTAGGGCACTTTTGGACCTCTATGATCCATGACTGTATCAAGTTCGCCAAAAGGTTCCATGCATGCCAGATTCATGTTAACTTCATGCATCTGACACTAGAGCCTCTCCACTCCACCATGTACTCTTGGACTTTTGCAGTATGGGAACTCAATGTTGTGGGACTATATCCACTGGCAATAGCTCACCAGTGCAGATTCAACTTGACTACTACAAATTTCTTCACCAAGTGGGTAGAGTCAGTCCCACTCAAGGAGGTCAAGGCCTGTTCCATCATTGACATTGTGAGCTCCAACATCATCTATAAATTTGGAGTCCCTTATGCTATCCTCATAGACAAAGGTACGAAATTCTGAGCAGCTAAGCTAAAGACATTTTATGCTGAGTACAACATCCGTTCTAACCATACCTCCCACTATCATGCGCAAGAAAATGGATATATTGAGGAGTTCAACAAAACCCTCTCTAAAATTCTATAGAAAACGGTAGGTCAGAACAAGAATAGTTGGCCAGACAAGCTCCCCCATGCCCTATGGGCTTATTGAACAACAACTCGTAATTCCACCCAGGTGACCCCATATTCCCTGGTGTATGGGATGGAGGTTTTCCTACCCATAGAGATTTTATTACCCTCATTGTGCACAGCTTTTTATGATCAGCAAGCACCAGAAAAAGTAGCCGAAATCCATT
Organism: Viscum album; assembly: GCA_963277665.1. Taxonomy (NCBI): domain Eukaryota; kingdom Viridiplantae; phylum Streptophyta; class Magnoliopsida; order Santalales; family Viscaceae; genus Viscum; species Viscum album. The sequence goes on along the minus strand of OY728143.1, from coordinate 912,940,342 downwards.
TGGATGTGTTAGATGTGTTTGAAGAGAACCGTCTTCATGCCCTGCACAATCTGGAAAGGCATTAGAACGAGGTAGCTAGAGCTTTCAAAAAAACTTTCTCCTCTGCTCCTTCTAGCAAGGAGACTTGGTATTGGCCCTGAGGGCACAAATGATACCTCATAGGAAACCACCCTAGTTGGAACCCAAATGGGAAGGACCTTACATTATTCACAATGCTTACTCTAATGGAGAATACTTCTTGGATACCATGGATGGTTATCATACAACTCCCCCCACAAATTCCATTCTCCTCAATAAATACTTTTCCTGAGTCCCCATGGTCCTGCATGACCTTAAACTGTACAATCCTGTATGACCCCAAACTGCACCATGGTCCCGCACGACCCTAAACTGTATTACGGTCCTATATAACCTTAAATTGTCTGGTCTTACCTGACCTGAAACTGTGAAATGTACGACAAGACATTAAACTGTGCATCTTCCTACAAGATGTTAAACTACACCCTTAGAACTAAGTACATATTGATTCCCATCCTCCTGGGATATGTAGGAACACTAATACATTTCATCTTGAGTCCATCCCCAAACTCTTTTCTTCGACTATCCCCCCAGGGTGTTGTTCTCTCGGAGGACCCTACATGGTGTAGTACAGGCTTTTTTGGCTTCACTCATGTCGGGATTATGAAGATCTCACCATGTGCTTCCTCCATGTTCTTATATTATCCCACGTCCTTACTACACGATGCTAAACTGCATGGCTGTCAAGAAATACATATGGATTGAGTCCCATCGTCATGTAATACATAGGAATGCCCAGAAATTTTGTCTGTTGGCCCAACCCAAACATCAAAATATCCCCTCGGGTCATAACACATAGTGTGGTGTAAGATTCCTCCCGAATTCACATAGATTTCATCAAAACCACACCCCACACATCCACATGATACATTCCTCCCTCCATTTATCATTCCATCTGTGAACATAGGCCCACATGCTTCATGAGCCCCATCATTTTGGTTTCCACCGTCTTTTAGAAAGGAACCCTGAATAGCATGGATACTTGGCACACGGGATCTCCTACCAATTCGGTTCAATGCCCCCAAGGGTTTGGAGAGAAAAATTGATACATGTCCCATGTAGCGAATGTAGTCAACGGTCGAAGCTCAATTGTTTGCCCCTGAAATCCGATCACACAAAAATGGATACTCTGTTGCAAAACTGGTCAACAGATATCCTCTATCATCATTTCTGCTTTGTTATCTTCCATAGACATGATGATTATCCCTCTCCATTCAGTTGTCCCATGCATATGACATTAAACTAGGAATTTACGATACGAGCTCTACGACCTTAAACTAATATCACTATCATCCTCACTACAAGACGTTAAACTACAAGAGGGTTGTGGCATTCTGTCTGTGGCCCAGCTTCAGGTCCCTCGACCTTCTCAGGCACCTATCCCACGTTCTCACTTAGGATTGTAGGGTTGGGTATGGGGTTATGTCCTAATTCGCGTTAGGTTACCAACTGTGCCATTCACATCCCTCGTTGAAGTACCTTTCCCCTATCAGCGTCCTTGTCGCAGGACGTTAAACTGCATGACACATTTTAAAACTACTTGTGGCTTGATTCACATCTTTATGGGAAACATAGGACTGCCCGAAAATCTATTCTTCAGGCTCAACAACATCTCTTAGAAACCTCCCTATAATCTATGCCCCCTGGCCTACATTCTTCCAGGAAAAGTGTGTATGGTGTGGTAATGGATTATGTCCTCATTCACGTCAGGTTTATAACAACCACCCCGCATAACTCTCTCTCAAAATTTCCCTTTTCTCCCTTTCCCCACACTCATTTCTTCAAGATGGTCTCCCTTAATTCGGGTCCCTCAACCCACTTTGGTGATTCGCCAATGTTCCCAGAAGTACTCTCGTTTAGAGCCTAGAGTGTTGGATTCTGTCGGGACTTGATTTCACCCATGTTTCAGGCTTCGTGTTCCCCTTCATTTGGGATTACATTATCTTTCACATCTGAATCAACCCCCAAATGTCATGGATGCTCGGCCCAAGGGCCCTCCTTCCATTATGGTCCAACTCCCTTGAGGGTTTTAGACAACAAATTGATAGAAGTCCCACGTTGTGAATAAATTCAGCGGTTGATGCTCATTTTTTGTCCCCATTTCAGGCTAACATGATATGGATGTTGTGTTTCAAACACTATAAATAGTCATCATCCATCATCATGCCAACTCCTTCAAGCCTTAATGTTTGTTACATGATTTACATAATTTTCTACTCCATCATGTCCATGTGGAATTTCGATACTCTTGGTGTTATCCCTAAGTGAACATTTTCATGTTAGGAGGAAACAATCCATGGTGAGGCATCATTCGGGGCTCCACACCGACTCCCTTCTTCCGTATATTCCATTTATTGCAAAAAAACCTCATCCTCCCTTATTTCTCACACCGAGATTGACTCCAATGGGCTTAGGGATTAGATCGAGGTCTGCACCCTACTCGGAAGAGTTTCATTTCTCTATGGTCCGAGATCTTTGACCATAAAATAGGATCTCCATATATGTAACCTTATATAACTACGTATGGCTTGATTCCCAAGCTCATGGGATATGTAGGAACACCCAGACATCTAGTCTTTGGGTCCATCTCGGCTTCCACTGATATATCACTTATGTTCTGCCTTTTAGGCCCCGACTATTACAGGACCGCATGGTGTGTCATGCGTGGGGGATAAAAAAATATTATTTTTGAATATTTTACTAATAATAAATGATATAATTTCCTCACATTGTGCTAAATATATTCATATATGATAATATTTGGGATTAGATCATTCATTTGAAATTTTGTTGAAAATTCCAGTTTTACCCTTTTAAAATGTACTGTAGTAATTTAAAGATAAATATTGTAATATTTATTAATGGAACTTAATATTTTGTAACATTGTTCCTAATGTAATGTTATACAACTTTAATTCAGGAAACTAGAGCTAAAAAGTGCATTTGGATGGAGTTAATGAGCCAGTAAGACAATAGTGGGCTGGACTCGGATGAATGGATATGAGTTCTGTATTTGGGTAATATATTCTCCATCTAGACTGGGATTGACCCCAAATTTTGAGGAAAGATAGGGAACATGCTTTGTCACAAATCATCCTTCTGGAAGGCCGGCCAATTCACCCGTTTTGGAGGACAACTAGGCGGTGAAACACGGAATAAAATATTTGGCCGAGTTTTTCATTTCACACATAAAAAGTTAGGTAACCCTAGCCCTCACAAACTCTATTTGAAGGGGGTTTTAACTCTTTGGGAGGTCTGGTCGAGGTAGAGGGAAGGTGTGGCCGAAAGGGTGTCTTTTGGGAGCCCCTCACAACTCTTGGAAGAAGTAAGATTTTGTGCAAACCTCTCTTCCAAAAAGGCTCTCCTCTCCCACCACCTCTTTGTATTTCTTTTCTATCATGTTTGTTTCTTGAATTTTTCTTCAAATAATCTTCTGTGTTATTTCCTTTTCTTATTATCTTAATATTTTTAATTAGGTTGGAATCAAGAGTGTAGACGAGATTGGGTTCTACCCTTTCAATCCTTTGCTCATGCAAAACGTCTCCACGATGAATAAACCACCCAAGGAAGAGTAGTTCTTTTTAGTAATCGATCGACATATATCCTTCTTCATTTAATTATTTTGAATCATTGTGACACTGTAATTAAATTAATATGATCCATGAATTGTGTTTTTAAATTGTATGAAACTATGTAAGAATTTGAATAATTAACACAAAAACATTAGAGGTCGAGATTTTGTGTAAATTGTGAGAGCGCGATCTTAATCGGTAATACAAGACCACACAGGATAAATTTGTAGAGTTCAAATATAATCCCTAAACATAATTCATCCTCATTTCCAGAATTGATATGTGATCTAGTTAACCACTGACCACAAGCTAACATTAGAACAACAATCAAAGCAGGGTACTGCGATTGCGTGTTCCGAAGCTAGCCCAGGGTTTAAGTAATTCCATCTTTGTGGTTAAGTTAACTCTTGTAGGGTTCAAGGGTTAACAAATTAGGGGATCAAAATTAAGTGTATATTGGTTTAAATAATAATGATGAATAATTAAATGAAGAGGTAGAGTTATATTGATTATGCCTTTTAAAATATTTTCTAAAAAAACATCTTCTTGTTGTGTCTTTTTAATCAAACTTCATTTCAAAATTAAAAACAAAAAAAAAATACAATCTTCATCTAGAAAACTTCTTCAAGTTTTATAAACTATAAATAACCACCCCCCATCCTTTAAAGTAGTGTTTTTATTCTCTTTTATTTTATTTCTAGAATACCTCTGAAAAGTTTTTTTAATTCACTTCCTCCTTTGAGAGGCGACCTTAGTCAGCCAGTATACTGCACCTAAGTACCCCAAAATCACACTAATCATTTGAGGGTGCCCACGACAGTGCTCTTTCAAATTGGTGTCATTTCTGGGGAGTCAAGTTTTTATTTCAATCAATTAGAGGTATTTATTTTATTTTACATTTTATTTTCTTCCTCTCTTCTTTCTTCCTTCTTTACCCAATCTTATTTTTTTTCTTCTTCTTTTATTTTCTTATACTTCTTTTTGGTCCATAAACTCGAAATTCTAATTTTTATTTTACTATGGTCTACTTCCCTTCTTTTCATCTTTCATTGATTTATGACACAAACTAATCCTGAAGATCTCTTAAATCTTGACCTCGAGATTGAACGTAGCCTTAGGGCTCGAATCATACATTCTCAGTCTATGGGAAGTTTCAATATTCAACCAGTTGGTGAATTCCTCTCTTCTAGAAACCTTGAAATTGGAAAAATTCAAATTCAAACATAAAAGAGGAACCGATGGCTGAAAATAATGGAAATGAACTTAATAGAACCATTAAAGAATTGGCTGCATCAGATATTAACTATCAACCAAATTGTATTTCATACCCGAACGTCGAATCGGACTTTGAATTGAAATCTGGGTTAATTCACCTTCGTCAAAAATTTCATGGCTTATTTGGTGAGGAACCCAACAAACACCTTAAATAATTTAATGTGGTTTTCTCAACCCTTAAAACAAGAAATTTTTCAACAGATTAAATCAAATTAATAGCATTCCCATTCTCATTTTATGGACCTACAAAAGATTGGATATATTATTTGAAACCTGAAGATGTAACATGATGGAATGATTTGAAACGTCTTTTATTGCAAAGATTTTTTCCAGCATCAAGGACATCATCCATTCTAAAGGAGATATCAGGGATCAAACAAGCCCAAGGGGAGTCAATTTATGAGTACTGGGAGCGATTCAATAATTTTTGCACAAGTTGTCTGCATCACGAAATCAGTGAGCAACTCCTCATCCAATACTTCTACAAAGGACTCACACCCATGGAGAGGAGCATGGTGGATGTTGCAGCTGGAGAAGTAGTGGTGGAAAAAACACCAGTAGCTACACGTGCGATGATCAACAAGATGGAAAAAAACTCCCAAGAATTTGGTGATAGAGGTACATCACATGTTAGGGGAGTACATCAGGTAAGTCCTTATTCTCTTGAAATTAATTTGATTGATATCAAGTTGGAAGAATTTACCACTATGGTGAGGCAGATTTCTTTGGCTCAAAAGACATCCCAACCCACTCCTTCAAAGCCTTGTGGAATTTGCACTAAGACAAGACACCCAACTGACCGTTGCCCACAACTACAAGAGACAGAGGATTGTGCAGCAGTATTCCCTAGGAGACCATTTTAGCAGCAACAAAAAACATATCCCCAAAAGAAGTTTGATTCATTTTCTCCAACATACAACCATGGTTGGAAAGATCAACCAAACATAAGGAATGGATCTGGACAAAAACAAAGGCCACACTTTCAACAAAACATCCAGCAGCCTCTGCCTTAACAGTAGGGTTTCCAACAACCCCAATGGTGATTTTAAGCCCAATCATCAACAAGCAAACAACAGGGGAATCCCACACTAAAGGTAGATTCTATTACTGATAATCTTTTGAAGAAAATTTTTCTTAATCAACAGAATGAGCTGAAGAGTCCGAGTTCAGAGCTGAGGGAGTTGAAGATTCAAATGAGCCAGATTGCCACAACCCTCCATGAACTTGTGAGTAATAATTCTGGAAATCTACCTTCCCAACTCACTCCAAATCCAATGGGGAATGTTAGTGCCATCACATTGAGAAGTGGGAAGCAAATGAATGATACATCTGTACCTACCATTCCACCGGGATTCACCTCTACTCCAGAGAAGCCGAAATCCATACCAACTGATAAGCAATCCAAGGAGAAAGAAAAGGTAAGAAAAATATTGATGATGTTCCTCCTAAACCCCTTCCATTTCCAAACAGGGTTGTTCAAAACAAGAAGATAGCTGAAGAAGCAATAAAAAAAGAGGTTTTGGAGACATCAAGCATGTGGAGATCAACATTCCTCTACCTAAAGCCATTAAGAAAATCCCAAGGTATGAATTTTTTTTTAAAATAACTTTGTACCAATTGAAGAGGGATAAAGGGAAATGAGAGGATCAACCTTGTAAGGAATGTCTCAGAACTCATTACACCAACTTTAGAAATTCCAAAAATGTGCAAGGATCCCGAAACATTCACCATCCCTTATTGGTGAGTTGAAGCTGACAAGATTAGTGGTGCAATTGGCGAATAGATCTACGTCATATCCTGCGGAAGTTCTTGAGGATGTACTTGTCCAGGTAAGAGACATGATCCTTCCAGCAGATTTCTATGTGCTTAACATGGAGGATGATCAGGGAAGTTCTCATGCCCCCATTATCTTAGGTAGACCCTTCCTCAAAACTGCTAAAACTATCATAAATGTCAATGAGGGTACACTTTCCATGAAGTTTGGAGATGATGTTGTTCTATTTAATGTCATGGAATCCATGAAGTACCCCTCAGAGGACCATTCGGATTTTGTTATCTCCCATTTTGAACCACCAAATAAAAACTCCATGGATTTTGATTGTCCTCTTCTTGGGGAGATTATGAGTATTGGTTCAAGTTTGATGTCTAAGAGAACTTCCACACATGTTTCTGATACACAATCCACTCTTGGATTTGATTTGTATGTAGATTCATATTCTGATTTTGATCATGTTCACTCTAATTATGACATGGCTGTTGAGTATGCTGATGGATTTGATGCTTTATTCGCTGATTTTGATGAAGTCTATTCTGATACTGATGCTCTTTGTGCAGATATTTTAGTTCCTTCAATTTCTCCATCCATACTACACCCTCCTTCATTAGAACTCAAGCCATTTCCACCAAATCTGAAATACTCATACCAATTGAGTGGTGAGAGATTACCTGTTATCATTGCTAACAATATCCCTTTTGAACAGGAAAAAAAGCTTTTGAATATTTTGAGGGAGAACATCAGGGAGATTGGGTGGACCATGGATGAAATATCATGTATTATCCCCTCCATTTACATGCATAGGATTCTCTTGGAGGATGGGGCTAAACTGGTGAGACATCCAAAAAGGAGACTCAATCCCACCCTCATGGAAGTTGTTAAAAAATAAGTTCAGAAATTTCTCTAGGCTCGTATAATCTTTCCCATTTCATATTCTCAGTGGGTAAGTCCTATTCAGGTTGTACCTAAGAAGAGTGGTGTTACAGTTGTTAAAAATTAGAAAGATGAGTTAGTTCCAATGAGGGTGAAAAACAGTTGGCGTGTGTGTATTGATTATAGGAAACTAAATCAGTCTACTCCCAAGGACCATTTCCCCCTCCCATTTATTGATCAAATGCTTGAGTGACTAGCTGGGAAAACACGCTATTGTTTCTTGGATAGATTTTCTAGATATTTTCAGGTTCCTATAGCTCCGGAGGATCAGGAGAAGACTACATTCACCTATCCATTTGGAACATTTTCCTCCCAGAGGATGCCGTTTGGACATTAAAACACCCCAGGTACCTTCCAGAGATGCATGGTGAGTATTTTTTCTGATTTTATTGAGACCTTCATGGAGGTATTTATGGATGATTTTACAGTGTATGGATCCTCATTTGATAAATGTCTAAATAGTTTGGGAAAGGTATTGAATCATTGTATTGCGAAGAATCTGGTCCTAAACATTGAAAATGTCATTTCATGGTAGAGCATGGCATTATATTTGGGCATGTACTGTCAAAACATGGGATAGAGGTTAATAGATATAAGGTAGACATTATTTCATCCTTACCATATCCTTCTTGTGTGCGTGATATTAGATCTTTCCTAGGGAATGTTGGATTTTATTAGCGCTTCATCAAAGATTTTAGTAAGATTGCTCTTCCTATGTCATGATTACTTCAAAAGGATTCGGATTTTGTGTTTGATGATTCTTGCAGGACATCCATTGATGATCTAAAGAAGTGTCTGGCCACTCCACCTATCATACAGCCCCCACGGTGGGAGATTACTTTTGAGATTATGTGTGACGCCTCCAACTTTGCAGTTGGAGCTGTCTTATCTCAGAGGGTGGAGGGACGTTCACATGTTATTGCCTATGCATCGAGGACACTGGATTCAGCCCAATCAAACTACACAACCACAGAAAAGGAGTTTCTTACTGTCATATTTGCTTTAGATAAATTCCGTCTGTATTTATTGGACACTAATGTTGTTGTTATTTTATGACCATGCATCTCTGAGGTACCTCTTGAAGAAGCCAGTTGCAAATCCCAGGCGGATCTGGTGGATGATCCTTCTTCATGAATTTGATATTGAGATAAAGGAAAAGAAGGGGCCAGAAAACTTAGTGGCAGACCACATGAGTAGGATTACTCACACACTAGAGGATGACACCTTGGACCAGGTACCACTTCAGGACACTTTCCTAGATGAGCATCTTTATTCCATCTCAGGTACGCATCCTTGGTATGCAGATTTAGTTAATTACTTTATTGCCTATGAAATCCCTGCAAAATTAAAGAAACATCGGGTCCAAAAATTAAAAAGTGAGTCTCGATTATATGTGTGGGGTGATCCTTACCTCTGGCACTTGTGTAGTAACTAGGTCATTAAGAGGTGTGTTCCCGATCATGAGTTTTAGTCTATTTTGCATTTCTGTCATACACTTGCTTTTGGTGGACACTTTGGACCCCAACGGACAGCTATGAAGGTTTTGGACTCTAGATTATATTGGCATAGCTTATTCTATGATGCCCATGTGTTTTGTAAGTCATGCTCTCGTTACCACTACACTGGGAACATTTCTAGGAGACATGAGATGCCCCAACAACCCATACTATTCTGTGATATTTTTGATGTATGGGGCATTGATTTATGGGTCCTTTTCCTAGTTCATTTGGATTTTTATATAATTTGGTTGCTATTGATTATGTGAGTAAATGGGTGGAGGCCAAGGCCACCAGGACTGACGATTCTCATTTTGTAGTGGATTTTTCCAAGGATCAAATTTTCTGCAGGTTTGGATTACCAAAGGCCATCATCAATGACCAAGGGACACACTTTTTCAATAGGAATTTTAATTCCCTCCTTCTAAAGTATGGGGTGACACACAAAACATCAGCACCACACCACCCCCAAACAAATGGCCAGGATGAGGTTTCAAATCGTGAGTTAAAACAAATATTGGAGAAAACTGTGCAGCCAAATATGAAGGATTGGGGCAAGTGCTTGGATGATTCATTGTGCGCTTATAGGACAGCATAGAAGAAACCCATTGGTATGTCCCCATTTCTGATTATTTTTGGGAAAGCATGTCATCTCCCAGTGGAAGTCGAGCATCGGGCATATTGAGCTATAAAGAAATGCAACATGGATTTGTCCCAAGATGGAATTCAAAGGAAGTTGAAAATTCAAGAGCTTGAGGAGATTCGACTGTTATCATAGGAGAACTCAAGGCTCTACAAGGAAAGATCAAAAGCAGCTCATGAAAAAATGATCCAACAATAAGAGTTTCATGTTGGAGAGAAAGTCCTTCTCTATAGTTCATGACTAAAGCTGATGCCTGGTAAATTTCATTCCAGATGGTTAGGTCCTTATGTTGTGACTAATATTTTTCCTTATGGTGTAGTGGAGATCACACAAGAGGACACATGAAGGATCTTTACAGTCAATGGGAAACATTTGAAGAGATACATTGAGGGACTTCCTACTAATGTAGTGTATTTTATCACACTGCATGACCCCATCATCACTTGAGCACATCAGGCTGTTCCTAACCCTTTCAATTTTATATTATTTGCCCTATTTAAGAAAATTTCATTTCATGTGCATATATCATCTCATCGGTTCACATTGAGGACAATGAAATATTTTAAGTGTGGTGGAGGGACATTTTAGTTTAGTAATTTCAATTGTTTTACTGTTTAAAAACAAAACAAAAAACAAAAAAAAAATGTGTGTTTTTCAAATTTTGTGTGTTTATTTTTCAATTTTATTTGTGTTTTTGAATTTTTTGAGCAAAAATGATTATCATCACAATTTGGAAATGCATATCAATGAGTGAAACAATTTATCCCTTGAAACTAAGCTTAAATGGATGTTGAAATAACATTGTTTCAAGTTCAAATATTTAGTAATTTCATGAAAACTACACCGAATTTTGAATCCCATGCCACATCTCACAGTCTTTATATTTGAAATCACTTTACTGTGAGGCTTATTAACCATTATTTTCATATTCTTTACATTCACCTCACTTCTTGAGAGAACCAAACCATGCTTGATTTAACCATAATTTGATCTATTCATGTCAAAACATGAGGGTTTGAGGTACTTATGTTTAAATGATTGAGGCATTCGTTTGGTATTAAAGCCCATATTTTAATGAATCCTTTTTCATAACGGTCTACCTTGATCATTTAATCCTTTTAGCCCTTATAAGCCACGCACAACCTGTTAGGTTAGCCACATTACAAGCCAATTTTCCCTATCCAACCAACTCTTAAAGTGAAATTGCATAATCTAGTTGAGCTTATGTGTGGGGGAATATATCTTGTGTTTTGCTACCACATTCTATGATACTTTGGGTGGAAAATTAAATTCTGAATATATTTGTTTGCGGTATATGAAAATCATTATATTGAATGTTGTGCCTTTTCTGGAGCTTCTAATTGAGGTGGAAAGTTGTGCCCATCTAGAGCTTTCATGAAAATCATGTTTGAGAAGATTGAAATTTTTATGCTGAAATGATGAATGGTGTAAACATTTCATGACTTTTCATGATGATGGAGCTGAATTGATACTATGGGGATTGAGGATAAGACCATATTTAAGTGAAAATTAGATTAATGAAATTTTACTTCAAAAAGAGTCAAGCCCTCCTCATTCAGCCTCAGAATTTTTCACATCTTAATCCTACCAACTGAAAGCCACAGAACAACCCTGAAAAGTACTCATGATAAATGTACGTCCTTGACTCACAATAGGTAGCGATATAGGAATTTATCAGTCCTATGGTGACCCTTGTATGAGTTTGGATGAGAAAGACATTGCAAAAAAATGACATTTGTGTGATAAGAGAAAATTCAAGTAAGGTAAGTGTTTTGTGCTTGGGAGGATAAATAAAGTGGCAATATATTGAATGATATAAATGAAGAACTTGAAATAATGGTTTTTTATGAGGCACTAAATCTTTTGTTTATTGGTGTGTAATTTTTTGATCTCAAGGATATGTGTTTTAAAATTGGTGTTGATTTGATATTGATGTTTACATGACATGAGGTTTTTCCCAAGAGTGAAAAAGGGTAAGTGTGGGAGAGTTGATAAAACACTATTTTGCTGAATATTTTATTGATAATAAATGATATAATTTCCCTAAATTGTGCTAAATATATTCATTTATGAAATATTTGGGATTATATCATTCATTTGAAATTTTGTTGAAAATTTCAGTTTTACCCTTCTAAAATGTACTGTAATATTTTGAGATAAATATATTAATATTTCTTATTTGAACTTAATATTTTGTAGCATTGTTTCTAACGTAATTTTATACAACTTTCATTCAGGACACTAGAGCTAAAAAGTGCATTTGAATGGAGTAAATGGGCCATTAAGCCAATGGTGGGCAGGACTCGGCAGAATGGACATGGGTTCTGTATTTGGGCCATAGCCTCTTCGTCCGGGCTTATATTGAGCCCCAATTATGAGGAAATCTCTAGGAAATAATGTGTCACAAACCATCCTTCTGTAAGGCCAGCCAATTCATGCGTTTTGGAGGCCAAATAGGCGATGCAACTTGGAATAAAATATTTTGACGAGTTTATCATTTCACACTTAAAAAGTTATGTAACCCTAGACCTCACAAACTCTATTTAAAGGTGGTTTTACCTCTTTGGGAGGGCTGGTCGAGGAATTGGGAAGGTGTGTCCGAAAGAGTTTCTCTTGGGAGCCCCTCACAACTCTTGGAAGAAGTAAGGCTTTGTGAAAACCTCTCTTCCAGAAAGGCTCTCCTCTCCCACCTCCTCTTTGTATTTCTTTTCATTCATGTTTGTTTCATGAATTTTTCTTCAATTAATATTCTGGGTTATTTCTTTTTCTTATTCTATTAATCTTCTTAATTGGGTTGGAATCAAGAGTGGAGACGCGATTGGGTTCTACCCTTTCAATCCTTTCCTCATTCAAAACGTCTCCACGATGACTACACCGCCCATGGAAGAGTAGTTCTTTTTTGTAATCGATCGAACTCTATCCTTCTTCATTTAATTATTTTGAATCATTGAGCTACCATAATTAAATTAATATGATCCATGAATTTTGTTTTTAAATTTTAAGAAACTAAGTAAGCAATTCAATAATTAACACCAAAACACGCGAGGTCAAGATTTTGTGTAAATTGTGAGAGCATGATCTTAATCAGTAATACAAGACCACACGGGATAAATTTGTAGAGTTAAAATATAACCCCTAAACACAATTCATCCTCATTTCTAGAATGTATATATTCTCTAATTAACCACTGACCATAAGCTAACCTTAGAACAACAATCAATGTAGGGTGCTACGATTGCGTGTTCCAAAGCTAGCCTTGGGTTTAAGTAATTCCATCTTTGTGGTTAAGTTAACTCTTGTACGGTTAAAGGGTTAACAAATTAGGGGATCATAATTAAGTGGATATTGATTTAAATGATAATGATTAATAAGTAAATTAAGAGGTATAGTTAGATCGATTATGCTTTTAAAAATATTTTCTAAAAAAGACATCTTCTTATTGTGTCTTTTTAATCAAACTTCATTTCAAAATTAAAAACAAAAAAAACTGCAATCTTCTTCTAGCAAACTTCTTCAAGTTTTATGAACTATAAACAACCAACCCCATACTTTCAAGTAGTTTTTTTATTCTCTTTTATTTTATTTATAGAATACCCTTGAAAAGTAGTTTTAATTCACTTCTTCCTTTGAGAGACGACCTTGGTCAGCCACTCTACTGCACCTAAGTACCCCAAAATCACACTAATCATTTGAGGGATCCCACAACAACGCTCTTTCAGTGGGATTATGCCTTCATTCACATCAAGTTTACAATTGATGCACCACGTACTATCCATTAAGGAGCTAGTCCCTCATACCTCATGTTCGACATGGAATTAAACCGTATATCATCCTGAAAGATGTTAATCATCAAGAACTAAGTATGGTTTGATTCCCATGATCATGGGATATATAGGAACACCCAGACATCTTGTCTTAGGGTCCCTCTCAACTGAGAGCTAGCCTCTTATGCACCATATTATCTAACCCCTTTTTTGGCCCCTTGGACCGAGGTTTCTCTCAATGAATCACATGTGATATGATGTGGACCTCATCCTCATTCACGTCAGGTATGCTTTATCGTGCCATGAACATTCCCTTTTGAACCTCATCTCTCCTTTATATGTCTAAGACATATGACATCAAACTATGCTTATTGCTCCCACATGACATTCAATGGTTACATCTATAACGCCGAATGTTAAATTGCATGGATGGTCCTAGCACATGACCCTAAAACTGTGACATTATTGTCCTGGCCACCCGATGAAAAATGGCACTGCATCATGGTGTTATCATCTAAGAAGACATCATGTTTGGTATCGATCACACACAATACCATTTTTCAACACCTGCATACGGCTTGATTCTTGTGGTTATGCCTGGACTTTCCGTCGTAGGTCCATTTCTTCATATCGAAAAAACCCACATTAATCCTAAGGGAGAGACATGGTCTATCAAATACTACTTCTTTTGGTGAGAGGGCCAGACCCACATAACTTTATTATCTCTGGAACTGGTACCATACCATGCCTCCTTTAGAACTATGTACGAGCTGATTCCTATCCTTTTGGGATACATAGAAATTCTCGTGCACATTGCCTTGTTCCCATCCTATCTTTTGTTTTCAATCCCTCAACCTAAAATCTCCCAAAAAACACATGGTGATCTGGACTCATAGTTCCCATTCATGCTGGGTTTTATAATTACCACACCATGTGTCTTCCGTATTCAATACCATCTACGATCTGAGCTCTATGAACACAAACTAAGACCGCTTTGAATCCTTGCTTCAAGATGTTCAATTGCACGTCACCTTCTAGAACTACGTACGTATTGATTCCCATCCTCATGGGATATGTAGGAACACCCCGATGTATTGTCTCCAGGTCCAACTCCAGGAATCTAAAATCATATCCCCTCTCTTTCACCCCCCTGGCCCGAACCCTTTTGGGAACATGTGGTGTGGCGAGTACCTCATGGGTTCTCAATCACATTGGGTTTCTCAATAGCCACACCATGTCCCTCCCATGTCCCTCCCATAACCTAGTATTGGCTACATAAACCTAAACTAAGGTCTCCCTATAGGGACTACGCGTTGAATTTGGCTACTTCACTGCCATTCACATAGTCCATTAAATTAAGTCTACCCATAATGGTCCACCCTATGACCTTAAGCAAGAAGCGTGCAACCCCAGGACCCTTGTCCTTAGGAAGGGGCTCGACTCCCTCTATCTGATACGTCTTATAGTCATACTCAGATGTGTTTTGATAAAGATCCCGAAGTGTAGAATTTCCACAGGGACATTCCCATCGTTCCATGTCCAAGCATCGTGAGCACATTGTTTGGATCCTCATACTCTTTCAAATCTAAAGGGACCCCCTTTACGGACTACTCTCATAATACATTGGCTTACCTACCATCTTGGTCCAATCTCCCCGAAGAACCCGTATGACATTTGTGACAAGTCTCGTATTTCGAACATGGTCAGCGTTCAACCCTCATTTGTCAGTCCCCATCCCAGGCTAATGCAAAACAGATACTGTGTTTCTAACATGGTCAACAGTTTTCCCTTATTGTAATGCCACCATCATTGTGGTCCAGATGTCGAGCATCATGATTCACATATTTCCACTGCCTTACATTCTAGTGGAATTACAAAATACATGGCTTTTCCACTTTGTGCATCTACTTGAGATGTATAGGTGGGTCAACATCATTGGGACATCATTCACCTAGCGTCCCATCACCCCTAACTTGTGGCTTCCTATGCTAGGAAAGTCCCATCACTACTCCTTGTTTCTCACATCGAGCACGAGTCACGTGGGGTTAGTAGTTCTGGTAGGACTTGTTCTCGCGCAACAATGTAACACATGCATTTCTTCGTCCTGAATGACATTAAACCACACTCAAAGAACTACTTTTGGATTGATTCTCATATTTATGGGATATGTAGAGAATCCCAAGAATTTCCCCTTGGGCCCAGCCCTAGGGCCATTAACCCACTGGTCCATGCAATATGACCTTAGAAATATGTGAACTGTCTATACCGAATGTCGTTAAACTACATTTCCAACATCTTCCTTGGAATTATGTAAATCAATACGTCACCCTTAGTCCTTGCTATCGAGGTCCTGTTCGAATGTGTGTTTTATCCTTGATCAGACCGATGCGTCCACCTAATGTGTTTCCACCACAGTAAAGTAATTTCAATAGTGATGGACTCCATTCAAACAACCCACCACTCCACCTTCCATGCATTGAGTGCCCTTTATTTAGACCCTCGTCCTCTACCACATGTAAAGGAACTGCCCGACCAGTATAGATGCTTGGCATATGGCTCGACTACTATCCAGGGATAACGTTCTGAATGATTTAGGGATAAAATTTTGAGTCAGGCCCAATGTTTCGAACATGTTCTGTGGTTGGCCGTCATTTTTTCCCCATATCATTCTAACACAATTGGGATAATTTATTTCGAACACGGTCAGAATTTATCATCCATTGTCATGCTAACCTCACAGTGTTCCGAATCTAGGGTATTGTGATTGACGCATTCCACACCCTTATGTTTGGGTTGATTTGAAATACCCCTAGAGTTATCCCGCTTGTGTAATTGGGCACATTATGAAGATGACACATCGATTTTTCTGGATTCCATGTCCTCCAATCGAGCACCACCCCTTTCATCCTGAAAATCTAGATTGGTTAATGAAACCTCAGATGCCTGAAGCTTGGTTGGCACTCCTACATTCACATGAAGTAATATTGTGAGCATCCCTTGTTTCTCACATCGGGTACGACCCACGTGAGCTTAGGAATGGATTGCAATTTATTTCAGGATTGTGGGTGAATGTATTAAACCAAAAAAACAAGTGAATGATCTATTCATACATGCAGTTCAGAATAAACAGATGTAAAGAGAAATAAGTTTATGAGTTCAACCAAGATAGGACCCTTAAGGATCATCATTTTGGATGAATTGGCCAAATGTTTCCAACTTCGGGTTTGTGGCCTCCTGCATTGATGTCCATCCCCTTAGAGCCCTCTCTTCATCAACAGTTGTGGAGTGCAGCTCATTGACCCTAGCTTGTTCTTGGGCCTATTCAGTTTGAAGTTCGATCATCTGGTTACTCACTTCCATTATCTTCTCTTCGGCATCTACCAGTTGGGCCCTCAATTTCTCAACGAGATTGGAAGAGTTTTCAATGAATGTCTACCTTTCATTCATCGTCTCTTCATGGAATCGTACCTACCACTCTACCTTCAGAAAGTCCAGGGTATTACCCGACTCCTTCTGGCACTGGGTGATGTCGGAGTGTTGGCTACTCTCACACAGCTTCTTGGCCATGTAGTCCTGGATTGTTAAATGAAGACCTTGAGCATCAACCCCTCCGGAATAGAGGAAGCGTAGCCAGTGTAAGAGTGATCCTATAGGCGTTATCCATTCTGCATGTGGCTGACTGAGCATGCATTTGATCCCCTTCAACCCCTTACGCTACGTCATCCGGCTCTCATCAGCTGCTTCTGAATCACAGTCATCCATCTCTTTTGGGTCTGCAAGTTGATAGTTGGAGAAAGTGGACAAGATATCAGCTGTAGGGTCCTCTTCTAGTACTCATGAGAAATTAGGCTCTTCAACCGGTGGGAGGCCTTCCTCTCTCACCTCGTCCCCCATAGCTTTTCCCCCACCAATTTTGAACCTTTCTCCAGAATTGATATCACTAGTTTCCACAAATCCTTGATCACTGAGTGCTTGGGATGTCTCGGTTCAAGGGGTGGGTCCAGAGTGGGTCGATACGCTCTCCATCAAGGCATCTACAGATGACCTAGATTCAGCGGCCTGACGAGCCTCCTCGGATGTAATTACTGTACAGACAATGAACACCCTGATCAGATGAGGTATCTGATGATAAATACTAGTGTCTAAGTGATGAACTTACAAGAGCCCAATGCATCATCCTCTAGTGTTCCAGTTTCTACCGGAGCTGTCATTACAGGGGATGCCTTATCACTCAATAGCTCAATGATGGGCATCGGCTCCCCCACCTTGTTCTATTAGAACCCCCCTTCTGATGGAGCTTCTTGGTCCGTGCCAACATGAACCTGAGCAGGATAAATAAATTGGATTAAGGATTATAATGGGGGTGTGAAGGATAGATAAGGGCTGAGGCATACCTCAAGTAGCTCAGTTATGTCAACATCAGAGCCAACAATTTTTCCACCCTCCCGAAGACTCCCTTGGTGGGACATCCCTTGAGACCCTCCTCCTCTAAGCTCCTATTCATCTTCCCCCTTTTATTCTCCTTCTCCTTCAACCTCTTCTTCTCCCACATCCTCTTCTAACTCACTTCCCTCTAGATCCTCATCATTGTCGTCATCCTCAGACGACATCTTTTCTGGATCATGCTCCTGGCCGAGAATTACATTCACCAGGAGAGGTGGTTCCTCAAGCCGACCCCACTGGCATACATATGAGTCTATCACCAACAAGTATGTGTGTTGATGATGTATGTTCACCCTATCCTCAATCCGAATGAGCCGAACCTCTGGTAGTTGGATTCCATCTCATACTATCTTTTTCCAGAGAACTTTGGTGACCCTAGATTGCCGTAGAGTTAACCAGGATGACCATAGTGCATGGTAGATTTCATCATTGGAAGGTTGAAGCGAGTACTTTATATTCATCCTAGGAATCTTCCTGACTGCTCTGTGAGGTTGTTTGTGATCCCTTATTCCCCTAAACGTAGAAGGCACAACCACACCATGCGATGTTCCCACTGTTGTACCACTGGAGCACCCTAGCCTAGTTGCCTGACATGCCCCAAAACTTTCCTCACCAACGGCTCTTTGTCTGCTCTCCCACTGCCCGGGCTCTACACTGGCCACCTTGAGCTGTCGGACCCGCTTCTGCAGAATCCCTTTATGGTAGGCCAAAACCTAATGCGTAGTGTACTTAATCGAATGTCCAACACCAACTCGAGTGAGGGAAAATGTAATAACTTCTCCAGATCCATAAGCTTTAAACATCAACCACATTTGATGAAGAACACAGGGGTGCCACTCCTCTCATACCTCTATATACACTTTCTTTGGCATCTTCTGGAGGCATCCGAACAACCTAGAAAATCTTGACACAACGTAGGGATCGAAAAGGAACTTCCACTCAACCTGGGCCACAAGCACAATACCTCTTATACTCTAGCAGTATTCCATTTTCTCTATAGAACCTTGCCCGTTGTCTATCATTTGTCCATTTGAAGTAGGGAACAGACTAATGGTAAAATTGGCATGATTTCTGATCCTTATCCTTATCCACTCTTCATTGAGAGTCAACGCCATGACACCAGAAATATTCAACAAGGAAGCCTGTAAACTGTTACCTGGGGGGACGAATGGAATTTGGGAAGTTGTACCCACCATAGTGAGCTGCAATACAGCCGTGAAGGATTTGGAATGGGCCATATATTCTACTTGGTGAGTCCCCTCTCGAAATACGCCCTAGGAGGGCGAAAAAATGGGCCAATGCAGGGACTCCTTATATAAAACTCTGATTATAGGCCATGATACCAACCATCACAAATTCTGCTAGATGATCTCCAATCCTTGTGTCCCTAACTGGAAGGAGCCACCCACTAAGGAAGGTTGTAAGAAACCAAACGTACTGGACGTTCGGGTCCCGAATCTCATTTATACTGAACCCCCGTGATTGATATTCCCCCACCTCCAGGAACCTCTATTATGATCTTCTTTTTCTCCTCTGTTCTGCAGTCATACACCATCTTCCTCTCCCAAACATATTGACTTCTGGATCTCTTTGCCGAAATAGGATAAACCATTTTTTAATTTCAATTTCATTCATAAATTCCCTGACCGCTAGTCTTTCCTTGGACAACTCTAATTGATTCCATGTCTGGATGGGAGTTCAAGATCTATCTCCCCAGATGTTCCTCGTCGGAAAGAATTCATCATACTTGTGCCAATATGAAGGGATGCCCCCGATACAATGGACATCCCAAAGGCTGGTTCCAACCTCCCCATGGTGGAGATGGAAGGAGTGGGTATCGGGGGACCACTGGGTAAACAACTCCGGACCGAGTTTGTGCTGGTGGTAGAAATGAAACTGCAACGTCCACACTACCTTGAACAAACCAATGTGCTATAGTTAGACCCCAAACTATTTACATGTTTTACATAACCAATACGCCAAGGCCCACTCACTTGTGAAGATTCCGATTGACCTCATGTCCAAATCCTGTATCCAGCCTTTAGTCTCATCAGTGATACTCTGTCGGAAAGTACTCGTATAAGGGGCCGAAGAATCCTCTACGACCGGGTCACTTCCCAAAAAGTATTGTTCCTTGGGTTCAAGACATAAACATTCATATGTCTGGTTTCTCTAGGAGAATGGCCATTTTTACTGATATTATACTGAAGGGGGTCATCTTCACGAGTCACCCATCACTGCTAGGTATCAAATTCGAATCCTAGCACAAACACCTCCTCTAGATTATTGAAATCCTATATCGGTAGGTTATCAGACATCACATACACAATCTGGATAGGAGTCTACATGTTGAAATGAGTTGGGTTGTTATACACAAGTTTTTGGGCATCATAAACTTCAGGTTTCACAACCATCTCGCCCCTTCGAGCAACATATGGTGCCTCTGTCTCACCATCATCCCGATTACCATCCATCTTCATTTAGTGAGGTCCAAAGGAGTATGCGCAAAAGGCCCGAATGAAGCACAAAATAGCAGAAATCGGCATACAAAATGGAGGCAGCGGTGCCAAAAACCCTGATTCAGTGCAAAAAATCACAGCCGAACTTGGGGAATTACGCGCAAAGGAAGGTTTTCATGCACAAGAGCTCAGAACATATCGCATGGGAAAATATGTACTAGACTGAGGGACCCATGAGGGTTTTTATAGGCACAGAGCGGGGTTTCCATGCACGTGAAAATTGGTTTATTCAAAAATTCATGTTTTTTCGTGAAACTGCAGGGTTTTGAGCACACAGACCCTAGGAGGCTCGACTTCTCATCGTTTCCCTTAGAATCTGACCTTTTATTTCCCCTGCTAATCCAATTCCGAGGGGGGCATTTGTAGAGGCCGAAAAAAACACACTCAAGGCCTAAAACGGGTATATGCAGACAAATCAAAGGAATATTTCGACTTGGGGATCAATTCTGGTAGGAACATAAGGGTCCCGTGAAAAATACAACAAGTTCGTGAAAATTGGCTCTTGCGCATGGAAAATCATGGGATCCTATGGTGTTTTCTACACAGTCATGGAAAATTACGTGCCGCTGACACTGAGTGCGGAACATGCGCACGACCAACCACAGGCGGATAATCATTCTCACCATCGATACCGGGATCCCAATCTTTCACGCCGAACACCTTCTGCAGAGACCCAAAGGCCCTGAGCACCAATAAATAAAAGACCGCCCCTTCGACTTCTAGGGTTGAAAAATATAAACCATCTCTCATTCACGCAATTCATCTCCCCCGTGCGAAAAAATATAGTCTTCAGGTATGTGATTTTTCATGACATTTATCCCAGGAGTCCACCATTATGTGTGACCACTCGGGTTTGACCCTTTCCCAAGTCCCATAAGGTTGGGGATTTTGCGTGAATCCCCTTCCTCCTTCATGGAAAACCCCTAGCCGTTTTTATGTGTAAATGCTCTGCCTTGCACACATATCCTTGCACGTAATCCCTTCAATAAGTGTGAAAATCCTCTGCTCCATTTTCTGTACAATACCCTCCAATTTCGTGTGCACCCGGTCTTTCCCGTGCAATTTTCCCAATTGCGCACCAATTGCGCGCAAACCCCTCAAATTGCATGCAAACCCCCAGGTCCACCCACCCCATTTTTTCCACGTAGGTACTCCATTTTCGTGCATGCGACGGTCTTTGTATGCACTCTTTTGCACTTCTTCGATGTCCCTCTCCCAGACATCATCTTTGGATGCTTCTTATGCCTAATAAATTACACAACCTTCTCTGGTACGACACTCTAGGCCCGTATGATGTAACTTCAAAGTCCTTTGGGCAGGGATTCCCATTGCTTTGTTTCGCCTCATTCTTCTTTTCATAGTCATGCTGACAGATATTTCTTATTCGCATAGCCACGCTAACATGGACCCCCTAATGGATCACTCCATAACACCCCATCTCCACAACATTGCTGATGTCGTCCATTCCTCAAGGGTGGGCGTGTATAAGTTATGTAAGTCCAAGGGGTGCGGATTTAACCCGCCTCATCCGAGATGCAGGACGTTAAACTGCCAAGCACCATCGTCCTCAACACACGAAATTAAACTATGACCTCTACCCATGCATTGTACGTGGGGTGCCCCACCTTGTACATTCTGGACGCCCACTGGTCTCCACAAGAGTGAAATCATTCCTCTCATGGAATGAGATCCTCTTTATTGAAGCGGCGTTTTTCCATGGGGGAAGGGAAACCACTTTGGTGTAAGCCCCTATCCATTCTTGTAGGATGTAACATTCTTGCTCCTCCATTATTATTTGGTTTGAAGGAACAGATAAGTTGAGGGGGGGGGGGGATGGGCAACGGATCCCTCCTTTCTTCGGTGCCAAATCCCTCTCCTAGTGGGGTTTTTCGCCACCAGGCCTCCACCTTGGAGTAAGTCCAAATCTCCATCTCCCTGGGCTGTTAACCACACGTATGCTCTGGTTTTCCCTTTGGGCTGTGGACCACGTGTAAGCCCCTATTCCCTTTTTGGCCGCTAACCACGTGTAATCCCCCATTCCACTTCCCGGAGACACACCTTCCATGATGTGATTGTTAGGCCTTTTCTTCCTATTGTTTCTCACACTGAGCTTGAAACACGTGGGAATAGAGTAAGCATCGACCATGATATCCTCTCTAGGTATCCTAGAGTATAAGACCCACAAAAATACCAAACTATGTGGACTTTGATCCTTGCCAAGGTATGGAACGTAGGAAGCCTGCCAGAGGTTCAAGCCCAAAAACCATTGGTTCTAACCCCCCCTTCACGTCGGTTCCCACTCCTTACCGAACTACGAGTACTTTAATCTTTACCAAGGAAAGGTTTTAAGGAAGCCTCTTTGAGGTTCAATCCCAACAACAATTGGTTCTGACCCCCCTTCATGTCGGTTCCCACTTCTTCCTAAAATATGGGGCCTTTGATCCTTACCATGGTATAGTACGTAGAAAGCCTCCCTTAGGTTCAAGCCCAACACCCATTTTTTCCGACAGACTTCACGTCAGTTCACCAACACCTATCTCAAACTATGTGGACATTGATCCTTTCCTTGTCATGGTACGTAGGAATCCTCCATGAGGTTCAATCCCAACAATCATTGGTCCCGACCCCCCTTCATGTCGGTTCCCACTCCTTCCCAGACTATGTGGACTTTGATCCTTGCCAAGTAATGGTACGTAGGAAGCCTCCCTGAGGTTCAAGCCCGAAACCATTGGTTATGACCCCCTTTCACGTAGGACCACCTTCGTCCCACATGACATTAAACAGCATGCCCCCTTTTCATCCTTAACAATGTTATAGTGCATTCACAATCCAGCGGTAAGCCGTTGTGACCCCATCTAGCGATAATCCACTGTAACCTCATCTAGCGGTAAGCCGCTGTGACCCCATATAGCGGTAAGTCCTTGTGACCCCATCTATCATTAAGCTGTTGTGACCCCATCTAGCGGTAAGCTGTTGTGACTCCATCCAGCCGTAATCTGTTGTGACTCCATATAGCGGTAAGCCGTTGTCACCCCATCTAACAGTAAGTAGTTGTGTCCCCATCCAGTGGTAAGCCATTGTGAGTCCATGTCAATGGTAAGTCATTGTCAATCTGAGCCCGGTGGTAAGTCTTCGTTTTCCCTTCTGTTGGGACCCACATCGCTAGTCTGTCCTAGTGGCGTCAGACCAAATCACAGGCTTCTAATCACGTGTAAGCACCAACATGTCATCGGGTCGCTGTCCTTTGCACGCACCCTAATTTGATGCCACAACATGAAGGTTAGACTTACTTCATGTTCCATCCATACGTGTCTCTACTTTATGTGTCACATCTCTTCACGAACTACACAAAATTTGATTCCCTTCCATGGGGATACCTAGGAGGTCTCTTCAGGGCTCAATCCCAACATCACAGTCACCCTCAAGTCGACACCATCTCATTCTAAATCCACTTTATTTAACCATCCATTATCCATCCAAATTATTACCTGTGCCTCCACATTTTAGTGAGATCATTCCAATTCACCTCTTAGCATCAGTGTTTCCTCCAGGGGTTAGACCCTTCTGATCCACTGTAGTCAGTGTTATGATCCTTCTATGAAAGACGTTAAACCTATGACAAACCCTTTGTTAAACATATGAAGCTAAGGAAAACCTCAGATACATGCCTATGTCATATAATTCCCCGTATTCAATGTGGGATGACTTGGGATTCTGCCCCCTCAAGAAGCACTATATTGAGGGGATGAAATCTAAACATGCTAGTGTTCTAGCGTCCGGAAAAGACATTGATGTCTAACATGACTACTCTCCTGACCGAAGGATACTGCCTTGACCAGACCACTTGGATGGTCCTGACAGAAGCAGTGTAATTAACCAGTGTCCATGAAGACATGACATTGGGAAGAGTTTCACGAACAACGTCTTAGTCAATAAGGGAGACCCAGACTGGGTGACGAGCTCCGGTGAGGAATCCACTAAAGGAAGAACTGACATCCCATCATCCCATTTTGATTAAGGAGAAAATGTCTCTGAATAATCGATAGATTCCGCCCACCTTTGGAAAGTGGGAATGTGGGGAAACAGATGCAGGTCCTCCACAGACAGATGCGCTTACCCCAGAGGAATCGTCTGAAATAGTTAAATTGCTTGGGATTCAAGAACTATGTAGGTATTGATTCTCATATTTATGTGATACATAGTGATTCCAAAACACTTCAACTTTGGTCCCAATGAAAATATATTCCAAAAACATTTCCTCTTCCCCCATGACATCAAACTACATGGGTGTTCTTCCAAGAAATATGTGGCGTGGTTTGGATCTATTTGGTCATCATTAACATTGGGTTACATCATGAAGCTGAACTAATCATTTTTTGTTTTAGAATCATCATCCAATGGTTCAATCTAAATTTAATTAAACTAAGGTCCCCATTGTCCTTGTTTCATGAAGATACACAGAAAAATATCTCTTGTTGTTCTCGTATGATGTTAAAATACTAATAATCCGAATTCATATTTACTTTTTTATTAAATTTACATAAGAATTTTTAATTGATTTATTTGATAATGCACTTGGTTTATGATGAATTTTGTAAGAAATAGGTTCCCAAGTTTTTAAACAAGAAATTGAAAAAAAGTGGAAACAATTACCTATTACACATCATGAGACCTACGTTCACGTCGTGCAATAACATCTCATGGGATACTGGATGTTATGAACCATGACGCAAACCTAGGTCTTGAAGAGTTAAAGTAAAGAATCTAGTATACATCATGAATGACCAATACATGATTTGAATTAACTCAAACCATTTGAATGATAAATCCCCTCTAGAGATGCATCTGTAAGGATATTACACATTGTGATTCACTGTACATGTTGTGAAAGCAGACAAACTTCATATATCAGAAAAGATATGCATGAGATAAAAATAAGATTAAAAAATTGTGTAGATTTACATAAATTCAGTATTACACAACATGAAATAAATTAAAAATCATGAAATTTATCGGTTATAAATATAGAATCCCTGCAATGGGTTTCCACAACATTGAAAAAAGAATTCCTTTGTGAATTTGTGTCCCCTTTGAGTTTCCATTGACTCTCTCTCCCCTAAAATTAAATTTATTTTTCTTCTTTTTTTAATAAAAGATCAATTTATCATGTTTTAATCATCAACATCATTTCACTTTTATC
Source organism: Viscum album (assembly GCA_963277665.1). Taxonomy (NCBI): domain Eukaryota; kingdom Viridiplantae; phylum Streptophyta; class Magnoliopsida; order Santalales; family Viscaceae; genus Viscum; species Viscum album. Next base: position 912,914,624 of record OY728143.1, on the reverse strand, counting down.
ATTGGATTCTTCATTCATCATCATTCATTAGTGAAATCATATCACAACCTGTTCCATTTTCATTCCAAGTATTTAATTAAATAGTGATTTATATCTTAGAAACCCTAATTTCATTCTCATTCCAGTTTGTGAATCTAAAATACTACATGGTTATGAATAATTTTAATTCAAACATTCCTAGTATGTCAAGACTTGTTTTAATTATTAATTTATTCTCATTTTTTCTACTATTATTGGCTAAATCCACCTAGGGTAGGGATCAAGAGTAGGTTTATCTGAATAATTCAAAATCAGTAATTCTAATTTTGGTAACCTTAAGGGTTATTAATCTGGATAAATAATCAATGTTTATCCAATTTATTTATACATCCCAGATCAATGGATATTTAAGTAATGGACCTTCTCCTAGTTGGATTGGATTAGGATATGATCAATAACCTAGTATACTTAGTTCTTTAAATGCTATACCTAATGCGTCTAGGTTTTCATTATCTCCCAATCATGAAATAGTTACGTCCAAGGAAGATCTAGTTTATTTGACCATAATCAAATAAACACCTCCACTTACTTCAAAACCTAAACCTTAGGATCCTACCAAGTTATAATTAAGATCATCATCCATAAAGATACCTGAAATTGATCCTCATACCTCTTTAATTCTTGAAGAAATCATTAAAAAACATTGATCTTGTATTTCCCAAACTAAAGAAAACTATATAAGACTATTACCACAAATGTTCTTATACCATTTACTCTCAAAACCCAGTTATTCTCCCCATGGGGTCGACCTAGGACTTTCGATATACTATGAATTGAGAAAGTGTATTTTCGGGAATCCTTAAAATTTCTAATCGGATCATTACCTGAACGAACAGAACGATGCATGAGGGTGGATAAAATATTAGTGTCATTGTTGGGGAGTCCATGATCTACATAAAATCCTCTTTTGAATGACCCGAGATTACCTTTTTCTGACCCCTTTCCTTTATTCCTTTTCAAGAATCCCTTCCATCTCTACTACATGGTATAATTCTTTTACCAAGGTTTTGTTGAATTGTTCAAAGAACCTAGAAATAATAAAAACCTTTAACCATCGATGTCAAGGATGAAAGGTATCCTTCTTCATGCAACTTTTCCTCAATTCCCAACATGAACAATCAAGAGGGGCCCAACCCATAGAACCCTCATAACCTACAATAAACTATTCTAAGGGATAACATGAGGCAATAATAGAGGACCATCTAGGATTATGACTTTCCATCAATTAATGGTGCCACAAAAAGTATCATTTCCCCCCATACAAAACCATACATTATAAATTAAACCTAGACATATTCATATGATCTAGAAAATGGGGTAATTCAGTGGATTTCAAAGGTAAGATCCCCTTTATTACATTTCCAACTTCATGGAAATTTTTTATAAATTTGGAAACTAGGGAGTCTATTTAGATGCCACCAAACATCACGTATTCCAATTTTCCATAAGATATTGATCTATGTTATGGATCAAAATTCAATCTCCCAAGTGAATTAATGATTTAGGATGATAATTACAAGTAGTTATTGGATAAATAATTTCCCATGATTCAAACTTGGAATCTTTGGAACGATATTCATTACATCACTCTATCTGATAGAGAATCTACATGGGAAGTGTGGGAATGATTCAAGGAGCTCACGAGGAAGTTTCCAAACCATGGAATAGACATGTGGATTTAGTTACATACATTCTACCAAGGATGACATCTAGCTACATGAACTAGCATCGATGCATCCAATGATGAATGACTGATGTCTAATCCCCTATAAGCTAGAATAGCTATTCTGGATGACGTTTCTCATAATGCCAGTCTATGAAAAATTGATCTTGGACCAGATTAGTGTAGTATAAATGTGGTGGATGAAAACGAAAGACTATAAGTGCATGTTGAGGCGCTCATGTTTCCTCTGAAATTGGGGACGACCACGATTGTTTAAGGTTCAAACATTCCAAGCGGTTTATAACGGGTTTTTTTTCATAGAACCGGAATCATCCAATGATTATATATCCATTTGAACCTAATTTCCAAATGTAGGTTCTCATTAGTTGTTGATTGATGAGGCTAAAAAGTTTGCATTGGTCTAGAGGATAAGAGGTCGGACTCATCACAACATTTTGGGGGTAATTATCGTCTACTCCGGGACTCTCTTTATAGATTTAAGTTATGTTTGTGAATCCTTATTAAATTACCATGTATGAAAATGATCTTTCCTTTAGATCTGACAGTCAATGATTAATATGTTTGAAATTTAGAGAATCTTTTATATGTATTTGAGGTTCTTCGTCGATAGAGAATCATCTGTGTTTGTTAGAGATTCATAGTCAATGGTATCCTTCAACACATTATATAGAAATCTCTTGGTCATTTTGATAACCATACTGGTTTTAAATCCACTCAGTGAGGCACTTGAAGATTATTGTCATTCAGAAGGACATGAATTATTTTATAGTTGGTATCATACCCGCAGATGGGCTACCTATGTATCCTTGTTTAGGAAAGGAATCAGAACCCACGTAGTTCGAGTAAGGGAGTATGAGGTTTATGCATGATTGATGGCTCAATGAAATATGTCATAATTACTTTTACGCTCTAAGCTCATGTGATTCATGCTCGGTTTGAGAAACAAGAGGTATTGGTAAAACTAGACAATTGTGCCGTAAAAGATGAAATCATAAGAAATGATTTGGGGATTATGTTATGATTGCCCAGATAGATGAAGATTAGGATTTACATCAGTGAAGAAACCCTAGAACAAGGTCCATAAAGGTATATGTGCTTTACGATGATTTTTATACTTAACATAGGGCTTACTCCTAAGAAGGATTCCCAAATTAGAGGGGACTTATGATTGGGTTTTACTCTTGAGAAGGAAGCCCAAATCAAATGTAAATTAAGACTGGTTAAAAGAAAGTATGATTGTGGCTTATTCCTGAGAAGGAGGCCCAGGTTAATGGATTTGAGAACTGGGGCTTACTCCAGAAAAGGAGGCCCAGTTTAAGGGGAATTATAACTGGGGCTTACTCCTAAGGAGGAGGCCCAGGTTAAGGGAATTTGGAACTTGGGGCTTACTCCTATGAAGGAGGCCCATATTTGGGAACATGGAGCTTACTCCTAAAGTGGATTCCCAAAATTAAGGGAACTTGATAAGTGGGTCTTACTCTTGAGGAGGATGACCATGAATAGGGGACTTGGGGCTTACTCTTAAGGAGGATGCTCAGGTTAAGAGAACTTGGACTAGGGCTTATTCCTAAAAATGAGGCCTAGGTTAAAGATCCTATCATCTTAAATGATGAGGTTGAATTAATGAAATATCTAAACTTAGTGACATAAAGATATGTAAATCACAAGGTTTTAAGAGATATTCCATAGAATTCCTTTCAGACATGGACGAAAATAAGGGAACCATGCCAAAAATGGATTTGAAGAGTTTTTTTAAGGCTGAATCTTGAATAGGAGAGGTGGATAGGCAGAAGGGGCACCCAAAAAGAAGTAGGCGCACAGGTCCGGCGTGGGAACATAGGTCCTGGTCGCGCATGTATACCAGCGCGACACATAGGTACTTGCACGATGGTCATCCCATGGGGTAGTACTAGGGAGAGGCTTGGCTCAAGCCCTTCGTATTATCCCTAGGGGCTTCCAAAAGAGTGGCGCACAGGTTTCGATGAAGGGATAAGACGGCGCACAAGTGTGTCTATTTCCCTTAAGGGTTCAAACACCTAGGCACGCAGGTGTTGATGAATTTCATCACTTAGTCCTTGTTTCCCATGTTTAGATCTTCCATTATAGGTATTAAATTACCTTATAAGTGTTCAGAAGACTTCCAGAAGAGACTAGGGCACTGGGAGCTTAAATATGGCTTTTGGAATTTTTCTGTCCCCGAAATGGGGGCCCACAAGGGGTATTTATAGGTTGTTGAATACCCTGAGTGAAAATTAAATAGGGCGCATAGGTCACCTGCGTGCCCAATATGTGGCGCGCAGGTACCCTACATGACAGTCTTGGAGCCTGCACGACCCATGCTGAAGCAAACCCTTGTTCATGCCTTTGTCAATTTTTGATGTTTCTTAAAATGATGAATTACTTTATGATAAGGCATTCCTCTTTCTTCAGTCGTTTGGACTCTGTGACGGAAAGGAGCATCAACAAAAGTCCCCCCTCAGAGTTGGACCCGAAAGGAAGGAGGGTTTGACTCTGAGGAAAAGAAGGAAACCGAGGAAGGGCGGCATGTAGGTTCTGAGTGCTAAAATATCAGCGTGCAGGTGTGAAGCATGCAAGCTTTGGCATGTAGTGTTGCAGCCTGGCCTATATATATGTGGCCATTCTCACGCAAAGCACCCGGCTCACAAACATTTCCGCTCTCGCTGAGCAGGTCACCTTTATCATGCAAGTGTCTTGTTTTCTGCTGGTTCAGTGCTTTTTTCCATGTCATGCTACTGTAGAGGTATTTTGACCTGTGCGGTGATACCTTCATGCCAAAAACCTATGCGACACAGTTACACCTGCGCACTAAAAAATGGGCCTAAGCGCCTTAATGCTTTTTCCATTTTTTTTTAGAATTTCTTCACAAATTTTATAAAAAATAAACCCATTTAAGATTTAATTATTTAACCTTTGTGCAGATTCAATGGCCCCTAGAAGAATCTAAATGGCTGATGAACTAGCTAGAAAGAAGATTGATGACATAATGAATGTTGTTGGCCATGATTACTATGATATCCGTGGCAACACTCTTCCAGATTTGGCCAAGTACATGAAGAAGTATTATCTTAACTTTCCACAGAGCATCTACTTGCCTTTGTATGGGCATGGTCATCTGCAAGATGTCAACATTCCAGAGACAAAGAACTATCTCCCACATTCTTTATTTTAGAATTACACCACTTTTACTTCAGCAAATATCTCAAGTGGAGGAGCATTTGTAAATACTAGAATATTGGGGAAGGCCTATATGATGCATCACAACCCATGTGGGCCAGATCTGAAACTTCACAAGCCTGAGCTGCAACCACATTGTTATCCATCAATCATCCGAAATTCTCAGATGGTTAAATACAAAGTATGGAAGAATAGTTGGGACATTCAACCTAGAGGAGGTGTGAAGCCAACATGGATGTGGGTATACTGGGTGCGACAAACCTATGTAGAGTTTGTTGAGGATTTGAAAGGAGCTGCGATATATGAAGCCATCTGGGCTGGGCAGACATATGTCTACAGGAATGATGAGTTTGTGCCGGAGATAATCAGCAGTTGGAGACCAAAAACCAATTCTTTCCATCTGAATCATGGAGAAGTAGGCATAAGTTTGTGGGATGTCTATAAGATCTCGGGGGCTCCAATTCTGGGCGACATGTATAATGAATTTATCCCTCCCAAGGCGACTTGGAATGATTCAAAGAAGGACCCGGCTTTTCCTCAGGAATTATTGAAAATATTCTACAAGCTCAATAATTCCCAGACCTCCCTAACTCATTCTAGAAAGGATAATCATCCATAGGAGTGGATGAATATGTTTCTTACCAAGAAGCAGGACAAGGGGATGAATGAGATGGGGCCAAAGGAGAAGGGCCCACCTATTCTATTCCTATTATTTTCCCCAAAATAGATAAGAGGTGTGCTCCTGACACATTCTGGCCAACTCTAGAGGCGGGAGAATTTGGGAAGTGGGGGTACGATGTGGATCAGAGAATCACAAAAGAGACCCGTCTAGCAGGCTTCTTAGCCTTGTGGATCAGTGTTTATCTTCTGCCAGTCAGGGATTCGAAGGGAGGCGTCTGGCCAGGGACCTTCATTGTGGTAGCCAAGTTGGCTAAGAAGAAAATGGTTGGGTTGGCTACCCCCATTTTGGAGAAGATTCATAAGAGCTTACTACATGTCTCTATGGGTAAGTCTCCTTTGAGAATAGCGGAACCATTCCATGTTTTGTGGGGATGGATCACCACTCATTTCAGGACATATAATGTACAGAACGGAGTATTGGTTCCTGGAGGATCCTTCAGGCCATTAGTGCAGGAATTTTCTGGAGTTGCTCTGTTAGCTCTCCACATCTACGATATGAAGGTGAGGCTGAGCATGTACAAGGAATTCAATTTAATTCCTTATGGAAATCCGCCGACTGGGCAGTTTTTTGATGATGGAACAACCGGCCTGGAATTTAGGTCGTACATGCTGGCTTGCAGAGATGGTGTGCTGGCCACCAGGATTGATGAATAGATTATATATGAGGCCTATTCCCCATACAGATTTTCACACCAATTTAAGTGCCTACATCAGACTGTTGTATCCCCTCCTATGCATGTCAGGTCAGAGCAGCATTTGATGGTTGCCCGACAACTATGGTTGCTGACATCTATGTAGAAGACCGGGGCAGTGTTTGATCTACCAGTTGACAAAGGTTCAAGTAACTTGACTACATGGTTTACCGAGAACTGGATAGCATCATACCCTAGTGGGGTGTTGAATTTTCCGGTTATCAGGTGGGGAAAAAAGAAGAGAACTATATAAAAAGAAACCCTTCATCAGGAAGGTGATACTTCCCCACCTGGAGCTGATTCTCTGGATTCCCAAGATGGGGATGATGAGGCCCAACATACGGAAAAGCAGCCTCGTGCAAGATATAATCCTCTTGTAAGAATCAAAATACCAACTCCATAAACTCCTAGTGAGTTACTTCATTGGGGAAATTTAATCACCACTTCTTTATAGAGTAACACGTTTCATTTTCTTATTCTCTATCTGTAGTTGCAGGAGCTGTGAAGAAGATGAAGTCTAAGGTTGTAGGACCCTCCTCACAGCCTTCTAGTACACATACTGAATATCTACGACCAGAGGTTGTCCAGACATGGGGATGTTTATATTGTGATGCTGAAACTGCCTGGCTGGATTTGTGTGAGGGGCTACACCTCCCTGGAATAGAGAATATTCTGGCCTCCACCGATATCTGTTTCGAGGATAACCCCGATGAAGTGCGGGCTTACATTAGAGAGCTGGAGATGCTCATATTTGCCACTAATAATTACATTCATGTCACTAAGTGGGTGAATGAAATGATATATCGTGGCACCACTGAGGGGATTGGTGCTTCCGGAGATGAGGAGTGGAACAATTATGTGGCTCCTGAAGATGTAAGTCTCTTTCCTTATTTTCTTTGTAACTTGAATCCAGTTAAATCTTTGTTACTCAAGGGAATTATTCTCTTCATCCTGTAGTTTTCAAAGAAAGGAACTGCTGAGGTTCCTTCACTGTAGTATAGTCCTGGTGGCACTACCATTTGGGCTAATGAATCTCCTCACGAGCCGGGTGAGATATATCTCCAGGCCAGCAGGCCATGGAGGAGGAGTTAGACATGTATTTTCATTCTCCAATTCATGTACTTTTATATGATGGTTCCATCACTCCCAAAAAGCCAAAGAAGAAAAAGCATCAAAGGAGGAAGTCTACAGTTAAATGCTTCATCAGTAGTGGTAAGTCCTTAGGACAATCATGAGTCTTAAATCAGGAAAAGATTGATCATACTTTTTGGTATTGTAGAGGCTTCTTCAATTTCCCCTATGAGGGAGAGGACTGACCCTCATCTAAGAACAACAGAGGGTGCTGGTGAACAATCACAAGTTCATGCTGGCTTGGAGGCTCCTGAAGAGGAACCAGCGTCTGTTCCCAGTATCACTCCTACTACTACTGCAAGAAGAGAAGAACCGGATTCTAGTAAATTAACAATGCTTCCTAAAATGTTGAATGAAACATCAACTGACATCCATTCTGTGAAAATTTATGTTCAACCCCTGCACTAGAGCTTTTGGCGTCCATTGAAACTGATGCCACAATTTTATCTGATGAAGCTGTCCAGAGTCAGAGGCCGTAGAATGGAGGTCGCCAAGAAGACATATTGAATGCTCCTACTAGTGAGATTAACCAGGATTCTGAGATAACACTGGATGAAATGATGCAACTTGGCGCATCATTTGGATATTTTTTAGATCATGTTAAATTACCACGTAATTTAGAAGATTATGGAAGTTAGTGTTATCCTTCATCCTGTTAAAAATAACTTCTTATTATATCTCTGATCATGATCGGTTGAAATGTGAAGTTCTATCTGAGCAAGCTACTGAACTGCAAATGCCTGAAGGGGGTACAGAAAACCCTACTATTATAGAGACATTAGCTCAAGTGGAGATTAACCTAGAAGAGACTCCTAAAACTCATCCTGAAAATCATGTTGAAGCTAGGAAAGACGGGGATGATCCTTCTCAAGTTTCCGATCTACCGTTGGGTAAGGGATAAAAATATCTGTGATCGTAAATAATTTTCAAAATAGCCAATCAACTTTTGTTAACCTTTGAAACTAACCAAAGCATTCAGTTGATTGTGTAGGGACATCAATTTCAGTGGCTAGATATAGAGGTGAAGCTTCTCCCTCCACTCAAATGGGAATAGAAAGTGAAGTAACACGGGTCAGGGGGGAGGTGCAAAACAAGGCACTTCCCTAAGTGCATTAATCCCGGATTATATTTCCCCCTGTGATAGTGATGTTGAGTCAGACCCGGAGATACAAAAGGCGCTTCAATTTTCAGGATGTAGGGAATGGAAGAACATATGGAAGATCATATCTGAAGTGCCTTTAGAAGATCTATCATCGAAGATTCCCCGACTGTCATCCATGTTCGTCATGTTGGGACTTAGCGGTTTTGGATTTCAAAAGATCCATGCCGCGGTGAAATAGGTCATCTTAAAGAGGGAGCAGGAGTAGAGATACCGTCAAGATTTGACCAGGGTGAGGCCATCAGCTAATATCAGCGAATCTGAGGTTGTGGTATCCTGAGATGAGGCTAATTATGGTGCCAAGTTGTAGGATCTGAAGCATAAGTTGAAAGAGAAAGACATTCAACAGATGCATATTTAGCAATAGTTAGATGTTGTTACTCGGGAACTTGACCAACTTAATAATTCACTAGAAGGAGCTCAAACAAATTGTATAAAAGTCATTGAAGATGCCCGGAAAGCACTCCATCAAGATGAAATGAGTGAAGCTGGTCGAGTGCATGAGCTTCAAGTGGATGCTGATGAAACTCGGGATACCGTAAATCAAATGATGATTTATGTTGACAACCTTTTTTAATTCTTGGAATAGAGAAGAGAATCCAATCTGTGGATGTCCTTCTAACTCTGGTGCATCAATGAAGACACTTTCACCTTCAATCATTTGTGCCTACATTCTTTTTCTACCTGCTTTAAATTTTTGCGTAAGCCAATGGGCCTAGTAAACACTGTTTTATTTTTACTAGGATTATAAAAATAACCCTATAAACTCTGAATCTTTTTATTTATCAATATTACCTAAAATCATACAAAATGTATGTTTAGTGAGCTAGGACTTGAATTTTTTCAGAGTTACCATGTCTTTTGTGGGCAGTTTAAAGTCATGCACGTCTGACATAAAAAGCCTAATATTTTTGGTCGAAATAGCTTTGACGGATTGGATTAAAATTGACTCAATTCCTTGAAAATTTATCTGAAAACATATTACCACACTCAAGTATGAGGGAGAATAGGTAAACTATGACTTAAGAAATTTCGAATCTGAGTAATGATATGAAAATGGACTAAAAGGCATTAGAAGAATTACTTCCCAAGAATGAAGTTACCACTATTTAACAAACCCGTTAGGGGGTTGAATTATGCAGGGCCACTTAAGGGCATTGGCTGTATAGTCAAATAATAGCATCATTTGGCTGACAGGTCTGTTATGTAGACTAATTATGCAAGGCCGCCTAAGGGCACATGCTGCATAGTCAGGGAAAAGAACTCTAAAAAATTTACATTTCTACTGCTAAAAAGTTAGTGAAAGTTTATAGAGATTCAAATTTTCCAAAGAATAAAGCTTGATGTATGGAGAGAGGTACATGAATATGGAGAATATATTTCCAAACAAGATTGTCTAAGAACTAGATTAATGTCACTCCTATGAAGGTCTTACCCAAGCCTAGTGAAGGGAAATATAAACCATAGATTTGAATACTTTCAGATCATGAAAAAGATTGGACAAATATGTTGAGGATGGCTATTTTTGTGGATCCCTATATACTGTCGTTAAGAAAACTAAGGAAAAAAGAGGTTTTATTCAAATGAATGAAGTTACCATTATTTAACAAACCTGTTAGGGGGTTCAATTATGCAGGTCCACCTAAGGGCATTGGCTGCATAGTCAAATAATAACACCTTTTGGAAGACAGGTCTGTTATGTAGACTATTTATGCAAGGTCACCTAAGGGAACGTGCTGTATAGTTAGGAAAATGAACTCTCAGAAATTGGATATTTTGTGACCAGAAGTCAAGAAAAGGGTTATGGATATCTAGAAGTATTAAAGGTTAGGAGTATGACACATGAAAATTGGTATTGTCCAATGCATGAAAGAGATACATAGACCAATGCTAACCATAATCATGTTGTGGCGGGGTCTAGATGTGGGAATTCACTACGTATCCCATAAGGATGGGAATCAGGACAACACAGTTCTTGAAATACAGTTTAACGTCACATGGGATGAAAGTATGGGAGATCTTAGTTTAGGGACATAGAGCTCGGACCATAATAATGAATACACAGTGTGTGTTTTTTAAACCAGATGTGAATGAGGACCAGATTTCTCATACCTCATTCATGTTTTCACAAGGGGACTTTTCATCCAAGGGAATGAAAGTGGAATTTGGGGTTAGGACCAAAGATTTGGGGATGGATTCGAGGGATGCTCGAATGTTCCTACGTATCCCATAAGGATGGGAATCAAGATGCATGTAGTTCTTGAAATACCCTATGTACAAATTTGGTTCATACAAGAGAAGGGTGAAAGGGGACTTTAGTGCAATGATGGTTTGACCCAAGTAAAAGGTTTGGTAATTTTCATGTATGCACGTATTCTTTATAATATAACATGATTAGAAATCAATGTAAATAATGATTCCCTCTCAGGTGAGGGTGTCAAAGAATGTTGTAGTTTATTTTCATACAGGAAAAAAGTGATGTACAGTTTAACGTCATATAGTATGGAAAAAGGTGAACCAATATGAAGATATTGATTCTAGGGGTGACTCCACGAATCAACATCGTATGAGATGGAGGTGAACCGATGTGAAGAGATTGGTTTTGGGCTTGAACCTTAGGAGGTTTCCTACGTACCCAGCCTAGAAGTCAAGGATCACAGTCCGCATAGTTCAATTAAATAATGAATTGGTGATCAGGTTTTTTTTAGGACAACGATATAAAAAGAATGTGTGGGGACTTACGCATGGTTAGCGGCCCAGAGAAGGTGTTATGGTTGAAGTTTACTCTAATCTCACATGAGTTATACTCGGTGTGAGAAACAATATGTAGAAAGAACCCTAACGATGCATAGTTTAATGTCATGATGGAAATATAAGGGGATGGACACAGTTTAACATCATGTTGGACAATTGGGGACTATGCAGTTTAATGTCATGCAGTTAGGACAAAAGAGGAGATTATGTAGTTTAATGTCTTGCAGTAAGGACTTTGGGGACTGTGCAGTTTAATGTCATGCTGGACGATGGAGTGTTGTACAGTATAGTGTCATGTAGCTAGGACATATTAGGGACTTTTTCATTGTTTAACGTCATGTGGGATAAAGAGGTGCATAGTTTAACGTCATATAGCTAGGGCGATGGTTATGCATTTTAACGTCTTTCTAGATGTAAGGGACTTCTGTATAGTTTAGAATCATGTAGCTAGGACGTCACAATTTAACGTCATGTTGGACTTATAAGGTAAAATACATTTTAACATCATGTTGGACGATAGAGTGCTGTACAGTTTAGTGTCATGTAGCTAGGATGTATTTCTATGCAGTTTAATGTCATGCAGTGAGGACAATGGGGACACAGTTTAACATCATGTTGGACGAAAGTGAAAATAGTTTAAGGTCATATGCATGGACCGTTGAAGGGGACACAGTTTAACGTCATGTTGGATGAAATTGAAAATAGTTTTAAGGTCATATGCATGGACTACTGAATATGTATTTGTATTATACAAAATACTTCTTCAGAAATGTTGCATTGGTTGGAGTAGTGATGAGATCTCCATAAATTGAGATTAAAGAATAAGCATAATTGGAGTAGACCTTATGTATTGAGTAAGGTCCTTCCCATTTTTTCTCAAGCTTGGGAGGTTTCTTTCCTGGTATCATTGTTGTTCTGATAACAAATACCAATTCTTCCTAAATGAATAAACGAATACGAACTTTTTTTTGAAAGATCGTGCTATTCGATTCTGATAGACTTCCAAGTGAGGTAGGGTGCACAATATTTTTTCATCTAATCATTCCAATTCATCCAACAGCTTTTGAGATTGTTCATATGTAGATGACTGATCACAAATTGCTACTCTGAGTGAAGGTAATTGAACTTCAATTGGAAAGACTACCACTGTTCCATATACCAATGAATATGGAGTTGACCGCGTTGCAGTGTGGGTGGTGGTTCGATAAGCCCATAAAGCATGGAAGAGTTTATCAGGCCATGACTTGTTATCTTTATCCACCATCATTTGCAGTATATTTGAAAGAGTCTTGTTGAAGGCTTCCATCTGGCCAATGGCCACTGCATGATACTGAGATGAATGGTTGGATTTGATGTTGTATTCTTGATATAACTTCCTTACCTCGGATGAATAGAATTTGGTGCCATTGTCCGTCAATATGGTATGAGGGACACCAAATCTGGTAATGATGTTAGACATGATGAATCTTACAATGATTTTAGAACTAAATTCTTTGAGAGGTATTGCCTCTGCCCATTTGGAAAAGAAGTCAGTGGCCGTATGAAAATACTTAAACTGCCTGGCTGTAGCTGAAGGGTAAGATCCCACCACATCCATTCCCCATTTGGAAAATGGCCACGAGTATTTAGCTGTATGAAGAAACTCTGGGGGTTGATGAATGAAGTTGGCACATACTTGGAATGAATGACACTTCTTTGTGTAATCAAAACAATATTGTATTATTGAAGGCCAAAATTATCCAAACCTTCGAATTTGATCAGATAGTCTTTGTCTAGACTAGTGGGCACCACAGACTCCTGCATGTACTTCTTTCATGACAACCATTGTCTCTTCACCATCAATGCATTTGAAGAGAACTCCACCAAACCTATTTTTTAGAGAACTTTTTGTAGGTGATCAGGGCTGTCATAAAGAGTAAAATTGACCACAGGTCACTAGAATTGTTCTTTCCTCGCTCTATTAGGTGGAAGTGTTCTATTTTGAAGGTATTCCCTGATAGGTGCCATCCATTCTGTAGTATGGCCATATGGTTTAAAAATGGGACTAATTTCATTGATTTCCTCCATTGTGGTTTGAACATAAGGTAAAATTGTACGACAGTGGGAAATACTGATGATTGTCTTGTCCCTATTTGGATCTCCAAGGGCTATGGCTATATTAGCCAGTGCCTCACCTTGGGCATTTTGTGATCACGGGACATAAGAAAATGTTGGTTCTGTAGGAAATTATGCCATTAACTCTCTGATGTAATCATACAAAGGGATTGACTCTTCTTTTCTGATGGCATAATCCCCATTGACTTGTTTTATTACCAGGTCTGAATCACATTTCAACTTTATGTGATTCACTTGTGCTTGAAGTGCCAACTCCAATCTTGCGATGAGAGCTTGGTATTCTGCTTCATTGTTTGTACCGCCTTCCCACAATAAGAAGGAATAAGGTAGCACTACCTTTTCTGGGGAAATGAGCACAATTTCAAACCCAACTTTGTTGAATTTATGATATTTCGTTTTCTTCCCTGTTGGACTTCTGGAAGTACCATCAATGTACATTTCCCATTGTTGAAGATTATCTTGAATAGAAAAGACTTCTTCATCAGTAAGTTTAGTATCTAAAGATGTATCTTCTACTGATGGATGTTCAGCAAGGAAATCAGCCAGAGTTTGGCCCATTATTGCCTTTTGAGACACATACTAGATATCAAATTGCTGCAAAATAATTTCCCACCTTTCCAAACGACTTGTAAGCATTGGAAGACTAAGGTTAAATTTGAGCAGGTTATTGTGAGATACCAATTAGACCTCATGATGTTGAAGGTATTGTCTCAACTTCTGAACTGCAAATATTAATTCTAGGCATCACTTCTCAATACTTGAATATCGGGTTTCTGCTTCAATCATAGTCTGACTGAGATAGTAGAGGCTGTTTTCATTCCCAACATAATTCTTCTGAGCAAGGAAGGCACCCTATGATCACTATAAAGATTTCACATAGAGGATAAGTGTCCTTCCTTAAATAGTTGGCATTAATACCAGTGGACTCAAGAGATATTTCTTTAGAACATTGAATGCTTCTTGAAATTCTTTAGTCCACTGGTAAGTGACTCTCTTCTTCATCAATTTGTTGAATGGTAAACTTTTTCCTGCCAAATTGGCGATGAAACGCCGAATATAGGTTAAGTATCTTTGAATTCCTCTTAATTCTTTAAAATTTCGAGGAGGTGGCATACCAAGGATTGACTTTGTCTTCTCAGGATTGACTTTGATACCACGATGTCGTACAACAAAGCAGAGAAATTTTCCTGAGGTTACCCCAAAAGAACATTTTAAGGGGTGTATCTTCAAATTGTGTTGTCAAAGTTTGTGGAATATGACTTCCAAATCAACCAAGTGATTAGAACTTTTCCTGGATTTAACCACCAAATCGTCCACATAACATTCTCCAAATCATCCTTAGGACAATGCTGATTAAGATCTCTAAAATCAATGCAAACTCTAATTTTTCCGTTATTCTTTTTCACAGGGACAATATTCTCCAACCATGTGGGATATTTAACTTCTCTGACGAAGTTATCTTTGATAAGCTTATCCACTTCATCATCAATTTTGGAATCATAAGTTGGGTGGGTTCTTCTTGCGACTTGCTCGAATCCTCGATGTTCTTCTGGAAAACACAAACGATGAGAAGAAACATCAAGATCAAGGCCTAGAATTTCTGTATAGTTACAAGAATATATATCTCTATTTTGCTTCAAAAATGAAATATACATTTCTATCTCTTCAAGAGTCATGGCCGCACTAATTAATGTGGGAATTGGATCTTCTTTTGTACACAGATTTATTTATCTGAGTTCATCCACAGTGGTAGAGATACCCTCTTCAAAAGCTATAAGAGAGTCCCTGATCTCTTCCTCTTCTTCTACAACATGTGTTATTTCTTCTGTTTCTACTTACATTTTAGATGATGAAGCAGAATTTCCAGGATCAAGAGAGATGTTAAAATTTGAACATCTTGAAGAAGAGGCTTCCATTTCTGACCCTATTGATGACGAAGTGTCTTCCTTGGGTAATAAAGATGAGATGATGGATTGAGAATCGACATCATCGTTCACCTCTGACATTTCTATATCTTCTGCTGGCCTAGTTGGAAAAGTATAGACTTGCGGGATTTCAGCGGATGAAATGAAGACATCTCCATTTGAGCTTTCATCATTGCTTGGTGAATCACCACTTTCTCCCATGTTGTCTGGCTTGATTTCCGTAATTGACATTATGGATGTTTCCATAAGAGTATTTGGATTTGGGTCTATCCTGTCAATTTGACTGATAAAAAACACATAATCTGTACTCACATATATGAATGGGTTTACTGGAATCTTTTCGAAACCATATAGAGCATTAACTTTGGTAACCTCCCTTGTTGTGATTTTCTCTTTACCTTTCATGTGATAAAATTCCGCCTCAATTTATTGAGACTTACATGTTTTAAAGGGGCCCTTGTCACCACACAATGTCCCAATTTGACCATTAAAACAATATTTGACACATTGGTGGTATGATGAAGGAAAGACCACATGTTGATGTAGCCATGATCTTCCAAGCAAAATTTTGAAGGCTGTATCGTGATCAACAACCATGAAATATGAATTGGATACAAGGTCTCCAAACTGAGTTCTGAGTGTAATCTCACCTAGTAGTTCTTGTTCATTTTTATCATATCCTTGTAACATCAAAGTAAAAGGAGATAAATCAGATTCTTTGAGGCCTAATCGACGAAGTGTACAAATGGAGGTGAGGTTGACTCCTAAACCATTATCAATGAAAGCTCTTCGGATGTATACACCATTGACCTTTCCAGATAAGTACAAAGGTCTAATATGTCCATGCACGATATCATCTTCATCTTTATCTGTAAAAGATATCACTACATGGCATTCTGTAGGACCATTCTCTACATGGTAGACTTCAGCTGCAGTAATTTCGCTTTCAAATTCTGAGGATGTGAAAAGCCTCAATGAGTGCCTCCCGAAGATCCTTTGATAAATTCAAGGCATCCAAAATTGATAACTTGGCCGATACTTGGGCCAAATGAATCAGGGCGTCATATTTTTGATCTAAAGGTCTGTGTTTTCCAACTGAAACATGTGGTTTCGCAGGTGCCACAAAAATTGATGCTTTGGATGTAGATGGTTCTTGTATCCGGGTAGGAGTTGGATATACTCTTGGATTTGGAATATTAGACCAAATAGGTCTATTTACATGCAGAGAGGATGAAGGTGCATCCTCATACCGATCCTCCAAAATAATTGTGCCAGGACTGAGTCTGCTATTGGTGGAAGAATGTTCTTGTTCTTGTTGAGCCTGATGAAGGGATCTGCCATGAGTTTCTACTGCATACACAGTTCTGGCAGGGGTAAAATTGGAATAGTGTATTCTGGGATATCCATGTCTTTCTCTATATCCCAGACCTCTGGAACTCCCTCTCTTTCCTCTATTTGATATAGGGAACTCAGGCTCGTCAAAATATAAACTGCGACTGGAATAAGGATCTATTAAGTGAATCATGTTAACAGAAACAATGATTAATTCTTCATCTGATGAAGACTCCGCCTGTTTAGCCAGTTTAGGGTATGCCATTTTGTGGGGTTGTGCCCGTCGCTTTGAAGTAGATGGCATAAAATCTTCCAGAGTCAAAGACATCAAGGGATTTTACACAATCTCATCTTTTTCTGATTGTTCATTTTTCTTTGAATTATTCTGTATCTTTGAGAATTTTCCCCTTTATGAAAGGGGATTTTCTATGGAATTTAGAGCAGAAGACACAGTTGGTTTCTTCAATTGTGTTCACAAAATGGCATGAGTTCTGTTGATCGTTTTTCAGACCATCCAATCAACATATTCTTGCGCATTTTTGCTTTTGACTTCTTTCCATTCGCCTTCTTCCTCTGGATCTTTAGTAGTAACACATTCTACCTGAGTTGAAGAACATTTCAATTTGACTTGTCCCGATTTGACCATTTTTTGCAGGAGGTCCTTGAAGACAAAACACTCCTCAATGGGATGCCCCAACATCTGATGAAATGGGAAATATTTGGGGCGATCTTTATCTCCTTCCTTTTTTGGCCTCTAGGGCCTTGGAAATTGAACCATATTATTCTCCAGAGCTGAAATGAAGTATCCAAGAACTTGTTCATTTTGGAAAGAATAAACTTTTCTCTTAATATCCTCAAATTGTTTCCGTCTTTGATCTCTTTGATCATCTTGATGAAACGACCTTTGTTGTTGATGCTCAAGAGGTGGAGCCCTTCAGAAAGATGAAGGTTCTGAAGTTGAAGTAGGTATAGGTGCTTGTTTAAGCGTAACTATAGCAGTCTCTACTTTACCCATTATCCATCCTGGAGCTGATGGAATTACACGAGTTTTATCCCTAGTCTTCATAAGAGAATCTTCAATATGTTGATTGATTGAAGAAAGGTCTCCAAACCCTCCAGTGTATTTCACAGGGATCAACGGTGTGTGTAACTCATCACGCGAATTTTCCACACAGATTGGCAAAAATTCTTCTTGAGGGAGTTCTAAGCTTACGGAATATGTTAATCCCATCCAGCGAGCAATGAAATATGAAACCCTTTCATTCTACCTTTTCATACAATTTTTAATATCAAAAAGTGTTGTCTTTGGAAAAGTTGAGCTGAATTGAAGAAGGATTCTTTGATAGAGATCCTCCAACCATGTAATTCAATGGGATTGCAAGATTGTGTACCAAACAAAAGCAGGCCCTTGTAATGACTATACAAAACACCTGAGCTTAACTGCTTCTTGTTGCTGAGGGGTTCCCATCATAGGATCGAAACGAGAAACAAAATGTGTTATGTGTTGCTCTGGGTCTCTTGAACCATTAAAGATTAGTAATGTGGTACTTGCAAAATTTTGATGGGGCAGGAATTGCATCAACCCATTCACGGTAAGCTCTCTTTTCTGGTTGAATTTCAGCACGTTTTCCCTCCAAAGCTTCCAACCGAGCTGTTAATGACTCAATAGTAGTTATTAACTTTTGAGAAACATCTGATTGAACTTGGACCTAAGCAGGTGCAATAACTGGAGCTTGAAAAAATGTGGTGGCTGGTACTACAACTAATGGTAGCATCGCCGATTGTTGTTACACATGACCCGTAGGATTAGACCTATGAGGGTGTACTGGCAGAGGAGGATATTATTGATCCATCTCAGTAGCTGCAACAAACTCCCTTGGCTGACTGATTCCAGCATGCTTAGGAGGAAGACTACCTTGAAGTAGTTCTGCATTCAACCTCCTCAATTCCTTCATTTTTTCCTCTTATTTTGAAAACCTTTCCTCTAATGAGAGCGATTGGCCCTCTACCAAGGAAGGTTATGTAACCAAATTATTTCCATTCCCCTTTTTGGACGCCTTTATAAGAGGAGGAAGTTGGATAATTGAAGGGACACCTAGATTTTGGGTAAGACATTGATTTCATGTACGCACAACTTCTTCATTTGTGTCTGTGCGTACAATTCTTGAGAAGGAACCTCTTCATCTGATCCCTCTGAGTGAGCCTCATGTTCTGGAGGATCAACAACAATGGAATTGATGAAAATAATTGATGCATAATGCTTTGCATCCCTTTTATCGGCATTTCTGTGATATTGTCTTCTTCCATGTCCCTGATTAGACATTGCCTATTGTCGATTTGATCCCTCATGAACTTATTGAAAAACCGTAATTTGGAGGGAATCTCCTGATAATTCGGTTCTTCAATCCTCTTATGGATTCTCCCCTAATCAAGAGAAGACTGAATTTCCCTGAGGAAGAGATTGATGATTTGAAAAAGTCCCCAGTCTGGTGGACTGGGGTATTCTTGCAATTCTATCTCAACTATTTGAATCATATTGGTTGATATTGAGGGTTAGTTTAAAAGAGTCCCTAGTCTGGCAAGATGGGGTGTGTCACGACCCGTCCTCGGGGCCCGTGCCGTGACTACCCCAAGCCCGCCTTCCATAGGCCAGGGGCTGGCGACTAGCACCAAAGGCGTAAAATCCCGTTAACTGGGAAGGCATTGCCTTTATAAAAGAAAACAAGCACCACAGAGTACAAGCAGAAGTAAAACACTAAGTACAAAAAGGAGAGCTGAAAAGTAAAAGGGGCCGGAAATACAAGCCCAACTGTAAAGTACAACTCGAAAAGGAAAACAGCGACTGAAAAGTAAAGCTGCTACGCTGAGATGTCCACTGGAAATCCCACCTGAAGGGTGGGTACAGATAGCTCCTCTGCTCCTCGGGTCCCGCCATCCGCTCCGAGTATGGCCCGCCCAGTGGTCCACCTCCGGGTACCGCCTCGTCGTATAATCCACCTCCAGGTACCGTCCAGTCCTCGAACCTTCGGCTTCTGTCAGCACTGTCCGTCGTCTGCAACCAACACAACGAGGTGCGGGCATAGCCCGTGCAGGGGTGAGTATAACGATACTCAGTAGGGACCCCGAGACCCTCATGGTCTCACTAAACCAACAAGGATAAACTCAAGAAGATCACAACAGATAATATCTACTTAGGTATATGCCCATACATATACCTAAGTTATTAAGTAACTCATCTCAGTCATGAGGAAACACAAGAATTGTGAAAACGACGGATAACCACTACCCGGGTATATGCCCATACATATACCAAAGTTAGCAAGTGACCCATCTCAATCATGAGGAAACACAAAGGTCAAAAGTCTCAGCTCAAACCAGGATTTTCATTATCGAAACCGTAACTGCTGAAGAGCTCCGTCTCTAGAGTGTACAGTGGTCCTGTCACGACTCCGAGGCTGCCGCTCACTAACCTAGGACTGCTGAAGTACTCCTCCTGTCGAGTATTGCGGGTCTGCTGCCAACTACCAGGCGCTCCGTCCGCTGAGGGTCTGCTGCCAAATACCGGGCGCTACCCAGATAGCCTACTGAGGTACTCCTCCTGTCGAGTACCGCGGGTCTGCTGCCAACTACCAGGCGCTCCGTCCGCCATGGGTCTGCCGCCAAGTACCGGGCGCTCCGTCCACTGGGCTAGTCGACTCACTCCAAGTCGAGTCGGTCAAGCAGTCGTCAGGTCTCAGCCGGCTACACGGTCTCCGTACTCTGCACGCTCGTCTCCGGGAGGGTCCGCTCCACGAGCTACTGGTCGATACTCCAAGTATCTCAAAGTCCCGCAAAGAAGTGTCTCAAAGGTCCGTCTCGTCACAGGGGTCTCAACGCAACAGACGGCGCGTCGATCGGACGCCCGGTCTGTGAGTTTTTAGCCTTTTCGTCCCAGGGGCCCGGTTGGTTTCGAGTGCGAACCAATCCCGGCCGTATGACAACTGTACCCCGAACTCCCATAGGGTAAACTCAAAGGGACCGTTACTCAACGTAACCACCAACGCCGCTGACGGTTCGTCAAACGGACGTCCTGTCTGAAAGATATCAGCTTTCCCGTTCCAGGGGCCCGGTTGGATTTCGGGTACAATCCAACCCGGCCATACTCCGACTGCATCCAAAACTCGGGCGGAGTATGTCAAAAGTTCCGTCTCATCAAGAGGAAGTCAACGAAACAGACGGCGCGTCAATCGGACGCCCGGTCTGTGAGTTATTGTCTTTTTCGTCTCCGGGGCCCGGTTGGTTTTTAAGGCAAAACCAACCCGACCGTACTCCACCTGCGTCCAAACCTCGGGCGGAGTATGCCAAAAGATCCGCCTCATTAAGAGGAACGCAACGCGACTGACGGCGCGTCAATCGGACGTTCGTGGCTCAAGATATGAGCGTTTCCGCTCCGAAGGCCCGGTTGGTTTCGTGAACGAACCAACCCGGCCGAACTCAAAGTAAACCGAAACCTTGAGTGCGATATACCGAAACGACCGTCTCGATCCAAGGATCGTGTTGCCGCAGACGGTTCGTCATTCGGAGGTCCGAGGCTCAAGGTATGAGCCAAAAACCAAATCAGGTTCGAAACGGGGGGGTCCGGGTCCGGGCCGACCCGGCCCGACCCCCCCCCCCCCCCCCCCCCCCGGGTGGCGCGGTGGCCGGCGGCGGCGGCGGCGGTGCGGCGACCGGCGGCGGCGCGCGGCGGCGGCGCGCGGTGGCGGTGCGGCGGAGGCGGCGGTGGGCCGCGGTGGCGGCGGGCCGCGGCGGCGGCGGGCTGGGGCGGCACGGCGGCGCGCTGGGCGGCGCGGCGGTGCGCAGGGCGGCGCGGCGGTGCGCGGGCGCCGCTAAAGGAGGCCGCACGGGGGATTTTCTTTCCCCCTTTGAAGATCTGGCGGCGCGGCAGTATAGCCGCGCCTCTCTTGCAAAACCGCCCCCACGTGGGGCCCGGTTTATTTAAGGGAACCAGGGGGGCCGGCTGCCCCCCCCCCCCCTCCTTCAAGAGCCGCCCCCCCTCATTAAGAGGGGGGTTTCTGCGGAACGGTCCGGGGGATTTATTCCCCCGGTTTTCAGTCATCCGGCCGGCCAGCTGGCCGGCCGGTTTTTACCAACGGGACCGGAAATTCCGGTCCCGCCTTCGACTTCCGATGCCGGCGGCCCGGCCGCCGGTCTCCACTTCCGCCGCGGCCCGGAACCGGCCGCGGCATTCGTCGTCCGGCGCGGTGCGACGGCACCGCGCCCCTTTGCCGTGCTTTGATAATCATCCAACGCGGCGCGACGGCGTCGCGTTTCTGTTGTTTCTACCATGGTGCGTGCGACGGCATCGCGAAGATACTTGCACGTTCATCCGCGTGGTGCGACGGCACCACGCCACTTCCTTCCTCCCGCAAGATAAAATCAACATAAACGTTGGAGGGGGGTTCGGCCGTGTTCATGCGGTCCGGCCCCCCTCACGTTAAATAAAAACTCAACATGAACATTTCAAGCCTCATGTTAGACATGCCAGATCCATGTTCAAGAAATGGAATAATTTAAGAATGAAACAACAATCCCCTACCTCGGGTATAAGTTCGAGGATTTGACTATGTCCGCGGAAGTCGACGTCGCGGAGATCGGGCGTCGCGGTAGTCGTTCGTCAATTCCGTTGACGAAGAGACGCGTCCGAAGAGGCACGTCGTTGGCGAATCCTTGTACGCCGACGAAGGTTGTCCGAGGAAGGTGCGGTGTTCTCTCTCGTTGACACCGAAGACAAAGAAGAGCGGTGCGGCGTTCTTCGTCGGAAAAAGGGCGTTCCTCGTCAAGTCTTGAGGAAAGTCAAAATATAAAGAGAACAATGAACTCAAGAATCTCTACCTCGATAGTCGCACGGTGACGGAGTCGTGGAAAATCGGTGTCGATTCCTTTGACGTCGGAGGAAGAGTCGTTATCGAAGGCGTTCGTCGCGGAAAACCGTTGCGGAAGAGATGACGCGGAAAAGTACGTCGCGTCGCGGACACGGCGTCGCGGATGGATCGTGTTCTTCGGCGGAGAAGTTCTTCGTTGAAGAACGACGTTCTTCGCCGGAGAAGATGAAGAGGAGCTCTCAAAAAGCTCCCAAAGGAATAAACCAACAACCCATAAACAAATAAGATTACATCTTATTTTATTAACACATAACTCAAAAGGATTTCAAATGTTTGAAATTCAAAAGAGTTGACTCCCAAAATTAATTAAGAGTAACCTAAGTCAATAAAGAGGGGGTTTAGTACGTTGAGAGAATTTGAAAAGAAAAGGGGTTCGTGTGGGCCCCACCACACTTAATCCTCCCAAGGGAGGTTAAGTGGGTGTGGGTCCCACTCCCAACCTCTTTTGATAGGTTTTTAAAATAAGTTAAAATAAAATTTGTCTTACACAAATTTTACTTAACTTAACTGAAAAACCCCAAAACGTAACTTTCAACTCGCAACAAACGCAACTCCCGAAAAGGTCTCTTTAAGCGAATATCGGCGCTGCGAGTTCATCAGTGCCCTCGGATTTCAATTCCGAGCACCGGATCAAAAGTTAGGAATTCCCGCTCATTCGTTCACTGAACGTACCCGAGCCAAACTTCGGAAATTAATTCCGGGCACTCCGGGCCTCGGAATCAGGTGCCGTCTGAAACCGCGCTCTTGTAAAATTCTAAAGAAAATTAAGAAAAAAATTTCCCTTGAATTTTACGGGTCTTTACATTACTCCCACCTCAGGGCTTTACGTCCCCGTAAAGATACAACAAAAACTAGGGTAACAAAAGAGGGTACTGAGCACGCATCTGAGCCTCCCGCTCCCATGTGCTCTCCTGGAGATTCCCGTGCCGCCATCTGTTGCGCACAAGAGGAATCGATCGCCCATGTAGGACCCGCTCCTGTCGATCCTCTATCTCCACCGGGACCTCCGAAAAAGTCGCCCCATCGTCAACGTCAAGCTCCCCATGGTCAAAGATGTGCGTCGGGTCGTGCACGTATCTCCTCAGCTGGGATACGTGGAAGACGTCGTGCACCCGGTGCAACTGAGGTGGTAGAGCCAGGCGATAAGCCACCTCTCCAACCCTGCTAAGGACTTGGAAGGGTCCGATGAAGCGCGGAGATAACTTGTCGCCTCGGCCAAAACTCCGAATACCACGTCGAGGTGAGACTCGCAAGAAGACGTGGTCACCATCCTCGAACTCTAGTGGCCTCCGCCTCCTGTCAGCGTATGACTTCTGCCGGCTCTGTGTTGTCCTCATCCGCTCCTGGATGACATGGACCTCCTCTGACGTGGCCCAGACCATCTCTGGTCCCACAAGAGCTGCGATATTTCTTCTTTGCCGATAAGAGAAACCTGGTCTCATCCCCTGGATGGACCACATTCTTTGCCTAAAACAGTCAATCCTAACATGGATGATACTAATCCATACCAAGGATGACGTCGTAAGGCCTCGACGCTACTACTAAGAGATCCAACCGTTACTCTCGCCTCCAAGGGTTGAGTCACACTGTCGGCATCAGTGTGTGGTAACTGGTCTCCTCCAGTAGATGTCTCACAAGTGAGGGTCAAGTCAACAGTCAACTGGAACCTCTTAGTAACATCACAAAAGAGGACAGGAATGAAAACATCACAAAGGATGCGTCTTTTATTATTGCAGCTCATAATACAAGACGCTACACAAAAGCAACATCAACATGGAACTAGAAGTACAAGAGACGTATCCACTAGTTCCGCTCCTGTCCACCTGCTTTACTGTTGCTCAAGCATTTGTCGCTGCCTCAACCTCGGTGGCTCCCTCCAAGCCTGCGGATCGAGGAGTCGGACAGTCACGTGCCAGGTGACCCTTTCCGCGGCATGAGTAACACAACCTGCTCCTTGCACGGCTAGCTCTGTTCCCACTCCGGGTGCCCTGCACCACCGGTCCTAAAACCCGAGATCGCCCAACTGCTGGTCTGGTCCTCCTGGACCTCTGCATCATCTGTCTACTGCCCACAGATGACTCGGCTTCTGATCGAAAAACACGCGGTAAAGGCAGAATCTCCTGTACACGCTCGGGGTGTAGAGATACTGGCACAAACTCCACCCTGAAGAAGGTCTCGAAGTCTTCCCAAGCGAAGTTCAACTCATCGCAAAACTGAAACAAGTGGCTCCACCACCTACCTGTTGCTGCGTGTAGTAGGCTCGCAGCGAGGATCACCATGAGGTCTGCTGGTGTCCTCACTAGCCTAAACACTCGTACCACTGCCTCTAGCCAGTCCTCTGCAGCCTGGGGATCCGTCTCCCCGCGAAACCTGGGCGGTCGCTGGCGCTGAAACTCATGCAGTGCGCTGAGGCGACGTGCATCGTCAGCGGCTGCTGCTGGAAGCATCGGGGGCTCGGCGGGTAGAGCTACCGCCGGTGCCACTGCTGACAAAGGGCCCTGCACCGAGGCCTCGTCGCTCGGTGGGCCGTCGTCACGTTCGATTCTCGGAACCCTAGCTGGCTATCGTCGTGGGGTCATCCTGAAAGAAACAACGTAACACGATCAAACGATTATACCTAGTGAGCTGACCTGGTTTGAGCTGTTTTAAGGGGAAAAACTTTTGAAAACACACACGCAATCAGTGTTTTCGTGCACAAAGTCGGAAATCAGTTGTCAGGGTCCTGGTGTATGGATACGTCGGCCGCCCGCACCAACACTGGACTCCCTGAACTGAAAACCACACTCGGTACCCTTAACACTATTGCTTCACAGAAAGAAACATCAGAGTTATAAGTTCTGCAGTAGAACCGAACTCCTCTGATACCAATTTGTCACGACCCGTCCTCGGGGCCCGTGCCGTGACTACCCCAAGCCCGCCTTCCATAGGCCAGGGGCTGGCGACTAGCACCAAAGGCGTAAAATCCCGTTAACTGGGAAGGCATTGCCTTTATAAAAGAAAACAAGCACCACAGAGTACAAGCGGAAGTAAAACACTAAGTACAAAAAGGAGAGCTGAAAAGTAAAAGGGGCCGGAAATACAAGCCCAACTGTAAAGTACAACTCGAAAAGGAAAACAGCGACTGAAAAGTAAAGCTGCTACGCTGAGATGTCCACTGGAAATCCCACCTGAAGGGTGGGTACAGATAGCTCCTCTGCTCCTCGGGTCCCGCCATCCGCTCCGAGTATGTCCCGCCCAGTGGTCCACCTCCGGGTACCGCCTCGTCGTATAGTCCACCTCCAGGTACCGTCCAGTCCTCGAACCTTCGGCTTCTGTCAGCACTGTCCGTCGTCTGCAACCAACACAACGAGGTACGGCCATAGCCCGTGCAGGGGTGAGTATAACGATACTCAGTAGGGACCCCGAGACCCTCATGGTCTCACTAAACCAACAAGGATAAACTCAAGAAGATCACAACAGATAATCTCTACTTAGGTATATGCCCATACATATACCTAAGTTATTAAGTAACTCATCTCAGTCATGAGGAAACACAAGAATTGTGAAAACGACGGATAACCACTACCCGGGTATATGCCCATACATATACCAAAGTTAGCAAGTGACCCATCTCAATCATGAGGAAACACAAAGGTCAAAAGTCTCAGCTCAAACCAGGATTTTCATTATCGAAACCGTAACTGCTGAAGAGCTTCGTCTCTAGAGTGTACAGTGGTCCTGTCACGACTCCGAGGCTGCCGCTCACTAACCTAGGACTGCTGAAGTACTCCTCCTGTCGAGTATTGCGGGTCTGCTGCCAACTACCAGGCGCTCCGTCCGCTGAGGGTCTGCTGCCAAATACCGGGCGCTACCCAGATAGCCTACTGAGGTACTCCTCCTGTCGAGTACCGCGGGTCTGCTGCCAACTACCAGGCGCTCCGTCCGCCATGGGTCTGCCGCCAAGTACCGGGCGCTCCGTCCACTGGGCTAGTCGACTCACTCCAAGTCGAGTCGGTCAAGCAGTCGTCAGGTCTCAGCCGGCTACACGGTCTCCGTACTCTGCACGCTCGTCTCCGGGAGGGTCCGCTCCACGAGCTACTGGTCGATACTCCAAGTATCTCAAAGTCCCGCAAAGAAGTGTCTCAAAGGTCCGTCTCGTCACAGGGGTCTCAACGCAACAGACGGCGCGTCGATCGGACGCCCGGTCTGTGAGTTTTTAGCCTTTTCGTCCCAGGGGCCCGGTTGGTTTCGAGTGCGAACCAATCCCGGCCGTATCACAACTGTACCCCGAACTCCCATAGGGTAAACTCAAAGGGACCGTTACTCAACGTAACCACCAACGCCGCTGACGGTTCGTCAAACGGACGTCCTGTCTGAAAGATATCAGCTTTCCCGTTCCAGGGGCCCGGTTGGATTTCGGGTACAATCCAACCCGGCCATACTCCGACTGCATCCAAAACTCGGGCGGAGTATGTCAAAAGTTGTGTCTCATCAAGAGGAAGTCAACGAAACAGACGGCGCGTCAATCGGACGCCCGGTCTGTGAGTTATTGGCTTTTTCGTCTCCGGGGCCCGGTTGGTTTTTAAGGCAAAACCAACCCGACCGTACTCCACCTGCGTCCAAACCTCGGGCGGAGTATGCCAAAAGATCCGCCTCATTAAGAGGAACGCAACGCGACTGACGGCGCGTCAATCGGACGTTCGTGGCTCAAGATATGAGCGTTTCCGCTCCGAAGGCCCGGTTGGTTTCGTGAACGAACCAACCCGGCCGAACTCAAAGTAAACCGAAACCTTGAGTGCGATATACCGAAACGACCGTCTCGATCCAAGGATCTCGTTGCCGCAGACGGTTCGTCATTCGGAGGTCCGAGGCTCAAGGTATGAGCCAAAAACCAAATCAGGTTCGAAACGGGGGGGTCCGGGTCCGGGCCGACCCGGCCCGACCCCCCCCCCCCCCCCGGGTGGCGCGGCGGCCGGCGGCGGCGGGGCGGCCACTGGCGGCGGCGCGCGGCGGCGCGCGGTGGCGGCGCGGCGGAGGCGGCGGTGGGCCGCGGTGGCGGCGGGCGGCGGCGGCGGCGGGCTGGGGCGGCACGGCGGTGCGCTGGGCGGCGCGGCGGTGCGCTGGCGCCGCTAAAGGAGGTCGCACGGGGGATTTTCTTTCCCCCTTTGAAGATCTGGCGGCGCGGCAGTATAGCCGCGCCTCTCTTGCAAAACCGCCCCCACGTGGGGGCCGGTTTATTTAAGGGAACCAGGGGGGCCGGCTGCCCCCCCCTCCTTCAAGAGCCGCCCCCCCTCATTAAGAGGGGGGTTTCTGCGGAACGGTCCGGGGGATTTATTCCCCCGGTTTTCAGTCATCCGGCCGGCCAGCTGGCCGGCCGGTTTTTACCAACGGGACCGGAAATTCCGGTCCCGCCTTCGACTTCCGACGCCGGCGGCCCGGCCGCCGGTCTCCACTTCCGCCGCGGCCCGGAACCGGCCGCGGCGTTCGTCGTCCGGCGCGGTGCGACGGCACCGCGCCCCTTTGCCGTGCTTTGATAATCATCCAACGCGGCGCGACGGCGTCGCGTTTCTGTTGTTTCTACCATGGTGCGTGCGACGGCATCGCGAAGATACTTGCACGTTCATCCGCGTGGTGCGACGGCACCACGCCACTTGCTTCCTCCCGCAAGATAAAATCAACATAAACGTTGGAGGGGGGTTCGGCCGTGTTCATGCGGTCCGGCCCCCCTCACGTTAAATAAAAACTCAACATGAACATTTCAAGCCTCATGTTAGACATGCCAGATCCATGTTCAAGAAATGGAATAATTTAAGAATGAAACAACAATCCCCTACCTCGGGTATAAGTTCGAGGATTTGACTATGTCCGCGGAAGTCGACGTCGCGGAGATCGGGCGTCGCGGTAGTCGTTCGTCAATTCCGTTGACGAAGAGACGCGTCCGAAGAGGCACGTCGTTGGCGAATCCTTGTACGCCGACGAAGGTTGTCTGAGGAAGGTGCGGTGTTCTCTCTCGTTGACACCAAAGACGAAGAAGAGCGGTGCGGCGTTCTTCGTCGGAAAAAGGGCGTTCCTCGTCAAGTCTTGAGGAAAGTCAAAATATAAAGAGAACAATGAACTCAAGAATCTCTACCTCGATAGTCGCACGGTGACGGAGTCGTGGAAAATCGGTGTCGATTCCTTTGACGTCGGAGGAAGAGTCGTTATCGAAGGCGTTCGTCGCGGAAAACCGTTGCGGAAGAGATGACGCGGAAAAGTACGTCGCGTCGCGGACACGGCGTCGCGGATGGATCGTGTTCTTCGGCGGAGAAGTTCTTCGTTGAAGAACGACGTTCTTCGCCGGAGAAGATGAAGAGGAGCTCTCAAAAAGCTCCCAAAGGAATAAACCAACAACCCATAAACAAATAAGATTACATCTTATTTTATTAACACATAACTCAAAAGGATTTCAAATGTTTGAAATTCAAAAGAGTTGACTCCCAAAATTAATTAAGAGTAACCTAAGTCAATAAAGAGGGGGTTTAGTACGTTGAGAGAATTTGAAAAGAAAAGGGGTTCGTGTGGGCCCCACCACACTTAATCCTCCCAAGGGAGGTTAAGTGGGTGTGGGTCCCACTCCCAACCTCTTTTGATAGGTTTTTAAAATAAGTTAAAATAAAATTTGTCTTACACAAATTTTACTTAACTTAACTGAAAAACCCCAAAACGTAACTTTCAACTCGCAACAAACGCAACTCCCGAAAAGGTCTCTTTAAGCGAATATCGGCGCTGCGAGTTCATCGGTGCCCTCGGATTTCAATTCCGAGCACCGGATCAAAAGTTAGGAATTCCCGCTCGTTCGTTCACTGAACATACCCGAGCCAAACTTCGGAAATTAATTCCGGGCACTCCGGGCCTCGGAATCAGGTGCCGTCTGAAACCGAGCTCTTGTAAAATTCTAAAGAAAATTAAGAAAAAAATTTCCCTTGAATTTTACGGGTCTTTACAGGGTGGTTCTTGAGCTGCTATATCTGAGACTTTCCTGAAATCTCTCCTGATCTGACAGACTTTATTCCAGAAATTGGCTAGATGCATCAACCTGCATCCACTTTTTTCACCCAGCTCAAATGAACGCTGAAAGATTTCTGACACTTCTGTCACTTAATGATCTGTTTGCTCTAAACGAAATGCTTGTTAAATATTCTCTTTTTTTGATATAAGAGTAATTCAACAACCAGTTCTATATATGCTTCACTTTGAGAAGAACTAGTTGAGGCCTATTCTTGAGGAAGCCCTTGATTACAAACAAAGCCAATTGGATATCGCCGGCCATGGGAAATAACATTACATGAGACCATTTTCGGTGGACTTTGCTGACTGGGGAGTACAGTGAAATTTAGTGCTCCATGAACACCCCATCCCCTGATATGAATACCAGATGGGGCATTGGAAATTAACTGGCCCAACCTTCTTATTGCGGCAAAGCATAAACGCTGAAGGGCTCTCTGCTTCTTTTTAGCCTTCAGATATCGAGAAACTGAGAGAGATGCCATGTCAATTTGGCATTGTAACCCTGGTATTATCTTGACATGATTTTCATATACGTCATAAGATAATATTTTCTTTTTCAACTGACAAAGAGTTTTCCATATGTTGAGACGAATATCATGAATTCCATCTTCCATCAACATCTCTGGAATGTCATACTGAGGGTCAGCCAAAGGCCAAAACACGATTCGCACTTCACCTTTTTCCAGTTGTTTTCCCATATTCAGTACTTCCTATTTATCATTCAATGAATATTCTTCTACCTGATTAGACTAGAGCTGGTGATTCCTTGTTTCTTCATCAGATTCAATAATATTGGTAAAGAATTTACTAATCAAATTAGAAGATGAATGACCAAGGGGTGGTTCAGAGAATGACCTACACCCCATGCTATATTTTTATTGAGAATGTATATCACCTTCTAGTTGTAAAACATCATACTTGAATGGCTTTACATTTGCAAGTGCCTAAAGAAAAGAGGGATTTCTCGTCACTACATTGTCCATTCAAGCCTTTTCCAGGAAATTTGAATCACTACTGCGGAGAGGACAATTGTAGCTAAATTCATCATCATTGGGAGTACCACCATGTTGGTTTACAGAAAAAGATGAACCATTTTGCTCCTAGGTCTTCTGGCCACACAGAGGGTTCTTGTGGCTCTCATCTAAAGATGAAATTTTGAGATCGATCGAATTGTCATGATGCAAGCCTTCATGAGGAAGTGTATGATGAAGACCTTCAGAATTAATATTCCCACTATTGGGAAATGGGGGAGTAGAATATTGAATTCCAACAGATAATTGTCTGAGGGCTTCAAGAAAACCAGTATCAAGAAAGGCCTTATTACAGAGAGGCTCTTTATTTCTTGAATGTGCTAGATGGGTTTTCTTCTTAGACACCTTCATACTCACTTTAGGGACCACTTGTTGACGAAAGTGGTCATTATGGGCAGGTTTATGTGCCTGCTCAGGAGAGATGATCATGTTAGGCTGATTATCTCCACTCAAATCAGGTGTATGTGCCTGACTTGGTTGTCCGTATGATATGGGGGATTATGCCCCATAACCCTCTTGGAATAGAGCAGAGGTGTGTGTCTATTCTGGAGTGATATGTTGATGAGTCACTCCGCTTATAGGGATAGATTTATGTGTCTTTCCTTTATATACTGCTGAAGTTGTTATAATATCCTGGAAGGCATCCAAAATATGAGCAGAGATTTGCTTCTTCTCTTTCACCATTGACAAAATAT
Source organism: Viscum album (assembly GCA_963277665.1). NCBI lineage: Eukaryota > Viridiplantae > Streptophyta > Magnoliopsida > Santalales > Viscaceae > Viscum > Viscum album. Next base: position 912,883,244 of record OY728143.1, on the reverse strand, counting down.
GCTTGGTGACTTCAGCTGCTAGAACAGGGATATACATCCATTCTGTGCTTGGAGTAGGTGTGTATTCCTGCTCCTGTCCTCCTTTTCCTGCCAATGAATTCTGATAGTACTCAAGTGTGGGCGGAGAGAGTTTAGTCTGCCTCATGTTTATCGTCAGAGCTTTCTGACTGACTTCTCTGGGTTCTACCAAACGAGACTGTTGGTAGGCTTGATCTATACTAGCAGGTTTATGTTCTTGCTGATTGCACTCCGCCAAATGTGGTTGACGATATTCCTTTAATACTGAAAGACGAGGTTGCCGGTAGGATTTATGAGTGTAAACAGGTGTATGTGCTGTTTACCAGTTGTCAACACATTGGATTGGTGGGATTCATCGTATGTAGTCAGACGAGCCTGCTGACAAGCAAATGATTTATAAATAGGTGTATGTTCCTGTCTATAGTACTTTGCTGGAATTGCCAGGTGGGATTGGCGTGTTGCTGCCAGACAAGTCTGCTGGATAGTGGAATTAAAACGGACGGGTGTGTGTTCCCGCTCGTTGCTTGCCACCAAGTTTTCTTGGTGGACTTATCCAGAGATGGAAGAGATAAGAACCTACTCACTGTTGACTGAGTTTCGCCTCTAGCGGGTTTTCTTGGCTGCTCGGGTTCAAGGAACCTGAGCCGAATGACTGAAGACGATACCCTCATCATGTTGAGGGTGCACTACCGCATGAGTCTGGCAAAGATTATTGATGTGAGCTCTTGGGAATGACTCCTCTCTCCTTGAATTAAGGCCTTAAGTGGCCTTCTAATTCACCTCACTAGAATATGGGAGGCACTAGTGATTGCGTTCTGGGGATAACGACCCGAAATGGTTGGAGACGGTGGTTGGCACCACCTGCTTCTTGATCTATGGTCGTCGCTGTCCGGACAACCAGGGTGAATTATTGACTTGGAGGGCTCATCGAGTGACCTATAGAGTCGGAATAGTACCATTTTGACAGTATTCCTTAACCATCACAATTGATACCCAGCGTTGAAGATGCTGAGTAGGTGATGTCATCCTCAGAGCGGATAACGATTTAGTAGGAGTAGCAGCAGAGGCATTCACTGCAGAGGTATTCACAGGTGTGAACTTAAGAGAATCCATTTCTGTAATGTAGGAGATCTTGGAAAAGAGTTCCTGTTTGATATAACAGACATAATCAAGATATGTTTGGCCACTACATCTTTTGGATAAGCACATATGTTATTGATTATTTTGATGGCCCTTTCATTGAGTTCAAATAGTGGCCTTCATAGTAAGTAAAATATCATTTTCACTTGGTTAAAGATTCACATCAGGTTCATCATTTTTGGTTTCCTCTGGAATTGGGGATGACCTCGATTGTTTAAGGTTCAAACATTCCAAGTGGTTTCTAACAGTTTTTTTGTAGAACTGGAAACATCCAATGATTCTATATCCATTAGGACCTAATTTCCAAATGTAGGTGCTCATTAGTGGTGGATTGATGAGGCTTAAGAGTTTTCATTGGTCGTGAGGATGCGAGGTTTGACTCATCACACCTTTTGGGGGAAATTATACTCTAATCCGGGACTCTCTTTATATATTTAAGTTATGTTTGTGAATCCTTATTAAATTACCAAGTATGAAAATGAGCTTTCCTTTAGATCTGAAAATCAATAATTAATATGTATGAAATTTAAGGAATCTTTTATATGTATTCAAGGTTCTTCATCGATAGAGAATCATTTTTGTTTTTTAGAGATTCTTAGTCAATGGTATCCTTCAACACGTTATATAGAAATATCTTGGTCATTATGATAACCATACTGGTTTTAAATCCACTCAGCGAGGAACTTGAAGATTATTGTCATTCTGAAGAACATGAATTATTTCAGAGTTGGGATCATACCCGCAGATGGGCTACATATGTATCCTTTTCAAAAAAGGAATCAGAACCCACATAGTTCGAGTAAGGTAGTATGAGGTTTATGCATGATAGATGGATCAAATATGGATTTCATAATTACTTTTATTCTCTAAGCTCATGTGAGTCATGCTCGATGTGAGAAACAAGAGGTATTGGTAAAACCATACAATTGTGCCACAAAATATGCAATCATAAGAAATGATGTAGGGCTTTTGTATGCATGATTTCCTAGATAGATGAATATTAGGATTTAATTCATGGAAGAAACCCGAGAACAAGGTCCATAAATGTATATGTGCTTTACGGAGATTTGGATACTTAACTTAGGGATTACTCCTAAGAAGGATTCCCAACTTAGAAGGGACTTATGATTGGGTTTTACTCTTGAGAAGGAAGCCCAAATCAAAAGTAAATTAAGACTGGTTAAAAGAAATTATGACTGTGGCTTATTCCTAAGAAGGAGGCCCAGGTTAAAGGATTTGAGAGCTGGGGCTTACTCATAAAAAGGAGGCCTAGGTTATGGGGAATTATGATTGGGGCTTACTCCTAAGGAGTAGGCCCAGGTTAAGGGAATTTGGAACATGGGGCTTACTCCAGATAAGGAGGCCCATATTTGGGAAATTAGGGCTTAATCCTAAAGAGGATTCCCAATATTAAGGGAACATGATAACTGTGGATTACTCTTGAGGAGGATGCCCATGAATAGGGGACTCGGGGCTTACTCCTAAAGAGGATGCCCAGGATAAGAGAACATGGACTGGGGATTATTCCTGAAAAGGAGGCCCAGGTTAAAGATCCTCTCATCTTAAAGGATGAGGTTGAATGAATGAAATCTCTAAACAAAGTGACATAATGATATGTAAATCACTAGGTTTTAAGAGATATTCCACAGAATTCCATTCAGACAAGGAGGCCAACAAGGGAACCATGGAAAAAATGGATTTGAAGAGGGTTTTGAAGGCTGAATCTTGAATAAGAGAGGTGGATAGGCAGGAGGGGAACCCAAAAAGAAGTAGGCGCACAGGTCTTGCGTGGGCGCGCAGTTTCTGGTCGCGTAGGTATACCTATGCGACACATAGGTACTTGCGCGACGGTCAACCCATGGGGTAGTACTTGGGAGAGTCTTGGCTCAAGCCATTAGTATTTTCCATAGGGGATTCCAAAAGAGTGGCGCGTAGGTTCTGATGATGGGATAAGGCGGCGCGCAGGTGTGTCTATTTCCCATAAGGGTTCAAACACCTAGGCATGCAGTTGTTGATGAGTTTCAACACTTAGGCCTTGGTTACCCTGTTTATATCTTCCATTCTAGGTAAGAAATTACCTTATAAGTGTTCAGAAGAATTCCAGTAGAGACTAGGGTGCCGGGAGCTTAAATCTGGATTTTGGAATTTTTCTATCCTCGAAATGGGGGTCCCACAAGGGGTATTTATAGGCTACTGAAGACCCCAATAAAAAATTAAATAGGGCACACAGGTCACCTGCATGCCCAATATGTGGCACGCTGGGACCCTGGATGACTGTCATAGAACCTGCGCGGCCCATACTAAAGTAAACCATTGTTCATGAATTTGTCAATTTTTGATGTTTCTTCAAAGGTTTTATCACTTTATGCTAAGGTATTCCTCTCTTTTTTTCATTCGTTTAGACTCTGTGACGGAAAGAAGCGTCAACAGCTCATTAAGAAGTTCAAATACTTTCAAATGCGTACTTCACAACCCCCTCATACTCCTATAAGGGAGATACAATCATGTGAGATGTGTGGTGGCCCACATATATAATAGGACGATAAGGTATGATTTGAGGAATCATAAGATGAATATTGTAATTGTGTCAATTACAATCAATAGAACCCATATTTTCAATAACAGCTACAATATTACCATTAGAGGCCCGCTCAGAAGCAACCATTGAATAACTGAGGTTATTTTCAACAATGAAGTGGTAAAGAACCATTTTGGAATCACATAACACCATTGTATCCAACTTTGACACCATTTCGAAGACCTTAGCAATAGATGTAACAACAACCCTTCCCACAAAGAGCTAAGCAGCAATTCCAACCTGCTCAACCTGGACCTCCACAACAACCTTCTCCTCATCAATATAACATCGAAACGTCATGGCTAAATTCATCCAAAAATATTATTAGATAATGAAAAAGCAGGAAATGGAAATGGAAAAACTAATATATACTTTGTGAAATCATGATGTTCAAATGGGTCAAATCTTGATGAATGTTTGTGATATATTATCACGTACCATACCTAGTAATACAGAGATGTTCTAGAGGGAGGAATCTAAGGTTGTAGTTAAGAGAAGAGGGAATATATTTAGCATTCAACAAACAAGCGAAAGAGATGAAATTCAACATGAAGATCTTATGAAATAACCCATAGTATAAGAAAAAGTTGAGTAAACCACACCTAAAAAAGTATCACCAGATGAAATCGACCTAAATCTTAAGAAACCTAAGGAACCTATTTATGCTTCCCCACCACCATACAATCCACCTCTTCCTTTTCCATAAAGAGCTAGAAAAGTCTAACAATAGGCATTAGTAAAAAAATTTCATGGATATGTACAAAAAAACTACACATTAACATCCCATTTGATGAAGTTATTTGTTAAATGCCAGTATAAGAGGAAATATTGGAATGATCTACTATCCAAAAATGGAGAATAGAAGATATTGGGGTCATCTCATTAAACCAAGAATTATCTACTATTGTACATAAGAAAATCCCACAAAAATGAGAGATCTCAGACTTTATTCAATTACCCACACTATTGGAGAATGATTATTTTGAAGATCTTTGTGTGACCATGGAGCCAACATAAACATAATTCCAATGAGTATTTTCATCATGCTAGGACTCTACGAACTCAAAAAAAATAGTGTATCACTAAAACTTACTGACTAATCAGTGATGTACCCCAGGGGAATTCTTGAATAAGTTCTAGTTAAAGTTAGGTACTTCATATTTCGAGAAGACTTCCTAGTTCTAAACATGGAAGGAGCAGGAGGTGTACCCATTATATGTGGAGGACCATTACTAGCCACAATATAATCTTTTATAGATGTCAATCAAGGATGTTAGTTCTTCCTTCATAGAGAATATCATGTAGGGATCATCTTGGTCAAAGCTTCCCAATAATATGATGATACTATTGATTGCAATGCCATCTCTCTTACCCAAAAAAAGGGATGAGTGGATGTCCATTGAAGAAGAAAGTGAATAGTCACTCTCAAAAAAGGATGAAGAGTACGATTTTGAGGAAGTAAGCTTCATTTAACCTCTCACGATGGATACCATTCCACATTTCATCCCTCCATCATTCAACAACCCTATATGGGACTAAAACCTCTAACCAATACTCTTAAGTACTCATACATAGGATGTACAACCTCGCTTATAGTTATTATATACTCTGAACTATCTCAAGGACAAGAAATAAAATTGGTTTAAGTTCCGAAGAGAAATTACCAGTGAATTTCCTGGTTAATGGAAGACATTAAAGGAATCAATCCTACTAAGTTCACTAACAAGATTATACATGAACAAGATGAAAAGCCAAATCCTCAACCTCAAAGGTGGATCACACCACCTATGAAGGATGTTGTAAAAAAGGAAGCAATGAAACTCTTATATGGAGGAATAATCTTTTCTATATCACATAGTGAATGGGTGAACCCCTACAAGTTGTGCATTGGAATGGTGGAATCATAGTAGAGAGAACTGATTAAAATGAATTAATTTCCACACAAACCATCCCTGGATGGAGAGTCAGCATAGATTACAGATTCTTGAATAAAAAATACCTGGAAGGATTATTTTCATATACCCATCATGGATCAAATTCTAGAATGACTTACGGGACATGAATTCTATTATTTCATATATGGATATTCAAGATAAATCCAAATTATATTTGACCCTGCTGATTACCTGAAGAATAGATTCACAATCTCATTTGGTTCTTTTTTCTACTTGAGAATATAATTTGGAATGTGCAATGATCCAGCAACCTTTTAGTGATGCAGGATTCATATATTCAATGACATTGCCAAATAATTCCTATAAATTATCATGGATGAATTCTCAGTCTATGAAAGTTCATTTGTGGTCTTTTTAGGAAATTTGGAATTAGTCAAACAATGATTTGAAAAAAATTCCTATACTTAAATTGGAATGAATGTCATTTTATGATCAAAGGAAGATTATCCCATAAAAATAATCTCTCCAAATAAGGAATATAGGTCAATACAGCCAAAATAAAATTCATCAAGGACTTTCCCAAACCTTCAATAATGAAGGGAATAAAAATATTTTTGGGTCATTCCATACTTTCTAGATGAATCGTAAAATAATTTTCAAAATATTCCCATCCATTTACGCAGTTATTTTCAAAATAATTACTTTTCTTATTCACTGGGGAATGTCTGTAGGAATTTAAGTCATTGAAAACATACTTGATAGATTCCCAATCATCATTTCACCCAACTGGGATAAGGAATTTGAGTTAATATGTGCTGCTAGTGACCTTTTTTTGGTGATGTGTTAGGACAAAAAATTGGTCATATCTTTTCCCCCTCTATTATGAAATCCTCACACTAAGGGAAGCTGAGGTCAAATAATCGATAACAGAGAAGGAACACAAAACTGTTGCACATTCCTTTGATATATTCTATTTCTATCTGGTTTTTTCCAATGTGATTGTAGATAATTATCATGATTCCCATGATAATTGATGAACAATAATTATTCCAAACCAAGTATAATATGGTGGATAATCATGATACAATAGTTTGAGATTTTAATAACGGAAACGCATGAAAAAAAGTTATTTTGGACCATATATCTTGACGTCTCATTACATTCATCAAAGAAGACAATGAGGCTAACATTAATGTATATTTTCTAATTGAAATTCTATTTAGAATAAAGGAACAACCATGGTTTTTTAATATCACCCATTATCTTTCCACGAGATTCAAAATTTGATGTGTCTTCATGCATCTGTGAATTCGCATGGGTAGTGGTCAGATTAGAATATTTATAGTTATTGCAAAATTTACTTTCTAAAAGGCGTAGTATGGAGAAATTCTGAGTTAAATCGCATGGGGAGTGTAACTTGATTCTGAGAGTCAATGGATTAAGTCCCTTTTGGGTAGGATTTCTTTTCAGTTTTCATTTCCTTGGAAAATACTAGATCTATTTTAGATTATGTCTACTTCAAGAATATGAGAGGGATTAGGATCAATTTCAGGTCTCTGTATGGAGTATGATGTTAATTCTAACATAGTAGGATACTAAGGTTTAGGTTGGTAATAAAGAAGAGGTTTCAAGTTGATTTTGGTCAATTCAACTTGATCTAACTAGGAGGTAGGTATTATTGGGTCAAGAGATAGTGATAACCTAGACACATTGGGCACAAATTCTGAGGTACAATGTATCATAGGCTATTGGTCATAGCCTAATCCAATCGAACTAGGATAGGGTCCATCATGTCAATAGCTTGTGATCAGGGACATTTAAAATAATTGAGTAGACATTGATTATTTATCCTTTTTACCAACCCTTAAAGTTACCAAAATTAGAATAAATGATTCACAATCATGTAGCAATTCCAGAACGACCATGAAATCGGTGTTTGAGAGATATCAATCAAATATTAATTAAATACTTACTTGGAAGGAAGTTGTAAATGGATGTTATATGAGATTGTTGATGAATGATGATGAACAATGGTAGCTTTGAGAATCTAAAAATGAAGATGGTGTTGAAAACAAAATCCACAACACTTGTTTTAAGCCAAAATAATAAAAAGGAGATCAAATTTGAGTTTATGGGAGAGGGAGTCCAAGGAAATGTGAAAGGAAAAAAAGAAAAAAGGAATTCTACAGTCAAATATCTAGAAAACTACTACAATGATAATGTATTTATAGACGGCGAATGAAACAACATGTAATTTATTTCTCATCATGAAATTATGAATCCGTGTAAATCTCATAGACTTTGGAATCTTATGTGAATGGAATGTGTATCTCGTATTTTATATGAGGATTGAATACTTTCACTTTTTGTACCACTAACTCATGATGTGTTATAGCCTTCCATATGCATCTCCACAGTGTATTTCTCATTCAAAGGGTTTCACTGAATTCACATTGTGTATTGGCCATTCATGACGTGAACTAGGTAAGTTAATTGAACTCTTCACGACCTAGGATCATGACATGGTTCACAAAATTATATATCCTTTGAGATACCATTACACGATGTGAATGGAGGTTTCATGACATGTAATAGATAGTGTTTTCCTCTTTTTCTTCATTTTCTCCTTCCAAACCTTGTGAACTTTTTCCGTAAAAAATTCATTGTAATCAAAGTGAATTATCCAATAAAGATATTAAATATCATTATGTAAATTTCAGAAAAATGTTTATATAAATTTGGCATACAAAATTCTCCCACACATGAAAATTCTCTTTTCCTACAGAAAAAAGGTCTCAATATTGGTTTCAAAAATAGATATGCAATTGTTCAAACATGAAAAATCTCATTATGTTGAGGAAAATGAAACGAAATGAAAAAAATAAAAGGATAGTGTCTAGAATCTTCCCTTCATATAAGTTTTTTCATTCCTCATAACTAAGTCCATAAATTAAATTCCAATATTTTAATTATAATATTTTAAATGTTCCTTGAATTATACACCCATTTTCAATTTTCCTCACAATGAATTTTCTATCATCGCTCAAGGTGAAATGAAATTGGAACTATAATCATACAATGAGTACATGATTCTAACTGTATGATTGTATTGGTTATATCATATCCACTTTGTAAATAAAAGTAAAAAATTAATTTATTACCGCTTTTGAAATTGGGTTCAAATTACTGTAAGGTAGCAGATAAGTGGGTAATAAGTCAATATCAAGCTTAAGGGAAGGGTAAGCTTTCAAGTACAATTCATGAATGTTGAGACAAGTGTTATACAATGACTCCTCCAATCTAATCAATTCCACACTCCCAATAGCTTAGGTTGGAACCTTGTATATATCAAGTAAGTTCCAAAAGGTATCATATTCCATTCCTTTTTTCTTTTTTAATTTCATTTTTTGAAAGTCATGCATATGATAGAGCTCACATCAATCCCTTAACGACATATCATCCTTCAAGGGGTTTATCGGTCTGAAAATGGGTATTCTTGACCTTCGTAATACAAAACCCATGATATTTTTTCTTCTCTTTTGAATTTTAAAAAATAATAGAGTAGATATGAAATGTTATAATGTATACATGCATTACAAGCATATAGTGTGATGAGAAATTCAATACATATCTACAATAAAACTGTCCTAGCGGTCTGAATTCCTCCCCCAATTTGTTTTAAAATTAAATAATGCATTATATATAGTTTACATTAGGAAAGGGAAAATGTTCTTCGAATATCTGCAACCTATAAGGTAATTTATGGAAACTATGGGCCAATAAAAAAATGATTCTTGGTGGATCTTAGTAAATAGTGGCCCAAAAAAGATTCCCTAAATCATTTCAAAAAGTACCTTGTTTATTCATAGCATGAATAATATCTCAATGTAATTTCTAGAAGGTTTACATGTCCAAGGTATCACTCAATAAAAATGCTCAGAAAATAACATTCCATTTTGGTCATAGAGTCCTCTGAGGTAATTAGAAAAAAAACTTCCATTCACAATGTGTATAAAACAAAATAATAAGTCAATTAACCAGAATTTCAAAAATGTTGAATTTGAATTAACATTATATGATTATAAATCATTATGAAAATATGAATAGATAAAAAACATGGATTCTAACTATTCTTGACATAGAATTTTATTTTATTTAAATGTGAAAAAGGTTTTTCAGGTTTAATTAATCATTAAAATATGAAAAATGCCTCATCGAAAGGTGATAATAGATAATAATTCAAGTGTATCCAAATTGAAATTCCCAAGAAACTCCCCCAAACATAGAATGTGATGGTTTCTTCACTATCCATAGAAGTATGTGGGAATGATGTAGCATATAAAATAATGGAAAAAGGAAATAGGAGTTGAAAATTTAAAAATTGAGGAAATCGAGAGATGCCTGTAAAAATTTACATTCCATGAGGGAATTTTGGTTTTCTATTGAAAATTACATTTCACCTATAAAATGGATTAGAAAACAATTCCTAATCAAGACTAAACATTAGTTCATAGGTTTAAAATATTGATAAGTAGAAGAATGGGAGGGTGAAAAAAATGGGACGAAAATGTGGCCAAATTTATTTAAAAAACTTTCATGCATAAAATTAATTTCTAAAGGGAAATAAAATGTAAATGAACAAGAATATATCATAATTACTCAATATAGAAAATAATTAAGTATGAGTTGACTCTCATAAATTGAAAACATGACATTGTTATCTATATAGATGGAGTAAACTAGCATGCAGTGGGGCCACTAGCTCAGTTTCTCATCTTACATTTGCAGCTACTAGTAGCATTGTCCTCCATCTTTTGGGCTCTCTTAGATTGATAGATAACTTGTGGTGTATAATGAGCATGAATCAGATGGTGGGTGAATGTAATCATCACTCTAGTTGGATGATGCTAGGAATAGATCTCTATGGATAGTTCATGAAGTTGGTGTTCAATTTCTTTGACACAGTAGGTCACCCTTTAGACTAGAACATATTGTGTAATGGGTCCATCAACAACTATGGATGATACATTGGAACTAGATATGGTTATATAAAAATGGAATTAAATGATAATTAATTCAAAAATAATGATACAAAAAATCAAATTCTCTATATATAATTGATGAGTAAAAAAATGAGGGCATATACAGATAAAAAAATGAAAAAACCAGCCATATCAAAAAAATCCTAAATTGAAAAAATAAAAAAAATTCTGACTAAGATCCAACCTAATGAAAAAAAATCATCCATCGTCCACCCACCAACTGGTGGTGATTAAATTTTTATGTCTGGATCAATGTTCATGGCGGTAGCAAGAGTGAGTGGATTAGTGATTGCTGGTGGAGTAGAATTGGGGGATACATGTACTATAGTCAGTGGTGGATTGGTCCGGATCTATAAATCATTCATGGGTCTGGAAGCTAGATTGATGGAAGGTACATCAGTGGATGTATCAGTGGCCAACCCCTTGCCCTGCTGGTCATGCTCCACTAAATACTCTTACTGGGTAGTAGGTTCAGTAAGATCTGGGGGAAGGCTGGGGTGGGTATGGGTGAGGTGGGAATGGTAGAATAGGTGGGCCTTATAGAGGATGGTGGTGGTGGAGTGGTGAACTCTGAAGGATCTATTAATGAAAGATGATGATGAAGGGGAAATATAGTGCAGATTTTCCAGGATTCATTATCGACTCCTCCACTTATAACATTCCCACATCACCCATAACCCACCATGACCTGCCCCCCGATCTTACTAACCCTTATACCTAGTAGAAGTATTTAGCAGATTAGGCCCTATGGGGATAGGGTTTGACCACTGATACATCCACTACGATACCATTCAGCGATCTAGCTACAGAACCAACAATCACTTAATATATTTTGACCCCTCCACCACCCACTCCAACACATGTATCCAACACTAATATTCCACCATTTTTCACTGATCCACCTACTCTTGTTAAAACTTTGTTCATTTATCCATACTTATAGACTTCATCACCACTAGTGGGAGGGATAATGGTGGAGGGTATTTTTGGTCCTAATGATGGATCTTAGTGATATTTTTTTTTCATTTTTAGGATTTAGAATTTTTATGATAGGGATGTTCACAACATTTTTTCATCTCTATATACCTTCAATTTTTACTGATCATTAGTATATATGGAAATTGGTTTTTGTTATGATTCGTACTTGGAATAATTTTCATCTCTATCCATTTTTAAATATTCATGTAGTGTTCCACTTTATTATCCATAGTTTTTGATGGATCAATTCCACCATTAATTATACTCCAAAGGGTGAGCAAACATATCCCATAAATAGAACTCCAACATTATTAACTATCCATATAGATCCATTCCCATCAATAGATAACTAGAGAAATGATTCTATTCCTCACCCATCTGATTCGTGCTCATGATGTACCTGAAGTTATCAATATGTCCAAGAGATCATGTGAGATGGAGGACATTTCCAACAACAGCTACAACACAAGAGGAGCAACCGAGCCGATTGGCCCCACTATATGATGTTTTAGTTCATCTATTTGGCTAATGATTCCCCTGATAGAGATTTATGGGAGGAAACCCATAGTTCATTGCATTCTAGATTGATTCATTACGGTAGAGTTTTTTTCATATACAATTTGAGACCCTTTGGAACTTAATTGTAATCATTTAACGATTTTTAAATAGATTTTGTAATCTTTTCTCCCTATTTTGTTAACCACATTCTTATACATATCAATATTTTAAACCCATGAAATAAGTTTTCATCGAGTGTAGTAATTGGTTTCTAATCCATCTTTTAGGTTCACCATAATTAGAAACGAACATCCCAAGTTACCTCATGGAATTCCAATTATTATAGGGAGCTCTCGATTCCCATAATTTTCAAAACGTCAACATCCATTTACTTTTATATTTACATTAGGTGATATAACAGTCCCACAATAATTCCATGGATAGTGTGGAAACATTAACCTTCTATGTGTGGGGTATTTTCTAGTGATTTTTTCTTTAGATAATCATAAATTATTGTCCATTATCAACTATCTAGGAGATGTTTTTCAAATTGTAAGCATTATTTAAACCTAAATAACATTATTCCACCTTAAATTATATAAGAAGTTTGGTTGGGAATTATTAGAATCCACGTTTTGTCCTTGTTTATATTTTTAGAATGATTACTTAGATTAAAATTTTACTTCAAATTCAACATTTTTTATATTATGGTTAATTGACTTTTTACTTATTTTCTTACTGGTTAAGATTTCTAGTTTATTTTGTTTGTCTCATTGCCCAAAATGACTCTAATCCCACAATGGATGTTTATTTTTTTGGGAATATTTTTTTATTGATACGCGGGACATGTAAACCTATCATAACATGCATTGAGATCTTATTGTGGATATGATTAAAAATGTAAAATTTTAAATTGATTGAGGATATATGTTTTGATCATATATTTCTTAATAACTACATAAAATCTTTCATCTGTTAACCCATATTTTTCATGAATCTCCTTATTTGAAGTTATTCCAGGCCTATTTAACCTTCCATACCCCGATCCTAATTATATTTCATTATTTTACTTAAGAAAAATTATGGAGGAGTAATTAGGACAACTATGAGGGTTTTATTGTAGAGATGTATTATGTTTCTCCTCAATATTTTTAATTTTGATCCATTTATACTTTATATCATTTCACATCTATTCTGTTACTTTTCAAAATTCGAAAGAAAATATAAATTGACATGCGTAGTGTATTAGGTATGTCAAAAATAACTGTTTCCAGACCACTTAACCCCCTGATAGATCATATGTGGTTAGGGGATTGATTTGAGATCCGGCATAGTCATGAATTTTGTGAAGTGAAAATACAAAATAAAGAGGAATGGAACAGGATACCCTTTTGGTACATACATGTTATATACTTGGATCCAACCTGATATAACGAGCGAGTGGACTTTATTAGCTTGTAGGATTCATTATACTACACTTTTCTTGACATTAATTCATTTTACTTCAGAGCATACCCTCCTCTTGAGCTTTATTTTCACTTCTTACCAACATAACCATAACCTTAGAGTCGTTTGAACCAAATTGTAAAATCCATCATGATTAATATTGTACTTTTATTTACAAAGTAGAGATAATAGAACCAATACAATACTATGGTTATGATCATGTACTCAGGGTATGAGAATAACTCCAATTTCATTTTAGCCTGAGTGAAGTGAGAAAATTAATTGTCTGTTAAATTGAAAATGGGTATATAATTCAAGTAACTGTTAAAATATTGTATTCAAAAGATTATAATCTTCATTAATGATTAAGCTATGAGGCATGAAAAATTTTCTATGTAGGGATGATTATGAAAACTATCCTTTTTTTTATTTCAATTAGTCTTATTTTACAATACATATTTAAATGTTTCTTATTTTAAAAATTGCTTATCTCTTTTTGTAATCAATGTTGAGACATTTTTTCTCGAGGATAGGAAATTGTTACAGTATAGGGAAATTTGATAATCCGAAATCATATATAATATTTTCTTCCATTTACTTAATGGGTTTTGATTACTTTTTTTGATATTGCAAATGGTTTATTCTTAATTTTTAAGGAAATAGGTTCCCAATGTTTCAACAAATAAAATTTGGTAAAATGGGGAAACAGTTACCTATTACACATCATAAAACCTCCATTCATGTCATGTAATCATATCTCAGGGGATAATGAATCTTGTGAACCAATTTGTGAACCTAGGCCATGAATAGTTCATGTGAAGAACCCATTACACGTTTTGAATGAAAAATACATGAAATGAATTTAGTCAAACCCTTTGAATGAGAAGTCCACCCCGAAGATGCAGTTGGAAGGCTATTAAACATTATGAGTCAGTGGTACACAATTTGAAAGCAGTCAAATCTCATATCTCAGATGATATACAAGTGAGATACGCATAATATTCAAAAACAGGTGAAATTTACCTAGATTCAGATTTATAATATGTGAAATAAATTACACATCGTGAAATTTATCAGTAATAAATATAATAGCCTGGAAGTATTTTTGAAGAGCTTCGACAGAATAATACTTTAGTTATTTTTTTCCCTTTGAGTTTCCATTGACTCCCTATCCCCTAAACTCAAATTTATTCCCCTTTTTATTATTTTTTTAAAACAAGTGTTGTGGATCATGTCTTCATCATCACCTTAATTTCCCTTTTCACATTAACACCATCGTTCATCACCATTCATCAATAAATTCATATCACATCTATTTATGCCTTCATTGCAAGTAAGTATTTAATTATGTTTTTATTTTTATCTCTCAAACCCCGATTTCATGATCATTCCATTTTGTAAGTATTAACCACTTCAGGATTGTTAATCATATAAATTCAATCATTCTTAAATTGCCAAGAATTATTTTAATTTTTTTTTCATCTCCTCCTACCAGGAGTGGATAAAACTACCTAGGTTAGAGATCAAGTGTAGGTGTATCTGCACATTTATAGATATTTAATTCAAATTTTTATAAAAATAAGGTTTAGTAATCAGGATAAAGAATTGATATTTATCCAATTCATTTTAACATCTCTGATCAAGCGATATTAGTGTGAAAGACCCTATCCTAGTTTGAGTGGATTAGGCTATGGCCAATAGCCTTAGAGACATTGTACCTTTGAAACTACTACTAATGCATCCAGGTTGTCACTATCTCCCGATCATGGAATAGATACCTCCTATATAGTGCTAGTTGATTTGGAAAAAAACCAACCAGTGAAATCCTCTTGCTTCAAAACCTAAACCTTAGGATCATAAAATGATATAATAAATACCATCCTTCATATAGATACCCATAAATTGATCATGATCCCTCTCTTATTCTTGAAGAAACCATCATCCAATATATATATAGTATTTCCCAAACTAAATAAATCTAGAAACAACTCCTACTTGAAGTGTTCTTAAGAAAAAGAGTCTTATAATCCAGTTACAGTACCCATGTGATTGACCTCATACTTTCTCAATACTAGGAATTATAGTAAGTGATGTTTGGGGCAACCAAAAAATTATAATCTGAGCATAGCTCGCATGAATTCAATGATGCGTGCGGGTTTTCCATCTACATACTCTGTGTCTAAGATGTATGCGGGTAAACTACACAATTCTATGATGTCCTCACATGAAAAGATATTGCCCATTTTCTTTGGCCCTCTACCATGTGATCTTCATGAACTATATGTTGCATTATTCCCTTCATCATGGGATACATAGAGAAACACATAAATCTTTTCCCCGATCCCATCCAGAGAGTTTAAAACTCACCCCTTTCTCAATATTCCATTAGTATCATCTAGGAATGTGTTGTGTGGTTTTGATCTATTTGATCCTCATTCATAAAGGGTTGACTTGTAGTGCCACATTACACATGTTTTGTAACATCCCAGGTAAATAATGAATAAAACATTTTCTTATTTATTAATATTTATGAATTAAAAATTAATTTTACTTTAAAGGGGTTGCTATGTTCGATAGCGTACCCGATACGCAACGATGAGTTCCTTTGAAAACTTACGTTGCACACTAGTAATATAATAATATTATTTTTAATGGTAGTTAACATGTAGCCATTGTATTGGCGTGGATGTATAGAAATAACTAAAATATGATTATATATGTTTTTAAATGTTTTTACATTTATCTAATAAAAGATAAAGTCTTAAAATACGGAGAGAATTCAATTTTAGGAATTTATACCCTAATTTTCACTAAGGGTTCACTTATCACCTTTTGACGGAGAACAGTCATTAAATATAGTTTTGATAAATCTTATAAATTTTATTGGACCAAATATAACTCTTCTTTAAAATTGGGACATCAAAATTTACTTTGTGTAAATTTTTGGTATCTTTCCGATAAAGTTCATTTTGTCAATGAAAAGTGTAAAATGTTGTATTTTAATTCAAAACCTCTTTTTGATATAATTTATTTATATGATTAGACTATCATTTTAATTGGTTTTAAAGTGAAAATAGAAAATATTTTTACCAATAAATCCAATAGTGGTCGTTGGAATTAATTTCACTTTGAAATCGAACTTAAACTAGTGTCAATCTTTTGATACTTATTGTTTCATAAAAACACGCTATTTGTCATGACAGCGGGAATTAATTATTAAATTAATTAATGTGACTTATATGTTTTGAATTTTGTAAAATAGACTTCATTTTTGAATTCGTAATATCAAATATATCTTAGGGTGAATTTTTGGTATTTTTCTGAAAAACTTCAATTTTTGATGAATAGTGAAACCACTAAGTGGTAGTTAAAGAAACTGATTTTTTCGTTTAAATGAAACTTTGTCACTTCTGAGATTTTATTTTCAAAAATCCGACATACATGGTTGTCATTATGAAGTAAAATGTGGTTCAATAAGATTAAAATAATTTTTTGGTGAATAGTAACTTTTAAGTTCTTAATCGCGATTAGAGGTAATTAGTGTAGTTTAAGGTAAAAATAATGTTTTAATAAAATGAGATGAGCTTGAAACATGTCCTACCCTCATTGGATGTGTCATGTCCGACCAAGACAATCCATGGGTAAACTTGGGGACCCCATGGAGCCACTTTGGTTGGGAAATGACATAAATAACTTTTTATTTAATGTTAAAGTAAAAAATGACAGAAACATGAAATGTTTTACTAAAACAATTTTTACATGGGGTTATACAAGTCATATTTTTTACTATAAATATTCATTGGAAATCTAAAAATATTTCCTACATCATAGTATTTTTCTTTATAATTTTTAGACATTAAATAAATTAAATTATTTATGACATCATGATGATGCAGCGATGACCTCATTATTTAACGATTTAAATAAAATGGAAAGATAATGTAAAATCTAATACCTAAACATGTAAAAAGCCTATGGGATGAGTGGATTTCGAACCCTCATCACCTTATACTCGAAATACATAAATGTTGGACCTTTAAAATCCGAAAATCCTTTGAAAATAAAGTAACATTTTGTAACATTACAAGAGTGCCCCTCCTCTCCTCTTATAAAAGGCCCCCACCTCTACCTCCTTACCCACACTCCCAAAGCCTTTGGATCGGCCAACCACTGCCCAATTTTTCTCTCCAAATCCCTCTCTTACTCATTTAATCCTCACTTTGGGCAGAAGTCTTCCGAAGGAAGCCTTTGAGCTCAAACCAAAGGGAGTTTTCCGATTTTAAGGTAATGTCTTCTTTTGAGTCCTTTTGTTTTATTTTGCTTCTCCAACCCCCTAAACTCTTTTTATTCTTTTCTTTTGTAACAAATCCAGCATCCTAAATATACTAGGATGTTTTTATAATAAATATTCGAGCTACACTTACACACACTTACATCTAATGGTTAAAGAACATAATGTTTCCGTGGATGGAGAATTTCTTCCTCCCGAAACGATGATTGTTCAACATTCTTTTAACACCTTCAAAGGTGGCCATTAAGATGGAACTATATTTATATATGATATATAATATGTTTATGTTTTACTTAAGCTTCTGTATTTTTCATTTTGGGCATACCTTTATGTTTTCCATTATGGGTAAATGCGATATCTTCATTTAAGGAAGTGCGGACTACCGCCCCCTCAAAGTGATTTGATTCGTTAATGCCATATGTGGGACGTATAAAGGATGGATTTAATGTTATTATATATGATGTTATACTGTAATTATAATACACCTATATATAATTATTATTTCTTTCCATTAAAGTATGAGATAGAAATGAAAGTAGCGTTTATGCGTACGTACGGCTTACCGTCTCCATGAACGGTGCATTTCATTTCTTATCCCCATATGTAATGTACTATTAAAAGTACATGTATATAATGGATATATATGATGAATGATACATCTAAATGATGAATATATTTCTGGAATTAAAATATACATACCTCTAATTTAGTTTTAATTACATTAATATGACAAAGAAATGAAAGTAGCGTTCATGCGTACGTACGGCTTACCGTCTCCATGAACAGTGCATTTCATTTCTTACCTCTAAATGATTATGTAATATTATAAATGCATTTATATACTGGATATAATGGATATATATGATATCTAAATCATGAGTATAACTCTGGATATAATGGATACATGAACAACTTGTAATTATAAAGAACATATTTTTGACTCAAGTACCAATGATCGTTAAAACGACCGTTAATAACTTAAATAATTACATAGTGTTAATGACATGGTAATAAGTGATATAAAAGGAATAAAGAACTTGAAAAACGATCTTAAGCACGTATAAATTAACTTAAGTTTATTGTTCAGGACGTTAAAGAACGATCGAGCCCAGTCGGACCCGAGGTAAGGGACTTCGTCTCAATCTCCTTTCATTGAGGCATATTTCGTTTTATACACAACTTTCTTTTATACGGTGTATAAACCCCTTTGAATTTTACTTTTATACAAAAGGAATATTTTTCTACGAATCGTTTTACTAAATGAAAAAAAAGGAATGTTTTTTACGTACGTGGTGACAACGACCTTTTCCGCCACCGCGAGTATTATTTGGTCTTTGGCTTCCTCAACAAGACGTAATGTTTTTAAAATAAAATAAATACCATATACTCTTTTCTGTATTTTGGTATTGAAAATGGTTTTGAAAAAGGATTCTATTATGTCAATATATTTAAATGATATATTGTGATTGAAATGTAGAAATGTTATCATTACTTTATATTGGTTTTATGTTTTATGATCTTATATTGGTACTTGGACATTTGACGGGTGGTTACGTGATAAAACATATGACGGGTGGTTACGTTATAACCTCCAATGCATTGGGTATGGAAGTCGGCCGTATGGCTATTCCATTAAGTATGTATGGATGTTGGCCATATTGCTATTCCATTAAGTGATATGTGTAGAAGTCGACCGTATGGTTATTCCACTTAAGTATGTTTATGTCCCAAGTTACCTTTATATATGTTATGTGTTCTTTAAATGAGTTTTATGGTAATCCTTTGGTTAAAAAAAGGTATGTAATGATATTTTATTCAGTGAAGAGTTTTTTACTACTTCATGAAGGTGAAGGTAATACTTTGATAAAGTATACATGGTTTACTTGATGTTTGAAAAACTAACAGTTTTCATTCATTGTGTATACCTTACTGAGCTTTTTATTCTCACCCCATGTTTTTTTGAAATGTTTTTCACAGGGCTTAATGTGGAATAAGGTCAAGGATGGGATCAAGGGAATGCCATGCTATATAAAACATAGAACTAGACATGTTTCTTTTTAAGAGTTTTTTTTATTCTATGGAAACTTGGTAGAAGTGTCTACTTTGTAAATCTTTTGAGATGTAATAGTTATGTTCTAATTCTCTAAAACTCTAAACCTGAAAAGATACTCAATGTGTAATCTTGTAATAAATCTATATTAAGTAAGGTTTAAGGCTGGGGGCTTATAGTTGGTATCAGAGGTCGGTTTAAACATCTTTAGGAGTTAGAAAAGTGTAAAGTTATAAGTTAATTTATTGTACAATTGAAATGATATAGAATTTAAAGATTACCATGTTTCTTTGCCTAAGATATTTCTGTGTTAAGAATGGTTTTCCATAGAGGAAACAGAACAAATTTTCTGGGAAGGCATACAGAGGGAAATGACCTTTCAAATCAGTATCCTGAGATGGTTGGAATTAGAACTAAATAGTTTGTTGCAGTGATGGCTCAATTGACTCAGGTGAAAAATGTTGGTTGTTTTTATTGATGATATTTTGGTGTTTTATAAAAGTAAAGAGGAGAATGAAAGTCATTTAAGTGTTATCTTTCAAACCTTAAAAGAAAAGAAACTATATGGAAAATTCCGAAAGTGTGAGTTTTGGTTACACCAAATTTATTTCCTGGGTCACATTGTTTCAAAAGATGACATAACTGTTGATCCTGCTAAAACAAAAGTTGTTGAAGAATGGCCAAGACCCAAAAATGTAACCGAGATCCGTAGTTTCCTTGTTTTGGAAGGTTACTACTGAGGTTCTGTTGAAAATTTTTCACGGTTATCTAGTCCAATGACTAAGATAACTCGTAAGGGTGTTAGGTTCATCTGGATAAAAGAATGTGATGATTGTTTTCAAGTGTTGAAAAGAAGATTGGTGAATGCTCCAGTTTTGGCACTTCCTTCCAGGAATGGTGAGTTTGTTATATACAGTGATGCTTCGTTGAAGGGACTTGGTTGTTTCCTTATGAAGAATGATCAGGTAATTACTTATTCTTCACGTCAGTTAAAAACTCATGAGGTAAATTACCGTACACATGATTTGGAATTATCTGCTGTTGTTTTTTATTTAAAAATTTGGAAGAATCATTTGTATGGAGTAAAGTGTGAAATATATACTGATCAAAAAAGTTTAAAGTATATATTCACTCATAAAGAATTGAACATGAGACAGAGGAGATGGCTGGAATTAATCAAGGATTATGATTGTGCAATTCACTACCATCCGGGAAAATCCAATAAAGTTGCCGATGCTTTGAGTCGAAAAAGTAATGCTTCATTAACCATGCTACGTTTGGAATGAGATCCTTTGGTTTTGGATTTGATGAACTTTGGCCTAGAAGTTGTTGGTGCAGGAAGTTCTTCTGTTTTGTTTCAGGTATCAGTGAGATCATCCCTATCAGACAAAATTAAGAAAGCACAGAGGGAAGACAGTGAGTCACAGAAAAAGCTAGAGCTGGTTCAGAAGGGTATGTTGCCTGAATTAAACATTAATAGTGATTGTGTTTTGAGATTTGGGAAGAGATTATGTGTGCCTTGTGATTCACAGTTGAAGAATGAGTTGTTATGTGAGGCTCATAGTTCCCCGTTTTCAGTTCATCCTGGCAGTACTAAGATGTACAGAGATCCGCGGGAGTATTACTGGTGGGATGGAATGAAAAGGGATATTGTTGATTTTACTATGAAGAGTTTGAATTGTCAGCAGGTTAAAGCAGAGTGACAGTTACCGAAAGGGATGCTTCAGCCTTTACCAGTGCCAGAGTGGAAATGGGAGAATATATCCAGGGACTTGGTTGTGGGATTACCGAGGACATCTCGAGGTAATAATGCAATCTAGGTTGTTGTTGATCGCTTGACTAAATATGCTCATTTCCTTAATATACAAGATACTTTTTCCCTAGATCAACTTTCCCGTTTGTATCTTAGAGAGATAGTCGGGTTACATGGAGTTCCTATCTCCATTGTATCTAACCGTGATCCCAGGTTTACTTCTATCTTTTGGAAGGGCCTTCAGAAGTCGTTGGGTACTGAATTAAATTTTAGTACAGCTTTTCATCCTCAATCAGATGGGCAGTCCGAACGAACAATTCAGACCTTGAAGGATATGCTACGAGCTTGTTTGATGGATTATCAGGGAAGTTGGGACCAACATCATTCTTTGGTTGAGTTTTCATATAATAATAGTTTTAATTCTAGTATACATATGGCATCATTTGAGGCATTATATTGGAAGCGATGTCGAACTCCAGCATTTTGGGATGAAGTGGGTGAAAGGAAGTTGATGGGACCGAATTGGTAGAAGAGATGGCAGAAAAAGTTTAGTTGATTCAGAAACACATGAGAACAGCTCAAAGCAGGCATAAGAGTTATGCGGATAACCGGAGGAAGGATCTATCTTTCGAGGTAGGTGATCATGTTTTTCTCAAGGTTTCTCCATGAAAAAGTGTGATGAGATTTGATAAGAAAGAAAATCTGAGTCCAAGAATCATTGGACCATATGAAATTATGGAGAGAGTTGGATCAGTTGCATACAGAGTGGCATTACCTCCGTGTTTATCTCAGGTACACAATGTTTTTCATGTTTCGATGCTGAGAAAGTATATGCCAAATCCATCTCATGTTTTGAGTCCAGAGGTAGTTCAGCTGGAAAAGAACCTATCTTATGAGGAACAACCGGTCTAGATTCTTGACCACAGGGAGCAAGTGTTATGAAATAAGGTAATCCACCAGGTAAAGGTTTTGTGGAAAAACCATATGGTTGAAGAGGCAATGTGGGAATCTGAAAATTCTATGAGGGATAAATTCCCCCACTTATTTTGATAAGTGAATAAAATTGCGAGGACGCAATTCCCAAAAGGGGGGAAGGATGTAACATCCCAGGTAAATAATGAATAAAACATTTTCGTATTTATTAATATTTACGAATTAAAAATTAATTTTACTATAAAGGGGTTTCTATGTTCGATAGTGTACCCGATACACAACGATGAGTTCCTTTGAAAACATACATTGCACACTAGTAATATAATAATATTATTTTAAATGGTAGTTAACATGTAGCCATTGTATTGGCGGGAATGGATATAAATAACTAAAATATGATTATATGTGTTTTTAAATGTTTTTACATTTATCCAATAAAATATAAAGGCTTAAAATACGGAGAGAATTCAATTTTAAGCATTTATACCCTAATTTTCACTAAGGGTTCACTTAACACCTTTTGACGGCGAACCGTCATTAAATATAGTTTTGATCAATCTTATAAATTCTATTGGACCAAATATAACTCTTCTTTAGAATCGGGACATCAAAATTTACTTTGTGTAAATTTTTGGTATGTTTCCGATAAAGTTCATTTTTTTAATGAATAGTGTAAAATGTTGTATTTTAATTCAAAAACTCTCTTTAATCTAATTTATTTATATTATTACATTATCATTTTAATTGGTTTGAAAGTGAAATTAGAAAATATTTTTACCATTAAATCCAATAGTGGTCGTTGGAATTAATTTCACTTTGAAATCGGACTTAAACTAGTGTCAATCTTTTGATAATTATTGTTTCATAAAAACACGCTATTTGTCATGACATCGGGAATTATTTATTAAATTAATTAATGGGGACTTATATGTTTTGAATTTTGTAAAATAGACTTCATTTTTGAATTCGGAATATCAAATATATCTTAGGGTGAATTTTTGGTATTTTTCTAAAAAACTTCAATTTTGATGAATAGTGAAACCACTAAGTGTTAGTTAAAGAAACTGATTTTTTCATTTAAACAAGACTTTGTTTCTTATGTGATTTGATTTTTAAAAATCCAACATACATGGTTGTAATTAAAATGTTGTTCAATGAGATTAAAATAATTTTTTGGTGAATACTAACTTTTATGTTCTTAATCACGATTAGAGGTAATTAGTGTAGTTGAAGGTAAAAATATCGTTTTAATAAAATGAGATGAGCTTGAAACATGTCCTAAACTCATTGGATATGTCATGGCCGACCAAGACAATCCATGGGTCAAATTGGGGACCCCATGGATCCACCTTGGTTGGGAAATGACATAAATAACTTTTTATTGAATGATAAAGTAAAAAATGACACAAACATGAAATGTTTTACTAAAATAATTTTTATATGGGGTTATACAAGTTATATTTTTGACTATAAATATTAATTGGAAAGATAAAAAGATTTCCTACATCATATTATTTTTTTTATAATTTTTAGACATTAAATAAATTAAATTATTTATGACATCATGATGATGCATCGATGATCTCATTATTTAACGATTTAAATAAAATGGAAAGATAATGTAAAATATAATACCTACACATGTCCAAAACCTATTGGATGAGAGTATTTAGAACCCTCATCACCTTATCCTCGAAATAAATCAATGTGGGACCTTTAAAAGCCGAAACTCTTTTGAAAATAAAGTATCATTTTGTATCTTTACAAGAGTGCCCCTCCTCTCCTCTTATAAAAGGCCCCCACCTCTACCTCCTTACCCACACTCCGAAAGCCTTTGTATCAGCCAAACTCTTCCCAATTTGTCTCTACACATCCCTCTATTACTCATTTAAGCCTCA
Organism: Viscum album; assembly: GCA_963277665.1. Taxonomy (NCBI): domain Eukaryota; kingdom Viridiplantae; phylum Streptophyta; class Magnoliopsida; order Santalales; family Viscaceae; genus Viscum; species Viscum album. The sequence continues at coordinate 912,858,724 of OY728143.1, read as the reverse complement.
CTTTGTGCAGAAGTCCTTTTAAGGAAGCCTTTGAGCTCAAACTAAAGGGAGTTACCCGATTTTAAGGTAATGTCTTCTTTTGAGTCCTTTTGTTTTATTTTGCTTCTCCAACCCCCTAAACTCTTTTTATTCTTTTCTTTTGTAACAACTAAAGTATCCTAAATATACTAGGATGTTGTTATAAGAATGATTAGAGCTACACTTATACACACCTACATATAATGGTTAAAGAACATACTATTTCTGTGGATGGCGAATTTCTGCCTCCCGAAACGATGATTGTTCAACATTTTTTTAACACCTTTAAAGGTGGCCATTAAGATGAAACTATATTTATATATGATATATAATATTTTTATGTTTTCCTTAAGCTTCTGTATTTTTCATTTTGGGAATACCTTTATGGTTTCCATTATGGGTAAACGCGAAATCTTCATTTAAGGAAGTGCGGACTACCACCCCCTCAAAGTGATTTGATTCGTTAATGCCATATGTGGGACATATAAAGGATGGATTTAAAGTTATTATATATGATGTTATACTGGAATTATAATACACCTCTATATAATTATTATTTCTTTCCATTAAAGTATGAGATAGAAATGAAAGTAGCGTTCATTCGTACGTACGGCTTACCGTCTCCATGAATGGTGCATTTCATTTCTTATCCCCAAATTTAATGTACTACTAAAAGTACATTTATATAATGGATATATATGATTAATGATACATCTAAATGATGAATATAATTCTGGAATTAAAATATACATACCTATCATTTAGTTTTAATTCCATTAATATGACAAAGAAATGAAAGTAGCGTTCATGCGTACGTACGGCTTACCGTCTCCATGAACGATGAATTTCATTTATTACCTCTAAATGATTATGTAATATTATATATGCATTTATATACTGGATATATATGATATATATGATATCTACATCATGAGTATAACTCTGGATATAATGGATACATGAACAACTTGTAATTATAAAGAACATATTTTTGACTCAAGTACCAATGATCGTTAAAACGACCGTTAATAACTTAAATAATTACATAGTGTTCATGAAATGGTAATAAGTGATATAAAAGGAATAATGAACTTGAAAAAGGTTCTTAAGCAAGTATAAATTAACTTAAGTTTATTATTCAGGACGTTAAAGAATGACCGAGTCAAGTCGGACCCGAGGTAAGGGACATCGTCTCAATCTCCTTTCATTGAGGCATATTTCGTTTTATACAGAACTTTATTTTATACACTGTATAATCCCCTTTGACTTTTACTTTTATACAAAAGGAATATTTTTCTACGAATCATTTTACTAAATGACAAAAAGGAATGTTTTTTTTACGTACGCGGTGACAACGACCTTTTCCACCGCCGCGAGTATTATTTGGTGTTTGGCTTCCTCAAAAAGCCGTAATGTTTTTAAAATAAAATAAATACCATATACTCTTTTCTGTATTTTGGTATTGAAAATGGTTTTGATAAAGTATTCTATTATGTCAATATATTTAAATGATATATTGTGATTGAAATGTGGAAATTTTATCATTCCTTTATATTGGTTTTATGTTTTATGATTTTATATTGGTACTTAGACATTTGACAGGTGGTTACGTGATAAACCATATGACGGGTGGTGCCGTGAATACCAGGACGGGTGGTTACGTTATAACCTCCAATGCATTGGGTATGGAAGTCGGCCGTATGGCTATTCCATTAAGTATGTATGGAAGTTGTCCATATTGTTATTCCATTAAGTGATATGTGTGGAAGTCGACCGTACGGTTATTCCACTTATGTATGTTTATGTCCCAAGTTACCCTTATATATGTTATGTGTTCTTTAAATGGGTTTTATGGTAATCCTTTGGTTACAAAATGGTAAGTAATGATATTTTATTCAGTGAAGAGTTTTTTACTACTTCATGAAGGTGAAGGTATTACTTTGATAAAGTATACATGGTTTACTTGATGTTTGAAAAACTAATAGTTTTCATTCTTTTTGTATACCTTATTGAGCTTTTTTTGCTCACCCCAAGTTTTTTTGAAATGTTTTTCACAGGACTTAATGTAGAATAAGGTCAAGGATGGGATGAAGGGAATGTCATGCTATATAAAACATGGAACTAGACATGTTTCTTTTTAAGAGTTTTTTTATTCTATGGAAACTTGGTAGAAGTGTCTACTTTGTAAATCTTTTGAGATGTAATAGTTATGTTCTAATTCTCTAAAACTCTAAACCTGAAAAGATCCTCAATGTGTAATCTTTTAATAACTCAAGATTAAGTAAGGTTTAAGGACGGGGCCTTATATGTTTACTTTAGTTGGTCTGAACTCTATGACATAAAACTATGATTTTTAGTATCATAGTATCATGATGGTAAATTGTGTAGAAACATTGATATTCTCGTCTAAGAAAATATCGCCCCTGCTTTGTAATTGAACATATTCCATGCCCTCTTCAAGAACTACCTATGGATCGATTCACATCCCTATGGGATACGAAGTGACGACTGAATGTATTTTTCCTAGGCCTAGCCATAGAGTCATGAACCCTTCCACCCATTCTTCACTTATGTCCCCCCCTGTAGAATTTGTGGTGTGATGTGGACTTCATGGATCCTCATTCACATAGGGTTATTTGCCACACCATGTACTTATCCCTTGGTATTCATATGTCCTAGTTGCATGATGATTAAGCAACATGACATGTTCATCCTTACCACTTGACATTAATATTCTCTAATATGTCCCATGCACATAACGTTAAATAGGGAACCTATGGTCCAAACTCTATGAAATTAAATTTGTAGTTTCTATTCTGAGAAACACAACCCTTAAACCGTTTCCAATACCCCTAATAGGAACTCGATCCTTGGTGGTAGATTTGAACTAGCCTATGGTTGATCCTTGCTAAAATGATTGGATGTCCATTGGTATGAGACATATAGTGTTTTATTCCACTAGTACACCCCTAAATCCATTTCCAAGAATCATGTGTCCCCTTATCTAGATCCCCATCCTCTTCCATATCTGATGGGACCCCCCCCCCCCCCAACAGCCTGGCTACATGACATAGTCTCACCAACCATTCTTGGCCAATGACCCAGTGGACTTTGGATGACATTTGGAGTTATGTCTCATGTAATGAACATTGATAGTGGTCAAACCACATTTTTCTATTCTGATTCATGGTATCTTGATATGAATGATTTGTTTTTAGTTAGGTCAAAATTTATCTCCCATCATAACACCACCTTCATTGTGTTCTAAATATCAGGTACAGTGATTCACATTTTCTACCTCCCTTTGTTATGGTGGATCCCCAACACCCCTAGGATTTTCCATCTGTTCATTGTCACAAGTCGAGTGAGAATATTAGTGTCATTGGGACCTTCCCTCTCAGAATTTATTTTCCATCATTATGTGTGCCCATATGATGGGGAAATCCAAACATTACTCCTTATTTCCCAAACCAAACATGGATCATGCGGGATTATGAGTTTTGGTGGGTTTGTACCCACAAAAAAGATGCACAACCATATGATCCAAAATCTATAAACACAAACTAGGTTCCTTATGGTACAATGTCTTTGACCGTAAACTATGATCCTTTTGTACATACCTCTTGACATAAAAAACCATGAGTCGATCCTATCAAATGACCTTAAACTATGGAATCATCATCCCTATTGCATGAAAAGAATCGACACTACATTATGGTGTTCTCACTTGAGAGGGAATAACCATGCCACTAGTCATCCACCATGACACCTATCAAGACCTACACATGTCTTGATTCCTATGGAGACACTCGTAGATTCCATCATGGTCTATCCAATAAAATAAGATAAACAAAAAATGGTCAAAAAATAAATATCTAATTCTTCTTCTCTCTATTTATGGGTTAGACCATCATGGCCAAATTTCCCTTCATTACCTACACATTTCTTGATTCCACATCATTATGGTATTTGTAGTGAATACATGATCATTGATATCAGGTTCGTTCGCAAAAGTGTTTCATCTTTTGATGTGGAATCATTTTCTCCTTACAAAATGATATTAAACTATATGAAATTATAGAACTATGCATAGCTTGATTCCTCGTCCTTATGGGATATGTAGTGAGACCTGGACACTTTTTGTTTTGGCACAACCACAAACACTACGACAAAGGCTCTATGACATAAAACTGTATGCATTTCATCTTAAGACATCCATGTGAAACATGGTCTCTCTGGGCCGTCATTCATGTCAGGTTTTTCTCTTGTGTGTCACATTTTTACCCTTGGGATGAGAGTTCCAAATTACAATCAAATATACATAACATTATGTTTCATCCAATATTCCTCAGGAATGTATATGTGGAGCATGTTGTCTCTCTTCTCCCTCATTCACACCGGGTATTTTATTTCACCTCATTATGAGGATTCGTCTTGAAGCACCCCCACCCCCATGTTCTGAACTCTATGACCATAAAAAAAACCCACCATCTTTATCTCATGTTAGTAAAATAAAATCACAATATAGTAATTTTTAGGAATCCTCATAAAAATTATGGGATGTTTCAGCTACCTCACCAGAGAGGATTGCACCCTCCAGTGTTGGTATCAAACAAAATTATGCTCGTGAAATACAAATGTCTTGAATCTAATCCTTACAAGATATGTAGATAAACCTAAAAAACATTTTTTAGGACCAACCATTGATTCAAAATTCTACTTGGTCCCCTTTTCCCTATTTACGGTTCAAACAATATGACCATAAACTAAACGATTATTTGTGATCTCTACCCTCTTTATATCACATGCACTTTCTTCCTATCTGTCCCCTAATACTTGTGCATATCTATTTGGTCATTATTCACATCATAACTAATTAAAATTTCTATATCCTGTGCAACAAAAATCTAAACTATTAGCCAGGGTCTGGAGAGTATGAACTTAATATATGTGCAATTTCGTGATTATATGGGGATAAAGAATTCCATGTATCTTCCTCACCATATGATGCTGAAATATACATTCATCATCATCACTTTCCTAACATGAAACCATAAATCATCACATTCCTTCATCTGGGATGTCCACTGCAAAAATGGTGGTTGTCTACTTCATTTTTTTCATCTTCATCTACCACTAGGAATTCAAGATGATGCTCAGTTTTTATCATTTTTCAGCCAAATGCACCTTCAGCAGTGTACTCTTAGTCGTGGTGGTATAATTTCTAGCGTGTTGGAATTCTTTAAAACATACCATTTATCTACACTACACTTTTTGTGAACTTCATTTAGATCATCACCCAATTTCAGGTCTGAAGTGACCCCATAATGGTTTGGTTTGGACACTTTGGCTCACCTACTGCCCTAGGCCAATGCCCTAGAATATATTGGATGACATTTTGAGTTAGGTCTCACATTTCAAATTTGGATAGTATTCATCCCCCATATGGTTTACCCCATTATAGGATGAAGTTACAAACATTGTGTCCTGAATATGGTCAGTAGTTATCTCATATTGGCTTTCTATCCTCTCCCTTATTCTGAATTTCTGATATTGTGATTCACATTTCCCATTTCTCATTTGTCCAAATGATTCCGACACCCCTAGTGTTATCCTGCTCATGCACTAGATAATGTTGGGAAATAGATGTTGGCTATTCTATGATCCCAATTCTCCAGTCACATCCTCTCTCATCCTAAACAATCTGGGAGGACAATAAACAATTGTAGACCCCTAGTTTTCGATGATTACTTGGCACTATCATACAATGTGAATGATTATATGTTCATCACTTGTTTCTCTAACCAGACCTGACCCACATGATCTTAGGGAATGATCCTTAGTTTCTTCACAAATATGATCAAGGTGCTGCAATTAAATAAAGAAAGATATATGTCCACACACACAGTTCAAAATAAAAAAGAAGCAACAAATGTATGTCTCACATGTTTGGACAAAAAAGGCCCTTAAAGAATTTTCCCTACAGTAGAACGCTTCATCACAACCACCTTCAGGCGCATAGACACTAGAGTATCATACATCTTATTATAATCCCTCACCAAATCTATGGCCATTGGGTGATGATCAACACCCCTGATCAGCGCCCAGTCATGTTCATCTCGGAGGTCTTCCACTTGACCACTCCCCCGCCACAAATTCTTTTTGGGATCTGCTGGATGGACCTTCAGTCTTATAAAAATATTTGATTGATTGTGGTCAAAGGAGTATCACTCGATTATCTAATAATCTAGGAACTACATCTACTGATAGATATCGTAATGGTTCCCTGTGTTTTTATATTTTTCCCCTCTCAATGCTGCGTCCAAATTCCGACTGCTATAATGTATTTTCTTCGTAAGGTAGTCCTATATGAGCATGTGCAGAAATCGGGCGTATTCCCCCCCAGTTACCAGGTCACATAATTGATGAAAAATTGATCCCATTAAGATTATATACTCCAATTATAGAGTTTTTTTAATGATTTTGATTAACTTCTATTCCCAGTGTAAGGTAGCATGACTATCCATGACTACATCAGAATCAGACTCTTCCAAATCTATTGGATCAGCAGGTTATTACTCTAGAAATGTGGAAAGGAGTTTGGTAGTAGGTTCATCCTTTGGAATCATTTATGGTGTTCCATTCTCCATATCACTAAATTGTTCTCCATCACCTGATCCAGCCTAGATGAGGTTTCTCCACATGAACTAGTACCCCTCATAGGAATGGATATTCGGGTCCTCCAACCATCCTCACTAACAGAGCACCTACTACTCTAAGGACTATTCAAACAAGGACTATCTTAGTCGATATGGTGGATAAAACAATGAGAATGACCCTGTGAGGTAGGAAACTTATGTTGGTCAAGTGATGGATGATCAAGATCTTTCCTTTAGTTTTCCACTATTGGGATACTAGGACGTGGCCCCCCATATATGATTGTAAGATTTAAATGTTCCAGAAAGGCCACCCTTGTCATCCCAACACTGCTTCACCTTGTATCCACTATTTCTTCAAACATGATTCTTGGTGATTGGTTATGTATGTCTATTTATATGCCTCTGTTCCCCCGAAAAGGGGTATTTTATGAAAGTTTCTTCTATACATGGTTGGTGTCATTCATGGAACCCAGATAAACATGATGAAGATAATATCACAACGAAATTAGTCAGATATTACTTCAAGAGATTCAGAAAATCCTCCTAATGAAGATGCATCTGAGGCTCCAAATTTACCTTCTTCCAGAGGGATCACACTGTCATTATATTCCCCTCGTACCCATCCACTTACTTAGGTAGGGGGAAATGTACCCCCAGCTCAGTAGCTAATAGTTGTGGTATATATGTCAGGTCTAGTAATACGTTCACCTGATTTTTCATTGGATGTGGAGTGCCTCCATAGTTCACTAAACTCCCTAACTAATCCTAATACTTCTCCCACTCTTCATATGATTCTATAAATCCATCATTGGCTTGAAAGATTCCCAAAATATCCATCCTGAACTATTTTAGGTGATCCCAAATTTCGTAAGGATTGAGAAATTTCATGTTGCCAACCTAGGTCTCCCAAGACTCAGGGTAGATGGAATCCTCAGGTATATCCACACAACATAGAAACATCATTTGAGATTGGGTAGGTATTCTACGAAACCATTTGGATGATTTCCCTTCATCCGTAGTCTGACCAATGGGAACTAATTGGCATGTTTCCACTGCACTTCTTTTGATACTAGTTGGTTCCAACCAAGGATATACTGGCTATTCTGCTATATATCTACCACTAAGGTGTGGATCAGACCTACTTCCATGTCATACACTCATCACTATTCGACCTTGATTGCAAGGTAGAGGGGACACTCCATCACCATCTCATATAGTAGGTTGTTTCAAAATTTCCCACGGGTAGGCATCCTCCTAAATAATTTTTTACTCCTTGAATATCCCATAGGCGGTAGTGGGTGGAAGCAACCCATTCCACATCTTCTTTTCATCCCCTGTGAAAATGAGACAATGTTTCCTCGTCTTGTATGGGTGATATTCCTGATGTACCTTAAGATACACGTTTGGGGATATTATTTGAAGATATCTGAATTACCTCACAAACTGGTACTGGGTGTACGGTTCATATATTGGGTCGTAATCCACTAGTGCCACCGGTACTCTACCTCGAATGTTCGAGAGATATTACCACTTTTCTTTAGTTCCCATGTCATCATCATTGAAAATTGATTTTTGAAAAATAAGTGGATGGATATTAAACTTGTATATCGTTCAAATCATTTTCATCACCATTATAATGTTCATCTTGAATGGGAAAAATCCTACAACATTCAAATAATTTAGTCAAAAGTTCATATAGTGTGGGGAAATGGGATTTAGGTATTCATATCCCCACATATGTGTGTTTCCACTCATCCGTATAGAAAGTGGAGTGGTCCACATATGTGTATCAGCTTCTTCCCCTTGATGATATGAAAAAGAAACTCATACAACTTTTACAACACAGGATCCATGAGGTTGAAGTGATGCCACATTTCAATCATTTCCCCCATGAGGAACATGCTTGGACATGCTCCCTTGTGTGCATATCTCACTATCACCATCCAGCAATAAATGAGCACTGATATGAACCCATCCATCCAAAATACCAGTTGATGCTTGGTGTTGATGTTGTACCCTCATAGATTCCATTGGTTATCCTCTAGGATTTTTCAATAATAACCATCCATTCCTCAATGATCCCCTCTTAGGTATGTATGGATATTTATGGGTAGTTTTATGGGTGTCTGCTCTCCCTCAGCAGGCCTCCCCATGGGTAGTTTTAGGGGTGTCTTCCCTCCCCATGTGTAGATGATGCATCCATGCCCCATAAGGGATGAGATGTGATGTGATGTGTGGTCCTTGTGTCTATGAGTGGGATGTGATCTGATATGATGTTTTATGTGTGGAAGGGTTGGCAGAATATGACATTTTATAGGGGTGTGAATGTGGAAAATCGGTGGGGAAGTGGTAGTGGGTGTCCTGGTTTGTTCTGATCTCAGTTGTATTTTATTATATCGGTGCAAAATTTGGTTATAAATCCCTTGTGATGCTTGGATTGGTTAGATGAAAAGTATTGGTGCTTGGTAGTTCTACTGATTATTCCACAGCGCACCATCATTCTTTTTCACATGTGCACTTGGGGCCTTGGTTATGACCCTATTTAGTATACTTTTTTTCTCACGCTATGTATATAAAATGATTTTCAGGTTTTTTTGAGGACTTTGGGGACCAAGGATAATATTTCTAGCTAGGTTAGAGATATTTTAGAGTCACTATGGTAGATTGGTATTTTTTTTATTTATAGGTGATACATTTTCATTGAATTAGTTGTACTTTATTCCTGAATTGTGAGATGGTTCTTATTTTACATTTATATTATATTATGGAATTGTTTAGTGATTTTTTATCTTATCTCCCCTTCACATACGTGATTTTATTTTGAGGAACTCTTTTTTCTATTTTTTCTCTTATTTTTCTTTCTTAGTTTCCCCTGGAATTTTAGTGGAAAATGGGTCTTTTGGGTCGGATAGAAGGTTTTGAGGGTTAGGAGAAATTGTTCTCCATCCCAGAAAAAACTGTATGCCCTTGATAGAGGTAATATCTAGGCCGAACAGCTTACCACACATCCATGTGCCATTCTCCAAATCACCATGAGGCCTCATTCCTTTTGGAAACAGAGCGGTGAATAGTTTCAGCACCATTAGGAAAATCATGAGGGATATGGTCCGACCTATTCATGTCCATCAATATTTAAAATTTACACTTTTTACCTATTCATATTTAACCCTAAATGACCCCTAATGAAACCCTTATTGTATTTTTATCCGTAGAAGCTTCCTCCAATACTTCTTGGACCCATTAAAATATAATTTTTGGGATGTTTTGGGCTTGGTGCTTTAATAAATTATCAAGTAAGTCAGTTTTCATTTTGGTTTCTCCCATCCCCTAGGATTTCTCTTTGCGCTTTATTATGTCTTTGTTTCTTCAACGGATTGGTTGACCTAATAAAGGGTGAATCATGTATTTTTGGATAAAATAATTATGTTTGGGTTATATTATTACTTTATAGTGTTATCTTATGGCATGGTTTTTTCATTCCACCAAATTTTAGATGTTTCCATGAAAGGGGTATGTGGTTCCATTATTTTACATTATTAGATGAATTGTATGTTCTTGATTGGTTTTATAAATGTGTTATATGGATTATGTGTGTTGTGTATAATGTTTTTTCAAATGTTTTGGCATGTGAATGGGTAAGAATATGGTATAATAAAAGAATTTCATTGTGTTTCCTATGTGCCTATTTTTTCATTATAAATGATTTCAAGGGATTGTGTGAATGTTTGGAAATATTTTTAAAAGGATTTTGAGAAACATATGTGTTGAAATTTGGTTTTCTACAAGAAATTGTTTTTCTGAGGTGATATTATTTTTAATATATATTATTTTTCTAATAATATTTTTTTATGTGATGTTAATCACGTTTTAAACTTTATTTGCTGTGAATATAGAATTAAAATGGGTTATTTATTATGGAAATTGGTGATTTCTGTGTGATCTCAGACTGTTGGTTTAACTTTCTCGAGAACAAAATTGTTCTTCTTGTGTGTTCATGATTATTAGAATGTATATGTAAACGTGATGATTTATGTGACATGTGAAATGTATATTGTGCACAAATGGAAACTTTAGTTTCTAGGTTAGTGAACTTGAACTAGTCTTCTAGTTGATTCGGTGGGGATATGGACCAATTTATTTTAGCATGATTGACACAACAACACTAAATAAAAAAGTGATGCGATTGGATACCACTAGACGTTAGGATGTGTTCCCCTCTACTTACCCATGAAAGAGGATTTGATGGGATTTGGATCATGTTTCGATACCAATAGATTATGGGATGTGGTCCCCTCTAGTGTCTAATTCATGAAGAAGATATGGGTCTTGGTTGAATGATATTATCATCAATGTATTAGGTTCATAGGGATCAAATAGTGCACATACCAATAGGGAGTTCCCAAGGTTATCTCTTTTGATGTGATTTTTTTATGATTTGTTGAAAACTGTCATTATACATTGTACCTTGTGTATATTTTTATTAAAAATAAATATTATTCTGGTAATGTCATTAATAAAAATGTTTTACTGTTAAAATGTTTTATTTAAAAATGTTTCCATTTTCTTCCTTAAACAATTACACGGGATTTTACTTTTAATGTTATATATTGGGATCTTTAATTTTTGTGGAATTAAACTAGTATTTTTATCACACAATACATATACCCTTTGGCATATTTAGAAATTAAAATTTATGACCTAGGAAAAGGGAAGATGCTCTATAGTGGTGATGGTTGATCTAGTTTCTAGTCTTCCATTTTCTGCATGTGTTAGTGGTCGAGGCTTGAGGGTGATGGCCCTCCCGTTTCATAAGTATTTTTATTTTCTGTCTAGTTTCCTCCCTTTATATTGTTGAATGATAGTTTTTTTCGAAATTGTGAAACACTGAGTTTGAAAATTTTAATTTCCCTTTTTTGGTCTTCATTACCAGTTATGAGATGATGTACTATCAATGTTGGTTATTCATTATGAAATATTTTGGTGAAATAATTCCCAAAATATTATTTCCAATACCTAGGATCTAGTTTCATGCAAGAGAGGATTGGGAACACCATTTGGGGGTGTCTCAGGCAGGGTCGAGTGTTAGCTTAGATGGTAGCCTTGCTTCGATTATGAAAAAATGGTATTAGTGCATGGTTTTTACACTTTCATTGGGTTATGTTATATGGGAAAATCCTAGATAGATATGATCTATGATTTTTAGGGATTGAGGTCTGGTTTCAAGTGGCAAGTATTACTAACAAACCACATTATGGGTCTTTATTCAGTATGGGATGTTGGAAATTGGTTTGAATTCACTTTCACATGAGACATGCATGCTATAGACTATGTAAGGACTCTGGGTAGAGGTGGATAAGTTTTTACAAGAATGTTAATGTGATGGATATAGATGTTTTATATATGTAATTGTTTTATTTTTTTATGAATATTTTCAGAATTTTTTTTATATGGTTTTATTGATAGTTTTTCATTATGGTTTTTTCTTGTGGTAGTAAGAATCCTCAATGGAGACTTCCTTTGAAACAGTGGGAATTTTCATTGGAGATTTATCCCTAACTAATTGATAATAGGCTAATCTAAGTAGTATTTTGGGATGTCAATTCTTTGGGAAAAGGACAGGGCTCTATTATTTTTTATGTTTGAGAAGTGGAACTATGTCCTAGGAAGGGAAAAGATTAAGAGTTCCCCAAGAACAGGCATCCTTCTTTCCAAGGTGGCATGGATCCCTAGAAATACGAGGATTTCCATGATAAAATAGAGATTATTATTGATTTTTTTGATACTCTTGAGTTATTCAAGGTGATGTGTGCTCCATTCATGTTAAAAGATCCCATTTGGAAGTAGTGAGACATTATGGTGCATGTTTTGAATCATGTCAATATTGGATGGAAGTATTTAAAGTTCATATTAGATTATCATTATTTCTATGAGACCTTATGTTTATATAGGTATTGGGAATTTTTTTTATCTTATCTAGGGAGATGGGATGTTAATGTAGTTTACAAACAACATTACAGAGTTGGTTCAGTTCACAATGAAGGTAGTGTCAAATGAGAAATTGAAGGATAAAAAGTTTGAATTCAGGTTGTGGCTCGAAATATAATCCCATTTATTCTTGATTAATTTAAAGGCATATGATGAAGTAATTATCCACTCATTAATGGTGGTGATTGATTATAATAGAGAGTCTAGTTTTTATGGAATAATTCTAGTCACATGGTAGGGAAGTGGTAGTTTATCTGATAATAATATGAATAAGGATGGCCATGAGAAGGTGGGAGGTGATAGTGTAAGACATCCTTCCTAGATTTCATTTTTTATGTCTTCTGATGCTAGATTTGTTGTGTTTCATCAGTGTGGAAAGGCGAGGCACAAATGATCTCCATGTTTATCTACCCCTGGACTCTTCCATCTATGTGGAGCTATAGGGAACTTATAAAATTTCTACATGGTAGCACACACATATTAGAGTTGTGTTGGATCCGTAACATTCAAATGGGTATCATCCCGGTCATAACTAGATAGGTCAATAGATTATTGATTCGAAGGTCATGGTTGTGGTGCTATATTTTTTTAGGAAGAGTTTGTTTAGGGAAAATCCACAGCTCATGAGTTATTCATAGGATCAGGTAGAGATGTGACACCTTCATGATGTGGATTGAGATCCAACAGAATCATAGGTCACGCCTATGATAGTTTGTGTTATCATTATTCTTGCATCATCATTATTTGTTGTTCAGTTTGATATTTCTGCCTCTATTTCTTTTATCTCAGTCTATATTATGAATGTGGTAATGTTATTAACTGATTATGTTCCATATGCGATGGATCTAGTGATGTCTCTTGGTGATAAGTGAGAGCATGGTTTCAGATCTCCATCTTACATGCTCCCCATGTCAGTGGTAAAGCTGGAATGGGATTTCCAAGTTTTGAGAATGGACCTTAATGACATGATCCTTATTATAGATTTGATGGTTCACTTTAGGCGCACATAGATTGATATAGGTGGTTAGTAGGTTTTTCTCACCTAGTTGAACTACCCAGGGTTTTCAGGTGAATGAGATCCTTATTTTTCATGTGATGGAACTCCACTTATAGAAATTTGGAATATCATTTGTCGAATATCATCTATCATCTTCGAGGATAGTCATAGGATTATGGAAGTAGGATTACCACCCATGGTGTATGAGTATGAATATTTATTTCTAGATGTTTCATAGGTTTACCCTTAGGGTGGGATGTGGAGTTAGTAATTGACTTGGTATTATAAACTCACCCAATATCACTACATTCATACCGTATTGTCCCCAGAGAGTTTAGGGAATTAAAGGTACATATGGATGATTTATAATCCAAAAGAAACATTAGACCAAGAATCTCACCTAGAGTGGTCCCAGTGTTGTTTATGAAAAAGGGGGATGGATCTCTCTAGTTGTGTATTTATTATAGGATCCTGAAAAAGGTGAAAATCAATAACAAGTACTCTTTTCCACATATTGATGACCTTTTTAATCATGTTATAGGTGAAAGGTGGTTCTCCAAGTTAAATATATGTTCCGAGTATCATTAATTCATAATTATAGATGTGGATGTTTCGAAAATATCATTCCAAACTAGGTATAGATACATTGAGTATTTGGTAATTCCTTTAGGGTTGAAAAATGATCCAGTGGTCTTTATGGATCTCATGAATTTGGTGTTCCAACATTATCTTGATTCCATTATTATGGTAATCATAGTTGGATTCCCGGTCTATTCTGGGAACAAGTTAGAGAATTAGAGGCATTAATGGATTTTTTAGACACACTTTAGGTTCATCATATCTGTGAATATTTTACTATTTGAACCTTTTGGATATGAGAGGCGATGTACTTAGGTCATGTGATTATTAAACGAGGGATTTTAGTGGTCCCTAAAAATACTAGTTTCGTGAAATTATGCAAAATGAAGATTAATGTTTTTTAAATCAAGATCTTTTCTGGTCTGGCACGGTATTATATGTGGTTTCTTTTGGATTTATATTATCTTGTTTTGTACATGTCCACACATTCCCATAAAGGGGTAAATTTTGAATAGATCCCATACTATCAAGCATCCATTAATGATATTCAAAGGTGGTTTACCACTGCCCCAATTTTGATCATTCAGAATCTATAATTGGACACGTAGTCTACAATGATGCGTCATGTATGGTCCTTGGGTATGTTTTGAATTTGGATAAGAATGTGGTAGAATATGATTTTCACCAACTACGACCACATGAATGGAATTACCCAACCCATGATATGGATTTTTCTATAGGTATTGATTCCGTAAAGTCTTGGGGTAATTATCTTTTAAGGGAGAGGTTTTTAGTTTATACTGATAATAATATATCGACATACATTTTCTCCCATAAGATCTATAAGTTGAGGCATTGTAGTTCGGTTGATTACATTAAAGGGTTTCGTATTGATATCGTTTACACCCGTTGAAAAGGAAATGTGGTTGAGGATAACTTGAGTAGGAGAGTGACAATGTAAGCATTGAAAGAGTCCAGTGATGAGTAGAATTTGATGGGCCTATTTTCTCAATTGCATCTCTCGACTGAGGAGTATAGTAGATGTTTGTTCTTATCTAGTGATCACTACACACCTTCCATGTTGTAGTTGATTTTTTCAAGGTAAGGATAGTGATGTGTTGGGTCATCATTCTATAAAGTTCCTCTATGTTGGGGATGTGCCTTGTGAATTGTCATTATCTCCTGAGGGGGTTTTGATATTCAAGGGTCTCTTTGTGTTTGTATTGTTTTTAAAGAATGTGGTGATGTAGGATATCCACTAGCCTTTTTTGTCATTAATACTGGGATCAAAAATATGTTTATGATGTGAACTGGTAGTTCTGGTGTCCAAGAATGAGGTTTGATATAGCTGACTTTGTATCGTGCTATTATACAAGTCAGAAGGTTAGAGTAGAGAACCAAAAGCCCTCCAGTTTTCGTCATCCACTAAACATTTCTACCTTGATATGGGATGATATTTCTATGGATTTTATTTTTGGATTACCTGATAAACCCCAAGGGATAAATTCCATTTGGGTAGTGATTAACCATCTCACCAAATGAACCCAATTCATTCTGATCAAGGATTCAACTACAGTAGATGAGTTGGGTAAGTTGTATGTTTAATAGATAGTAATACATCATGGTGTTCCATCGATGATTATTTTGGATAGAACCCCTCATTTTACCTCATGTTTTTGGTATGACTTTCAAGAGGTCATGGGGTTATAGTTTAAGTTTATCATGACATACCATCGTCAAACAGATGGTTAGATAGAGTGAACAAATTATATATTAGAAGACATGCTCTCACATGTGTTTTTGATTTATAAGGTTTTGGGATAGTCATTTGGGGTTGGTAAAGTTTACATATAATAATAGTTACCAATCATAAATTAGGATGTGTCCCTTTGAGGTACATTATTATCATTTGTGTTTGTCTCCTTTGTCATTGGATGAGGTGGGTGAGACCTCATTATTGTAATTGAGCCTTTTGGTGGAAACATATGATAAATGGAAGCTAATCATGTAGCATTTTTTAATTTCATAAAGTCTATATTACTCTAATTTAGATCTGAGGCACTGAGATTTGGAGTTTTCCATGGGTGATCAGGTGTTTCTAAAATAGGAACCTTTCTTGGATCACTGTTGATTGGGTAAATAAAGGAAGGTAATGTGGAGATATGCCAGATATTTTTATATCATCTTTACGATTGGTAATGTTGCATACAAGTTGAATCTCCCCCCATTTGAGGATAATGCATGATTTTTCCCTTGTATATCAATGAATATTTATATTCTGGATCTATCTCATATGATAAATTTCTAGGAGTTGAGTTTAGAGCCTCAAATATCTATGTTTGAGAGGCCAATGAAAATTATGGATTATCAGGAAAATGTGCTTCGTTGGAAGTCCATACCATTTTTTCTAGTTATTTTTAAGTCATAGAGTCATGAAGATGTGACTTGAGAGTGAATGTCTAGGGTTAAATAGTAGTTTCTATCTTTTGTTTTCTGACCAGAATTCGAGTTGAATTCCTGGTGATAGAAAGCTTCCATAGTGGGGAGAACTATCACATCTGTGATTTTATTTTCAGGTATTTATTTGTATATTTTTTTTCTTAGATAGGTTTCTTTGTTTCCCCAAGAGTTAGGGTTAGAATGGTATTTTTTTGTCTGATAACATGTGGTAGACGGTTGGGACTTGGTTTGGGGAAACATGCACCATCCCAGGGAAATTTTTATTCTGTGGAAAGTGTCTATGTCTTGGATTCACATAATTCCTCATAACCATGTGTCATTACATAGGAAACCGTATATCCTCATTCTTATAGGATTAAAGGGTGTGCATGTTTTCGACGCTGTTTGGAAAACTATGTGGGATAACCATGTGACCTATCCTTGTCATTATTAATTGGAAATTTACTCTTTTTTTCATAGAAGATAACCATACATCACCACTAATGCAACCCATATGAGATTTTAAGACTAAAGAGAATCCAATACTCCTTATACCCCTTAAACTCCAATATTTGGGTGGTTTTGTACTTGGTTCATCAATAAATACTCCAATAAGTCTCATTCCTCTTGGTTTCTCCCTTCTTTTAGAGTTTATCTTCCCTCTTTCTTGTGACTTTGTTACCTAAATGAATTGGTAGACCTAATAAGGTTTCAATATTGTGTTTTAGGATAAAATCATGTGGTATTTGGTTTGATATTTCTTTTATAGTGTTCTCTTGTGTTGTGGTTTTGGTTTTCCACTAGATTCTTAAATTTTCTATGATTTAGGTAGGTGGTTCCATGATTTTATATTATTAAATAATTTTTTTTATTTCATCGTTTTATATAAATGTTTTATGGATTATTTGTGTAGTGAGAAATTATTCTTAAATTTTAATTTAAATGTGTATGGTTTGGAATATAGTTTTATAAAATAATTTGATTGTTTTTATTGTGTCCCAATTTTTTGGTGATTATAAATTCATTATAGGGATTGTGCGAAAGGTTTGAAATATTTTTCAAAATGGTTTTGAGGTACTTGTGTGATGAATTTTAGTTATCAAAGGAAAATGGGTTTTTTTCATGTGATCTTCTTTTTATTTTTTATTAAATATGTTCTATGAATTTTTTAAGTTATTCATAAAATGATTAAAATGGATTTTGTGTGTGGAAGGATTTAGAACATGGTTTTTAATTATAGAAATTTGTGGTTTCCATTTAATATTGGATATGGGTTAAACATAATTGTTAAAGAAATGGTTCTTCTTGTGTTCTCAGGATACATGGCATGTATATGTAACAATGATTATTTAGGTGACATGTGGAATGGAAATTGAGAATAAAGGGAATCCAAGATTTCTAGGTTTCAAAAATAGAACTAGAATTCTTGTTGATTCAGTGGGGACATGGCCTGATTTCATCGAGTTGGATTCATACTACAACACTAACTAAACATGTGATTATATTGGATTCCGCAAAACCTTGAGATGGGTTCCCTTCCTAGTAGCTTCTAAATGAGAACCATGTTGGTTTTGGATTATATTAAGAGACTACTATAACTTAATATTTTATCCCCTCTATTGGATCTTTCATGAGGATCATGTGGGTTTTTAGAGGATATAATCAAAAATTTATGAGGTTCCTAGTGTCCCACTAGTTCTAGTACCTAGAGGGATTTCATGTGGTTCTCTCTTGTGAGATGATTTTTTTGTGATGTGGTGCTTACAATTGTTATACTATAATCCTTGTGTAAATTATATTTCCAAAGAATCATCATGTATATAATTTCTTTCTTATAAATATTTTCCTTAAAAAATGGTTAATTTGAAAATGTTTCCATGTTCATTCTTAAAACATGCATAGTGATATTTCTTATAATGTAATAGCATGGAATAACTCTTTTGGGAGACATATTAATTAGATTTGGCTCACACACTACATAAACCCTTGGGTGTATATATATTGTTTATGTATGACCCAGGTAAAGGCCATTTGTTTTGCAGTGGTGATTCTAAATTCAGTTTCTAGTATTCTAATTATTTTAGGTGTTGGTGATTGTGGTTTGAGGTTGATTTCCCTCTAGTTGCATGTAGATTTTGAGTTGTAGTTTAGTTGTTTCCCTAACAATTATGCCATTTTTTTGTTAATGTTTTAAAAAGTTTAATCTAAATACTGTTGTATCCCTTTTTGTGTCATGGTTTTCAGTTTCATGATAATTTCTTATCCCTGTTGGTTATTCATTGTTACATTTATGGTTGAAATCATTCTCAAACAAATATTGTCAATAATGAGTGAGTAGTTCCCAACCTGTGGGGATCGGGAATGACCTTCAAGAAATGTCTCGTGTCTGGTTGGGTGTTTGGTTAGACTAAATCCTATATTAGTTCATGACACTCCCTATCTATTTCCATTTGTATATGGTAATACCTCTTATATGTTGAAATTTTTATAACCTCAATGAAAGTTTCCAATCCATAGCCTACAGGAATCTGGACTAAGGGATCATCATATCTCTCTCCTCATTATTGTATCATTAGAGATAGTGGTTTGTGAAAATATATTCATTAACGTATTTTATCATTCATATAGTATTTTTCCTGGGCATGGTATAATAATAAATTTTTTATGCTTAAAAATAGTAATTTCCAAAAAAAATAATAACATTTTTTGTACTTATTAATAAAATAATTTTTCACAATTCTATAACATTTATTTGAAAAAATTAACATCATTTTTTAAATCATAATGTCAAAATTATCGTAGAGTTCATTATATGATATATTTATTAAAAGAATAATTTTTTAACTATTAGTTAAAAATAATAATTTTTATTAAAAATTATTCTTTTGTTTAATTAAATTATAAGTCCCATTATGTTTTAATATGGTTTTAAAATGACAATAGTAGAATTATATTATGATTATTAATTTTTTTAATTAAAATCAATTTTTTGGTCCCTTTATATATATAAACATCTTACACTTAAGAGAATCGATTCTTTGGACAGTCATTTTTTACCAAGTTAGTAGGTATGATTTGAAATTAAATTCATTCAATTATATAAATTGAATTTCCAAAAATAGATCCCATATTTTGATATAGAATAATTCATTTTTTACAACAAGGTCTAATTATATGTCCAATGGGTTTTGTTAAATAATCTGGGAATAATCAAATTTGAAAGTAACGATCTCACAAATTACACTATCAACAATGGAGTAGCATAGCAATTGTAAAGGGATTGATGAATGAGAGTGTGGGGAACACATCGATGAAAACTCTTAAACAATGGTTAGATCATCCTGATTTAAATTTATTTTATATATAATAAATAAATTACACAAATTAAATAATTACAATTATGATTGAATTATAGGAAAAGGTAGAGTAGAGGGAAACTGGCTTCTATGGGCAGCTTTTCTAAAAATAGTCCTGACTGCACTTACAAAAAAAATAATACTCATTAGATACATAATCACTCAATTTTATTGATAGAAGAAGTGATTAATACCTATCAATTTCCACTATAATCCTAATTCTTTATCATAATTTGAATTAGAATATCAGTATTCTTTAGTATTAGATCACAAAAGAAGAATAATGATCAAATCCAATGGTTGTGAAACAATATCCTTTAACTTGTTGGGTTTAATCTAATAAATAATGAACTTGGTCCATTATTTAACAATATATATGAATATAATGAGTCAAAACAGAATGAAAATTGAATTTAATCATTACACAAGTGAAGAAACAAATAAAAAATGGAACACATCCATTTCGACCCATTCCCCTCTCTGTTATTTATTTAGCCGATCATGATTAGGTGATCACCAAAGATGAATAAATGAAAAACTATAGGATAGAGAATAGAATATAATTACTGAAAAATAAAATAATTAAGAGAATATTTAATTAAGCTAATAAAAATCCAATATTACATTAAAGAAGAATAAAAATATATCTATGGCAGTTTAGAACCCTAGTAGAAGCCTCCCTATGGTCAAAACACTTTTGCATGTTTGAATTCCTTCTGATTTGTTTAGAACCCATTATTTTCAACACTATAAATTTTCTTATGGTTTCCATGATTCAAAACCAATGTTAAATGGATGTTCTGGGTGAACCCCATTTGTCCACATCACAAAAAAATAATTATTATCCATATATGTATCTGTCTTAAATGTTTCATGGTAGGAAATATCTTACCACTATGAAAGTCATGGGTCATACCCTTTCCATACACTTCCTTACTTCAGACTCTGGAAATGGTTATGATTTCCATGGAAATAGGAAATCCCTTATTGGGAAGAAAGAATTTGGTCCATTTTTCAACCATTCCCTTCTCACACTCCCGTATTTCTTCATATATCCAACCATGTTTCCATAAAATATAGACTATAATGATGTTTTCCCATGAAAAAAGTTTCTCATTCCAATAAAAAATATGTACTGACACATGAACCAACATATCATATAGATCTAGGTCAACATGATACCATAAAATCACATGGTATGGATCAGGTTGACACTTCTTCTATTGAGATACATTACGCACATTATTCACTCAACTGAACATTAGTGGTAAATCCAACGGATATTTAACATCACCAAACCATTTAGGTGTGTTATAGGGCCTATGTATCAATTAGAAAACATTCTCATCTTCTCAAAATGATGATTACAGATCAATGGATAGATTCTCAATAACACATGACCACTTATCTTGAATGATAATGGACATCAATATTGATCCATATTGGATTTATGAAGAATATTGTTTTATGAGAAATACATTTATGGTGTGTGATCCTCCAATTAATAAATAGTATCTACTAAACAATACCTAATAATTTATTCAAATGATTTAATCATCCCCTCAAATTGTCCATCTATTTGAAGATGATGCATTCTGCTCATAGCAACTAAATCCCAATGGATTTCTGTAAGGATTTCCAAAAAAAGATGTAAACCTAGAAACATTGTCATATATAATCGATATTGGAACATCATTCTATTTATAACATCATGAATATATATTTTTCACAAGTACTCAGTTATATGATATTCAATAATATAGATAAAATCAGCCAACCTTATAAGATGATCCAAAATTTCCCATTTCAGTAATAACAAAAAAATAGCAAGAAAACTAAAAAATTACCTTGGTTGGTACAATCCAATTACATTTCTGTTAGAATTGAAATCCATTTCCACATATATGAAGATTATTTATGAAAAATGATTATATTATTTCATTCTCAATGCATCAACCACCAAATTTACCTTACTCAGTGCATAAATAATGTCAATGTAAAATATTTGTAGGCATCCCATCTATATTATTTTCATTATATTTGAATCCCTTATGATTAAATGTCTCTCAATATTTTATGGTGTGTAAGAAAAATGAATTTATCATAGAAAAGATTATGACGAAATGTATTTAAAGCATGAACTACTATAGTAATTTTTTGAAATCATTTTTTTGGTAGTTATTCTCATGAAACATTAACATTAAGGATCCATAAGTGATAACGTGATTTCCATACAAGATAACTCACCCCAACTGAGATCTTGAAGCATCAATATAAATGAACTATAATTTTCCTAATTTTGGAAAAATGATGATCAGTGATGAGGTATGGAAAACAATATGCTATTGAAAATAATTGTGACATTCATCATTCTATTGGAATGGAATTATTTTCCATATAAATGATTTCATTATTGAATCTAGTTAGGAAATTTAATTAAAAAAGAATGATAAATAACTATCTAGGCTAAGAACATTGTGTATCTCAATGATATTATTTTTTTTGTTTCCAATAGATCAAAACCTCTACCTTTTCTAGACCTAATAAATTAGTTTTCCATAAATAATATGGCCAAGTAGATATACCAATTTTTTACAGAACATGATCTTTTATAACATGGAATATAAAATATGTTCCTGCAAGATTCCCAACTCCATAGCCAAATGTTTCTCATGATCCTATTTTGTCCATGAATTAACCAATATATCATTCAAAATCCATAGTAATAAGGAATCCAAATATAATTGAAATATATTACTCATAAATAAAATATATAATACTAGTGTATTCAGAAGATCTAAAGGCATATCAACGAACTCACAATGTCTATTTCTTCTTCTAAAATATGTTTTCTCAATATTATCCTTATGAACCTATGATTATTTTTATCATGAACACAAGTAAATTTTGTAGAACACCTAAGATCCTATAAATTGATAGAAAAATAATCCATGTGTGGAAGAGCATATCGACTCATTATTATAACATGGAAAAAATTATGATCATCTACACAGAGCCTAAGAGTTCCATCCTCTTTATTAATGAAAATAACATGTGAATCCAATTGATACATACTCGGTCAGATGAAAACTTTACTTTATAACACTTAAATCTAATCCAGCAATTCCCCAATTCTAATGGTTCCATTCAAAAAGATGGAAGGGAAATAAGTCTAGCCCTTCGATGTTGAACAATCGTACATGAAACATCCCTTTTGGATGGAAGTAAATAGAAATATTTGGAAAATTTTCATAGAACTGATCCAAAATAGATGGAAAATTTATATCCATGATCTCATATACCAATTCCATAGAAAATATTGTCAACCTATAATAGATAGTAATATCTAATGGTACCATGGTTCTTACTCTACCAACATCTATTACACAATCTTCATTAATGATATTTCTAACACCATCATAATATTTAAAATTCACAAGCTAGGTATAACAATAAATATAGGAATCACAGTTTCCCAACCATTCCATTTATAGAACCAAGTCATAAACATCCATATCTATCATAGAGAAGAACCATACTAACTCAGTCCAACTGATTGAAATTGAAAATGATTCAGTTCTAGATGTTCTATGCTACCATCTTCGAAATGGTCTTTTGAGTTTAATAATTGACGCTAACATCTCCGCATGTAATGCCAATAGTTCAATGATATGAGAAAAAAATAAATAAATTGCATTAAACTTTTTCATAAAACAACTTCATAAGATTATAATTCAAAAGAATCATTTCTCCCACATTAAAATATATTGATTGATCACCTATTATTACGTTCTCATAGAAATGGAAATTATTACTAAAAAAACATTTGTTTTTTGTTAAACTTGTGGGATTTCACTAGTTGTGGAGTCAAGGTATTCTCAGAATCAACATGGATTACTCAGTTCTATTGAAAAGTGTTTTTTTTGCACTCATCCTGTCAAATAATATAATGCCTAAGAGGCATGAGATGTCTCCCTAGCAGTTGAACTTAGAGTACCACGACAATATAAAAATGATGAACAATCTGGTTGCAATTGTTTAATGATCTGTGTGGTTCTATAAAATCTCACTTCATATGCTCAAAATGTACCACATAAAAATCATATTGTCTTACTCTTCAGTTTTGTAGGTAAATTTACTAATCCCACAGTCTAATTCTGATATATATACCCCCTTGAGATTATGTGTCACTTCTCTATATGTTTCTACCATTATAGTTCCCAGTAGTTCCCATAGAAATGAACATTGTTCCATCTATTATGTTTCCCATGATTTATATTTCTTTCACCATCAATCTATTTATTGTCTCCATTTAATTTGTTATACAATGAATAAAAATATTTGATCAAATTTATGGTTTCAGCTCTGATTAATAAATGTTTCCCTACATTAGTACACTTGATGAAAATTATTATTAATAGAAAGCTAAATTCATAAATTTAGTAACATACTCTATTACATAGATATTCTTCCACTTTAAACTAATGAAGACCATTATTCTAGAAATTCCAAACATGTGTGGATATGATTGTTTATTGAAAAAATCATCCAAATCCTTTAATGAAATTCCTTGGTCCAATTTATACTGAACTATGAAAGCCCACCATTAGAATTATAGATCTTTTATAATATATTTTTCAAAATTCACTTTCAACTCAGTTGGTGAGATAAAGAAATCAAATATGAAATTCAACCTATTTAACCAATAATCTTATTTTTCTTGTTTATAATCTCCCTAAAAGATGGGTGGATTCTGATTTTAGAACAAAACAAAATAATCCAACAATTTTGGATCATCCCTTTAACTCCCTCTATCCATGGACTGAAAATCTTGGCAATACTCTAGACCAACTATGGGTTCACCTATGGCTCAGGTGCAACCACATTCTCAGTAGCTTATTCTGGCTGGTATCTATGACACCTACTCATTTCCATTCACTATTACCAATGGAAACCCCATTTAGTATCAGTCTATAGAAATTTAAGGCTTATAAATATGAAATTTACCACATCACACATATCATAACAATGATTTTCAAAATTAAAAAATTTCCTATTTACTACCATTTTTTAATGTTCAACCTTGATTTATGAAAATAAAATTATTTTATACTAATTTTAAAGATAAATTATTTTAAAAAATCATAACCTATATATAATATATATATATATATATATATATATTACTAGTGGGAATTCATTACTATTAATGCAAGTTATGCTATTCTCATCGGCTAAACCCGTGAAGATGAGGTGGAAACTCTAAGAAGTGTCTCAAGATACTCATGTATCCAAACACTTTGGTAACTTGATTTGTATCATAAATAAGTTGGATATGAATTTTTATGCTCTATATTTCATGTTCCGATGATCTTAATTCATTATTCCATCCTAAGGACAGACAAAATTAACAAGACTGGTACAAAAGGATTGAACAAACTGATACCATTGGTAATATCACACCCATAACCTAATGTCTTGGGAAGAGGCGATTGATGTCACTTGCCTTATATGAAAACCCCAAGACACTAGAGGATGGAAATAAATATGAAGGGATTCATAAATGATTGGGTGGTTATTTTACCATAAATATAAAATAATGAAACCAAGATAAATATAATCAATCAAACCTCTATGTGATTCATGAGTATTAAAAACCAGACAAAAAGGCAAACCACAACAAGACATAAATTTAAAATGTGAAAAACAAGGGAAAATAGAAAAGACGTCATAATGATTAATTAGTAGCACCCAACCAGCTCCAAGATCTAAACCCACATTCACATCACAACTTATCATGAAACACCACTAAAGAACTGGGATACCTTTCCTTTACTTGTATCCAGATATATTACAATTTCAAATCCATGAAAGACCCCAATAAGGGGGTTAATATCAAACTTAGTAGCATTTCCTCAATGAATTATCAACTCACTCCACAAAAAATGATAATGTTATAAAATCTATATAAAATTTTTTAAAACAATGTAATGCACATTATATCCAATCCAAATAGTTTTCCTAATTGTTTTAAGGAGTAAACAATAGAATAATCCTTTAAAACAATTTATCAAATCCCCTTTGGAATACAAATTCTATATCCACACATCTACACATCCACAATTTAATTCCCATGTTTCAATTTCATACTCATGAGTGGTCTCTCAGTGATCTTCCAAGTTCTCATAAGGTAACCAATAATAGGTTCTTTAATGGAATATGCTCTTTCAAAAAGGACATGTGTAATGAAAATGAACTCATGCAAACCATGTATGAAAAAAATGATTTGAAATCATAAAAATCAAGTTCAATAAAA
Organism: Viscum album; assembly: GCA_963277665.1. Taxonomy (NCBI): domain Eukaryota; kingdom Viridiplantae; phylum Streptophyta; class Magnoliopsida; order Santalales; family Viscaceae; genus Viscum; species Viscum album. The sequence goes on along the minus strand of OY728143.1, from coordinate 912,832,375 downwards.
CATTTCTTTTATTTTAAATATTTATATAAATAATTTTCCATGAATTAAAACAAAACCATTATTTTAAAATCACCATTTTGAAAACAATAACCAAAATAACTTTTTCAAAAAACCGTCTAATTTATAAAATTTCCATGAAAAACATACTAAACAGGTTTCTATAAAATAATAAAATAATGTTAATACCGTGTAATCATGTTCTAATATAGTTGATTAAAGTGATAATCCACATAACTATTGTACTATTGTGAAAATGAATAATAATACAATAACTTCAATAACACAACTTAGTTCTTCTAAATTTTACCATAAATATTGTTTCCTTTAGTCAAAAAATATAATCATTTAATTTTTGACTTTTAACATCATAGATATATCTCTAATGGATTATATATTATAGGATAAAAAATAAGAAGAGATATTAGGAAAATGTTGAAGAACCAGCCTTTATCGATGAATCTAGGCCTCCAACACAATATGATTCACCTCTGAATCAATCTTACGTCAAAAGAAATTGTCAACCCAACCATTAGAGTAAGTTAAATCTGTTTTATGACCTGATTAGGTTAAAAAAGTTATTAAGTGGATAAATTGGTTCATATATAGAAATATTTTATATTAATTATAATGATTCATGTGTAGGGAACAATATTAGGTAAACTGTGTGCTAACTATTAATGATCTACTAAATCAAGAAACACCACCCATGGTCGGATTTCATAGTTAGATAAATTATACACTGATCATGACTTAGATACTATCTCATGTAATAGTGGGCTCACATGGTTTTTCATTGTAATGACCATGGTTTGTCTAAATAGTTCCCTAACCATGTGCCGACACAATAACCTATGTTTTACCTTACATGGTTTCAATGATATGTTTCATAGTTTCTACTAAATGTTATCAATCACATACCTCAATAAAATCCATCCAAACATTCCCTAACTGCTCTGAATCACCAAAAAAAAATAAACCAAACATTTTATATATTTAAATTTATAAATAATGTGTCATCTACATGAAATTAGTGGAACTATATGGGTGTTTTTTTATTCCTCCAATGTTTTTTCTTGTTGTTTTGTTCTTTTTTAGGGATATAGCTTGAGGAAAAATCTGAAGATACAAAATGGCATCCAAAATCAAAAAAAAAGTTCACTTTATCTACCATAACTTCTATATTTTCTTCATTAGGTTTAAATTTTGGAATGAATTATTGAGTTGTATAGTCATTTTTCTCCACTTATCTTCAAATTTTTTGGGGGATCCCTATTCATCTTCAATCTCTTAAAACATAGTCAGTTTGATGCAAGTATGATCATCATCCTCTTCCTCCACTTTTTCATAGAACATCAATTCCATGTAAGGTACCACATCATCCTCATAATTTGTTTTTCATTGACCTTCCCATAAATAATTTTTATCATTTTATCATTTTTTCTTCTTGTAGCTGCAAAAGGTATTCTTATTTCTCTTCATAGACAACCTATATGTTAAAACATGATTCCTCATGTTCTAATTCTTCTTTAAATCCATAGGTTCATATTTTTTTAGCATTTTAAACGTAATTTAGGTAATTTTTGTCTTCCACCTCTTATTTTTAATACATACTTGTTCTATAATCATTAACTTCCTCCACCATATTCTAATATTCATCATCAAACTATCCAATACGTGTATTTGAAATTAAAAATATATTATTTTCAATGGAATTTAACTTTAAAAATAATTTGAGAGTTTTTTTATTTCTCCAAATTCAATGAGTTAAGCCTTGTTATTATCCATCCTTTCATATATCCTTTAAATTAACTACACAAGCTTCTAGGTTAGACGTTTATCCAGATGCTACTCTTGAGGTTTATAAAAGTATAATTCATTATGATTGTATTTTTTTCCCAGTAATTTCTATAGTTGCCTAGATAGTGGGGATATACTCTATAGGAATGGTGGTAGGATTTGTTCCATGGTGACCACCAATTATAATATTGTGTTTCCAATATAGTATACTCTTCTTGATATTTAATATAGTCTATTGGTGGTGTGATATGGTAAAGATCTATCAAATAATCTATCACAATCAGGTTTTTAGTAATTATCATATAATCTAATTTATCTTAGTGCATTGTTTTTTTCTCTTGTTCTGGGTGTGAAGACTATGAATTTGGATTTTATGGGTGTTTTTCTCTTGGAAAATGTTCATCACACAATTTTGAAAAACTATTTAGCATCCTCCAGGAAATGGTGCTCGCGAGGGTGTACTTTTGGTTCAGGGCACACGACCTACACACTGTTTGTCAAACCATGCCTAAAGCATGAATGAATACTATGTATCATCATAGAACCATTATAAATAGTTTTTTCATGGATTGTTAACCTCAATACCATCTCCTGTGAGTTCCCATGTGTGTCCAGTGAGGGGAGAACAATTAGCGCATAGTTTGGTAAACCGTGTAGCCAAACTCTATGATGCGCTGAGGTCATTAAAAACTTGAAACTAACCTTACAATATTTAAACCCAAAATCCACACATTTATCCCTTAACTAGTTTTATACCCCTATGTAAGGATTTCCATAGTTCTACAAGCCTCCTCCATCACCCTTTGGTGTATATCTATGGATTCATTCAAGTTTGAGGGTGATTTCTCAAGGAAATATTATCTCTCCTCCTCACTCATCATATTTAGTCCATTTTACATTGATTACATCTTCTTGTATGGTCTATTGGGCCTAGAGATCATGTTTATCCCTGATTTATGTTGGGGGTTTTTGCATTTCCATCTTTCTTCTAGGTACATATTCGATTTTGGAGCCTTTATAATGTGATTTTGGGTGTGCGTTTTTGAATCACCATGAGATTGAGGTAGGCTTACCTTTGTACTAGAATTTTTTATTTAATAATCTTTGTTTTGATGAATTTTTCACCTGTATTATATGAATAATTTTTATATGTGGTCTTTGTAAGAGCGTTTGGGGTTAAAAGTGGTTACTTCTTTCATGTTATGTGAGAAATGTAACGGGTTGGTTAAATGTCACACACCATGTATTAGATGAAATACCTTGTTGGATTTAATGAGGAATATGTTGTTTATAAAAAATGTTTTAGATTCTTAAATTTGTAGTCGAATACAAAATTGTGGTTTGGGTTTTTTGAATGGGTATTCCTTATGGGTTTGAGTTTCAAAGAAGTGTGTACTAGGCATTAGAAAATGGTTTAGCATGTGTTGGTGATGTGTGGCCCATTTGGATTTTTTTATGTAGATTCGGTTTTGAAAATGTGATGTGACTGTTAAAAATACAATTTCTTCTAAATGGTTGTGAATGGACAATAGTGTTTTTTACCATTATGGTAATTTTGTTTTGATTCTTTGAAAATGGATACTTGATTCCCATTTGGAAGATTGTAATGTTGGTAAAAATGATTGTTATGAAAACTCTCTTTTGACAATTCTCTTTCATTTTTTTATATTAAACTGATATATTGTCCTCACTATGGAATCCTTGTAATTGATTTATTTATATGGGTTAAATGTGCTCACTGTGGAGTACTTGTGACCCATTTACTTTTAGAAAAATAGGAGATTCTTAGTGTGGACTCCTTTGAAATATATATATATATATATATTCATATGGTTGGAGATTGATCCTTGGGGTGACTCGGGGTGTTACCTGTTATGTCAATTAATTAGATATGATTTATGTGTGAAAGTGGTTAGATGATTGGTTGGTATCATTTGTCTCACACCATTTTACATCTTGTCAAGGGAACCTGACATATCTATTTAATTTTCTAAGAACAATTGTTGTACTAGTTATGTTACACACTAGCTAGTGGCCCATACTAGGGGGATATATTTTATTATTTTTGAAATGGGATAGTACCCCTTGGTCTATTCTATTTAGGGTGCGGCTGGGAAAGTGGTCGTATTTGATTTCATCAACTGAGTCTTGCTTTTCAGAATGAGTCAACATATATTAGTACGTTATGGATTGTTCGAAATCTTCGAGGTTTCACCCATATCTAATAGAACATAGTTGTCTAAAACAATTGATTAATATGAATTTTTTATTTTTTACTCCTATGTGTCATTTTTTCCACTACCCTTATTGAATTATTATTGTGCATACTCTAGCAGAAATGTGTCCTTATTCCATTAATGATAAAAATATATTCATGTTTTTAGGGAAAATGGTTTTGGAAATGTTTTACAATCTTTCTGTCTTATAAATGGAATGTTACCTTTCCCTTTCTAAAATTCATATGGATAAGATATGGAAAACAGTGTTCTTTTAAATGGTAAAAATGGAAAAAGACCGTATTTGTTTTGAAGTGGAAGATTTATAGATAAGGTATCTTTTTAATATTGTATTCCAAACATGAACTTAATGTTAATTTTATTTTATAGGAAGTGCATTGGGAATAGATTTTTTTGGTATGCCTAATTATTTTTAATCCTCAATTTTATATTTATTTATTTTTTAGCTTGTCGTGTAGGTTTCATCTGGGTATCAGACATCGGGGGAAATATTTTGTCTTGGTAATAAAGAGAGACCCTCAGCGTCACATGGACATGTTATGGTAATCATGTTCAGTTGGGTTGTTGTTTTTTCAAATTATGTATATAGGATGTTCAATTTTATATTTATATTTTTATTGGGTTAGTATTTTAAGTTTCTGCTATTTTATTTATTCATATTGGAAAAATTCATTCCCTCATGTCCCTCTATTGATGTTCGACACTAGTTTCTAGACCATGGTGATTGGGAACACTCTTCAGGCCATGCCACAAATTGGCTCATGGGACCATTTCTGGGCTGACACATGTTGGTTCATGAGAAAATGGTATCATAGGTGATGTTGGTTCTATATAGGACCTTGCTTTCATTGCAGCTTATGTTTTCTGGGATGTCAAAGTAAATGGAGTAGGACTTTCAGAACCTTGGGGAGTAGTTGTGAGGCAGTTTTTGGCCTACACTATATATGACAAGCATTTTGTTTTCACAAGAATTTGGGTTTTATCTGTTCTACTGGGTCCTTGTGTATTTTTTGTTGTTTGGGATAAAAAAAGTGAGTTCATATAGTGGTCTCAATGAGACCGCAGGGCCTACAAAGTAGTGTGGAGCTGTGTAAATAGTCCTAGAATACTCTTTCAATGGGTTGTGTTATTTGAATTAGGCCACCAACCATATGGTCAAGTCACCCATCAACATTTGTTTTCTCTATCGGAGTTTTTTGGTCTTCCATGATTCTTATTTTTTAACTCTTGTCTTAAGGTTGTAGAGATTTGTTTTAGTGGTAATGTTTTGGTTTTTGGAGAATGTAAAATATATTTTCAGAATAATATTGATATTTCTTTAGAAAATGGATTTCAATCAAATGAATTGGTTGAAGGGGATCTTTTGTGATGCTGAAAATATTTTTCAAGGGACTCATTTTATTTTTATTCTTGAAATGGTTTGATGTGTGGAGTTTGAAAATGGATTTTTATTGAATGGTTAGTGTTATTTTGAAAATATTTCTGATATTTGAACTTAGATGTGGATTGAATGTGTGAAAAAATGGGTGTAATGATTTTTTTGGAACATATGAATGTTCTATTTTGACCATTGGTATTTTCATGGGTGATCACATGAATGAGATGTGTGGATAAATTTTTAGATGAGTGCACGAATTAGCATGAGGTGATAAGTGCCCGAGGTGGAATGAAAATTTTCATGTGTGAGGTTCCATGGGATACCGTTGGTGAGTGTGAAACTCCATCATGTTTGGTCTATTGTTCAAAGTGTTTCCAAGAATAAAATTGTGATGTTTTGAATGAAAAGTAGTTGTGTGGATCCTTCTCCTATGATTTGGGAAGTGTTTTTTATGTGGTGTTTGTGCTTTATAAATTTTTTTGATGATCTGGTTTTAATTGATCTCTTGGTTTTCTTGTTGATTAGTGTTTCCCCTACATGGACTTGATTGATATTCAAAGTGCATCCATGGGTGATTCCCAATTAGCAGGCTTTCTAGTTGAGAAACCTATGGATGTTGTTATTGGTCTTATAATGTTAAATATACATCTCTATTATGGTCAAGAGGATCATCTCAAAGTTAAATTGTGGATGCAGAAAATAGAAATTACATTCAGTAGCCATGAGTATCTTGAGTTATTAAAGGTTCGGTAGGCTACATTCAATCATGAAAGGAAGACAATGAAGTGTTTCAAGTGGGTCTCTCAGAACAAGCCTCAAGAAGATCATACTTGATATTTCTTCTAGGATTCATTCGTCTGACATTATTTCTCAAAAATAGTGAAGGTATGAAAGTGGATGGAGATGAGTTGTTTACAGAAATGTGGTGGATCAATGATGTATTACTTACTTACTTTTTGGATCTTGTTCCTTAAACTCTATAGTGGGCCACAAATGATTCAATGAAGTCTATATTTTTTGAGATTAGAAATCATCCTAAAGTTCGGTAAAAGGTGGCATAGTTTGATTTATCCTCTATTTTCGACATGGTCGGGATTGTTTTTCGTGTTGATGTTTTTCTGGAAAGAGTGCATGAGGTAGACATTATTCCTCTAGTTCTAATAAGTGGTGATGGGAATTCTAGTAAATAGATATTAATGGGGTATAAAGATCTTGGTACTGGTCATGGGAAAATATAGGCTATGGATCTCTTGTCAACTTCTCCAAAGAGAAGGATAATGGTTCATCATTAGTGTGGCATGATAGATCATAAAATGATTTCATGTTCGAATTATCTAAATACCAGTCATGATTTTGGGAAACTAGGTCACTTGAAAAGTTTTTTAGGGGTGTTTTCAGGAAGTGACGATGATCCAGATCTAACTCTTTAAATGACACCCCGGTCTAGTTTTAGGAGTAGGGTGTTTTTGGGTTCAGTTTGAAGTCCCATTTGTTGTGGTGTCTCTTTCTTTTACATCGGTTTTTTCAATTGGTGTTATCTTTCAATGAAATGTATAGGGATGTAGTGGAATCTCTTTATAACTATTATTTTAAATAAAGTGTATTTTATCTTGGAAATTCTGAATCAATTCATTCTAAGTGGTGGTGTGTTTGGCGTATACATCTTTAAAGTCCCTATAGTGGGAAAAGTTATTTTTTGAATCAAGTGAGTTTTATGGAATGTTATGGTATTCTAGTTACATATGGGGTTATGTTTGACTAGTCGTGGCATTAATGGAAGAAGCTCCAATTAGTGATCAATAGCTGCTGACTATGGGGAAATATATGCTTCAAACATTAGGGCTCCAACAATAGGTCTCCGAATGAATCTATTCATGAAGTCTTGAAATCTTCGAGGGTGTGTGGAGAATTCTATTAGTTATTTTCTACTCTATTAGAGAGATATATGTATAAATTGTCATGTTTTATCTTTTACATATTTTGGTTTGGGTTCCATTTTTTAAAGACCCATAAATTTCAAGGAAATTTTTTTCTTAATTTTCTTTGGAATTTTACAAGAACGCAGTTTCTGACGGCACCTGATTCTGAGGCCCGGTGTGCCCAGAATCATTTTCCGAAGTTTGGCTCGGGTACGTTCAGTGAACAAACGAGCGGGTTTTTATAACTTTTGAACCGGTGCTTGGAATCGAATTCTGAGGGCACCGATGGAATCACAACGCCAGTAATTTCTTAGAAACGCCTCTTCCGGAGTTTAGTTTTCTTGGGTGTGGTTTTTAAATTTTGGGAGTTAAGTGAAGAAAATAAAATAAAGTGGTGTGACAACATTATTTTATTTCACTTAAAGCCACTTAAAGCAACTTAAAGCTTCTTAAGCTGAGTTGAAGCGTATAGGGTGCAATCCAAAATATCCTACCCTCTTGGTAGGATATTTGTGAGGTGGGGCCCGCACAGGCCCCACCGTTTCTTTTCCTCTAAGTAACGCACCCGCAAAAACTCCTCATTAATGAAAGTCAACTGGGGCGTTTTCTAAAACTCTTAAACGCTCCTATTAAATGGACGGTTAAGTCGTTACCATTAATTCACCGAATTAATGGTTCGTTTATTAACATTTTTTCAAATTGTTGGAATAATAATAAAATAAGACCAACACCTTTTATTTTTGTTGACTGGTTGATTTTTGAGAGGATTTGGAGAATCTGTACCTTCGTCCTCCTCGCGAAGAACGCGAAGAACGCGAAGAACGCGAAGAACGCGAAGAATGCGAAGAACGCCGAACCCTCGGAGATCGACGATGTGGCACCGTGTTCCGCGACGCCGACGATTCTCCTTCCACGACGCTTCTTCCGCGACGTTCTTTTCTGCGACAAATCTTCGATCAACTGCTTGAGGTAGGAGATTTCAAATCTTTAATTCCTTTGTGGATTTTATCTTTAACATGGATTTAATTCGTGAAATTAAATCCGTGTGTTTTATTTAACCCTCAGAGATCATTGATGCGACGCCCTTCCACGACGACCCGACGCCCTTCCACGACGCGGCGATCCTCTTCTTCCGCGACGGTCAATTCCGCGAAGAACGCACGTTTGACGACTACGACGAGGAAGGGGTTTGTTTTATTGAAATCATTGTGATTGATACCTGGGGAATTGATTAAATATTTGTTGGGAGATATTTTTAAAACCGCTAACGCGGTGGGCGTAGACCAACGAACATGTCCGAACCCACCGCCCCTTTCGTTCTTGGTGTGGGAAATGGCGGACGTCGACAAAGCAGGCCGCACGGACGACGCGAGGTCCTCGCAGTGAAGGACGGACCCAGGGAGGACGTTTGGCGAAGACGGTGCAAATTTCTGACCACCGAAACTTGTCCGGTGGCTCGCGGAGCAGACTGCCGGCACGCCATGCCGGCACGGCGGTGCCGGCGGTAGATGGCGGCGGCGCCCGGCGCGCTGACGGAGGGAGCCACCGCGACTGAAACCGCGGCGGCAGCAGCACGGTCCCGTGACCATGCGGGATCGGAGGAGCTCGGGATGCGGCCGGCTGCCGCGTCCGCTGGAAAGGGCGGCCCCACGTGGGGACACGACTTCCTCATGCGGGGGCAGCGCGCCTCCTGCCCGCGGCTCGGCCATAACAGCCTAGCCGGCCCGCTGGCCAACCGGCCAGCAGGGTCGCGCCCGCGCCGGCCGGGCCGGGGCGCGCACAGGCTGGGCTCGGCCACCCCGGCCAGGCCGGGCCACGCCGGCCAGGTCGGACCCAGACCCGGGTCGGTTCGACCCGGTTCGGGCCGACCCAGGGGGTTGGGCCAGGTCGGTCTGGGCCCAGACCCCCCGTTTTCGGACCTTTTTGGTCTTTTGCTCATAACATCAGTTACGGGCCTCCGAACGTTTCGCCATCAACGGTGATGCGATCCTTGGATCGATACGGTTGTTTTGGTATATCACACTAAAGGTTTCGGAATACTTTGTGTTTGGCCGGGTTGGTTCGTACACGAAACCAACCAGGCCCTCGGAGCGGAAACGCTCATAACTTGAGCTTCGGATGTCCGATTGACATGCTGTCAACTTTGTTGAATTTCTCTAAGTGAGATGGATCTTTTTTATTACTCCCCCCCGAGGTTTGGACGCAGGTGGAGTACGGTCGGGTTGGTTTTTCCTTAAAAACCAACCGGGCCCCTGGGACGAAAAAGCCAATAACTATCGGACCGGGCGTCCGATTGACGCGCCGTCTGCGACGTTGCGTTCCTGTTGACGATACGGAACTTTTGTATACATCAAATCTGGACTATGTGTCAATTGATGTATCAGCCTCTCGGCTCATGGAGCAGACCCTCCCGAAGGAGCTTGCTGTGTGTGGGAGCCCTAGAGCTGGCTCCGACTACGACGACGACGACAGTACAGAGATCCTCAGTGGATTCGACGACGACTGTGCAGAGATCCTTAGTGGATTGGACGGCGACGACTACATCACTCAGCGATCCTTTGTGGGTCAGTGCTACCGATCATGTGTGGGTCTGATCCTGTGTTGGTCATTTCGGGGGTTAGTTACCATCGATCCTTTGTGGGTCAGATCCTTTGTGGGTCATTACGGGGGTTAGTTATCTATCGATCCTTTGTGGGTCAGATCCTTTGTGGGTCATTGCAGGGGTTAGTTACCGATCGATCCTTTGTGGGTCAGATCCTTTGTAGTTCATTGTGGGGGTTAGTACCTATCGATCCTTTGTGGGTCTGACGGCTTAGATGAATCAGTTGCAATATCTGGTCATCTTTATCGTCATACAAAGAAGTATACCTCTGTGAGCTGAATCCTGTTTTGCTTTCCTTTGTGGATTGTGTTGTGCTATCCTGTGTGGGTATATGTTTTTATTTCCTGTGTGTACTGGGTTGTTCTTGGGATCGGATGTTAGAGCCGAATGAGAATTGATGACTTAGGTATATGTATGGGCATATACCTAAGCCGTGTCGGATGTTACTTCGTGATTGTATCTTTCCTTTGTGGTTTATCTTTGTGGATTCTGGGAGACCTTCAGGGGTCTCGGGGTCCCTACTGAGTAGCTTATACTCACCATTGCACGGGCTATGCCCGCACTATGTTGTGTTGGTTGCAGACGACGCACATCGCTGATCATGGTTGAGGCTTGCGGAGCAGGATCGTACCTAGAGGTGGACCACTGGGCGGAACGTACTCGGAGCGGACCGCTGGACCTGAGGAGCAGTGGAGGCTATCTGTACCCACCCTTTAGGTGGGATTTCCAGTGGACAGCTCGACGTTGCGGCTTTACTTTTTAGTTGCTGTTTTTCCCTTCCAGTTGTACTTTACTTTCAGTTTGGGTTTGTATTTTGGCCCACTTACATTTCCACACTTACTATTGTACCAGTTTCTACTTAGTGTTTACTTCTGCCTGCTTACTCTGTGGTGATTGTTGTTTACTTTTCAAAGGCAATGCCTTCCCTTTTTCTGGGATTTACGCCTTGGTGCTAGTTGCCAGCCCCTGGCCTATGGAAGGCGGGCTTGGGGTAGTCACGACACATTCCCCGAGGACGGGTCGTGACAAATTGGTATCAGAGGAGTTTAGTTCTACAACAGAACATGGGACTCTGATATTTTTCTATGTGAAGAAATATTGTTTAGCGTATTGGGTGTGGTTATCAGTCCAGGGAGTCCAGTGTTGGTGTGGAGGCCGACGTATCCGTACACAAGGATCCTGACTTCTGATTTCCGACTTAATGCACGAAAACATTGATTGCGTATGTGTTTCAAGTTTTCTTTGTGATTACTTTGTGTTAGCTCACCAGGTATACTGTTCTGACCGTGGAGCATCTGTTTCATTTTCAGGATGGCCCCACAACAACAGCCAGCTAGGGTTCCGAGAGTTGAGCGTGACGACAGCCCACCGAGCGACGAGGCCTCGGTGTAGGGCCCTTTGACAGCTGAGGCACCGGCGGTACCTTTAACCACCGAGCCACCGATGCTTCCAGGCCCAGCCGCTGACGATGCATGTTGCCTTAGTGCACTGAATGTGCTCCAGCGCCAGCGACCGCCCAGGTTCCGCGGGGACACGGACCCCCAGGCAGCCGAGGACTGGCTGGAGGCAGTGGTGCGAGTTTTCCGGTTAGTGAGGACACCAGCAGACCTCATGGTGATCCTCGGAGCGAGCCTACTGCACGCAGCAGCGGGCCGATGGTGGAGCTTGATGCTCTAGGTGCATGATGAGACATCTCTTCTCTGGACATACTTTGAGGGCCTCTTCCTCTCAGAGTTTTTCCCAACCACCCTCCGTGTGGTGCGCATCTAGGAGCTTCTTCAGCTGTGGCAGGTCAGCTTGACGGTCGCCCAGTACTCGGTGAGATTTACCAATCTCTCTCGCTACTCGACCGACATGGTACGAGACCCATTCTTCGGGGCCCGGACCTTTGAGCAGGGATTGAGACATGGGATCAGGGCATCGCTAATCTACCTCAGCATTCTAACTCAGGCAGGAGTACTGGAGTGAGCCCTTTTGATTGAGAGCTTCCTTGCTGAGCCTTCATCCGCAGTGAGACCTACCACGGGGCGTCACGTAGCAGAGTCTTCTGCGGCAGGTAGTCGACAGATGACTCAGGGGTCCAGGCGGACCAGACCCTCACACAGACGACCTCAGGACACTGGCTCAGTAATGCGGGGCACACAGCGTGGAGGAAGTCTTTCGAGAGGCAGGAAGTTCTATACATGCGGTGAGTAGGGCCACATGGCTCATGACTGCCCGACCCACCATGCCGAGGATCAGTAGACGGTTGAGGGGCCACCCAGGCAGAGGCAGAGGGTCGACCGTGGCGGTCCGCAGGGAGGAGGTGGACGAGGAAGAGGAGCTGGCCGAGCAGCAGGTGGTGAGTGACACTTTGAGGCTCTACCACCACCACCTCCAGGAGGTCCACCCCGACCAAAGGGAGCTGGCGGGCAGAGACAGGCACAACTCCAGGCAGTGGAGGCCTACGACCACGGCGCGCCCGAGATGATTCGAGGTACTATCTGTGTCTATTCCACCCTTTCTGCAGTTCTTATAGACACAGGAGCGAGTCACTCTTTCATAGCCGCTGCCCTAGTTCGGATCTCGGAGATTCCGATAGAGTCGTTGGCTCGATCCTTACGGCTAGAGACTCCTATAGGAGTAGACTCGATGATTACGCACAGGTGCCGGAATTGTGATCTTACTCTAGGAGGCGAGAGCTTCGGCTGGGATCTTCTTGTAGTGGCGTCGAGGCCTTATGACATCATCTTGGGCATGGATTGGTTATCTACAGTCTATGCACAGATTGACTGTATTATGCGCAAGGTGAGATGTGTACGCACCGACGGGAGCAGGTTCACCTTCACCGGTGAGAAGGGAGCCTTCGCAGCACAGGATGGACTTCCACAAAGGAGGGGACAGCCCATCACTCATTAGTTGGCTAGCCTCATCCTAGGAGCAGTTGATGTGCGGAGTCATAGTTTTCCTGCAGTGGTGGATCAGTATGCGGACGCCTTTCCCGACGACGTTCCAGGGCTACCTCCTCGTAGAGAGGTAGACTTTTATATTGACCTGTACCCCGGGACAACCCCGATATCGACTCCAGCATATCGGATGGCCCCCGCTGAGCTTCGAGAGCTACAAATATAGTTGGAGGACTTGCAGGGCAAGGGATTCATCTGACCCAGTGTTTCACCCTGGGCTTCCCCGATATTGTTTTCCAAGAAGGCGAATGGGATCTTGCGATTTTGTGTCGACTATCGTCGCCTAAACCAGGTGATGGTGAGGAAAAAGTATCTGCTACCGAGTATTGATGACCTCTTCGATCAGCTGAAGGGAGCACGGTGGTTCTCGATGATAGACCTCAGGTCAAGCTATCATCAGCTAAGAGTTCGGGATGAGGACGTGCAGAAGACGGCCTTCAGTTGTTGTTATGGCCACTATGAGTTCTTGGTTATGCCATTCGGCGTAACCAATTCTCCAGAAGTGTTCATGGGCCTCATGAACAGGATATTTCAGCCATACCTCGATCGATTTGTCATGGACTTCATCGACGAAATTTTGATATACTCAACGACTGAGGAGGAGCACGCCTACCACATACGGGTTGTACTAGACACACTCCGAGAGCACCAGCTTTATGGAAATCTCTCGAAGTGTCAGTTCTGGATACGTGAGGTCTACTTCTTGGGACACGTCATCTCTGAGGTGGGAGTTGCAGTAGATCCTGCGAAGATCGAGGCAGTGCTAGCTTGGGAGCCACCCAAGAGCATGACGGAGGTGCAGAGTTTCTTGGGACTAGCTGGATACTATCGGAGATTCGTGCCAAACTTCTCCAGAGTTGCAGCACCAATCTCATATTTGACGAAGAAGGGGAAACCCTTTGTGTGTTCAGACAGATGTCAGCAGAGCTTCCAGGAGCTGTGACAGAGATTGACCAGCGCACCTATCTTGAGGTTTCCGGAGGAGGGAGTAGGGTACGTAGTCTACTGCGATGCATCAGGGACCGGACTCGGATGTGTCCTAATGCAGGAGCGAGCAGTGATCTCCTATGGATCACATCAGTTGAGGCCGCATGAGCAGAACTACGCTACCCATGACCTAGAGTTATCAGCAGTGGTCTTCACTCTGAAGACATGTCGATACTATCTGATGGGCAAGCGCTTTACAGTCTTTTCTGACCATCAGAGTCTCATGTACATCTTCTCTCAGAAGTACCTTAACCTGAGACAATGGTGATGGCTCGAGTTCCTCCAGGACTATGACTTTGAGATAGTATATACTCCTGGGAAGGGGAACGCGGTAGCCGGTTATCTCATCCGGAGGATGGGAATTCAGCTACTCGAGGAGGTGACAGAGCAGCTAGCCACTTTGCGGATATCCTTTTTGGATAGAGATGGAACAACCTTCCTTCAGTCTCTCACAGTCACCCCTCCACTACTACAGCGGGTCAGAGAAGCACATCGTGGGGACACTGACTTTGAGACGCGGCATGCACAGATATCCTCAGGACAGGCACCTGATGGTTTCTCCTTTGGATCAGAGCATGACATCCTTTTTAGAGGACATACCTTGGTACCGGTTGCATTACGGGAGGAAGTGCTGAGAGAGTTTCACACTTCTCCTTTGGCGGTACATCCTTGAGTGGCAAAGACATACCAGGATCTCAGACGACAGCACTGGTGGCCAGGCATGAAGAAGGCTGTGGAGGAGTTCATTTCTTGATGCCTCACCTGCCAGCAGGTGAAGGTAGAGCATCAGGTACCAGCTGGCTTGGTACGACCTTTGGAGGTCCGGGAGTGGAAGTGTGACGGGATATCTATGGACATCGTGACTAGACTTCCACGCACTTCTAGGGGTCACGACTTCTTCTGGGTGATTGTCAACCGACTCACCAAGTTGGATCACTTCTTACCCATCAGAGAGCAGGGCTCAGTGGACAGCTTGGGAAGTCTCTACATTCATGAGATTGTACGACTTCACGGTGTGCCATCATCTATCATCTCCGATCGAGATGCTCGCTTTACTTCCCATCTTTGGAAGGGGTTGCAGGAGGCGTTCGGGACGTAGCTACGTCTGAGCACTGCCTTTCACCCTTAGAAGGATGGTTAGATGGAAAGGAACATTCAGAATCTCGAGGACATGCTCCGCGCATGTGTCCTCGACTTTGGTCATAGTTGGGACGACCACCTACCCTTGGTGGAGTTTGCATACAACAACAGTTACCACTCCACCATTGGGATGGCACCATACAAGGCATTGTACGGCAGACCTTGGAGATCTCCTTTGTGCTGGACAGACCTTGGAGAGTCAGCACTTGTGGGACCAGAGATGGTCCGGCCCACGAAAGAGAAGGTCCAGGTCTTCCAGGAGCGGATGAGGACAGCTCAGAGCCGGTAGAAGTCTTATGCTAATAGGAGGTGGAGGCCACTAGAGTTCGAGGATGGCGACCACGTCTTCTTGCGTGTCTCACCTCGAGGTGGATTATAGAGATTTGGCCAATGCGGAAAGTTGTCTACACGCTTCATCGAACCATTCCAGGTCCTCAGCAGGATTGGTGAGCCGGTTTATCGCCTGGCTCTACCACCTTAGTTGCACCGGGTGCAAGTCGTCTTCCACGTATCCCAGCTGAGGAGATTCGTGCACGACCCGACACACATCATTGGCCATGGGGAGCAAGACGTTGATGATGGGGAGACTTTTGTGGAGGTCCCAGTGGAGATCGAGGATCGACAGGAGCAGGTCCTACATGGACAGTCGATTCCTCTAGTGCGCATTAGATGGCAGCACGGGAACCTCCAGGAGAGCACTTGGGAGCGGGAGGCTCAGATACGTGCTCAGTACCCACATTTGTTTCCCTAGTTTATGATATATCTTTACGGGGACGTAAATCCCTGAGGTGGGGGTGATGTAAAGACCCATAAATTTTAAGGAAATTTTTTTCTTAATTCTCTTTGAAATTTTACAAGAACACAGTTTCTGACGGCACCAGATTCTGAGGCCCGGTGTGCCCGTAATCATTTTCCGAAGATTTGCTCGGGTACATTCAGTGAACGAACCAGCGGGTTTTTATAACTTTTGAACTGGTGCTCGGAATCGAATTCCGAGGGCACCAATGGAATCACAGAGCCATAAATTGCATAGAAACGCCTCTTCCGGAGTTGCGTTTGCTCGGGTGTGGTTTTTAAATTTTGGGAGTTAAGTGATGAAAATAAAATAAAGTGGTGCGACAACTTTATTTTATTTCACTTAAAGCCACTTAAAGCAACTTAAAGCTGTTTAAGCTGAGTTGAAGCGGATAGGGTGCTATCCAAAATATCCTACCCTCTTGGTAGGATATTTTTGAGGTGGGGCCCGCACGAGCCCCACCGTTTCTTTTCCTCTAAGTAACGCACCCACGAAAACTCCTCATTAATGAAAGTCAACTGGGGCATTTTCTAAAACTCTTAAACGCTCTTATTAAATGGACGGTTAAGTCATTACCATTAATTCACCGAATTAATGGTTCGTTTCTTAACATGTTTTCAAACTGTTGGCATAATAATAAAATAAGACCAACACCTTTTCTTTTTGTTGACGGGTTGATTGTTGAGAGGATTTGAAGAATCTGTACCTTCATCCTCCTCGGGAAGAATGCGAAGAACGCGAAGAATGCGAAGAATGCCGAACCCTCAGAGATTGACGACGCGACGCCATGTTCCACGACGCCGATGATTCTCCTTCCATGACGCTTCTTCCGCGACATTCTTTTCGGCGACAAATCTTCGATCAACTGCTTGAGGTAGGAGATTTCAAATCTTTAATTCCTTTGTGGATTTTATCCTTAACATGGATTTAATTTGCGAAATTAAATCCGTGTGTTTTCTTTATCCCTCAGAGATCATCGACGCGACGCCCTTCCGCGATGACGTGATGCCCTTCCGCGACGCGAAGATCCTCTTCTTCCGCGATAGTCAATTCTGCGAAGAACGCACGTTCGAAAACTACGACGAGGTAGGGGTTTGTTTTATTTAAATAATTTTGATTTATACCCGTGGTGTTGATTAAATATTTGTTGGGAGATATTTTTAAATCCGATAATGCGGTGGGTGAGGACCAAAGAACAAGTTCGAACCCACCGCCCCTTTCGTTCTTGGTGTGCGAAATGGCAGACGTCGACAAAGCAGGCCACACGGACGACGCGGGGTCCTCGCAGTGAAGGAAGGACCCCGGGAGGACGTTTGGCGAAGACGGTGCAAATTTCCGACCACTGGAACTTGTCCGGTGGCCCGCGGAGCAGACCGCCGGTGCACCACGCTGTCATGGTGGCACCAGCGGCAGATGGCGGCGGCGCCCGGTGCGCCGCTGGAGGGAGCCGCGGCGGCAGAAGCCGCGACGACATCAGCACGGTCCCGCGACCACACGGGACCGGTGGAGCTCGGGACGCAGCCGGCTGCCGCGTCCGCTGGCAAGGGCGGCCCCACGCGGGGTCGCGGCTTCCTCATGCGGGGGCAGCGCACCCCCCGCCCGCGGCTCGGCCGTAACAGCCGAGCCGTCCCGCTGGCCAACAGGCCAGCTGGGTCGCGCCCGCGCCGGCCGAGCCCGGTCGCGCCTAGGCCGGGCCGGGCCACTCTGGCCGGGCCACGCTGCGCTGTCCGGGTCAGACCCAGACCCGGGTCGGGTCGACCCGGTTCGGGCCGACCCAATGGGGGGTTGGGCCAGGTCGATTCGGGCCCAGACACCCCGTTTTCGGACTATTTTGGTCTTTTTCTCATAACATGAGCTACAGTCCTCTGAACGATGCGCAGTCAGAGGCAATGCACTCCTTGGATCGAGAAGGTCGTTTCAGTATATCACACTCAAGGTTTCGGAATACTTTGTGTTCGGCCGAGTTGGTTCGTACACGAAACCAACCGGGCCCTCACAGCGGAAACGCTCATAACTTGAGCTTCAGATGTACGATTGACGTGCCGTCGACTTTGTTGAATTCCTCTAAGTGAGATGGATCTTTTTTCTTACTCTAACCATGGTTTGGATGCATGTGGAGTACGGTCGGGTTGGTTTTGCCTTAAAAACCAACCGGGTCCCTAGGATGAAAAAACCAATAACTCTCAGACCGGGCGTCCGATTGACGCGCCGTCTGCGACGTTGAGTTCCTGTTGACGATACATAACTTTTGGATACATCAACTCTGGACTATGTGTCAGTTGATGTATCAGCCTCTCGGCACGTGGAGCGGACCCTCCCGAACGAGCTTGATGTGTGCTGGAACCCTAGAGCTGGCTGCAACTACGACGACGACAACAGTACAGAGATCCTCAGTGGATACGATGAAGACTGTGCAGAGATCCTCAGTGGATTTGACGGCGACGAATACAACACTCATCAATCCTTTTTGGGTCAGTTCTACCAATCCTGTGTGGGTCCGATCCTGTGTGGGTCATTGCAGGGGTTAGTTACCTATCGATCCTTTGTGGGTCAGATCCTTTGCGGGTCATTGTGGGGGTTAGTTACCTATCGATCCTTTGTGGGTCAGATCCTTTGTGGGTCATTGCGGGGGTTAGTTACCTATCTATCCGTTGTGGGTCAGATCCTTTGTGGGTCATTTCAGGGGTTAGTAACTATCGATCCTTTATGGGTCCGACAGCTTAGATGAATCAGTGGCAATATCTGGTCATCTTTATCGTCATACAAAGAAGTATACCTGTGTGAGATGAATCCTGTTTTTATTTCCTTTGTGGATTGTGTTGTGCTATCCTGTGTGGGTATACGTTTTTATTTCCTGTGTGGACTGGGTTGTGCTTGGGTTCAGATGTTAGAGCCGAACGAGAATTGATGACTTAGGTATATGTATGGGCATATACCTAAGCCTTGTCGGATGTTACTTTGTGATTGTATATTTCCTTTGTGGTTTATCCTTTGTTGATTCTATGAGACCTTCGGGGGTCTTAGGGTCCCTACTGAGTAGCTTATACTCACCCCTGCACAGGCTATGACCGCACTACATTGTGTTGGTTGCAGACGACAGACAACGCTGATCGTGGTTGAGGCTTGCAGAGCAGGACGGTACCTGGAGGTGGACCACAAGGTGGAACGTACTCGGAGCGGACGACTGGACCCGAGGAGCAGTGGAGGCTATCTGTACCCACCCTTCAGGTGGGATTTCTAGTGGATAGCTCGACGTTGCGGCTTTACTTTTCAGTTTCTTTTTTTCCCTTCCAGTTGTACTTTACTTTCAGTTTGGGTTTGTATTCTGGACCACTTACTTTTCTGCACTTACTGTTGTATAAGTTTCTACTTAGTGTTTACTTCTGCCTGCTTACTCTGTGGTGATTGTTGTTTACTTTACAAAGTCAATGCCTTCCCTTTTTCTGCGATTTACGCCTTGGTGCGAGTCGCCAGCCCCAGGCCTATGGAAGGCGGGCTTGGTGTAGTCACGGCACGGGCCCCGAGGACGGGTCGTGACACATTTAGATTGAGTTTCTTTCAACATGGCCACTTTTGGTGGGGGTTGTTTCTTCATCTGGGAAAGTAATTTTGTTTGCTCATGTTGAGTTTTCTGCATTGTAATGAGTTATCAGTTCATGATAATTGATTCATAATTTATGGGAGACCCACCTTGGGGTACCATGGAGAATTATTCAGGAATTTATTAGTGAATGTTTCTTTTTAAATATGGGGGCCCCATTATGGCCTCCTGTGTTGATGATTTGGTTCTAGTTTCTGTTCTATTTTTAGCAAGAGGCATAAGATTTGTTTTGTAGTGGTTGAGATGTTCATGTTTTAAGGGGTTTTATTATTCAAATTTGTATATCCTAAGTTGTTCACCGATCAACTAGAAAATTTAATTTCTTTTTGAAGGAAGAAAACGTTCATGGTGGGTAGAATTTTCACACTTGGTTTTTTATTTTTTGACATTTGATATGGTTTATCTTTTGTCCTTGGTTATTTGGATCATGTTCTTGATGTGATGGTTTTGAATTTGGATTTTAGGGGTGTTTTTAACTTTTCACAAGGTTAGTGAATGGTTTGGTAAAACCATCAAGCATTACCTAGGTAATCATATGAGCCTTTATGTTCTTCCAGTTAAGGGCGCACGACCAACACACGGTTTTTCAAACCATGATTAAAGCATGTGAGAATCCTCTATCATATAAAAAAACTATTCTTCATTTTTGGCGCATGGTTTGTAAACAATGAAACAAGACCATATGAGGGACCAAGTGTTTCTAGTGAGGGGCATATAGTTAGCACACAGGTTCACAAACCTTGCAGCTAAACCACAAGTGGTTCCCCGATCATTAAAAATTATAAATTCATAAACTACACATATGGGATTTTAACACTGAATCGTCCCATTTCTACCATACCACATTATTATATCCCAATGGAATGATCTATTTGGTTCTTCAACTATAATCCTTCCTCCCTTGGTGTATATGTATGGATTCCTTCAAGTTTTAAGGGTGATTTCTCATGGTAATCTCCTATATTCTCCTCCCTCTTCCTCTTTCTTCCATTTTAGATTATGTTCTTATTATGCTAGGGTCTATTAGACTAGTTAATCATGTTTACCCTGGGTTTATGTTTCTGAGTTTTCTTTTTTAAGGTTCTTATTGGTAGATCATGGATTTTGGTGACTTTGTGGTGCTATTTCGGGTGTGCATTATTGGAGCGTTGTCAGAATGAGGTGGGTTTCCCCTTTCTCTTGCTTTTTTAATATAATAATTATTGGTTTAATTATTTTCACACCATCCATATATGATGAATAATTATCTATGTTCCTTTTAATATTTTTTGTGTGTTCATAGTGGTGATTTCAAATTTCTTATGTGATAAATGAAATGGTTTCTTTTAAAATATATCACACCAAGAGTTCGATGAAATTCATAGTTGGGTTTTATGAGTAATTTGTGTTATGTAAAGCAAGGTTTAGTTTTATAAATTCTAGTGGCTTATTAAATGTTGTTTTTTGTTTCTTGAATGGGTTTTGTAATTGGTTTTGGGTTGTAAGTAATTGTGTATTTTTATTTTTAAAAAGGTTTGGCATGTGTTGATGATGCATGGACCATTTGGATTTTTTATGAAAGTGGCTTTAGTTTTGAAAATGTGGTGCATGTGTTTAAAATGGAATTCATTTTAAATGTATTTTAATGAAAAATGGTGTTTTGTTACTTTCTGGAAATGTAGTTTTGGTTCATTGATGGAGTATTCTTCAGTCTCATTTGGAACATTCTAAAGTTGGTGAAAATATTTATCAAGAAATAATTACTTTGATAATTCTCTTTTTTGATATTAAATGTATGGGATGTCTTGTTGTTGAATAATTGTGATACATTTTTGTGAATGTCTTGAACCACCTCATAATATACTCCCCACAACCCATTTACTTTTAGTAGAATGGGTGACCCTCAGTGTGTACACCTTGGATATATATATTAATATGGAAATAGGTTGATCCTTGGGGTTAATTAGGGTGATTCATGTTGTGTGGATTAATTAGATACGTTATATGTGTGAATGTGATTGGATGCTCAGTTGGAACCAATTATCTAACCCCATTTTTTATGTTGACATGGGAACCAAGAATGGTTGTTGAATGTTATAAAAAAAAACTTTCACTAGTAAGGTTACACACAGTCTAGTGTCCCATAAGAAGATAACATATTTTTTATTTCTTTAATGGGATTGTGCCACCTGATATTTTCTATATATGGAATGGCTGAGTGGATGGGAGTATTTGATGTCATCAAGTGAGGTATTATTTCCAGGATGAGTCAACATGTATTTGTATGTTCTGTATTATTCACAAGATCCTAGGTTTCTCCCATGTCTATTGGAACAAAGTTGTCTGCAATGATTGATGGAGATGCATTGTTGATTAATTACTCTTGTGTGACTTCAATTGGGGTTTGTTGTTCTATTGATGTATTTTTTTGTTTATGTATAAAATATGTTCAGTTTGGATATTTATCTTTATATAGGGTTTATCGATTTAGTTTGCACTATTTTACTTATTTATTTGTGGTAAAATAATTCCCTCATGATCCTCTGTTGATTCCCTACACTAATAGACACACAATGGGGATCGAAAACACCCTTTGGGCCATAATATAGGTTGGATCAGGTGACCATTTCAGGTTCAAATTGAATTGGTTTGTGACTTAATACATCCAAAAAATACCATAAATTACCAAATAGGAATATTATAATATAATAATTTTAATATAAAAAAAGATGAAACGAAATAAATACAAAATATTAGTAAATTGAAATGGGATAAGAAAATTCTTTTACCTTGGAAATATATCTTGAGGTGAAAACACGACTCCGTTGCTCTCTGATAAAGGTACCAAAACTAGTTTAATATAAATGATGTAGTTGAATCATATAGGGTTTATTAAATTATAAATTTATAATTTCCCAAACCACACTAGAAACACATTCATAGCATAGTATCATTAAGGGGTTGATCCCATAGAGAGCATGGAATGTAGTGATGAAAAATCATGAAAAAGGTAGCGTCAAACTGATTTCAATTAATTTTATTAAAATTAATTAAATGAAAAAAAAATAAAAATTTAATGTAGAAAAAATAAAGGACAAGGTAGAAGATAAGGAATACTTAATCCCTCTTTTTTATTACATAAATTTTCACCACATGGTATAAAATAGTGGTTCTATTAATTTTTAGTTTCTAAGAAAAATGGTACATAATACTTGATAAATTATAACATTTTTATAAAACCACTTGAAATAGATCTTCATTGGTTAACTATATGTTACTTTTACTACATCTCATGTTTTAGGGACATACATCAAACGAAATGGGTGAGGTTGGAGCCTAGTAAGGGGATAAGAAAGAGAGACATATTGTATGTGATCTTGAGGCATATAAGAATAAACATAAGGAATAACAATTAGGTATGAGAAAGAGAGATATAATAATAACAATAACAAGAATCATAACATGGGAATGTTTCTAACACATTTAAATGATACATTCAGAAGTATATCACTAGGGTGTCTTAAATGAAAATTACTAATGTTATTCAGCAACGTATCGTAATACATATCATCCCTAGAGAAATTTTTTTACCCAATGTATTGGAGTGAAATTCAGGTTCACCCAATATATTTTTGAATTTAATGGGATCCAGATATATCATAATGAATAATTTTAGTAATAACCCCTAGAAAAATAAATAACCAGTTTCTTATCCAGATCATGGCCTAAAAAGAGATTAAAGAAATAATCATTACATAATTTTAAACCATCGAATGGATATTTAGTTTTAATATATATTAAAACATAAAATATATTTATAAAATATATTTAAATTCCCACTGAAAATATAAGAGGATTGTGTATTCAAATAAAAATAAATGTTAATTTCTCATGTAAAAGAGGAAAAATGGAGAAGACGATTCGTCAACATGTTGAGTTTAAAACATGGTTTAATAAAAGGGTAAAATGAGAGAGTAGAAGGGTATCAAGTTAATAAAATAATAATAAAATAATAATGGGATAATAGAAAGTGGAAAAGTGAAAATAATTTGTAAATTATAATACAGACAACATGAAAAGGGGAACATGAATGGAAAAGAGAAGGGATGATTTCCCTTACCTTGAAGAGTTGTTCCTAAAACATGGAGATGGAACATCGGGGGATTGAGAACAACATGGGGGACTCCTTGGGAGAAAATATCACAAAACAATCCTGAGGGACCGATTGAAAATGAAGGGGATAGGTATAATTTGTGTGTATTTATTTCAAAAGTGGAGGTTCTATTTAACAATTTCCAAATATATGTCATGGAAATATATGTTGTAGAAAATAAAAAACCATTATATTACTCATGGTTTTTTCTCATGGTTTTGGTCATTTGGGTCACATTTCAAGTTATTTAACCCACAAAACCGATCATTATTGTTAAACACTTATTTTTTCATTTAAAGGTGATGATTCCACAATTAAATGTTTTTTAAAAAATTCAATATTCATTATTATACACTGGAAAGTCACTTAAGTTTTAAAAATTTATTAAAATATTTTAAAATTATTATCAATCCTAAAATAACATATTTTAGGTCATGGTTTGTGTTTAATTATTTATAGCATCATTATGAAATTATTATGTTTTAATAAATTATATTAAAACCATAAAACTGAATTATTTATTGTTCAAGAAATAATACTGTATGTTATAAAATAATCATAAATTCATCCTAACAAAATTTCAAATTGATGATTTAAAAGATGGTGTTTATTATATTAGAAAAATTATCTACATATACTAATTTTAGCTTTTAAATATAAAACCCCTTATTTATTTATAAGTTGTTGTTTTTAAGGGACAATCAAAATTTTAAATTTATAACAAATCATAATCCTTTATAAATTTATTGTACCATTAATTAGTTAAAAAAATTATTTTTAAAATACTATTTCATTAAAATAAAACTATTCTTAATTACTTGGTTTATTATAATAATTGTATATATTTTCTATAAAAATACAATTATGTTTTATTTGTGTCCAAAAATAAAATTATAAAATTCATCTCAATTAAGCATGTATTTTATTAAGAAAAACAACACTTAAAAGATATTGATGGAATGAAAATTTGATTTATAAAGATTATTTTACACTTTATATAACAATTTTCTGGATACATAACCCCTTTTTAATCATGAATATTCCCTATGAGTAGGCTGTCTGATGGCGTTAGATTTGTGGGGTGTGTCAGATAACATCAACTGAGTGGTAATATCTACATATGTGAAATTCTATTATATGAAAAATTCATTAAAGATTCACTTGATGAAGATCATATTGGTCTTGGTCAAGGGAAAACCCCCCACGATAATACCTCCCTCTCGTGTTCAGACAAATGTACTTTAAAATCTATGACTCTACTAGTTGATTCCATTGATTCTATTTTTTGTACCAATATTATTTTCTCATTAATACTTATAGCCACTAATTAATAGGGTAAAATTGTCATCCTAGGGTGTAATTTCCAAAATTAATATTTATTAAGACTAATATTGACCAATGGTTACTAAATGGCTGAATCCCAAGGGTCAAAATCCCATTTATACTATATAAATACAACATCATTATTTCACCCCAAATTCAATATAATTTTTATTAAGGATATATTTTAATTTTAATAAGATTTTAATTGGTTTACTAATATTTTTTTATTTTTTCTATAGTATTTGTAGCAGGGGTGATGATTTTAGAAGATTGAGGAGATCTATACATTTCCATTTTAATTGTTCTATTTTATATATTTTTCAAGTTGTAATGTTTCCAAGGGAAATTGGTTTCAAAGATGACATATTTAATGATCATTTTTAAAGAGATAAACAAAGTTGGTATGTATTTATTTTTGACATGTCCAATATTATATAATATGTAATAATCATTATTCAGAAGAAAAATATCATTTAAAATGTCATGGTCATTACATTACTCCCCCTTAGGAAATTTCATCCGTAGATTTTCAACTCAGTTTATCAGTTGATTAAAATTATGGGTACTTTTGTCTCATTACATCATTTGGTTCCCAGGTCACATCATCATATTTCCGGTCCCTCCCTAGAAATTTGATGATGTGGGTAGTCTTTTTTATTGAGCCTTGTCTCTATAGTCCAAGATATCAATTATCTTCTATTTATAAGAGAGGTCAGGATCCAGTAGTTCTGCTTATTGATTCAGTACATGTAGGGGATACAGTATGTACTTTCTAAAGAGAGATATATGGAATAAATCACAAAAAAGAGTTATATTTGGTATATGTACAAGCTGAAAGGGAAATACTACTATGTGATAAAGGATTTCAAAGGGTCCAATGTACCTTGGTATAAGAATACCATTCTTTAAAAACCCCATGAATCACTTCCTCGATTATATCCAAACTAAATATTTATCTCCAATATCAAACTCTAATCCCCTTCGATAGTTTTTAGCATAGCTATTCAGCCAAATATAAGAATACCTTATATTTTTTTGAATGGCATGGACATGTTTTTTCTTCTCTTTTAGAAGATCGAGATCATACAATTTCTTCTCACTAACTTCATCCCAAAATTAGGAGTTCTAAATCACTTTATATATAGAGCTTCATATGGTTCTATTTGAATACTCTAGTATGAAGACTATTGTATGAGAACTAAAATATGGGAGGTATTTATCCTTCCCATATTTAAATTATATTTATCTTTTTATCATCATTTCTTCATGTGTCAAAATAGTCCTTTCAGATTGGTCATCAATTTGGGGGTGATATGCAATAATTAAATTCAAATCTGTACTAAGAGCATGATGAAGAATTATCTAGAATATAGAAATAAACCTTGTATCATGAACATAAAATATAGTTATTGGTACCCCAAACAGCCCCAATACTTCATTTCCATATATCATGGAATGTTTTCCAAGAGATAAATCTTCCCGAATAGCAATAAAATGGTTAGTCTTGGTGAGTCAGTCCACTATAACCCATATCACATTGTATCCTTGGTATGGTCTTGGGAGAATATTGAATATGTCCATAGTGATATTTTCTTTCTTCCATGTGGGTATGGGTAGTGGGTTTTGTACCCTTTAAGAAGGTGTCTCCCATTCTACAGAAGCTGACATACCAAGCACTATAATGTCTAGTTACCAATCTCCCTTTTCATGTTATCCCACAAAAAATTATCACGAAAGTCCATATTAATTTTAGTGCTTCCAGGATGTATAGAGAGTGAATATATATGAGCTTCATCCACTAGATCATTCATTATCACCAAGATATATAGGATACTTTGCTTTTAAGAAATTTTAGTACAACTTCTTAATTAATATTGAAATCAAGAAACTTCCAATTCTTCACATACTCTATATTTTTTGGTGAAAAAGGATCCTCTATTTGAAAATTCATGATCATATCTAGTAATGATGGTTGAGAAATCAATTAGTATAGGTTTAATGATGTCCCTTTCCTCGTGATTCCCATGTAAAATTTCAGATGCCCCTAATTAAAGAATATCATTAATTTCTCATAATTTCTTGTAAAATAAATTATTTTGTACTTAATGCATCAATGACATTGTTTTTCATCAATGATAATAATGAATTTAACAATTGTAGATTTAAGAAGTTAGAACATTATAATTTTTCTTATGTTCAATTCCTTTTTCATGAATATATACTTAAAACCTTGGTGGTATGTGTATATATCACATTTCAGCCCATAAAGACAGTTCCTCTATATTTTTAGAGAAACAATAATTGCATCTAACACCATCTCATGTGTATAATAATTCTTCTAATGAGGCTTTAACTATTGATATTCAAAAGCAATCACAATGTCAATTTTCATGAGGAGAAACCAAATACCTTTCTTGATATTCATCTCTATAAATAATAAATCCTTCTCTTTGATAGAGTAGAGTTAATTAATGTGTAGTAATCAATTTCTAATTTTTTCATGGAAACATTCTTCGCACTCCTTTGACCATATAAATTTATCCCCTTTCTCAGTTTACATGGTTAGTGGATTAGAATGTCATGTTATTTTTCAAAAAATATTATAATTTCTTTATATACCAAGGAAAATATGAATCTTAGTTACCATTTTATAATGAGGTCACTCCTCTAGAGCCATTGTATTTATAGGGTCAACTGAGATTTCTTCGTTGGTTAGAATGTGCCCCAAGAATGAATCTTTTTGTAACCAGAATTCAGATTCTCTAAATTTTCCTAAAATATTATCCTTCCTAAGAGTTTTCAATAAAACCCTTAGATTATACACTTCCTCCTCAAGTATTTTGGAATATATCAGAATATTATTAATAAAAACTCCCACAAATTTATCAAGGTAGTCCTTAAAGGCTATATTCATCAAATCCATAAATATAGTAGGATCACTAGTCTACCCAAAGGTAATAACAAAAAACTCAAAATTCGTAAATCCTTTTCTGAAAAAAGTCTTTACAATATCATCTTTCATTACCCTCAAGTAATGATATCCATGTTGGAGACCAATTTTGGAGGAGAATTCAACACTACGAAGCTCGTTAAATAAATCACCATTTTCATGGAGTGGTTACTTTTTTCACTGTGATCCCATTAAGTTATCTATAATTAATGTGTAGCCTTGTTGATTCATATATATTCCTCACAAAGAGAATAGGTTTTTTACAAGGAGACACACTTGGTCAGATAAATCCCCTATCCATAAGTTCAATAAGTTTTTTATTTAATTCATCTAACCATATTTTCCATTTTATATGGATTATTTGATATCCTCTTGGATCTACGTATCATTTCAATGGAGTATTATACTTCTCCTTTTAGGAGAGTTCTTGGTAACTATTCAGGTAATACATCAATTTAATATTGAATTATCGGGGCATTCTATATCATTATACTTTCATTTCCTTTTCCATCTTCACTGATAATATCCAAAAATAAGGCTTTGGGAGTTTCTTCTAGGAAATTCTTAAGTTAGGAAATATCTCCTTTGAATATGAATGTTGGTTGAAAATTCAATACTATGGGAATTTCCTTGATCCTATTTTTTATACTATCATTATACATTGAGAGCTATTCCATCCTGAGTATAGCCTCGATTTCCCCCATGGGAATGACGATTATATTTGAGATTATATTATACTCTCTAAATTTTAAACTATAGTTTATATAAACTACTGATGCTAGGATAATTCCTTAGGTATTATTGGTGGATAAATCTACTTCTAGCAGTTCATTCATTTATAATATATTCATTGAAAACATGGATTAAATAAAGGAATGTGTAGAACATGAATCAAACAAACTAATTTCTAGAGTTATGATCACACTGAGTGTATATTCTATAACATCATTTGGAGCCTCTAATTCAACCATTGTGATAGAAAATGTCCAACCCAGCTCCCTTGGCCTAAGGTGAGGTTGATTGATATTCACCTCCACTATCTTTAGATTTAGATAGTTATTGGAATAATTCCCATATTTTACACAGTTGAATCAATGAAAATCTAGATGGGATTGCACCATCATTCATTTTTCATTAGGGTTGAGAAGTTGAAGCATCACCTCAACATAATATTTTTGATCCATATGGGAATCTCTTCCACACCTGTAGCACTTTCCACTCCCATGTAAAATGTTCTCCAAATTTATCTTCCCAATTTTTTTTCACATGGTATGTTGAAATTTATTTCCACCTATTCCATGATCAATGTTCTTCTCGCTGTTTGGATCCATTTCTATCATATTTTAATTCATCCAATTTAACCATTTTATCTCTACAAACTTAAATTCAACCTTTATGGAACTCCAATGTATCTCTTAATATCTATCAAAGTCTTTTTTTCAATATTCTTCTATAGATGGGTCATAGTCTACATAAGAATCTATTAAAATTTTATATAAGATAGGTAAAAAATCAGTAGGTGTATAAAGAAAGTCTTATATTGTTCATTTTAAAGACTCCCACTAATTCATTTTCTTTATTCTTAAGTTCAATTAATTCGTTCTATATTTTCATTATCATCGAACATGGGAAATATTTGCTGAAAAACATTCCCCTAAACTCTTCGTACTCAATAGTAGTGATCATCATCCTTTGATTCATGTTTTTAAACTGTGTCCACCACTAATTAGGTTCTCCTTGAATGTGATATAATATAATGTATACATTATCTTTATCCAAAAACATATGTACCTAATATATTGTTTCTATAATTATTATCCGTTGTTTAACAATAAATACATTAGTAGATGCACTGAATGATGTTTTTCATTGACGCATGAAGGACTCAATAGAATGTTTTTCCCATAAAGGTGAATCTAGTCTCTCAACATGATTCATGTAATTGTTCATAACTCAAGTTAGTTAATTCAACATTATGATGAATTTTTCCTTCCCATCTTCCTTCAGAAAACCATTCATGCATAATCTTTTTCACCCGTTATTTACATGATTCCTTCTCTTTCTTAAATTTTTATAAAAAAAGAAACCTTATTGAGAAATGTGTTACTTTTATGAATCTTATATTCCGAAATTTATTTTATATCTTAAATCATAAATCTTAAATATTAAACTAATATCCCTAATAAAAAATTTATTTTCTATATATCCTATAAATTTTTTCTAAAAAACATGTGAATAACTAAACATATCACCCACGAGTGTCAATTCAGGAGTGTAGCAAGGCCCATTATTGTGAACCCATTCTTATTAAAGTGTAGCTCAAAGAATAATTTATGGGTGTTACCCCAAGATACATCTATGGCTGAGCCACATCCACTTACTTGTATCTAGACAGAAATATCATTTCTCAGAAACCACTTACTTAATGATTCATAAAATAGGAGTATTTTTCCTATATTTAGATTAATACCTATGGTTTCTCATAATGTGTTCATATTATAATTATAAAAAATAACTAAAATTTACATTGATAAAAAAATTATAATCACTCCTTTTTATAAAAAACTTCTTATTACATGGTAGAAAACAAAGGATATTTTTCATCAATTATTTCTTATAAAAAATAAACATGATACATGAAAACATAAAATTACTTTCTAAAAATACAATAAATTAATATCCATGTGTTCAATATAGGTTAAATTTACTCTATATCATATAATTTATAAATACATCAAATGAAAGTATTGAGAATGAATCATAGTAAGGGAATAAGCATGAGATACATATAACATGTGGTCTTGAGACCTATCAAAAGGAATATAAGGAATAAAAATAAGGAATTAGAAAGTGTAATATCATTATAATAATAAAATGAATCATATAAAAGAAATATGGATAAAAAAATTAAATGATACATTCACTAGAATATCACCATTTCTTATCACCAAAGTGTCATAACTAAAAAGTACCACAGTTATTCACCAAGGTATCCTAAACCATATCATCCCAAGACATTGAATTATTTATCAAATAAATTGGGAAATAATCATGTCTTACCCTTAATCTATTTTAATATCATGTGGGAGGCATATATCATAAAAATCGTATCATCAATAGACTATAATGAAATAAATAATGGATTTCTTATCAAAATATTAACATACAAATGAGCTTACAGACATGATAAATTTGTTATTTTGAAACCATAAAAGAAAATGTGGGTCTTATATATGTGAATCCCAAAATAAAAAAGTAATTTTTAATTATATTTAAATAAAAATTGAAAAGAAGTATTTATTGGGAATTAAAATAAAAAGGAAAATATAATTTCTTAGGTATGTGAGGAAAAATTGAGAAGAAAATTCGGCAGCATGATGGGTATAAAACATGGTTTTAAAAAAGGGGAAAATGAGAGGCGAAAAGGGTATATAATTAATAAAATAATATTAATAATGTAATCGGATGATATAAATTGTACATAAGAAATTATTTTTTAAATTACAAGACGTACCACAGGAAAAGGGAACTTGAATGGAAAAGAAAAGAAAAGATTTCCATTACCTAGAATAGTTGTTCCTAAAATAAGAGGATAGAACATTGGGGCCTTGAGGACACACTGGGTGATCCTTGAGAGGAACAATAACTATAATTTCATGGAAGATATATTAGGAGTTAAGGTGATATGTTCAATTTGGTGGTATTTCTAGAAAAAGTGTTGGATTTGTTTAATAATTTCCAAATATAAGTCTTGGAAATCTAGGTTTTGGAAAACGTAAAATGATTGGAAAACTAATTGTTTTAGCTCATGATTTTGGATATGTGGATCAAATTTTAATTTATGTCTATCCAAAATAACCGAAAATAATTTTTAAACACTTTTTTATTGGAAATTTGATGATTCTATAAATTGATATTTTTAGAAAATCGAAATTTCCATTTTAGACTTTGGAAAGTCATTTATAGTTTTTGAGGATGATTAAAATATTTAAATATAATATATATTCATAAAATCAAATTTTTTACGTCTTGGATTTTGTTTAATTAATTATTATATAATTATGACATATGTATGATGTCATATAATATATTGAAACCCAAAAACAACATTTTTTATTATTAATGCAAAATAAAGTATATTAGAAAATTATCGTAAATTTATCCAAATATAATTGTGACATGATAATTTCAAAAAAATATCTTATTATATTATGAAAATTATCTAAATTTTATAATTTTCAATTTTAAATAAAAAACATTATTTATTTAAAAGTAGATGTATTTATGGCATAATTAGATTTCTGTAACATATAAACATTTACTTGCCCTTTATAAAATTATTTTATCATTTATTATTTAAATAAAATTTATTAAAGTAATATTTAATTTAAAAAAAATATAATTCAAAATATCATGTAATATTATAATAATTTTATATATTTTCTAGAATAATGAAATATTTTTTTATTTGTATCTATAAATCAAATTAAAAAATCATCTGAATTAAAAATATATTTAATAAAGAAAAAATATTCTAAATTGGAATTGAAAGAATAAGAATTTTATTAATAAATTAATTTATTATTTATGTAACAAAGGTTTGGACATGTATCCACTTGTTATCCCCATATATACCCTAATATTAATGTGTGTGATGGTGGTAGTTTTGTTGGGTTCCTCGGCTAACATCGATCGAGTGGTAATCTACCAAAATGTGAACTTATCTTTTATGTGTTTTCATTCAAGAACCACTTGATAAATCACATCATGGTATTGGTAATGGTAAAACCCGCGTGATGATACCTACCTCCCATGATCATAAAAAATGGGCTTTAAAGGACTTGACTCAACTCATTGAGGCCATCAATTTTACATTCTGTGTCAATTATCCTTCATCATTACTACTTATAAAAACTAATTAAAATGGTTCAATTTTCATGAAATTGGGTAGTTTATAATGGTCATATTGACTAATGGTTATATAAATGTCAAATCCCAATGGTCACATTTCCCTTTATACCATATAAATACCACATCATTCATTCACTCAAAAAGCATTACAATTTCTCTTTTGGGTATATTTTACTTTTCATAACATGTTTATTATTTTAATAAATTTTTTTATCTTAATATATAATTTTTAGTGGGGGAGATTATTCTAGAATATTTTTGTGATTAATACGTTCCCATTTTTTTTATTTATTTTTATATTTTTTTGTCTAGTTGAAATGTATGGAATTTTAATTTGTTTCACAACTGACTAATATAATGACCACTTTTAAAGAGGGAAAATATTTATTGTTTATATTTTTTAAAATCAATTGTGTTATATAATATGTAGAAAAAATTTATTTACGGAACATATATCATTTAAAAAATTATGGGTCATTTTAGGGAAACTATCTTCAATGGGAAGTTGTGCTAAAAAGAAATCCTTAATGCACATTCAAAATAAATATAATCATTTTTGTGAAATTAATCATTAATATTGACATATAAAATGGTTAATCCTAGAAAATACCATATATATCAAATTATTAAAGTTAAAATGAATTAAAATACTAGGATTATTTAGGATGAGATAATAAAAGTATAATAATAATCATATCCAGTGGTTGGGAATTAATTACCATTCTGAAGTTGGGTTTCTTCTTATAAAAAATTTACATGGGTCATGATTTAATAAAATATTTAAATATAATGTGTAATAATACAATGTGATTTTTTTGGAATAATTCTGAATGTTATTAAGTACATATAAAAATTTTCTAGTCACCCATTTTGATCGATTCTAATATCCCCAAATGATTTAACATATCATCATTGGGTGACTGCCAGTGATGAATCAACCCAAACACACATAATAAAATTAGAAAATAAATATTGAGAAATAAATAAAATCATATAAAAAGCAATTAGACTATTCAAAATTCCATGTTATGTTCATGAAGATGAATGAAAATCATATGAAAATCCAAGTTGTGGCGGGTCAGAAAACTAGAAAAATCCTATTGGTGGGAAACCGTATGTGCCTAGAATAAATGAATTCTTTACTTAAAAACCCCTTATTTATGACCCTATAATTAATCCTAGGGTTTCCTCATTTCAAACCCATCATAAAATTGATTTTATGGGTTAAACCTGCAGGGGGCCGACTCAAGATACATACCTGCTACTAGTATCTATGTCTATCTAGAATCTTTCACAGTGAAAAACATGTTAATTAAATTAATGTATTAGGCCTTCAAAATTTCATTATTTTATTCAATTCACACTATTTATAGACATATTTTGAACTTATCACATCAATGGGGTTTCAATTATTCCTTTTTGGATCCATTTGGCAACCGTAAAATGTTGGTATACATTTTATTTTTAAAACATTTCAATTGTATCATCTCATACTCTTATAAAAGGACACCTTATATACTCTCTTTTTCATACATCTATAGAATTTGGTTTCAACCAATAAAAACCTAAATCGATTTATTATATCCATGACCACATCATAGAGGGATTGGTTTTATCAAGAAACACACCTAAGAATGATTTTGTGGAAATCCTATCAATGTTTTTTGAATAAGTTGTATCATTCTTAACTGATCATTTTGAATAATTTATTCATCCATATCCTTCCAATAGTATTAAAATATTTAGATATAATAACATGATAATATATCATATATATAGATATTATAATTTTAATTTCATAAACATTATCCATATCCTCCTCAATAAAATGTTACATGAAACCAACAATCTTGTTTACAGAGGGCTACCACCTCACGAACTAATGTAATTATTTTTTCCATCACTTCATATCATTGATATAGATAATGATATATTTAATATTTATATAATATATTTGTTACATTTTAAAAATACATAAATTACAATATCACATCTAACTTCAAGCATTCTAATCAGTTGAAAAAAAATAATGTCCCTCATGCATACGTGTGGACTACCATCTCCACGAAGCGCTATGACTTGTTTTATGTTTTATTTTGACCTAAATTTTAATAAGGAAAAGATTAATTGAATATATATTATATCTAGGATATATAAATGATTCAATAATTATCATATATATTTTTAACCGTAATCACATTTTTTAGGTTAATAAATCGAAATATTGTTCATACATAGGTATGGTTTACCATCTTGATAAACTATGTAATTAATTTTATATCTATAAATATTATGGATGAATCCAATTATGTAACTAATATTTATAAAATATATATATAAATATATATCATTTTAACATTCTAGAGATTATGGAATCATGATCAATATAAAAAAGAATAAAAATACCAAACCCAGACATACATGAAAAATAATCTACTTATTTCCTATATCATGATTTTAACAAAAAAAATTCAATAAATGGTTAATTAAATTTCAATATAAAATAATATATGTTATGTTATATATGATTATGGTTATGTAACATATGTATAATAAACATATATTTAGTATATATGACGTTTTAATGTGTTTGAATAAAGTCGATACTGGATGAAATGGATTTATAGTCTCTCTTTTATTTTGGAGAAAATATTCCATATTCACCACTAATCTCTTTTTTTATGGTGTGTATACTTCCCATTTGAAATTTTATATAATTAATCACCTTATTTTAATGATATTTATAATTTCATATGATTTTATTTTTTAATGGAGCTTATGATATAATAGTTTCCAAAGTGGTAAGGGATTTCGTCTCACTTTAATTTCCCTGGAATACATTCCATATTCACCACTTGTTTTATTTATATGTTGTATATTATTTCCTTTTACTTTTTATATCATTAATATAATTATTTATATGATATTTAATGTTTTATTTTATTCTATTCTTTATTGGGGCTTTTTATTCAAAATTTTCTGTGGTGGTAAGGGATTTATAGTCCACATTTTGTTTCTATTAGACATTTGCCATGTTCAAATATTTTGTTTTTGTGTATATACTTCCCCATTGAAATATTATATCAAGAATATACTTAATTTTATTATATTTGTTTTTTAAGTTATTTTATTATTTTTTGGCTCCTATGAAAAATAATTACCATGTTGATAAGAAATTTCCATCAAACATTTTATTTTTCTGTTGGACACATGACATATTCCACACTTATTTATTATATGTGTGTTATATAATGCACCTAAATTTAAATTATTTTTATTCTCATTTATATTTTGTAGATTTAAATAAACAATTTTTTTTATTTCCATGGTATTAATTATTAAATGTATAAAAAACCGGTAAGAGTTATATGTTACAATATCATTATTTATTAAGATTATTTCAGATTAAACTTCTGATGATGACATGTTATGATATATCTATCAAAAAAATAATGTTATTTATTTTCAAGTGGTCATTTTTATAGAGTATTTATTTTCATTTAATTTTCCTATATTTATGTAATCAATAAATAAAATAAATTTATTTTAGAAAACACAAGAATATTTTTATATTTGGTCAAAAATACTTGTTACCTCCTATCCATGTTTTCGGAAAATTATATAATTATTGTCCTCAATAATGTGAATTTTTTTTCTAAAAATATGTTTTATTTTTAAAAAAATGGATTATAATGAATCTTCTAATCATTCTCAAACAATTTCTTTTAGGGTTTTACCAGAAAATGTAAAAGGAAACTACGTTTAAACATGTAAGACATGAATGATATTTCCCACCATCAAGATGTTAATAATTATTTAAAAATTTCAATGTTTAAGTTAAAATAAAATATTTTATTTAATATTTATGAGGTTTCATATTTTTATGAGTTGATTTTAAAGTGGAAAAGTTATTTTCCTCAATAAATGTTCAAATTTATCATTAAAAATAATTTTCCATCCTAGATGACATCCTTTAATGTTACGTAAGATTTAATGGATATATAGTCCAATTATATCATCCTTATTACTTATTTTTATTATTTATTTTTAAAATTAAATGATGTTTGTGAAACCCATTTCTTTTCCTTAATTTATGATATGATGACATGATGAAATTTTTGTTGGACCCAATTACATTCCTTTAGTTATGATATGATTAAATTTTTATGAAACCATTTTATTTTGAAGGGTTATGTTATGAATAATGTTTTATAATAATTTGGATCCCATTTGGTTGGTTCTATTTTTGTGATGGGTGGTTTCATTATAAACCAAGTATGAGTGGTCCCGTTGTAAATTTTGGATGGGGGGTTTATTTATAAACCAAGGATTAACAACAACATTATATATCTACATTTTATTGGGTAAATACATATAACTCATGAATTATTTATGTATTATTTAAGAATACTTTCATGTTCACAATGTTATGAATAGACCTGGTCTCATGTTAATAAGGTTATGTGTAGACTTGGTTTCAAATCGATAAGGTAATGTCTGAACTGAGTTTCACATCCATAATTTTATATCCCAGCTTGTTCTAAAATCCATAACATAATGAGTGAACCTATTTATATTTATACATTTTAAAATTTTTATAGGATTATTTTTTCCACATTCCTATTTATATGTCTCATTATCGTGTTTTAGGTTCTTTTGTTACTTTATGATTCGTGTCTTATGAAAATCCAATCATTATGATGTGGTATATGGTTATGATCTACGATATACTAGGTATGGTATTCAAATGTTAAACTCATTTACCCATACCATTATTCTAATATTATTCTTATGTGATCATTGATATCTATTTTACACACCCTTTCTTGAAATATGAGCACACACTTTCTTATGTTTCTTTTCATTATGTCATGATGAAATATATAATGTAGTTTATATCAATAATGATCCATAAATTGATAGATCTTTGGTGGAGATGTTGATGATCTTTTGTAAAATAATAAGACTATGTATCAGCCTCCAAAGACACTAATCCTTTACAATCCGTGAGAATATATTTCTAAATTTTATTGAATATTAATCTAAGAAGACGTAATAATTATATTTTGAAGTCTTTGGACACTATCGTTAGTATTAGATAAAAGGTTTAGTCAATCATTAGTTTTTATGGTAATTTTACATTGGTAAACCCATTGGGATAATTCATAGTATATGGTAACTTCCTAATGTTTTGGTAAGGAATGTATTATATAATATTTATATATATACATCCATTTTCGGATACTAAAAGTGGATGTGAACATCGAAATGTTTTACCATGGTGTTATAATTCATTAAAGGGAAGATTGGTCTTGACTCAATCATTACCTTGAGCATCAAAATTGTATTTTCTATACACATAGTTTGAAAAAATTGAAGGATATTCTTAGGATAATTCATGATTTCATTACAAATATCTATAAAGTATTCAATTATATGTTAATTAAGAATAAATTAGGTTTAACAGAAGGTATCATAGATTGAAAAGAGGTCATTTTGATTTAGACATCATATAAATTATTTTTCATGATTATGTGTTTTCTCACCAGGATTATGGTTGATCAAACTATGCTTCATGGTTTCAATAAATAGATAAAACATGAAGGAACCATGATAGTGATTATTTTGAATGAAAATGATATTATTTTATACCTGATAAATCAAATGCTTTATGATCTAGGATACAGAACCCTATTACAATTATCAAACAACTTTCTCAAGTTATGAATCATGTTGATCATCCAAAATGATCAATGTAGGAAACTATATTTTGTTGAATCCTACATGTAAAAACATAGAATTTTAATTTAATATGTTAACATATTTTCTATTTCCTAATAAGTGGATTGGTACCATTGAGATGATATATTCATTATTCATTTTTAGAACATGAACGAGTTATTTTTTCTGTTTATTGATTGGATGATGAAGAAAATAAACGGTGGAATCTTATTATGAATATGATATAATGATAAAAAAATTTCTGTAAGGAGTTAATTAATTTTATGATCCTAGTTTTCAATAAATACATTAATTATATGGTCAGTACAAAAATAGATAAATAATTCCAAGATCTTATCCCTAAGTATGAAGAATACTATAGTGCCTATGAGGAAAATTTTAAATGATTTAAGGTACTCTACTAGTATTATATTTATAGTACAATAATTGATAAATAATTCTTATATATTATCCATAAGGTTGAATAATAATTTTGTTCTTATAAGGTAAATTGAACAAGATATAAGGTACTCATTCAGTATTCTTGTAAAAACAAAATGAATGTTTTATCGATTATTCAATGTCTAAAGAAAAGTATTGTCATGGGATTATCTATAATAGAATTTGGATTCAATGAATAAATCATTCAATGTAAACTAAATGTTGAATTGGATGTTGGAAAACATTGTGGTTTGGATAAAAACAATTATGATGTGTTTCATGGAAGCCCCAATGATATGTCACATGAAGGAAAAAAGGTTTCAACCACATAACTACCACGAAAGTTGTATAGAGACCTCTGGTGAATTCATTAGATTAATGAGAATGTTTTTTAAGTGTAGGAATCCTAGCCATTGAGAAAAATGATAATGAATTGATGTTGAGTGTCTGGTCAATGAAATGAATAGTGATAAAGATCAATATATATCTCCACACACACTCAAGTGTCTCAACTGAAAGTATATTTTGAATTATGAGAATTAATTCCATAATACAAGGGCTCGTGAGGAAAATAAACCTCGACATCCTTAACAGATTAAAGAAAAATGAAATTATTATAAATTATCAATAGTTTATGTGAATTATGATAATTAGATAACCCTAATCCGCCACACTATATTTCATATTTTTTTTGAAGTGTGTTGAAATGAGCCCTGTGAAAATATTTTTATCTATCCTTTAGAGAAATTTTATGTAATTAAGAAAATTGATTAAAAATATTTTGGAATAGTGAAATCACATTTGATATTTTTTATTCATGTATAATTATCTAAAAGTACTTTTTATGTCATGTATATAAGGATAAGATACAAATTATAATGGTATGTTCCATTTATAACCCATTCAAGAATGAAAATGGGAAAACATCACCATAGATTTTGTTGTTGGACTCCTCAAAAATATGAAGGGACCAGTTCAATATGACTTACTATTAATCTCCATATAAAGTTAGTACACTTAAATTATGTTATAAAATATTCTTTTCTCTTGATTATATTACTTGGTTAAACATTGAGGATGTTATAAAATTGTGTGGAGTGCAAATCTCAATTATAACGGATCTGAATTCAAGGTTTACCCCAATATTCAATAAAATACTTCAGTATGTTGTGGATATATCGTTGAATGTCAGTATATCGTATCACCCATATAAATTTAGTCAGTCATAAAGGAACATAAAAATTACATAAGACATGATGCCATCTTTTTTAAGATTTTAGTGGTTGTTGGGATAAACACCCTCCTCCAATGAAATTTTCATTCAATGATGTCTTTTATTTTAGCACATAGATGGATCATTATGAATATATCTATATAAGGAAACATAAATATAAAATTTATAGGATTAATTTATGGAAATAAATATATTTCTATTGGGTCTATCTGAAGAATTAAAATAGGAACTTAAATACATTCAACAACACCACATTGCAACACAAAGTCAACAAAAAAGTTATGCTGACAATCATCAATAGTATCTGAGTTTTGAAGTTGATAAGGTATTAAAAAAAATATCTCCTTGTAAGTAGTTAATAAGGTTTTAAGGAAGTTTAATATTATCCCTAGATATATATTTCCCTTGTGATTATCTTAATCATATCAGGATGGTTACCTATTTAATGGAACATTCACTCATCATTTCTTATGTTAATGATGTTCTCAATGTATCTATCTTGAAGAAGTACATACCTTACCCATCCCATGTATCATAATTAGAGGTAATAATACTACATAAATATATTTATTATGATGAATAAATGTTGGAGATTCTAGATCATACATTGGATGTGGTATAAAACAAATTCACTCAATCAGTCAATGTTTTATATAGAAACCACCAATTTAAGGATGGTATAATGGAAACTGGCATTGTGATGGGGAATTAGTAACCTCAAATGATTGTAGTAGAATGACTAAATTTCAAGGAATAAATTAATTATAGTTTTTGTTTGAATGCAACACCCGAAGATTTTATGAAATATTTTTTTTTCTCAAATAAATTTAATTTATTTGATAGCTTGTGCTGCACAGAACAACCAGTTTAAACAAACTGTTATATACTATTAAAATATTATTAGTTAATGTGATAGTAATTAACTAGATAGTATAATGGTGGGTTATTTATAATATTAGAAATATTATTAACTTTCATTATTTACACATATATAAAATGAAATAATTCATTCAAAAATTATAAGAAATGATGAAATAAAAATCAATTGAAATTAAAATAAATATTTTCAAGGAAAATATTTATACACACAATGTGATTTTATCTTAATAAATTAATTTGATCATCATTATTGAATTATATTAATTCAAGTTTTATATTATATATTTAGAAGAATTTTTTATCATTCATCTAATATTATATTTGTCAAGGGAAATGAAAAAAATATATTTTTATGTTTAAAAAATTATTTTCCTAAAAAACGGTATCATCGTGTTTTGTATGTATATTATTAAAATTAAAAATTTCAAATTTTATAAAATTTAATGGAAAATAAATATTTAATTTTTAAATGATAAAGTCAGAATTATTTACAGTAAAATTTTTAATTTGTTTTTGAAAATATTAATTTTTTAATGAATGTTAAAAAAATAATTATTTTTATTAATAATAATCATTTTATTGAAAGAAATTTCACATACTGTCTAGTTTTAAGATTTTTTAAAATGTAACATTTTTTCATTTATATTTTTATTACTCCTACTTAGTTCATCAGAATCAATTTTATATTCAATTTTGATAAATAATTATCATACACTTACAAATAAGTTTTCCTTGGAAAACTTCTTTTTCATGGAATCAGTTAGTTTAGTTTTAAATTATATTATTTTTTTATATGAATTGAATTTGAAAAAAAAATTAATCTAAATTTTAGATAATTATAATTTATATTATATAAAATGGTAAACATAATTTTTTCACCATGAATTTTAATACAAAAATTAATTACATTAAAAAAGTAACATCTTTTTTACTATTGGATAAATTAAAATGAAAAGGTTAAATATTTCCTTAAAACTTTTTCATTTTATATATTATTGTAATATTTAGGCCTAATATTATATTAGGATCTGTAATTATCCATTTTGAATCCTTTTTTAGTGCATAAAACGTTTATATACCTTTTTATCTTCAAAAAGTCCTAGAGTGTCCTCTCATCCACTTAAAAAAGGGCACCCCTCATACTCTCCTCCTCATAGTTAAAAATACATTTATTTTATGCAAAACATGAAAAAATAAATTAATTAATTCCCTTCACACATATTGATGAAAATATTTTTTTTTTGGAAACCCTAAATAAAAGAACTTTTGGTGAAAACCTAAGGAGGTTATCCAAAGAAGTGGTGTCGTTCTTAACAGAGCGTTTTGTTTCATTTCATATTCCAACACATAAAAATCCTACTAGAAAATGGAATAATAACCTTATTATATCCCATACAATAAGATATTATTATTTTATTTTAATAACCAATATCCATCTCCTCCTCCCACAAATGGTAAATGAACCCATTGATCATGTGTACGACATCCTACCACCTCACAAACTGATGTAATTTGTTTTCCATCATCTTCAATCATGAATGAATAGAATTATCAATTTAATGATTATATATTATCTTTAGGAAATATTTATAATACTTTAAATAAAAATATCATTTCTAACTTCTAACCTTCCAATCATTTGATAAATAATAACGTTGCTCCTAAATATGTGTGGTATACCGCCTCCAAGAAGTGATGTGATTCATTATCTATTTTTTGAATAGACGGTAAGAGTGATTTATTTTGTTATTATATACTATTTCTATTAAATAAAAAATATTATAAAATGGTTATATATTATTTACCTTTCTTTTTTCCCATCTACTGAAAAATGGAAATAGTGTTCATGCATCTGTATGACCTACACTCTCCATGAATGGTGTACTTAATTTTCTATTGAAAACATTTATGGATGAAAATAAATACGTATATGGTGAATTTTTATGATATTATTATTAGGGATAACATTAATTATGTTATTTAATAATTATAAAAAGTATAATTACTGAAAAACCAAGCCAAAAAATATATGAAAAACGAATCTCTTATTACCCAGAACATAATTTTAATGGGTTTTTAAAAAAATATAATAATAACTAATAAGTAAATAATAAATAATATGATATATGTGAGTATGGTTCTTATATAGATTAATAATAATAATAATATATTTATTATAGAATCATTTTGAATGTGTAAAAATATTATTGAGACTAAAGGTAAGGTACTTATAGCCCCTCTTTTATTGTTAGGAGACATATTCCATATTCACCCATAATTTTTTTTATTGTAATGTGTATAATAAAACATTGAAATTTTATATCATGAATATACTTAATTTATCATTATTTAATTTTTCATTCTATTTTATTATTTAATGGAATTATGATATAAAAGATCCCAATGTGGTAAGGGATTTTCATCTCACTTTTATTTATTTAAGACATATTCCTCATTGACGACTTTTTTATGGTGTATTTACATATACATTTTCATGTGATCTCATGAGTAAAAATAATTTTATTATATTTGGTGTGTCATTTTATTTTATTTTTATCAGGGATTAATATTCAATAGTTACAATAATTTTTATACATTT
The DNA here is from genome assembly GCA_963277665.1 of Viscum album. NCBI lineage: Eukaryota > Viridiplantae > Streptophyta > Magnoliopsida > Santalales > Viscaceae > Viscum > Viscum album. Next base: position 912,788,783 of record OY728143.1, on the reverse strand, counting down.
ATTGTCTCTCTTTTACATATGGTTTATATATGCCATATTAACCATTAATTTATTTTATGTGGTGTATATTCCACCCATTTGAAAAAGACTATAGTTAATATACTAATTTTCATGATATTTATAGTCTCCGTTGATTTTATACTTTATTGGGGCTTATGATTTAAATACTACCACGGTGGTAAGGTATTTCTATATCACTTTTCTATTTCTCTAGGATGCATACCATATTCAATACTTGTTTGTTTTATTTGGTGAATATAATTACCATGAATATATTTTATGATGATTCTTATAAAATTTATGGGTATTAAAATATATATATAATATTATTCAATTCAAGATTATTATGATTGAAATGCTTCCAAATTGTTAAGGGGTTTATGTTAAAATGTCAATGTTTATTCAGATTGTTGATTATTATGTTTCTAATGATGAAATATTATTATTTTTATCTCAGAAAACTCATTAATTTTATTCTCTTCTAGTTATTCATGTATAATACATGTTTTATGTTGACTTTACACTCTTTATGTACTCTAGATATCAAAATATATTTTATAAGGAAAATGAACCATATTTATCACTTCGATCAAAAATCCCTTTTCTTCTATGACCATGATATCTAAATTGTTTTAATTTATGATTTTAGGATTTTAAAATTATTTTTTAAAATAAATTTTTACCCATGTTTGGATTCTTAATTTTTTTAATGGAATATTTTTTTCATTTTTATAACAACTCCCTTTTGAATTTTGCCAAAAATTTGAAATGGATCTTCATTTTATCATGCACAACATAAACATTATATCCCACCATCATAATTGAAAGAATAATTTAAAATTTTACATGTATATTTTCAAAGAAAATATTTTTCATTAATATATTGTATGTTTATATATCTTTAAGAAATGATTTTAAAGTGGAAAGGTTATTTTCCTCAGGAAAAGTTCCAAGTAATATTTTTAAATAATATTCCTACTAAGATGACATAGTTTGATGTTACATAATATTTATTAGGTATATTACCAAATAAAACCATCCTTATACCTTCTCTGAATAATTTTTTTAGTGAACATATTTTTAGGAAACTATTTACTTTAACTCTGGTTATATAATAGAGAAATTAAGAAATGTTTATTGAACCTGTTTCTTTTCCATAGGATATGTTATCATGAAATGTTCATAAAAAAATTTCTTTTAAAGGTTTATCATATGCTGAATATTTTATTATCATGTAGAACATGTATATATAGTTTTTACTATTTTATGGTTTGTTCTATTATTTTCTATGTATGGGTGGTTCTATTACAAACCAGATAAATGTGGTTCAATTCTAAACAAATGATGGGTGACACCAGTATAGATCTTAAAATATTTGGGTAAATATGGATAACTCATGAGTTAAATATGTTATATGTGAAACTGATTTCATTATCAAAATTTTATACTTCATCCTAGTTTATAGTTCATAAGGTTATGTGAGGACCTTGTTTTATATTAATAAGTTTTTTTGTGGAAATGTTTTCATGTCCATATGTTTATGTGAGTTCCTTATTTCATTTTCCTGACTAAATAGTGATCCTTTTTCTATTTATAAATTTTTACAATGTTATAAGGGTATGTTTTTTAACATTACTATATTTATTTTATTCTCCTAGAGATTATGTTTTCTTATTACCTTTTTATTCATATCATAGAACTCTAAAGAATTAAGCCATAATTAAGTATTAAAATATATATTATGTTGGGTATAGTTTTACAATGTTAACATCATTTATGATGCCCTTATTTTTATCTTATGATTATATGATTAGTGATATCTCTATTTCTTACTGTTACTAACCATATGGGATGTCCATTTCATATGTTTCCTTTCCTCAAGTCATGAATAAGGGTTTTACGTATGGTATGACTATAACTAGTACTATATGGGGAGATAATTTCGGAATATCTTGAAGATAATTCATGAAATAAGAATATTATGTATCTGGTATCCAAAGACACTAAATGTTTATTATATAAGTCTGTGTTTTTTTTGAAATGTATTGAATATTCATCTAAGGAGATGTAATATTCATTTATTGAATGATTTTTTTGTTATAGTGAGCCTCAAATATAAACACTTTTTTCAATCTCATTCTCTCTATCAAATATCCTAATAAGATAATCTTGAATGATATTGTTTTGAAATCCTTGATGGAGACCCATTGAAGTCCCCTAATTCTATTGTACATTGCTTTGACTTGTTATAAAAAATCATGTAATCCTGAGTAAAAGAACAAGAACATCCCAGTAAATTGATTATTCTATTGAAAATTACTATGATCATGGAGTTGAACATTGATGGAATGTATTAGGGTATTTATGATTGATAAACCAATAAAAATAATTGTTTCTAATATATCCATTTTCAACTTTTATTTTAACTAAATTACTTTGTAATGTATAGTTCAAGAGTATTCATATATTTAAAGATGGTTGTTTTCTAAGAAATTTTTTTTCATGATCTCAATTCATTCCAAATCATGAATATTAGTACAGTGTGTCTCCAAAAACAATTTGTATTAAATAAATTGAATTTTTAGTTTAGAAACCTCAATGGTTGAAGAATAATTTTCATCTTATAGATGACTGGTATGACTGAAAATAGATAAGGTGTATATATAGTAATATTACATTGTATTAATGGTGATAATTATTGATTATTAAATACATAAATGATATTTTTTTGAAAATTATTTGGAATAAGGTTTATCTTAATGATGTGATGCCTTTTGAAATTTACAAGACATTAGAAAAAACATGGGATACGGATACTGAATCAAGTTTGATCTGAGATCCATATTTATGAATGATATACTATATATACTATTTCTAGATGATTTTTACAGAGTTTTTCAATGTAGAACTTCTGATGAATTGTGTACTACTATTTTAGTACCTTTTAATGTCATATACAATTCCCTTGATCTCATATATTATACTATAAATCAGAATTCTAGTACATATAGAATTACATAAGTAGAAATAATTACTCAAATTTTCAAAAGCCTTAATGGGAAGGTAAACACTTTTTTTCTTTAAGATCCCATATTATTGAACTACATAATGATTTTTAAATCCTTATAATTATACAACAAAGATTGAGTGGAATATTATAATCCTTTAGGTAATCTATAGAGAATAAGTTTGTAATTGATTTAGTTCTTAAATGGAAGGTTCTCTCTAAGTATACTCAGACAGGTATTATCTAGATAACTGGTGAAAAGTATAATGTGTTATTTTTTGATATGTTTATATTATCTATCCTGATAAACAATTTTATGTTTAATTTTAAATGTTATATGAAATGATATATTTATCATTATTTTAAAGGGAAAGGTATGTCAAATTATCACATCTATGATAGGATTGTCACCCTGATTCTAAAGAAGCATGAAGTGGAACTGAATGAGGGAAGGTCTATGGAATTTCATTAATGTAATACAGTTTTAGTTGTGAATTTGTAAACTGTTCTATACTATTGGGACCCATGATCAAATACCTTGAGAAATGTCTGTCTGGAATGTATGGATCATGGGGTGATTTCACAAACCACACCACCTAGTCATGTAGTTTCTTTTCAAATGGTTAGTACATAGGATATTTAAGAGAAATTTATTTCAATCATAGTTCCCTAGTTTCGCAAAGGTATTCCTACTATGGTAAAGTTAGTTCATAGATGAGAATATGTAGTTGTTGAAGCTACTAAAGTAGTTCATCATGTATATCTATTTTTAAGGAAACTATTATATATGATGAATGAGAAGCATTAGAAAATTTTAATAGTGTTTTAAATGCTAAAAGAAGATGTGAGGACGAGGTTTAGTGCTTTGAGAATCTCTAATTGGTCTATCTACTTCTTTAGGTAAAAAATTTAGTTTTTAATATCCTCCAATATTTGTTCCTTCCGTTAAACTAGTTTCTGTAATGTCACATGCAGTACCTACTCTATTTTTTCATGATACTAATACATATATTGTTATATTTATTATTTTAAATCTCTATCCAATGTTATTCTAGAAATATATCAATCTTTTATATCGAAGGTAGCTAATTTTGAATTGATACTCCAATAAATTAAGGGCAGATTGATCCGTGAGAACTTATATTTCGACTACATTATTTAGATGATATATGTGGATCTTCTTGTAGATTAAAAAATTCCTCACCTTAGACCCCTATTCCATTCTACTCATTATTTAAAATATTTCCAACATCAATCCATTAAAGTAATTTCAAACAATAGACTGTCATTAGTTTAAAAAATTCATTGATAAGAAACTTATATTCGTTATAATTTTTACCTATTAGGTATCATAAAAATGTTTAAAATGTATACATATTCATTTTATTATCTACGAAGAAGAACAAAACTTGGCCATTATTCCCTAGATACATTTAAATGTACTTGATAAATATTCAATGTATTTTATGATACAACCTAGATATATATGAAATGAAAATCAAATATAGATGTTTCCTTAGCCATTGAGAGATCTAGTTAATGAACACCATTCTCAGGCCCTATAATGAAGTTAGATTATGTTCATAATTGATCATAAAATTTTTTTTGTATCATGAAATCTTGAAGGATTTATGATAATTTATTTTTAAAATATGTAAGACAAATTAAATATTGGTAGAGAATTGTGTTATACTATAGAGATAAGAAGATTTATTCTACCTCCATGGATATATCCTCACACTTCTATTTGATCCTATCCTACTCTCATGTTTATACACCAAAAAAAAACCTATCAGTTTTACCAAATCATTATTCATATTTCTTTATTAATGTGAAAATATTGAATATATAATAAATTATTTTTAAATCATTTTTTATTTTTTTCTTATCAATTTTTTATTTTTTATTTTTTATTTCATTATTTTATTTTCATATATATTGTTTTCATTTAATGGTTTTCATTTAATTAATTTGCTTTTAGGGATTGATTTAATTTAATGTTTTCCATTTATTATTTATTTTACTGAATTTTATCATTTAATTATTTTCATTTAATTATTTTACTTTCTTATTCTTTTTTAATTTAATTTCATTCATTTATTTATTTATTTTCTCAATGATTGTTTATCTTTAATGATTTTAAATACATAATGTTTATCACTAAATACCATATTTTCCAAAATTTATAATTTATTTTCAATAGTATAATAAAATATCTTATTATTATAAGTGAAAAATTAATTGTACCTTTCCTCTCCATTACCAGTATTTTTAATGGCACAAAATAGGGTAGAATTATTTGAGTAATAAGAATGGTTGAAGTGCCAAAATGAAATTTTAAAATAAAAGTATACATCATTTATCCTTTTACAAAATTATATAAAACCATTAAATATTTCATTTTTAATATCATATGTCTTTTGAAATCATAAAAAATGGGTAGATTATTTGACTAATAATGTTCTTCTAACATATCCCATGTACATTAAGTTATTATGATCTGAAAAATAAACCCTATATTAATATTTGATTTTATTTCATTTATGTTCATTGGGTTTTGTTGTCAATATATATCATTCGGCTATTAAATCATTATGTTTTAGGTATTTTCTTAAAATATTCGTAATTATAGAAAATATCCTTTGTGGAGAAACTTCTACTGGAGAAATGAACTACAAAAATCTCTTACATAAAGGATTCACCAGCATGAAATTGCTATATCATGAAATTGGCTACATAGAAATCACCTACATTGATGAATCACTAATATGATAAATCAACTACTTTTATCAAATGGCTACATAAATACGTTATGTTGATTAATCATCTCTGTGGTTTGGATACACGGTGAAATTGGATTGATGGATCAAAATGGATATATTACTAAATTAATCCATAAAATAAATTGGATATGTGATCATGAATCCTATATGAAGTATATCTACTAAGTGGTGGATGATTTTTTGGATTAATTCAGTTATATGAATTTAAATATATATAATTCAAATATATAGTAGTCTGTAATAATATACATCATTATGCAACGTATTATTTATTATCATTGATGTATTTTCGGTAATAGTTAATGATAAAATGCGTTTATTAAATTTTTTATTACTATTTAATTGAAAAAATGATTTCAATAAGAAGAAAATACAATGAAGGGAAATAATTACTTTGAAAATTTAATGGTCTGTATTTTATTTGGGAATTTCCAAGACAATAACTTTTATAATTTAATGCACCAACCCTATATTTTAAGGATATTATACTATGAATTTAAAATATTCATTATGCATGAATTTCATGTGTGGTCTAAAGTGAAAAAATGAATATTTATAGGAACTGAAGAACCATTCCTATAATCCAATAACTCATTCATGAAGCTGCTTCTGCACTGATTTGTTTTACTCAAAAAAATAAAGAGCTTCAAAATCTATATTTCTATTATATTGTCATCTATTATATCAATTCAGAAGAATATCCTGGAGTAAATTTTTTCTCTTATCATCTCCCTTAGAGATTTCATTTTATTTTTTTAGTTGTATATTAGAATTGTGAACCTCAACTATAATTATTGTATTTATTATCTTTATAACTATGAAGGTTCATGGTAGAAGAACCTTAAATGTTATTGTTTGTAAAGCCTTATCATATCCTAGAAGAAATATCATTATGCTATTGTACCAAGTGTATTATACTTTTACATAGTCATCATATAGCAGATAAATGGACTCAATGTTCCTTGTAAAAAGACCACTCTAGCGAAAATCCCTAAGACCATGGAGTTGATAATTTGTGGAGTGGACTATGGGATCTAGGTAACATGAAAAACATTAAATCTTAGTGTATTTTATTTTCTATTTAAACATTTATATCTATTAAATTTCTATGTTATGAAATGTATAAGAGTAATAATATCATTAAAGATGATTATTTTCTTCACGATGAAATTTTCATGAACTCAATTTATCCCCTCTATAAATTCTTTACATATTTTGTGTCAAACAACATGCTATGAAATATTTATTAACCAAATTCTATTTATACTTCAATGGATTATATTTTATCATTCTATTAGATAGACTTTAATTATTCTTGTTAATTCTAATCCTTCACTCATTATCAAAATATTCACTTATAGAAAAACATCCGCAAAAAAATTTAATATATTCAATTAGGTTGGATGTCGATAAATTTTTCTTCCTCAAAAATGGTTGGTTTTTGTTAGATGTATTTTCTATTTATCCATTTTTAATAAACTATACTATATTATACCACTATATTTATGTTTTTAACATGTCATTCCACTAATCAATGGTCTAAAATTTGAACCATTTCTAGCACCAGTAATATCTAACATTTCATTAATTATTCCATTTAATTTTACATTATATAATTGATGTATCTTTTTTATTTAAATGATGATTTCCCTATATAGAAAACATTTTTAGGGGTTTCATCCATTCTTTCTCTCTTCCACCTTTTTTGACATGGTATATTTCTAAAAAACAATTCACCCATATTGGTATAACCATTCCTTATCCACACATCCACCCATACAAGAATAGGTGATAGTTACATACTAATTAGTTTTCTATCTTTGATCTACCATGTTATGAAAAGGGGACCAATATCCCATGATTCAGTACACATTTGGCACTGAGAACGAATCTTATTTCATCTAGGCCATGTATGCAATATAAACACACACAATCAAGTTTTCCTAAAAACAATTCCAATATAATCATGCCAAAACCATTTCAATAAAACTTACTTTTTAGTGGAAAAAAATTTCTGATTCGTTTTCCATGAATCAAACTAAGAAAATTTTAAAATAAATATTTTAAATTCATTTTTCAAATCACCTCACCTAAAAATTCTACAAATATCTACAAACCATCACTAAATTGGGTTTCTACCGTGATTTGGACGACATTTTAAAAATACATTTTAATTAAATTAAATTATTTGCCACTAAGACTTAATGTTATTGTTATAGGTGTCGAGAATGAAGCAACCTACCTTGGGAATTATGTTGAAATCAAAGAACAACACGAATACACCCACAACAACTGGGTTGAATCTCAAAAAATTCGTCTTATATTTATTCCCCTAACACCAAGATAGATAAATCTAACCGTGATTAGAATGAAATATCTTATATCCTTCTTTAGTGGGATAGATCTAATAAATAAAGAGAGGGAATAAATTAGATCTAATATAAACCAACATAAACTACCACAAAAAAGTCATAACAAGGGAATAAGGCGTCAACGCACCAAGAAAAACCTCTAGGTAACATCTGATTCAATGGGGAAAGGTTACATAACCTTTAGGTGGAATAATTTTCATGTTATCCCCTAAATAGAGAAAAAAGAGGTTAACATTTAATCCCAACCTTGATCAACTTTTCTAGGATCTAGTTTTCAAACAATGTACAGTTACTCACATTGTTAGGAAAATTGTGCGCTAACCACACACCAACCTCAGCATTGAGATGGACCACATATAGTTGTCCTAAGAGATTATACAAACAATGTGCCAAAAATATAAAATCCCTATATCCCACGTTACATGGTTTCTCTTAGATGGATGCATAGTCTGACCGAACCATGCACCTACCCAGAAGCCCTTGTTTCACCATTCATGGTTTCCTGTATGAGTTTCTGGGTTTCGAAAAATTGTGCACCAATCATACACTCTTAGACATGTCTAAAAACATTCCAAAAGTATTGAAAAACCTCTAAAACCACCACCAAAGACTTTAAAAACATAAAAATCATAACGAAACAATTACTTAATTGAAACAGGGTGTGCTACATTCTCCACACCATTAGCCTTTTTGTCTTTGAATGTAGAAAAAACTATTCTTCCAAAGGATTTTGGGACATTTCTCTATCATTTAATTATTCTATTCTCAAGTCTCTACCTGGATCCAACCACATTCCCAAGAAACATACATAGACCGATTATTTTCTAATGAAAGACATCCTATTTCCTAACCACATTCTGTACTTGCACGAGAACCGATAATGATTCTAGATCTAGTTCAATGTGATCCCATTGAATTACATATCCAGGATCAGGACGATACATTTCCAATTGAGATATATGAAACACATTATGGAATACCCTAAAATTTGGGGGGAAATCGATATGATATGCCACCTCACCAACCTATTCAAGTATATCAATATAGACTATGTATCGAGGAGATACAATTTCTTAGTTCCCAAAAAGATGATTCCAAATCCATGTAGAGATCCTAAAACAATGATCACTAACCTCGAATAAAATGGATGTTGATGATTATCCACATAAAATTTATAAAAACTATAAACCATGTACATATGTTTCTAGATCAACTTAAACTTATCTGTTATCTCTTTTATCAGGCTCATCCAATCTAGTGAAATCTCACCTATTTCCACCCAACAATGTTGAGAATAATAAGGTTTCCCATAAAATGTATCAAAAAGAGCCATATGTATATAGTTTTAATAATTGTTGTTATATGGGAACTCCATTTACGGTACGTGTTCACCCCATAAGACACAAAAATTCAACACAAAATCCCACTAAATGTCTTCCATCATCTATATCATATTTTCATATTTCCCATCTATATGAGGATGATACACTATATTAATGGGTAATTGAGTCCAAATTGCATGATGAAAGGATTTTCAAAAACAATATGTTAATTTTAGATCAAAATTTGATACAGTTGAAACTATAATTCCATGTATCTTTACAACTTTTAAGATATAGTTTTTTTATAAGTCCTACACATAAGGGATTCATGAATAAGGTCGAAATGGGATGACATTTTGAGACGATCCAATATAACCCAAATTGTACGTTTTTTGATAGCATTCTTTCGAGAAAAGATAGAAAATTATTGGATATATGCTATCATTTAGAAATAGGAATTGTTAAAGACTACAACATACATTATGGTTGCTAATTTACTTCTTTAACATACTGACCAGTTAGGTATATCAAAACAAACTCATCCACCTTTTACATACCGAAGAACCAAAAATGTTCTTTCAAAAAAATTTACTTCTTTTTAACTCTAGGATGAATATACTATCTCAAATAGTGTAAATGATGAATAATTTATTCCAAACAATCCATAGGTTTGACCATCAGATTTTTTAACCATAACACTAAACTCTCATCCAACCTTCATCCCTCAATTGTCTCCCCACCATTGAGTTTTGAACTCATAACAATGCATTCTATATTTGATATATGTTTATGCCTAACTATCTCAATGGAATAATGAACTAATGAAACTATAAATAAAATAACAACCTCACTGTGGTCTCCACATTCCTTGTTAAAGTCTGTAATCACTGAAATCAATTTCCATTGGTTTGAAGCTTATTTTTCTAATTGAGTATAATACATTATGTTTAATGCATATTCCACTAAATTTCCTTTACCCACTGTATAAATCAAGAAAATTTCATTCATTTGTAGATAATATATCCATATTCATTTCTTTCAGTTCAATTCCCTTTGGGAAAAAATATTTTTCAAGCTCTTACAGTATGTAAAAACTGTAAAATTACCTCCAAAGTGGTATTTTTAAAAAGTATTCAAAGAAAGGAATATGACAGCTAAATCCAAGTCATGGGTTCATTAATTAGTCTCATTAAACCATATGTTTCATGATCCATAATAAACAACATGGTATCCCTTCATGAGAAGACATCCCAACCTAGATCCTGATGTTTCACAATACATCATCAATCCATCTCTGGATTCGAGAAATATTATGATTTGTGCTAATATAAGATGAAAGTTAAACTATTTAAAATAATTATGAAATTAATCATTCCATTGTAATGGGATATTATTCCTTGAAAAATATATTATAGGTGAGGCTCGTTATGAAAAAGTAGGAACAAAGAATTGTTAGTAACCAGCTAGACCAATGAAAAATTGTACCTCACATACCTTATTTGGTTGTTTCTATGAAATATGATACTCTATCATTTCTAGATCCTCAAAAATAAATTTTTCATATATTACATGGACAATTAAACATACCTCTTATAACCAAAATTCATAATTTGTTAGATTTTCATAAAGATGTTGATCCATTAAGATTCCAAACATTGTCACCAAGTATTGTTCATTCTTAGACCCTTTCCTAAAAAACCATTATGAAATATATAAAAATTACCAAAAAAGAATTTAGATATCTCTGAACTATATGATTTATAAATTCCAGAATACATCTGTTGAATTCATAATACTGAAAGGAATTACCAAATAATCCTATTTGTCATTTCTACTCATGAAATATAACTTTGGAAAATACTCATTCTAAACCCCAAATTAGTGATATCCAAATCACAAGTCAATTATTGAGAACCACTTTCATCCCCAAAATTAATTGAATAGATCATAAATTCCTGGAGGACCGTACTTATATTTATCTTAACTTGATTATGCATTAAAAAATCTACACATATCCAAATATTTACATCTGTATTTTTTATAAAGAAGACTTATTCAAACTGTAGTGATATGTTAGGTCGAATGAACCATTTCCTTTAAATCTCTTCCTACTAAAAATTTAGTTCCCTTAATTCTACTAGTTAAAAATTATTAGATAGAATTGAAATAGGGATAGTCCCTTGAAGTAGATCAATCACTAAATCCACTTCTATAATGGGTGGAAACCCTAGGAAATATTCGAGAAAAAACTTATGAGAACTGTTCAACAACCCCTGTAAAACTGCTATTTTTGATCTCTTCGATACATTCCATTTTCAGCACAACAAAAAGGTACATGAGCATTCCAATTACTCATTACGAGAATCTTGTTTGACCTAACTTTACATTATAGTATCTTCTAATGAGATTCCTAACACAATCATCAGTTGTAAAGCTGACCCTGCAAGTATAATAGTTGATTTGATCCCTAATAATAGTCAAAAAATCCCTACCTTGGATTATATAATTTCCATCAATATCATGTACAGATTACTTTCATATCATCTTGGATACATCAATAATTATAAAATATTCTTTACACACAAAGGATCCACATTCTCTTTGACAAAGAAGAGTTTGTAGTTTCAACATAGAAGACATCATCTAAACATTTCACCCCCAAAATTCAATAGCACCATAAGAAATAAAGGAATGAGATGACCCTGTATCAAATAAATATTTCATGAGGATATAATTCAAAATAATCATATCTATCATGGTTGATGGTTCTGACAGATCATTCATCATATCTTGATCAAATCCATACAAATTCTTACTCATTTTTCTTTTTCCCTTATTTCCTTGTTTAGATTTACCTTGTTGAGGAGTCATGGTATTCAAATAATCTCCATGGGTAGATCAGTTTCATGATGAGATTTATTCTTCTACCCTCATTAAATTGAAGGAAAAGATGTATATGACAAATGAATGTGTCTCAAACCCTCGATCCAAGAGCAATGTGACAATAACACTAGAGATTTCCCATGTGATTGAAATTATGGAATTATCTAGGTAGTGTCGTACACATTCACATTATGCGATCTAGTGAACCACACTAAAATCATATTGGTATAATATTGGGACTTGGAGGAAGGTTAATTGATCATGTTGTGTGATTCTTATGTGCTCTACCTCCTTGAGAAAAAGGTGTCCCTATTTCAATTGGTATCAACATTAGATTTCTCACCTCCTTTCATAAAGACAACTGTACATCCTCCACATGTATTTTCAATAGTAATAGATATCATAAATAGAGTATTTGATTCCACTAATGACTAAATGGTTTGAAAAGTTTGAACAATTTATGGAACCGACTATCGGTTCACATGTGGATTTGGTGCAACCACATTCTCAATGGCCTCTTCTCGCTAGTTCTTATGACAACAACTGGGACAACTGGGTTCCATATTCTAAAAAATAAAAAATGGCATAAGTTTCACTCTCTATAAATAGAAGGATTAACGATTTCAAATTATAATACATCATAACTATCACACTATTTCCCTCCAAAATTCAATAATTTTAACCCTGAAAACAGTTTTTGAAAATTAAACCATACTTTTGAAAATAAATCCATTTTTAAAATACCCATATATTTCTGTTTCAAAATATCATATTTGAAAAAAAATCAACCTTTTTAAAAAATAAACATGTTTTCACACAATCATAAATCATAACTAAAAATCAAATATGTACTTCTAGACTGGATTCATTTCTATAATGCATATGATTCTTCTTTTATTGGATAATCCCATGATAATGTGATTTTAAATACAATAAGTGTCTCCAAAACATTTTTATAACCATACCATAGTAACTAGAAGTTCAGAAAAAAAATGTTAGCTACATCTTTTTATGATCTACATTTCATGTCCTGAATATCTAACTCATTTATACTAACCAGGCATAATGAATAGAACATAATTCATTTCAACTCAAATACTGTAAACATGATGGCCAAGTCAAAGGCTGACCGAGACTACTACTACATGCAAGTCATGGACCAAACAAGCTGATACCACTTTTAAAAATGAATGAAATACTGACCATGACTGATAGAATTTATGACATCATTCCCATCCTCACAATATTTAGTTAATAAATAATTTCCACTTATCCTTAAGTGACATACCCAAGGTTCCAAATGATGGAAATAAATGAAAATGGATTATGTACAAGTGGGGGACGAGTTTTCCTTATGGAAGTAAAACAACCCCACCATTCATTCCATATAAGAATAATACTATATTATGAATGGTAACAATATATTTCAACTAAAATTAGTTCAATTTATATCAAAATAAAATTAAAATAGAGTACCACATCATAAGAATACGACAATAAAGTACACAGAGGAAGACAATACAAACAAAACTCAAAGGATCAAAACATAACTCCACAACTCCTAACATGTCCCATGATCCGTATCTAAAAATAATCCCATGTATCATGAAGAACCACTAACAATGTTTGATACATTAAAATTACATATGTCCCACTGAAAAATATCGGTAAAAGCCCTACTTTTCCAAAGAAAGAGGTAAGAAGTTTAAATCATTAGGTTTTCCAAAAATAAATTCCCCACTCATATTAATTAGATATAACAAGTTAGAACATTTATATAAAACAATTTATATAATAAAAATATAAAATAGTTTATAGAAAACCAAAACAATTTATATGAAAAATGTTTCCCACACTGAAACCATTTTCTATGGAAATCACCAAACGAGTTTTCCAAACCATTTCACAATCTGTTGGCATAACCTATCCCCATCCACAAATCTACCAATGCATTCCAACGTGACAGTTTCATACTCATGATAATTTTCTCATCAAACTACCAAGTCATCACACGTTAACCAACATCACATGTTCTATTACACCTTTGGCACCAATAACCAAGACATATTTCAACTAGGCCTTATATGGAACATTTACAAACACCACCAAGTATGCCCAAAAACCACACCGATATTATCATACCAAAACAAGTTCAACAAAATAATCATTTTTTTTTTTTTTTAAATCCTCTTTCCCTGACAAAAACAAATAATTTTTTTTAATTCTTTTATTAAAACCATTTTTCAATGCACTTTTCAAAAAAAAATCAACAAAAATATAAAAATCATCACTAAAGAGGGTCTCCACCATGATTTTGACAACAAATTTCACAATCAATTTCAATCAATTTAAACATTTTGAAACTATGCCTTCATGTTCTATTTGGAGGAGTCAAGAGTGAAGCCACCAACCTTAAGAAATATGGAAAAAATGACGAACAATCTGAAAAATCAAACAAAAATGGGTTTAATATCCAAAAACCCATATTAGATATCAACCCCTAATATCAACACAACCAAATATAACCTTTATTGGTATTAACCAAATTATATCTTTTAGAAACATAATATATCTAGGAAACAAAGGGAGGGGATAATGTATAACTAAGAAAAATAAGATAAAATACCATATATGAGGACTTACCAAGGGTTTCGGGCATCAACGCCCCATGAAACACCTATGGATTTCTTCTGATTCGATAGGGAATGGTTCTAGAGCCTTTGGGTGGGATGATTTTCTAGTTATGGATGATATAGGGAAAAATGGGTAAAAGTTAATCCTAAACTAGATATGCTTTTTTATGATTTTATTTTAAACCATGCATTGTTAGTCATGTAGTAGACAAACCATGCACTAACCATGTGAAGACCTCTACTTCAAGGAAACCTCTCATAGTAAGGCCGCATGGTTAGATAAACCATGTTACAACCTAAAAAATCCCTCTCTCCCACTTTGTACGATTTTTCTTTGCTAGCTGCATGGTCTAGCCAAACCCTATGCCTAACCATGTGCCAACCCATAATCCTTTATTTCACCTTTCATGGTTTCTTAAAGGATTTTAACGGTTTCTATAAATCATACACCAATATTCAATCATTAGAAAAGTAAAAAAAAACATTCCAAAAATCTCCCAAACCCTCACGAACATCACCCAAACACTTTAAAAACTCTGAAATTATGAAGAAAGGACCACTTAATTTAAAATGTGGGAGATACAGTGAAAAATATTTTATTTATTATAATAACTACAAAAAAATATGTTTAGATAATGGTGTATCATCATTCAACACAATTGAAGAAGTTGATTTTTCTTTCCTATGAGTTTATTTATTATTTTTTATTTTAAATTTTACAGCAGAGAAGTCCATGTTTCCACCCCCATGATTAACCACAGTCACCCTCAATTGAGGGATACATGGTTTAACATCTAGTATAAATATTTTTTCAATACATTAGAATCATTACATCATGATAATATTTGAAAAATATATTTTACAAATATTCCAAACAAGGGAATGTGGTCAGATTTTTTACAACTTGATTGTCCTAGTGAAATGCGTAGTCCCCCTAGGGGTGAATTATAGAATAAAAATGTTTTCTATTTATTTTTAAAATATTTTTTTTATTTATGTTTATCGATCCTAAACAATCCATTAAGGTGTATAATATTTTATACAATCCCCCAAACACTTACTCACACATGTAATAAAAATAATTTAGAAGAAACGCTACACAGTAATTTTTAAATGGTTCATACGTAGTGTGTATAACTCACTCTTTACTATGTTCAGTTTTTATATCGAGTCATGTATTTACACAATATTCATAGTGATTAAAATGGGAATGTGTCTATCATTCTCTAAATAGCATAGTTATTATCCTATAATCTAAAACCATAATACTTGACATGTGGTAGACTTTCTATTAACATGCATATTTAAATTATTAGTTGTAATGCGATAATTATTTATATTAGAATGACTAGTATTTGATGGTTCTCCAGGAACTTATACATGGAGAGAACTTCAATTGAATTTTAATATCTATATTAATAACATGAATGTATTACAATCCATTATTCTAGTAAATTAACATCTAGATCCATAACAAGAGAGATTTTATATCCATAAAATCAGTAAGAATGTAGTAGAATCGAGTATGGATCTCAACATAGTGTCACCTAATTCTAGTTACATTACACTTCTTCCTCAGAGCATAATTTTCTTGTATTCTAACTTTATTTACCAAACTGAATAACACGAAAATCCTTAGTTTTAAACTAAAAATAATTTCTTCCCTTATTCTCTGTATCTCTTTAAAATTTCCAATACGCTCACCCCTTATCTCTAAATGGGCTCAAATGATTTTATAGGATCAAAAGTTACTTATATGTTTGGAATCTTATATTCTATAAACACTAATATTTATACACATATACATTTTTAATAAATTTTCCATTTATGGTCTTGAAAATATCTGGTTAAATTTTCTATCAAATATCCCATATAAATCGGTGACAAATCACTTTATATCTTCCATAAATCTCAGCTAGAATCATTATAATATTCCCCATTCCCATTAAACACCATGATCATCATTGAAAAAATATGTTACTATTCATTGATTTATCATCGTAATGTTGCATCCTCATTAAATATACTGAACACTACCTTACTTCATTCACACACTTATACCATATGTTTCTCATTTGAATGAACACACTGATCATATCCTTTCTTTTGATCATTATAACTCTACATGCATAAACTTCTATGTTTTGTTTTCAGTTATGTTCACCATACACTCTTTCCTAGGTGCATAGAATATTACTGATGACTAACTTCTGTTCCATTATAGGATAACCTTTTTTTATATCAAAACTCATGTCCTCTTCATTGTTAGATATTCTTTCCAAACCCCCAAAATTATTTCTGTATCAAACATAAATTTTATAACACTTACATATTTGAATAACAATTGACATTTTTTTGTGTTATTTCTGTGATCTTCATCCACTAAACTAACATTTTTTTGTCATCACTCTACATAAAAATGATTTTTCCAAAATTTCAACTCAGTTCTATATCAGTTTTTTTAGAAACATATTTTTGTGGACTATATTATTTTAGTCAGTAAAAAAACACATTATATAATTTCCATTCCAAATATATTTCCGATTAAAATAAATATTTATTTTGGAGCTATACAATTGATTCATTCACTTTTAATAATATTATTATTTAATTAATATTGCATAACTCATGACACTGAAACCTAATATATGGTTGAAGATATTCAACTATGAAATTATATACTGATATCTAGCATGCTTTTGTTGGGAAAATAGATACATCAGTTTCACTTTGAAATCACTTCTATTTCTCATAAAATTATAATATAAAAATTAATGAATTTCTATTTTAAAAACAACTACTAAACTATATCCACGTAATATTTATACTTTATTCAAATATTTTCTAGGAAATTTATTGTATAGAATTTGCTTGAATCATAATATTTATTCATCCAAAAATAACATCAAGCATATTAACATGTCTAAAGAATTGTCATTTTTATCACTCAACATTGTATCTTAACATCTCAGATGACTCATCTTTTGAAAGAATCGTGTTTTTAGAATGTATTCGAACATTTATCATTAAAAATATGCACAAATAAAATTTTTGGGATGTCAATGATGGTCTAAAATCCATAATATCATCATTTAAATTAAAAAAACCACACACATTTTATTTAAATATAATAAATGTTCACTATTTTACAAAAATTGCATATTTATTATTTTTTCCTATGGGATTTTATTTATACATTGGGATGCACCTGAAGTGATCATTGAAATATCATGTCAATGAACCATGCCATGATTTTAAAGCGAATCACTTCCCCCATTGATTTCAACATAAATATATCCTATTATCATTTTCCACATGTTATCTTCTACTCACACTAATTTTGTACTCTTACTCTACTATATATATATGGAAATATTTTTGAATAATAAATTATAAAATTTTAAAAAAATCACTACACAATTATAACATAAATATTCCTATTGAATTTCTCAATCAACTGATCAAATATTCTCCAGGAAATAAAGAATTACATTAAATAACATCAAATATTATAGTGAAATGTTTTTATAATCTAATTAAAAAAATTGTAGTCATTGAATCTAAATTCATTCAATACTGTAATTTATTCCAACAAATATTAGTTTAATCAATTTCTAAATTTATATATGATTGTTTTTACAACATTAGAGAATTTCTCTCAAAACATCAATAATATACAGTCATATATCATCCTCCTTGTGTTTATTTACATGGGTCTTACAAAAAAATTTTACATTACATTATCATTATTCAATGTTATCTTCTTTTAGTAAAAAAATTCTTTATGTTTCTCCAACTTCTGATAGTTCCACCATAGGGATATGAACATCTATTGAACATTGTTTGAACATTCAGTGAAAATACTTCCCAATAACCCATAAGTATCTTCATCTATTACTTATAATTTATGTTTAAATAACATTTACAATCCTCTAAACTAATTAGATACCTAATGAATGGTGTTCCCACTCATCTCTCAGAATGTGGTATGCATTGGGAGTCCTACTAGTATATATTTGTTTTTCAAGTGAATTCTTCTCAATCTAGAATAGGCATCATGATTTGGGATAGTTATCTTGTGATATACATTCCCAAAATTGAATTCCTCTCTCTCCCCATGATGGTCTAGTAATATGGAACTATTCAGAGGCTTATTCATGACTATATGTGATGATCCACAATCAAAATGTTATGTCGAAGCCATGTTACAGAACCCGAGAAGTTCACTAGAGAGTCTTGGGTCCAATGATGTCCATATTTTTATTACCCAAATTATTTTAAAACTAAACTCTATGATATGATATCTTATAAAGGAAATTCCCTCCACTTATTGTTAAATTGTCTTATTTTTTAGCCTCATCTTCCATATGTTGTTTATCACGGGAATCCCAACACATAATGAAAAATACTTATGGTGGAGGATAGGTACCTTATAATATATATGTTCTATATAGACCATCCACTTACCCCTATATAGACATAGGATTTAGAACCAATAAAAAAATTAATCATGAAAATAAATGTTGCATCAATAGCAAAAGATAGGTTATGTCCTAATCACAAAACACTACGGTTTTAGTGTTGAGATGATTGGAGTTTTGGTAAATTGAGTATTATAATTTTGATAAAAATAAAACCTCTATTTGAAACTGAATAATTCTTTACGGTAGTGTAATTTTAAAGTTATTTAATGAATTTTAATTTTAATAACCACCTTATTATTTTGTTCATTATAAATCATATATTTTAAGTAAATTAAATTTTAATGAAAATCATTTTAAATAATTTTAATTATTTTAATTGTATCACTATTATTAAATTGATTTTATATAATTTTGTATCACATTTATTATTTTATGGAGGAAATATTATAATAGGTGTTAATTTATTATTTATATTTATAATAATAATTTTTGATTAATTAAATTATAATTTAATTGTTCAGTATTAATTCCTATTTTTTTTAATATTCTTATAAAACTATTATTTTAAATTTTCTAAGAAATTAATTTTATATTTCATGTTTTTAAATTTATGTATTTTATACAATAGTCCTTGTTTTCAGTTATGCCGGGTCATTTATTTTGTATTTACTTTTACATTACCATTCTTGTACCCTTGTCTATGGGGTTTTAGTTTGTCATTACCATTACTAAAAATTGTTGTACCATAATATTTGTAGTTAAATAATCAGTTTACCATTACAAAATATCATCTTAACCTGACATAATTCAATACCCGTATATGATTTCCTTTATACACTTACATATCCATTACATTAATTTTATTTCCTTTACATAAATTCTTTTTTACCCTTATGTAAGAAGTTTATACTTTTTTATTTATTTGATTAAGTATTATGTACCGTTAAATAAGTAGTTTATATTTCTGATTTCAATTATTAATGTTTATTTTACCCATTAATAAGTTGTATAAACATTTCAGTACCCTTATTTTAATTTTATACCACCTTTTTGTAACATATATTATATTTATTTTAACCATACATTAATTCTATTGTAACTTTACGTTAGATTTAGAAAGTTCATTTTACCTTTAGGTTAGTTTTCTTATACCCTTAAATTGGAATATGAATTTACTTATCACCCAAAAATAATGTCAATTTTATATTTACATAGAACATAAATACCCTTAAGTGATCTATTTCATATATATTTTTCCCTTAAGTGAAATTCATTTTATGCTTATGAAAGTTAATGGAGTACCCTTATGTATCTTCTTAAACCATTATGTAGCATATATAATTTATAATTTACCATTACGAAACCCATGTAACAACTCTTAAATAATTTTTTTAACTTATTACCTTTATCTTCTAACTTATAAATGTAATTTACCTTTATTAATTTTTTTATGATATGTTATGGACTTATGAAACAATTTTCTACCCTAATTCATGTACCATTACATATGATACTTCTAAAATTAAATATTATATGCTTAAATTATTGTATCCTTTCAGTATGTTATGAATTCCATTACATTCATGTTTTTATAGTAGATTTAGTTCCTTGATAAAATGGTTCCATGATTGAATCACATTCATTATTTGTTAATTTTAGCATCATACTTCAAACAATAATACGTATCTATTTTAATTTCTAACTTTTATGTTTTAAATTTTTGATGAAGGTATCTGAAACATCCATAGAATGATGGTTCATATATTTTATTAAAGTAATAGTATCCTTTGGGATTAAACTATAAATTTTGATTCAAGAATGAACTGTAAAAATGTAAAGAGGAAAGAATTAATGAAATATAGAATCATTGAGAAAAAATAATTATATTGTGGTGATTTTCTATTAGAGTAGTGATTTAATGAATGTTCCAATTTCAACATTAAATATTTAAATTCCAATGATCATTATTTCAACTCTACCATTCTTAATTAACTCTTTCCAATATTCTAGTTATCTTTATTATTTTTAGAGGTGTTGTGATGTAATGAACCAAAGCTTCATTAATGGAAATCCATATTGATCTAATCAAATGTCTCTTTATGTAAAATTTTTATATAAAATGTCAACTTCATTGGTTTTATGTTATGAATTGTGACCGTTTCTTTTATAGTCGTTGAACAGTGATCACATGATTAGAATAAATATAGGGCTTTAACAAACCCAATTTACTCAGACAAAGGAAGCGATGGCCTCATCCAGTAGAATTGCTCCATACGAAGCCCATTTGTCAGAACTTGGAAAATAGGTGGCGTCTTTGGGCATTGATCTTGATCAAGCCCAAGCTGGGCTTCATCATGTCAGGCTCGAACGTGACTGTCTACGGGAAAAGTGGAAGTTGATAGAAATTACTACTCGAGCGATGTTATCTGAGCCACTCCAAGAGTCTGTCACCATCGCACACCTTACCCTTAGGTCTTAGGCAGTTTTTTAAGGGGTTATGAAACAAATCTCAAGTACTATGTTCATGTATATTATTTTTTTGTATATAATAATGAATATACTTCCTTGTCATTATTGATATATTGTATATAGTTTTTAAAGTGCAAATACGGTTTTTAGTTATTATTTAATTAAGAATTATATTTTATTGAATTAAATTATTTTTGAATTAAATAAAATCTTAATAAAATATTATTATTTTTATTATTAAAATAATTTTATTATTTATAAATGATCATATAATTTTATGATTGCAATTGTAATTTTTATTATGGTTTGAAAGCCATTTTTGTCAAAACCTGTGAATTTTCAATAAATGTCGGTTTTTATTTTAAATGTGAAAACTAAAATATTTAGAAAATTATTTAGATAAAATAAATGTTATTTCTAAAATCAGGACGTCAAAATTATCCAATGGTGAATTTTTCATAATTTTCTGAGACAGTCAATTTTTTGGGTAAAAATTAAATACTGTTTAAATATATAATGTGTTTTATGAAAACATAATGTCCCAGTAGTGATGTAATAAAATACTATAAGCATTATGTTCAGACAATTTATGTTGTAAATTTAAAATAATGTGATTTTGGATTTTTTTGACTTACTTTTCAAATCATTAATGGACCCTTCAAGACTTATTAAACACCTTGTCTTTTTAAATTGTTTTCCATGGGAGTGTTACTCACCTCCACAAAAGAAAACATATTATTTTATGATGTTGGGACTTTGACTTTATAAAATATTGTTTTCTTATTCCCTTTTCCAAATACCATGGGCAAAAACCCTACTATGGTTTGTGGTTTGGATTAATATAATATAATGTGTCCCAAACCTAAATAATAAAGGATTCCCTCACCTTTCCTATATAAACCCACCCAAGATACCACTTCCTCCTCACCCAAAGCCTTTGGAGTTCGTCCAACATCTTCCCTACGTTCATTAGAATCCTCCCAAGGTTCCCCAAGCTCCCATTAAGCCTCTTGCAAGCCTCTCTCAAGCCTTTGGAAGCACACTTCCATGTAAGGGTTTTTTCTTCCTTTCGCTTTTTTTTTCAAATTTTTGTAATATTATTATTCCCTTTTAATTTCAATTATAAATTCTGAGGTATTGTTTAAAAACTCCCTCATAGTTCCGTCTTATTGTTTGAATTATGGGATACCCCTTTCTCTCTCATTAAATGCCTCCAATGTACACCCGTTACTATACCAAAATTCCGAAAGTAACTTCTCTCTCCTCATTTACATTCAAGCAATACTTTTGTATCATGAATCTAAATTCAATTACAATTGTTGGTACACATGTCTATATAACCCCTTACTGTCCATTTCATGTATATATGAATATACACCCCTTTCTCTCTCATCAACCATTTTTATGAATTCTTATATCACGCCGCTACGCTGCCGAAATTGCACCAATTTTCTAA
This sequence comes from Viscum album, assembly GCA_963277665.1. Lineage (NCBI taxonomy): Eukaryota > Viridiplantae > Streptophyta > Magnoliopsida > Santalales > Viscaceae > Viscum > Viscum album. Next base: position 912,765,434 of record OY728143.1, on the reverse strand, counting down.
GCCAATGCCATTGTGTAGTGAATACCATGCCCATTTCTCCATCAAGGGTATTCACCTTCATTCACATTTAATTATTGATTATAAAGTTTCATTCCACAATCCTGTGTCGTGGAATATATATGATTATGTTTTATGAATCCATGCTTTATGATCCATGTGGCACACTTATTCATGAAATGAAATGTTTAAGAAGGGTGCACCCTTATTGCACTCCAATGCATTGGGTAAAGTATAGTATCATGATAAGTCATGTGAAATGAGTGTTGACTCATGCTAATTCAAGTGCTACAGGGGTTTACTCATGCTTCATGTGTAATGAGTATTTACTCATACTATGTGTGCAATGAGCCTTGGCTCATGCTAATTCCATGTTAAGTGTTATTGCCACATTTCCATGTTATGATTATCAAGCTTTATCATAACATTATGTTCATTTTTTTCTTGTGATCTATTGATATTCCTATTTTCTAACATGTATAGTAATCCACATGTATTCCATTTTTATTACCTTACTGGGCTTTATAGCTAACCCATTTTCTTATGCATGTCCTCAGGTTATCCCATGCAATGATAAGTACGAGGGAATTTAGTGGTCATGTAACCAGAGTTTTCAATAAAGATGTTTTATTTCATGTTTTAAGTTGTTATGTAATGACCCTAAGCCCCAAAGACACTAGACCTCCCGATCATCCTTATTGTATCAAGTGAATAGTTTATGTAATAAATCATGTTTAAGTTTGTAATAAAAGCAGGGCTATTATAGTTGGTATCAGAGGATATTTTTAGTTATTTTTGGGATTAGAATTAGAAAACCCTAGTAAATCCATAGATACAAGACTAAGTATAATAAAAACATCCCTATGTTTTGGTATGTACTGAGTAAGTGGTTTATCAAACAAATACATCCCTTTCTGGATACGAGCAGGTAGAGCCGGCTCTGGAACAGATGTATCCTAGGTGTAAAACCCAAAAACACCGCTTTGAGCTAGACTTGAATAGGAACTGGTGCACAACAATGGGCCTTACTGAAATCTTGGTTATGACACTCCCGGGGAATATGTTTTGATAAACTCACAAGTTTAATATGAACCCTTATTAAGGGAAAAAATGCCCCTATGAATATATGTAAGAAAGTAGACCATGAAAATCCTAGATTGAATCCTACAGACTCATGAGTTAAAAAAATAAGAGTTTATTTATAAGTCATCAACTTTTGTCTTTGGATTACCCTTTATGTGTTACCCACTAACTTTCCCTTTATTCTAGCCAATTGTCGGTAATAGGAGGACTCAGGCTAACAACAGGTGTGAAGATCAGTGTGATGATTGTACTAATGAGATGCCCAATCCAATGGGAGCGGGAATCATAAAAATTGTCATGATTCTCTCTCAGCTAACTCAATATTTGAATAGAAACACTGGTCAAGAGGAATGTCCAAACCCCCCTAAGAAGAAAAAAGTCGCTATCGAGAGCTTCATGAGACAAAGGCCTCCAACTTTTAGTGGATCATCTGATCCCATGATCGCTGAACAATGGATCAACTCTATTGAAACGTTCTTCTTCATCCTTCAATGATTTTAACAAGAGAAGGTTCTCCGGGAAGCTTATCGTATGGAGGGTGAAGCTGATCAATGGTGGACGTTGATAAAAAATGTGAAGCCTGAGGAGGAGATCGAGGCACTGGAATGGAAGGATTTCCAAAAGATGTTTTTCGATAAATATTTTCCACGCACCCTCCATCTTAAGATGGAAAGGGACTTCCTTTCTCTCAAGAAAAATGAAGAAGAATTTATTGGAGCGTATGAGGAAAACTTCCCAAGGCTTTCACGATATGCTTCCAGCTTTTTCATTACCCCCGAATACAAGTTTGACCGCTTCTTTGGTGGCTTGAAACCAAGCTTGCGGAAAGAATTAGCGATCCGTGACTTCGACAACTATGAGGAAATAGTCTGATATGCCCTCAAGGTCGAAATAGAGATCGAGGAATCATAGGGGTATCATGGGGAAAATAAGTGTAAGGTGGACTTCAATGATGGCGGTCTGATGGATAAATACAATGGTGCTAAGAAGACCCAGCACCCCACTTGCCAAAACTGCGGAAAGATGCACCCTAGAAATTGCCTCAAGGGGACGAGGAAATGCTTTAGGTGTGGAAGATAAGGGATCCTAGCTGTTAACTGTCGGCAAGAAAGATCCACGGCTACGATAGAGGATAGGAACGCTTCGTTCGAACCTCAACGCATTGTTCATTGCTACAAATGAAAATAACCGGGGCATCTTTCAAATCAGTTCCCTAATACAAAGGTTTTCGGAGGCAACCAATAACCTCCAAGGCAGCAAGGAAGAGCATTTTCCATCACTTCTGCCGAAGTGAACCCCGACGACGAAGTGGTGACAGGTACGCTAGTTATTCATTCAATAATAGTAAATGTACATTTTGATTCAGGTTCTACGCATTCTTTTATATCTAGAAATTTTAGTAGAACAATCCCAGCACCACCAGAAACCAAGGAATTGATGATGTCGTTGAGTATGGAAAATTGGGCAATCATTGCATCCCATGAATATAATTCCTCCCCTGTTATAATCTGTGGATTAAACTTCCCGGCGAACCTCATCATACTCACTCTAGTGCAATTTGATGCAATTCTTGGCATGTATTGGATTTCCTTATATAACACCAACATAAATAGTCGGGAGAGGGAAATCACACTCCATTTGGAGAATCGACCCCCCAGTTCTTTACAAGTGTAAGGAGGAAGATGAATCTCATTTATCTCCATCATCTCAAGCATGGATATTACTGCCCTATGATCACACGTATCTAGCTCAGATGATTGATTCCAAGGAAGAAACCATCCTTGAAGAAATGCCTATTGTGAGGGAATTCACTGAAGTATTTCCTGAGGAACTGCTTGGTCTTCCTCCTAGAAGAGATGTTGAATTCTAAATTGAACTTATACCAGGGGCGCTACCAATATATAAGACTACATAATGAATGGTTGTTGTGAAACTTAGAGATCTGAAGAAATAAATACATGAGAATCTAGATAAAGGGTTTATATTCCCAAGTGATTCACCATGGGGTGCACCAGTCCTCTTCATCAAGAAGAATGATGGGTCAATGAGGCTTTGCATCGATTATCGTGAACTTAATAAAATCATGACAAAGAAAAAGTATCCTCTACCATGGATCGATGAATTGTTCGATCAGCTTCATGGAGCACAATACTTCTCCAAGGTAGATTTGCGATCAGGATATTATCAAGTAAGGGTGAAGAAGGAAGATGTCCCCAAGAATACTTTTCGTACAAGATACATGCACTATAAATTCATAGTAATGCCTTTCGGACTCACCAATGCACCAGAAATCATCATAGACTTGATGAATAGAGTCTTTAGAGATTAACTAGACAAATTTGTGGTAGTATTTATAGATTATATTCTATTATACTACAAAACCAAGGAGGATCATGAGGATCATTTAAGAACTGTACTGGAGGATTTGTGCAATGAGAAGCTCTATGAAAATTACAACAACTGTGTGTTCTAGTTGAAGGAAGTCTCATTCTTGGGTCATATCATCACAAGAAATGGGATATCTGTGGATCTCTCCAAAACAGATGCAATCAAGGGATTTCTGAGGCCAACATCGGTATTGGATATCCGTAGCTTCTTGGGGTTAGCTTGATATTATCGACAATTTGTGAGAAATTTCTCACGATTGTACAACCCTCTTACTAAGCTATCTCGAAAGGGAGTAAAGTTTTCTTGGATTGATGAATGCGAATAAATCTTCAAGGAGTTGAAAAGGAGGCTTATCACTGTGCCCGTGGTCACTTTACCCACAAGTGGGGAAATTTTTGTGGTATTTAGTGATGCTTCGAAGAAGGGCTTAGGCTGTGTGTTGATGCAGAATGATAAAGTGATATCCTATGCCTCAAGGCAGTTGAAAATCCATGAGTGAAACTATCCAATGCATGATCTGGAGTTGGCGGTGGTGATCTTTGCCTTGAAAATCTGGCGACACTATCTCTATGGGGAGAAATGTGAGATATATATTTACCACAAGAGTCTTAAATATATATTCACACGGAAAGAGATTAATATGCACCAGAGAAGATGGATAGAGCTCATCAAGGATTATGACTATTCAATACATTACCACCCTGGGAAAGGGAACAAGGTGGCAGATGTCCTATGTAGAAAGGACCCATCGATTCTATTAATGATTAGAATTGAGAAGGATCCAATCTTCTTGGACTTGATAAAGATGGACATTGGAATCATAAAGAAGGGAACATCATCAATCCTTTCACAAATTATTGTTCAACCATCTATTTTGGAAAATAAAGGATGCTCAAAAGGATGATGTGGGAATTTTGGAAAAAGTGGAAGCTATCAAAAAAGGGAAATCCTTGATGTTTAATGTTAATGAAGAAGGAATTGTGCGATTTGGGGAAAATCTATGTGTTTCATCACGTCCGGAGCTAAAGAAGTAACTTTTGGATGATTCACATAGAGAAAATTTCTCTATTCACCCAAGGAGCAAAAAGATGTATCGAGATCTCCGAGAAAACTTTTGGTGGGATAATATTAAAATGGAGATCGCTGAATATACATCAAAGTGCCTGGTGTGCTAGCAAGTGAAGGCAAAGTGGTAGAAGTGTAAGGGGATGATGCAACCATTGCCTATACAAGAATGGAAATGGGAGAACATTACCATGGACTTTGTCACCGGATATCCGAGGACATCCAAAGGCAACAATGCAATCTGGGTTGTTGTGGATCGTCTTACAAAGACGGCACACTTCATTGCTATTCAGAAGGATTTCTCTTTGGATCAACTGGCACATATATATATCAGGGAAGTGGTAAGGCTGCATGGAGTGCCACTATATATTGTGTCTGACCAAGATCTAAGATTCACCTCTATGTTTTGGAAGAGTCTTAAAAAATATCTGAATACTGAACTGAACTTCAGTACAGCCTATCATCATCAAACTGATGGACAATCTGAGCAGACTATCCAAACACTTGATGATATGTTAAGAGCATGCTCAATGGACATTAAAGGATAATGGGATCAACATCTTTCTCTGGTTGAGTTCTCTTATAATAAAAGTTTCCACTCGAGCATCCAAATGGCACCATATGAAGCCCTGTATGGGAAATTGTGCAGAACACTGGCATGTTGGGATGAGGTCGGTGAACGTAAGCTGCTTGGACCATAAATGGTCGGGGAAATGGTGGAGAAGGTGAAAACCATTCAGCAGCATAAGAAGGCAGCCCGGAGTCGACAGAAGAGTTATGCGGATAATCTTCAACGATACCTTGAGTTTAAAGTTGGAGACATGGCTTTTCTACGCAAATATCAGTGGAAGAAGGTCATGAGGTTTGGAAGGAAAGGGAAGTTAAGTCCAAGGTACATCGGCCCCTTCGATATTCTTGATCGTGTCGGGGCTGTGGCCTATCGACCAGCACATCCACCTACCATGGCCAAAGTACATGATGGATTTCATGTATCCCTCTTAATGATGTACACACCAGACCCTTCACATGTACTCTCTTCTGAGGTGGTAAAGTTGGAGGATGATCTTTTTTATGAGGATAAACCAGTGAATATCTTAGATCGTAGAGAAATAGTTCTATGAAATAAGACAATGCCCATCATCAAGGTGTTTTGGAGAAACCAAAAGTTTGAAGAAGTGACTTGGGAATTGGAGGAAATGATGAAGCTGAGTTACCCACATCTGTTTTAGTGTGGGAAAAGGAAATTTCGAGGGTGAAATTTCTTAAGGGGGGAATATTGTAATGACCCAAATATTCATTAATGGAAATCCCTCTTGATCTAATTAAATGTCTCTTTATGTAAAATGTTTATATAAAATGTCAACTTATTTGGTTTTATGTTATGAATTGTGACCGTTGCTTTTATAACCGTTGAACAGTGATCACATGATTAGTATAAATATAGGGCTTTAACAAAGCCAATTTACTCAGACAAAGGAAGTGATGGCCTCATCTAGTAGAATTGATCAATAAGAATCCCATTTGTCAGAGCTCAGAAAAGAGGTGGCGTCTTTGGGATTTGCTCTTGACCAAGCCCAAGCTGAGCTTCATCATGTCAGGCTCGAATGTGACCATCTATGGGAAAAGTGGAAGTTGATAGAAATTACCACTCGAGCGATGTAATCCGATCCACCGCAAGAGTCTGTCACCATCGCACACATTAACCTTAGGTCTTATGCAGCTATTTTAAGGGGTTATGTAACAAATATCTAGTACTATGTTCATGTATATAATATTTTTTTATATAATAATGAATATACTTTCTTGTCATTATTGATACATTGTAAATAGTTTTTAAAGTGAAAATAGTATTTTCAGTTATTATTTAATTAGGAATTATATTTTATTAAATTAAGGGATTTTTGAATTAAGTAATATTTTAATAAAATACTAATATTTTTATTTTTAAATTATTTTTATTATATATAAATGATCATATAATTTTATTAATGCAAATGTAATTTTTATTAAGGTTTGAAGGCCATTTTTGTCAAAAACCGTGAATTTTCTATAAATGTCGGTTTTTATTTTAAAAGTAAAAATTAACATATTTAGAAAATAATTTAGATAAAATAAATGTTATTTCTGGAATCAGGACATCAAAATTATCCAATGGTATATTTTTCATAATTTTATGAGACGGTCAATTTTTTGGGTAAAAATTAAATATTGTTATAATATATAATGTGTTTTATGACATCATAATTACCCAATTGTGATGTGATAAAATACAATAATCTTTATGTTCAGCCAATATATTTTTTAACATTAAAATAATGTGATTTTGGGTTTGTTTGACTTACTTTTCAAAGCATTAATGGAACCTTCATGACTTATTAAACACCTTGTCTTTTTAAATTGTTTTCCATGGGAGTCTGACTCACCTCAATATAAGAAAACCTATTATTTTAAGATGTTATGACTTTGGCCTTAGAAAATATTTTCTTCCTCTTCCCTTTTCCAAAAACTATGTGCAATAACCATGGGATGGTTTGGGGTTTGGATTAATTATAAGGGGTCCCAAACCTAAATAATAAAGAATTCCCTCACCTTTCCTATATAAACCCACCCAAGATCCCACTTTCTACTCACTAAAAGCCTTTTTAGTTCGTCCAACCTATTCCATAATCTCTCTAGAATCATCCCAAGGTTCCCCAATCTCCCAAGAAGCCTCTCTCAAGCCTCTTTCAAGCCTCTCTCAAGCCTTTGGATGCACACTTCTAGGTAAGGGTTTTTTCTTCCTTTCACTTTTTTGTAAAATTTTCTTAATATTGTTATGACCTTTTAATTTCAATTATAAATTCTGGTGTATTGTTTCTCACCTCCCCCATACTGCCCTCTTATTGTTTTAGTGATGGGATTCCCCTTTCCCTTTCATTAAATGCCTCCCATGTACACCCGTTACTATGCTGAAATTCCGAAAGGAACTTCTCTCTCCTCATTTACATTCAAGAAATACTTTTGTAACATGAATCTAATTTCCCTTACAATTGTTGGGACATATATCTATATGACCCCCCTTATTTTACATTTCATGTAGATATTATTAGATATCCCTTTCTCTCTCATCAACCATTTTTTATGAATTCTTATATCACGTCGTTACGCTGCCGAAATTGCACCGATTTTCTAAGCCAGTGACATTGTGTAGTGAATACCATGCCCATTTCTCCATCAAGGGTATTCACCTTCATTCACATTTACTTATTGATTATAAAGTTTCATTCCACATTCCTTTGTTGTGCAATAACTTATAATGTTTTATGAATCCATGTTTTATGATCCATGTGGCACACTTATGCATGAAATTAAATGTTTAAGAAGGGTGCGCCCTTATAGCACTCCAATGCATTGGGTAAAGTATAGTATCATGATAATTCATGTGAAATGAGTGTTGAATCATGTTAATTAAAGTGCAATGAGGGTTTACTCATGCTTTATGTGCTATGAGGATTTACTCATGCTCCATGTGCAATGAGCCTTGGCTCATGCTAATTCCTTGTTAAGTGTTGTTTCCACCTTTCCATGTTATGATTATCAAGCTTTATCATGCATTTATGTTCATGTTTCTCTTGTTCTCTATTGATATAACTATTGTCTAACATGTATTGTACTCCTCATGTATTCCATGTTTATTCCCTTACTGGGCTCTATAGCTCACCCCTTTTCTTATGCATGTCCTCTGGTTATCCCATGCAATGCTAAGTACGAGGGAATACAGTGGTCATGTAAAGGAAAATTTCAATAAAGATGTTCTATTTCATGTTTTAAGTTGTTATGTAATGATCCTAATCCACAAAGACAGTAGACCTATAGATTATACTTGTTGTATCAATTGAATAGTTTATGTAATAAATCATGTTTAAGTTTGTAATAAAAGCAGGGTTGTGATATGTGATTTCCCAGTTTTCACACATGTGAAATACCTCTATAAAAAAGATAGTTTCTAATTATTCGTACATGATAAAAAATATGGACCAAATAGGCTTGGTCTATCATGTAAAATAATAAAGGTTCTATCTACAACTAAAAAAGACTAAGTGATAGGTTTGGACCACTTCTTTGAATATCATGGGTTTTCCTATTCTTGAGAAAGGTGGAAAAGCTCTACTATTCCATAAAATATGAGAAGTTCAGTCTCCAACTATAAAATAATATTTTCTTTATTTTTTATTTAGTATAATTCATCCTTATTATTTATAATGGATTAATGAATATAGTATGTTCATATTTAACTGAAATACTGTAAAAGTATAGGGGTTCTTGCCTATTATCATTATTCATGTGACAAACTATTTGAACATTATATTATCATTTATCAATTATTTTGTTTGAATAAATATTACACTATTAATTTCATAATTGTTCTTAAAAAGTATCAAATGAATATTCATCCACGTCTAGACCTTCTTTCTATCCATATCAGGGATAAAAATTCATTTCATAGAAGGTTCTTCTAAGGATAGTTTATGCACCATTATTTTTTATGATAAACACTATATATTCTACATAGTTCATGATCTAAATTTTTACTTTCATTTCTAAAAATTATTTTACACCTATTTTTCTATGGAAAGATTTTTTTTAGTGAAATTTCTAGAAACATATGTCATACGTCCCCTTAGACAACCACACATCAATGTAAGTGATTATACACATTATAAGTATAATATCGAGGTCTTTTTAATGAATATAGGAAATTAATATTATAAAAATATGATTGCAAAATACATACTTCCTAGTGTATAGTTGAATATAATAACATGAAATAGGGATTTTAAGCATGTGTTAAATTATAAAATAGTGAATATTATTTATAATGATTTATGTACAAAAATGAATAGTCATATTTCTTCTAGAAAAAATTACTTATGATATTTTTGGGATTTTAAAATTAACCCATCATGGAACTAATAAGATATAGAGAGCCAAATTTGGAATACATCATATAGAAAATCAAGAATTAAAAATTCATGAAAATCAGATGATCAAATGTATTTACAATAGATATAATAATATTAATAAAGACATGGTTTCTCTTCTTTAGATGTAGAAGAATAAAGTAATTACTTATATAATACTTCAATAATTACTTATAAAATTTCACTCTAATAATTTTTTAGTTAATTAAAGAAATTATTTTACCCAATATATTATTGATGAAATATTTGGATCTAATATTAAGTTTGAAATGGAATTAAAGGGTAGTGATAGCGATGTTTTTGAAAAAAAAATAATGGTATTTTAATTAAATATTAGACTACTATTTATTATAACCCTTATAATTGGGAATCCGATGTGGGTGAGAAGGATCACTTTAAAAACATAATAAAATGTGTTTATATGTTGATGAAAAGTAAAGTGGTTTTGTGAGATGATCTAAAAATGACAATAAGATATATAAAATAATTAGTAAAAAAATATATTCTAAAAAATATAAACGTTATTCCAAACTAATTTGAATAAAATGTTATTAAAATCGTCATATAAAATATGATTTTCAAAAATTTAAACAAGAAGGAAAAGATAAGTGCTATAATAAAGAATTAGTAAAATATATCTTACTAAATGAAGTTTTATAGAGGTGTCAATCTCAATAAGTGAAGTATCTAAACGTGAAAACTAAATAAGTAACATTGGTTTTAGGGATACACATAATGAGGTAACTAAATCATTCTTTTCAACATTATTTAATACTTATTTTGTAAAAAAAATATGATTATGAAATAAGTAATATGTGTGATTTTATTTCGGTTTATCAATAATATTATAACATGATTGATAAAATAAAAGGTTAAATTTAAATGCTATAAAAGTTAAATTTAAATGATGATAAATTATATAATGGGATAAAATAATGATATGTTAATATGAAAATTGAAAATAAAGTTTTGGTTCAACTAAAGAAGAATTAATAAAATTATGATGCATGTTCTAACTATAAGGAGACGGAAAATCCTCAAAATGAAAATTATATGTCAAAACATATAATAATTGTTTTTATAAGGACAATGAAGACTAATAAAGGATATTAAAAAAAATATTATATTCATAAAGATGAGAAATGATAAAAGAATCTATTGGAGGAAAATAATAAATAATAAATTCACCATCCTACTCTAATAGTAAAATCTAGATATCATTGGATATTTCTGAAAATGAAAATGAACAGATTAAAATTAATGTTTTTTATTTAGAATAATATATTTAATATATTTTAAAAGGACAGTAATTGTTAAAAAAATATTATATCCATGAATAATATATATATAAATATATTCAGTTGTAGCTATAAGATTCATAAGATGTATAATCATATATTTTTCTGAAATTTATAATTGAATGGGTTCTGTTGTTAATTTTTTATGTGTGGAACAATTGGGATATATGCTTCAGATTACCATAAAATCATGTTTAATAATTATGACTCAAATGGTATTTATTTCAAAAACTAATTTCAATTTAAATAGGGTGTAAGATTATAAAACATGGGTTACTAAATGATCGTGTTCAAATCCAATAGGTCCCAGAATAGTTTACATGCCTAGATAAGTATTTCATATGTACATCATGCACATTATCATTTTCTTTATAAGATGGTACGATAAAAATCACATAAATATTTTTCTCAAATGGAATGAAAATCTATTTTTGTAGTTAAAATCGCTAGTCTTATAGCATGGACATTAAATTATTTATTTATTTCTAAATTCATACAAGTTCATTCATTAAATATTTTAATAGATTCTTTGATTTAGGGGGAGTGTGTTCTTGAACATGAAGAAATTCCATTTATAATGAACTAGTTATATATATTTTTTTTTGAATGAATTAATATTTACTTGAAAATATATATAAATGAAAAAAATCTCTATGTCCAATAAGTTTTTCCAACATATTTACTCTAAATTTATTAGATAAGGATTAATATTTTTTGAATTATTTGAAAATATATTTCAAATTCATTGATGAATTTTTAAGGATAAGTATCAATTTAGGTGGATTTATCATTTTTGTGTTCAAATTTTTCATCATGATGAATTCATTTGAAAATATATATTTAAAGTAAAAGATGAAATTATAATTCAGGATTATTATCGAATTATTACTCTAAATGAGTGTGTGTGGAGGGAGTTTTTTCTATTAACTTATTTTATCCTATATTATTATTTATGTCTACTGTATATATTGTTTTATTTATACACATTCGTGTCATGTAATTTGGTTACTTCCATTTAAAAATTCTAATTTATATTGATCTTTAATTTTTTTAACATAATTATTATGAATAAAATTCATACTTTTTTGACTTGTAATATTATTTATATTTTATTTACTAGAAGAGGATGATTATTTAGAAAAGGATATTATATTAAATGAAATTGTTAGTTAATTTGATAAATTATAAAATACTACAGAATATTTAGTGTTTTGTTTTTAATTTTTACATTTGAATTTACAAAAAAATAGGAAACTGTTTGTCCCGATACACTATGATTTTTTTAAATTAATCATTGCTTCATTGATAAATTTGAATCCCACTCTTGTAGATTGTATAATTTTATTATGGGAAGTATAGTTTTACTTTAGTTAAACAAATCCTAATTTAATATCAATAAAATTATTATTTTTATTATAAATGAGATATTTTAATTAAATTATATTTGAATGACGATTTTTTGATCATTTGAAATTACATTAAATATATCACTAACATTTAATTAATTTGATTAAATTTTTTACCACATATATTATTTTATTGATGATATATTGTTACATGTGGAAATTTTATATTATTTTTAATGAAATTAGTTTTTTTAATTAATTTTTTATTTATTTCTTCATTTTTATACCTGTTATTTTAATATTCTTTATAAATATGTTTTTTAAATATTTTATTCATTTTATTTTATAATGTTTATTTTTACCATTAGGTGACTTTTGATAGATATACCTAGATAAACACTTATATAGGGATTTTTTATTTCTCTTCACCTTTATGTGAGCTCTACTGTACCTTTATCTTAGGAGTTTTAGTCTGTATTTACCTTTACAAAACTTTGGAGTACCCATATCTAAGTAGTTCAATTTTGGTTTTAACATTTTTTATATTCTGGTAAACCTTCCAAATTTTTTTACCCTTATATGAGTTCCTTTTCACACTTACATATCCTTTGAATTCTTTTTATTACTATAATGTAACATCTATTATACCATTATTTTTGTATTTTATCCTTGTTTTTACCTTTATATGAGTTTAAATTTACCTTATGTCAGTAGTTTATCTTTATTCATACCATTACACAAGATTAGTTTACCCTTACATAAGTATTTTAACCTCTCATGTAACCATATGAACAATTTAGCCTACCAATAAGTAACATATGTTATTGGAATATTACACTTACAGAAATTCTATTTTACCTTTACATGTGTTTTAAAAAATACATATTAACTTTAAATATGTTTCCATATAACCATCGGTTGGTATTCATATTTCTTAACCAGAAATAAGACAGTTTTAACTTTTCTTAGTGAAAAAACACCCTTATGTGACCTATCTAAAATGTATCTTAACATTACATGAGATTAAATTTATCCTTATGTAGGTAAATAGAAAACCCATATACATCTCATTGTAACATTAAAATGTATATAAAATTTCTAATTTACCCTTAAAAAACCCATGTAAAATATTATATATCCTCAGACAACTCTCATTACCATTAAAAATTATATGGAAAATGAAATTTACCATTATGAAAAAATTGTAAAATATTTTTAACCATAACACAACTTTATACCATAACAAATATGCCATTATATAGCGCATTCCATACCATTATGTATTGTATGATTAAATTGATATATCTTTTAACTTGGTTTTGAATTATCTTATTTTCCACTAACCATTCCGGAAGTTGGTCCCTAATGTTGTGGTACCAGGATTGAAGTTAGGGATTATTTGATAATTTTATCACGATACATAAAATGATAATACGTTTCTTTTTGAAATTCTAACCATTTGGTTTTAAAATTTTTATGATGAAATAATATATATTTCCCTGGAGATGGTTTGTTGAATATTATTGAAGGACAACAATTTTTAGGGATTTAACTATAAATAATGGATGAGGAAAGTAGTATAGATCACATTACGTAAGAAGAATTACTGAATTGATGAACCATTGAGGCATAATAGTACATTCTACTGACTAACTATGTAATTTATAGTTTCCCATTATTTACCTATTATTCATTAAAAATTAAAGGGTTGAATATTACTCTTTCTACATCATCATTCTTCATCAACACATTTTTATAGTCAATATATTATTATTATTTTCTATAAGATTATATATTTACACGTTTTCACACATGGATAATACCACATTCAAAAATATGTGATTGGTTATGCTTACATGATCAAACCAGGATAACATAGGTTTTATACCTTCTATAAAATATTAAAAGGATGTTCTGCACCTACAAAAGACCAAGTGACTATTTATAGCATCTTCTTAAAAAATCATGGATTCTACCTTTTCTGAGAAATGGTCGTAATGGTCTAGTATTCCATATAATATGATAGGTTTATTGTGCTCATGTAAAAGATATGTTCCTCCCATTATTTTAGTGAGTAGCGACCCTCTTCTTGGGATAGAGGAGATTAAAGAGTATAGTATGTTCACATTTGATTAAACTACTATAAAAATACTAGTGTTCATGTTAATAATTTTTATTCTACTACCTAACTATTTTAACACATAAATGATATTTATATAATGTAATTATTGAATAAATATTTTTTTGTTAAATTTATATCAATGTTTTAAATAATTAAATGTACTATTTATCACTTCTTGTGCATCTTTTCAAACTAATCCAGGACATAAAATGGGATACATGGACAATCATGGGTTCAATTATTATATTTTCATTAAATTTATTATAAACTAACACACTAGTTATATAACCTTTTCGTCAGACAAATATTGGTGGGTTCTATGTGTCTTCCCAATCATTCATGTTGTGGAGGGAAGGGATGGATGACAACTCTATCTTCCCAAATCCCCCTATAAAAATAATAATAGAATTAATTTTTCATGATAGGTATACACGTATGGGATGTAATGGATTGTGATTTGAGTATTCATATATTAAAAATTAATATTATATATTTGGAGATATTTTTGTATGGTGGGGGTCTTGTATGGAAGTAGGAGGGAACGATGTAAATTTCCTTAATTTTTATGAAACACTAATTTGAGTGGAATATGATATGTGGATGTGTATTTGGTGTTGTTTTGGATATCAATATATGGTTATAGTGATTATTTGTAATGTAGTTATATTAATATGGGAACATGGATGTTATTATAAAAGTGGATATATGCATTTGGGGTGTGATAGTGTCAAATCATTGGGGATGTGGTCGAAAGGTACCTTCATGACATATATTATTTTGTTATTAAATTATTACATATGTATGTGATATTTTATGAGAATACCTTAATTTTTTGGTATGATAGTTAACCTAGAATATGTGCATATTTATTTTATTGTTTGTTCCTTAAGGTATTAGTATACATATTTCGTTCTTTCATGAGAGTATTTGAGTTTGGTCTTAATGATAATATCTATATTGTCACCACATTATATTTATATTATTATTATATTTTATAGGTTTTATATATGGTAGTAGTGACCTAGAAAAACATTACTTGTTGATGGCATGGAGTTTCTATTTGATTCACTGTTTTAGGTTTCTCATTTCATATATTCATTATAGACATTGTTTTTATTGTAATTTGAATTCATTTTTATATAGTGGTTTTTATATTATTTTATTTATTAGGTTTTTGGTTTTATTTATATATTCCTAGGAGTATGATGATAATGATCACTGTTTGGGTATTTTATAAACCTGATTCTAGACACTTATTTTTGACCAATTGATGAAGGGATTCAGGGGTCATTCTTATATTCACTATAGACCTAAGAAGGGTTCACACTGTTGGTAGGTCATGGAACCATATATTTCTGAAAATAAACTCCAAGGATCAATTATCAATTAAATGTATCATTCACGTAGAAAATGAATTTAAACTATAAATGACCCCTTTATACTAAATGTGTCTTCATTGTTGTTAGTTGGTCTATATATAATGTATCTGTGAGTCCCATTTCGTTATTTATTGAAACCATAGAGAAAACATATTGAATTCCCATAAGACTTTAAAATATATGTTATCTTTGTCTCCCCTAGCATGAATTTAATATTAAATACATCCTTATTTCCTTATTACAAGACATTTACCCTAAAAACACTATTATCTCTTTCTTATATATCATTAAACTATATATTATTTAATTAACCTAAACATAAAAAACTATACAATTTTGTTTCTCTCTATAAAACATTAAAATATAAGGTACCTTCCAAAACTAATTTAAACCATATATTATTCTTAATATATACATAAACTGTATAATTCAATCCAATATGACATAAAACTATGGAACTCCTTAATATATTATTTTAAACTATAAATTCCCAACATATATATATTCAATATAATAACTTTATATAAGAATTTACACTCTATATCACCTTAATATTTGTATTTAAACATTTCAGATCCCATAATATGGATTTAAACTATATAATTAATTCTAATCATGCTTGAAACTATTGAGTGTATTCTTATATAACAATAAACAAAAAATAGGATTTCAATACACATTTCAACTTAGTGAGACAAAAAATATAGCCGAAAACTATATATTAAATTTAATCAATTACATTGAATGATCATTCACCATTACTTATATTTCTATTAAAACCATTAAATTTAATAAAGTTCTTAGAAAATATAAATATTAATAGTTGTTTATGAGTTGTGTACCTTTGGATCCCTGATTTATCATGTTGGAATCATGGTAGTTAGAAAGGCTATTTTATGGTCCAAAACCATAATGATTCAATTTCATAAACATTTCACCATTTTCCACCCAACTATAACTTGCATCCACCCTCCCCCACCATCATTAATAAAACTCCACAATCAAATAATAGTAAATCACATGTATTGAGATTAGGATTATAAAGGAATATTCATATAATAAAAGTTAAAAAAGGAGAACAAAGGGGTTTTGATGAATTATAGAATAAATATCTAATAGTGGTAAAACATGGAGAATGGGGTCTCCTTATTTATGTTATAGTTTATTAAGAGTCAATATCATCATTATACCAATTAATTACATCCATAACTAAATGAGGAAGATGTTCTAGTATCCTAGGATACTATGTATGTTTTCCTATGAGTGCTAATGTAAATAATATCATTTATAAATGTCTGAATGCCTGAGTTATTTTGGATTTGTCTCAAGAAGAACCATTACTATCCATTTTAGAAAAAATATGAATTATATCTCTCAGTGGAAACAATACTGATATAATCTCAAGATTTTCTGGACCTTCAATCATTATCATGGACATTATGGTATTCCACCATGTTGTGATCTTAACTAGTGAAAATTTTATTATCACGCAATGGTGGAGGCCCTACCCACCCTCAGGGAATGCTTTAGTAGACCCTCTAGTGGACACATTTCCCCTAGGAAAGGTAAAAAATCATAAATATTCTAAACTCTATGAAGAATCTACTTAGACAATTTTATGTGCTTCCCATATTGAAATAATGATGAAATAATACAAATTTCATACTCATGAAGTTGAATATCATCACTATAGAAATCCTCCCTTTAATGATTCATCAATAAGATATCATATAGTTTCTACCTAAATAAATGATGTACCAAAACTATAGTCATTACTCCATATATAAGGGTTTACTTACAAGTGGAAACAAATTAAGGGTGATCTTACTCCATCGAAATCCCAATTAGTCATGATCCTAAGGGATATCATAATGATATCCACACCATGTATCTTAGAATAATTTTTTTTACATGGTAGTATTTATACCATAGATGATGATATAGGATTTGTATATGGACTATCATAATTTTATATATGAGGGGTTATAGTGTTTATATTACGATTCCCTTTTCAAAAAACTTATAGATTGAAGTTTCACGATAGTGTCACCAATAACCAAACATCTGTGGTGAAGACTATAAATGTTCCACATATTAGACTGGAGAGAAGTTTACAGCATAGAGCCTATACATCCCATACCAATATGAGGTTTCCCTTCTATATTGAGAGGAACTTATGATGTTATATTTAATTTCAATATATATTACTATTTTTTGGAAACCATATATCAATAACTGATGTCGTAGTAATTTAATTCTCCATGACAATGATCATCATCGGTCCCTACTATGAATATATCATACTAAACATTGGTTGGTGTTGATAACACCTAATATGAATCCTTCACTCCATATAAGATGGAAAGAGAGTATACTATTATAGAATGTTACTTAAAACTATTTCATGTTTATGGTGGGTCCACCCCTAATTGATTATGCGATGAACTATTTAGTGGAAATAACCTTCTAATGTATTTTCCTTACACCACCCATCTTTGTTACAATCCCAATTCACTCATTTAATAGTTCAGACCATGCTTTCAATATAGTCTGTGGGTCACATTAAACAATATTATCCAACAAAACATACTATATTCCATAATATTCCAATCATACCAAGACACATAATAAACCATGTATGTAGTCCAACCTTATGACACTTATTATATTTGACACTAGTTTCATTTCATCTGGCTCAATGTCATGTGAAGTATCCCACTGTATCTTTAATATTTTCTCATTTACTTCTCCAGTCCTTGATTATGTTCTCATATCAACCATTGGATGTAACATGATATGGGTTTTATCCCATCACGATCCAACCTTTTCATTCTATATATTGGGTTTTCCCCATTTGTTTGACATTATCATTGATAATTTCATTATTTTATTGATCTTTTATTTGTTTTACCCTTGATAAAATAATTTTTATGGTTTATTCCTTTATTTTTGAAGTCTCCTATCATCAATTCTTCCCCACTGATTGATTTATCACTGATACCATCACTAGATTTTTGGATTACATATATTTATTAGAAATGATTACCTTCACAGTAGTACCCCTTTATCTTATTGTTTCTACCTATTGGCCTAAGTTAAATTGAAATTTTTTGGTCGGAGAGACTATCTCAAGAGGGGTTGAATTGAGTTCCTAGTAAAAATATCAGTTAAACAGGTTAAAATAATGTTCCAAAATTAATTTAAATATGGTCTAGTTAAGAAAAATATCTGATTATAATAAGACTTGAGATTTTAAAATATTTATCAAATATTGATTACATATCAGTTAAAATAATATTCAATATTAACATAACCTTTTAAAACATTTTTTCAATAATTTTTTTCAAAAAATTATTAAGGATATATTTAAAAATAACGGTTATTATATAGATTCAAATAGATTTGGTTTTAATGGTTAAAAAAAACAAAAAAAGTGGAAGCGAATACAAAAGGATGGGTCTCAAGATGAGACATAGTTATATCCACTTGGAAATCACTTGATTTCAAATAGTTTATATAAAATAAATTGTCATCCACAACCTTGATCAGGAATTCAATAGTAAGAAAACTATCCAGGCCACACAAGGACCCCTTACACAATAATCATGGGAGTAAAAAATATATTAGGACACACCAGGATCTCTTCCATAGTAATTGTGGGAAACAAGAGTAAAATTTATTTGAGAGTATATCTTTTAATATTCCAGTTTAATGTTTGATACATTCTGTGTGTAGAAATATAAAGTATACACACACTACTCATAATGTAAAGATAAATAAAAAATAGAACAATTCGAAGATATAGATAGATCATATTTCTCTATAAGATATGTTATGTAGATTTTCAATCCTTTAGTGTAGTTTGAAATGATGATTCAGTCATATTTCTAAAATTTTATAGTAGAACAGAGTGTTGTTGACACTTATTTATGAGTGTAATATCTAGATGTTTCTTATTCTCCACTCTCATAGATGTGTGAAGGAAATATTCATCATGTATGTACTCATAATATTCTTTCAATATGTTTCGTATATGATGTAAATGTTATTTTAGGTCTGAGAATATGAACATTGTCTAATCATAACTGCAAAAGGAGGTCTACTTCAAATTTTAACAGCAGTAGATGCAACAAGGAATATCATCTGGACTGTATACTTCTCGTAGTTCATGTCTGAAATGAACACCAATGTATCTATATATAACATTTTAATAAAAATAATTAAAAAAAATTTGTAATAAAATTCCAAAAAATATATCAATTAGAAATATTTAATAATAAATAATAAATAGAAGCATATTGGTGGTGATTGTTTTGAATAGTGAAAATTTTTGGTGGTGTCTTGATCAGGTGTTGACACAATGTATTGTGGGGAATCAACCTTATGTAATGTCATAATCTAGTGATGATTCATTCCATACATTACCAAATTTTACATTCTAGGGGTGGGACATAGTTGGTGTTTTGTTTTTCTACACTTATCCAAATTTCTTTATTGGTAGTGACTCATCTCAATTGTGAGTTAGCATTGGCGGTGAATCATCCTTAATGATGAGTATTTTATAGACATAACCTTAATTTTTACAATATGTATTATATTTTAAAATTCAATCATAAAAATATAACTCATTAGTATCAAAATTAATATGATTTGGCGAGTATTAAAATAATTATGCCAAAAAAAACTCCCCCTTTTTTATGATCACAATTCATGGAATTTTATATACATGGAATCAAAATTAAATCAATACATTTTATAACCATGGAATCAAAATAAAATATAAAGAAAATATATGTATAAAAAATAAAATTATATAGAAAACAAAAAAATTGAATCAAAGTAAGAGTTTTATATAAATAATCCTTAACATTACCCCCTTCTAGAATTATCAAAAATGGTATATGAAAATAATAAATTTATATAATAAAATTAAGAATAAATACAACAAGAATAATCTATGGATTTTCATTATAAAAATCATTGAAACTACACCAAAAAAGTAACATAATAACATATCATAAAAAGATGTCACATCATAGGAAAAAATTCTAATGATAAAAAATGTTAAGGATGATATTAGGGATCATGATGTGCTTTTTTCCCTTTATCTAAAGTTGAAGGTGCAGAGGTATCTGAGGGAGCACGGGAGACGAATGTAGAAACAACAGTAAGAGAAGGATTCTATCTGATGATGATTGGTCTGAGGCATTTCACGACCTCTCTAGGAGATAGAGAAAAGGGTTGGAATCTAGATGGTAAGGGTGTAAGAGTATATTGAGTTTCACCAAGACCTAATAACTCTAGAGTTGTAGCAGAAGGGGTAAAATAGTTTGTAACTAGTATGACATCATATGCCTCAATAACAGTTCCATAAAAATGAAAAAATGGTTCTATAAATTTTATTAATTCCATAATAATGTCCCCAAATCTCTCCATTCAATGAATAAGTATTTCCTCTCTTCAATAAAAAACATTAACAAAGGATTCATGACCTATAAATGATTGAATTATTCTTTAAAATCAATAATCAATAGAGGAATTCTCAAATTTTATTCTTGATACATGAAATGAACATTCAACAAATGCTTGTTATGAATCCTTGAAAGTTAATACAAGAATTATTTGGTTATGGTTTCTTTATCAGCAATTATATAGTATTCATAATTTTTAACCAACATGAGTACATGATCACCATTAAATATGATT
This sequence comes from Viscum album, assembly GCA_963277665.1. Taxonomy (NCBI): domain Eukaryota; kingdom Viridiplantae; phylum Streptophyta; class Magnoliopsida; order Santalales; family Viscaceae; genus Viscum; species Viscum album. The sequence goes on along the minus strand of OY728143.1, from coordinate 912,744,089 downwards.
TTGATTACAGTCTCTAATGTATGATATTGTACACTACCCAAAGCAGCAATATCACAAATTTCATATCATAAAATTGATATTATTAGCTAAATATCGATAGAAGGTGCACTTGAAGAATAATCAAATGTGTTAAGATTCTCTACTTTCTCAAGTAAGGCATCAATAAAATAAGTAATGTTTGACTACATACCTTTATGAATAGACTTCATTGAATCAAAATCACAAGAAATCCCACTATTTTTAGTCTCAACTTCTTGAATGTGGTTTATCATTTTTAGTTGAATGTGTTCTATCACTATCCCAAAAAAAGTACCTTGCATCCTTTTTACATAGCTTAGTGACCTGAGGAATTTTATTTCTCAACAATAGACTAAATCCTGAATACAACCTTTCTCTATGGGATTCCAAGCCACCTCTAGTGACACTATCCACTAGAACTGGGGGAATAATAGATGCTTCCACTCTCTCAGAAGAAAATCATTCTATCAAACCAATAACATAGATATGATTAACTAAATATCCCTTAAGATCTATTTCCTCTTTAATATTAGGTCCACCATTATTTGGTAGATTCCAATAAACATTTCCAATTCCTCATACATTGATTCCATAAAACCTTCATAAGGTTTTATAAAAATATCATCAACAATAGGCTTTTCATCTATAGACACATCCAAATCTAATAAAAATAAAGGCATCAACAAATCCTCGAACATATGATCTCTATGTAGCAATAGTCTAATACACTCTATATGGGTCATCATATATAATCTTAGTTATAGATTAGTCTACACCAGTAACAAAATTCATCTTTTCATTCATATATTTGTTATAAATAACTAAATCTGGAACTGTCGGATTTACTGAAATAGTTACATTATCAATTCCATAAATAGTTTCCACCACTTGATGACTTTCCAAACATGGGTATTACTCCCCATCAACTGGTTCTTATTTTCTCCCTCTTACTGATTTTTCTATATCATTAATCATGATTGGTATTTCATCAAATTTAGAATAAGATTCTAGTGGAGAAGAAACGAGATCTCAAGGTATCTCTACATCCAAAAATCTAACTGAACCACCATGTCCATCAAAATCTCCATCACCATTTCAATTTCTATCCTTTATATCATCTTGATCTTATTTGTCAGCATCATAATCATTATCAATACCATATTTAGAACTAATTTTTAACTATTCTTCTCCAGAAACATCTATTTCATCTTCTTCACTAACTTCCTTTTATTATTTATCTCTTTTAGAGAGAAACCTATGTTAAATAAGTGATCTATAGATAATAGGAGTGGATTCTTATGAAAAATAAGTGTCACTACCCTTATCCACTGAAAATTTATACTCTTTATTTCCACTAACAACATCCTCTTATTCCTCATAAGAATACTCATAAATATCACATGGTTCCAAACCAGGATCAATAAGGTCTTTTGGTCTTGAAGGAAGGTCAATAGCTATGAATTAAACATATATGTTTCCATCATAAACCTCCCATTGATTTTTACATGGAATAAAATTTATTCTCATCCTTCTGGATGTTATCCTAGTGTTGAAAAAACCACCACAATACATCACATATTCTTCATCTTTACCAACCAAACCATTATCTTCAAAAATATATAAAATAAAATTGGGATATATCAACATTTATATTGATGTATTTTAACTCATGTTAACTAATAAAGAAATAAATATCTTCAAAATTTGATCTTCAATAATATTTTCATAATACTAAAGAGGTAAATATATTAGTATCTAAATGTGTAAGATTCCCCTTTTCATGGAAAACCGTTATGTTGGATAAACTTAAACAGCATCCCACACTCTCCATCAAACATTGATGCAATAATTATTTAAACTATTCAATATGTAGTCATGCTAATAAGAGATTTTAATAAATTAAATCATCACTATATTCTAGAATCATCCCTTAGTATCCATTTTCAATTACCACATGTGCAAATCCAAGCCTTGAAACCCGTTATCTTAATGAAAAGATAATGTTTCATCTATTCACTCTACATCATACCTACTCTTTGTTATCCTCAAAGTCATACATGATGAATTGATAAAACAGATATTCCACATAAGATAAAATAGATTCTCAGTGTTAGATAGTCATTTCACCCATCATTTATTATAAAGACCATGAATCACTAAATACTTACTGTATAATAACCACTCATTTTGAACTTCCCTTTCAGGAGTGACTTCTCTCTTATAAATATTGGGATTTAGATCCTCTATGAAGTGTCTTAATGGCTCAAAAAACTCTATTGTTTCATGGTAGGACGTGACCCATCCAGTGATGACTCAGAATAATGATTCATTCTGGGCATAGAGAATAGATCAACTAGTTCAGGAAAAAGAGATGATCGGGAAAAAAGGGAGGGAAAAGTTCGTAATAGGAATCACGAGAAAAGGTGTGATGAAGGTGTGTGTTGAATTTAGAAAAAATGTTACATTGATATAATTTTGGATTTTAGGGACATAAAAAATAAAATTCAAAACTCAGAATTTAAATTTAAAATGTATAATGAATTAAAATTCATTCAAATAAATAATATCTAAAATAATATTTTCAAATAGAAATGGTGGCTTGAACATAAAAATTGAAAAATAAACTGACACATGAGATAATTTTCCAATATTGGAAAACGTCACAAAGGTGAGAAGTATTGATGGTGATAAGTATCAACAATGTGAGGAATCAATGGCGAGAACTATCAACAGTGAGAAGTATCAATGGTGAGACATTCACAATGGTGATACATTCACAATGGTGAGACATTCACAATGCTGAGACATTCATAATAGTGTGACATTCACAATAGTGAGACACTCACAATGGTGAGCCCCATAAAATTAAACTTAACTAAAATTAATCATATCTATCTCATGTTTTATGTTATTAATTCTCATAGAATTGAAAGTCTCAGTGAATATATCAGTAATTTACTGTTCATTACTAATGTATTCAAAAGTTATATCCCCCTTTTTAAAATGATATCTCAAAAATTGATGACTTACATAAATATGTTTTCTTCTAGAACGTGATACATGATTCTTTGAAATTATAATAGCACTTTAATCATCTATGTTCATGTGGACATATTAGAATAAATATCTATAATCTATTAATGTGTGCTTCATTCTCAAAATTTATACAAAACAGCTACCTATACATATGTATTCAGCTTCAATAATTGAAATTGAAACAAAATTTTCTTTATTACAACACCAATATACCAGTGTCTTGAGTAAAAGGTGACATGTTTCTATGGTTCTTTTTCTATCTAACTTACATCCACCAAAATCACCATAAGAATAAGTAACTAATTAAAATTCTTCTTTCATTGGGTAAATAGTCCTAAATTGGTAATATATTTGAGGTATTTTAAAAACACTTACAGCCACACGGTGTGAATCATTTGGGTTTTCTTGAAAATGAGACCACATACACACACTAGACAGAATATTTGGTCAAATAGCAGTTAATTAGAGAATACCTCCAATCATACCTATATAATTGGATTGATCCATTAGTTTTATAACTTCATAAAGATCTAATTTATAGGTGGTACTCATCGAAGTATCACACCTCTTAGTGTTATACAAGTTAAAATGATTTCAATATCCTTGGAATATTTACCTGTTTCATAATATTTTATTATTTATTTTGAAAATTTTAAAAACCATGAAAGAGTTCTAGTTTTCCAATTAGACTCATTTCAAATTCACTTTTCATTATTGGTAAAAAATCATTATAAATAATGCTTAAAATATCCAAAAATTATATCATATACATAAACCTAAAAAACTAAATCATCATTAGAAATTATTTTTATAAAAATGTTGGGATCAGTTATGCCTTTTCAAAAATCATTTGAAATAAGAAAATAGTCAAGTGTATCATACAAATAATTAATATGTTGTTTCAAACCATATAAATAAATTCTAAAATTTAAAATAGTTTGTGGAAGATGGGGATTTTGAAAACCATGGGGGTTTTCAAAAAAAAATCCTCAACTATACAATCGTTTAATAACTCACACTTCACATCGATTTGGTAATGTTTTAAATTCACATGTGCTTCATAAGATAAAAAAATATCAATGGATTCATGTCTGGATATAGGTGAAAAGTTCACTTTATAGTATAGTCATTCTTCTTTATTGTACCCTTGTGAAACTAGTCTAGAATTATTCATTACTATAATGTGTGATTCGTCAAACATTCTACTAAACAACCTTTTAGTGCCAATTGTCTACTTTCTTTGGGTTTTCCCACAAGTTCCGATACCTTATTTATTTCAAATTTAATTAGTTCTTCATTCAATTCCACTACTTATAATTTATCATAAATTGAATCCTTGAGGTTTATAGGTTCAATATGTAACAAGAATAATTGATATTAAACTTGATTTCCTAGATAATATTCAGTATGTGTACCAATATTTAAGACTCAAACTACAACATCTAAAGAATGATACCAAAGGATCCTAAGAACTCTTGAAAAATTAGGCCTTTTTTACTTCAGTTATATCTACATGTTACGTTTCATGTTATGGAAGTTATTCCAAACTGGGTGATTTTTCATCCTGTTTGCAGCATAATCGAAATCTTTTTAATTTATGTTCAAAAAAGATAAATCATCCTCATGTTTTTCTAAAAAAAATATAGGATCATGTGCATATGTATCATAAATTTTTGAATTAATGGATTATTCTACATCTTGTTTTTTTTGAAAACCCAAAAAGATTTACTAGAGGTTGAATATCCCAATAAAATTCCTTCATTTATTTTGGTGGAAAACTCTTCCATATTATCCATAGTGTTAAGAATAAATACTTTGCAAAAAAAACTATAATGTAGTTAGCCATTTTATTTCTACTATTCCAATTCTCATAAAGGGTGTTATTTTTGATAGGTCTAATTAAAATTTTATTATTTATATATTATGTTTTATTTACAGCTTCTTCACAAAAGTATACTAGCAAATTATATTCATTTAAAATAATCTAGTATATCTCTTGGTGTTTGGTGTTTCTTCATTCACAAAATTTCATTCTGTTGGGGAGTCCTAGAAGAATAGAAGTTATGACAATAGCTATTATGTGATGAAACATATTCCAATTCTTTATTTTCAATTTCATGACCATGATCAATTATTAATGTCTTAATTTTTTATACACATAAGTTTTCTAAAGATCTTGACTACTTGGTAAAATTAGAACATGATTCACCCATACCAGATAAATAGAATATCGATTATAACTAGAACAGTAATCGACTAGTACGTAAAAATAGTGCTCCCATTTAGACTAAAATATCTAAAAGTTCCAAATAAATCCATATAAACTAACTCAAGAGGATGAGAAGTTGAAAATTCATTATTTATTTTAAAATAAATCCTATGATGTTTCTATTTTTGACTTGGGTTATGAAATTATCATTTGGTTACTCTAGTATTGTTAGATCCTTGACTAAACCATTCTTACTGAGCTTCTAATGTGATTGAACAATATAGTGTCCTAGCAACGTATACGAAAACCATAATTCTTAATGAAATGAACTCATGCGAGAATTTTTTTGTCAAACTAATGAATTAATATAAACACCATAAACCCTATATTTCCTTAAAGAAGTTAAAATTAAGGCATCATTAGAAAGATAAACATTACATGAATATTTTTCAAATTTAACATTAAAATCATCATCACATCATTTTGAAATGGGAATAAAATAATATTTCAAACCATCAACAAATAAAACTAAGTAAATTAATGTAGAATCGGAGATACCAATTTGGCCAAGGCCAATGGTCTTCCCTTTAGCATTGTCACCAAAGGTGACAGGAACACCATAAACCATTAGTTGGCTCTTGAAACATGATTATTCTCCTATAATATTACTTTAGCATTCACTTTCCATGTACCATAGACTGTTATAGGAGGTCTTCAAGCATATTTATTATAAATCCAAATTTATACATTTTATGATTTTGGTACCCATATTTCCTTTGGACCATATGTGTCTGTTACAAGGTCTTTAAGAACCCACATTTGTTTAATAAGTATCTTAGAAATAGACTATAATCGTTTTAAGATAAAAACCTTGTTTCTTACATTATAATAATAACTAGTTGAAGGGAATTCATAATTGGATTTAGGTACAAATATTCTCTTAAATATTCTTCTCTATCTATGTTGGTAACCTATACCTATAATATACTTATGAACACATTATTTACCTATTATTTGAATAAGTGATTATATTCTATTGGTAATTTTGTTTTAATATTCCTTAATTTGTTCATTATTTAATTTATGTTCAATATTGCCCTTTAATAGCTAGTTGTTTTTCTCTTTCCCTACTCTATGATCGGTTTTACTACTAGAAGACAAAACATGCTATTTTTTAGAACATTATATTTATATATTAGTTCATTGAAAAATATATTTAATAATTTTTTATCATTAGAACATTTCTTCTTGATACATATCATCTTTAGTTTTTTAATTTTAATAATGATCCAAATTAAGAACAGATAATGAAGTAAATACAATAGGGACCTGAGTTATATTTTTAATGAAGCGCATGTTTGTAACACCCCAAATTTATATACACTTTTTTAATATTATTTTCCATAATAAATTAATTTTAATTGATTTACTAAATTACACTAATTCAAACATTCCATTCAAATCGAACTAACTAGGCTTGTGCTACACACAACACTGACTTGGGGTGCATTACATGCAATACTAAGTTTCTAAGAAACATTATTTTATTGTTATAATAATTTAAACACTATATTAATAACATAGCCATTAGGCATAGTAATATGAATAGTAATAACCAATTTTAAAATATGTTTTTATGTTTTATAAAAATAAGAACATATTGATAATGTAAAAATATATATTTTTTAAAGTCATATATTCAAAAACACTATTTTCCCAAATGGACAACTTTTCAGGTCCTTTTTTGAAAAAATATAAAATTCATTTTAGACACACATTAAAGAGTAGATTGATAAAATAAATTTTATTTTTTAATTTATAATGTCAAAATTATATTATGGATAATTTTTATGATTTTTATGAAAAAAATTATTTTTTTGATGAATAGTGAAAAATACTGAATTTTAATTCAACACTGTTCCATCATCTAATTTATTTATATTGTTAAATTTCATATTAATTTCATTTTAAAGAAAAATATATAATGTTTTTATAAATTAATCTAATTTAGTTCATAGGATGAAATCTCACATTGAAAATTAATATAAAAACAAATAATGTTTTTATCATTTTTACTTTTTAAACACGTAGTGTCGTCCCATCTGTGGGACTAATTTAAAATTAATTTGGGACACTTAATTTATTGGAATTTGGAAACATGTATTCTATATTCTTAAATATAATAATTTAAACATTATAATTAGGAAAAAAATTATTGGCCAAAAAAATTTATGAATGTTATTAAAATTAACGATAGTGATTAATAAAAAAATTACATTAACAAAGAACCAAACCATAAAATTAAGGCCTAAAAAGATCTAATAACTTGTTAAAAGACCTTTTATATCAATATATATGTACTATACTCAATTTCAACTAATTTTTTACCATATTTGAGAAACTTTAAATCATAAAAACGTTTGTGGAATTCCCTTTTCCAAAATTTAAAATAGTGCAACTCATCCTCCACTATAGAAGGCATCCTCTCCTCCCACTTCCCCACACCACTGAAGACACTTTGGATCAACCAATATCTAACAAAATATTGTTTCAAAATCCCTACCCTCATTATAGAATCCTCAAATTTTGCATAAATACATCCAAAGAATCCCTTTAATGCAAACCTAAATGAGGTACCAAAAGAAGAGGTGACATCATTCCTCAAGATATTTTGTTTTATTTCAATTATCCACCCCCTAAAATATATTTATTACATAATTATAAAAAAAAATTTACCAAAATAATTTTATGTTTCATTATGATAATTGTTCAACCTAAACATGCACACACATCCATCTAATGAGTAACGAACATACTGTTTATGTGTACGGAGAACTACCACCTCATGAAATTATGATGGCTCATTTTTTTCATTACAACATTTCATGGTTGGGAAATGTGTTGGAAACACTGTTTAGTTTTGATATATATTATATATATTACGTTTTTATGTTTCTATAATTATTTTATAACACGTATCTTTTTAATTTTCAACCTTTGTAAATATGATAACATCATTTTTTGGATGTGTGGACTACTGGCTCTTAAAAGTGATGTGATTCATTCACCAATTATATAGATGCGTTAAATATGGTTTTAGTAAAAATATATGATATATATAAAATATTTATTATAACATATCGATGTTATATACATATATACATATATTTTAATTACTTACTTTCTTTCAATATGTCAACACAATGAAATCATCGTTCTTGCGTATGTATGACCTACCATCCCCATGAATGGTGTATTCCATTTAATCATTATATATTTTATAGATTTCTATAAATAATTTTATACTGAATATATATGATATTTATGTAATATTTTACATTCATTATGTAAGTAAATCATGATCTAATTAACAATATTAATAATAATAAGTCAAAACAAACATGAGGAACGAAGAGGATATTACCTGATGTGAAAATTTAACATAAAATTGGTTATAAGTGGGTATTATAAAGTAAAAATAAAATCTCATCTGGTATTATATGTAATAATAATTTTTTTGTAAAATATTTATAAATAAATTATATTTATTATACAGTTGTCTTGCACAAGTACGACGAGAGTCGAAACATAAGGTAAGTGAATTTCATCTCAATTTTTATATCTATAAGATAAAATCCATGTTCACCTCTATTTTATTTTTAATGGTGTATATACTACAGATGAATTCATTATATGATTATTATTATTAAATTTATCATTATTCAAATATCCATTCTATTTTCTTTCTTCCAAGGGGTTAATTTTTAAAAAGTTACCAAACCAGATATACGTTTTTGTGTTAATTTTCCTTCTTTGAGCCACATGATTTCTTATTCACCAAGATTATTTTTTAAAGGTGTATATACATTCATTTTACATTTTATATCCTAAATGTCTTTCTTTTCATAATATTTTTTTTATCTTATTACAATTTCATTTTCATACACGGAAATAATAATCCCATTTTACCATGCGGTATGTTGTTATTGAAATAATTTCATTGTTTATCAATATTATTTATGATTATGATTCAATTGATGATATCTTATGATCTATATCTCAATGAAATTTATGATTTTACTTATCCCTTATTTATTTGATATATCTCCATTTATTAGTACCTATTTTCCAGTCATTGGTAGATAAGATAATTAAAAAAATTTAATAAAAATATGATCATATTTTTATCATAGGTTATAAATCAGTTTTATTTCAAAAAATACATTTTTTAAAAATGTTTTAAATTTATATATGAATATTATTTTCATGGAAAAAGTTTTTTAGAAATGTTTTATGGTGTTCAAATCATTATTTATATGTTTTCAAATCTATTTTCGAAGAAAAATACATTCAAAAATAAATTATGTTTTAAAAATTATTTTTCAATGATGAAATTATATTTTCAAACATAAATGTTTTCATAATATCATTCAAAAACATTTCCCATATGATATGACATCTGTTGGTTTTACTCACGTCTTTATATAGAAATGATTCAATATTTCTGTTCATATTATTTATCAAAATGGTTTTGTTTTTAGGGAATTATGTTTATGACACCCATTTCTAATTCATGCGGTATATTATATAAAAATCTGATTCTTATCATAGGTTATGATTTTGAGGAAATGATTATGAGACCTATATCTGTTTCCACAAGTTCTGATATGATTAAATTTTAATGAAATAAATTCAATTTCATGGGTTATGATATATGTATTTATTATCATGTGTCACATGTATGTAAGATTTAATTATGATATGGTTGGCACATATATCTACATCAAATTCATTATGATAAGATTTATATATAATTAGATAGACTAAGATGACCTTGGGAGTGAACCTTGACTACTATGATGGTCAGGGGAGTGAATCATGACTACCATGATGGTGTGGGTGGTGAACTAATACAACTAAGATATCCATGGTTATAACACCCCAAGCTTTCATGATACGCTTCTCTTTCAATAATGCGATAGCTTGCATTGTACGCAACTTCGAGTTCTAACACACACCACAGCCAATCAATGTAGCCGTTATGAATAGTAATACCTACCTTTTGAAATTTTATAAATTTTATCTTTCAAAATTATCTTCGTTTTAGTATTCGGAATATCGAAATTATCCTAAGTTTAATTTTTTTGTAATTTTCTGAGAACTTCCAATTAAAAATGAATAGTAAATGAATAATTAAAAACAAATTTTTTAATCAAAATATTTTATAGTGATAAATTATACTATTGAGTGGTTTTAAAGTTTAAATAGAATATATTTTAACCATTTTATCCAATGGTGGTCATTAGAATTAATTTCACTTTGAAATAGGTCATAAACAATTGTCAATCTTTTAATTGATATTATTACATAAAAACACACTATTTGTTTTGACAGCGGGAATTAATTACAAAATTAATTAATTAAACTTATATGTTTTTAATTTTGTAAAATAGACATCATTTTTGAATTAGGAATATCAAATATAGATTAGGGTTAATTTTTGGTATTTTTCTGAAAGACATCAATTTTTGATGAATAGTGAAACCACTAAGTGGTAGTTAAAAAACAAATTTTTCGTTTACATGAAACATTACCACTTCTGTGAATTGAATTTCAAAAATATAACATACATGGTTGACATTAATAAGTAAAATGTGGTTCAATGGGATGAAAATAATTTTTGGTGAATAGTAACTTTTAAGTTCTATTAATCACGATTAAATGTAATTAGTGTAATTTAAGGTAAATATAATGTTATAATAATATGAAATTATCTTACACTTGTCCTACACTTATTGGATGAGTCATGTCCGACCAATACAATCCATGGGTCAACTTGGGGACCCCATGGACCCACTTGGGTAAGAAAATGACATTAAAAACTTTTTATTTAAAGTAAAAAATAAAATTGTCAGAAACATGTGTTGTTTTACTAAAAAAATTATTACATGTGGTTATATAGGTTAACTTTTGTATTATGAATATTCATTGGAAATATAAAATGATTTCCTAAATCATGGTAATTTTTTTATAATCTTTATACATTAAATAAATTAAATATTTTATGACACCATGATGATGCGGCGATTACTTCATTAATTAACGATTTTAATAAAATGGAAGGATAATGTGAAATATAATACTTATACTTGTCAAAACCTATTGGATGACTATATTTAGAACCCTTATAACCTTATCCTCGAAATATTTCATTGTGGGACCATTGAAATCCGAAAATCATTTCTTAATAATGTAACATTTCATGACTTTCCAATAGTTCCCCTACTCTCCTCTTATAAAAGTCCCCCACATCTACCACCTTATTCACACCATAAAATCCATTTTGGCTCGGCCAACTGCTGCCAAAATAATCTATCAACTTCCCTATTTTACTCCTATAAGCCTCACATTGGGCAGAAGTCTTCCCAAAGAAGCCTTTGGCTCAAATCAAAAAGAGTTCCCCGATTTTAAGGTAGTGTCTTCTCTTATGTTATTTTGTTTTATTTTGCTTCTGCAACCCCTTAAACTCTTTTTAGTCCATTATTTTGTACCAACACCAGTATCTTAAATATAATAGGATATTGTTTTGAGAATTATTTGATTTACACATGCACACACCTTCTTCTAATGGTTAATGAACATACTGTTTCTGTGGTTGGAGAATTTCTACCTCATGAAACGATGATTGTTCAATATTCTTTTAACACCTCTCATGGTGGTCCTTAATATGTAACTATATTTATATATGATATATATTATGATTATGTTTTCCTTATGCTTCTGTATTTCTCATTTATGGAATACCTTTATTATTTCCATTATGGGTAAATGCGATAATTTCATTTTAGGAAGTGCGGACTTCCGCCCCCTAAAAGTGATTTGAATAGTTAATTCCATATGTGGGATGTATAAAGGATGGATTAAATGATATTATATATGATATTATACTGGAATTATAATACAACTTTATATCAATATGATCTCATTCCATTAAATACGAAATATAAATGAAAGTATCGTTCATGCGTACGTACGGCTTACCGTCTCCATGAATAGTGCATTTCATTTCTTACCTATAAATGTTACGTAATATTATGAATGAATGTATATACTAGATATATATGATATCTACATCATGAATATAATATTTAAGATAATGTATATTCTACCACATAAATAACTTGTAATTATAAGAATGTTATTGTTGACTCAAGTACCAAATATCGACAAAACGACCGTTATTAACATAAATAATTACATAAAATTCATAACATGGTAATAAGTGATATAAAAGGAATAATGAACTTGAAAATGGTTCTTAAGAAATTAGAAATTAACTCGAGTATATTATTCAGGATATTAAAGAACGATCGAGTCAAGTCGGACACGAGGTAAGGGAACTTCATAACCCAATTTCTGTTCATTGGGTTAATCTCCTACTTTCAAATTGTGTCATGATATTATTATTTAATATCTTGTATTTGTACTTTATTTATGTGTACTTATAGTGAATACACATAATAGATCAAGTTTATTTAAAAAATGATCTTTGTAAGGGACTTCATCTCAATCTCCATTCATTGAGGCATATTTTGTTTTATACACAACTTTCTTTTATACGGTGTATAAAACCCTTTGAATTTTATGTTTATTCAAAAAGAATCTTCTTTATTGGAAGTGTTTTACTAAACAACAAAAGGGAATGTTTTTTTGTTGTACGTATGCAGAAACAACGACTTCTCCACCGCCGTGACCATTATTTGAGTTTCGGATTCCTCTACAAGCCATAACTTTTTTTAAAATAAAAAATAAATAGCAATATTTACTTTTATTTTATTTTGGTTTTGAAAATGGTTTTATTATATCAATGTGTTGTATTGATATCTTGTGATTGAAATGTGGAAATTTTATGTTTCCTTTATGCATGTTTTATGTGATACGATTATGGTATGGTTTATGATATGTTTAAACATGTTCATATGAGGAATGCATTGGACTTAATAAGTGACGGGTGGAGCATGCTATAGCTCTTTGATGCATCGGTAGGTTTCATTAGACAAACTAGTGTCTTGGCATGAGGCCTTGACAAAATCTTATTTGTAGTCTTGGCACGAGGCCTTGGCTATCTGGTTATGATAGTCTGGCATTATGCATTCCGTCATTATGAAAGTGGTTTTTGATATTTCATGTGATTATTAGACCAGTAGAATAACCATGTAAATAAGTAAATGGCATTATTTCATTTTAATTTTTCCATATTAATCTGAAGTTCATGTTTAAAAGGATTTTTTTAGTTATATATTGCCTTAAATGTTTATGTTTATTTGTGAAAACTTCCGCAATATTTTTATCCTTACTGAGCATATTATCTCACCCCTTTTAATGTTTTAATTTTTCCAGGATGTGAAGAAGTATATTATGAATGAACTACGGGGATAGTATGAGGGGATATGAAGATAAGATGTTGTTATATTTTTGTTTTACTTTATAATGTAAGGTAAGACTTATGAATGTATCTAGTGTTTCCAAGGCTACTAAACTAATCGGTCTTTCGAGACTTTATCTTTTGTGATAATGATAATGTTACGTAATAATGCACTGACTCTGGGTAACTGGGGATGGGGCATTATAGTTGGTATCAGAGGCAGTTTAGTACTAACCTTGGAAGCTAGATTTAGATAAACTCTAATTAGAGCACATAGACCAAAGATAGACTTTCAGGATTAGTATAGAAGAACTTCCTAGAATTTTGGTATTATAGAGATTTTGTGAGTTTTCCGAGTAATAAATCCATGTTTGGATACGAGCAGGTAGAGGAGGCTCTGAAAAAGATGTACCTATGGGTAAAACTTAAAAACGCCGCTTTGAGCTAGACTTGAACGGGAACTGGTGCACGACAACGGGCCTTGCTTCACTCTTGGTTACGACATTCCCGGGGGATATGCTTAGGATAATTCTCATTTTATTTACAAACCACTAAGAAGGGTTACTAGTATATCATTCCTTAAAGAAAACATTTTTATGATTATAGATTATATCCATAAATTGTTCAATTTATGTTAAGTGTTTTGCAAGTTTGTAACTATGTATTTTGATTCATAAACTAATCTTGTTTATGCCATTGTTTAGAAATGGCTCCAAGTGGGAGGAATGGAAACTGTATCAATGCACTAACTCCATGTAGGGATTTCTCTCCTACTCAAAATAATTATAGTGGAGCTGGTGATATAGCTGGTGCTGATCAGCTTATCACCATACTGGGACAACTCACTCAGGTTATGAATAATAACCTTACTCGTATGGAGAACCCTGATCCACAACATGGAGGATCAATGTTAGACCGCTTCATGAGGCAACAACCACCAACATTTAATAGGGGTATAAATCCATTAGTAGCTGAGAAATGGATAAACTCCTTAGAGAAAATATTCCACGCTTTGGCGAGTAGCGAAAGGGAGAAAGTTGTCATGGCAGTTTACCACCTCACTGGAGATGTCGATCAATGGTGGTCTCTGATTCAAAACACAAAGGAAGATGAAGAAGTATCAAGTATGGAATGGAGGGAGTTTAAGAAAATTTTCTTAGAAAAATACTTTCCTCATGACCATCGAGCAGATATGGAAAGGAAATTTCTGAGTCTGAGGCAGAATGAAGATTAGAATGTCTCAAAGTATGAGGCTAACTTTACAAGGTCAGTGAGGCATGCTGCAGATTATTTACGTATCCCAAGAAGTAAGATTTATCATTTCTTTGATGGGTTAAAACCAGTTCTCCATCGAGCTTTAGTATCACAATATTTCTCAACGTACGAAGATATAGTCTCGTGTTCTATCAAGACAGAAAAGGAATTCTCTAAATCTTATGACAATAAAGTAAAGCAAGAGTAGAAGAGAACGGTGGAACAAGAGACAGATAAAGGGAAAAAGGGAAAGAAGGATTTTCCATTATGTGATAATTGTGGGAAGAATCATCCCAGTATATGCCTGAAAGGAATGGGAGTTTGTTATAAATGTGGAGAAAAAGGTCACTAGGCTCGTGATTGCAAGGGAAAGAAAGTGGCTATAAATTTTGAATGCTAAAATTGTAGGGAAATGGGGAATTATGCATATGAATGCCCTAAGCGCCAAGGAAACTTACCTTAGAAAAGTCCAAGGTAGCATGGCCAAGCTTATGTTGTTACTACAAATGAAGTTGAATAATTATTTTATTTGTGTTTTTGGACTCAAGAACTATATTATGGCTATAAGAATAATGATATATATATAAGGATTGTACTACAATTTGTTTTCATTAAGGTTTTAATATGATTAAGGTAATCATATTTTTAGTATGTGACAATAAGATATACTTCACATTGTTTGAGGAATATGATGATAAAATTGATTTTGGAATTTAGAGACTTTTTAGAGAAAGTATGGACTGAGGTATTTTGGATAACTATAAAGGTTGGAATGGATTAAGTTGATATTTGGATAGTATTCTTTATGGTTAGAACATTTATGAAGATTATTTTTGGAATATTATAATACTATAGTTTTAGGAAAAGGACAACCTGCAGGTTGAGGGATAACCCGTCACGTCGGACAAAGCTGTAGGAATCGAACCCACAACCATAGTGCGACATGCCTTTATTACCTACCACTAGCCTACAGGAAGTCCCTAGTTATTACAAAAATGTTTTCCTAATCTAAATGGTATGTGTTAATATTTGGAACCTTATACAATTATGATAAATAGAATATTTTTGAGTTCTATTAGCTTCTGGAGTGAAAGATGGGTTTTTGGTAAAAATTTATTAAAGAATGAAAGTCTACATGACAATTAAGTATATTTCCGTACGTTCTTAGTAAATCTCTTAAATAAATTCCTCAAATTTATGAAATGTAACTTAAAACAAAAATGTTGTCAGTTAACTTTTCCAATTGGGGAATCAATGACCGTTTAACCAATCACAAGTTTGTGATTTTCTTTTAGTTAACTTTCTCCTAATCCTGTTTTATACAACTCTCCATCAGACTATGATGGTTTTTTTCCTCCATATCCATATTTTCATAGAATCATGGTATGGGCTATCTCGGGTGACCTTTGTAATTCTATTTCTTTATTTTAAAGTTAAATTTTTATTAACCTTATTTTCGATGTGGGTTTTCGACAAAGGTATTTTCTTTTTTCAACCTTTTATTTTCGGAGAACATTTTCAAATTTCGAGGACTCAATTTATTAAAGGAGGAAATAATATAACACCCCAAGCTTTCACGATACACTTCTCTTTCAATAATGCAATAGCTTGCATTGTACGCAACTTTGAGTTCTAACACACACCACAACCAATCAAAGTAGATGTTATGAATAGTAATACCGAAATTTTGAAATTTTATAAATTTTATCGTTCAAAATGGACTTCATTTTAGAATTAGTAATATCAAATATATCTTAGGGTAAATTTTTGGTATTTTTCTAAAAAAACTTCAATTTTTGATGAATACTGAAACCACTAAGTGGTAGTTAAAAAACTAATTTTTCTTTTAAATGAATCTTTACCACTTATGTGAATTGAATTTCAAAAATCAGACATACATGGTTGTCATTAGTAAGTAAAATTTGGTTCAATGGTATGAAAATAATTTTTGGTGAATCGAAACGTTTAAGTTCTATTAATAGCTATTAAAGGTAATTAGTGTAATTTTAGGAAAATATAATGTTATAATAATATAAAATTACCTTTACACATGTCCTACACTTATTGTATGAGTCATGACCGACCAAGAAAATCCATGGGTCAAATTGGGGACCCCATGGAGCCACATGGGTAAGAAAATGACAATAATAACTTTTTATTTAAAGTAAAAAAAATTGTCACAAACATGTGATGTTTTACTAAAACAATTATTAAATGGGGTTATATAAGTTAACTTTCTGACTATAAATATTAAATGGAAATCTAAAAATATTTCCTACATCATGGTAATTTTTTTATAATTTTTAGACATTAAATAAATTAATTTTTTTATGACACCATGATGATGCATCAATTACCTCTTTAATTAACGATTTTAATAAAATGGAAGGATAATGTAAAATCTAATACTTACACTTGTCAAAAACCTATTGGATGAGTATATTTAGAACCCTTATTACCTCATCCTCGAAATATACCATTGTGGGACCTTTGAAATCTGAAAATAATTTCATAATAATATAACATTTCATGACTTTCCAATAGTGCCCCTCCTCACCTCTTATAAAAGTCCCCCACCTATACCACCTTATTCACACCATCAAAGCCATTTGGATCAGCCAACTTCTGACCAAATACTCTCTCAACTTCCCTATATTACTCCTAGAATCATCACTTTGGGCAGAAGTCTTCCCAAGGAAGCCTTTGTCTCAAATAAAAAAGAGTTACCCGATTTTAATGTAATGTCTTCTCTTATGTTATTTTGTTTTATTTTGCTTATCCAATCCCTTAAAATCTTTTTATTCCTTTATTTTGTAAAAAAACAAGTATATTAAATATACTAGGATGTTGTTATGATAAGTATTTGATTTACACTTACACACACCTTCGTATAATGGTTGAAGAACATACTGTTTCTGTCGTTGGTGAATTTCTGCCTCACGAAACGATGATTGTTCAATATTCTTTTAACACCTATCATGGTGGCCATTAGGATGTCACTATATTTATATATTATATATATTATGTTTACGTTTTCTTTATGCTTCTGTATTTCTCATTTATGGAATACCTTTATGATTTCCATTATGGGTAAACACGATAATTTCATTTTAGGAAGTGCGGACTACCACCCCCTCAAAGTTATTGGAATCGTTAATGCCATATGTGGGACATATAAAGGATGGAGTAAATGATATTATATATGATATTATACTGGAATTATAATACACCTTTATATCATTATGATCTCATTCCATTAAATACGAAAGAGAAATGAAAGTAGCGTTCATACGTACATACGGCTTACCGTCTCCATGAACGGTGCATTTCATTTCGTACCTATAAATGTTACGTAATATTATGAATGAATGTATATACAGGATATATATGATATATATGATATCTAAATCATGAATATAATATTGAATATAATGGATATTCTACCACATAAATAACTTGTAATTATAAGAAGTTTATTGTTGACTCAAGTACCAAAGATCGACAAAACGACTGTTATTAACATAAATAATTACATAATGTTCATAACATGGTAATAAGTTATATAAAAGGAATAATGAACTTGAAAAAGGATATTAAGAAATTAGAAATTAACTCTAGTTTATTATTCAAGAGATTAATGAACGATCGAGTCAAGTTGGACTTGAGGTAAGGGAACTTCATAACCCAATTTCTGTTCTTTGGGTTAATCTCCTACTTTCAAATTATGTCATGATATTATTATGTCCTATATTGTGTTTGTACTTTATTTATTTGTACTTATAGTGAATACACATAATAGATCTATTTTATTTAAAAAATGATCTTTTTAAGGGACTTCATCTCAATCTCCATTCATGGAGGCATATTTTGTTTTATACAAAACATTCATTTAAACAGTGTATAAACCCCTTTGAATTTTAAGTTTATTGAAAAATAATATTTTTTATAGAAAGCATTTTACTAAACAACCAAAGTGAATGTTTTTTTGTTGTACGTATGCGGTGACGACGACTTCTCCACTACCGTGAACATTATTTGAGTTTTGGCTTCCTCTACAAGCCATAACTTTTTTTAAAAAGAAAAATATATATCAAGCTTTATATTTCTTTTATTTTGGTATTGAAAATAGTTATATTATATCAATGTGTTGTGTTGATATCTTGTGATTTAAATGTGGAAATGTTATGTTTCCATTATGCATGTTTTATATGATACGATTATGTTATGGTTTATGATATGTTTAAACCTGTTCATATGTGGAATGCATTTGACTTAATAAGTGACGGGTGGAGCCCGCTATAGCTCCTCGATGCATTGGTAGGTCTCATGAGACAAACTAGTGTCTTGGCACGAGGCCATGAAAAAATAATATTTGTAGTCATGGCACGAGGCCCTGGCTACGTGGTTATGATAGTCTGACATTATGCATTCTATCATTATGAAAGTGGTTATTGATATTGCATGTGATTATTTGACCAGTAGAATAACCATGTGAATAAGTAAATGGAATTATTTCATTTTACTTTTTCTATATTATGCTGAAGTTCATGTTTAAAAGGATTTTGTTTTAGTTATACATTTCCTTAAATGTTTATGTCTATTTATGAAAGCTTCCTCTATATTGTTATCCTTATAAAGCATCTGAGCTCACCCCTTTCAATGTTTTAATTTTTCCAAGATGTGAAGAAGTATATTATGAATGACCTGAAGGGATAGTATGAGGGGATATGATGACAATATTTTGTTGTAGTTTTTATTACTTTATAATGTAATGTAAGACTTATGAATGTATCTAGTTTTTCGAAGGATACTAAACTAATCGGTCTTTCGAGACATGATCTTTTGTGATCATGCCAATGTTACGTAATAATGCACCGACTCTAGGTAACTGGGGTCAGGGCGTTACAATGGTTGTGAACCATGAATACCAAGAAGTTATGGGGAGTGAACCCATAATACTATGATTTTCTTGGAAGGGATACCATGGATAATATAGAAATAATTTTATATACTTATGTGTCATCCATAATTCCATTTATTATTCCTATATTATGATTTCATGCTATTTGTTTTTTTATTTCATTATGATTTATTTCTTATGAACATCCATGTTATATTTCATGATTCATGTTTATGATCTTATGATATGAAGAGTATGATATTATTATGTTATAATAATGTTCTCATACCCATATTCTCATGTTTATTCCTATGTGTATCCCTTCTTTACCCTTACTGAGCATCTAAACTCACACCTTTTTATGTTTCAAATCCTTTGTTATGAAGATATTTATTAGGTATGATGATTATAATTATGGTTATAGTTATGAATAACCTAGCAGGAGATAATGTATCTCACTTATGCACTAGTATATATGTTTCCATGATTTCAAATTCTCTATAATAATATAGACTTTGAGTGTATGTTTAAATAATTGTTTAATTATTATGAAAAAGTAATGTATTTTTAAAGTGTGAAAATCGAGGGTCGCTATATTTGGTATTACAGAAATCTTTTATTTATCCTTAGGAATCTAGGATGAAAAAATATTAATGATAAACTTAAGGGAATGTCTAAGGATAAGTCTAATGATAATTAAATGTATATAAAAATTTCCCAAAATTTTGGTAAAGGAATGATAAATGGATTCCTTTAAATACATCCCTTTATAGGTACTACAATTGTATGTGGCTATAGAACATATGTACCTAGGATTAAAAACCCTGACAAGGAATGTCGGACCTCACTCAGTGTAACCTTGTACATGGAAATATGCCTTGGTGAACAACTGGTTTGACACACCTAGGGGATTTTCTTTGGAAATTTACAAACTCTTCATGAACCGTAATAATTTATTTAAATAAAATTTGTATATTCATATCCTATGATAATCATAATGTATCATAGATTATAAAATGAGTCATAATTTGGAAATCCTATAAGTGACTTTTCCTGACTATGTGGTTCATCATTTTGAAAATTGTTTCTTATTATTTTCATTTGGTTTTAGTCAATGGCTTGTACCCAAAAGAACTACATTAATGAGGATTGTGATGGAAAATGAATCTACTGTCCTCGTAAGACACTGAAATCCATGGGAGATGGAATAAACAATATTTTTGTTATACTAAAAAATATTTCTCAATCAATGAATCATGGTAGTATAAAAAATGAGAAAAGGATGGAATAATATTATATTGAGTCCATAATGTGGAAATTTAAACCTACATTCAACATGTGTTTTGCTAAAATTGTCACTAAACAATGTATCAACACTACTAAAAATATATTCTCTGATATCCAGTGTTCGAAGCATGATATATTCATTCTGGATGTTTATCAGTTAGATGGTGAAGTAGACCTGTGGTTTATACTAATCAAGAATATTATGTAGAAATATGAGTTTGAATCAATGGGTTGGGTAGAGATCCAGAACTAATTTTTCAGTAATTAACTTCCTTATATTCTTCATACAAATATACAGAAAGGGTTTCTTGAGTTGAATCACTGGGATGATAAATCTACTAGTACCAATGATGATAATTTCTCTATACTCGTGAGGTACGTTTGAGGATTTATCATCCAAACAAGATGTAAAGATTATAGGTTCTTTAGTGGCATAAAGGAGTGTCTCGGAAATGAGTTGTCCATAAGAGATTGTACTGGATATAAGTAGATTATTCATTATTAAATAAAGGTTGAAATATATGTTGGAGTCACGTACCAATCACATGGTTTTTAAAATGAAAAGAATATAGAGTTTAATGTAAAATATAAAAACCATAAAGAGATGAATATGAGGATTCCTTTATTATATATGTGTGAAAAGAAGCATAGATGGAATTTCTTTAATTGGTCAAATAAAATTTTAATGTGTCGAAGGGTAGTCCATCGATCATTTTATTACAAATGTGATTGGAAGAAGTAAGTTAACAGTGAAAATGTTGAAAAAGCTCCATAGAATAAACCTCCCATACTTATATGCTACAAGTGTAAGGAAAATGGGAATTATAATAACCAGTTCTCAAAAAAGGGATAGTGATGATGAGTGATGTCAGCAACCTCTTATGTCGAGGTACAAGGGGAAATCTCATTCAATCACTATATTGGATGAGGGGGGAGATAATGACGTGGTGAAAGGTACACTTACCGTCAACACTATAACTAATAATGTCTTATTTAAATGTAGATATACTCACTCATTAATATCTAAATTATTTTCTAAGGTTATGAAGATTTCACTAAGAAAATTAGATGTGTAATTAGTATTGAAATCCCCTAATGGTATGAAGATTTCATCCCATGTCTATTATTCCTCTCTAGTTGAACATTGTGGAAATGTTCTTTCTGAAAATGTTTTCATTCATACTTTTGTTAAATTTTATGTCATATTAGGCATGAATTAGCATTCTATAAATAAATCCCAAATCAATTTTTATTGGAGGGAAGATACGTTTGATATTTAAACCCATCTTATGTTCTTCCATCGATGTGGAGATAAGTAGTTACATCATGTGGAGATTAAATCTAGTGTATGGGTCTTAATTTCCACTCATAATTATTGTTTATCTAAAATGTTAGGGACAAATTGATATCAATGATATTTATATAATTTTGAATTTTTAGATGTCTTTCTAAAATAGTTTACTCACCTACCACCAAAACATGAATTTTATTTCTCAATAGAACTCATAACTAGTTCCACTCCAATTTAAAATACTCCCAATTGAAATTACCTAATTGAGTTATAGTAATTGAAGAAGAAACTCCCAAAAAACCTTGATAAGGGATTAATTAAGCGAATTGTGTCACCATAGGGTGTGCCTGTTCTTTTTGTTAAAAAGAATGATGGATCAATGTGACTCTTTATTTATTATTGATAGTTGAACAAGATCATGGTCAATAAAATGTATCCTCTCCCTTGTAATGATGTCTTGTTTGATCAAATGTATGGAGATCAATACTTTCCCATGTTTGACATTCATTTTTGATATAATCAATTGAATATCAAGAAAGAGGATATACCCAAAAAGGAATTCTGTAAAATGTATGGACACTGTGAATATACCATAATGAATTTTGGACATACCAATGTCACTACAATATTCATTTGATTTAATTAATAGAGTCTTTAAAGATTCCCTTGATCAATTTTGGTCTGTCTTTATAGGTTATATTCTTATCTATTCAAAGAGAAAAGATGAGTATAAATACCACTTGATATTTTTTCTAAATACCCTAAGGAAAGAGAATATATATGGAAATTTTTCAATGTTTGAATTTTGGAGGAAAAAATTGTCATTTTTGGGACATATAATCTCAAGATATAGTATTGAAGTAGATCTATCAAAGGTAAAGGCTATTGAATTCTGGTCAGGACAAACCACGGTGACTGAGATTAGAAACATTCTTAGTTTAGATGGATATTATCAATTGTTTTTGGACAATTTATCATGACTATATAATCCTCTAACCATGTTAACACAGAAGGGTTCCAAGTTCCTCTAGACATGTAAAGGATAGGAAAAATTCAAGGAACTGAAGATAATGTTAGTTAGCACATCTGTTCATACATTACCCTGTAGAGAATAAGGGTTTTTAATTGAAAATCACAGCCGATTATCGCATACCTACTGGTCAATGTTTTGATGATCTGCTAATGTGTATAGCAGCACTCGGGTCGAAACCTCGGTGATGATACTTTTAATAGACGTTTGTTTTTAGTTTATTGTATTCTGATTTTGGGGGGGGGGGGTTGTTTGAAAAGATTATGAAATGATTGATTGATAAAGGTTGATTTAAAATTTTATAATGATTTTGGTGAGTCATTTTTAGGGAGTTAATCTTGTGATATCCTTGATCTTTGCTTTATATTTCATTTAAATTAACACCCACTTCACAGGATAATGTTGATTGGAATCCCTAACTATTAAGGCTTTAATCCAAGCCTTAACATAACATAGATTTCTAATATCAATTATATCTTGTTGATGGTAATGTATTTATGGTTCTAATAATATATGGAAACCACACATTAAACAAAACAATACATTAATCCATGACATGTTAAGTCCAATATACACAATGTTAATTTGAAGAATATTCATCCAGCAAATACTCTCAATCACTTAACATCCAGAAATTTTGACTCACCCCAATAATAAACATACTCATCCATTAAGATAGTTTTTAATCTAGAAATATATGTTAATGGTGATGAATTATAAATAGAACAAAAAGAACGGGATAAGAAAAGATTTGTGCATCAAACACACACACACACACGAAGGGTAATCAAAATTAAAGAGAAACATTAGATTAAATTAGAAAGAAAATGAAGGGAAGGAGATTAAACTGAATTTAAACTATTTTAAGAAAATTAATATGAAACTATAGAAGTTGGATGAGCCTAAAGACTTTTGAAGAGGAAACATTCATTAAAACAAAATTACAGAAAAAGACTTACAATATTACAAACGAAGAACAACACAAAAGTAAATTAAAGGAAGCAAGGAGGTAAGGTTTTCAAGTAAAAACATGATTATTTCAGATCCCCCCAAGATTTTGGAAGATCCTTTTCCATGCCAAAATATCCTCTTTTTCTCTGAAATGGTAACTCTTTTTAATGGAGAGGAGGGGATGTATTTATAGCCCAATTTTGTGGGTTGTTTGCATTCCAAAACCGCCCCTCCAATTGAATTGCAACTTTGATAAATTAGATAGCGGAATCATGATATATGATATTCTTAAAAGTTGTAGATAAATATCTCCTCTATCTACTCTGAAAATATGGTGTCTATTTGACTTAAGGAGACAACGTTATGGTAGGTTTATTAAACAAAGTTAATCTATCCATTTCAATCCAAACTTTTTGAAGGCCAAAATGTGAATGGGTTTATAAATATGAATATGCCTTCAAATCCGAATTATTTGTTCATCAAAGATGGCCACCTATATACCCTATTTCACACTACAAAATATCATCTTGATTTTATTATTACATCATGAGATAGTTCATGAATAGTGTCTGAATTTTAATTCCTAGCCAGAATGGTGGGCTGGACTTCAAAGCATTATTTGGGACCTTTTTTATTGGTGCTGGGCCCTGAAATTTTTATCCATTACTCCTTGAATTGTTATTATAATTATGGTGGAGAATTAACGAATTTTCATATCTGGATTGACCCCATTAATTCAATCATTATGGATGGTCCAGTTTTCTAACAAATTCTGTGGACCTACTTGTGTGGTCTATATGAGCCTCCAAATAGTAGAATTGGCCAATTATCCCTCCTAATGAAATGTTGGATATTGAATTATGATTCCAAAAAAATCAAGAGCCACAAAATTTAGATCAGTAGGGTGATATTTATAAATAAAATTCTAAACTGACTCAATTAGACTTCTTTAAAAAATGCTAGAAAATTATACTTAGTAATAAAACATTAATATTTCACACAAATTATGCACATTTCATATAAAATCAGTATACATGGTATACAATAAGTCATGAAAATATTCCTAACATCGAATCCCCCACATATAGTCTTGTGAATGTCCACATGTGCAACAAATATAAAAACATGACATAATCATTTTCACCCACCAACAAATATTAAAATATCGTTTTCTCCAATAAGGGGTGTTTTAGACTATTTCACTCATCCATATTGAATTAAAACTCAAATATTTACAAAAAAAATGTTCCCAAAACAAATCTTTTTTTCATGCTCAAATTTAGAAATGGAAAATTTTGACACTCAAAACTTACACCTCTCAAGATGATAAAATTCATTTGTGGGGGTTCACTCACTCACCCACCAAAAGTGAAAATATTAGAGTTTGTAAGAGATATCAGCTTCCAATACCTATACAAAGTTCACAAGAATGAAGAGGTATTTTAAAGGGGTTTTTTCTGTGGCTCTGGGATGGTAGGAATATAATGTCCAATATTGAGAAGAAGTGGGGTAAAACACTAACATGGAAAAAGCAATGCACATTTTTTTTGAAATGAGACATGAATGGAAATAGAAACACATATTTATAAGGGACTGAAAATGTGAATAAATAAACAAGAGAGGATGAAAATTTGAAGTGGATGAGAAGATAAAATATTTTCAAAATATAAAACTTCTCCCAATGACATATCTGTTAATCATTTTTATTTTTATTTTTATTTTTTAAAAGTTGAACATGAAATAGATCTCACACTCATCTCCCAACCCATTATTGATCTCCCCACAACACCAATTGTAATAGTTATAACAACATCAAACATTATGTGAGATTTATTGTTGACCTACCCAAGACACAAACCATTTTGTTTCTTTTTTTTTGAATTTTTTTGAACACTTATCAATAACATTTATAAAATTACATAAATGAATGTACATTACTTTCCCTAAAACACACTGAATGACAACCTCTCCCCCACACTGAAATGGATCCTTTCCCTCAAGCATATGATAACATTTTGAAGTCAATAATGGGTATCCAAAATAAAATCAATTCCCCACACTTAAATTTTAAAATACTTATGCAATGAAAATCCATGTTGATATTGGGTGGGAAAAGTTATTGGGATTGTAATTTGGCTATCAATGAAAATATTTTCATAGGATCGAAGGATATTTCAAAAGGAGGATTAATGTATAGTTAATGGGAGGCTATTTGGATATTATAATTCTCATGTTGATCAGAAAATGCCTCTATCATATTAATTCAAAATAAAGTAGGAAATTCAACTCGAAGGTCCAGAAACTCCATACTCCCAAATGGGGGTGAAAACACATATTTTGAAAATATGTCCATAGGTGGCCTTGGAATGAAAGCAAACAGTGTTCCTCAAGGGTGGGGAAAATCATTTTCCAAATCAATAATTGAGAATTCCAAATTTTTTGGGTTTAAAACAAGATTATTTATCAAAAGACATGATGAAAATATAGAATTTTTTAGGTGAAAACATGCCTTTTGACTCCCCAAAGTGGTTGGAAAAAATTTTAAAATTGGAAGATGAGTAAGCATTACTATTGATTTTTCATATTTTTTATGTAATTTTTTTTTATGTTTTTTTAGTTTTTTATAAAGACACTCCCACAGAAAAGAGAAATAGTAAATAAAAATATGTGATGAGGAAAGTGTTAAAAAATGAGAATGAGGGAGGATGAAAAATAAAGAGAGATAGTGATAGAGAGAATAGGTGTTAAAGGGATAGTGGTGCCTGCTGGTTTGGATTTGGCAGGTTTCTATCTCCATCCAATGGTGGGTTAGTGGAAGTTGTGGATCTTTATGTGGGATTTTACCTGAAAAAGAAAAATCATTATTCATCTAATAGAAAACTAAAAAAAATTATAATTTTAAAAAATTAAAAGAAAACATTGCTAGCCTCCCAAAAAGAACTATATTTATTTGTCTACAGCTGGACAATTGCATTGGACTACCCATAGTCTGACGGTGGCCACCATATTTTCTCAACTCAAGTGTACTTCCAGAAAAGCTTCTCCATTGGGATGCCTAATTGTTCATTGGAAAATTGATCCCCTTCCTTGATTGTGTGATTGTAATTAAATGGATGTGGTAATGGAATATGACTATCCTACCTTTAGTATTTAACGTGATGAATGATTTTATCAAAAAAGTGATGGTTTTCTATGCTTGGAAATTTAAGAAAATTTCTCAATTCTGATGGTTTATTTATGTAAGGTTCAGATAACACGAAAACATAGTATGAGATACCAATTGTTATTGACTAATTTATTTCATCATATACCAATGTAGAGTAATGGGGATCAGTGGAGTCATAAGACTGAATAAAATTTTCAATATCCTTTATTTCAATGTTTTTCGCCAAAGAATGGCAAATTTCAACATCACCAATGATCAATTTATTAATTATGGAAAAAATATCACAACCTTCACCCCAATCAAGACAATACAAACACATTGGTTCGGAGTTCATCTCAAAAATAAAAAAATTTCAGAATCATGGATACGAAAGGATGAATATTGGATAATATGATTTGAATCAAAAAATGAACAATATTGTTCGTTTTCCTCGTTATCATCCAAGCTAGAGAAGTGGAGGTCATATCCAAGATGAGATTAAAAATATTTTTCAAGATCTGTTAGATCAATAGAGTTCTCTTTTTTAATGTCAACATCAACTTGTCCATTTATGACTTGGTTAATGAGGATGAAATAATAACAAACTCCACATTAAAAAGAACAAGAAGGAAATGATGGATTGGGATTAAACACGCTCTCAGAGATAGTTTTAGAAGAATGGATAGAGAATACAAATTCATTCTAAGATGTGTATCACATGGATTGAAAAATATTGAAGTTGAACAGTTGGTCACAAAATTCCATGGATAAGATTCTAGCAGGGGCATCAATTTTGGTTTTAGATGTCATGAGGAAAGGTGTTCCTAAAATTAGTAGAGATTAGAAAGAAGATGTCTCACCTTCCATGTCAAGGACATAGAAATCAGTAGGGAAGATAAAATTACTCACACGAATAAGGACCCCCTCAATTATATCCTTAGGACTAGCAGTTCTTCGATTACATAATTGAATGAAAACACCCGTTTGATGGAAGGGATCTAGACCAAGGTTGGAGAGGATGGATTTGAGCATGACATTAACTGAGGGTCCTAGGTCTATGAGTTCATCAATGAAGTTGAAACTTCCAATTGGTCATGGAACCGTAAAGGTCGCTCGATATTTTCACTTTATGGGAATAGACTATTGGGTGGAAACATTTTCAAAATACCTAAGATCCCTATTTTTGGTGCACAGTTCCTTAAGAAACATGGCATACTTAGGGATTTTATTTATGGAATATAAGAGGGGTATATTGA
The DNA here is from genome assembly GCA_963277665.1 of Viscum album. NCBI lineage: Eukaryota > Viridiplantae > Streptophyta > Magnoliopsida > Santalales > Viscaceae > Viscum > Viscum album. Next base: position 912,715,287 of record OY728143.1, on the reverse strand, counting down.
CTTCAACACGTCTAATCATGTCAAGCATTTCAAGATCGGGTTCAAAGGACTTATTTGTCATAGAAATGGATTGAGGAAAAGGAATTGGATTCTTAGGTGGAATGGAAGGAGGTTTTGGAATGGATTCAGGTTCATTTTCATATTTCTTTTTCCTTTCATTTTCTAGGTCAACATTAAATGTAGGGTTAGAGGACTCAACATGAGGCATAGAAATTTTCTTTCCCGATCTAATTGAAATTTAACATACATTACCCTTGGGGTTGGGTAATGGTTGATCAGGGAGTTGGGGATAATTTGATTGTTGTTGCGGGATTATGTGGGATGCAAGTTGACCAATTTGGGATTCAATGTTTTTGAGGCTGGAACAAGTGAAGGGGGAAAGAACTTCACTGCACTTTCCTTGGTTTCTTGGAAGAAGAGGCCTATCTCGAATTGGGATTTCCTTGATTTAGGTTCTTGGGAAAGGGATTGTATTGGTTTTGTAATGGGGAAGGCTCACTTGGATGTTGGAATCCTAGAGGATCAAGGGGAGGATTTCTCCTTCAAGGTTGAGGAATAAAATGATAAGTTTTTGGGAAGTTACCAACACTTTGACTATATTGGAACTGGTTTGGGTTTTGATTAGGTAATTGAGGGGGATGAGAGACATAATTTCCAAACCTTATGCCTTAGTTATAGGAAGAAGAGAAGGGCTCAGAGTGAGGTAGGTTGAAGTTTCCGACAAACTGACTTGATAGTTGAGGGTTGGTGTTCTGCTAAGCATATGATATATTGAGCACCATTGGTCTAGATGAATCAGATTGATCCCCATGATGTTTTGGATATGTGTTCATTAGATGAGATGGGGGCTATATATTCCATGATTTTTACAATTCCAGGAAACATTGATTGCGGAGAAGATGAGGTTGGGGATTTGGATACCACAGATATTTGATGAAAATGACCTGTAAGTTCACTCATCCACTCTATCATCTTGTTTGGATCTATCGAATGACTATCATGGGCTTGTTTGACTTGAGCATGTGATCGAGTATGGAATTTTTGGGTGTTCTCAACTATGTTGCTTATGAGATCTCTTGCAGCTGTATGAGTTTTATCAATAAGAGCATCGCCACTTGCGTCATCAATGAGGGTTCTCTCTATAGCCAATAACCCGTCATCGAATTATTGGATCAAGAGTTGGTCAGGTATTTGGTGGTGTGGGAAGGTTGAAACAAGAATTTTGAACCTCTCCCAGTACTCATGGAGTGTCTCGTTGAGGAATTGACAAATACCACTTATTTTCATTCGGAAAGACTCAGTACAAGAAGTAGGAAATGATTTCTCTAAGAAGAGTCACTTCATGTCATTCTATGTGGTTATGGAACCAGGAGGGAGGTAAAAGAGCCATGACTTAGCAGTTTCAGCTAGGAATAATGGGAAATCTCAGAGTTTGATTTGTTCCTCAGAAACCCCTCGAGGCTTCATGGTAGAGAACACTACACGAAACTCTTTATGGTGGGGATGTGGATCCTCACCGGTTAGCCCATGGAAATGAGGAAGAAGATTAATCAAACCCGATTTGAGTTCAAAGTCACCCTATATGTTAGTATATTGAATACCAAGAGGTTGGTAATTTATATCATGGGTATCAAGTTCTTTTAGTGTTTGTTCCCTAGGATTGGCCATTTCTAACTCAACTGGTTGGACAAGGTCTGGTTCTTGAATTATTTGATTATCCCTAATGTTTCTCCAATGTTGGAAAAGATTTCACTCAATTTCAGGGTCAAAAAATCTGAGGGATTGTTTGGGAGGCTACGGGGCATTCAGAGAGATGTTGGAAGAAAGTGGAATATGGGGTTTTCTTTGTGTTTTTCAGTTTATGGTATTTATGAGAAGGCGGTTTTTTCATTGTGTTTTTTTTTCAATTTTTTTACAAAAATAGTTTGTTTTGTTTTTATGGTTTTTTACAATAACTAGAAACTAATTACTACATAATGTACAATCCCCAGTAATGGCGCCATTTGAAAAGTGTGACCGATGGTTTTCTATTGACTGGTCAATGTTATGATTCTCTGCTAATGTGTATAGCATCACTCGGGTCGAATTCTCGGCGATGATACTTTTTAATAGCCGTTTGTATTTAGTTTATTGTATTCTGATTGAGGAGTGAATATATTATGAAATTATTGATTGATTTATATTGATTTACCAAATTTATAAAGATTGGGGTGATTTCATTTTTTGGTAGTTAAGCTTGTGATATCCTTGATCTTTTCTTTATATTGCATTTAAATTAACACCCATTTCACAAGATAACGTTGATTATAATTCATAAGTGTTAAGGCTTTAATCCAAGACTTAATGTAATGTAGGGTTCTAATATCAATTAGATCTTGTTGATGGTAGTGTATTTATGGTTCCAATAATCCATGGAAACCACATGTTAAACAAAACAAGTCATTAATCCATGACATTTTATGTCCAACATAAACAATGTTAATTTGAAGAATATTCCTCGAGTAAATAATCTCAATCACTTAACATCCTTAAATTTTGACTCACCCTAATAATAGACTTACTCATCCATTACGATAGTTATTAATCTGGAAATATATGTAAACAGTGATGAATTATAAATAGAACAAAAAGAACGGGATAAGAAAATATTTGTCTATCGAACACACACACACACACGAAGGGTGGTCAGAATAAAAAATGAACTTTAGATTGAATTAGGATGTGAAAGAAGGGAAAGGGATTCAACTGTATTTAAACTATTTTAAGAACATTAATATTAAACTATATAAGGTATATGATAATAATAGATATTTAAGAAGAAACATTCACTAAAAAAATTACAAAAAAAAGACTCACAATATTACAAATGAAGAACGACACAAAAGTAAATGAAAGAAAGCAATAAGGAATGGTTTTTCAAGTAAAATGTTGAGAATGGAGGATCCTCCCAAGCCTTTGGAAGATCCGTTTTCATTCCAACCTACCCTCATTTTCTCTGAAATTACAACTCTTTTGAAAGAAGAGGAGGGGATGTATTTATAGTTCAGTGTTGTGGGCTATTTCCATTCCAAAATCACCCATCCAATTGAATGAAAAATTTGAAATATTAGACAGCCAAATATCAAGATATAATCATCTTATTTGTTGTAGATAAATCTATTCTATGTCTACAGTGAAAATTTGAGGCCATTGGATTTATGGAGCTAATGTTATGGCCGGTTAATTAAACAAAGTTAATCTGTCCATTTCATTCCAAACTTTTTGAAGGCCAAACTGGGAATGGGTTTTTTAATAGGAATATGACTTCAGATTCAAATTATTTCTTCAACAAAGTCAGCAAGATATATCTCCTATTTCACACTACAAAATATCATCTTGATTTGAGCATTACATCAGGAGATATGTCATGAATAGTTTCTGGATTTTAATTCCCGACCAAAATGGTGGGATGGACTTCAAATCATTAGTTGGGCCCTTTGTTCATAGAGTTGGGCCATGAAATTTTTATCCTTTACTCCTTGATTTCTTTCAAATTTTTGAGGTTAATTGATGAATTTTATCTTCTGGATTGATCCTAGTAATTCAATCCTCATGGATGGTCCAGTTTCCTCAATGATTCTGTGGGCCTTCTTGTGTTGTCCATATGAGCCTTCAAATGGTAGAATTGGCCCATGATTCCTTATAATGAGATGTTGGATATTTAAATAAGAATCCTAAAAAACAAAAACCACAAAATTTGGATCCGCAAGGGGATAGTTATAAATAAAATATTAAACCGACTCAATTGGACTTCTTCTAAAAATGCACAAAAAATATACTTTGTATTAAAACATTAATATTTCACACAAATTATGCACATTTCATATAAATTTAGTAAAGGGATATATAATAAGCCATGAAAATATTAATAACATCTATAATATATATTGATGCATCCAATAAGGGATTGGGATGTGATCTTAAAGAGAATAACATGGTTTTATTATATTCCAAACGACAGTTGAATATTCTTGATGAAAGTTCCCCAACTCCTGATATGGAGTTAGAAGATGAAATTTTTCATTAAATATATTGTGGAATTATATTTATGGAGAAAATTTTTATTTATATATAAATTATAAAATTATGAAATATATATTCACATAGATGAAGATGAACATGTTCCAAAGAATATGGATAAAGCTGATAAAATATTATTAATTATAAATACATTATCACCCTATAATAGAAAAACAAGGTGGTTTAAGCATTGAGTAGAAAGTATAATGCTATATTATCTATGATGAAGATTAAAAAAGACACAATATTTCTATATTTTTAAAGAATGGATCTAGAAATAATGAATTAGGGGAGAAATCATATCTTTCTCAATTGAATGCTCAAACCTCTATCTAGGTGAATACTAAATAATCACCAAAGGAAGAAGTATAGAATAAAAATAAATTTATAAATGTTCATGAGTTTAACATTGATCATCCTTGAATGATAAGGGTTAGAATTGTGTATGTATTCCATCCATACTGGTTTTGATGAAGTAGATATCAAATGATTCTCGTAGTTTTTAATTTTCTAATCATCCTCGAATTACGGAGATGTATAAGGATTTGAAACAATACATCTGGAGTATTGGAATGAAGAGTGATATAATGGATTTTTTTTATTTTAGTACTTGGTATTCCAGAATGTTATGGAGGAAATACAAATATCTAAATGCATGTTGAATCCATTACCCATACCAGATCGGAAATTGGAGAACATCACTTTTGAATTTGGCATTAGACTCCCCAAAATATCTAAAGGGATTAATGCTATATTGGTGGTAGTCGATTTCCTTAAAAAATCATCACACATAATCACTATCAGAGAAGACGTATCCTTGTATAATATTTCCAAGATTTCATCAAAGGAAGTGGTAAGTATTCATGGAGTACCACATTCTGTAGTATCATATCGATATCTGGGGATTACCTATATGTTTAGGTGAAGTATTTTGAAAAAACGTGATACAGAATTGAGTTTCCTCACTTCCTATCATTTTCAAAGTGTCGGTCTGTCTAAAATGACAATTAAAAACCTAGAGGATATGTTTAGACATTGTTAATTATATTTAAAAGGTGGTTGGTCTCAACACATTATTCTTGTTGAGTTTTACTACACCAATAACATTGATGCAATAATTCATATGGAACACTTATGAATCATTCAATTGGAATAAATGTAGAGCTTCATCATTCTATGAATGAGTTGGATAAAACAATCTATTGGGGCCTGGAATTAGTAATGAAATAGAAGATAAGGTTTGAGCCATTCAGTAGAAGATCAAGGAAACTCAAATTCAGAAGAAAAGTTATTTTGATAACTGATGTTGTGATAAAAAATTTGGGGTTATAGAGAAGGTATTTCTATGAATCCATACACATAATAAGGTTAATAGGTTTCTAAAGGATGGTAAATTAATCCATATGTGTATAAGCCCCTCTAAAATTCTTGATTGTATTAGGATGGTAGGATTTTTCATTGAACATAATCCAAATATCTCTCAAGTCCAAGATATGTTCCATGTATCTATAATGAATAAGTAAATACATTACCATTCAATTGTATTGAACTAAAAGCTCATACTATTGGAGAAAAATATTTCTTATGAGGAAAACCTAGTTAAAATTATAGATCGTACATAGAATGCTCTATGAAACTAGACCACCCACTTGTTAAAATATTTTCAGGGAAATCAGTAGTTAGAGGACAATATGTGTGAACTTTTGGATATGATGAAGCTTGATTATCCTCCTTTTCTTTTACCCTAATGAAAAATTTCAATGGATAAATTCATTTTATGGGGGTAGAATGATACACCCTATGATTTTTTGTTACATTTTTTCTTCTTTTTCGAATGTATTATTTTTAATTGATGTCTTTCATTTCACTAAGTCAAAAATTTATTTCACATGACACCAAATTGTCTTACGCAACATGTAACACCAACTTATTGTGTGTTGCACACAACACTATGTTTCTATGAAACATTATTTTATTATTATAATTATTTAAACATGATAATTATAATTTACCCATTACTAAAGATATATGAATAGTAATAACCAATTTTCAAATTTTTTAATAATCATTGAATTTAAATAGAACTTATGGATAATTAAAAAAATATAATTTTGGGAAAACTCTCTATTTGTTTAAAAATAATAATTTTTAAAATGAACGTCCTTTCATGAGCTTCTATGAAAAAAATTAAAATTAATTATAGACAAATTTATAAGTTTAATTTTTTTTATATAAACTTCATTTTTTAATTTAGAATTTTAAAATATTCTTTGGGTGAATTTTTTGTGATTTTTATGAGAGACATCATATTAGTTGAATAGTGAAAATACTAAATTTTAATTTAAAACTAAACATTTGTCTAAATTTGTTATATATTTAAATTATATATAAATTTGGTTTTAAAGTAAGATTATATAAAATAATTATCAATTAGGAAAATTAATTTCATTGTAATTAATTTCACAATTAAATTGAATATATAAACATAGAAAACTTTTGAACATTTTTTCTTAAAAAAAACATTTTCAACCCATCTGCGGGAATAATTTTAAATTAATTTATTCCAATTTTGTTATTTTAATTTTGAAAAATGGATTTAATATTTGGAATCCAAAAAAAATTATGATTTATAATGTGTTAAAATTAGTTTTTTATTTAAAAAATTATTGAAAGTGATTAAAATTATTTACAGCGATTAAGGGAAAAATTAGCATACCAAAGAACAAAACCATAATCATAAGGCCCTAAACAACCTATAAACGTGTTCAAAATCCATTTCATAGATATATTTATACCCTATCCTCCCGTAGATATAATATTTTTCATTATTGGATCCAATTTGAAGGGAAACAATGTGGGTTGAATTCCCTTTAACAAAATATAAAAGAGTATCACTCCTCCTCCACTATTAAAGGCCTCATCTCCTCCGACTTCACCACACAACTAAAGATACATTGGAAATATAATTATCATAAAAAATATCTCTTAATAATACCTCTTATGAACCTATAATCAATACCATTATATTAAATCCATCCATGGAAGTCCATTGTTGAAAACTAATAAGACTTATCCAAATAAGAGGAAAATCTATCCTCAAGCTCTTGAGTTTTATTTCATTTATACACCCCCTAAAATATCTGTATTCAATTGTTATAAAATAAAAATATCCTAAATATACTGATATGTTTTTATGATTTTTTGTCTAGCTGTATTTCCACACAGACCCATATAATGGTTAAAGAACATGTTGTTTATGTGTATGGTGAACTACCTCCTCACGAAATGATGATTGTTCAATTTCTTTTCCTTTACCACATTTTATTGTTTGAAATTATGATGAAAACACTAGTTATATATTATATATTTTTTATATATTATGTATTTATACTTCATTAATTTTTTTTATAACACATACCTTTATACTTTCCATCTTGTGTATATAGGAAAATAATGTATCTGGACGTGTGGACTATCGTCTCCTCATATGAATGCGATTCATTCACACATTACATGGAAAGTGTTAAGGATGGTTTTATTAAAAATATATGATATCTATAACATAACAATGCTTAATTTTTTATGTTATATACATGTATACATATATTCTATTTAGTTACTTTCTTTCAATACGACAACAATACAGAAACTGCACTATTGTGTACAAACGACATACCATCTCTATGAATGGTGTATTAGGTTTCCTCTTTATATATATTATAGATTATGATAAACACACACATATATATAGAATATATATTATATTTATATAATTTTTTAATTTCATTAATTAATTAAATCATTATATATCAAATATGATGAAGAGTAATAATTCAAAACATGTACGAAGAACAAAGTGGATATTACCAGAAGTGAATCCATAACATAGAATTGATAAAAAAAAGTGTAACATAAAGTCACAATAAAATAATATATGTTTTTTGTAATAATAATATGGTTCTATAAAATATTTATATGAAACTTATATTTAATATATAGGAGGATTGTATGAGTAAGATGAGAGTCAAGATATAACACAAAACAATTTTATCTCACTTTTTATATTCGTGATATACATGCCATGTTCCCCACTATTTTTTTGTGGTGTATATACTTAACATGAATGTATTTTATTAATATTAGTAATAAATTTATGTGTACTTACATATCCATTATATGATCATCCTTTCGTGGGGTAAATGTTTTAAATGTTTCCAAATCAGTAGTACAATTTTGACTCCATTTTCCTTCTTTGAGTAACACGTTTTGTTATACAGGTACATTCATCATTTGATTTGTATATAGTTACATTTGACTTGTTATATCATGAATATTATTACTTTCATGATATTCTAATATTTGTGTAATTTAGTTTTCTTATATTTAAATTATAATCCCAGGTTTTCATGTGGTGATATTTTGTTGAAACAATCTTGATGTTTATCGAGATTGTTTATGATTATGCTTCCATTGATGAATTCTTAGGTTACATCCCATATGAACACACATGAGTTTGATTATCCTTTGTTTATTTAATATATATCCATGTTTTAGTATCATTTTCTCACTCTTTTCTTCTTAGTACGATTAAGAAAATGTTTTTATGAAAAATTTCACATTATTTATCTCTTCAGTTTGAAATCAGTTTTATTTCAAAAACCATGTTTTCTAACATGATTACATTTTTTTTCAAATGATCATTTAATATAATTTCAATGTTAAATTTAGATTGGAAATTTTTTTAAGGATTTTGAAGCTTCATTTATACTTTTTTTTAAAAACATTCAAATCAGACTATTTTCAATATTTTCTTATTTTTTAACATGTTTTTCAATTCAGAAAGTATATTTTCATAATGAAAATTTTTCAAAAGATTTTTTAACATTATTTCCAATATAATATAAAATCTATGGTGTTACTCATGAAATTTTTTAAATTGATTAAATTTATATTTCCATACTATTTCTCTGAAAGGATTCTATTTTGGTGGTTTAATGTTTTTGAAACTTATTCCTCTTTCATGAGTTATAAAATTTTGAAACATGCTTATTTTAATAGGTTATTATTTTGAGATATTTATGAATCTGTTATCTTTGTCCATTTGTTATGATATGATTACATGTTTATTATTCTGATTTCATTTCATGGATTATGATGTGATTATTTAGGATCTGGTGGAATATGTTTGTATGATTTAATTATGAGATGGGTGGGACCTATATCCACCTCTAATGAATTGCATAAATATTTAGATCCTATGGTGTAGGATTAGATGGTATTGGGAGTGAGACATGACTACTATGATGGCCATGGGAGTGAACCATTAATTCAAATATGGTATGGGGAGTGAACTCATAGTACTATGATGGCCATGGTAGTGAACCATGTCACGACCCGTCCCATGGGGTCCGGACGTGACTACGCCATGCCCGCCTTCCATAGGCCAAGGGTTGGTGACTAGAACCTGAAGACTTTTCCCAAACAGTGAAGGAATTTCCTTATAGATATGTTCACACTTAAAAAGGGAAACTGAAGTAAACAACCAATAAAAGTAACGTATAACCATGATAATAATGTACAACCACAAGTACAACTATAAACTAAAAACAGTGGACCAGAATACAAGCCCTATAAACTGAAAAGAAAGTAAAAAGTTATCGAATCTACCATAGAGCTCTACCTAGAGGTTAGTAGCTATAAGTATGAAGTTGAAGAATACGATCACGACTGATCCTATCACACCAAGCTCCACCAAGTACCAAACCTCCAAATACTACCTCGGATCGTCAGTAGGCTGCACTAGACACACATGTGCAGGTGGATCCCATGAAAGGAAGAGTATAACAACTCATTAGGGGATCCTGAGACTCCCGAAGGTCTCTTAGTAATCCACAAAGGAAAACATCCCAATAAATACCACACAGGTAAAATCACAAGTATGATCTAAATCATGAAGCACAATGCAAAATAGATAGCTCTCTCTAATATTATAACTTCATGTTTACTAGGATATGGATGACTAGTCTAAAAGCCAGATCATCCCCTTTGTAGTAACTCTACTACTGACCCATATTTGTCATTGTATGCTGATCATTATTTGTCTCTAGATGATGACCCATATTGGTCGCTAGATGTTGACCTATATTAGTCGCTGGTGCGGACACAAATTGGTTTCCGGTATTAACCCATATTTTTCATTGGTGATGACCCATATTGGTTGCTGGTTCTGATCCATATTGGCCACTCGTACAGAGGTAGGGATGATTAGTCATGTTTCTAGATCATCCCACTCTACAGTTTCTGATGCTGACCCATACTGGTCGCTCTTCTTTCTTATGTCACAACCAGCCACTCGATTCCCCCTCATAACACACTAGATTTTGGGAGAACTTCTCATCAAGTCATCAGTCATATTTAAAATAGTACGAAGTCCCATGAATAAGTAACCCAATGATCCATCACATCATGAGGGTTCCAATGCAACAGATGACGTTTCAACCAAACACCCGGTCTATAAGTTATTGGCATTTTAGTATCGAGGGCCCGATTGGATTCGTTGTCGATCCAACATGAGAATACTACACCATTCACCAAAACTCTCATGGGGTAATTGAAAATAACTATCTCGCTCCAAGGATATCTGCACCGTAGCCGTTTCATCAAAAAGATGTCCAGTTTGCAAGTTACGGTCACTTAAGCGTTTCTAGTCCCGAGAGGGGTCCGGGTCCGATTAGACACAAACCGACCTGACTCAGTTTGGGTCGACCCGACCTAGTCTGGGTCCAACTCAAACCAGACCAAAACCATCCTAGGCCGACCTAGTTGGGTTGGGCCACAGACTGGCCCAACCCACCTTGGCTAGGCCGCGGACCGGCCTGACCAACCTTGGCTGGGCTAGGATGTGGTGGGCCTGGTCTGCTGGGCTGCAAACCAATACGACCCACCTACTGGGCACGGCCCGCCATATGATGCAGGCTGGACTTCTGGTGCACCCCACACATAGCGCACAATCTACAACATCTGAACATTTCAATGGAGCCATTCGACCCTATTAAGGGTGGCACCAGGCTTCGCCGCCTTGTCACAGGAAAGACCTACAGGAGGCGGGTCCCTGCCATCTCTCTATGGCTTCGAGCAGTGGTTCTCCTTCAATGCACTACACGATGGTGTACCCACTCTTCCTCCATAGTCGGCCCACAGTCAGACGCCTGTCTAGCCACCACAACGATGATCGGCACTGCTCTTATCCACGGCAGGCGAGCGTCGGCCGCCGTCTACGCCACTGGAACTGGTCATCGATGTCGCCACGCCGATGTCGCACCGGCAGAGCTTTCGCAGGGATCCATCTATGCTCTGGACCTCCATTTCTATTCCCATTTGTGTCGACATGCCTCTCAGAATGCCACCATCACTGTGTGGCCCTCGGTTCTGTAATGCTGGCATGTTCATCCTTCGCCCAAGATAACACATCAAGAACGAGTTTGACATAGGGTCTAGGCCTTTTCCCAATTGGCTTACACCCTCCGTGTTAGCATTAATACATAGGGGTGAAAACAAAATCATTATAAGATTTGATAAAACCCCAAAATGAAGCCCCGCGACAACCTTCTGTAAAAACGAATGAGTTGCGGATCAACCTGTTAGTTGGTTGATCCGCAATCTTTTTATTAATCAATAAAGAAGAGAGAAAATTCATTTAAAAACATAAAAAATTTAAACCCCCTACCACTTGATTCATTGGGGATGTCTCAGATGGTTGTGCTTCCACAATCAAGGGTATTTCGGACAAAGGATAAGGTTTGCGTGCGTTGGCTTTCATCATCCATCGACATTCAGATCGATCCAACAGCAGGCGTCGTCAATCCTCCATTATCCATCGGTGGAATGCATCGAATCACTTCATTAGGGGTTCCATGTTTGATGAAGACACTCCCAAACCCCTCCTCGAGCTCTACTTAAATTAGAAGTGGAATGGCAAGCAACACCTTGAGGAATTAATGAGGTTCATTAATTATCGTAATTAATGTCCCTCATTAATTGACGTAATTAAAGGTCGGACCACCACCATCGTTCCCTCCACTACCGCACTATCGGTAGTACAAAAGAGAAAAAGAAATAAAATAAAAATTTATGTTATTATATTATTTCATTAAAAGTCGCATAAACTTTCTTTCTCTTCCGACCAACTGCGGTCGAAGTAAAGCTTTCCTTAAGAGAATCCTGGTACTATGGATTCAATGGTGCACTTGTATTTTTAATCCGAGCACCGGTTCAAAATATAAAAAATCATGACTGTGTGTTTACTAAACATACATCAAAAAAATTTCTAAAATTCCTTCAGGGCACACCCGTTCTCAGAATCACACGCCGTCAATATTTGCAGACTCATAAAATTCCCAAATAATTTTAAAAAAATAAATGGAATTTTTGGGTCATTAAATTATCCCAACCTTAGTGATTTACATCCTTGAAATCCAAACAAGGATACACAAACAAAGAGGTGTACTGAGCACACATATTAGAATCTCACTCCCATGTGTTCTCATAGAGATTCACCTGCTGCAACACAACGTGCACCAGAGGTATAGACTGCCCACGAAGGATCCACTCCTGTCGGTCCTCTCTCTCCACCTGGTGCTCCGCAAAAGTCGCCCTATCATCAACATTCACCTCTCCAAGGTTGATGACGTGAGATGGGTCATGCTCGTATCTCCTCAACTGGGATGCGTGGAAGACTTCATGCACCCTCTCAAACCACGGTGGCAGTGCCAAGCATACGCCACCTGGCCAATCCATAGAAGTATCAGGAATGGTCCGATAAACCTCGGTAAGAGTTTTCTGCCTCATCCAAATATTTTTAGTCTCTATCAAGGGAAGACTTGCTAGAATAGGTGGTTCCCCTCCTGGAACACTAGTGGTCTCTATCGCCTATCATCCTAGGACTTCTTCCGGCTCTGTGTAGTTTTAATACACTATTAGATGACCTTCACCTTCTCAGTGGTAGCATATACCATCTCTGGCCTCACAAGTGATGGCTCTCTTGGATCCATCCAGCACAAGGTCAATCTGCATGATAGTCCATACAACCCCTCAAAAGGGGCCATACCAATGGTGGAGTGATAGTTGTTGTGGTACGCGAACTCAACCAAGGGTAGGTGGTCCTCTCAACTACAACCAAAACATAGGACATATTCCCAATGCATGACCTCCATGGTCTGGATGGTACACTTAGTCTGACCATCTATCTGAAGGTTAAAATCTATGCTCAAGTGAAGCTGAGTCCCAAAAGCGTCATGCAATACTTTCCACAACTAGAATGTGAGGAATGCATCACAATCTGAGACTATCATTCAAGGCACCTCGTGAAGGTGCATGATCTCCTGAATGTAGAAAGGTACCAATATCTCTACTGAACCCATCTCTTTAATAGAAAGGAAGGGGGCAGACATGGTGAGTCGGTCAACGATCACCCAGATGGTATCATTCCCTATGGACGTAAGTGGTAAACCTGTCATGAAATCCATCGATATCCCATCCCACTTCCAATATGGTATCTCAAGGCGTTGGGTCAAGCCTACCGGTACCTAGTGCATGTCCTTCACATGATAGCAAGTGAGGCATCTAGAAAAAAACTCTACAACAAATATTTCATACCTGGCCACCTGTACTAATGTCGGTGGTCCTGATACATCTTCAACACACCTGGATATACTACCAAGGTGGATGTATGGAACTCTCTCATCACCTCCTCTAGTAGCACCACAGGTACAACTATACATACTCCGAAAAAGATATTGTCCTCCCCTTCTTTCAGTAATTTGTATGGTGCATGGCCTGAGGATATCTAAGCACATCTAGACTCGTAGCTTCTATCTCGGAGTTGCACCTCCCTGGCTCAATTAAGGATTAGAGGGGAATCTACCATCTGCTGGAGGTAGACTATCTCATATCTATTCACATTGGATATATGAAGTGAGGCTAACTACTCTGAAGCCCCGTTTAGTAGCTAGGAACTCAATCTCCAGCTAAGTGCATCTTCCAATACATTCACCTTACTGGAGTATAGGCTATCTCAAAGGGATTGTCCTAGAAGAACTCTATCCAACTTCACTGTCTCAGATTTAGATCTTTCTGTGTGATAATATATTTGAGACTCTTGTGGTCTGAGTAAACAATGAACCGTTCGACCAACATGTAGTGTCGCCACATCTTCAATGCAGATACTAATACTGCCAACTCCAAGTCGTGAGTCGCAGAATTCTTCTCATGATGCCTCAGCAGTTATGGTCCATAAGCAATCACTGCATCATCATACATCAAGAAGCAACTGAGTCTGGTCCCTAATAAATCACATTAATCCATGTTTTCAGTGCCCTCCTATGGTTACCTCAGGATGGGAGCACTGGTCATGCTCTGCCTCAGATATTGAAATCTCTGATGGAATATATCTGACAATGGGAAGGGTTCCCCCTTCTTCATTATGGTAGTCATAGGGGCTGCTACTCTAGAGAAATCGGGTACGAGCCTCTGATAGTGTCATGTTATTCCAAGGAAGCTCCAACACCTCAGTAACACACTTAGGTGGATCCCATGTAATTATTTCCTCAATATTCACTAGATCCACTAAAAATCCAGCCTCTGAGATGTCATTTCCCAATACGTTGACCATTTTTATATAGAACTCACACTTTAAGAGCTTCCTATATAACTGGTGCTCCCGTAATGTGCCCAGAACTGTCCTAAAGTGTACAAAGTTCTCTTCCCCGGACGCTGAGTATACCAAGATGTCGTCGATGAAGACCACCATGAAGCAATCGATGTATGGAAGGAAGATCCTATTCATGAGCCCCATGAACACTGATGGAGTATTGGTCATGCCGAAATGCATCACTAAGAACACGTAATGGCCATACCAACATTTGAATTCTATGTTCGATACGTCCTTGTCTCGTACCCTAAGCTAGTGATAGCCCATCCTAGGGTTTATATATGAGAACCACTTCTCTCATTTCAACATATCAAACATATCATCAATATTTGGAAGCAGATACATGTTCTTCACAACCACCTGGTTTAGGAGTCGGAAGTCCAAACATAGCCTAAAACTGTCGTCTGCCATCTTGGAAAATAACACTGGGGATGCCCATGGAGAAACAATGGGCCTTACGAATCCCTTCTTCTGTAAGTCCTCCAACTGTACCCTTAGTCCCTGAAGCATCGAAGGGTCAATCCAATATGATGGTGTAGATATCGATGTTGTTCCTGGGTACAAGTCAACACGGAAGTCTACCTCTCTAAAAAAAGGTAGTCCTGGCACATCTTTTGGAATGACGTCCTCATACTCATCCACCACCAATGGGAACTGTGGACTCGCCTCATCCACCATTTCGAAGGTCATGCAAGACAGCTGATATGTAATCAGCTGCACCCTCCTAAGCACAAGTCCTTCTCATACTGTTATGTTTTTCTTTATCACCAACAAAGGAAAACTGGCCTCCATCTCTACATGTACATTGCACTGTATATCTCAAGAATTCAATCTGTGCAGGAATTGATGATAGCCATTCCATGCCAAAAATGACATTGTACGGTTTCAACATAGCTACTAGAATATCCCATCTGAAACTCTATCCCCTGAGAGTATGATCACACAGTAGATACCAGTTTTTGACTGCGGAATCTTCTCCCATAAGAGTATCAAAATTCAATGGTCGAGATAAAATCTCATTCAGAATCTCATAGCCCATAACTAAGTCTTTGGAAAGGAAATAATTCCTAGAAACTATGTTGATAAGCACTGCATCTAAAGTAGAGAAGATACGTATCGTACCTTGTATCATCTCCGGGATGTTAGGATCATGAGCCTCAACTGCCTGTAGTTGGGTCTGTCCCTGTCCACATGCTACCTAAGCTGATGGTGGACCTCCTTGGGGTGGTGGTGGTAGTTCCTAGTGACCCAGACCACCTCCCACTACACGTCCTTCTCCCCAGCATCATCTACCACCTGGATGATGCTCATGCTCCTGCCACAACCGCTGCCTCAATGGCCCATCCACTGTCTGTCAATCATCCATGCAGGGAGTTGGATAGTAACAATCTCTGTGACCATGTGCCCTGAAAAAAAAATATCATGCCTCGTTGGTGGATCCCTTGGCTTCTTGAGCCTCAAACCTCTAACCCTGCGCCCCGTGGTTGCCCTATGGAAGGTCAAGCCCTATTGGGCTTCTGCGTCATCTCTTTACTGCCAACTGCAGATGACTCTGCTACCTGTCATCCAGTAGGGGCTCTTGCATTTGGTGCCCGCTTGGTATGAAATCTCTCTATCATCAAATCTTTCTCTAGCACCCCAGCCTACGTCAGGATGCTGAGAGAAACTTTCGCAACTCTAATATCATATCGGAGCCATTAATCAAAGGTCTGGGCCCTGATGTAAGGGTCCAATACCATGTTGGTGGAGTATCAAGAGAGGTTAGTAAATCTCACTAAGTACTAAGCCACAGTCTGGCTACCCTAATGTAGATGCAGCAACTTCTAAATATGCACAGAGCAGAGTGTCGCTGGCACAAACTCTGCCTTGAAAAGGCTCTCAATGTTTGTCTAGGTGAGGGTCTTCTCCTCATGCACCTGGAGCGTCAAGATCCATCATCGTCTTATCAAGACCTGAATAAGGTTATCATCCAAGATCACCATCTTCTCAGCAAGTGTCTCTACTAAGCGAAAGTCCCATGAAACCTCCTCAAACTAGTCCCTTATTGTATGTGGGTCTATCTCGCCTCGATACCTCAAAGGACTCTACCTATTGAACTCATGAAACATTCTCAAATGGCATGCATGATCCAATTGTAGCATATGCTTCTGAACAGGTGGTGGTGGTGTTAGTACACCACCTGAATGTGATATCATTGTGAGTGGTCCCTATACCGACACCTCATCACTCGATAGGACAGTGTCTTGATATCTATCCAGAATTCGGGCTGGCTATCTTCATGGAGGCATCATGTAAGAAATATATGTTCCACATTCAATAATTTATACCTCGTGAGCTAACTAAAGAAAGATCAAGAAAACTTTTCAAAACACTAGCAAACAGTTTTTTCATGTGCCGAGTCGGAAAACATAATTCAGGGTCCTGGTGTATGGATACATTGGCCACTGCACCAACCCTTGAATCCATGTACTAAAAACCAATCTCAAGACACTCTACACCATTACCAAATTAAATGTAGACTCTTAGTTCTTCTAGTAGAACCAACCTCTATCTGATTCCACTTTTCCATGACCCATCCCATGAGGCCCCAATGTGACTACACTAAGCCCACCTTCTATAGGCTAGGGGTAGGTTATTAGAACCTGAAGGCTTTTACCAAACAGGGAAGGCATTGAATTAGGGATTTTTACACTCTAAAATAGGAAAACTAAAGTAAAAAAAACCAATAAAAGTATGGTATAACCATGAGAGTAAAATACAACCACAAGTACAACTATAAACAGAAAACAATAGGCTAGAATACAATCCCTAGAAACAGAAAAGAATGTAGAAATATTTCACATCTACCCTAGAGATCTACATGGATGGTAGTAGCTATAAGTCTAAAGTTGAAGAATAGGATCTCGACTGCTCTCATCGTACCAAGCTCCAACAAGTCCCAAACCTCAAAAGTCTGCCACAGAGCTTCAGTAGTCTACACCAGACACCAACGTGTGGGATGAGCCCATGTAGGGGTGAGTATAACAACTCAGTAGAGGACCAAGAGACCCTAAAAGGTATCTCAGTAATCCAGAAAGGAAAACATCACAAGAAATATCAGAAAGGTAAAATCACAAGAATGATCTAAATCATGAACCATAAAGAAAAAGAGAAAACTAACTTTGACTGTATAACGTCAAGGTTACTGGGATAGAAATGACTAATCATAAAGCCATATCATCATATTTGTAGTAACACTACTATTAAACTGTCTAGGACATTGTATGCTGACCCGTATTGGCCACATTATGTTGACCCGTATTGGTCGCTAGATGCTGACCAGTATTGGTCGATGGTGCTGACCCCAATTGGTCGCTGGTGCTGACCTGTATTGGTCGCTGGTGCTGACCCGTATTGTTCGCAAGTACAGAGGTACAAATGATTCGTCGTAAAAATATATCATCCCACTCTGGAGTTTCTGAGGCTGAACCATATTGGTCGATCTTCTTCCTCTTGTCACAGCAAGCCACTGGATTCCCGCTAATAGCACACTTGATTCTGGGAGAACCGATCCTGAAGACGTTGGTCATATTACAACTGGTACTATGTCCCATGAAGAAGTAACATGATGATATGTCACATCACGAGGGTTCCAATTCAATTGATGGTGCGTCAATTGGATGCTCGGTCTGTATGTTATTGGCATTTTAGTGCTGAAGGCCCAGTTGGATTCATGGTCGATCCAACATGGCCATACTCCAACATTATCCAAAACTCCCATGGAGCATCATAAAAGAAATTTCTCTCTCGAAGGATTCTAGTTCCACAGACGGTTCGTCAAATGGATGTCTGGTTCTCAAATTACAGTCACATAAGCGTTCCTGGGCCCGAGAGGGGTCTCGGTCCTGTCCAACCCCGGCGGGCCGACCTAGCCAGACCCGACCCGACCAAGATCAGACCTGCCTGGGCTGGCCCGGATGGGCCAGGCTGTGGCGGGATCGTCCCGCTGGGCCACAGACCGGCCTGCTAAACCTTCGACCGGTACAATGAGCCTTGGACAGGCCCGAACCACCTTGGTTGGGCCGGGCCTGGTCCATAGGTCCGCAGAACAGCCTGAAAAACTAGTTTGGCACAACCTAGCCTACTGGTGCGCCCCACATGGGGTACACGGTCTGCCACATCCGAACGGCTTAGTGGATCTATTAGACTCCATTAAGGGCGGCGGTAGGTGGCGCAACCTTGTCACCTTGCGACCCGTGGGAGGTAGGACCCTACCCGCTCGTCGAGGCTTCAAGCCGCGAATCTCCATAAATGTGGTGCGTGATAGTGGAATGCCTCTAACTCAGTGGTCGGGCTGCTATCATCCGCTTATCCGGCCACCGCGGTGCCGAATGGTGCCACTCTACTCCGTGATCGGCAAGCGCCAGATGTCGTCTCCAACTCCGGACATTGTCTTCACTGTCGAACGCTGGTCTCCAGTGTCACCACACCGATGGAGCTTCCGCGAGGCTCTTGCGATGCCCCATAGCTCTGTTTTTATTCTTTTCTATGCCTACGGGCCTCCCAGAAGGCCACCTTCATTGTATGGCCCTCAGTTCCATGTTGCTAACAGGTTTATCATTCTCCCACAAAGAACGAATCAAGAACAAGTTTGAAGGAGGGTCCGGGCCTTGTTTGGATTGGCCCGCGCCCTCCGCGTTACTGTTATAACATATAGTTCAAAAAAAACATCATAATATTTGATAAAACCCCAAAATGAATACCTGTGACAACCTTCCATAAAAATGAATGAGTCATAGATCAACCTCTTAGTTAGTTAATCAGTGTTCTTTGTATTAATAAAGAACGACAAGAGAAAATTCTTTTAAACCTATACAAAATTTAAGCGCCATACCTCTTGATTCATTGGGGACATCGCAGATGGTGGTTCTTCCACATTCGAGGGTATTGCGGATAATGGAGAAGGTTCATGTGCGTTGGAATTCTTCATCTATCATCCTTCATAACAATCCTACAATGGGAGTTGTCAATCCTCTATTCTCAATCAGTGGAAAGTGTTGTGTCACTTTGTCATGGTTTCCTCACTTGATGAAGTTGTGCCAAAACCCACCCCGAACTCCATTTAAATTGGGTGGGGAAAGGCAAGAAATTTCTTGAAGAATTAATGAGGTTCATTAATTTCTGTAATTAATGAGCCTCATTAATTGACGTAATTAAAGTGCCTCATTAATTAACGTAATTGAAGGTATTGACACCTCTTTGTTCCCTGCCACAGCCGCTCAACAGGTGGTAGGAAAAAGAAAAAGAAATAAAATAACTACTTATGTTATTTAATTATTTCATTAAAAGTTGTAAAAAATCATTTTCTCCCTACCAACTATGGTCGAAGTGAAGCTTCCCTTAAGAGAATAAACACAACATAGATTCAATGGTACCATTGGATTTTTAATCAGAGCACTGGTACAAAATATAGAAATTTCCACCTAATTGTTTATGGAACGTACCTTAAAAAACAGTCAGAAATTCATTCTGGGCACATTGGGCCTCAGAATCATGCACCTTCAATTTTCACAGACTCGTAAACATCCCAAATAATTTAAAAAAAATTACATGGAATTGTCGGGTGTTTACAAACCATGAATACCAAGACGGCATGGGGAGTGATCTCAAGCATCCAAGATGATCCTGGATGTGATGCCTTGACATCTATGAAAGGTATTTTATTTGCTTATGTGTTATCCATAATTCAATATAATATTCCTATGTTACACATTCATGGATTATGTTATTCATTTATTTATGATTATTTTATTATTAACTACCAATATTTGTTGAATGATTCTTGTTTATGATATTATGATATGAAATATATGATCTTTCATTGTCATGATCACATTTTCATACCCCTATAATCATGTTTATTCTTACGCGTCTCCCTTGTTCACCATTAATGAGCATATGAGCCCACCCGTTTTTTTGTTTCTATTCCCATGTTATGAAGATAAGTTTTTTTTATGATGTGTCTATGAATGGTTTTAGTAATGAAGAATATAGTGAGAGATAATGTATCTCAGTTGTGTACCAGTGTTTAAGTTTCTGTGTTTCCAAAGGCACTAGACTAATACGGTCTTTGTTTTCTTGTTCTTATACTTTTTTATCTATTATAGAATTTTTTATGTTAACGTATGAAACTAATGGTTTAATATAATGTTGGATATGTCATACACCTCTTTAGAAGTAGATTCCGTGTTACATGAGATATCCTCAGTGGCACACCATGATTATTTTTGGATTTCTTGATTTTTTAGTTGTACGAATATTTCTTTTTGTATATTAATTCTTGATAGTCTGATTTTACATGACATCTTCACCTTAATTTATATCATGTTATGTAATTTTTATAATCCTCCCTTTTCCAATCCATCTTTCAGTTTACTTATCAATCATACTATCCTTTATTACTATGATTTTTTAAAATTTTCTTCTTCCCATAGAACCTTTAAAATCTTCTGGATAGAAGGTCGATTTCTTCATCATTGTTAGTCAGTCACTCACTGTCACTAGAACCTTAAACTTTTATCTTTTTCATTTATTTAAAATTTGATGAAGTATACTTGAAAGGTATTGAATTTTTTTCCAATTCACCCTCCTCTTCCCTATTGACTTTCAGTTATTCTTCATACATCATCAAATTTCTAATTAATTCCTTAATTTGTCATTTTCCTATACCACATGTTTCACTAATTGAAACTGATTTCCTTCTCCATCTTTCAACAAGACATCAGTTTTATCTTATTATTTAATCATTGTTAGATACTATATTTCCCAAGGATCTCATGATGTTCACTATTTTTTTGAAACCGAGATACGTGTCATAAATTAATTCACTAGGCATCATTGTAAAATAAGAATATTTAATAGTTTATATATTCAATCTCATATCCTTATCATTTCAGATTATTTCATGATAAATAGCTAAAGTATCCCATATTTTAAACTATTTTTTACAATCACTAATTCTATTAAACTCTTCATCTATTAAGGAATAATAAATTTCATAAATATCACTGTAATTATTATTCTAGTGAGCTTTGGTAGCATCATACCAGCCTTTTATATGAGTCTTAGTTAACTCATACCTATCCCCAATAGAACACAAAATCTAAAAACCCATGTTTTCAATATGCATTTCCATTTTTATTTTTCCCTAATCATAATTATTTCCATTTAAAATGGAATTAATGTTAGTAGTAGAATCTTCCAGACTACAATCCATCTAAAAACTAACAAAAAATTAAGATCTTTGAAGCACAACTAAAATCAAAGTAGAAAATGTTTTGAAGTGCTTTGGTAAAAAATGTAACACCTTTGATACCAAATGTTGGTTGGAGTGAGTATCTCATGAGGGTGGTTAACTGTATACCCAATTAAAATTTCTATTCAAACAGGTTAAAAAAATCCCCCAATTAATTTAAATATGGGGCTATTATGAAAATCAACTAAACGATATCTGACATGAACATTTAAAATAATTATCAAATATTGATTAGGTATATATTAAAATGATATATAATATTAACTTAACTATTGAAATCAATTAACATAGTCAAATACATATATAAAAACTAATTAATGTTAACTAATGGTGTAAAGGAATTTTTTACAGATTAAATTTTTTTTTTTTAAAAGCATAGGAATGAAGAAATCACAAGGCCGAACATAATACATGATATTCTATATCTAGAAGAGACATAGTCATCCCAACTTGGAAAAAACCTACTTCCAAAAATCTTATATAAAATAAACATTTACCCATAAATTAGATTGGCAATACAATAATAAAACAATTATCCAAGACACATAATGACATCTTCGACATTAATCATGGGAGTACAAAAGATATAAGGACACTCATGGACATCTTCCATATAAATAATTGGAAATACAAGTACTAGGTATTTGAGAAGATATATATATATATCTTTTAGTTTAATGTAGGATACAATGTGTGTAGAAATAGAGAGTAAAGAGATGCTTCTCATAATGTAAATATGAATAAAAAATTGAAAAGGTATATGATGTACTAATATAATGTTACTCTGTAAGATATGCTCTATAGGTTGGGAATCATTGAGTACAGTTAAAAATAAATACGGATTAATATTTCGAAAATATTATAATAGAACCAAGTGTCATAAACTCATTGTTTTGGCTTTAGGATTTGAATGTTCATTACACTCCACTCTCACAGTTGAATGTATATAAGATATAGAATTTTGATACTCATCATGTTCTTGGAATAAGCTCATGATCTTTTGTTCATGAAAATATAAGTCTTTGAATATTCACTCTATCTAATCATCAATGGATTAAAAGTCATGCTTCAAAATCTAACATAATCCTCAAGGAGAATCATATAGATTCATTTCTTCCCGTACTGCATGTCTGAAACAAAATTTATTGCATCTATGTATAACATTTAAGGATCAAACATTAAAACAAGCTTTGGAATGAAATTTAAAAAACAAGAAGTTAGATATATTTAATTCAAAATAATAAATAGACGAATTGTAGTGGTTATTATTTATGATGATGACACTTTCTTCTAGTGTCTCAATCCTGGGGGTAACTCAGATTCTAGAAGTGACTCAAGCAGGTTGTATTTCAGACTTTGGATGTTATTCATTCCATACATCAGCAAACCATACATTCTAGCGGTGAGACATAGCTGATGGCCATTATTTCTAACACTTAGCCAAATTTATATACTGATGGCGACTCATCTAAATGGTGAGTAATATTTGTCGGTGACTCAACCATAACGATGAGTCTTTTATTGACCTAACCATATTTGTGTCAATATTTCGTATATTGTAAAATTATATCATAAAATATAAAAAACATTAGTATCATAATAAAAAGGATTTTCAGATCCCTAAAAATGGGTTCCAACAATATTATTTTGATAATAAAGTGAAAATTAGGTTTTCATTAATTGTGGATCTCTTTTTTTGTTCCAGTAGAGGTAACAATGACATTGAGTTGGTGATTAATTAATGGTGGTTTTTAGATCTAGACTCTGTTATAGTTTCTTTTCCTAATTTATTATTTCCTACATTCTAAATATTATGGATTTGTTACATTATAAATTCTTTAACAAATGTTTATATGCTTTCCTATTCATTTTCTGTCATGTATATGTCATTTATATCCATAGTTGGAAACCTTATGATGGTGTTTCTATTTTTTCTTCTGGGTTTCTACCTTTTTTGTTTTTTAAAATGGGTTTTACCCTTGAAATTTTTATCACTAAATAGTATGGTATTAAATGGAGGATATATTACAAGGAGTTGGTGTTCCAAATATAAATTTCATGGGAGTGGAGTTATATTTGTATGTCCTTTTTTCTAATGTGGATGGTGTTCTTGGATGTAGTGTTTATTTGGGCTTGAACCACTATTTGTGTTTATTATAATATTCCAAAAACAACATCTTGTAATACAATTAATGGTGGTTCATTTCAATGGTTTCAATTCTCTCTTTGAATGGTGTTGGGATTTATCCTATATTTCTTTTATTATGATATTCCCTACTAGTCTTCATATATTACAATTAGTGTTCAACTTTATAGTATTATTCTATGTCTTAATATGGCCTTTAGGATAGACCTCTGGTACTAGGTGTATTACTATGAATAACTGATATATTTTATGAAAAAAATAAAAAATATATATTTGGAGTAGAATTCATAGAAAGTGATTATTGATGGCTCACATTAAAGGGAGCATTTACTTCTTCAGTTATCCAATGTTCAATTTTTTTAATGTTGTTAAATGATCAAAAAATTATATACAAATTAATATTGTAATAACACCAATAATTGAGGTATTTATTATTTTTTTGAGCCTTATATTAAATTATATCTATATTGGGTTTATATATTGATGTTTATATTGGGACCACATTGTGTATGAAGATTTTATTTGTTGTCAACAGTTGTCAATACTTGACGAAATGAAGAAGTACTAAAAAGTTAATGGAGATTGTCTGAATTGTGGTTTCCTGGAGAATTGTTATGGAATCATAGCATTGGATGCCATACTTGATAAATTCTCAAAGAAGATAAATTCAGACGATTGTTGAACTAATACTAAGTTCACAGAATATGTGTCAAAGGTGACACATTGTTTACAACAATGAATAATGGTGATGTAGAATCCATCTATAGATGATTGAAGAAGATTGAGGATTTAAGTAAGACCATGAAATGCTTCACGATTTCATGAGAACCTTGCAAGAGCATACTAGAAGAAAATAATCATATGATTTGAATGAAGTAGAGAATGATGGATGAATAATTAGAGATAGTGTGGAAGTTCTTGACATTCTAATAATGTCATGAATTACACATTTCCTTTAAAGTTCCAAATACATGTATCAATGGTGATACATTGTCTGCAACATTGAAGGTATTTAAAGAATCTTTAAGCCTCCACTTTTGGATGAAGAGAGATGATTGGAGTTCTTTGGAATTAACACTCCAAGGAATTGAGGATTTGAAGTGAGGATGAAGATGTACTTTGTAATTCATATTCCAAAAGAATGGACCAAACTATGACGATGCTTTGTTGATTTGTATTTCACAGATATCATAAGTTTGTATAACTTGTGATGCTATATATATAAAGGATAAAGGGAGTAAAGAAGTGTTTTTTTCAAAGTAAAAAAAGTGTTGCACAAGTCAAAATTTATGCGCAAGTGTGGTGCGCAAGTATATGTTGCACAAAAGTCTTATTTCAAGTTCATCACATCAAAATTTGACAAATGAAATAAAATGGCATGCAAGTTAAAGATTGGCGTGCAAGTCAAAAAGTGGCACGCAAGTATAAGTGGCGTGCAAGTGTGGCACACAAGTATAAGTGGCGCGTAAGTGTGGAGTCCAATTATATGTGGAGCTCAAGTGTATGTTGTGCGCAAGTCATATTCCAACATCATCATATCAAAATATGACAAAGGAAACAAAGTTCTGCGCTATTGAGGGAAGGGCTCACAAGTGATGGAGCGGTACACATGTGATGGAACGACACACAAGTAGGAACGGCACACAAGTTTATGTGGTGAAAAATTCACCAAAATGATTATAAATAGATGACTAGACTCCTCATTTTTCTATGATTAACACTTAAGATAAAATTTGATCTCTAATCATGCAAGTAGTAAAAGTGGAGTGCAAGCTGAAGTGGCGCGCAAGTAGAGTGTCGCACAAGAAGAAGCGGCGTGCATTTTTTTAGAGGTGCACAAGAAGGGAGGTGTATTCGAGAAGTGTGTTGTGTATAATCCAAAAGCGGTGTGTAATTTGTGAGCTATTCACAATAGTGGTGTGCAAGTTGTGGCGCGCAAGCAGGTGGCGTGCAAGAAGAGTGGTGCTCAAGAAGCATGGCATGCAAGTAGAAGTGTCATGATAGTTGTTAGTTATGAACAATTGTGGCGCACAAGTATTTGATGGAACGCATGCAAGGAGGCGTGCAAGCAGGGTGGCGTGCATGTAAGGATTGGTGCAAAAAATATGAGTTTTTGTAGAAGTTCTTAATAGCTTCTGTTCAACTGTGATGATGCTAAGTTGATCTAGACTTCATTTTTTACAATCACAAAGATAACTTGTGATTCTAGAAAGAAGAAGAAGAAGAACAGCTTGGTGCAGATTGTTTTGCACTGAATGAGAATGTGTAAAGAAGAGTAGGTTTCAGTTCAGCTAGTTTTGCATTGAAGAAGTATTAGAAGAAGTAGTGTGTAAAGCTTACAGGTTTACATAATAGAAATAAGAAAAGAAAAAGAAGAACCGAGTATGCCTAGTTGAAGACTACAATTATTTAGGGTAGTTTAATTCAGATGATTCAAAGTGAACTGATCTTTATGGGCTGAATAATCACATTGGTATATGTGATTCTAGCCAAGAATAGAGGAGATGTTTTAGTGTAGTTGGTTTTTGCACTAAGAAGAAGAAAGAAGAAGCCTAGTGTAGTTGGTGTTGCACTAGAAAAGATAAGAAGGAAAGAAGGAAGAATTGATTGCCTACTAATTTACAAGTAATCAAGTGAAGAGCATTAAAGAAGACCAAGAGCAGAACCTGCCTTTTGAAGAAGGAAGAAGACTATCTCCATAGGCAGTATCATGAACTAGCTAGATTCTGTAAGTTGGGCTAGTTCATCACCAGTTGAGGGAAGAGGATTGTTTATCACCCCCCTCTAAAGTTTTGGGACTCACACTAGCTAGAAGATTGTTTTCCAATCCACTCCACTACAATTTCATATCTCATCATAGTGGAGAATCCAAGCACTAGTCATACCCATGCATAGCAAGGACATAGGTGCTGTTATTGAGTGGCGAACCTAGTAAAAATATCGTGTGCATATTTTTACTGCTTTCAATTATTGCATGAGACATTGAAAAGGGAATAAGAGAATAAAGATCCTAACAGGTCAAGAGGTACAGGGATAAAAGTTGTAATTGGTTTAAAAATTCCCCAACACTGATTCACCCTCCCTATCAGTGTTTGGTATATCCCAAACTGGCCCTCTCAATTGGTATCAGAGGAGGTTAACCTCTATTGGATTCTCTATATTGAAGTTATTCTCTTTTGATGATTTGAGTTTCATTCCTGAATTATCAACAAAGTTCACTTTCAGTGAAGATTCAGTTATCTATGAAGAGAGGGCTATATCTATCAAAACCATGATTACTAGGAAAAATAAGAAGAAGAGAATGTTGTTTAAGAAGTTCCTACTATATAAAGATGTGGATATATCTGATTCTCCATATCTAGCAGACATTGAAGACACACCAGAATATAAATGTTATGAGAAGGTGGCTCATGTTTCCACTAAGAAGGTGGATAACCTTCCTTCATCAAATGATAAAGAGTTATGTGTTAGTACATTTGGAAATTATTCACATGATGAAAATGCTGGCACAAGTGGTGATGAATAATCTAAAACATCTCAAGAAATATCAGTTGACATATTAAGAATGATTCTTCATGGTATTCCTAAAGAGAGAGCATCTCTTGTTTGTGGAGTATTTCAATGCATGCAGGAAAATATCACTCAACCGGAATAAGAAACTGATGCTTTGGAGAAAGGCTTACAAGAAAAAATTATCGTATGTTTAAATCTTTCTAGACAGGTTGGAGCCTTTGAAGCAATAAAGAGGGGATTTGAATTTAGTTGTTCAAAGTGGTTCCAATATGTTTAAGAGAAAGAGGGAGTCAAAAATACTCTAGAAGAGAAGATCCATGCACTTAAAGATGAGCTGAAAAAGAGCAATGATGTCAAGGAGATATATTTGGAAGAAAACTCCAAGAAGATCAAAGAACATGACTCTTTGTTACAAAAACAAAGTAAAGATGCATGGAGATGAAGTTGAAAGATTAAAGAAGGCTTGTGAAGAGAAGATGACTATGATTGATGACCAGGAAGTCATCCTCAATATGAGATGTCTAGAATTGGAAGATTAGTTTACCAATCTTGAGAAGACACGTATTGATTCTCCACAAAAAGAAGGAAATAGCTGCTGTCTATATTCAATGCTCAATAGAGGATTCTACTGTCCAAAGACCTCCAACATGTGATTATAAGACCATGGATTCACTCATTGATCTATCAAAAGCAGGTGAGAATGTATAGGTACCATCCATACCAACTTTTACTAATATTTCTGTTTCTACAAAAAGTACGGGTTGGAAGAAAAATTCTAAATAAGAATGGATGTAGAAAAGTGATAAGAAACCTACGACCATGGATGTGGTGGATAGGGGAAAGAGTGTGGAAGTTAGCTCCCCACATAAAGCACAACATACCAAGAAGAAGATTCAGAAACCTTATAAATAAGATGTGAAGAAGTCAAGGTTTGTTGGTCAATGCTAGTGTTGTAATAAATTTGGGTTTTGTGCACTATATTGTTGGTACAACCCCATAAATGTAAAAGCACAAAGAAATCCCATCAACCCCTTAAATGTAAAAGCACAGAGAAAGCTCATCTCAAGGGGGATAAATCCAGAGAAGAATAAGAAACAACCACAGATCTAAAATCATATGTATATTGCAAATAGATTTGGAATGTTAGATAACATATGTGATGTATGCAATAGGCGTGGTCATATGAATGGTGTATGTTCATATAATAAAAGAAGACCACAGAAGCTAAGTAAAAAATGAAGCAGCATCCTTGGGAAGAAATCAAATAAATAATATGAAAAAAAATTCACCAAGGAAGATTTCAAGAAGGAAAGATGAGAAGTCCTTTGATTCTAAATCCAAGAAGGTGAAGGTTGGTGCAACAAAAATAACTACAATGTATGAATACACTCAGAATAAGCCATATAGAATATCCAATCATGATGCCTTAGTCCCAATGATATTTTGGTGGTTTGGACAGAAGATTTGGAAGGAATGAGAAATATGGAAGTTTCACAAGCTAATACTTGTGATAAAAGAAAAAAAATATTCTACAAGAAGAAAAGGTACTTCTGTGTTTGAGGAGGTGTAACAAGGCTAGTCATACTATTAAAAGATACATTGAATTTACTCCATCCCAATAAGAATTCCTCAAAAAGATAAAAGTTTCACCAGGAGATTCTACTTGTTTGAAAGCCCTCGAAGAAATAATATTAACACATAAATAGATGGATGAAATTGTGAGGTCCACACAATCATAGTCATCATTGAAGATCAGTTGTGAAAGTGTGAATAATTGAGCATCTAGGTTGAGATGACCATGTCAACCATGTTGTTCACATTGATGGAGAAATGAGTATCCACCTTATTCCATTAAATCTTTGTGTATTTTATTTGTTATTATCATACAAGGAATTGAAGGTGAAGTAAGAACTAAGGGGGAAACCTATGATTAAGTGAGGATAAGTGTTCCCTTCAGGGGGAGAGACATGAATAAGCTGTCACAGTCATTATCTCAATCAGTATCAACCTTAGTTTGTATGAAATTCAATTACTCTGAAGATTGTCTCAAGATCATGTCATTGGAAAAGGTATGTCATTTATTAATCTCTCATCCTTGTTTACTCAAAATAAATATATTTTTATAAAGGGGGAGTAAATAGGTCAATCAGTGACATAATTTTAATGAAAGTGCCCCAAGGCCACTTATCCTATTAATTGCACTTGATTGGTTCTGATCTTTTTGTTAAAGTGAGTGCAGGAATTTCAGGATTTATTATTTCCTATTATATTCAATATCTTTGTCCTGTAATGAAAGTGGAAAACCCTTGAAGACAAGTGTAGGAGATATCATCTCATGAGGTATCACGATCAGTGGATAATGGACAACTTTATTGTCTAAATCAAATTCCCTTGTTTTTTACATCGAGCTTTTCTCAAGTAGACTTAGAGTGAAATGATTGATGGAAAACTGCTTAAGTAAGGACGATACCCTCTATACCAGGAAATTTGTATTTATTGTCAATAAGGGGAGATAAACAAGTAAAGGGGATAGAGAAGATTCTTATTTTGACATTGACACATTCATTTTAGGAGACTTTGTGGTATTGAAAATAAAAAAAAATGGGGAGATTGTTGGGACCACTTTGTGTATGAAGATTGTATTTGTTTTTCAACATTTCTCAATACTCATCAAAATAAAGAAGGAGATAAAGAAGGAATAAAATGTTAGTGGAGATTGGCTAAAGTGAGAATGCCTGGATAATTGTTATGGAATCATAGCATTGGATGTCATACTTGAGCAATTCTCTAAGAAGATCAATTCAGACGATTGTTGAACTAATACTAAGTTCAAAGAACCTGTGTCAAAGGTGACACATTGTTTACAAAAAAGATAAATGGTGAAGTATTATCCATATAAGGATGATTGAAGAATAATGAGTATTTAAAGAATACCATGCAATGCTTCACGATTGCAAGAGAACCTTGAAAGATCTTAATTGAAGAAAAGAATCATATGATTGGAATGAAGCAGAGAATGATGGTTGAAGAATAAGAGAGAGTGTGGAAGGGCTTGGAGTTCTAAGAAGTTAATGAATTATACAATGCATTTAATGTTTCAAATACATGTATCAAAGGTCATACATTTTCTACAACATTGAAGGTATTTGAAGAAGCTTCAAGACACCACTTTTGGATGAAGATATATGATTGGAGTTCTTTAGAATTAACACTCCAAAAACGAATTGAGGATTTGAAGAGAGGATGAAGAAGTAATTTGGAATTCATATTACAAAAACAAATGGACCAATCTATGATGATGATTTGCTGATTTGTATTTCACAAATATCAGAAGTTTGGAGAACTTGTGATGCTAGCCTTAAAAAGGATAAAGGGAGTAAAGAAGTTTTTTTGGAAAATGAAAGAAAGTTTCGCACAAGTCAAAAGTAGCACACAAGTATATGTGGCACACAAGTCATATTTCAAGATCATCACATCAAAATTTGACAAATGAAATAAAATGGCATGTAAGTTAAAGATTGGCGCGCAAGTCAAAAAGTGGCGCACAAGTATAAGTGGCGCGCAAGTATAAGTGGCACAGAAGTATATGTTGCGCGCAAGTCATATTCCAACATCATCCTATCAAAATATTACAAAGGAATGAACGTTTCATGCTAGTGATGGAAGGGCGCGCAAGTGATGGAGTGGCATTCATGTGATGAAGTAGCGCCAAAGTAGGAATGACATGTATGTGTATGTGGCACACAAGTCACCAAAATTCCAATAAATAGACAACTAGGCTCCTACTTTTTCTATGCTCAACAATTAAGAGAAAATTTGAGCTATGATCGCACAAGTAGTAGAAGTGGCGAGCAAGCTGAAGTGGCATGAAATCTGAGGGTTATTTATAAGGCGTGCAAGTAGGATGTTGCATGCAAGCAGAGTGGAGCGCAAGTAGGGTGGTGCGTAAGTAGACTGGCGTGCAAGAATAAGTGGCGCGCAAGTTTTCAGAGGTACACAAGTAGGGAAGTGTCCTCAAGAAGTGGGTCATGTATAATCCAAAAGTAGCGTGAAAGTTGTGAGCTATGAACAATAGAGGCGCACAAATCGGGGCGCCAACGTAGGTGGCGCACAAGCAGAGTGGTGCGCAAGAAGCATGTCTCGCAAATAGAAGTGGCGCACAAGTTGTGAGTTGTGAACAATTGTGGCAGTCAAGTATTTGATGGCGCGCAATCAGGGAGGCACGAAAGTAGGGTGGCTTGCAATTAAGGATTGGCGCACAAGCTATGAGTTGTTCTAGAAGTTATTACCAGCTTCTGTTCAACTGTGATGATGATAAGTTTATATAGACTTCATTTTTTTTCAATCACAAATATAAAATTTGATTCTATCCAGAAGAATATGATGAAGAGCTCGGTGCATATTGTTTTGCATTGAAAGAGAACATGTGTAGATGAGTAAGTTTCAGTGTAGATGGTTTTGCATTGATGAAACTGAAGAAGAAGAAGAGTGTGCAGCTTACATGTTTGCTGGATAGAAAGAAGATAAGAAGATGAAGAATAGAGTATGCCAAGTTCAAGCCTACAATTATTTAATGCAGTTTAATTCAGATGATTCCAAGTGAACCAATCTTCACTACATGAATAATCACATGGGTATATGTGATTCTATCCAAAAAGAGAGAAGAATTTTTAGTGCAGTTGGTTGTTTCACTAAGAAGAAGAAAGAAGAAGCCTAGTGGAGTTGGGGTTGCACTAGTGAAGATGGGAAGGAAAGAAGGGACAATTTCTTGCCTACTTCTTTGCATGTAATCAAGTAAAGAGAAATAAAGAAGACCAAGAGTAGAACCTTCCTTTTGAAGAATAAAGAAGACTGTCTCCATAGGCAGTAAAAATAACTATCTTGATGCTTCATGTTGGGCTAGGTCATCACCAGTCCAGGGAAGAGGATTGTTTTCCACCCCCTCTAAAGCGTGGGGACTCACACTGGATAGAGGATTGCTTTCATAGCCCCTCCACTTTAATTGTATATCACATCATAGTGGGGAATCCATGCACTGGTCATACCCATTCATGGAATGGAAAAAGTTACTCTTATTGAGTGGTGAACCTTGTAAAAATATAGTGTGTATATTTTTACTACTTTCTATTATTGCATGAGATAGGGAAAAGAGAATAAGAGAATAAAGATCCTAATAGGTCAAGAGGAACAAGGATAAAATTTGGAATTGGATTAAAAAGTCCCCAACACTGATTTATCCCCCCTCTTAGTGTTAGTTATATCCCAAACTGGTTCTCTTAGTTTAAATTAATATAACTAGAGAGGGAAAGAGCTGGAACTTACTGGAATAATTATGCAAGGACCACCAGATACTCAGTGCTATTATATTGGGTACTCGATTAATGGGATGTTGTGATAGTTCTTCTAGACAGTGCATTCGGTGTATTATAGGTCATAATTTTGTGGTCGGTGTCTAGCCATCATGTATTAGGTAATATATAAGGTTCATTTTTTTATTTATGTAAATTATATAATTAATTGGTTGTTTAATTGAGATTATATGACATCTTTTCCATATCTAATGGATCATATTGATGAATATACTTCTCTCATATATTTCCTCTTCCCTCTCTATGTTTTTATATTAATTTCCTATTTACATATAAGTGTAATAATGATCGGTAGGTGGGATTGGACTCATCATGATAATAGATTCAGTAGATCTAGTTTTTATAGAGCTATCTTTATTTTCTGACATTCAAACTCTAATTACCATTTTATGCATTATATTTGTTGAAATGTTTAGTTCTAGATGTTTAAAGTGGATTGAGAGGTCTTTTATTATTTTATATTGAATAAATTGAAATAATTATTTCAAAAATATCACATTTGAATTTAATTGTGTGATTATATATGAATTATTATATGATTTATTTTTTAGTAGTATGTAATCATTATGTTAGTATATTTATATGAAATTTATTTTAAATGAAGTTTTCTATATTATGCACTATTCAACATATATTAAATATATTTTAAGGATAATAATGATAAATTAAATGTCAAATAAGTGAATTAACTAGTGAAATGGAGAATTAAAAAAGTATTTCAAATTTATAATTGTTAATTGAGTTATTAATTATCTTCTGGTAATGGAAATTTATGTTTTAGTACTATTATTTTGTGTTAAAATATTATTCATGAATAATTACCATATTGATATTGTATTATGAATTTAATTTAATTATTTGGAAATAATTGTTTTAATGATACATGTTTGGTTTAGGTTTTTATACTATAATTATTTTTTACATGATAACAGATATGGTTTGGGTGAAACTTATATTAATGTTTTATCGAATCTATGTATGGGAATTTATACATTATAACAAATTTTATGTCTTATTATGTGAATTAATTTTGGGTATATTACATTAAAATGTATTTAAGTGAAAAATAATCGTAAAAATACTTGGATACTAGTTGTTAAATGGAATATTTGGTTTTAAGGGCATTAAATTGGGGATTTTCTTATGAAATATGAAAACATGATT
Source organism: Viscum album (assembly GCA_963277665.1). Lineage (NCBI taxonomy): Eukaryota > Viridiplantae > Streptophyta > Magnoliopsida > Santalales > Viscaceae > Viscum > Viscum album. The sequence continues at coordinate 912,681,034 of OY728143.1, read as the reverse complement.
TTTTCTATTAAATCATGATACATGTATTTAGTAATTAAATGTTTATAAATAAGATTAAGATAAAATTTATTCAATAAAAAATGAATGATTATTTACTTCTTGTTTGGGATTTGAGTATTTGTTTTGTATTTATAAAAGAAATAGTTTTTTATAAAATATCCATGATGTTCTCTATCATAGTAGGTGCCCTGGGTTTGTATTTGACACGTGATGATGATATGTGGGCCATAGGTTTTATATAATCCTTATGTGGGACAAGAGGTTACATTGATATCATTATTTTTGTAATGAGGTTCATATAATACATTTGCTGGGATATATGTTATGGGAGTTGATGTTTACAGTTCTATCAACATTGGATAGAGTAGGTATTTGGTTACATAGGAGACTTAGTTCATACTTAATATTTAAGAATCCAAACTTTTATAGTGATTTATTGTGCTCATTTATAGGTACACTTTTCCCTCTTATTGAGTACCTATTGTTTGGGTTTTAAATATTGGTATGTTTGGGTGAATTTGGAAAAAATTTGGAGAGAGTGTTGTGCATAGTTGGCACACGATTAGAGAATGTCTGGAGCCCCATCCCAGAAACCCATGGGAACTCTAATAGAGGGGATATGCATGGATGAAACAAGGTTTTTGAATATATTCTCTCAAAAAATATAAATCTTTCACCCCTATGAATAATTACATAGTTTAGGCACATGGTTAGGTAAAAACACGTGGCACTACCCACGAAACAATGCATGATGTTTTCAAATCACTCATAAAGTAGTTTTTAATTTCCTTAAACCACCAAAATTCACCCTATTCGACCCAAAATCTATCCAATTTGATGTTCAATAATTTTTTATCATTTAATATGGATTACAAAGATGTATAACCTACGTTTTTACTGATTCAATGCCCCAATATAAGATCTACACCTCTCCTAGTAAGTGAGTTCTATCCTGCTCACTTTCCCATTCTTCTCACACCCTATTCCCTTTCTTTTGGTTGGTTGTTATTTAAATTTTTTTAAGATCTAAATCTATTTGGTGAAATCAAGATCTATTGTTGTATATTTATATCTAAATTTAAAATAACATTATTATTTTAATCTTTGTTTAGGGTCATATATTTGGATCCTGATCTACATCGTTGTGGCACTCGTTTTTTTGAGATTTCCATTGTTATGAGTTCATCACAATTAATTTGGTAGATGATATATATTTAAAATAAAAAAGTATAAATTGAAATTTTGTGTATGTAATTGTATAATTAATATTAAATGTTTAAAAATTGATTTCATTATCAGATTAAGTAATTTTGTGAATTAATTAAAGGAAATGTTTAAATTGGGGATAATCGGAGTATAGATAATGAATAATTAATTGGTGCATTAAATTTTAGGGATTTGGGATTATTGATTAAGGATAATTTTTTAATATAAATTTTAGTAATAAAATTGATTTTGATTGAAAAAAAATTGATGAAATAATTGGGGTTATTTAGTAGTTCAAGAAGGGATAATTAATTGTTGAATTAATAATGGGTTTATTGAATGGATTGAGTTGAAATAATTAATTAATGAAATAATTATGGAGTTATTGAATTGGGTGAGTTTGAATAATTAATTGAGGACATAAATATTGGATTATTGAATTGAACAACTTGGAATAATTAATTGAGGAATTAATTTTTGGGTTTATTGAATTGATTATGTTGGAATAATTAATTGATGAATTAATTATGAGGATTTTTATTATAGTGTATTTGAATACTTGGTTGATAAATAAATTAATGGAATTAATTTGATTATTTAATTATTAAATTAAATAATGGAGTTGATGGGATTTATTAATTGCTGGGTTAATTAAAGTGAGTAATGTGATTATTAAATTGTTGAATTAAATAATTGCATTAATATGATTAATTAATTGGTGTATTAATTAATGGAATTAATGTGGTTAATTGATTATGAATATATTAATATAATTGATTTGAATCATTAATTGGTGAATTAATTGAAGGGGATTTAAACTGAGTAATTAATTTGAGATTAATTAACAGATTCGACGTAATTAATTAATTACAGAATTAATTAATGGGGATTGTTGTAGTGACTCAATCGAATGAGTTGAATTAATTAATGGGAGAAATAATTAATGTGGATTGATGTGTGGATGAAATTGAGTTAATTAGATAATTAATTGTTGAATTATTTACAAGTTATTTATATTATTAAACTAATGTAATTAATTGTAAAATTAATTATGATATATTAAGATTTGTGAATTGAGATAATTAATTGTGAATTAATTATGAAATACAGATATTGAGAATGAAATAATTAATTCTGGAATTAATTATGGTATTATGATATTTGGATAATGATTAATTAATTAATCATAAAATTTTTGGTATTGATGTACTTAATTAATAGAGGAATTAATTAAATGGATTTATGTGGTAAATGAATTGATTAATCAGTAATGAAATTGGGAATATTAGTTAGTTAGTGAATTGACTAATAGAATTTAAGGGATTAAGAAACTTTTTAATTAATTAATGTATTTTAGGTGATTAATTAATTTTATAATTAATTAAAGTTATTATTGTGATTATTTAATTGTTTACATAACTAAAGTAACTAACGTCATTAGTTAACATTTGAATTAACTAAATTAATTAATATGGTTAATTAATTGTCGAATTAAAAAAAGTTATTGAAGTATTTATTTAATTGTTGAATTAACTAAAGTAATTGTTGTGCTTTGTTAATTTTTGAATTAATTGAAATAATTGATGTGTTTAGTTAATTTTTTAACTAAATTATCGAATTGTTTTGAATAGTTAATTATAAATTAATTAATGTTATTTGTGTGTTTAACTAATTGTTTAATTGAATAAAGGAATTTTTGTGATTAATTAATTGTTGAAATAATTAATGTTATTGATGTTTTTAATTAGTTTTTTTATTAAATAAAGGAATTGTTGTGATTAATTAATTTATAACTGATTAATGTTATTAATGTGTTTAGATAATTGTGGAATTAACTAAAATAATTTTTTAATTAATTACATGCTAAATTAATTCATGTTATTAATGTGATTACTTAGTTTTTTCATTATCTAAGATAATTTTTGATTAATTAATTGATGAAAAAATTAATTTTATTGATGTTATTATTTAATTATTGAATTTATGAATGAAATTTCAGTGATTAGCTGATTGTTGAGTTAGTAATTGAATTGATGTGGATAATTAATTTTTGAATTAATTATTTGTTAAAGAATGTGAACATGTTAATTCTATGGTGTGAAGTATGAATGGTAACATGTTTCAAAAATGATTAGTAAAATAATGTGAACAAGACTATTCTGATGTGTGATGTGTGAAAGGATACATGGTCATTCAAGTATAAATTAATGAATGGGAACATGGTCATTAGAATGTGTGATGTATGATAGTAACATGGTTATTCATGTATGAATTGGGGGATGGGAAAATGCTCATCCTATTTTTTATAGTAAGAATAAAAATATAGGATTTCAAGAATGTACTAAAGAACAGTAAAAATGAAACTCCAAGATATGAACTCACTTGGGAATTCTTTAGAATTCGACCTAATCCAAATTAAGTATTGAGATATGATATCACTGATGAATACATTGGGCTTTGGCATGAGACAAATCGGGTAGTAAAATATTATATTACCTCGGAATAAATAGGACTCCAGCATGAGTTGGAGTAGTAATTGAGATATGATATAACCCTTTTATTCATCAGGATTCGGGATGAGTCAAATTAGGTATTTAGATATTATATTAACTATGAACACTTTAGGATCTTGAATGATCTGAACCTGACGTTGAGGTATGAATGTACTTGGGAACCCAGAAGTTAATTTGGTTAAGTAAATAATAAATGATAATGTGATAAATATTTACCTATACATTTAATTTATTTCTTTGTACAAATCAATAAATTAATTTTTGACTGGATAATTTTTTTACACAGTTGGTGGTGTCCAACTGAGTTATACTAACACCCTACACGGGCTTTCTAATTGATACCCGAATAGACTTTGTGTTTTATTGATAGGTTAATGGAAAAGGACCTATGTTGGATAGTATATTTGGGGATAGTGCATGGATTATTCAATGATACATTATTGGGGACCTTCTTGGGGGTTTTTAGTATCTTTGCTTTTGGGTTTTCTTTTTGACACTGGGAATGTACTTTTGCAATGAATTTGTACTGTTCAATTATGATATTGTTATTCTAGTTTTGGGTTATCTTGTGATATTATTATTATTTTGGTTATCTTATATCATTTGTTTATTCAGTTGATTATTGTTATTTATTTTATCTGGTTTTTTACTTGGATGAAAATGAAAAAATAGGGTATAGTCCCCCGAAATGATATTAGACCCTCGCTTCTAGTTAGTAGACTCTCGATTACGGGGAGACGCGTCTGGGGTAATGTGACTAACTGTTTCAGGGAATCATTGTGTGGAACCTAGTTTGGGAAGTTATAATGTTTTAGTATAGGAGGTTTTTATTTATTTATTCGGGTGTCTTACTGTTTGGGAAAGGTAGATATGAAACTAGGAATTGTTTGGGATTTGTTATAATCTAGTGTGTGGTAGAAGCTACCCCGTGTATTCTAGAGAACCCAAGTGGCTAGGGTGGGATTGTTTTAATATATTTTTTATTAATATTTAATATTATTACTCCATGGGGTTTTCACATGATGTGTCATGTGATTATTGTTTCAATTATTTGTGGATATTTCTTGAGAATTGGCTCTTGGTCTGGTATAGAACTACTGTTGAGTTTTCATTCATCAATTTAGGAACTCAGAATTATTTTTAGGATAAACTTCATTTATGGAAGGCATGGGAAAATTGTTTTCGGTATGTTTTTGAACGTGGACTACTTCTCCTTACTTATGAAATTGAAATGAAATTTTTTCCTAATGTGAGATGAGAAAAATTGTAAAATAATTAAATATGTGAATAAATGGGTGTATAAATTAGAAACATGAATAATGAGAATGAATTTCCATTGTAAAAAAATGAACAAAATGCAGGATGGTTAAGGGTATAGATAGTGCCTCGTTTTTTAATGTGTGGTGGGAAAAGGGGAAATACTGGGTGTGGTTTTCTGTAAATCCATTTTATTAAATGTGTAAATGATTTTAATTGAGAATTATATTTTTGTTTATTTGGGCCTTGATGTGGGTGGATTTTCTAGTGATAATTTCCTAATTTTAGAACTAGGTTTTAGTTTCTGAGAGCGACCATATAGTTTTCGATCTTATATGACATCTTGGTGGGAAGGGAATCCAAAGTCTTTCGACATGTTAAGGTGTTTCTCTAATGGGAGGTAACATCCGTGATGGGGGATTTGTGACGATTTTCACTGATGAATTCTTAGTGTAATTTTAATTTGAGATGATGATGTCGCCTACCTTGACATTGTATTGGGTACACTGATAATGCATTGACATTACACCTAGATACCCGAATGTATTTTGTTGGATATTAGGACCCTTGGATGTTGTGATTATGAAGCTGGATATGTTCTGCATGATGGTGTAAGGTATGCCATCAATTTTTTATGAATGAGGGTATTATGATGGACTGTAAGCTCCTATGGTGGGGAGTGATGTGTTAGTAGTAGGTTAATGGAGCAAGAGCATGGGTTTGAAGTGGTGGAATCAAAATTATAATGAGGAACTTTTAAGTGGAATGTTTAAATTCATCAAATAAAGATAGGTGCACCTTAGAGGTGGTAGATGTATGTTCTTTCCATATAGTTTTTTGATGTCTAGGATGAGCGCCCATGTAAGATCGTGATCCTATTGTTGTTGGGAACAGTGAGTTATGAAACTAAGCACATATGTTTTCTAGGTTGAACTTGAGACACATGAATCCTTTTTGAAGAATCTGACATGAGGGTTAGATCATATTGATGATTTTTTGGGGGAAGACTGTGGAAATAGTCCATGTATTATGGAAAACATGTAATGGTTTTTGGAGAAATATTTGGAGATAAAAGAGGATAATATGGATCAGTGGCCTGCTTTTTTGACATAGAATCTTAGAGATGTGTGGGAGTATATCTCAAGGACGGTCTGTTATAAGGTGGAAAGATTATTAGAACCCAATATTTTCTGAAGATTTCATGGGAACATTTACAATTACACTGGTATTGAGTACCTTTAATATTGGTTTAACATTTGGGTGTGTTTGGGTAAATTTTGAGAAAAATTAAATGCGAAAGGGGTGCACATTATTGGTGAACAGTTAGAGAAATTCATATGCACCATCCTAAAAAACCATATAATCCCACGAAGAGGGGATTCACACAGAGAGAACAATGTTTGTTAAACCGTGCACCCTAAAAGAATAAACTACAAACCCATAAAATAATAGTCACATGGTTTAGGTTTGCAGTTAGGGAAAATGGTGCACCATAGCGCATGAAACCATGTGTGATGTTTTAAAATCACCCAAAAATTAGTTTTTAAATTCCCTAAACACCCTAAAGTCACCTAATTCAACCCAAACTCGAAAATACTCAATTTTAGAATATTTAATTACTTTTTATATGGATTCCTAGGCCATACCATATCTTTTCTTTGTGATATCATTCATGGGTCAAAGATCAATACCTCTCCCGGTAGTGAGTTCTATCCATCTCGCTTTCCTATTCATCTCCTTTATCCAATTCTTTTACTATGTTGAACTTTCTATTTTGGTTAGATCTAAATTTGTTCGGTGATATATAAAATTGAGATTATATTTATAAATCTAGAATTATAAGATATAGTTTTTTTTAATATTGAATTATAGTTATATATTCTGATTGTGATCTACATCTTTAGGTCATTCAATTTTTGTGGAGTTCTGTTGGCAATCATTCTTTCCTGTTCTGGAGGTAGGTGGTCTATAATTCAAATCTCAATGTCCTAATTTCAATTATGTTTATGTAATATTAGACATTTATTAAATTCTTAAAATTAAAGTTCATTATAAAATTAATTAATTTGATGAATTAATTAATTGATTGAAATGTTCAAATTGGGGATATTTTGATTATATATTATGAATAATTAATTGTTGAATTAAATATTGGATAATTGAGATTATTAATTGGGGATAATTAGTTTTTGAGATTAATTATCGAAATATTGAACTGATTGAGCAAGAAAAATTAATAGATGAATTAATTGGGGTTATTGAATTGAGTGAGTAGGAATAATTAATTAATGATTTAATTTTTTGGTTATTTAATTGAGTGAGATGGAATAATATTGATGGATTAATTATGGGGTGATTGAATTTATTGAGTTGGAGAAACTAATTGAGGATTTAATAATGGGGGTTATTGAATTGAGAAAGTTGTAATAATTAATTGACGAATTAATTATGATGATTTTTATGATTGTGTATCTGAATAATTAATTGATAAATTAATTAATGGATGCAATTTGATTATTTAATTATTTAATTAAATAATGTGGTTGATGGGATTAATTAACGGATGAGTTAATTAATGTGATTACTGTGACAATTTAATTATTGTATTTAATAATTGGATTAATTAATTGACAAGTTAATTAATGGAAGTAACGTGAATTAATTTATAAAATTGATGCGGATAATTAATTCCTAAATTAATTGAAGGGTATTGATTGAGACTAATTATTTGTGGGGTTGATTAAGGGATTCAATATGATACACTAATTGGTGAAGTAATTAATGGGTATTTTTGCGGTGATGCAATTTAATGAGTTTGATTAATTATTGTGTGAATTAATTAATGGGGATTATTGTGTATATGTAATTGAGTGAACTAGATAATTAATTATTCAATTAAATAGGATATATTGAGATAATTAAACTGAGATAATTAATTGATGAATTATTTATGATATATTGTGAATTGAGAATTTAGATAATTAATTTTGAATTAATTATAAAAACGTTATATTGTGAATGAGATAATCAAATGTGGAATTGATTTTTGGATTTTGATATTTTAATTTCCATTAATTAATAAGATATTTTATTAATTTTATTGTAAAAAATAATGAATTGGGAAATTAATTAAGTATATTTAAGTGATAATCTAATTGTTGAAAATAGGCATGAAATTGGGGTCATTTGTTAATTATTAAATTCACTGATAGAATTGAATTGATTAATTAATAGAAGAATTAATTAATGTATTTGATGTGTTTAATAGCTTGTTTAATTAATTAATTCTATCGATTTTATTAGTTAATTGTTTAATTAAATAGAGTAATTTATTTAATTATTTAGTTGTTGAATTAACTATACTAATTGATTTGATTAATTAATTATCAAATTAATTAATATTTATGATGTGTTTGGTTAATTGTTGAATTTACTTAAATAATTGATGTGATTAATTAATTTTTAATTAATTAATGTTATTGATGTGTTTAGTTAATTTTTGTATTAACTAAATGAATTGTATTGATTAATTAATAGTTGAATTAATTAGTGTTATTGATGTGTTCAGTTAATAATTTAATTAACTAAAGTAAACATTCTGATTAATTAATTATTGCACTAATTAATGTTATTGATGCGTTTAGTTTATTATTGAATTAACTAAAAAATTGTTGCAATTAATTAATTGTTTACCAAATTAATTTTATTTATGTGTTTATTTAATTATTGAATTTATTAATGAATTGTGTGATTAATTAATTCATAAATTAATTAATGTTATTAGATAATTGATAAATAAATTAAAATAACTGTCTGATTAATTAATTGTTAATTTAATTAATATTATTAATGTGATTAAATAATTGTTGAATCAAAAATAGGAATTTTGGTTTCTAACTAACTATTGAGTTATTAAGGGAATTGATGTGGATACATAATTATTGATTTAATTATGTGTTAAATAATGGAAACAAGGTCATTCTAATATGTGAAGTATGAAAGATAACAATTTCAATCATGTAAAAATTAAATTTTAGGATCAATTTCATTCTAATGAGTGAAATATTAATGGGAACATGGTAATTCATGTTTTACTATAAGAACGGGATCATGGTCATTTTAATGTGTGATATATGAATGCTGACATGGTCATTCAAGTGTAAAGATGGGAACACGGTCATTCTATTACGTTTAGTATGAATGGTAATGTGGGAATTCAAGAATAAACTAAATAACCGCCATAATGGAACTATGAGATATTACCCTGTATGGGAATACATTGGACTCCCTGATGAGCTGAATTAGGTATTGAGATATGATATCAACTTGGAGTACTTAAGGATATATTGTGAGATGAAAGTGGTATTATGATATTATATTACCTAGGAATACATAAGGATCCTGCATGAGTGGAAGGATGTATTGAGATACGATATCACTTTTGAATACAACAAGATCCAGAATGGGACAAAGTAGTTATTAAGACATTATATTACCTAGGTAAACTTCTGGCTCTGACATGAGTTGAAGATCACACTGTGGTATGAGTATCTTCGGGGACATTGTAGTTAATGTGGTTAGGTAAATAATAAATGGTAATGTGATAATATTTTTCTTATACATTTTACTTATTTATTTATACAACATAATACTATATTATCTAACTGAATATTATTTTATACATAGTTAGGGGTGGCCTAATTAGTTGTTCTCACACCCTACTCTGACTACCTGATCAGTACCCAAATAAACTTTGTGTTTTCAAGATAGGTTAATTGAAAAATTCCCCATGTTGGATAATTGATTTGGGGATGGATCATGGATGAGGGAGCCTCACATGGTTTGGGGACTTCCTGGGTAGTGTCAGTGTCTTCACTTATGGTTTTTAAATTTGATAAATGTTACGTACTTTAGCATGGAATTTCTACAATTCAATTTTGATATTGTCATTGAAATTTCTGGTCATCTTATGACACTAATATTAGTTTAGTTATGTAATATAATTTGATTATTTTTATTTATTTTCACTGGTGTACTACTCTGATGAAAATAAAAAAACAGATGGTATAGTATCCCTATCACTGATAGTATACCCTTGCTGCTAGTTGGAAGCCTCTGGCATACAATGAAGCACATCTGAGGTCATGTGCCTGACCGGTTTAGGGCCACAGTGTCAGTCACCTAGTTTGGGATGATACAAATAGATTAATTTCCCTACTATAACTGAAATAAATAAATTATTTAATATATTGGTATTATTTATATAAAATTAATTAATACTCTAAAGGATTTTTTTAGTTTTTGTGGGGGTATCAAGAAGATTTATATTTCACCCTGTATATGGAGACAAATTGAGTGTCAAAATATATGATGAATTATGTTGAATGGAAATTAAATAGACCACAGTAGAACAATATTATGTTTTGAGATATCATAGAAAATTTTATTAATGAATTTGGAGATGTATATATTTGTAGCCTACATAGTAATAAATTTACTATGTTTTTTTTATTCTTCTTATTATTTTACCTGTGATTTACTCTGAGGCCAACTTAGTTGTATGATACACATGCGAATTAATGGGATGTTATATGCATTTTGTTAAGTGTGATTTTATATTTTTTCAATTATTATTGAAATTTAATTTTTGAATTACATTCACATTTTTATTGAGATAAACAATTATTAATTATATAAAACCCTATGAAATATTTATAACCCCTCGATGTTAGTTTCATGCATATAGTGATAAATAACTGCACATGATGTTATGTGATACTTTTCCTCAGGAACATGATAATGATGTATTAGGATGTTACCTTTATTTTATTGTAGTGTTTTCTTTCATATTGTTTAGATATATAAGAAATTGATATATTGGATATTTGAAATTTGTAGTTGTCATCAAAGTTGAGCATGTATTCAAGAGAAGCACAAAAATTGTAGAAATCAAAGTTACATTGGGAGTATTGGAGTGTGTTTGATCATTTTTCTTTCATTGAGAATTTGGCTATGAAACTCACACTATAAATGGTAGAAACAGTGTTTATTCATGAATTATTTTGGAATATAGGGACACAAAATACATGTGTGTATGATTTTGGGTTTTATTACTAATTTAATTTCAATTAAAGTTATGAATTTTCAACAAAATAATATTTATATTACATAATATATTATTTATAATGGATAAATTAGATGATAGTTTAAAGATTAATATTGTAATGTTATCTTTTTTATTGACTAACTGCCTTGTCAAATTGTGTAAGTAGTGATTGATGGGATTTTTATTTTCCTAAATTGTTTTCTTTTGATATATAAATTATGTGTATTGATTTCCAAATAATTATATTATTAAAAATGGATAAAGGTGGGGCTCTTATGAAGTAAATTAAGTTGGTTAGTTTTAATGTGTCTATATAGAATGTGAGACTGTGTATGTTTCTATGGGGGGATATCATGATACTTTAATTTACTATAATGTTATTAAGAGTCTTCTTACTATGATTCAAAAAATGGATTGGATAATCTATTAGGAGGTTAAAGTGGTATGTAATGTGGTTCAATATTTTTAATAGAAACATCCTCTTATATTTAGGGGATATTCTATGACTCATCGAGAGTAATAGTTATTAGAGGGTATGTGAATGATATTAAATGTGATTGACCCTCAAAAGGGGAAAACTTTAATGATTGTAATTTACTTGTAGAGGGACCAACCAAATTTTTTGAGATGATTCGTTAATGTAATAGAGACAAAAATAATTGTTATGGGATTATTTCTAGGATATCATCTTTAACAAGTCATATAAATATAAAATAATAATGCGTAGTTGAAAAAATATTTTAGGGAATAATTAGGGAAATGTGAAAAAAAAATTATTATGAATCAATGTTTATAGGCATTCCTCATTTTCTAGAAACATTAGGATTCTATAAGACTTATAAGATTATTATTTTTAATTAGGTAGAATTTAGAATTTTTTATAACATTTCTCTATTTGGTTTACCTACTTTCAATTTGTTTTTAAAAAATGACTACATTCTAGAGAATGATCTCAAAAAAATAAATGTTGCATTGTTGGGAGATATTGGAGGAAAAGGAGAAAAATAGACAAGTATTGTAGGGATGTTGAGTAATCTGGTTTCTATAGAAGGGTCTGGTTCTTACCCTTCTACTGGAGGTAGTGTTCTACTAGAGTGATATCTCTCTAGATAAAAAAATATATACCTGGGAAACATATAACAGTGAGTATAAGAAATAACATTCTTGCTTAAATAAGACATATTTAGAGATTTTTGTGGAATGGAACATAGTGGGTAGCGGCCATAATTTAACATCAACCACAATGTCTCATGTAAAGACTTGTTTCACTTGATTCATCACAATTGTTGAAAAGTTGCTAGGATAATTACGTAAGGGGCGCTAACCCTAGGTCTCTCTCACTGTCGTCGCCGCCCCTTTCCTCGGATCGGCTCGGCTCACCAACTCGGTGATGATTGGCGGGCTTGCGGTGTCTCTCTCCCTTGTGGCGATGTCGTTTGACCTTGTGGAACCATCTTCATCGGCATTCCTCATAAATGCTGGCTTGCCTCCCGCCGCACTCCCCTTTGCAGGATATGGCTTCTTTCGGTGGCACGATGTTGGCTCCATTGTCGTTTTCCAGTTGCTGCGATTAATGGTTGCAACCTCATCGTCGGTGTGTTCGATGGGTGGTCCGTCGCAGTATCTGAGTTTTTGAAGGCGGTGACGGGATCATTGTGCCCGTTTTTTCTTGTATTTGTTTGATGTTTCTCACATGTTCTCCCCGTTTCTGGTTTTTGTGTTGATATGTTGTGGAGAAATCTTCTCTGAGGATCTCCTTGACTTGCGTTGCACGACAGTGGTTTTACTTTCCGGCGTTCTGGAGTTTTGAAGCCTACTGGTGGGTCATTTTCGGTTTGAATCTGGCTTTCTAGCCCTTGACTTCTCAATCCTCGCTCTAGCCTCAAGTTCCTCTAAGCCTCTCCTGTTCGGATCAGTAGAAGTGGTAACGATGTGGCTTTGGGTTATGAGGATTAGCGATCGATGAGTATTCTAACGCTTCTGGATTCGTCTTGTTTTTTGTTCAATCTGCTATTAGTTTATTGTTGCTTTGTTGATGTTGGTGGTTCGGAGTCCACAATCTCTCAATGATCTGGAGCAGTGGTTCATTAAGTCTTTGGGATTTGGGTTATTATTGTCAGACGATGGCAATGGTTTATGGTGGGTCAATGGTCTTTGATGGTCTCTGGAGGTTCCAGTATCTTCCTCTTCTTCGTTTTCCGTTATCTTGGGCTCTGAGTCTGGATGGGCAATGTCAGGAGGAGGTCAGGGACGATGTTTCGACTGTCGATGGCATGGTTGTGTTCAGCTCCGGCGAGATGGAGAATGTGGTTGGAGTTGATGCGATGGAAGTCGGTGAGGCGATGATAGCGGCGAGGTATTCGATCACGGCGAGGTGTTCAAGGGCTATTTTCTCGGGCGGAGGGTGATGGTTAACGGGTCATGGATCTTGGGGGGTGTGCTACTCACGGGTCAAGGTGATGAATGGAGGTTGTTTTGGTTTTTTGAATTTTGAATTCTGAATAGTTGTCTTTGAAAATGATTATTGTGGTCTTTTGTGGGTGTGGAATATGTGGGATCATGTGGGTGTATTCGGGTTCACACTTTCCCTTAAAAGTGTCATTTGAAAATACAAAAAATATGGATTTAGGTCAAAGACTTGTTTCCCTTAACATTGTTCTACCCATATTTTATGTAGGAGATATTTTCATGAAGGTGAGAAGGATTACCATGTATAGGTTAATTGGGGATATACAATACATCGAAACCCGTGGTCTTAATGGATGAGTTTGAGGTGTCATGTATATTAAATTATTTTCTATGGAGAAAGCAGTAGTGGATTATGATATGTTTTCTTCCTTTTTATAATTATATTATTTTCTACCATTGTAGTGGTTAGTGTGTTATTTAATGTTTTTATTTATCATTAGTTTTTCTCCTAACTTGGAATATAATTTGACTTTGAAATATTAGTTAGAATTTCATGATTTTCATGTGAAAACTCACATATAATGAAGGTAAAAGCCCATTATGATATTCCCAATATGTTTCATCATTATCTATATATTTGTAAATCACATGAACTTAAATTTTATGGAGATTTAAGTAGATAATATTTTTATTATAAGGGGATGGTTAATACTTTTTTGGTTGAAATAAATTTCTTATTAGAAATGATTAACAATAATTACCTATTCAGATGAATATTTTGTTTTTATTGTAATGTATGAAATCATGTAAACATATTCGATAATTAATTGGTGTAGATGGGAGTAATCATATCCCTAGTAGAAGTTATGGTTATTAAATAAACATAGGGTGTTTTTATTGATATTTTTCCCTTAATGGATGAAAGATATTAGGATGTTTTTTGTAACCAATTTACTTAATGACATCTATATATGGAGGTGTCTTTATTTAAAAACCTGGTACCACATGTAGATCTAAAATAAACACGTCCATATTTAATTTATCCTTATAAAATTAAATAATGAAATATTCTTATGGAATATCTTTAATCAAAAGTAATGATCTAGTACATTATATCTCTTCGGACGGAACACCATCATTTTACTATTATTTAATATGATTTCATAACGTTTTTTGATGATTATATTATGTTAAATCAAGTTATCATTGATTACTAGTACAATTTTAAATTGATCAATGTTTTTTTGTGATGCTCACAAGAATTTAGTGGTTTTAAAGGATAGAACATTAACCATGATACTATTGTCAAAGTGGGTTCCCTATACCCATCATGACATGTACTTTTCTATTACCATATCTTCTTTACATATAGTTATATATGATGTTATTTTATTATAATAATGTTGATATTTATATATAAATTATTTACATGGTAATATAATTAGATTATTTTTTCAATTAACTTGTAATAATAGTCCCCATCTATAACGAGAACATGAGATACTATGAAAATAATAATAAATGTATGTATTCTAGTTTGGATACATATTATTGATGGGACAGATATGATTTTGGACTATCCTGGGTTGATATATCATAAGTATTGATACAACTTCTCATGGATATTTGATATGATGATCTCAAGTAAAGGTGACCATGAGGTTTGGCCCACCAAATAAAATATCACATGTTTCAACTGTTGGTTTTTCCTATCTAAAAATAAGCGTGTTTATCTCTTGTATTGAGTTCATTATAAATATTTATCATTTTTTCACATGCATTGATGTATTATGTAAAACATTCTCTTCAAAATGTGGTGATGTTACTTGGATTGGTTGTATCCTTTATGGTATGGAATTAATTGCATGATTAATCAAGAATTTTTCTCTTGTAAAAGGAAGAGATATCATGATCCCATAGGACCAAGATAGTATTACATTTATTAAACCAATGTCCATAATGAGAAAAGGTATTTACATCCAAAAATATCATGACTAAATAAAGTATGAAATGAGGATATCATAATTTTTACATCTTACATTATGATAAATCATGAGACAAAGAGATTTTAATATGCTTTGTGACATTGTAAAATGAAATCAATACTATAAATAAAACATATATCTTTAGCATCATTGATGGGTTGCTATAATTCTCTCCTGGTCATTGTATATCACTCACTAATATCAAGATAGAATCTTATAGGGTAAAATGAAAAGAATTTTATAAAATATAGACAAATTAAAATGAATTTAATTCTAGGAGATGGTGGGTCTTGCATTTGGGATTGGGATATTTCAAAGTTTAAATGATCTTACTAAATATATACATTCATTGTCATTAATTGTTTTGTATGTGGGTTTGATTTTTTTTTACACACAAATATTCATAAGTTATTAAATAAATATATGGAAAATATTCATTGAATAAAAATTATTATTCAAAGATTGTTTAATATTTTATAGGATATGTGTGTGAGGATACTGTTGAATATTTTCTAACAAAACATATATTTTACTGATACAAGTGATTGATAAAATAATTTCAAAATTAGTGGAATGTTTTAACTATCAACTGTGATGTTTTATGACTTAATATATGTGGTTAGTCAAGTTTGGGTGTCAAAGTGATATTTATAAAACATTAACTTACCTATATAATATGGGATAAGTAAACAATTCATAGGACTATTCATCAAATGAATTTGAGGTCTTCTCAAAACCCTCACCCAATTTCGAAATTGAGAATGTGGGGTTTTGTGAATATTGATCCAAGAATGGATTCTCATATCAAAGTAGTGTTGTTATCCTGATAGTGATACAAAAATTAAATTTTTTTCCTCCACATTATCCTCCATAGTATGAATATCCCGGATCAAAAAAAAAAATTAGAGTGCATGTGTATGATCTCAAGGGATCCAAATTTGGTTCCATCAAGGGATGAACTCCAAAAATGAGTAGAAATTCCATGAATCATAATCGAAGAACATAATGTTTTGATTTTTTTGATGATTAATTTAAATTCCCATGTGATCATTAGTTGATAATTAGGTGGAACTAAACTGGTGATTATGTTTTTATGGAAAGCATTGATAAAATTTTCAATTTCCCAACATCACATACATAATTTGTGTTCCTAGTACCAATAAGTGGTATAGAGAGATCATGCCATTTCATAAGAAGAAATTAATATTTATTTTACATGAAATAAAGTATAGGTCATCAATAGTCCAAAGGACATTGATGGAACATTGATCTGGGCTCAAATGGCTGAGTGTTATCTATATGAAGATAGATGAAATGATTTTGTATTTAATAAATTTTAATAAAATTATAATTCATATACATTTCAGCTAGATAGTTTCATAAATATTATTCATATAAATAGTATTGTATCCAAAACGAAATCAATGGGAGATTATTACATGTAATTTAAATGATATACATTTTTATTCATTTTAATATTTGTATATATAAATATATCATCGACAATAGTAACCCATGGGTGAATAGTAACTCGTGAATTGTAACGGGTGAATATTATGCATGATAGTACATGTGAATGGTACCATTGAATTGTGCCTGAATTAGCTTTTGGGGGTTTCAAATATCTAATAATCATAAATAAATAATCCAATAAGACAATAATATTTCAAAATTTAATGATTTTAAAAAAATATTTTTGGTATTGTGCAATAAATTTATTATGAATTAAAGAAAGATTAATTTATTTTAATTTATAAGAAATTACATCAAGTATATTTAGTTGAAAGTAATGTGTTACTATGTACTTTTAATGTATATGAACTACTAGTGACCTTATATTAACCAATTCATGTCCCAATTATATTTATTTTACAATTTATTTATCACAATGCGATATTTATATTTATTATTTTTTAAACAGAGACTTTCTCATCATATCATTCCTCATTATATATATATGGATATCTGATTCCATGGGTTATATTCTTTCCATGTCAAACATTCTTGATACATGCATGCTTGTATGTGACTAGCTTTTATAATGAGGTGGATGATTGGCGATTTAAATTACAACAAGATATGGTGAAAAAACAAATGATAGTTTGATGCACTAGATGGTGTGAGTTTTTTAACATGAGATGGATTTGATGAGACTCATAGAGTAACCCTTATGGTTCAGATTGGTCCATTATTCAATCAATTCATCAACCATTAGAATCATTTAATAATCACATAATTTATTTTTATTTATGAATATTTTATTACTTTTTTATGTGTAGTATTTGTATGAGATAAAAAATAATAATAATAAACAAGAATTTATAGATAAAATGAATATAATTGGTGACTGGTTTTCTATTTAAATAATTTGAAAGTGTGATCGCATAACTAAATAATGATAAGTATAAATTATTTTTATTCACGGATAAAATCATAAAAACCCTCAATTGAAATATTAAGTCATTGAATTCCTACGATCAATTGAGTTTGATGAAATCCAATATAGGAGGTTCTCAGAAACATTTTTTAGGTTACATATTCATATAAGGTAGTCTTAATAAGACTAATTAATTGAACAAACTATAATTGATATAAAATAATGATGCATTACTACCTTGGTTCACTTTTAGAGACAAAAAAATTGAGTATAACAATGTATTTCTTTCCATGATATTGGACTCCACCCAGTATATCAGGTATACATGAGTTAATTTAGTTGGATAAGAAAATCATTCCTTGATTCTCATTTCATTAGAGCATGTTAATATCATAGACTATGAGGACAGTTTTTAAAAACCCATGACTCTAGAATAATCTAGTGGTTGTGTATTATGAATATAGTACTAAGGTATGGTAGGGTTTTATAAAATACCAGGAGATGATTAAGATAAATAAATATTTATTGTCACATAAATAAAAATAAAGATAGAATTTTAGATCTGTTAATGTTTTATTTTAATAGAAAAGGTGAATGAAATTCCAAAGAATCATTGTGATAAATAACAGACAATGTATATTCCCTAACCAATTTTTTTTTAACATTGGTAAAAGTTTATTCAAATTTTACTATTATATAAAATAAAATTGAATGTTCTACAGTCTCTATAAAATTTTCACCCTTCCTAGGAAGAATGTAAGGTTGACTAAGATTATTCTAGGCATTCTATGGAATATTTAGTTGTTTTATACATCATAATGTAATAATAAATACCTAAATTATTGTTATATAAATGTAATCACGTGGTTTCTAATACCATGTTGTCTCATATATGAGATATATACAAGGAGAAAGTGATTGAGGAGATCAATGAGACTATAATTACAATAAACAATTATAAATTAAAATATCGATTTATATCAAATTAGAATCATTTAATAAATATAATTCTTTGATCATTATAACCTTGTTTCTAAAAATTAGTGCGTTGATATAAAATAAAAATACATTTATAAATGAAATCAATTTATTTTTTTTAAGTTCCACCAAGAAAATGATAATGTAAAGAATGTTAAAAAATAAGTTCTTATGGTGAAAATTACAATGGGAAGTGTGATGGGAAAGGTATCATCATAGATTATTTCTATGAAAACAATGATTATTTTAGAGGAAATTAATCTTGAGGTTATTTTCTTTACATGGTTAAGGTTAAATCACAAGATGAGTGACTAAAATTAATTGGAGAAGATAGTTATCACTTCTATATTAGGTATATTCGTCAATTAATTGTAACATTCTTGTTATTATTACTGGATATTAAATATAGTATGATTTTCATTTATCTTTATTGAAATATAGGACCCAAGAGAGTATATAAAATTTAAAATAAATCAATATCAAATCATGATGAATAGGTGAAATGTTAAATCCTATATCTGTAGTATAATGAACAGGACGTTCATTTCATAGTGGATTGATTCTAGGGAAAATAAAATTTTCTATTGAATTTCAACTAAAATTTACCTATTTTTTTAGACAAAAAAATAAATTATTCCTTTGATAATTAATATTTTTTTTGGTATTTTATACTCAATTAATTGTTTAGTTTTACATGAATCATCTGTAATAAAATATGAATATAAAATATTAGACATAGTAATACCCTGTTTGGGAAGATAATTCTTTATAAGGGAAAAAAATTAATTTTCATGGACATAAATAGTTTTGTATTTAGACTCTTTCAAGTAAAAATACATAGAAATAATAGAAACATATAAGAATAATTATTTAGAAAAGGAACCCTTTATAAATAATGATTAGATAGAATTCATCTAAGGAGAAGTTCAACTTCATACTTGTGAACTATTGCAAGTAGAATCTAGAGGAAAATTTATATACATCATGATATTCCATAATAAAATTTGAAGAATGTAAAAGTGCATTATATGAAATGATTGGTTAGAAGAAAAGAGTTACTTTAGGCTTGTGAACTAAAAATATCTAAATAGATCATTAATTGATCTTGAAATTTTATATGTAAATTATTGTGAAACTCAAATTTCATCAAGTCCACGATGTTAGTCAGGGGAGGATTAATGATGAGTTTTATAAGAATTAATTTATCATTAAAATTAATAGTGAAGTTAATCCTAAACTCAAATTTCATTATGGGCATCAGATCAATTATTTTTGGGAAAAGAAGAATAATTAGCCTTATAAGAATTTGAATGTCATTTTTTATCACTTTCGATACATGATTATCAAGTTTAAGTATTAAAAAATAACCATATTCCATATAAAATGAAAATTTAATTTCATGTGAGTTATAATATTAAATAAATTTATTATTTCAAACACAATATTTTTATATTCCATGATTTTGTTAAAACATATTTAATTAACAAACATGCATCCAGAACAGCACAATGTTAATGTAAGGTAATTAACCTAAAGTATTCAAAAATTATTAAACACGCCTCCATGGTAGGAAAATTATAATCTAGTGATATACTAAATTTATATAAATGGGTGTGCATCTCTATTTGGGATAGTGATGGAATTATTAACGTGGTTAAATTTTTATTTTAATAATCAAAAAAAATTAAAGGGATTTTTTCTAAAATATCACATTAAAAATGAATATTCGAGAGACGCATACAACACAAGAATTTGGAAATAATAGTGGTTGTTTTTTATTCACTATGAAATTTTATACATTAATAGTTAGTAATAATAAATACTAAAAGAATTCATTACATGGAAATAATATATAAATTAAAAGGGAATATGAATTGATGAAAATGGATTCCACGTATGAATTTTCAATTTTGTAATTTAGTAGTTTCCCTAATTCATGTGAAGTCAATTTTCTGTTTTCACGAGAATCCTTGCATGGGAAGGAAAAGTGGGGAACCAAGAACTCTAAATTAGTTATACCTTCTCTTATTTATTAGATCCATTCTAATTAATCATTTAAAATAATTTTTAATGATCATTATACTTTCAAATTGCATATCAAGGATAGTTTCCTTTTGTAAACCCTATTTTTTTAATAGGTAGAAAATTTACATTGATAAAAAAAGAGGTTACACAGGTCTAAAGTAAGGTCCTTTTCTAACATCCCGAGCATAAAAATGGATTAATTCAGAAGGGAGATAATCCATCCAAAGTAAGTCATGAGTAACTCCAAGATTGGAAAGCCCATCAGCAATCCTTTTGGCTTCGCAGAAGGTGTGAGTGGCGATGAATTTAAGATCAACAATAGAATTCAAACAATCTATCAAGTGGGCAGTGAGAGGCCATGAAAGGTGGATGGTACCATTCCAAATGGCATGCATGATTGTAGTGGAGTCTCTCCCTATCCAAATATAGTTCCAGTTTTTTAATCTAGAAAAGGTTATGGCATGGATGACGCCCATCATCTCAGCTTCCAAAGCGGAAGAGGAACCACGAGAGCTATAAAAGCATCCAAGAATCTGGTCCATGAGATTTCTGAAGATGGAACCACAACCTGCTGGTCCCGAGTTTCCATTAGAGGCTCCATACACATTGATTTTAATCCATCCCGGAGGGGGAGGGATCCAAAACACTTCAAGAGTAGAGTGAGGGTGAGGGTAGATCCCCTCCACCCCATCACGTCTGAGGATCCAAAATTCACATACCTAATTGTTGCAGTGAGCTTTTTCGATAACATCTGTTTCTCGAATAGCCATGAGGATTCTCATTTTTCCAGCATTAATTTTAAAATAATTATAACCTAAAATTAATTCATTTCTACCATACCA
This sequence comes from Viscum album, assembly GCA_963277665.1. NCBI lineage: Eukaryota > Viridiplantae > Streptophyta > Magnoliopsida > Santalales > Viscaceae > Viscum > Viscum album. Next base: position 912,659,336 of record OY728143.1, on the reverse strand, counting down.
GATAATGTGAAGAAGATACATGAAAGTCACAACTAAAAGGTTCCTGATTTGCTGTGAAGTAGAAAACTCCAAGAAACTCTGAATATGTATGTTGATTGTATCAAAAAACAGCCATCTGCATTCAAAAATGTCAAGAATATAATTCCAGAGAGTGGTTGTTGTGTCACAGCAGAGTAAAGGATGATTAATATCCTCTCTATGTTGGTTTCACACATTACATTTAGAACAAAGAGTAATCCCGAACGTTTGTAAGAAATTATCCAGTGGGATTCGTTGATGGGAAATCCTCTAGACTAAAGTAAATCTTGAGGGTTTTATCCAGGATTTATTGAATTTATCTAGCCAAGGGTGATTATTGTCAAATTTTTTGAAAAAGTACTTATAAAATTTTTTGTAGTTAATAATCCCATTGTGTGCAGGTTCCCAAATAAGTAAATCATTATTATTAGAAAAATGATAATTATCGACAATTTGAGTAATATTCTTAGGGAGATCAAGGTTATGCATATGGATTATAGAGTCAATTGAATCATGGAGGTAGGGAAGGGATTGGTTGCTATCTATCAAGGAGATCAGGGGAATGCCATTCCAGTTATCATACCAAAAGGTTTGGTAACATTAAATAATAATAGTATTATATGAATGAAAAAAAATAAATTTATGGATAGAAGAAACCAAAATGGTTATTGAATAATTATTTGGAATGAAAATTTTCTATCTATTTATAAGAGGTTAGTGGGATTTATATTGTATTCTATATAATAAAATCAATAACATATTGAAATTGTTATTATTATAAAAATTATTAAGATAATGATTGAAATAATATCTCCAGAGATTAAAGTAATGTATCGAACTAGGTACATGGGAAAAATATTTACTAAGTTAGATCAATGGGTTTCATATAAAAATAAAAATTAAATAAACTATAAAGGTATTAAATTTAAATATTTGAGGAATCCAAGGGGGTTATTTCCAACATCACATATCATAAGCCTCCCTACGAAAACATATGTGAGTTATAAGAGGATATTAAAATGGTATGTAGAATTTCATAAGCCGAAGTGATGAATCTATCTCATATTTCTTGCTATGTATGAGACTTGATATTTATAATACATATAATTTTTCTAGGAAAATATCAGATAAATATAGTATAACTATGTGTGGAGGAATAATAACTATATAATAATTCATGAAATAGTTCAATGGATATGTATATGGAAGATAGATAGGAAGCAAGAATAGTTATAAGTGGAAGCAAAATATTCTTCCTATGGTGGATTGATTATTAAATCAATGAGTATAAAACCATTTTAAATGAACATTCAACAAAAATAATAATAATAGATATCCCAGAAACATAATAGTTTACTGTCTTTGGAGACTTGATACACAATCATCTAATGTTTTGAATGTTCATAAACATCTCTCACAATGTTTGTATCAAATAATATGCTCTATATACCTAACATACTTATAACTGTTATTTATAAACCATGGAAATGAAATATAAAGGGTTACGTCATATTCTTGGTAAGGGAAGACATATGAGATATGAATCAATGATCATAAATGATAATTAAATAAGAATAATTGTAAGAGAATATGATCATAAATTAAAAATGTAATACTCAATCATTCAAAGATATTTAATTATGAATCATGGAATAAGGCTATATAAAAAAAGAATAAGTCATAAGAGTGAAGAATCATAAAAAATTATTAATGATCCATGATAATATATTAAAATAATAACACATAGGTTTGTGGTATTCATATAAGAATATAAAATCCTTTCATCAGTTACGGATTATTACTGAGACTTTCATAGTGGATTGGGTTCACTACCCATTACCTTATTCCCTTAATCAAGGATCACTTCCATAACTATCATAGTGGGTATTTTCCCTTACTAAAATGATATCACTCACCATTACATTTCTTATTATCTCATGACATATCACTGTTTAACCAATCCATTGGGGAGAAATATAATTTATATCCCACCCATCACATTATTAAAGCTTTACATATCTCTTCAAAAAATTCATAAAATAGTCATCATATCTACATACCATAACCCATATATAGGTGAAGGGTATCATAAATATTTTATCAAATAATAAACTATGGAAAAAATATTTATTTCTCAAAGATTTCATCATAGCTTAATTAACCAATGTGATTGAAATGAGTTTAATAAAATCATCAAAAAATAATTATCATTGTAATACATTCAATGAAATAATTTAGATGTTATAATAAGATCATATTCCTAGTGAATCAAAACAAAACATAATATTTTTTTTCAAATATGATTAATACTTATAATAGGTAATTTGAACATTTATTTGAAAATAGTAAAAATATCATTTTCTTTCTTTATCTTTATAAAAAAATATCCCTAATATTTACAAGAATATTATTTTATTTGAAAATATTTATTTAAACCTTTAAATAAATATTCAAATAAAACAATAATCATAATAAGGGGAAAATTAATTCATTTTTTAAATTATTACACAAATATTATTTTCACACTTTTTGTTAGAAGATGGGAATGTTCTCTTCAAAATAAAATGAAAATATTCCCTACTAAAACATTTGAAAGGAAAGTAAAATATTGAGGAAATTTTTTTAAAATTATTAAATTTCAAAATAAAATAACATTCTTAATAAACATATTTTAAATAAAATTGACATAGATTAAAATGATCATTAAGAAAATAGAAAAAAATGTCATATTTTCTAAAAAAACATTTTCTCAATGTTATAAAATTAACAATATGGTAAAATGGAAATCATATATAAAAATACAAATTTATTATTCTTGGTTTTTAAATGATAAGATCAATATAATATCCCTCAAATGAATTTTTTCATAAACATTCCAAAAGGAAATCAGATTATAACATAAATCCCCTTCCACATGTCTCATCTTGCTTCATACATGTTAATACATAAAAAATAAATTTTTTTTATAATTATATTTTAGAATGAAATTAATAAATAACTTTTTTTATTCCTTTATAATACCTGTTATCCATTTTTAACATTTTCATCATTAAAATGAACATTTGGTTGAAAAATGGTTCATTTTCCAAATATGTTTCAGTTAGATTATTCATGCACATTCCCACTAGTAATGATTTCATTAAATAAAGAATATTATTCAGGAAACATGTATTAAATTAATTTATTATAGAAAATTTTATACCATTCACCTAAAAGTCTGTTAAATAATGAATAAAATCGCATCATAGACGGGCTAGTCCACATGTACACATGGGTTATTTTGTCACTTTTTTATGGATAATAGAAATAAAAGGTAAATAAAAATTCACTATTATATAATCATTATTATATAATAAATATTTATATATTCATGAGATGTATCTTTATTACGATTAATTTAAAGTAGAATAAAAAATTAATCACTTTCCTTCATGGAGGTGGTCGCCTATACATACGCATGAGAAATGTTATAATTTTCCACTAGATAGGAAGGTTGACAAATAATGTCATCAAAAAGTCATGATAACAACTCCCAATATTAAGGATACTAGATTAATTATATAAGGAGACATAAAACATATTTATATGAAGTATATGATGATATAAACATAATAATAATCTGGTAGGTAGACTGCCTCTTCTTTGAGAGTTCTATTTTGTCTTAAATCTAAAGCCTTATTAGGGTGGTTATTGGATAATAGTATAACATATTCTGTTTTGTGTACAATTTATCTTTCATAGTAATCCCTAATTTTATATAAAGGAGTTGTTATGTGACTTTAAGTGTGTCTCCCCATACATTATAGACTACAGAATAGCAGTTTGGGTTGAAGGGATATAGTGGGGAAGGTATACCATCATGTATAGAGTAGAAAAAACATTATAAATAATAAAAAATTGTTACACATAACACAAATAGACAAAATGATAATGATAAAAAAACTAACTACAAAAATTTCACCACATCTTATAAAATTCAATCTAAATGTCACACAAGAAAATACCAAATTCAAACACAGATAAAAATAAGAATATAATTTATGGACATCAACCAAATTATTTACCCCAAATACAAGTTACAATATCATCCATTAGTAAATCAACCAAACTTAGTTCCCCTTGTCCTTATCTGGACGTACATTGATGAATTCGACCAGGGTACCAAATTGTGCCCAATCATATTGTCAGTAAAACTCAGTAGGAAAATACCAATGGTGTCTAAATATAATCAAACCAAATAAATAGTGAGTAAAATATTATGATAAGTAGATAATTAATTAAAATATTAATATAGAGAATCAGGTAAACTTATCTACCCTTGAGCCTTTGGGTGAAAATCGGGGTCAACCATATCTGCTTCGACTCAGTGTCATATATCTCTATGAAGATATGGATTACATTTGAATAAACATGTAACAATGATGGATTCTGTAGTATATGATGAATAACCCATACTATAGAACTCGCCCTCATTCATTAATAATAGACTCTAGGGGAATTCGACTTCGAGATCCACATACATGTTCCTATGGTGCATTAACTAATCCATGGGTGAAGTAAAAATATAATATAGGATCGATTAGAATTATCATGATAGATCTCATTACATGCTCCCTAAATTTTATCCCAAGGGAGAAGTATAACATAACCAATAATAATAGGATTTATTAAAATTCCAATGATACAACTTCTAATAAGATCCCATGGCACATTACCCATTAAATGGGTGACTTCATTTATTGAAAAACATTGAAAAAACATCCAATGTATTCAATTTCAAAACATTCAAAAAATAATTTCCAATTTGATATTGGTTATTTAATATGTAAATAAATTAATCGATCCATTTAATCTTCTACATGTCGTATCTTATTATCACAATCATTGAAACAATTCCCTTTTAAAATATCAAATGTAGACAAATACCATTAGAAATCCATTATATCCATATTCCATATTATTACCATGTTAACACCATTTACATTAGATTTATACTATATCAATCTGTTTTATTCTTTTTGTAGACAATTACCTCATTTACAAAGTTGTTCTGATTTCATTTGAAGCCATCTCACACATCAACAATTCCCAATTTGACATCGGAACAAGGGTAGTAACACATATCGAGTAGCCTCTTGTCCTAGTATAAATTCCACCATAACCAACATGAGCTGTGGGATGTCTAAAAATAAAAAATTATAAATTTTATTGGGATAACAATTAGGTTATGTCATGTTCCTGGTGTATTGAACTAGTTGTAGATATTTCAAGTACAAAAAAAGATGTGTATCACTTAGGGAGATGTTCTAGACCACCTACATCATGAAAATAGAATAAGAAAAAAATTATTGAGTAGTGGAAAAACATTTATCAAAATGATCCCCTACTTGGATGTGATTAAATTAAACAATTAAGACCAGATGAAGAAGATTCAAGAATGAGCTTAGGGGAATTCCCTAAAACTAAGAAATACATACTGATTCTACATCACTGGACTGAATAACAGATTACAAGAAAAAGATGTGGTTTTGTGGAGGGCACAATATCCTTTGAGAATATTAAATATTCAAAAGAAATGAATAAGGGTCAAATAGGGGAATTAAAAGAGTTAAAAGAGGTTTTACTGTGGAAAAAGACATTTTGATCCCTCGTTTACATCAAACTGTCCGATACTACAGGGTAGTTGCGGGAACCATTGGAAAGTATGTTGTTTCTTAAATTGTGTCCTCATGGTGATTGACCCCATTGATAGGTCATTAGGTCTCTAATATTTAAAAATTGTTCTCTTTTAGGATACCATGTTGGCCAACATCCCACCACCTGGCTGATAATTCAACTACATCACATCCTAATGGTCAACATACAAAAATGATTAGTTTGTAGCCAGGTATCATATCAGGAGACACATGGAACCTCCTACCCTCAACCCACCATTCATATCCAATCCAAAAAACACCAATAATACCTCATTCCAATCTAATTAAAAAATTAATGAGGATAAATAACCTAAATAGAAACATGCCTAGCTAAAATATGGGATTTTATAACTTATCCACCATATAATAGCTCATTCTCGAGCTATACTCTCATGAACCACTCTTAGGTGTCATATAAAAACTTATTCCACTACACTCATATATCTAATTCAATATCCTTGGACTCCTCCTGATCTCTCCCATTCTACTGAAAAACTCACATTAATGGAACAATATTTCTTCAGAGATTCCTCTCACTACAGTATATGATACAAATAATATACTCCTCAATTGATGCATCAAAATTCATCACAATACTATAAACATCTATCTTGTCAGAATGGATTTGTTGATAACATTAATGCTATGACATGGGTAACTCATAATTCATTTCACCGATGAACTATAGAAGAGATGATATGTTTTCCGATATATCGACTCTCTCCACTATCGTAAACAAACTAATGAACATGTGATATAGATTTCCTAGCTTCCAAATATGGTGTATCCCCAGACTAGGTGACACTTAAAGAAAAAAATTTCTGAATATAAACTATAAAGGATGTCTCTAATGGTATTCACCGGGTTTCTACCTACTCTCCATTGTTTCCAAATTCATTGTGACCAACTAACCCTACTCTAATGTCTCTTCCATGATAGTTGTTCCTGCTACCATTGACTCACCAACATATAACTAGTACAGAGAAAAAAACATGATCACCCATACCATGTATAAAATGATAAATTTGGATTTATGACTATAATATAATATTATAATATAACTCTATGAGTGTAAGATGTTACTCTCATAAACCAGTGAAGTCCAAAAATATAGCTTCTAATATATCACCTAGAATTTATATGGTTCTCCCATATCTTTTAAAAGAATGTGGATTTTAGGACTTTTTACATATTAACCAATAATACCAACACCTTATAAAGGCATATCTAGAACTATGATGTAAAACATAAATCTTAATTCGAAATGATAGTCCCCAAAACATCTTGTAATCAAATGATATTTTACACATAGAGATTAACATATCATTGGTAGTGAAGGTCTCTCTAATAGAATGAAAACAAAATAACATCATAATTTTATCCATGAATAACTTTACTATAATATTTTTCCATGGTTTATTGGTTAATCGTAGCATGATGTCTATGCTGACACCATCAAACATCCATTTTTGGAATGGGAAAAGGCTGCAGTAACCTAGGAGGTCATTTATTCTTGGCCTTCACCTTCTGAAAAGTAAATCATTGTTACAAGAATACCTATATATCCCCATTAATAATTTTCTACCATTATTTCCAAATAATATATTCATACATAATTATAATGATGTGATGTACATCCCATTTCAAGGCATTGAATTCTTTAATCATGTCCTTGTTCAAGCTCGTAGGAACCCCAACACAGCCATGTACATAAAGACCTCCATTACTACCATCTAACCAACCTGATGGTGGATCTCCACTGTACATATTTTCCCAAATATCTTAGCCATAAAAATTAGGTAAATTACCTCTCTTTATCATGTATTGATGAGTGTTAACAACTTATATCAATATAAGAGTTTCTCTTCATTGAGACTGTGGAACATCAAGATGCATATCTTTAAATAGACCCAACATCCACCACTCATCATTAGATTTAGAAAATGACAATAATTTCCTCTTCTAGATCAGGGAATTAGAAATAACCCTACCCTTTACTAGAGTGTATTATATATGAATATAAAGGACTAAAGATTCCCAACCCACCTTTTCTGCTAAAGACTCATGTCCCACTATAGAATGATGTACTTTTGGATCATGTGGTCCACATACACAATACATAAATCACCCAAAATATCATCACACCAGTCTATCATGGATTTTTACACTAAAAATAACAGTAAATCACTATTAGGATAGTTCCAATCATACAGAATCAATTGTATAGTTCTCTATGAAACCACCCAAATGTCCTCTATCAGGACTTCATCGAGTGAGATTCCTACTGCAGCATAGAACATATTATATTCCATAGATGATTTAGGTAAGGTGGGGATCAGTGATGACATCAACATTCTATTTAAATACTTAAAAATCTTACTCATTAGTACCCAAATAAGAAAAAATAACATCATTATTAGTCATTCTAGATATCAATGATTCCAAATAGAGAAGTCTCAAATTAACTAATTTTATTAGATTAGAAAACCCAGAAATATCTAAATCATGAAGTCATTCATGGATTTTTCCCAAGATACCATGACTTCCACCTTATCTGGGTTCATAAACACTCTATCCTCCACGAGGAAATTACCTAATAATTGTACATTGTAGATCACAAAGAAACATTTATATAGATTAACAAATAATTGATTCTCTGTCTGTGTACTTAGGAATATGTGAATATGTCATGCATGATCATCTCTAAAATTGTAGTAATCCACTATATCATTAATGAAACCCAAAAAAAATTATCTTGAAATTAATGGAATATCAGATTAAATAAGTCTATGATTAGTTTTAATATATTTTTCAAAATAAATGGCATCAACAAAAACATATAAAATCCATACTTACTCATAAAAGAATTATACAGTATACAACATGGCTTGACCCTCAACTAACAATACCTTGACCTCAAGTACATATCAAGGAAAAATTGATCACCTCTTAAAGGATCGAAGAGATCATCGATGAACAATAGTGGATTACATTTATATTCCACAATCTAGTTTAGTGTTGGATAATCGACATATAATTGATAAGTCCAATTATCCATCATGTAAAAAATAATAAAACAACCTTGTAATGTTGTATTGGTCCATATATCACCCTTATCTTGAATATATTTCAACTATACCTTTACCTCTAGAAGCACCAATGGAGTTATCCTATAATGTTATATAGAAACTGGTTCAAATATCATCAGTGAACCAATAGTGAACTCAATATTCCACTTGGGTACTAATCTAATGAAATATTTTGATAAGAATTCATAAAATATATTCACTATAGGTGGAAAAAATATATGCTGCAACATACCAACATATAGAAAATGGTTCACTCTTTAGAATATGAGAAAGTCAAATCTGTACTTAATTAGTCTATCATGAACATCCTGAAGATTTCATTCTTGATGAACGATAATATACTCTCTTATATAGAATGAAAATTCACTCTCTGCTGATAATAGTCGACGATATCCTGGAATAGAAATAGCTAGTATATAACTAGAATCTAATTGAACACATCCATTTTATGTATGAATACAATCCAAAGAAAATGATATCAATCAATTTCAATATAAACCTCTTTAAAGCATCTAATTACCTTTGATCACATGCATAATAGGGTTTTAATGGTCATTACACCATCCAATTTCACGAAAGCCTAACCCAATCCCTTGTAAAATTAATACAATATAAATTTGTTATTCCATTATATCAAACCAAAAAATGGAATGGGAATAAGACACTTGACCGTTCCATTAATGGTGGAATGTACTTCATCTAAAATTGTAGAATTATATTTTACTGCTTTTATATGACTCACCCCTCTTCCAAGTTCCCCAGCATGAAATTCCAATAATGCTCCCTTCAACTGATACAACCTCTCCTGTATTAGGTACCATGTCCCCTAACCCATCCTATGAATCAAGTGGAACTTGAACATTAATACTGAGTGGTTTTTGAGTCCATCCCCAACTATGGTTCCAACCATTATCCTCTTATACATCTTGACTATTCGATTCCCCTATTAAACTGCAACATATAGTATATGATTTCACGATCATGACACTCTACAATAGAGAAAAGAAACTGTATGTTCCTATTGCCATCATTTTCAGACTAAAAGAATGACCCATGGACATGGTATAGAGACAAAAATACACTCCCTTTGTTACACCTCCTACCACATACTTAAATGTATCTATCATATGGGTAGTAATTATAACATTAAGAAGAGATTCCCAATCATCCTATAGATATTTATTTTCTACCACTTAGGACCCCCTTTGGTTTGCATCGATAATAGGAACTAGATTCATCATTTCATCAAAATTCTTTCGGTTATAGAAAATAACCAATGATACGAGATAATAAAAAAGACCATCCTAAATGTTCTTGACCTAGGATACCTTATCTGATTCAAAATATGGATAATAAGATTATAGTTTGGTAAAACAACCAGACTTTTCCATCACTGACATACTCCACTGTGTTAGGTCTATAAACTCCCTGACCACTTATCCCTTAAACATTATAGAATAAATTTGTTTAGGGGCATGTCTTATAGGCCCTTATAGGGTAGTTAATGTTATTTTCCAATTTAGTTTATAATATCACACATATATATTTCTAGTAAACATAGAATATGGATATAAATATTCACCCCCTTACCGACACGTGTCTCATGGTTCTTGATGATCATCTAGAAGAACTAAATCCAGAAGTCAGTTTCCTCTGTCCCTCCCTCCACAGTTAATGTAGTTGGGTTAGGTGGTTAAGATTATCAAGTATTATTATACATTGTAGGAACAACATGAATAAGATCATTATCTATAGAATGGATGACCCGCAAGAATCTTACAAGAAGCTGATCATCCATTTAGTTTCCTAAATCCTGTAAAAGATCTAGATCAGCTATTGTAATGACCCTAACCCTAGTATCCTAGTGACAATGTGTACTTTATTTCATTAGAATAAGATATAAGGAATCACATCCCAAAGGGAAAAATATTTTAGTAGACTTGGTTAACTATATAAATATGTTTTTCCCACATAAAATTTGGTAACAAAAAAACAACATACTTTTTTCATTAATTTTTTTTGAATAACATTATTCCCCCTAAAATATCCACGCATATGATTCCTAGTACACATTAGTGATTCCATTGAAATGAAACAAAATAAGTATGAGATCAAATTCTAAATAAGTGTTATGTACAACAAAATATATCATGAATAAATAATACATAATCAATATGGAATAGTAAATAAAAAAACACATTCATTTTAATCAATATTTGAGAATGAAATCCATCTATAGATAATGTCATATTAGAAATATCATGTATAATAATAATTAAATTATTCTTGAATGAAATGTTTAATTATTAGATTTCATTTCAGAGTCATATGAAAACCTAAACTCTAAAGATATATCATCTAGATAGTTTAAAACTACTGGGTAGAGACCAATATGATACCTCTACTATAAATACCATTCACAAGATAGTTTAATACTACAAGTAATAACCTATTTGATTAATCTAACTGATTTTTATCAAGATAAATATTAATGAATAGAGGTTTTATATAAAATCCAGTCTTTATCCATCTCTATATTTCAATATAATATATTATATTTCAAATAATTTATTTAATTTTGGAACAATATGACTTATCAAGAAAATATCATCATTGATTAAGAGATGCATATTTCTCAATATTTCCCCACTAAATCAAAGAAATATCAAATTAAAACACCATATGTAGAAATGATACAAAGTTCAATCAATAAACATATCCATATTAAATAATATTGACATTTATAGGAAATTTGATATCCTTGGGAATGTGAATAATTCATGGGAAAGTTAATGACTACAAATTGAATCAATGAAGTGAATCTCAATAATTTCCTTGGTCAAAATGATCATAATCCATTTATATGAAGAATGGAGATGCTATAAATTCAATATATACCAATTTTATTATGAATTAATGGGTATTTATATAGTTTAACAGAATAAACATACAAATATTTATAAATAAATTCTTGTGGAAAATATAAATTCATTTAGAAAATGGATATTTATTAACATAAAACATTTATAAAATCATCTTCCATGAAAATCACTTTTACAAAATATTTAAAAAATTTCTTAAAAAATATAATATTATAAATAAATGAAATTTTTTTCATGACTGTGGAAAATTTCATGAATTTCGTACAATATAAAAACAAAATCATTTTTAACTAAAAAATGTTTAGGGATGATCCTTGTCTGGAAAAAGATAAGAAGAATAAATTGACATTTTCAGTATAATGAATGGGGGAATTATACTAAAAATGATAAATGATTCCTTTTAAAATATTTTATAATCTGTAAAAATGTTAAAAATTTCCTCTAATAAATCATTTTTAAAATGATAAAAAAATTGAAAACAGTCTTAGAATGCATAGTTTTGGTTTAAATCAATTTTTTGACTGTAGAATCAAATGGTGTTAGGTTTTTGTTTAAAAAATAAAAATTAATTTATGTAACAATGAGTGGAAAATTTTAATATAACTTGAAAATATAATTAATAAATAGGGTCTGATATAATTAAATTGTTATATTAAAAAATGTTCATATAATTTCATTTAACTGAAATTTAATAGTAAATAATCTCCATCAGAATTTGATTGTGAAATTAACTTTATAATGATAATTATATTGATGTGAGAATTAATAAATTAATATATTTTTTATTTATACTATAAATACACCAAAAACAAGTTCAAATACAACATAAGTTTTTCAAAATTAACTATAAACATAATCTTAAAATGTTATAATCAGCAAAGTGAAATATTTACATAATGAAAAGAAATTGTGTTATGAAATCTATTTCATCACACTTCCTTTTGATTAAATGTTTTATGGTATCTTGTATAGTGGTAATAAGCATTTTATTAACTCAAATATAACTATATTACTATTTATAATATTAGATATGAGGATTTTATAACATCTTATCAATTGGTCATTAATAATTATTCATTATCTTCGTTGTTTTTTATTTTAATTTCCTTTTTTTATCATGTGTGTTTTATCATTAAAGATCATGTTATTTCCTATATTACATAGTTTAATAATCTATATATTAAAAATAAATAAATAGTTATCTTATTTTTTGCATCAATTATACTTTTAAAACCAGTCATAAATTTTTTTTATGAAAAATTTTGTGTGTTATGATCATGGAGATGGTAGGTCATACGCCCGCATGAGTAATGATTCCATTTTTCAATGACCATTATGGAAAAAAGTAAGTAATATTTTATATTTATATAATGATAATAATTTCATATATTCCATAATTTCTACTTATATATGTATCATCTTGGGGGTGTGGTGATGTAAAGAGAGTCGTGTCACTTCGTGAAGGTGATAGTCTACACATACATGAATGATGTTATCTTCTTTATGTTAGAGAAATGGTATGAAATAAAATGATATAATATCATTAAAAATATATAAATATGTCCTTAATACTATAATTATATCATTTATATAACATCTAAGCAGTTACATTATCCTTATCACCTTTTATTTTAAGTGTTAGTGAAAGACGAATCAAATTGCTATATGAGATGGTAGTTCAATATACACATGAGAGAAGGTATAGTATCTCCAATAGAATGGAAGGTAAAAATATATATGAAATAATAGATAAAAAAGTAAAATTATTTTATACATTATATATTTAAAAATTAGATCTATTATCATAAAAAACTATTAAAGGTGGTAGTGGAATAATGAATGAAATTGGTTCAGGAGGCGGTAGTCTCCCATACACACGAAAAGTGATTTTTTAAACCATTCCATTAAAGTGGAGAGGGTTTTATTTCAGGAAAATATTATAAAAACATCCTAGAATATGTAATATATTCATTATTTTATATCATAATCGTTTAATAGAAATTGAAGGAGATGGAGTATGAAGTAATGTAAAGACGCTCCCTAAAGTACATTACCTCTTCTTTTGGTATCCTACATAGGTTTTCAATAAAGCCTTCATATTTCATATTTATACCAAAAATAAAGATTATATGATGATTTGATGTACTTTTTTAAAATATTTGTTTAGGGGTTCATTGAAATAAATAGGTTTGATGGTGAGAATAAGGGAGGATATGGGTGACCTTTTTAAGTGATGTGAGTGAACATTTGAAATTTGTTGAAAATATTCAATCATACACACATTTCAATTATACCGAAAGATTAAAAAATAGGCCATTTCAAAAACTAGAATATATAAGGTTGAAATATGTTCACCCAATGGGTTTTTTAAAAGTTTTTAGGTTATTTTAATCTATTGTATTCTCAGTTTACCCCCGGTAATTCAATTTTTACCTTAACCGAGACAAATAATTTTTACTGTTTTCACTATTCATTTTGTAAAAAAAATAAGATAAAATTATTAGAAATTAGAAATTATGATAAATACAAATACTTAACCAATTTTTCCAAATTAAAATCAAATATTTGGGAAAATTTGATTTAAAATTAATGTTACAGACACGAAGAGAAAGAATATTTTTTAATGATTAAATGTTAACAATTTTGTTATAACACAATTAAATATTAATTTTATTACAATGAAACAAATTGGATTAATTTATATATAATTTTAATAATTTTAATTTAAAAAAAATTAAACATAATTTGTCTTTATAAAATAATTTAAATGAAATGATAATTTTCAATTAAAATTCAGTATTTTCCTAATTCATCAAACAATGAAACATTTCAAAAAAAAAATACAAAAAATATACCCTGAGATAATTTTGGTATTCCAATTTGAAAAATAATTTTTATTTTTTAAAATATGTTTTCAATAAACTATTGATATTAATTTTAAATTATGTGTTTAATGTATGACTAATCATTCTTTTATAAAAATATAATGTTTTCAGAAAACATTTCTTTTCTTTCTACATGATTCTAATTTTACTACTAATAAAAAGATATCCATGTTCTCATAATATTTTTAGTATAATTTTTTCTTTCTAAATTAAGGGCTAGGTTATAACAAGTATATTAAATAATTTTAATTTAATAATATTTCACATTTCTTTTAAACTCGGTGTTGTATGTAACCCTGTAACCCAAGCTAAAAATAATGTTGTGTGTAATGAAAGATAAAAAATGTTTTATATCTCAAACACTATCGAATAAAATGTTTTTTTCTTATAATTTAAAAGTCTTTCATTTTATCTACATTAAATATATATTTTTTCAATTTAAATTTGATAAAGTTACTCAAGTGTTTGATATTTGAAAATTATTTTGTTGAAAACACACATATTAAATAGATTTAACAAAATATACACTTAATAATATATGAGTGGGAATAAAAATATAAAATAGAATAACACATAATGCAGTTTAGATTCATAAGAACATTAGTGGAAAATGAAAACATGTTCATAGAAGAAAACATAAGTTATTATAGAGAGTGATTAAGTTCATTGGTCATAACAAATTGAATGATAAATGGAACCATAAAGTCCCCAAAACCATGAATCTTTGTTGATTTAAATGACCGTCTAATTCATCCTATACGATTGTAATGAGATAATATTTTTTTGAAAAACTTTTTCTAATGATTAGGGACTATTTTACTATCTACGATCCTAATGAAATATAATTATATGATACTATTAAATTTAATAAGATCAATTTCATACTTCTGTTACACTTCAATCAATTTCAAATTCATCACCTATATGAAGACATGAATAACAAAAAAGGATTTCTTTTATACCTGAAGTACTGAATTTCAATTTCAAATAATCGTAAGATCTATAAAAGAGTGAAAAACATTTCTATATATCTCTAACCATTTTATAAACCCAATATTTTTAAAACATATTATCTAATATACATAAATATCCATATTTTTAAGTAATAAAATAATCTCTAAAAACTTCATCCATAGTTCATATAGTGAACCAAGATTAACATAAATTGAAATTACATCAATATAGATGAATATTCAGTATACTATAAATGTACATTCATGAGTACCATAACAGTTTAGTGTATTTGTATACATAGAACAAAGTCTCATAAGTTGGTAAAAGATATTCAATATTTCCAACAAAGATATAACCCTTTAGTACTTATACTTAAAAAAATTCTTCATATCATGGGGAAAGGAAACATAAGAAAGGGGAGATATTGAATGTTGGGTAAGGGAAAATAAATTAACTATATAATAATAACATGAACATAAAGGTATACAGACATTATAATATCATTATAAGATCATAACCCACATATCAATGATCATAACCATGAGACATGGAATAAATATTTATAGTATATAAGAATTGAATCATAACAGAACCACAATAATATTACATGAAATCCAAATATAGGAATCAGACAGAGAATTTGTGGAATACGCAAAATCATACAAATTCATATCTCATGGATACCTACCCATACCTTCATAACATGTTTGGTTTGGGATAAAACATTTTTCCCTTCTTTGAGCATTGGAGAATAACCTATTTACCCTCTTATTTTTAGGATTGGGCTACAACCCATAGACCATCTTGTTTTTGGGCTTGGACTTCAACCCTTGTACCCTATTGTATTTGGGAATGGGATACAAACCAATTTCCCTCTTGTTTTTATAATACATCCTTATTTAACTAATTAATTTGAGGGAAATATAGGTCCCACCAATCACATAAAAAATCATACATACATGTTCCATAGGATAATAAAAACTAGCAACATATCATGACCCATAATAATAGATGGGTTTCATAAACATCATTCCATATCCCATGAAATTAATTGGGTATCATAAACCTTTCACCATAACACTACATATGGAAATGAGATAGTTATCATAATCATTTGTCAAATAATTATCCATGAAAAGAAGCAAGATTCAAAAGAATATAACCCGTAGAAGATGAATGTGGGTTGAAAACATCATTCCATAAAAACATAAATCATTCAAGAAATAATAAGAGTGGAACTATATAATTATATACCTAGTAGAGAATAAACTATATCATTTTATGTCATCTTAATTGGATAAGGATTTTAAAGGATCCCATGGAATATTTCTCAAGGAAAACATCCTATCTTAGAAAATAATTTTAATAAATCCATTTGAAAAACCATTTTCTTATAAATAAATATTTACAATTTATTTTAAATAATTTCTTGAGAAAATTATATTATCCAATTTGAAAAATAATATTAAAAAAATAATTTAAAAACAAATATATTCAAATATATTTGAAAAAAATGAAAGAATCGGAAAAATGTTTTGAAATCCTTTTTCAATAAAAACATCTTAAAATATAATAAGGATGAGTTGAATGTATTTTGAAAACCATTTTTATTAAAATATAATTAAGAACTAAAAATAATTCTTGAAAACATTTTCAAAACATTTATTCTTAAATAATTATAAAAGATGATTGAAAAAATTTAAATCACTTTTTATAAATGAAATATTTTTCAAATCCTTTTTAGAAAACATATTTTTGAATGAAGATTTATTTCCAATCCAAACAGGAAATAAAGTCTTATATTCATAAAGAAATATCTTATTAATTATATTAAGTAACAAAGAGTTTTAAAATGGTACTAATAAATTATGATATCAATGATAACCCAAGGATAGTAAAATTCATGAGATTTTCTTGACATATGGATCATAATACATCACCAATGGGAGCATAATCATAAAGAATACCAATAAATGATCACATTGTTTCAATAAAATCTTACCACTTGGTAAATTTTAACCATACACACCAGGTCAAATAATAAAATTAAGGTACAAATTAAATATCATGAAAATTAGGATATTCATTATATAACATTTCCATTACCATTATATACACCTTATAAAATAATATAGGTGTGTAACAAAACATGTGTCTCAATGAATATAAATTGAGAAAAATTACTTTACCAATTTGGTAAAATTTGAAACATAAAACCCATGATAGACTAAAAGATGCTCATGGACTGAAATGACTCAACCAATATGGTTTGGACAAGTGTTAAAGTAATTTTGAATTATTATAATATTCTTTTAACCTTGAATTACCCTATTTACCTTTAACTGCGGTAAATAAAAGTCAAAAGTTACTATTCACAAAAACTATTATCATCTTATTGAACCAAATTTTACATCTTGATAACCACCATGTTTTTCAGATTTTATAAATTCAATTCACTGAGGTGGTAAAATTTCATTTTAATAAAAAAGTCAGTTTTTAAACTACTACTAAGTGATTTCAATATTCATCAAAAATTGAAGTTTTTTAGAAAAATACCGAAAATTCAGCCTAAGATATATTTGATATTCCGAATTCAAAAATGATGCCTCTTTTTTCAAATTCAAAACATATGAGTGGGATTAATTAATTTTAAAATTAATTCCCGTTATCCCAACAAATAGCATGTTTTTAAGAAATAATAACTATCAAAAGATTGTTACTTGTTTATGTGCAATTTCATAGTGAAATTAATTCTAAAGACCAATATTGGAATAAATGGTAAAAATATATTTTAATTTCACTTTAAAAACAATTAAAAGTATAATCTAACCATATAAATAAATTAGATTAAAAGGCACTTTGAAATTAAAATACAATATTTCTCACTATTCATTAAAAAATGAACTTTATCGGAAAAATTCCAAAAATTAACACAAAGTAAATTTTGATGTCCCCATTCTAAAGAAGTATTTTATTTGGTCAAATATATTTTATTAAAGTGACCAAAACTATATTTAAAGAGTCTTCGCCATTAAAAGGCGAAAAATCGACCTTTTAATGTAAAATATGCTTAAAATTAGATTCGTTCACTTTTTAAGGCTCTAAATTTTATTGGATAAATGTAAATACATTTAACAAACATGTGTAAACATATTTTAGTTAGTTTTTTTCATTCCCACCAATAAAATTACTAGGAGTTAACTACCATTTAAAATAATAATATTATATTATTAGTGTTGAACGTATGATTTCAAAGAAACCTGTTGTTGCGTATAGGGTAGGCTATTGAACATAGAATACCCTTTAAAGTAAAATTAATATTTAATTCAAAAATATTAATCAATTTTAAAATGTCATATTCTTCATTTATCTGGGATGTTACACATAGAGTGACGTTTTTCAAAATCATTTACTCTACAACTAGTTAAAATTATTTGATTTTGGTATGATCAACACATTGTTGGAATATTATCCTTGGTCTATCCATTAATGGTGAAACAAGAATTTTTTTTGTTTTCCCTCCTTTCATGTGATTATTTTTTATTTCAATATTCCATAAGAGAGGATTAATAAGTTATTATATATGTGGGAACAAGATCCATTGATTTAAAATAGAATGTTGACACCCTGATTCACCCCTCCCCCCTTAGGGTGATTTGTGGTCCTTCAAGTGGTATCCGAGGGTAAATGTTTTTGGTGATAAATGTGTCCTTCTTTGCTATCATAGAGAATTTAGTAAATGTGGGGGGATTCCCCCACATTGATGGAAGTAACTTTCAGATATGTATGAACAAGATAATATGTCATATAATATATCTTTGTATAGAAGTACTCTTTGACACTACACAAGGAATATAGGTCATTGATCCAATATGTATGTCTATGACTGATACATATAAGGAAATGCTTGATGTTGATGCTAAAGAACATAATTCCCTCATTGTAGATCTTTTTAATAAAATTTATCTAATGGTGATGATTTTTACTTCTACAATGTCTATGTGGGAAAAACTAGAAAATATATATTAAGGTGACAACAATTTGTTGGAGGTGAATCTAAAAGTCCTACACAATAGGTTTAATGATCTAAAGATGGATCCTTATTAAATTTAGACACCTTTTTTAATCAAATTACTGAAGTTTTTGGATAAATTTAGAGTTCTTTGGGATGAAATCAATGCCATTGAAATTGTAAAGAAAATATTTCGAATACTTCCACCTCCTTACAAATCCAAAAGTGGCATCCCTTGAGGAATGAAATCTTTCAAAACTCTCCTTGGATGATTTGCTAAGCAGTTTAGTAGCATATGAAATGGGAGTCAAACCTATTGATGCAATGACTCTAGTAATCGAGGAAATGTGTTTAAAATCCATGAAAAAGCCTGAGGTATATAGAGATATAGTTGATGAAGATAACGCGTAAGATGAAATAATTTCTCTTAATGAAAATAAATTCAAAAGAATAAAGGCAATATTTGAATGAAATATTCCATTGTCCTCTTTTCATTATGGTAGTGTTGGTAATGTTTCCTATCGGTGTGCAATGAAAATCAACAATGAATAAAGTAATAAAGGAATATGTTGAAACCTTATAAAATGTTTTATCATATAGTAGACTTAATATATGGAAATAAAGTACAAAGAAAGGATTTTTTCTGTAAATAAGTATATGATGACTATGAATTCATTGAGGAAGATGAATCAGTGTTTAAATATAGAATTAACACATCTATGATGGATAGAATTGAGAAGTTAGAATCATCAAAGAAATAATTTAGAAACAATCAACTGATTGATGATAATGATCTCATGTTGCAACTTAAGGATTATCTTTTCAAGATTGAGAATCAAAATAACAGATGAAAAAAATAAAGAGAAGTTGTGGAAGAATCCTAAAATTATATTCATCAGATTGATGCTGAAATTAAATTACTAGAGGATGTATTGGAAGAATAGACAAAGACCTTTTAATATAAAGAGGATATAGTTGAACTGAACCTCTTAATTGAATAATATGAAAAGGTCATCAATGGCCTTACATTCAGACTGGAAGAGATGTCCATGACTGTTGAGGGTCATGAACAAGATGTCATCACTCTTAAGAGTAAATGTGAAATTGAATAAAATCTAATGGAAACAAATAAGAAAATACATTTTGGAAGATTATTAGATTTTGAGCTGATAGAGAGAGCCAAGTGTGGTTCCAAAGAAGTATAGATGGATTTTGATGATCAAAGATCCACAAGCATGGGAAAAAGTAAAATTGGTTTGTGATATTGAAACATCAAAGGTTGGAGATAAGATTAAATAAAATAAAGGGATGATGAAATCTAGAAATATCACAAAGCCTCCTAAAGTATTAACAAACATAACCCCAAATAAAATTTAAAGGAGAAATGAAAACTATACCCATGTTTCCAGAAATATTCTTCATCTAATATTTTTTTTCTAAAGAATGTGACATGGGGAGAAACATAAGTGAGAATACATTTCCTCTAATGGAATGTCAATTCTATGGAAATCGAGACTATTCAATGTCATACCATGAAAGGGAATGGATCTATTTGAATAGAGAAGAAATAGGACGTTACAAATGAGAAGAAATTTATATCCTACTTATTATATATGAAATAATTTCTTTTGTTGTTTTTTACATTTTCTAAAGTTGTCCATTAAGCTGTTTATTGAATAAAGTGGAAAGGTATAAAAATTTTACACAAAACTCATAGACAAGCCAATACTCATCCTCCAAACGGTGTTTCTACTAAAAACAAAATTTCTCCTCTGGTAGAAGAGTATGAGTATAATGAACTTGTGCACATGGAAAAGATATTGGAAAGTTCATCTTCATCCTTCAATAAATATAATATTTAATGGAAGAAAAAGATGATGGTCGAGAAATCCAATCTTGTTAAAGTTCTTTCTGAATGCTACAAAGAGTAGTATCACCTGGATTAATGATAAAGTATTCTTATACCATAGGATGGTAAATAATGATGTATTGAATAATGTAAATAAAAGGTTAAATGGAAGAATCAGGTTTGATAATGTAGGTTCTTTTAAAATCAAAGGGAGTGAGAGTACTGAATTGGCAGGTGATGAGATTATGAAAACAAATTTTATTTATGTGGATGGTTTGTGTGCTAATATCTTGAGTGTGATCCAAATCTGTCACTTAGGAATCATAGTAACATTCAATCAAAATGGGTGTACTATATAAGGAAGTAATAAAAATTCCCTTATGAAATGATGTATAATAGATGTAAACATATATTAGACTGATAGAAAAGATAATATTTGTTACATGATAGTTGAAAAAGAGAACATATTCTAGCACTAGAGGTTGGGTCACATTAATAAACAAGACATGAAAAAGATATCTAATCTAAATATTGTCATGGATATTCCTAATCTTAAGTGTTAATTGGAGAATACTTATGATTCTTATATATTAAACCTAGCCTTCAGTTCATATCACCTAGAGAAGAAAAGGGAATAGAATCTCGTTGATCTCATCCAAAAAGATGTATGTGGATCGGTAAATGTGGTTGGAATATATGGAGAGTGGTACATCATTTATTATTTATTATTTTAGTAGAATGTATTTTGTTATGGTTATACACAAGAAACCAAAATTACTTTATTGCATGAAAATATATCGCCGAATAGCTAAGAATGATACTAGATAGACAATAAAAGGTCTATGGTGTAAAAATAGAGGGGAATACACATCCACTGAATATAA
This sequence comes from Viscum album, assembly GCA_963277665.1. NCBI lineage: Eukaryota > Viridiplantae > Streptophyta > Magnoliopsida > Santalales > Viscaceae > Viscum > Viscum album. The sequence continues at coordinate 912,637,067 of OY728143.1, read as the reverse complement.
TAATTACATGGATAACCATGAAAAAAAACATGAGATGTATTCTATGATAAATCCACATCAAATTGAAGTTGTTGAGTGTAGGAATCGATAGGTGAGCAATATATCCAGAACCATGATGATTGAGAGTCGTATCCCTCGCTACTATTGGAAAGAGGATAAAGAAGATGCAATATATACTCAAAATTGACCAGGGAATTATGTGGGATAAATTAATACACTATATGATTTGTTTCATGGGAAGAATCCATCATTGAATCAGTTTCATGTTTTTGTAAGTAAATTTTTCATCCAAAACAAGGAAGTAAACCAAGTGAGTTTTGGTGATGCTGTATATGAAAGAATATTCCTTAGATATTCAATGAAGATAAAATCCTACAAATTTTTCAACAATCACAGTGGAAATTTTTTGGAAACCAGTGATGTGAATATTAATGAAAATAAGAACACAAATGACTCAATGAATAATTATGACAATATGTTAGAGGATGGGGAATAATGTCGATATGGTATAGATCCCAATACAAAAGTAGATGAATGTGTTTATAGAATTTAGGGGTTAAAACATGATGTTGATTTGGAAGAACAATCAGAAGAAGAATCCATGGTAGAAGAAATTTTTTCAAAAACTCATAGGAGAAATTGAATAGCATAGACTGATCAATCTAATATCATTGGGGATTGGACAACACCTACACAGAAAAGGAGAATGAGGAATAATTCACAATATACCATCCTATCAATTGTGGAACTATCCTCATTTAATGAAGCTAAAAAGTTGGAATAATTGGTTAAATACATGAATGGATACTTAGATTAGATTTATAAGAACCATACATGGAATCTATTTATGATAACCGAATGTCACAATGTGATTGTTATTAAGTTGATATTTAGGAATAAATTCACTGATCAAGGTAAAATTATTAGAATTAAGACATGATTGGTGTGTAAATGATATTCATGTAATTAAGGTGTTGATGTTGAAGAAAAGTTTCTATAGTTACAAGACTGTAGTTGATTAGGATGATCCTTTACATGGAAATTAAAAGAGAATAAAAAGTGTATCAAATGGATGTCAAAAAATCCTTCTTGAATGGATTTATTGAAGAAGAAGTTCACATTGAACAACCAGTGTGTTTTCTTCTTATTAACAATGAAATGAATGTTTAAATATTAAATAAGGAAATATTTAGTCTGAAACTGGAACCACAAAAGTTGTATTATTGACTAGATTCTTATCTAAATAATCATGAATTTAAAAAGAGTAAATCACACTCTCTGTGTAATGAATTATCAATAAGATAAGTTCAGGGTACTGGTGTATGTGGTGATATTATATTTGGTGGAAGTGTGTAGGGATCAGTGGATGAATGTTACAATCACATGAAATTAAAATTTGAAATGCCTATGATTTGTGAACTAATATACTTCTTGGGGATAAAAGTGATTCAGAGGAAATACTACACATTTATTTATCAGGAAAAGTTTACAAGAGATTTTCTGAAGAAATTCAATTTACATGACTCCAAACCAATGTCAAATCCAATTGAGGTTGGAATTAAACATGGAAATCATGGGGATGGGACCATTGTAGATCCCACCATATACATAAAATTATCAGAATCATGTTTTAATTAACTAAAACACTACCAAATAATGTCTTTTCAACATGCTTACTGGACCTCTTTCAAAGTGATCCAAAGGGAGAATATATAGAGACTGCTAAATGACTTATTAGGTACATTCAAGGTACTCATAGTTATGGCCTATACTTTTCTGTACGAATCGATAATGAACTGTAATCATTTTCTTATGTTGAATGGGTTGTAGAGGTTATTGATAGATATTCTAGAAGTGGGGGAGCTTTATTTATTGGCAGGAAGTGTTTGGTATGGTTGAGTAAAAAATATGAAATTACTGCACTCATTCCTAATGAAGCTAAGTATATATCTACTAAAGAGGATTCAACATAGGTATATTGGATGATGAAACAACTGATTAACACTGGTGATGAGGTCAAATAACCAATGGATATTCATTGTGGCTGCAAGAGTGAAATTGATCTTATAAAGAATCATGTTCAGCATTCTCGTAAAAAAAACATTGAAATTGTATATCACTTTATCAAGGAAAGAGTTGAATAAGGCATAAATATAATTGAATAAGATAGAACTCATGATCAAGTGGATGATCAGCTGACCAATCCACTGTCACCACATGGGTTCAAGAAGCGTTGGTTGAACCTATGTGATTAACCACCTTCTAATGTATGAGGAGGTTATAGTTGTTCCCCTCTATCGAACTGAATTGACTATTTTAGTATATTTATTGAACTGATATAAGTTAAGGGTGGGAATATGATCTAGGTGGGGTAATTTTTGATCTCTACAAGTTAAACTTAGGCCCTTTGGGTTTATTTCCAAATTGGGAGAAATTGAGAAATTCAATGAGTTGTGATGGAAGACAATGAGAATGGAGAAAACACATTGGTGGTATGAGAAAATAGTCGGATAATTATGAATTACAAAAAATGAGAACCCAATTCATGATTTCCCTATTATTTTCTATATTGAGTATTTCTAACATAGACTTTGAGTGTTGAATGATTTGTTTCTTGCATATTAGGTTTTTATAAGTGGATAGTGTTTCATTGAATTTATTTTCAAATTGTCAACAATCCCAAAGGGGGATATTATAAGAACCATGTATGTTCTTTGTAAGAAATGGAGTATATTTTTTGTTTTTTAACAACCCTAAAATAGAATATTGGGGAGTTTTAAAGGAAATGGTTCTTACAAGTTCATACACACAATAGTTTAGAAGGTGTCATTGTTTCTCAGTGTATGCAAAATTGTTTGTCCAACAAATGGAAAATGGAGAAAAGTGCATTTATCTATGAAAGTTGTGCAAAAGTTTTACGGTGGTTTGAAACGTTTCTCACAAGGAATATTTCAATATCATTGCATCAAAAAATTGAAAAATAAAAGACGTTTTAACATGTTATAGATTTTCATGAAAGATGAGTTTGTGCTAGTTTGTGTGAAAAGATACTTACACAGATAATACATTCATGTAAGGGAGAATGTTGTGTGAAGTAATTTGTTGGGTCAGCAATGCCAATATCAAGGTGGATTCCCCCAATCATTTGGGATAATATAAAAAAATAGAGAAAATCCATGGTCTGAATAACAAAATTATTGTTTTGGGTGAATGTAGGGAGTCACGCGCAAGCAGAGAGATGTACGTAATCTTGGAGTTGCACGCAAGTGGTGAGTTTCATATAAGATGGGAGTTTCATACAATGTGTTCCTTGTGTCTATCAAGACCAAGTGAATCTTATGGGGTAGCTGTGTGAAAGAAACAGATTGCATGAATGAAAACTTGTGCGACAACCCCTAATATTGTGTCCATGGTGTTGTGTGCATGTACTAAGTTATGCTTCTTTAAAGTTTTAAATATCTAATTTTTTTGTTTTGTTTTTTCAAGTGCATCCGTTAATGAAATTGATGCAAGAAGAGTATCATGATGGATAGAGACAAAGATTTCAATGTAAATATATTGAAGAGACCTTCAGTTTGATACATTTAGAATGACCTCACCCAAGGCACTAAGAAATGGGGAGTCCACGGATGTTTTTTGAGGTATGTAGTGTGCAATCCATAAAATCTTGTAAAGGAATTGTGCCTAGTGTAGAGTGAATGTTTTTTAACTCTTTTAATCCACAAATTGTAAAGATTAATGGATTTATGTATGGAATAACACTTTTAGAATATTCTTCTTTGATTATCCCTTAGTGGTTAACCTGGTAAATTTGTGGTGTTGTCTCTTTTCATGTGAATGTTTTATTAGTTCACTTTTCCAACAGATAGTTTTAACAAGTTCCTACCAACATGGGAACAAGATCTATTGATTTAAAAAAAACATTTGAGACCCTAATTCACCCCTTCTCTCTTAGGGTGATCCAAGGTCCCTCATTTATGTTGTTATTATGATTTTTAAATTATTATAGCATACATTCATTCATGTTTTCTATTTTCAAGGAATTCAATAATGTCATTCATGATTATAGAGGAATTCTACATCACAAAGTGAGGTGGTTTATTAATGGTTTACATGGAATGTATTAAAGATGGGTTTAATGAAAATATTTCATATATATTTGAAATAAAAATAATAGTTGATTGATAATATATATTTCATTTTATATAATTTTATCTAATATGAAACAAAAATGGAAATAGCAGTCATGTGTATATATGACCTATCATCTACATGAATAGTGTATTTCATTTATTATATTAATATATTATAGATTACTATAAATACATACATACCAAATATATATATATATATATATATATTATTTATATCACTGATTAAATTATATTGATGATAAATCCATGATCCAAGTATGAGAACCTAAAATATAAATTAAAAACATATATGAAAAACAAAGTGGTTATTGCATGAAATCAAACTTTAACTAAGAATTGTTAATAAACAGGTAATAAAAGATTATTAGAAAATATTATGTGGTCTTCTATATATAAGTAAAATTATTTAATATAGGTATAATAAAGTTACATTTTTAATACAATAGGGTTTAATGAGTATGATGGAATTCAATACTTAAGTTAATGGATTTTGGTCTAAATTTTTACTTTTTTGGGACATATGCCATATTCCCCTGTTATTTCCATCATGTGGTGTACATACAACCGATTAATAAATTTTATTATTATTATCTTGTAAATTATTGGGATTTAAATATCTATTTTTAGATCTATCTATTTTTGGTTTTATTGATAAAATGGTACCTAAGATATTTGATCTTACATTTTTATTATATAATATTTTCTTTACATGGAACAAATCACAGTATCTTTTAAAGATTACTTTCCTAGAAATTAAGTACCTAAAACATGAAAACATAAGAAATTATCCTAGTCTGATTGATTTAAATATTAATGGGTTTATCCTTGGTTAAATTTACTACATCTAATATCTTGGGGACATACATCAGTGGAGTGGAGTGGGAATGAAGACCAAAAATGGAATAATAAAGGGAAACATAAATCATGTGATCTTGATACATGTCAATAAAAAAATGTGGCATAAATATAAGGAATTAGCATCAGTTATATCATAATAATAATAAAATTTATTATAACATGGAAATGTTGCTAAAAATGTAAATGAGACAAACATATCAGCAAGTTTTATCACTATGTTTTCATAAATTAAAACTACCATGGATATTCCGCAAGGTAACATTAAAACAAGCATCTATAGAGATTATATTCCTTACATAATGAATTTGAGCACTTTCAGGGTGACCCATTCATATGTATTAATTTATTTGAGCCAAATATATCATAAAAAATCATTTCTTTAATAACCTGTGGAGAATATACAACAATTTTCTTATCGAAACCACGACATACACATGTGATTAAGGACATCATCAAATAAATTTTTAATTCATGAAAAGGACATGTGCGTTATATATATATATTCACAATTAATTAAAAAATATTTAATAAATTGGTAATACCCATGTAAATGAAATAAGTTTTTATATTCACAAAAAAATCATAATTTCTCATGTAAAAAAGAGAATATGATAAGTAAATTTGGTAGCATGATAGGTATCAACATGGTTTTAGAAAAGGTTAATGTGATGGAGAAAAAATTTCAAACATTGATAAAATAATTTTATTACAGTAATGGGATAATATAATGTTCTAAAAAATTACTTATGTTGGCAATTAGAAGAAATACCATAAAAAAGGGATCTTAAATTGAAAAGAGTAGTGGATCCTTACCTTACCTTTAAATGTTATTCCTAAACATGAGTATTAGAATAGCAGGGGCTTGATAATAATATGGGTAGACTATGTGGAATGAAAACCCTCTATAAATTCTTGGAGGATGTATTTATAGTGTACTGGAATCGTTAAATGGGTGGGTATTTATAAGAAAAGTTGAAGATTTGTTTAATAATTTTCAAATACGGGTCTAAGAAATCATAGTTGGGAAAATTAAAAGTCATTGTCTTATCCATGGTTTTTTCTCATGGTTTAAAAATTTCGATTCAAATTTTATGATATTTTAGACCACTTGAAATGAATACCATTTTTTAATACTTCAGTTGACACAGAAAAACATTTCCACAAAGTAATGTTTTTAAAATCTAATTTTCCATTTTAGACATCGGAAAGTCACTTATAGTTTTGGAAATTTTCTAAGATGTATTAAAAATACATAATATTAAAAAAATAACACATATTAGGTCATTTATTGTGGTTAATTAATTATTACATCATTATGATATAAATATGAAGTCATAAAATATATAGAAAACCCAAAACCGTGTTATTACAATTCACATAAAAATGATGTTTTTTAGAAAATTATCATAAATTCACCCTAATAAAATTTTGACTTTATGCTTTTAAATATAATATTTAATTAATTTTAATAATTATCTAAATATGAAAATATTATATTTCTTATATAAAAAACCTTATTTATTCAAAAATAAAAGTTTTTAGGGCACACAGAAATTTATGACTCTTATAAAATTTTTCAAGAGATATTATAGAATTATTTTATTATTTATATATAAATAAGATTTTTTTGAATTTATATTTAATTGAAATAGATATTATTTACAATTCAATATTTTATTATAGAAAAATATATATTTTATATATAAAAACAAGGATGTATTATTTGCATCTAAAAATAAAATTGTCAAATTCAGCTCAATTAAAAATATATTTTATTATGAAAAACTATTCTTAAAATATAATTCATATAATAATTTATTTCTATAAAATTGGAATTAATATTTAAGGAACTAATACATAGATAAGTATACCAAAATTACAACCACATACACCCAAAGGGTGAGGTGTAAGTCGGTAGTAGTTTCATGGGGCAACTTGACTATCATCGGCCAAGTGGTAATCTCCCATGACCAGAAATTCTACCATAGTAGATTTATTTTATGCTTCTCCCATTGATTTTCAGCTTGGTATTGGTCAAGGTAGAACCCAAGTAATGCTAACACCCTCCCAAGTTATGAAAAATTGTCTTAAAACAGAATAACTCTATTGGTTGAGGTGATCATTTCAATATTCCACATCAATTATCCTTTGTTATTACTACTTATAAACACTTTTTATAATTATAAAATTATCAGTCATGGGTAAGGTTTCCAATATTCAAATTAATCAACATTTATATTCACCAATGGTTATATTTTACCAATGGTCATATAACGATCGAATACTAACTATCACATTTGCATTTATATCCCATTAATACCAATTCATTATTTTACTCTAATTACAATACAATTCCTACAAAAGGTATATTTTAATTTACTAATATTTTTATTGGATAACTACTATCTTTTTCATTTAAATAGTTTAGACTGTGGTGGTGATGACTCTAACATATTATGGAGATCCATATTTTCCCATTTCACTTGTTCTATTTTATAGTTCATGTCTAGTTGAAATCTTTGGCTTTATAATTATATTCATAGTTAACTAATGTAATGTTCATTATTAATGAGGTGAAATTTTATAGTTTAATATATATCATGTATTTTTATATTGTTATATAATATATAAAAAATATTTATTTTTGTAAAATATCATTTAATTAATATTTTTCATTACATTCTTCCTCCCTTAAAAAATTTCATCCTCTAAATTTCAACTCCTTCCCTTAGTTGGGAAAAGGTGTGGTTAAATCTATTTAATTATCTCTTATAGTTCCAACATTGCTTCTTTATATTTATGGTTCCTCCATAACAATTTGAGAAGTTGTGTTATGATTTTTTGTAGAACTTTGTCTATATGGTCCAAGATCTACACTGGCTACTCCTTATAAGAGAGATCATGTTTCTGTTGTACCATCATAGGAATCATTTCACATGAGGTATTAGGTATGTACTCACCTGATAAAGATACATATAATACATTAACAACATCATCAATATTTGGTGGAAGTGATTGATAAATGTCTACTTCATCTATGTTATCAAGGATCTCGAAGGGGGTAATATACCAATAGAAAAGCTTCCCTCTCTTTCAAAAATGTATGACTCTCTTCTATGGAGATAACGGAATGAAAAATATTTCACTAACATAAAACTCTAAGTCCCTTTGATGATTTTCAGCATATCTATTATGATGACTCTTATAAGAATTTATGTTTTGTTGGATGGAATGAACCCTTTTAATCATCTCTTGTACAAATAAGGTCTAAAGAATCTATATGTCAAAAACTTCATCCAAATAATTGGGAGTTATACATCACATATAATATAGAACTTCATATGGTTCTATTTCAAATCTATAGTGGAAGATATTGTTTTATGAGAACTCAACTAATGGGAGTTGTTTCTCTAATCAAACATTATATTCCATTGGTCATGTTCTAAGACCTTCCTTGAGTGTTAGAATAGTCCTCTTAGATTAGCCATAATTTTTTTTATAATAGGTCATACTAAAATTAAATTTATTATTCATATCATGATGAAGAATTCTCCATAATATATATGTGAAACTTATATCATGATCATAAATGACTAAAAGTGGAATCCCATACACCCTTAACACATTTTTTATGTATATCTTTGTAATTTGGTCAAGATAGAAATAATCATTAATATTGATTAAATGGGATGTTTTGGTTAGCTTATCTACTATATAACATATCACATTGATTCCTTAATATGTTCATGGGAGGTCATTGATGAGGTCCATAGTGATAATTTCCCAATTCCGTGTTTTTGTGGGTAGTGGATGAAAAAACCATTAAACATTTATCACTCTACCTTAACTTATTGACCCGCCAAGAAACTTTTAGTGTATTTTAAAATCTCTCTTTTCATATTATCCAACCAATAATTATCTTGAAGGACCATATACACATTATTTCTTATAGGATTGGTGGAGAATGTAGAATTATGAACATCACGCATCAACTCCTTTTATAACTCTGGGATAGATGAGACACATATCTTTGTATGAAATTTAATTACATATTATTGATCAATATTGAATTCCGGAATTATCTCATTATTAATAGCCTATATTTTATTTTGTATCAAATGATATTCTCTTTTATATCTCTTCATATTTTCTAGTAAAAATACTTGATAAATAATTTGGGATAGGTTTGATGATATCCCTTCCCTTACTATTCCAATGTCCAAATTTACAATTTCCTTGATCAATGGTTCTCTTTGAATCCTCATAATTTTCAGAACAACACGGTTTTTCTTACATAATGCATTAGTAAATTTTTTTTGTTCTTCTTGGGTAATAATGAATTTAAGAATCACAGTCTTTAAGAGTATTCCATCATCTACTTTTTCTCGGGTTAAATACATTTTTCATGAATATATATACATCAAACTCTGCTGGTCTTTGTATATATCCCATTTCACGCATTAATGATTGTCCCTCCACATCTATAAGAAAATAATTACAACTAACTATAGGTCATTTTTAGGAAAAATTTTCTCATGACGCATTAACAATAGAGATTAATAAGCGATAAAATTGTATTTGTCTTGTAGAATTACCTCAATAACTTTCATAGATTCATCAAAATAAATATAAAATCATTCTTCAAAAGATGGTAGAGTTAACTAGGGTAAAATAACCAATATCTTCTTTATTTGGTGGAGAACTTATTCATACCCCTTTATCCTGTTGAACATATCTCCTTTTCAAGTAAACTAGGTTAGTTTATAAGTATTTCATGAAACATTTTTCATAGACATCCTATAATATCATGCATTACAAAAGAGAATATTCATCTTAGTTAATTTTATAGGATAATAATACTCCCTAATATTATTTTTCGTTATTGGGTAAACTTAGATTCCTTTATTGGTTATATTGTTCCCCAAGAATGGAACTTATTGAAAAAATAATTCACAGTTTTTGAATTTTCCAAATATCTTTTCCTTCCATAGGGTTTTCATCATACCCCTTTGATGATCCTCGCACTATTTGAAAATATTTGTAATATATCATAATATCATAAATAAAATCTACCATGATATTTTCAAGGAACTCCCTAAAGAGTCTATCATAAAATACAAAAATATATTAAGATAATTAGTCAATATTAAGGGAATAACAATAAACTCATAATAATCATTTCTTATTTGGAATGCAGTTTTTGGAATATCTTTATTCTTCACCCTCAATTGATGATACCTATATTATAGTTCAACCATGGAGAATAATTGAGCCCCATTAAGCTGATAAAATAAATCATAAATCCTTGGGAGATGGTACTTTCTCTTCACTTTTATCCCATTAAGTTATCTATAATCAATGGATAGATTCATTGAACCATCATTTTATTTACAAATAGAACATGTGTTCCCCATGGAGACACACTTGTTCGGATAAATCCCTTCTCCAAAATATCATGATGTTGTTTATTTAATTCATCTCACTCCACATATTCCATTATATATTAGTTATTTGATATCAACTTGGATCCATGTTGGAGTTCAATGAATAACTATAACTCACCTTCAAGGGTAGGTCCATGTTACTCTTAAAGAAATACATTAATGTATTTCTGAATGATGTGGCTGGTCTCTATCATTATACACTCGTTTCCTTCTCTCTCTTTATAGCTCATCTCCATAAAGAAGCCATTGGGAGGTGATTCCAGAAAAGGATCATGTCATGATATCTCTCATTTGAAAATAACTATTGGTTTTCCATTGATGAATACTATAATTTATTTTCTTCTATATATTCTCTTAGAAATATACTTTGATAGTTAGTCTATCACTAATATTCTGTTAAATTCCACCATGGGAATGAATACTAGATTTTTTTATGATATTTTACTCACCAAAGGTAATACTGTAGTTTCTATACACTATTGATGGTATGATAATCTTTCCAAGAGTCTTGTTTGATATTACTACTTCTAGAAGTATGGAGATTTATTTGGTATTTTTTGAAAACTATGATGAAACATAAGAATGGGTAGAACTCTAATTAAACAAATTACTTTATATATTTGAGAGTACAATGAGTGTACATGCCACCACATAATTTGGATCCTATATTTAAACTATCCTGATAGAGAATTCACAACCATGATCCCTTGGCCTATAAAGAGGTTGATGGAAGTTTCAGTCTATTATATTCTGTTTTGATCATTGATTGGAAAATTTCCCATGTTGTACACAAATGGAGCATTGAAATTTTTACTAAACCTAAAAGATATTCCCTTTTCATTATTATTGGTGAGTTGAGTATTCACATCACCATGATAGTTTATATTTATATGCCCATCCCTTCTACACTTGTATCAATTTTCACTCCAAATAATGTAGATCACTGAATTATTCTTTGTACGTTTTTTTGGGGTATATTTCCCTAACTTTACTTCTCTACCATGATAAAAAAATTATATGTGTTTGGATAAGTTGATATCTTCTTTTAATTCAATCTATTTTACCAATTTTTCTCTATAAACTTCAATTAAACCATCATAGAACTCTTCTTTAAATCTTAATAGCTTTCAAAGACTCAATTTCCAATATTCCTCTATAGATGTGGTCTCATTCCATTAAAAAATCTATCAAACTTTACCTTAGGATTGGTAACAATATAGAGTTGTATATAGTATGTCTTTTAATGATCATCTCAAATATTCCCTCTGGTCTGTTTTCCTTTTTCTTCAACTGTAGTATTTTCTTCTCCATTTATGTTCACATCAAACAAAAAAAATATTTATTGAAATATATGCCCCTTAACTCTTCCAACTCCATAGTATAAATATCCTTTCATGGATTAATATTTTTAATTAGTTTCCACAACTAATCAGCTTCTCCTTTTTTGTGTAATACACTCATGGGAACTTTCTAATGCTCCAAAAAATGGAGTATAGAAATGATCTTCTTTATATCGGTAATCAATTTTTCATCAATCAATGTATTGGTAGATCCACTAAAACAAGGTGGTCATTGATGCATGAAAGAATCAACGGAATTTTGTTCCCTTCGAGGTTAATCTAGTCAGTCATCTTTATTTAAGTTATTATTCATGGCTTGACATAGTTGATTAATCATCCTCATGATGTTTTCAACTCTATATTCCATCTGAAGGTTGTTAGTGCGTCATCCATTTACCTCATCATTTGAGTAGTTACTCCTTTTTCCCAGAATATTTCTAAATAAATAAAACCATAGAGTGAAACATGTTAATTATAGGAATCCTATAATTCTAATGAGAGTTTACACATTAAATCATCATGCTTAAATATTTTGTTTTTTAATAATGACTAAATTTTGTATGTATCCTTCATATCGGTTCATAAATGTATTTTGATTAAACAAACACATCCCATGTGAGTGTCATGCCAAGTCTACATCATGGTTATTTGACAGGATATGTTTTATAATTGATTCTACCTCAATGATGTGTTTTATGGTGTTATTCCTGGGTATATCTATACCAAAACAACATCCACATATAATGTCTAAATTTTGTTAAATTTTCATGGGAACCAATTACTTAATACTCGCCAAAATTCAAATATATTTTCCTATATGTAGCATTTTACCTAAGGTTAATACTAATGTTTTCAAGTCCTAATTTCTAAAAATAACATGTATATTCTTTGATAACAACTATGGTGTCACTCATTTTTATCTCATAAAAATTTCATTACATTGAACAAAATGTGGGATCTTTTAAAGTTTAGTATCTTGGAAATTAGGTACATAAAAAATAAAAACAAAGAGAATAATTAAAACCTAGTTGAATAAAATATTCTCGGGTTCATTCTAGGTTACATTTACTACATCTCATATCCTACGGACATATAAATATGGAAAGTGGTGAGTATGAATCCCAATAAGGGAATAAAAAAGGGAGACATAAAGAATGTGATCATGAGACATAACAATATGAACATGAGGCATATAAATGAAGAATGAAAAATTAGAATATAATAATAATAATAACATTAATCATAACATAGAAATTTGTATAAATCATTTAAATAATAAATTCATTAGCATATTACCACGTATTATCACAAAGGTGTCATAAATAAGAATTACTAAGGTCATTCACCTAGGTAATGAATAACATGACTTCATTAGAGGTTAAATTATTTAACCAATACATTGAAGACTTATAAGGGACTTCATTCATGTGTATTAATTAATTTTTTCCAAATAGATCATAGTAAATCATTTCATTAATAAACCATGTAGAATAAAAAATGGATTTCTTATCATAATCTTGGTGTACAAAAGTTTTTAAGCACATGATCACTATTCCATTTTAAACCCATAAAATTGAAATTTGAGATCCATATATTGAAATACACAATTTAATAAATACTTTTTTCAACTATGTGAATACACAATAAAATGAACCTTTTTATATATTCATTAATGAAAATAAATGAGAATTTCTAATGTAAAAGAGAAAACTTTGATAAGTAAATTTTGCATTGTGATGGGTATAAAACCGGTTTCAAAAAGAGTATAATAAGGGATAATGAAGGTCCCACATTAATAAAATACTATATTTATAGTAATTTGATACTATAAATTGGAAAATATATATATATATTTTTTAATTTTATGATGTTCCAAAAAAGGGAACATGAATGGGAAAGCAAAGTGTAGATTTCCCTAACCTTCAAGAGTTACTCCTACAACATGAGGATTGAAACATTGGGGATCGACGATTCCTTTGGGGAAATATGGGGAGACAAAATAACCATAAAGTCAAGTATTTTTTATTAGTAGTGAAGGGGAATTTTTAAATTGGTGGGTATTTATAGAAAAAGTGGAGGAATTGTTTAAAAATTTCTAAATATAGGTCCTGGAAATCAAAGTTGTGGAAAATTAAAAATCACTGGCTTACCGAGGGTTTTATATCATATTTTTGGAACATAGAGTAATTTTTTTACATTTTATTCCACCATAACTAAACATAGTTTCTTAATACATCTTTTTCCATGGAATAGTAAAATTTCCACAAATTTGTGTTTTTAAAATGAAATTTTCCATTTTAGACTTTGGAATGTAACTTATAGATTTTGAAATTGATTAAAATATTAAAAAATAATTAATATTAATAATATTACACATTTTAGGTCATTTAATTTTTTTAGTTAATTATTAAATAATTATGACATGAATATGATTTTGTAAAAAACAACAAAAACCCAAAACGGTACGTTTACTATTCATGGAAAAATAATGTATTTTTGAAAATTATCATAATTTTACCTACCATAATTTCAACATGGTGATTTAAAATATAATGGTTATTTTATCATAATAATATACCAAATATGTAAATTGTTACTTTTATATATAAAAATCCTTATTTAATGAAAAAAATTGTAGTTTTTAAGAGATTTTAAAATTTTTAAGAATTAAAAAAATCCCATACCTTTATAAAATTATTTTATCGTTTCTACTTAAATAATACTGAATTAAACACTATTTAATGAATCAAGTTTTATTTATAATACATGGGATTATTTTAAAATTTAATATATTTTTTAGATAAAAATAAAACAATGTTTTATTTAAGACCTCAAATCAATTTATTAAATTCTTCTCAATTAAACATATATTTTATTAAGAAATAAAATTATTAAAAAGAAAATTTTGGAATAAATATTTTATTTATACAAATTAAATCACAATATAATAAATTATGTTCTAAACATGTATCCTATAATTACTCTCGTGTACTCAGCTAATAGTGTGGTGTGCAATGGTTGTAGTTTCATGTAGTGGCTCCAGAAACATCGATCGATTGGGAATCTCAACTAACACAAACTTCTATCATAGGAAATTTTGGTCACATAATTTTTTTGTTTATCTTAGTTTTGGTCAAGGGTGAACCCTAGTGACACTACCTACATCCCATGTTCTGAATAATGGGATTCAAATGGCATGAATTTACTGGTTGAGGCCATCATTTTTCATTTCTATATCAATTATCTTTTGTCATTACTTCATATAAATGATAATTATAACAATAATTTTATAGCCCATTTGTATTGTTTCAAATGGTCAAATTGAACTATGGTTATATTCTCTGATGGTCAAATTTGGCCAATGGGTATATAATAGTCGAATCCAAATGGTAACATTTCCCTTTATACCCTATAAAAACCCCATCATGGTTTCATTCAAATTTCACTAAATTTTTTCATAATGTTATATTTTCATTTATTAAGATGTTTATTGGTTTAATAATATTTTTTTTCATTTCTATAGTGTTGAATTTGGGGGTGATGACTCTACCGAATAGTGGTGATCCATATTTTCTCATTTTATCTTTTTTATTTTATATTTTTTTGTCCACTTATAATGTTTGGAATTTTAATTGGTTTCATGGATGACTAATGTGATGATCATTATTAAAGAGATAAAATTGTGTTGGATTATTTATATCTTTTATTTTTATAATGTTATATAATATATTATTCAAATTTAGTTAGGAAACAAATATCATTTAATAAGTCTTAATCTTTCAAAATGTGTTATGGGGTTTTTGCCTCAATTTTTATTCATTAAGACATGAGTTATATTATGAACCTATATTCATTAATGAGGCGTATATAAAGACCCTTTGACATGTAATATCATGAATTAATTCATCCCCATGATATTTATATTTCATTTTCTGTTATTATTTCAAGGGGATTATGATTCAATGTTACCAATGAGGTAAACAATTTATGTTAATATATCATCATTTATTGTGGCAATTTATGATAATGATTCTGATGATCAAATATTATTTTTCATCTTGAAATATAGTCTTCGATATTCTTATCCTTCGATTATATCATGATAACACATGTTTTCCATATATTTTCCTCTCTTTACGTACTCAAATTATAATAATAATGTCATTATGAAAAAATATCTTTTCGGTCGAAAACTCTTTTTCATAAAAAAAATGTTTTTATAAAAATGATTTAAATGTTTTTTAGTTTTTTTCAACGAATAGATAATATTTTCTACAATAAATAGTTTAAATTATTTTTTAAATATTTATTTATAATCTTTTAAGTATATTTTCAATGAAATAGATTTTTAAAAATATTTTATTTTTCAATTTTTTTAATGAAATGTTTTTACACATGAAATGTCTTAAATTATTTTTAATATTATCCTTTCTAATAATTCAAGGTTATTTTAAATCAAATTTTTTTTTAAAATGGTTTTATATTTTAAAAATTATTTTCAAAGAAAATTTATTTCCTCCAAGAAATATTTTATATGATCGATCATAATCATTTTCTATATAAGATTATATCCATTGATGTTATCAATTATTTTCTAGGATATATTACAAGGATAACATTATTATTCATTCTATGAATGTTTTTTTCGATGGAATGATGATTATGAAACTCATTTATCTTCTAAGGGTTATAACATGGTAATATTATTATAAAACCAACTTATTTTCATGGGTTATTATATGATGAAATGATTATAAAACCTATCTATTTTCTAGAGGTTATGATTTGATGAAATGTTTATGAGACCCATTTCATGTCATTGGTTATAAAATGATGAATGTTAATGATCTTGTGTAACTCATAAATATTATTTTAATTATTTGATCGGTCAAAAATATATCTCCCTTCAATGGATTGGGTATTGATATATTTTCAATGAGAATAGAGGGTACATTGGTGGTTATACCAGGCCTGAAAGAGGGTACAAAAGATGTCATCCCAAGCCAGAAAGAGGGTACATAGTAGGTCATAATTGGTCCTAAGTAGGTACCTTGGTGGTTATCCCAATACTAACATTTTGTGAATGTCTTGGTGGGTAATCTTGACATAATATTTTCAATTCTTATGTGTGTCTAGAAAACAATGTCTTATTCTAATGTTATGCTATCATATATTACATTATTTTATTATCTTATGATTTGTTTCTTATAAAATAAAAAAATTTATATCAGGACTCAATATTATGGTAGTTGATATGTAGGGAATGGTTTTCAAAAATTATTCTCATGTTATCATACCCTTTTGTTCATGTTATCATACCCTTTTGTTCATGTTATCCTTACATATCTCCCTAGTTTATCATTAAAATGAATTTTTACTCACCCTTCTTTATGTTTACAATCCCCATGTTTTGAGTCATGGTTTTATGTGTTGTAAGTATATGAGGATTACAAAATGGGAAGATATTTGTGAGAAATATTGAAGACATTTCTCAAGTTTATAATATTTTTTTCTACATTTCCAAAACACTAAACTATTATGATGATAAATATTTTTAAAATGTAATGAATATTCATAGAAAAGATATGATGTCAATTTATGATAATCCTAGGTCACAATACAATTCACTAGAAAGACAATTCCACCATATTACTAATGAAAATATTTACTCTTGCAAGCTTCAAGTCTTCAGTCAAATACTTTTTCTCATTAATTTTCTATTAGAGTTAGGCATAATCTATCACCATGTCATTCAGAATGAGGATTAAACCCATTAAATTCATTGATTAATCACATTAAAAAAGAAACCCTTCTATATTTTAGGGTATTCTAAGAATAGATGACCTGTAAATCCTTCTTTTTAGCTCCGTGAAATGTTTATCACATTCTCTAGTCAAAAGTTACTTTCATCCCTTATATGTTTTCATAGATAGTGGATTATAATTTAATGTGAAATCCCTAAAAAAGTGATTACAATATACATCCATCTTAGAAAAATATGAATCTTGATCTAAATGGTTGTTTTTGGGTTTTATTCAGTAATTATAATATTTGAATGATCCATCAACATGCCTTCTCTTAAGATTATATATCCCAATAATGAAACATTATGTTACCATAATTTTCACATGATGAATTTGGAATACAATTTATCATTCATTTGGGTCTTGAAAACAACATTCAAATGATATTTATGATCTTCCTTTATAATTGGATATCCATGAATATCATCTATAAAAGAAACCACAAATTGATTAACATAATATTTATAGAAACTATTCATTAAATCCATAAAAATAGTAATGGAATTCATAAGTAAAAATGGCTTCATTATAAATTTATAATCACTATACCAAATATGAATTGTTTTATTGGGTATATACTCCATCATAACCCATGATTGATGATATTTGTAATGATGTAAAATCCTTGAAAAGTATTGATCTTTATAAAGCTGATAAAACAAGTAAACATACATGGTAGTTCATAAATAATGATAGTGATCTTGTTATATTCTTGATAATAAATGGATAGAATCATCATCCCATATTTATTATTCATAATAAAGACACAGTTCCCCCAATAGTGATACCCAAGGTTAAATGAATCCCCTATCAGGATTTTCATGGAGTTTCTTCTTCAATTATCGTCACTCAATAAATTATAATCTATATAGAGTATATAATATCGATGTTACATAAGGTATGAATTCTATAAAAATATCAACATCACAATTAAGTAGAAGAATGTTTAATTTTTCCAAAAATACATCAACATATTCCTAGACAATAGGAATATCTACAATGATAAGACTCTCCCCAACAACTTGGGATAAATATCACCCATGAATAAGTATTAAGACCCATAAAGATGATATAATTTCAATTATTAATTCATATTCATCATTTCACTAAATAAAATTATAAATTGATTAGAAATATTAAATTTAAAGACTCTTTTAAAGAAATTGATATGGTATTTATATAAAAAATTCCAATCCATTACAAAAATAATATAAATTGTTCTATAAGGATAATCATAATATTTATAGGAAGTGAATTCACAAAAAATTCTATCATATTGGTGTTACATAATTTAGACACGTGAATCATACCCTTTGGGGTTTTTATTTTTAATTAAATATCTAATCATTTAGGATATTAATTAATATATCTAAAAACATTTCATGAAATAATGAAATTCATATGAATCTTCTCAGTCAAGATACTTCAATATTTGAGCTTACCTATCACCACATAAACCTCATCATTCTATATTTATTACCTTACTAAAACTGAAATGGACATAATGATTATAAATCATTATTAATCACACAAAATAATCATCTGATTATAAAAATAATTTTTATGATGTTGTTAATTATGACACCTTCTCTCATCTTATGACACATTATGTTCATACCATATTACTATGGATTATAAAAGGTTGTTATAGATTTCATACACTAATTTATGATGATAGTTCTTATAGAAATTTTGAATTTACCCATGAAAATCAACTGTAGTGTTTAGTTGTGTGTTCATTATGAGTCCCACTCATCACACATCGATGAAAATTGGGATAATACCCAATCCTCCCTCTTTATATTTATTACCCCCATGTGAATTTGTACCACACCCACATCCACATTTTTCTATCTATACAAGGATTAATTTTCTATGAAAGTAATTAGATCTCTATTTTAAAAAATCATAAAAATGTTATTGTATACATAATAATATCCTGAGAGTTTTCAAAAAAAATTATAATACTAATCATGAATAATAACTAAAATCTCATAAATTTAAAACTTATGTGATCCAATAACTACATATATAAATATTTCACCACTTTATTCAAGTATTTAATACATATCACAACCATATATACCCAATAATTTAACTGTTATAGTGTATATAGATGCAAGATACATAATCATTTAATTTTATAAAACATGATCAACATCTCAAACAAATTACTTCTCACATATGAAATTTACTAACCATAAACTATATAATACCTTTCTTCATAACTCAAACAAATTAAATATAATAAATTGTGAGATTAGATTCTCAGTAAGGGTAAAGATAATATATTCTATTCATTGACCATAAATGAGCATAAGATAATACTTAGGGTAGGATAACATGATCATAAATAATGCAGTTCATACTTAATCATTGAATGATAATTAATCATGAATCATGTAATATGGCCATGTAAAAAATTAATGCAGTTAATAAAATTACTGAATCATTAATAATCAATCATGAGATAGAAGAACTTATAATAAAAAATAATGTTGGTTTTTTGCATACACATAAGTATATAAAATCATTTCATTGGTAAGGGATCACATCCAAGTCTATCATAGTTGGTTGGGTTCACTCCCCATTCTATAATTTCCATATCCAAGGATCTATCCCCTGATTATCATTATGGAAGTAGTATTTTATTTATCTAAGTTCACCCCCATTACAATATTTTTTAAATCTGTATGTATCCTTCATTACCCAACAAATTGGAGGGATATATAATTGAGGGCCCACCCATAATATAATAAATACCATACATATGTGATATATAAGATCATAAATCATTCATTATATCATTATATCATAACCCATGGAAGGTAAACAGGTGTTAAAAACATTTTTAAAATTATCATAACATAAAATCTGGCAAGTGAAGCAGGTCACATTATGATTTCATTATAGGTGAATTAAACCATTAGAAGGAAACATGATCATATAATTATCCTTAACCTTCATTATCATAAAATATTTATAACATTACCAATATTTTACCATAAGATAATATTTCTTGTAATGAAAACTACTATTCAAATGATTTTTTCATAAATGGAATACACCATTAAAAGGTATTTTGAATTAAATTTGAAAACAAGGAAAATATATTTTTCTTTTGGTGTCTTCAAAAAACTAAAAAAACTAATACAGAGGAAAACAATTTCATTGAATATTACAATGCAAACTACTTAATTATGCTTCAATGTAATTAATGGTCATGCTGAATGGAAAATTCATTCCGGTGGTAAAAATAAAAATAATGATTCTTTTAAAACATTTAGTAAAAATACATAACAAACCTAATTAAAATATAATACAAAAATTTTGTCAAAAACCATTTTAAATGAATGTAAAATAAGCATGAAAATAAAAAAAATAATCATTTCATCATAGTAATTAACATTCTAGAAAATATTTTAACGAATAAGTACATTTATAAATTGAAAATAAGGTTAGTTTGTTAAAATATAGTGTATCAATCTATTTATAGACCAAAGTGGGGGAATTAGTAAACAAATACAAGAATAGCTAGAGGAGAAAAAATAATTTTTTTAAGGATAAGATCCATATAATTTCCCTAAATATAAATTTATCATAGACAACCCTGAAAAGAAGTTATATTTTAACATAAATACATCACAAAATGTACGATCTTGTTTAATAGGAATTCAAGCCACCTATATAATAAATATTGATTTATTATAACTATATTATAGAAAAGAATTAATATATAACCTTCTATGTATCATTATTTTGTAATTTCCTTTTATCCTTTCATTAACAATACGTTCATTAAAATGGATATTCATCTTAAAATTAGTTGGTTTACATACAAGTTTCGATTCACTAATTTTAGTACATTCACCCAGGTCATGGTTTCACCATATCCAAAATATTAATAATTATATAAGTATAGTATTTATTCATTCTATACATATTTATACCAATTAATATAATTCGGTTATGTAAAATTAATTATATCACTTCATGGATTTTGAAGTCCACATTTACACACATGAGATGTTTTCATTATTCAATGGATGGAAAGAGAGAGAGATAAATTTTAAATCACAAATATAGAATCATTATTATATAAAAAATTTCATATATATTTATTATATCTAACCTTATTAATATTCATGTAAGGAGTAATTAAAAAATGAATCTCATCGCTTCATGGAGGTTGTTGTCCACACATACGTACAAGTGATGTATCAATTCCCAATATATGGGAGGGAGAAAGAAAATGTTTTTTCATTAATAAAAATAATATATTATAATATTTGTGATACAAGATTAATTATTTTATTTTGGATACAACATATCTTGAGATAGTATAACAATAAATAAACATATAATGTTTCGGGTAAAATGATTACATATTCATTGGGATACATTATTTGGAATACACCCTAGGATTTATAGTATGTTATTAAGAGATGAAAAAATTCTATTGGGTATAAAAAGTAATATATAGATGAATCTTGGATAATCTTGGTCGTGTTATGTGGCCTAACAAATGTATAATATGGAGGAAAAGTGGTTCCCATTTTTATGTGGGGGGAGTGGAACAATTTTTGTTATTTAGTGTTTTAAATTAATAAAAGATAGTATTCATGGTCATATATAGCCAGGGTATCCCTTATTCATTGATAATATCAGATAGGATATAAATAAAATCATCCAATCACATTGAGATGAACATTGGAGACATTCTAATACTTATATACAGGTTAAACCCCATTTAAACACAATTTAACCATAACCGCGATAATGTAATTTATCTAACATGTTAAAGTGGAAATAGAATTGAATTTCAAAATAAAAATTAATTTTTTTATCAAATTCCCCATATTAAGAACTTATAGGATGAATAAATTTCATTAAATATAAGAATGAAAAAATCATGATAAATAGTTTTTATGAATATGTACATTCTATGATAAAAAAATATCACCCTAAAATATAGAAACTAGTATACTATACCCATTTTATTGGTTATATAATTAAAAATAGGTTTTTAGACTTTTGGATCAATCCAAAAAAATTAACATCCCAACCATTTCATTTGATAAAAAGACCCAAAAATATTTTTTAAATTGAATAAATATTATGTATATTCAAAAAATCAAATTATGGGTTCCCAAATTGAGAATAATATTTTAAAATATATTATTTATCACTATCAAAATTTATATGGTATAAAAATACTCATCCGATTGGTTAAATTTCATAGATTGAGGGATTTTGAATCCTTACACCATTGTTGTAACATGAGTTTACTTGTTTTATCCTTTTCAATATCAAATATATTTACAATTCTTTCTATTAATAAGGACTAGTAATAAAATGAACCTATTAAAAAAATATATATAACTCGTGTTCAAAATAATAAATCCATTTTTAAAAATTACAATTCAAAATGTTTTTGCAGTCAATTTTCATATAAGTGTACAATGAAAAACGAAAAATTATTTTTAGAAAAATGTGTTTTAAGAATAAAACCAAATTGTTTATTTTTTATTTCCTAGTAAAAACCATTAGATTTATAATAAAATATTTTATAGAATATATAATCTATAAATTTCATTAAATTCATTCATAGATAAGGATTTATTTAATTTATTTTGATAAAAACATGTTCTGTACATGAATTATTTTGAAAAACATCATGGTTTACTTTAAAATTATTTAATATTCATTTATAAACAATTAATAATATATTTACACAAATAATGAATGTGTAAAATTTTTATTTTCTCATAAGATAGGTAGTCTTATTCACATCCCCCAACCTATAAACTAGGTGATAACTATTAAATTAAATAATTATATTTTAATAATATATTATGGTTCCATTAAAATGGGTGTTTCATGTGAATAAAGTTATCAATGAAATAAAATTTATTAAATATATATATATATATATATATTATAAATTCAATTGTAGTTAAATTTACTATATATCAATATGATCTAATATCATAGTAATTGAGAGGTAATAAGACTGAGTAGTTCATTTCATGTGGTGATAATATCTTCTACTGAGCATGTTAGAATTTTTTTTTCTTATAATGAAGTAATATAAAACATGAAATGATTTTTTAATTTTCAAATTTTTATACCTAGAATTTAAATTTTTATCATAATATAAATTATGATAATATTATATTAATAAAACTTGAAAATATTTAAAAAATAATTCCGATTAAAAAATATGATACACACAGGGATATCATCTATTATGGTATATTTTACTTGGGGATTTGAAGTCACAAATTGTATATAATCCATTGATATATCCATGAGAAGATAAATGAATAAATTTATTACTCAAAAAAAGCATGATTTTTCATGTGACAGATAATAGGTTATTTTTTCCATTTTGGAGTGTATATAAGTAATAGTGTTGTGAATGTGGGTTCCCTTACCCAATATTACAATTATATTTTTATTATCAAATCTGATGTTTAGAATGATATGGGTGATTTTATTTTTGTTGAATAATGTTGATAGTTTTGTGTTTACTTTTTAAATGTTAATTTCTTTAGATTTTTTTCCTATAAACATGTTATTAGAGTTCCCAGAAATAACTAAACACTAGATATACTATGGTGAAAATAATAAATATATATCCAATGTTATAAGTGCATCATACCAATATAACATTGATGTTGTTTGACTATCGTGTTCAAGGGTATTATAATCCTTAAGAATGTTTCTCAGGATATTCACCCTTAGTGATCTCGAGAAGATGATATTATAATGATTGACTTGAAAAAGAAACACCACATTTTAAAGGGTTCATTGGTTTATCCTAGTTATGTACATGTGTATTCATATTTTTACCTGAGATTATTATCATTGTGTTTCATTACATAATTTATTTTTATTAATGATGAAAACTATGACATTTAAGTTGTGGGGACGCAATATGAATTGGTTGTGTCATTGATCGCTTGAAACTGGTTGAATTATCAAGAAATAATTTTTCACATTTGAAAGGAAGTTACATAATGGGATTAGTTAGAAATTATGGAGGTAACATTATTATATATAAAGACATGGTGATTAAAAGTAAATCTATCCCATATGTTCATAGAAAAATAAAGAAAGATAGGATGATGACCCAAAGTGTACATCAACATTTATGAGATATCATTAAACAAATAAATTGGGTTGCATGTTGTGTGTAACAAACCATAATTTAATCAATGTAAACTACATTCTTATAATTATTCCATATAGTATAAATAACATAAAAATTATATAGACAACACAATGAAAACTTTTAAAATGATGACTTAATTAAATAATTAGTATTTCTAGAAGTTAAGGAACCTATAACAATGGAATAATAACATGGCCTTTTGAATAGTATTGTGACCATTAAGAATAGTAATATAGAAAATTGAATAGTAACATCACAATTAAAGTATAAAGAAAAACTATTTATCCTATAAATGAAAATATAATATATTTATATCTTAGTGTAAGTAAATAAATGTTTCAAAAATGAAATTAAGTGTTGGAATTTTTATAAATAATAATTTATTATAATTTTATAATATAAAGATTTAAAATAAAATTTATTTTCATATAATGTATTAATAAATTTTTATTTTTTAGTCTTATTATTATAAGATAATTTTATGAGACCTTAAGTAATTTTCCAATGTGTCGTTAAATATGTTATAATTTTAAAATATGTATTTTTTGAATAAATGATTATTTTATTTAAAAAAAAATACCATAATATGAAACTTATTCTAATAAATTGGGGTCCATTTTTTTATTCAAAATATTTAAAAATGGTTACGGTTTATTTTTTGTATTTTTCATAAAAATTTGATTTTTTTTGAATATTGAAATACGATACTTTACAGAGTTTCACAAATACATTAATTATTGAGACAATGATGATGATTGGGTGATATAATATCATAATATCAAAATATAAATAATTAATGTAATATATTTACTTATAAGGTAAAAAATATTGATAGTCTTGAGCCAAAAAATAAAATAATGAATAAAATAGTTAGAAAACACCCCTCTCCTCCCCTAAAAACACCACCCATCACCACCACTTCTCTTATCACCTATCAATATTTGAGACTTTTAAAAATTATACCCAATCATCTTACCAATTCTCCCACCACGTCCAATATCCCATTTCCTTAAAAAAATACCAAACCCTTTTCACTAATGAGGATCTCAAGGGCGATAAATTCAAGAGGTATTACCCTCTATAATTTTATTTTAATTTCATTTCAAATTATTTTCATTTAATATTTTTATCATAAAATCCCCTTATACATGTGACATTAAAACTATATTATATTACATATATTTTATTGTTTCATTTTAATTGAATAACTCATAATCAATCCTCTTCTCATGTCATTTTAATTAAAAAAAATGAAAACATCATCCATGATGTGTTGATTCACCACATTCATGAATGAAATTTTTTATTTTTTCATTACAACAATCAAGACAGGTCCTAAAGCTATTATAATTGGTGAAAAAATGTAATATTTATTTAATAACCTATTTTATTTTATAGATCTAACATATTAACGTAATACTAAATAATAAAACAAAACTAGTTTGTGATAATCAAAGAACCGTAAAAATAATCTGAATGGTTAAAATTAAATTTTTTTATAATAAATAATTATTATAAAATATAAAAATTATATATAAGACCTATTAATCTTCTATAAGTCAATTAGAAACATCTTACTTCAATTATAGATAACTATCCCCTTTTTACATGAACTTCCATATTTATATACAAGGGAACCAATCATGAATGCCAAGAAAATCAACACTCCTGAGTAACATAACTGAATCTTATAACTCATCAAAAACAAAATAAATGCTCATAATAAAATTATAAAAAATAAAATAAATCTTTAAAAATTAATTAATTAATTAATTAATGGTATTAATTTGATTATAGAGGACATTAAGATCAAGTGCCGAACTATTTTGAAAATAATGTAATGGATTCTCACCAAACAGCCATTTCTCCTTTGAATTATGCTTATAATATATTTACCTTTATTTAAGTCCTAATTATTCTTATTTAATATTTATATGTTATTTATTTATGTTGCAATCATATTTACTTGTCCTAATTATTATTTCATTTATTGAAAAATACATGTTTTATTAGATTCCCTTTTCAATTCATCTTGATAAGCAATCCTGATTAAAGGAAACATCCCAGTTTATTACCCACATTCAAGAACCATAAATAATATATTTAAATCCACAATCTGTTTCTGAAATAGATCATTTTATGCATTTCCCTCATTAAATACTATTTTATATTTCTCTTTAAACTTTATTACGGTGGATCATTTCTAATGTTTCTTAAACACATTCTTTTTCAGGTTTACACTTAATACTTACCTATATTATCATGGTATATGACTATTTTCCCTTATTAATTTAAATTTCTATTTTAAATTTATTCTATCATGAAAACATTTATCATATGGTTATTTGTTATTCCTTCTAACATGATTATGATACCCATTTCTTTCCATGAGTAATCCTTATGTTTATGTTTTATTCTTCATTTGGAACCCATATGTAAGAATATTTTATGATGGGTACACCGGGATAGAGTTACAATGAATTGGTAAATGTTATGTCTCATATGATTTCATGCCGGTTCAGGGAGTTAACCTGATTCCTTTAAGGAACATTCTCTACCATGAACAATAGTCTTTGTAGTTAGCCTGGACCCATGATTACAACATGTTGTGTGTTATTAAAACATTCCAATGATTAAATTATTATATTATCTAATTTTTTAAATTATATTTTTCCTTATGTTTATTCATTTTCCATGCCTCCTTATTTCATCATGTTATGCCTTCTAATTCATGTGATGTACTTTAAACATATGTGTATTCCCTTACTATGCTTTGTAGATCATCCCTTCATTCGTATAGTCCCAAGGATATCCTTTGTAAATGTAAGAGATCCATATATTTTTGGAAATAATTATAGAGATTAAATAAAATATGTTTTTAATGTTGTTCAGTTTTTTCTAATTATATACCAGAATCATCCAAAGACATTAGAATTTACAATCCTTGGTTGTATTTATGGGATAATTAGGTTTAAAATCAAGTTATAATATATTTAAAATAATAGGGACATTATAATTTGTATCAGAGAAAGGTCTAGTTATTTTTTCCAATTAGGACTATAAATCATTTGTAAGAACCCTAGAGATGATTCTATCAGTAGGGAAAACATATATTGAAACATAGGGAATCAAAAGTTGGAATATAACTTTCAGTTACATGTTTATCTTTCTATATCCAAATTTTTTTATATTCTTATTATATGATTATTAAAGCTCCACTAATTGTTTTAATTTTTCTTAGTTAATGATTGGAAATAGAAGAAACCATTCTTATATTCAATTTGATTGGAAATGTGATGATTCCCTAATAAAATGCTAAATTTTAAGGTAATGGAATCTCAAAATTTCGTGACAGCACTAGAAAAAATTGATCAATTTAGAATAATTACTTGATTCATGTGGAATGACCTCCTTTTCCTATGAAATAGAATGTCTAAGTTGAATCATTGATGAGAAAAGTTACTTGTATATTTTGTGGAATTCTAATCCCCACTTCACATAATTGTGGATTAAATACATTGAGAATATATTCTATGTCCTCTAGTTCTCAGAAGAATACATATTTGTGTTATTATTATTTCATTTTGATTGAGAAGCTGATCATCGATGAAAATTGATCAAGAAAAATAATTCCAAGGAGTATATTGATTCCCTAGAAATATTTTTCAATAAAAATTCTTCCTGAACACTCCTTCTTAACATAAATATGGAGTTACTTATATTAATGAAAATGGATGTTTATTATATTATTGTGTATGTAGAAAACTTCACAAGCCATTCAAGACACACCTCTGAATTTTTCATGAACAATAAAATCAAGGTTTACCTCTCTTTTATCTGGATAAATACAATTCTACAAAATGTTTTGGAGATTCAAGACATTATCTGATATTAGGATAATTCATATTTTCTCCTTAAGGTTGAAATGGATATTAGATACTATCAATGGTCTTATGTCCCAATAGATAAAAAGGGGAAATAGAGTTTGATGTGAGAAGATCAATAGAAAAATCCCACGATGGAAATAAAACCCACCTTTCCATTTGTGAAAATTGTGTAAAGATGAATCCTAGGAACTGCCTAAGAGGATCCAAGATATGATTCAAATGTGAAATATTTTGGAATATGGGTAATAAGTTTCTAATAAACATGAATAATACCACTAACATAGCAGTATAATGGAAGGTTTAGATCAACACTCAACCTATTGTGTAGTATATAAATTTCAAGAAACATGGGAATTATTCAATCCCTTTCCCTAATCCAATGGGTTTTGGAGGAATTAAACTATATCAACTTCCAATGAAACAAGGAAGAGAATATGAAATCACTT
The DNA here is from genome assembly GCA_963277665.1 of Viscum album. Taxonomy (NCBI): domain Eukaryota; kingdom Viridiplantae; phylum Streptophyta; class Magnoliopsida; order Santalales; family Viscaceae; genus Viscum; species Viscum album. The sequence goes on along the minus strand of OY728143.1, from coordinate 912,607,957 downwards.
TTAGGGATGTGGATACTAACAATTATGTGGGGATAGGTATGCTGGTTATTCATTCATGAATTGTGTCCATAGTATATAACTCCCCCTATTAATGTTTGTGGATAGAACCTCCAAAAATCCATTTCTTACTTTCTTTAGTCGAGTTTGTTGCTGTATTGGGCATGGATTTTCTATCTTTATACAAATACTACATCAAATATTGGGAAGGGGAGATTAATCTTCACATCCCAAAGAATCCTAAAAATATATAAAAGTGTAAGGATAGTGATGAATCTTTTTTGGAGTCATCATATCAAGTGTGGATATTATTTCCCTATGAGAAATTGCATCTAGCAAAAATGATTGAGACAAAGGATAAAATCATGAATGAAGACATGCCAATATTAAGGTACTACATTGATGTGTTCTCAAAATAATTTCATGGTCATCCTCCAAACCATGAGGTTGAGTTATCAATTGAACTTATTCTTGGATCTACACCTATATAGAAGACACCTTATATAACATACACCTCTTTTTAATAGGAAATGGAGAGGAAGGTATATAATAATATAGACAAGAGTTTATACACCCTAGTAATTTAGCATGGGGATGTAAATCCACTTCATTAATAAAAATTATAGAGCAATGTTCCTATGCATTGATTATCATGAGCTCAAAAAAATCATAAATAAAAACAAGTATCCTCCTACATGGGTAGATGGCATGTTTGATCAACTGCATGAGATCAATTATTTCTCTATGGTGGATCTTCGGTTGGGATATCACCAAATAAAGTTAAAGATGGAATATATATCCATGATTTCCTTTCAAACATGTTATAAACACTCTGAGTTCATAGTATTCCCTTCAGAATCACCAATTATCTATAAATTTTCAAGGATTTAATGAATACTCCTTAGAGAATGCCTCAAGAAAAATGGTAATCTATATAGATGATATTATAATATACTAAAAAAATAAAGGATGAGTATGATAAGAATTTGAATATTATTCTAATGACTTTGAAAAGGGAGAAACTCTATGAAAAGTATAGTAAATGTGAGTTTGGGATGGAGGAAGAATCATTATTGGGGCATGTAAACATCATGAGAGGAATATTTGTAGACCCTTCAACGGAAATGGAAATTGAAGAGTGGCCCAGAAAAACATATGTAACAGAGATCATTATTTTCCTTGGTCTAGATGAGTATTACCAAAAAAAATTTAACAACATCTAATGAATTCCAAACACACTAACAAGATCACTCATAATGGTGTAGTGTTTTTCTAGACTAGTGAATGTGAAGGCAACTCCAAATAACTAAAAAATTGGTTTATCACTACACTAGTACTCATCATACCAACTAGTGGGGAACTATTTATGTTATAAAACAATGTTACTAATAAGGTATTAGTCTATTTACTAATTAAAAATGATAAACTAATATTGTATTCCTCATTGAAGTTGAAAATTCATGAAAAAAACTACCATATGAATGATATAGAGTTTGCATCTATGAACATTGCATGGAAAATTTGGAATCATTATCTCTTTGGGGAGATGTCTAAGATATATACTGATCATAAATCCTCCAATATATATTTAAATAGAATGGGAATAATATGCTCCCATGAATATTGTTTGAGCTTAAGCAGAATTATAAATTCTCAATACACTATCATAATGGTAATGAAAATAATGTGGAATATGATGTAAGCAGAAAGTATCCATTAACATTATCAATTATGAGAATTAAGAAGGATCCAATATTTATATAACTAAAAAATATAGACTTGGGAATTGATAAGGAAAGAATATCATCAATACATCCTAAAATTATTTCTCAGCCATCCCTTATAGATAAAATTATGTATGATCTAATAAATGATGAGGAAATTTTAAAAAAAATAAAAGCTATCAGAAATGGGAATTCCTTTGAGTTCAAAATGGATGAGGAATGAGCTATGAGATTTGGTTCTTGTCTATGTGTACCATCCAATACAAATAAAAATAATGTCATTTTTATTGACACACATAGTTCATCAATCCTGATTCACCTAGGAAGAAAAAAGTTGTATCATGTTCTCTGAGATTACTATTGGTGGGAAAATATGAATATAAAGATCCATAAAAATACATCAAAATGACTAGTGTGTCAAAAAGTGAAGGATGAATGGAAGAGTATATTGGGATAATGTAACCATTTCCTAATCCTACACGGAAATGTAAATCCATCACCATTGACTTGTTCACCAAACATATAGAATCTTCTAGGGGATATAATGTAATATGGTTCAGTGTGGATCATCGTGAAAATACATCTAATCTTAACCCAATTCAAGAGGACTTCCCACTAGGTCAACTTGCATGGATTTACATCATAGAAGTTGTAAGGTTGCATGTATTGCCACTATCAATTTTATATAATCGAGATCTATGATTCAAATTTAGGTTATGAAAATTTATCCAATAGGCTTTGAACACTAAGCTGAACTTCATCACGACTTATCATCCTCAAAAAATGTCCTATCAAACTAGACTATTAAGAAACTGCAAGCCATGTTGAGAACTCGTTCTATTGAAATCAAATGATAATGGTACCAACATCTTCCTTTGGCTTATTTCTCTTACAATAATAGTATTACCTCAACAATATAAATGGATCCAAATGAATCCCTTTATAGGAAAATATAAAATTACCAACATACATGGATGAATTCAGTGAATTTTAGATTCGTGTACTCGAAATGTAATGACCCAAAATTTTACTAATGAAAATTAATTTTTATTTTATAAAATGTATTATTTTGGTTATATAAAATGTATTCACTTCTTTAGTTTTATGTTTTTTTAAATATTGTTAAGAATTGTTACAGTTGTTAATACAGTCATTGAACATTTATCACATTATTAGTATAAATATAGGGCTTTAACAAATCCAATTTACTCAGACAAGGGATGTGTTGGCCTCATCCAGTAGAATTTCTCCCTATAAATCCCATTTTTGGGAGCTCGGAAAGGAGTTAGCGTCACTGGGATTCACTCTTTAACAAGACCAATCTAAGATTCAACAAGTTAATCTTGAACAGAACCGCCTATGAGTGAAGTGGAAGTTGATCAATATTACCTCCTGAGCGATGTTATCCTAGCCACCCTAAGAGACCGTCACCATCGTACACCATACCCTTTGGTCATATGCAGGTGTTATAAGGGGTTATTTAACAAGACCCTAGAACTATCATTATGTTCATTATTTTTATATATAATTAATAGTATACATTCATTTTATTATTGTTACTTTGTAAATAGTTTTTAATGAATAAATATAATTTTTTTAATATTCAATTAAGAAATATATTTTGAGTAATTAATGGATTTTGACATTAAATAATATTTTAATAAAATATTATTAATAAATTACTTTTTATTAAATATAAATGATCGTATAATATTTATAAACACAATTTTAATTTTTATTAACGTTTGAATGTTTTTTTGTCAAAACTCGTGAATTTTTTATAAATGTCAGTTTTTATTTTAAAAGTTAAAAATTAACTTATTTATAAAATTATTTAGATAAAATGAATATTATTTTTGGAATCAGGATGTCGAAATTATCCCTTTATAAATTTTTTACAATTTTCTAAGACAGTAGAATTTTTGGGTAAAAATTAAATACTGTTTAAATATATAATGTGGTTTATTACATCATAATGACACAATAGTGTTGTTTTAACATATTAAAAGTGGGTTGTTCAGAAAAGATATGTTTTATCTTTAAAATAATTTGAATTTTGGTTTGTTTGGTTTATTTTACAAACTGTTAGTGGACCCTCCATGACTTATAAAACATTTTAACATTTGTGTAATAATTTCCTTGAGATTGTGACTCACCTCTACATAAGAAAACCTAATATTTTAATAGGTTCGTCTATTGGCCTTATAAAATTATTTTTTCTGCTCCACATTGGAAAAAAATATGGTAAAACCCATGGGATGGATTTAGGTTTGGATTAGTTTAATGTGTTGTGTGTAAAACCTAAATAATAAAGATTTCCTTCTCCTTTCCTATTTAAACCCACTAAATCTTCCATTCATCTTCACTCAAACCATTTGAATCTTGACTAACCCATTCCCTCCTCTCAATAAAATCCTCCTAAGTCCCAAAAAGCTCCCACAAATCCCCTATCAAACCTCTCCCAAGCATTTGGGAGGACACTTCCAAATAATGGATTTTTTCCTTTCTCGTTTTTGTCCAAATATTTTTATATTTTTATGCCATTTTATTTTCAATTAAAAATGTTACGGTTTGATTTTTCCCCGATTCCATACTTTCCAACTTATGTTTGAATGATGATAAACCTATTTTTCTCTCATTAATTCCTCGCATGCTCACCTATTAATATTCAGAAATTCCGTAAGGAATTTCTCTCTTCTCATTTACATTAAAAAAGTTCTTTTATATTATGCTTCTAAATTCTATTAAATATGTTGGTACATTTATCTTTAAGACATGAATAATTTTCATTTCATGTAAATATGTTGATATTCCCCGTTCCCTCTCATCATCCATTTTTAGGAATTCTTATGTCACGTCGATATACTGTAGAAATTGTACTACGATTCTCCTAGACAAAGTCATTGTGTAGTGAATACAATGTCCATTTTTCTATCAAGGGTATTCAACTATATTCACATTTACCTATTGATTATATATATTCATGTATTAATATCATATTATTTTATAGTGGAATAAATGATGATGTTTAATGAATCCATGATGTTTGATCTATGTGGCACACTTATGCATGAAATGAAATGATTAAGAAGGGTGCACCCTAATAGTGCTTCAATGCATTGAATAAAGATTAGTATCATGATACATCATTTAAAATGAGGGTTTACTCATGATAATTCAAGTGAAATGAGGATACACTAAATATCCATGTGCAATGAGCCATGGCTAATTCTAATATCATGTTAAATTTTGATGCCATATTTCCATGTTATAATAATTTTGCTATATCATGTCTTTATGTTAATGTTTAGCTTATGATACATTAATATGGATACTGCATAACATGTACTATATAATTCATTTTATGCCTTTTTTACTCCCTTAATGGGATTTCTATATCACCATTTTCTTATTCATGTCCTCAGGTTATCCCATGCAATGCTATGTGTGAAAGAATGTTGTCATGTAAAAGAAGTTTTCAATAAAGAAGTTAGATTTTATGTTCTAAGTAGTTATGTAATGTTCCTAATATACCATGAAACTAGACCTATCAATCCTTATAGTTGTATTAAGTTCAATTTTATGTAGTAAATCATGTTTAAGTGTGTATTAAAGAGCAATGTTGTTATATGAAATGGTTGAAGAAATGGTAGATAAGCACAAAACCCTTCAATAACACATAATGCCAGACAAAATTTGATAGAAGATATATGAAGAAAATTATCTATGGGGAATAGAGTTTTAGGATGGAGATATGGTATTCCTATATGTATCTCTATAGAATAGGATCATAATATTTGAGTAGAAGGGATAGCTAAGTCCCACGTACATTGGCCCCTTCGAGATTCTTGATCATATTAGAGATGTGACCTATCGACTGACACTTACACCTATCATGTCTCAATTATATGGTATATTCCATGTGTCCCTCATATGGAATTATATACTAGATCCCTCCTATGTACTGATTTTGGGGGTGGTATAGTTGGAAAATGATCTCTTTTTCAAGGACCATCCAATGAAGATAAAAAACCGTAGAGATAAATTTCTACACAACAAAACTACTCACCATGTAAAAGTACTATGGTGAAACCATAAGTATAAAGAGGCCATAAGGGAACATGTGGAAGTGATGATGGTTAAGTTCCCTCGCTTTTTTCATCATAGTTTTTAAAATTAAATTTGGAGGTTGAAATTTCATATGGGTAAATAATGTAACAGCCCGTGATTTTATCAATTGAAACTCCCTTATAATATTTATTCTATACATTATAAACAAGATAAATATCACATAGAGAACACATTAAAAAAAATTAATTGAATAATGAATATAATAAGAGGTATTTATAGATGTTAGTGAACCTATACCAATAGAAGAGTAACCTGAACATTGGAATAGTATTTTGACCATTTATAATAGTATTATATACAATAGAATATTAATATCACCATATAAAGTATAAATAAAATTTAGTAATCTTATAAATTAAAATATTATATATTTATATCACAGTGTAAGTAAAAAATGATTTTAAAGTGATAAATTATGTGTTCGAATATTTATAAATCATTGACCTTTAAAATTTTATAATATTATGATTTAAAGATAATGTATTTTCATAAAATGTATTCATAAATCAACATTATATTTTCTTATAATTATAATATAATTTTAGAATACCTTAATTAATTTTCCAATGTGTCATAAAATTTGTTATAAATTTAAAATCAATATTTTTCAAATAGATGAATATTTTATTGAAAAACTAAATATCTCATAAAAAACAAATTATTTTCAAAACATTGATTTCATTTTTTATTATAAATGTTTAAAATTATTTACAGTGAATTTTTGGGATGTTTCTTATATAGTTTATTTTTTATGAATAGTGAAATATGGTAATTTACGGTATTTAACATAAACATGAATTATTGAGTCATAGATGATGTATGGATTATTTGATCCCATAATATTGACCTATACATCATTATTTTAATATACTTAGTGATAATGTTTAAACTATTGATATAATAGAGACAAAATTTAAAAAAAACTAATGAATAGAATAGTGGAAAAACACCACTCTCCTCCCATATAAATATCATATCTCACCACCTCTTCTCCTTGAACATTTAAAGATTATATAGTTTTCAAAAATCTATACAATAATTTTCCCATGTATCTCCCCCAAGTCCTATATCCCATTGTCTCAAAAAATTACCAAGCCCATTTCCCTAAGGAGGTTCTCAAGTGGGAGAAATTCAAGAGGTAAAATCCCATTTCATTATCTTTTAATTTATTTTCATTTTTATTTTATTTTCTTATTATCTCCCCACATTTAATTTTAATAGTGACATTAAAACTTAATTATATTATATATACTATAATTTTTTCTTATTAATGGAATCAATATTCATTAATCCTATTCTCCTCTCTTTTGTATTCCAAAAAAATGAAAACATCATTCATGAGGTGTCGATTCACCAGTTTCATGGACGATATGTTTTCATTTTTCATTTCCTAATTCAAGGAGAGTCGGGAAAAAATTATTATGTTTGAATCAAAAAATATATTCCATAACCGGTTTTATGTTATTGAACTAACATTTTCACATAATACTAAATAATAAAATGAAACAAGTTCGTGATGATCAAAGAACAACCAAAATAATCTAAATACATATCACTAACTTTTATCTAATGAATCATCCTCATAACATATAACCAATGGATATATAAGACCAGTTAATTTCTTATAATATCATTAATAAAATATAACATCAATTATTTATAACTATCCACATTTTATATGAAGTTCCATAATCATATACAAGAAACCCGATTATGAAAACCAAGAAACAAACACCCTTGAGTGATGAAATTGAATCATATAACTCAAGGAAATAAAATAAATGAAATTAATAAAATTATAATAAATCAAAAAAAATCATCAATGGTTCTGAGTTATTTAATTAATGTACTTAATTTTATTATCTTGGACATTAATATCATCTATATAATAGTTTTGGACATATGGTAAATGATTCACATTGATCCTTCATTTCTATTTCAGTTTACACTTACTCTCTCTTTGCCTTAATATAATTCATAATAATATTATGTACTCTTAATATTTTATGTAATTATGTTAAAATCATATTTACTTGTCCCAATTATTGTTTCCTTGATGGGTAAATACATGTTTCATAAGATTACATTTTCAATTACTCTTGATAAGAAAACCCAATTAAATGGAACTTCCAAATTTATTACCCACATTAAAACAAAATGAAAAATCATTTTCAAGCCACCATTAAGTTTATAAAGGTACTCATTATATATTGAAAATATATCTTGGCTTATTTGTGGTTTTCTACAAAATCATATGTATTTTTCCATTTTATATACTCTTTAATATTTTCATTAAACCGCATTAAAGTTGTGCATTTCTAATGTTTATTAAACACTTTTTCATGTTTACAATTCATATTGAAATACCATATCATAATATATTACTCTTGTTTCCTATGAATTTCCATGTATGTTATAGATGCAATATTTTATGGAAACCCTTATAATATTATCATTGGTTTATACCTACTATCATGATTATGATTTCCTTTTCATTCTTCGGGTACCCTTTATTTTTATGTTTGATTATTTCATGTGGAACACATATGTATGAACATGCTATGATGGGTGCACCCAGATATCACTCCAAATCATTTTGTAATTTTTAGTCTCATGATATTTCATGTTGGGACAGGGATTGAAACTAATTTCTTTATGGGACTTTGTCCACCATGTTCAATTATCTTGGTAGTTATCCTTGAATCATGCTTATATCATGTTCTATTTTGTTTCCACAATACTATGATTCCAGGATTATATGATACCATGTTATACAAGTTATTATTTCTTATATTTATTCATGTTCCATGCCATTTATGTCGTTATGGTATGCCTTCTACCCCATGTGTTATGTTTTATTCCTATGTTTGTTCATTTCATGGTCTTTTTAGATCATCCCTTTGTTCATGTATTCCATAGGTTATCCTATAAATTTGTAAAGATAAATGAATGTTTGAAACTCATTATGGATATTAAATAAAATATTTTTTTAGTTTGGTTTCTTGTGTTCTAATTATTTACATAATATTCTAGACACTAGACTTTACGATCCTTGGTTGTATTCATTGGATAATTATGTTTAAAATCATGTCATAATTTGTGTAAAATTTTTAGGCCATTATAGTTTTTATTTCTAGGAGGTTGTTAGTTTTATGATTAAAACATATCTATTTTGGGGCCTTAATTGGTTACTAGACTTTGGTCACGGTTTGTGAGTATCACTAAAAACTATTGACAAAACAGAATATAAGGTCATAGAAAAAGACTATTCAAAATCATATCGATATGTAATCAAATTGAGTTTATGACACGGTGGACCTCATATTGGGGGTAGTGATATGGAAGAGACAAATAAATTTAATTGAATAAATAAATTCAATTTAATTTTAGTTTGAAATAATGGGGGATGAATATATTTTCCTGTAGTATTCACATGAAATTAAGTAAACACCAGAATAATATTTATATAATGGGCATTACAATTAATTTTTATAATCTTTTATCGGAGTGGGGAGATGAGTTAGTATAATAGATTTTTTTATGTAACACATATTTTAATTTTAAAATTGGGTTATAAAATAATAACTAAATTTATTGTAACTTACAAGAATAATTGATGATTCTTTAGGTATTTTTTAGTGTTTTATTATTGTTTGGGGGTTCAAGGTTCAATTTCTGAAACATTTAACTCCATATATAAGCTAAAATAAATTAAAATTTATATGATTATTAATTCTATGATTTTCATGGATTCTCACTCATCTCCCCCATTTTTGATGTGAGAATGTTGTGTTTAGGGAAACTCAATTCAAGAAAAATTTGAAGTATTAAAGTACCAATATTCTCGTGATGATGTTAACAAAGAAAAACACCCCATTTTCCTATAAATGACCTAGAGTACGATGATAGATGTTAAAGAAATATTTTAGAGTGTGTGTGGATTATCTAGAGGGATCGAAATTAAGTTAAATCATGAAATGATCTTTTGTAGTAAAGAATTCATGTTTTTGATAAAAATTGAAGGAGGTGTAATTTTGATTTTCAATTCATGATTAATTTAAAATCACATGAGATCCTTGGGTTAATATATGGGTTTCACGCTAATTAAAATTTTATTTTGACATTAACTCTTGGGAAAAATATTAATTTCCCTACTTATCATGGTTCTATTCCGTACTCAGACCCACATTTTCCATTAGTTGATTTTGAAAGATGATGATATTAAATAAAAACCTTTTGAAATGAGATATAATCATTTTCAACTATTATAAATGTAATTTATGGTAAAAAATACAGTATATTTCAAAGGTTTTTATGAATTTTTTTCAATCATAATTAATATTTATTCATTTTTTGTTTATCATCAATATTTTAATATACTCATGATCCTATTAGGTGATTGATGTGCGTTTTGTCAATATCATGGAAATATTGAATGATCCCAAATTATATTCTTTGAAATAAAAATATTTACATATGTATTTACTATGAGATTTTACTGTGAAATGTTTTAACTAAATATTGAATAATTTGGGATCCTATGAATGTAATGTTAGTGATGTATTGGTATATTCTCATGAATAAATTCAAGTTCCATTTTGTAATGATATTTGTAGTTAACATCATTGATCCATACAAGATTTATCCTATCAAGATATTCCTATGAAAATAATCACTAGTGATGGAATATAGCTTTAGAGGGATGTTGGATGTGATACTCCTTTTCAAGATCCATTTAAGGGATTTAAATTTAAACTTATTCTCATTTAAATTGATAAAGGGAAACACAATGAAATATACTATAGTGCCACCAGGTTTTGTTTAGGGGGTGTCTTAATAAATTATGGATGGGTGGTGGAATATGGTTCTTGAAGACATCATATTTATTAATCAAATTTTCCTACCCAAGATCATCATCAAAACAAAGTGGTTCATGTGATTAAGAGTTAGAGACATTATGTTATTGGTGATAATTATATATTATAAAATTATAATAAGGTAATTTAATATATTTTTTATAAATGATATTTGAATCATTGATATTGGATTAGGATTAAATATCATTATTATTATTTTGAAGATGATATATACTTCCAGGAAAAGGAATATCACTGAAGATTATTAGATAATGAAATCTAAAATGGATTTATCATTTGAGTTAAATGATGAGGGGTAGCTTGTGTATTTTTATATGAGTTATATAATGTTGTATTTAAGGATGACTGACATGTATTCGTTGCATATTTGAATGTAAAAACATCATTTTGGAGTGATGTAAAGTGGTTTATAGTTTAGATATGTGTTCTTGTTTTCTCGTGATATAATTTCTCTTGGGGAGTGGATACCTAAGTTGACGCCCTATATTGTATCCCCCACATATTTCCAAGAATAAAATTTTGTTCCATTGATATTATGAGATAATGTGATGATGTATCTCTATATTTATCAATATCTAGTTCATCCTTTTTTGAAACACTTATACAATACTGTTTAATGACTCTTTTTATAGTCATATCTATATCATGATTGGGATTTCATTATTTAGGGAAACATTAAGTGTAAATGATAAACATCAAATTCCAATATTAATGATTCACTAATTACTCATTCCATAGGAGAAATAAAAAAACCTTTGAATTGGTTTTTTGACTTCTTTCTGAATATCATTAAATGTTATAGATGTAGTGTATGGTATGTGATATAGACCATAAAAAATATATTTATATTTTACATCATTTAAAATGTTTGTACATGGAAAATAAAAAAATAAAAAATTCACATAAGACCCAAATATTTATTGTATTTATATATTACATATATACCCATATTATTTCATGGTTTAGTATAAATTTCATTCAAAATATTCTTAAAATTTTAATTCCACTATTAATATATCATATATAATATTCTTCTCTTTTACATGGGGGGAGGGAAACATGAGAATTTGGTGAGCTCAAAACCATAATAGGGGACTCATATCTATCAATCATATTGAAATTATCATTAGATCATTAATATAATGGGAAAAATAATATGGGATAAATTGAATTGTTAATTAGATGATACCATGGAAATGGAAGGGGTGATCACAATTCATGGTAAAATAATCATACATCACAACATAAAAATATGTAAAAATAACATGATTATTATAAATCATAGTATCTACCATGTATTAAGAATGGTAAAACAATAATCAGGAACTGTGGTTACGTAACATATCATTTTGGAATAATCTTAAGCATAAAAAATAATAACATATATTATTTATCTTTTTTATGACCATCGTAACATTATAAACATTTCAAACTACATTATGTACATTCATAACACAATGATTGTATACAACTACTTAACGTCCATGCATAACATAATAATATCCTGAGATATAAATGATCACCCAATGCAATAAAGGGATATATAATTTGGTCCACCAATAAATTATTGATAACCCATATATATATTTTTCATATGATATCAATCATACGACATATATTTATTTATCATTTATAATAAACTCATTTACAAAACATTTTAATAAGGCTTCAAATAATAAGGAATCTACAATTAAATCAAGTTATGAAGACAATTAAATACCCTTAAATATTAGTATTTCTAGGTCATTTATATGGTGATAAAAGAGTGATATAAAAGATCCATTGGTGAAAGTTAATCCTGAGAAGGGAAAAAATTAAGCTAAACCATGAAAAGTATTTTATTATAATTTATTGTGTCCTTATATAAAAAACGATAGATATCATATTAAAATTTACTTTCAAAATGTAAAAAATCCTTGTAGAAAATATTAAAATATAGAATCTTTATAAATAAATAATGTTAAATTATAATAAACATATAGTTAATGTTACAATACAATATTGATGTTGAAATAAATAGTATGTAAGTAACTATTATATATTTTTGAAATAACCCATATAATTGAAAAATATATAGAAATTACATTTGAATATTGTTAAATAAAACAACGATATTTATAAAAGAGATTACAAATTTAACATTTCAAAATATCAAATAATCAAGTTTTTTTTATAAAATGTTGATATGGAAGATAAATACTCAAAATATATAGTGATAATTATCCGATAAAACATTTTATTTTCTAATGAAGAATCAATAAAAAAGGATTTTTTGGATAGGTAGTGTAAATTACCATTAGATAAATATAACATAAAATTTTAAATTCATAAATTGAAAGACATATCGAACTTCTAACAACATAGTCAAATTCAAAATAGGACAAATAATTGAAAATATATGTTTTCAATAAAATACCTGACATTAGTAATTCATGACCTAAAAAAATATGGAATATATAACATATAATATCATTATAATTCTAATGAATATAATTTCAGTTATGATAAATTATTTCATTGGGGTAATATATAACCCATATAAGGAAAAATAACTATATAATATGGGATATGTCACAAAGAAATTAATTTGATATGAGAATAACCATAAGATTTATTCCCATTATCATAAATACGGTATAACAACCTTAATAATCAACATAGCTTTATTAGTAATCTATATGAAGAAATTTTTTTTTTCTTACATATATTAATTATTTAAGGTTTCTATTAATAATTTATTAACCATGCTTTGGTAATAATAATCATTGGGAGTTAATTGTTGTATTTATTCAATGTATTTTTAGGATGGGTCCTTACATTATTATAAAGTGCTCATAACCTTTATAATGGTCTTGTGATTATATATATATTTTATTGTTTTTTGTAGTCCCTTTATTATCATGGATGTTACAGTGATTGTTCTTAAAGAATCATAAATATTTTTTCTATTTATAAAAACTATGCAATGAAGAAAATTATTTTATTAATGAAAATATATATTGCTCCACTATATATTTATATAAACATCATATAATTCATTTTTAATGACATATATTAAAATTATTTATGTTTCCTTTATCATTTATGATGAATCAATTATATAATCATTCATGTAAGTTGTTAAACTTCATGAAATAAGAACATGATATAAATTAATAAGTAAGAATAAATTAAATTATTATTTTAAATACCACTTTTTTTAAAAAAAAGATTTTAAATAGATTATATTAATACGTTAAATAATATTTAAAAGGAGGTGGATGTGTAATAAATAAAACAGTTGGGGGAAATTTAATCCATTTACTAAATAACAAAATATTATATTAAGAACTATTATTAAATTTAAGGATATAATAATCTAAATTTTGACTAAAGTATTAAAAAAGTGAGATATAATTTTTAGGGATGTAAATTAGGTAGATAAAATAATGGAAAATTAAATAGGTGTATGGTTTTATGAGGGTAGATTAGGGAAATTTTAAAATTTATTTTTGAGTGTCACATTTATGAATTAAAATTCATTAATGACTGAGGATTTTAATTTTATAAGGACTGTAGAACCAAAATTGGAAATTAATAATTATAAGTTATACAATACCTTTCTTGTATAATTTTTGTAATACCTTATAGATGTTTTATCTCTTTACTAATTAGGTCGACCATTTACCTCATTTTCCCTTTATAGTGGTAACTCATTTTTTACCTTGGTAGATTATTTTTTGAAAAAATGTAATTGAAATTATTACATAATTTTGACTTGATGATTTAATAAATTAAAAAAATATCATTACAATTAGTTTTTTAAAGTGACAAAAAGTATTTAATAAAGAATGAATATTAATAAAAATTATTTTTTAGATTCATATATTTATAAACCTTACATAATTTTATTGTTTTCCTTATAAATTTACTTATAATTTGATGGTTTTTAATATAATAACCCCATCCTTATTCAACTAATAATTTCATTTTTATATGTGAATTTATTTTGTTTCATTCGCAAAGATCATTTCATGTTTAGAGTTTCACATAATTAGTTTATAAAACATTCATAACAATCCAATACATTAAAAGGTTGAAACTTCAACAAGGTATCAGTTATTAACACAACAAAATACCATTAAAATGAATCATGTTGTGCTTTTATGGATAATATTCATGTATTTTAATGTAAATTAATAATTATTTCCAATCATCATTAAAATGTGGGATAGAAATTTGAAAACAAGGGTTGAGAAGAAAAATCTCATTAAGTGATATATAAAAAAGATGAAAGATATATGATAGCCCATTTTAGAATCTTGATACCTTATAAGAGAGTTTTCCTTTGACATAATAGAAATTTATTTTGAGTAAATTTTTACATACTCATGAAAACCGATATACTACCATGTTATTTTAATGAAAAAAATTAAAAAAAAACAGAAATTCAAAATCATAATCATGAGGGTTTCTTAGAAAACATGATAACCCATTAAAATCTATTTAACAAAAACATTAAATCTTACCCATAATGGGAATAATTACTCTAAAATTTGATCATTAGAACAACTTATGAAATGAAATTATTCACATGAAAAATCAATCATAATAATAGATACTTCATATAGTTTCCTTCGAAAATCAACCTTGTATTCCTTAAAAGAACCCTTAAAAATGGAATAACCTATTTAGTTGGTTCTAAAATAATTCTCCAGAGAGCATAATCACTTACCAATAAATTGATGAAAAATTTTAGGGAGACCCATCATCTTAAAAATTAAAAATATAAAAAATACATAAAACCCATATAATATTTCATTTCCTTCATAAAATGGAATTAAATATTCCTTTTTACAAATATATAGAATCAATTTTGAATTTTAATTTTAAAATATTTTAAATTTCTTCATTCTTTAAAAAATCTATAAAAAATGAAAGAGGGATGTGAAATGAAATATTCTTTTGAAAAAATATTAAAAATATTATTCATAATAATAATAATGAAAAACATTTATTATGGTGGTAAATTATACTCAATCGGTATAAGTAAACAAATGATTCCATTTTTAATTATTAAAAGATATCAAAAATAAAAAATTTAGAATATGTGTAAAATATTTATTTTAAAAATTAATAAATAATACAGACATGTATTAAAATGTCATTGATAATAAATTTTATTTTATTAATAAAAATAATAATTTTTTTAATGGACATATATATCGTGAAAAAATATTTTGAAAATAAATCATTGAAATATTTTGAGAATTGTGTTAAGGTAATGTGACCCTTAAATTGAATCTCACTAGTCTCATATGTTATTTTATATAATTAGAATAATAAACATATGATAATTATTTTCTTTATTAATAATATTATTAAAATTTATTATTTACTTTATTTTACATAAATTTATGTTATACTTAATTTCATAATCGATTAAGTTCACATCAGAAATATCAATGAGATTTAGTTTATAACACAAAATAACATTGTTTTTACCATGAAAAATGGGGTTATGGTTAAATTAAACTTAAAATTATATAAATGTTAAATTATAAAATTTTGGAACTATATAAACTTCAAACCATCCCATAAATTTTATCTTTAACAATGAATCACATAGTTTCATGGAGACAGTATTCTGAATGTACACATGAACGATGTTTCCATTTTTCTACTAGGTGTAAAAGAATTAAGGTAGGTAATGTTTTAAATTTACAAAGTAATAAATATATTATAAATTTCATATTTATTCATTAATTACATATTTATGATCTTTCTTGTAAAGTGGAAATTAAAATGGAATGACCACGCTTTGTTATGTTTATAATCAACACATATGCATGAGTGATGTTATCCTTTTCGAATAGTTTGAAATGTAACAATGTAAGTAATATATTATCATTATTTAATTCTTATTATGAAATAAATATAATATATAATCAATTTAATAAAGTTTTTAACATCCATTTAATATTCTAGAGAATTAAAAAATACATGGCCTTGTCGAGTTGGCAGTCTACAAATATGGATGTGGGATTTAATCATTTCCCATAATGTGGATAATTAGATGAAAAGTGGTTATAACATAAATAAAATAAATTAAAAATATATAAAATATACTCTTTTTATTATAAAATTATGGTTTATTAATATTTTAATGATGTGTAAGAAGACATAAAATTAAAATACTTGGTTAATAACTTTAAATATTTTTTAACAAACTCTTTAGGTTCATACCTAAATACATAAAATAATGGCATTGTGATAAAAATACGACACCTTGGAAACAAATATGGATTTTTTGAAGTGATTTTTATCATTATTTTCTATGATAGGAGGCTCTTTAGGATTTGATAAAAAGGATATGGGTTTCTATTTATATGTACATGAGATGACACACTTGTAATATTAGAAATAATTAAAATATATTAATGTCTTACGCGCGCGTAATGGATCCAGAATTGAAATTTCATTAATATAGGATAAGAGAAGGTCATTAAATGACCATAAAATAGGATTCATAGTAGTGTTTAGGTAATTTTAAACTCTCTTGTTTGAGTTTAAACACTTTTAACCTGTTTTAAATTTCACCATTTCAACTAACATTTTTTTACGAAGCTAACTATTTATAATGACTAACAATAAAGATGACCACATTAACAAATTTTAGACTATTTATAATAATATATATTATATTTTCTCTAATAAAATTTATATATGTTTCATCAATTTAGTTTAAAAAGTGACCGACAAAATTCTATAATAAATGGTATTCCAGAAAGAAAATAATTTTAATTATGAAATAGTCTTTATACAAAACTGAAATATCATATTGATTAAAATGAAATTAATTGGATTATATTTAATCAAACTGATATAATGAAATTAAAAAAATCCAAAACAACATAATACAATTAATATTTATTATTGTAAAGAGAGTTTTCATAAAAAATTGGTATTTTCACCATTCATTGAAAATTTAACCTTTTTAAAAAAATCATAAAATCTGACCTTAAGATAAAATTTATTTTCTTATTTTTAAAATGATATAATTTTTATAAAAAATAATATCTAAATGTTTTATATGTTAAATTTAATATCAAAAACACAAAATATAATGAATCCCATTTTCGATGAAAATGTAAATTTGAAGAATAAAATGACTTTATTTCCATTCATTTACTAATAAAGATAATAAAATAAATTTTAATACATTAAATTGAATATATAATAATTTTATTTCATTAGAGTAATTAATAAATAGTGATTAATCGAATATATTTAGAATAAAATACATTGTGGATATAAGAAATTTGGGATGTAAAATATATCTTTAACTAAAAAATTATTTTATCCTAATTTCTAAATAATTAATAATCAATTGATAATTAAATGTTCATTTTATTTAACAAAAATTATTAATGTAGTGAATAATAATTTTATTCATATTAATACTCACCAATGAAACTATTATGTCATAATTGTTATATTTAAATAAAAATATATCATGTTTTGTTTAAATTTAATTTTATATATATAAAGACTATAAAATATATTATTTAAAGAAATACGTTATGAAATAATTGGTTGTTACATTATTACATATAAATAAATTTCATCCCCATTATTTTATCCCATGCCTGATAAAAGTTTTTAAATAATTTTCAATATAAATTCTATGGAGTGAAAGATAAAACATATGATCAAGAAAGGAAAACATTTTTAATATCCAAAAATACCATTGTTGAAAACCCACATCATAAAAATGAATAATATAAATATATTTCAAAAATAAAGAAATTTAAAATTTAAGGTCATAATAAATAACTCATCATCAAGTTACCAAATGATGAAATCATTAGTAGGAAGTGAAAATATAGATATGGAGAAGAAAATTACATCTACAGATTGATAAAGATTGATAGATTAAATGGTAATGATATAGTTATTTTTTAGAGAACCATAAATAGTTAGGGAACAAATAAGACCATAAATTCATCAGAAATAAAGGTATAAGGAAAAAAAAATTCATGATCATTTTTTTCTAAAGTTTATAGATAATTTTACTATTATGATAGGGAGCATAAGAAAATATAGATTCCAAATTTTATTAATTTTATAATAATAATAGTATTATTTGTTTTTTCTTCGAACAATTTAAACATTGATCTAATATCTTACTCCAATATAAGAATATTCATGTTGAGTTCTTAATTATTAAAAATTTAAAATTAACATTTAATCGATTATAATATCCAGAATGTGATGGAATTTTATTTTTCATGCCTCTATCAAATATTAAAAATCAAATAAAATATTTACATATGGTAAGATAATGTTAATTTGGGGAAATAATATCTTAATCTCAAAAGTCTCATCAATAACAACCAATGTTAATCATTAAAAATTACCTAAATTTCCAACAATTAAAATATTAAAAATATTCTAAAACATGTTCAAGACCCAAAACTAAAAAAGTAATTTTCATATATTCTTTTTATATAAATTTAATATCTGTCTTCAGAAAAAATTATCCCCTCAAAAATCCATATATGAAAAATTATTCTTGAATCATATGATATCAAAAAATATCTAATATTTCCCATAAATGGCCAGAATAACCATACAAAAATAAAATCAAATATACCTCAAAAATAAAATTCCACTTATATTCTTGAAATAAAATATCATCTTAGAAAAAAAATATTTCAATTGGGCTTAATCATATAATTTTTCCCAAAAATAGTGAAATTTAACAGAAATATCATTAATCCTATACTCACTATATCATTTTTTAATCCCATAATTCATATGTTCCAAAAATATAAAAACCCTTTATTACCAATCCACCATAATTACCTTAGAATCAAATATAATCATACCCCTTGTGGTCATCAATAGCTTTAAGTATATGCCCCAAAAATATAAAATCATTTCCCCTCAAATAAAAAATTTACTGAAACACAAGTTAAACCGTAGGGATATATGTACCTCAATCATTTATCAAAATTCGTTAAATTTATCCCATTTTACTCCCATCATATAAAACATAAAAATATTATTAATGTATTTAAGACTATGATTATCTAGCAATTTATCACAATATCGTAACTCTTGATTCCTTACTTGTAGATACTTCAACATTTCAAGGTAATTTACAATTCATTAACCATTATTTTCCATCACATTCTCTAAAAATTTCTTCATAAAATAAAAAATTTAAATCATGTACAATTATTCATCTATATTATAACATAACATAAAAAATATTATATACAATTGATAAATTGTTCGTAATTTCATCAACAGTAGCTCTAATGGAATTAGATATTACTAAACCATTATATTTGTGGTCTTGGTCATCCCCTAATTGAGATTTCTCCCAAGAACAAAGATTCTAATTATGACCATGCTCCTTATATTTTAACAATTTAATTTTTACATTGGGAAGAACATTATTCCCCTTTATAGTTTTAACAAAACTCCCCCTTTTTCATAGTATTTTTATTGATTTATACCCTCCTATAAATTATATAAAATATCTTCTCATTCCTTTAGGAATTTTACCTATGTTATATATAACGACCCATACTTTACATACATTGTTAATACTTCAAAATTGAAGCACACTTATTACAACATATGACAAAACCACAAAGGACCATATAGGTATAGTGTCTTTAGAAACTGGGAAACATAAACAACTGGTTCATAAATCTTCTACAGTGTATCTCATTTATTTCATCATGTCTAGGGTGCCTTTTAGCATATTCTACTTAATATCCATCTTCCTGACCTGGGGAAAAGAAAACATAAAAGGGTGAGCTCAAATGCTCAGCAAGGGAAAATAAAGGAAATAGAAATCATATCATATCTTTTTGAAAATCATAACCTGCAAAAGAGATCATAATATATTAACATGGAATAAATCATAGAAGTGAAAATGAGATCCCCATAATCATAACATGAAACTTGAAACTTTGTGGCATGCACACATAATCATGGAAAATCATTTCTTGTTAGTCATGACTCATTGCCAAGACTATCTTAGTGGACAAAGTCCCTTTCTGAACCGAGTCACCCTCGTTCCAGTCCTGTTTCACTGAACCGGTATAACCTACCATTTCAGCCATGTCTATCTCATGAGATATAAAATCTTTACCCAATGCATTGGAGGGAGATATAGGTCCCACCCATCTTATAATGAATCCTTTCTTATGTGTGCCACATAATCATAAACCATACATCATAGCATAACCCATGTAATAAAAATGGGATTCTTAAACAACATGACATCATAAAACAATTCATATAAGATAAATAAAAAAAATATTTCCATCACAACATAATCAAATCCATGTAATAATAGGGATAAAAACAGAACCCTTTTATTAACTTAGATGGAAAATAATTTTGATAAAATACTTGAACTCCATTCTTGAGGAAAATATCATTTCTACTTCAAAAACACATTTCCTTTCTTAACATGTCATACAATTTTAATCTAAAAGAAGTTGATTAAAAATAAACTTCAATACATGTAAATGAAACTTCTTGGAAATAATGTTTTAGAAATCCATTCATGCCGTATAAGTTAAAAAAACATTCTTCGCGTACTTTTGTCGGAAAAGTCAAAAAAGTACCTCGTACGAAAAACGACAAAAGATTACTTTCATTTATTTTACTAAAAACTCACTGAAGGGTAAAATTGGATTTAAATTATTTTAAGTGGATGGAAACAACATTATATATTGATGGAACATGGATGTGGATGATAAAATACACCCCAGTAAATGCCAAAGTAAAAACAATCTCGGATAAAAATGAGATTGTGATATTTTCCCTTACCTTAGGTCCGATTTGCTTTGTACGTGTCCGAAGCTCATGTATAATGGTTTAAATAATGTAATTGACTTATTCCAGAATCATGCATATTGATATGATATCATATATGGTCATATTCTTAGCTTCTTACTAATAATATTTCATTGTTACTTGTTACTCGGGTCTTTATTGCCTTTTGTTCTTATGCGTGTTTTGCCGAATAAATTCTTATTCTTATTTTAAGGTTATAGATAACTTATATCCAGAATGGTATTAGTGTAACATATATCATATTTATTCATTCAATTCATTTATATAATTACTATGTAATGATGATCATGTAGAACGAGTCGCATCACATCGTGGAGACGGTATTCCGTACGTACGCACGAGTGATGATATCGTTCCTATGATCGTGGAATTGTATTGGAGTATATATATATTATTTCTGTACCAATATTAATTTATAATAATCATAAATAGTTACTCATTACACCATTATACCCATCCTTGTAAGGTGATGGTGGAAAATAGATTACACCACGGCGTGGAGACGGTATTCCGTACGTACGCACGCGCGGTGATTTCATTTTTCCGTAGGATGGATAGAAGGTGAATTAGGGTTGTTTCATATTTATAAAAACATATAAGTATGTAAGTAATTCTGATGTTATTACTTTATCATGAAACAACTAAAGAAGAAGAAGTTAAAGAAGAAAGAAATTGAAAAGATCGGTAATGGATATTACCTCTTCTTTGGAATGCTTCTTTGAATCCTCCACTTAGGGAACTAAGATTGGTATTTGAAGAAGACCAGGAACTCTAGGATTATTCTAGGGAAGTGTAGAGGAGAAAATGTTAGGTTTTGGCCGAGCTTGAGTGCTCAAATTGGTGTGAGGAGGAGGGGGAGGAGGTGCCCTTTTATAAGGGAGGAGAGGGGCACCTTAGGAATATCTCAAAATATTATTTTATATTAAGGTCAAAATCGGTTTATAATGGTTCCAAAGGGTCTTATTTCGAAGATAAAGTGGAAATGGGTCTAAATCCTATCAACAAATAGGATTTAGACAAGTTTACGGTCTTATTTTAACCTTATCAATTAGATTTAACTCTAAGTTAAATATTTTAAATTTTACCGTGTCTTTTTGTTTTCTTTCACTATATGGTTAATGAACTTACTATAACATGCCAAAAGAACCCCAAATTATTTATTATTAATATATATATATCCTTATCTAAGTCATTTGGCCGAACCATAGATTTTTAGGAATAAAATAACAATTAATAATATAATATTTGATTTAAAAACTATTTTGTGTCAATTTTGACACTATTTGATATATGATTTTTTTGAAAGTCATAACAGAATTATATGTTCGAAACAAGTTGATTAAATCAACAATAATAGATCATAGTAACCTATAAAATTAGTGTAATTCATAAAAAGTCTCAAATTACATTTATTTTGGTGTTTATAACATCAATTATGTCAATATTTCATAAATAAGATAATTGCTGCATCATAATTGTGTCATAAATAAATTAACATATTTAATGTCTAAAAATTATAAATAAAATACCATTATGTAGGAAATCCTTTTATCTTTCTAATGAATATTTATAGTCGAATTTATCTTATGTATAACCCCATATTAAAAATGATTTACTTATTAAACATTGATTTTAACTATTTTAACCCTTCTTTAAATAAATTAATAATAAATGTCCTAATCTACACCAAGTGGGCCTAATGGTCATATTTTATTCATAAGGTTGTTTTTAGTCGAATTACACTTATCCAATAGAATTAGGACATGTGTTAGGGTAATAGTAATATCATATTTACCCCTATTTACTGTTAACTGCGGTAAAAAAAGTAAAAAGTTACTATTCACCAAAAAATTATTTTTATCTCATTGAACCACATTTTACTTACTGATATCAACCGTGTCTGTCGAATTTTCGAAATTCCATTCACAGAATCGGTAAAATTAAGTTTTATGCAAAATTCAGTTTTTAACCAACCACTTAGTGGTTTCACTATTCATCAAAAATTGAAAGTTTTTAGAAAAATACCAAAATTTCACCCTAGGCTAATTTCGGTATTCCAAATCCAAAAATGAAGTCCATTTTGAAAAATAAAATTTATTAAATTTCAAAAATTGGTTATTACTATTCATAACGGCTAGTTTTATTAATATTTTAATAGCATATCGTTGTTTAGTGAAACTCGGTATTGCGTACGACGCAAGCTATCGAGGAAGGTCGTGATTGCGTGTAAAGTAAGCCAAGCTAGTATGTAGTGAAAGATTTCATTGATGATATATAAAAAGAAAATATTACTCATAAAAATCTCGGGTGTTACATTCTACCCCCCTTAAAAAGAATTTCGCCCTCGAAATTCGTCACTTTGTAACAAACAGATGAGGATACTTCTCCCTCATCATATCCTCAAGCTCCCATGTAGCTTCTTCAAGTTGGTGGTTCCTCCATAAAACTATTACCAATCGAGTGGTCTTGTTTCGTAGGACTTTTTCGCTACGATCCAGAATCTCTATCGGTTGTTCTTCATAAGAAAGATCTTGCTCCAGCGGTGCAACTTCTGAGCTGAGTACATGTGAAGGATCAGGTATGTACTTTCTCAGGAGAGATACATGGAACACATCGTGAACTTGAGAGAGATTTGGTGGAAGCGCCAATCGGTAAGCTACCTTTCCAACACGATCCAGTATTTCTAAAGGACCGAATATATCTAGGGCTCAACATCCCCTTCTTTCCAAATCTCATAACCCTCTTCCAGGGAGATATTTGTAAGAACACTTTATCACCCACTTCAAACTCTAGGTCTTTTCTTTGATTGTCGGCATAACTTTTCTGTCGACTCTGAGCTGCTCTTATGTGTTGTGGAATAGATCTGACCTTTTCTTCCATTTCATCAACGAGATCAGGTCCTAATAGCTTTCTTTCCCCAACTTCATCCCAGCAAGTTGGAGTCCCGCATTTCTTTCCATAGAGAGATTCATAAGGAGCCATCTGAATACTGGAGTGAAAACTATTATTATAAGAAAATTCCACCAAAGGTATGTGTTGATCCCAACCTCCTTTGGAATCCATAGAGAAAGCTCTCAACATATCTTCTAGGGTTTGAATTGTTCTCTCAGACTGACCGTCTGTCTGGGGATGATAAGCAGTGCTGAAACTCAACTCTGTATCCAGAGTTTGCTGAAGACTTCGCCAGAACTTCGAGGTAAATCTCGGATCCCGATCCGATATAATAGAAAGTGGTACTCCATGCAATCTTACCACTTCCTTTACATATATCCTGGAAAGCTGATCTAGAGAGAAATCCTCTCTAATAGCAATGAAGTGTGCAGACTTGGTAAGACGATCAACTATGACCCAGATAGCATTATTGCCTTTGGATGTTTTAGGAAGTCCTGTGACAAAGTCCATAGTGATGTTTTTCCATTTCCATTCGGGTATGGGTAATGGTTGTAAAATCCCCTTAGACTTTTGTCTCTCAGCTTTAACTTGTTGACAAACCAAGCATCGAGAGACATATTCAGCAACATCTCTTTTCATGCCATCCCACCAGAAGTACTCTTTCAGGTTCCTATACATCTTCGTGCTTCCAGGATGAATAGAGAATGAAGAACTATGAGCCTCATCCAGCAGCTCCTTCTTTAATTCGGGGATGGGAGGAACAAAAACCCGATTCCTAAACTTTATTATCCCATCACAATCAAGGTTGAATTCAGGAACATTTCTCACCTTCTTTTTTAACTCTACATCTTCTTTCTGTGCCTCTTTAATCTTCACATGTATAGATGGTTGAACATTCATTTGAGAAAGATAAGATTTTTCCCCTTCCATTATAATTCCATGATCCATCCTTTCTAAATCCATAAATATTGGATCTTTTGTGATCCTCATCATGGATAAACTAGCATGTTCTTGTCGACTTAATGCATCTGCCACCTTGTTTTCTTTCCCAGGGTGGTAATGGATTGAGCAGTCATAATCCTTAATCAGCTCCAACCATCTTCTTTGACGCATATTCAACTCCTTTTGTGTGAAAATATACTTTAAACTTTTATGATCAGTATAAATATCACACATTTCACCATAAAGGTAATCCCTCCAAATCTTTAATGCAAAGATTACCGCAGCCAACTCCAAATCATGTGTTGGGTAATTTTGCTCATGGATTTTCAACTGTCGTGAGGCATAAGCTATCACCATATCATTTTGCATAAAAACACACCCCAATCCCTTCTTGGATGCATCACTGTAGATCACAAACCTTTATCCACTACAAGGCAGTGTGAGCACAGGTGCACTGGATAACCTTCTTTTCAACTCCTTGAAATTCTCTTCACATTCCTCTGTCCAAACAAACTTAACTCCTTTCCGAGTCAACTTGGTGAGTGGATTAGATAATCGTGAAAAATCATTTACAAAACGTCGATAATATCCAGCCAAACCAAGAAAACTTCGGATCTCAGTTACTGTTGTTGGTCTTGACCATATTTCAATAACCTCTGTTTTTGCTGGATCCACAGATATCCCCTCTTTTGAGATTATGTGACCCAAAAATGAAACTTTTTGAAGCCAAAATTCACACTTGGTAAATTTGGCATAAAGATTCTCCTTTCTCGGGGTCTTCAATATAATTCTCAAGTGATCTTCATGATATTCCTTCCTCTTTGAATAGACAAGAATATCGTCTATAAAGACTACCACAAATTGATCAAGATAGTCTCTAAATACTCTATTCATTAGATCCATGAAGATAGCAGGGGCATTAGTAAGACCAAATGGCATCACTGTAAATTCGTAGTGTCCATACCTTGTACGTAAAGCCGTCTTTGGTATATCCTCCCTTTTGACCCTTAATTAATGATACCCTGAATGAAGATCAATCTTGGAAAATTATTGAGCTCCACGTAGTTGGTCAAATAAGTCATCAATGCGTGGGAGATGATATTTGTTCTTGATAGTGATCTAGTTAAGTTCTCGATAATCAATGCAGAGTCTCATTGATCCATATTTCTTCTTAACAAATAGAACAGGTGCTCCCCAAGGTCACGCACTAGGGCATATGAATCCCTTATCAAGATTCTCTTGGAGTTGCTTCTTCAATTCCTGCAACTCAATTGGGGCCATTCTATAAGATGTCTTTGAAATAAGAAAAGCACCCGGTACGAGTTCTATTGAAAACTCAACTTCACGATTTGGTGGAAGACCCGGTAATTCCTCTGGAAAGACATCATCAAACTCTCATACGATGGGCATATTCTTAATCGTAAGTTTCTCACCAACCATTTGAGATAAATAACCTTCATTTAGTGGAATCAACACCCATAAGATGGATGGAATTTACACTGGAAGGTTATATTCATCCTTGCATCGATAGACGATCGTAGATTGATCTGGAATATGAAATGTGACTTCCCTTCTTTGGAAATTGATATGATCTCCATGTAGAGAAAGCAAATCCATGCCAAGAATCACATCAAATTACACTAAAGGAAGGATCACAAGATTTGCAGGAAGCACATTCCCACAAACTTCGATCAGAGAAGAATTATAAACTTTTGATGCGACTGTTGTGCCATTAGGTGTTGTCACAGCTAACTCAACATCTAATTGTTGAGGTAATATGGTGATACCCTTAGAAAATTCATTAGAAATAAAAGAGTGGGTTGATCCAGAATCAAATAAAACATTTTCTACTTTAGAGTGGATGGTAATTGTACCTTTCACCACTTCGTTATCATACTCCACATCGCTGATAGAAATTGCATGTGACTTTCCTTTGTCTTTAGCCTTAAGATTTTGTTGACGTCGACCATCATCATCAACCCTTGGATTTGGGAATTGATTGGCATAATGCCCCATCTCCTTGAAATTGAAACATTGAAGTGTAGTAGGTTCATTTTGTGTATCCCTTCCTTTGTTTGCATCATTAGACATCTTCTTCCCATTATCGCTGCATTCAAATGCCCGATGACCTTCCTTTCCACATTTGAAACATTTACTTGTCCCTTTAAGACAACTCCCTCCATGTATCTTTCCACACATTGAGCATAAGGGAAAGCTCATCTTCTTTTCAGTGTGCTCTTTAGATTTTCCTTTGAATTCCATCTTCCTCTTCTTATCAAACCCATGTGACTGATGGGTTACTCCAATCTCCATCTCGACTTTGAGAGCACATCGAATGATTTCCTCATAGCTATTGAAGTCCCTTATGGCTAACTCCCTTCGAAGACTTGGTTTTAAGCCACTAAATAATCGATCGATCTTACTCTCAGGTTGGATAATAATACCAGAATCTTACCTTGAAAGTCTTGTAAAATTTGCTTTATAGGTACCAACAGATTCATCATCCCTTTGCTTCAGTTCAAGGAACTCTTTCTCCATCTTTGTTCGGAGAATACGAGGGAAGTACTTATTGAAAAATAAGTTCTTCAACTCGTCCCATTCAATAGACTCAATTTCATCCCTTTGCCTCGTATTCTTAATAAGATTCCACCATTGATCAGCATCTCCTTCCAAACGATACACTGCTAGGATGACTTTATCATGTTCAGAACATTGAAGAACTGAAAATATCTTTTCAGTAGTACTAATCCATTGTTCACCAACTAATGGATCAGTAGACCCGCTGAAAGAAGGTGGACGCTGCCTCATGAAGGATTCAACAGAATGTTGCTCCTTCCTTTTCTCGTTTGAAAGTCCTGCATGATTCATAGCTTGAGAAAGTTGTGTGAGCATGGCTATAAGATTTTTCATTCCAGCTCCCATATCGTTTGGTTGCTTAGGGGGACAATCATTGCATTGCCCATCGCATTCCGCATTAACACAGTTCCTTCGGGTTCCATCCATTGACTAAAACCAAGAAGAATAGTGTGAGCAACACTAATTATAATTGGAAAACCACATAATCAAGGATAAAATTTCAAACTTAAGGTCTTATCCTAGGGTATTCATGGCCATTTCTAAAACACTAAGATTATGTTCTATGCTTAGACTTATCCTTAGGGTTCTTACTAAGAATTTCACATCCTAGTTTCCAAATGTTGACTATACCTTTCCTCTGATACCAACTATAACGACCCATACTTTACATACATTGTTAATACTTCAAAATTGAAGCACACTTATTAAAACATATGACAAAACCACAAAGGACCATATAGGTATAGTGTCTTTAGAAACTGGGAAACATAAACAACTGGTTCATAAATCTTCTACAGTGTCTCCCATTTATTTCATCATATCTAGGGTCCCTTTTAGCATATTCTACTTAATATCCATCTTCCTGACCTGGGGAAAAGAAAACATAAAAGGGTGAGCTCAAATACTCAGCAAGGGCAAATAAAGGAAATAAAAATCATATCATATCTTTTTGAAAATCATAACCTGCAAAAGAGATCATAATATATTAACATGGAATAAATCATAGAAGTGAAAATGAGATCCCCATAATCATAACATGAAACTTGAAACTTTTTGGCATACACACATAATCATGGAAAATCATTTCTTGTTAGTCATGACTCGTTGCCAAGACTATCTTAGTGGACAAAGTCCCTTTCTGAACCGAGTCACCCTCGTTCCAATCCCGTTTCACTGAACCGGTATAACCTACCGTTCCAGCCATGTCTATCTCATGAGATATAAAATCTTTACCCAATGCATTGGAGGGATATATAGGTCCCACCCATCTTATAATGAATCATTTCCTATGTGTGCCACATAATCATAAACCATACATCATAGCGTAACCCATGTAATAAAAATGGGATTCTTAAACAACATGACATCATAAAAAAATTCATATAAGATAAAGAAAAAAAATATTTCCATCACAAAATAATCAAATCCATGTAATAATAGGGATAAAAACAGAACCCTTTTATTAACTTAGATGGAAAATAATTTTGATAAAATACTTGAACTCCATTCTTGAGGAAAATATCCTTTCTACTTCAAAAACACTTTTCCTTTCTTAACATGTCATACAATTTTAAACTAAAAGAAGTTGATTAAAAATAAACTTGAATACTTGTAAAGGAAACTTCTTGGAAATAATGTTTTAGAAATCTACTCATGCCGTATAAGTTAAAAAAAAACATTCTTCGCGTACTTTTGTCGGAAAAGTCAAAAAATTACCTCATACGAAAAACTACAAAAGATTCCTTTCATTTCTTTTACTAAAAACTCACCGAAGGGTAAAATTGGATTTAAACTATTGTAAGTGGATGGAAACAATATTACATATTGATGGAACATGGATGTGGATGATAAAATACCCCCCAGTAAATGCCAAAGTAAAAAAAATCTCGGATAAAAATGAGATTGTGATATTTTACCTTACCTTAGGTCCGATTTGCTTTGTACGTGTCCAAAGCTCCTGTATAATGGTTTAAATAATGTTATTGACTTATTCCAGAATCATACATATTGATATGATATCATATATGGTCATATTTTTAGCTTCTTACTAGTAATATTTCATTGTTACTTGTTACTCGGGTCTTTATTGCCTTTTGTTCTTATGCGTGTTTTGCTGAATAAATTCTTATTCTTCTTTTAAGGTTATAGATACCTTATATCCAGAATGGTATTAGTGTAAAATATATCATATTTATTCATTCAATTCATTTATATAATTACTATTTAATGATGATCATGTAGAACGAGTCGCATCACATCGTGGAGACGGCATTCCGTACGTACGCACGGGTGATGATATCGTTCCTATGATCATGGAATTGTATTAGAGTATATATATATTATTTCAGTATCAATATTACTTTATAATAATCATAAATAGTTACTCATTACACCATTATACCCATCCTTGTAAGGTGATGGTGGAAAATAGATTACACCACGGCGTGGAGACGGTATTCCGTACGTACGCACACGCGGTGATTTCATTTTTTCGTAGGATGGATAGAAAGTGAATTAGGGTTGTTTCATATTTATAATATCATATCATTATGTAAGTAATACTGATGTTATTACTTTATCATGAAACAACTAAAGAAGAAGAAGTTGAAGAATAAAGAAATTGAAAAGATCGGTAATGGATATTACCTATTCTTTGGAACGCTTCTTTGAATCCTCCACTTAGGGAACTAAGATTGGTCTTTGAAGAAGACCAGGACCTCTAGGATTATTCTAGGGAAGTGGAGAGGATAAAATGGCAGGGGTTGGCCGAGCTTTAGTGCTCCAATTGGTGTGAGGAGGAGGGGGAGGAGGTGCCCTTTTATAAGGGAGGAGAGGGGCACCTTAGGAATATCTCAAAATATTATTTTATATTAAAGTCAAAATCGGTTTATAACGGTTCCAAAGGGTATTATTTCGAAGCTAAAGTGGGTATGGATCGAAATACTATCAACCAATAGGATTTAGACAAGTTTAGGGTCTTATTTTAACCTTTTCAATTAGATTTAACTCTAAGTTAAATAATTTAACTTTTACCATGTCTTTTTGTTTTCTTTCACTGTATGGTTAATAAACTTACTATAACAAGACAAACGAACCCCAAATTATTTATTATTAATATATATATATCCTTATATAAGTCATTTGTATGAACCTTATATTTTTAGGAATAAAATAACAATTAATACTATAATATTTTATTTAAAAACTATTTTGTGCCAATTTTGACACTATTTGATATATGATTTTTTTGAAAGTCATAACAGAATTATATGTTCGAACCAAGTTGATTAAATCAACAATAATATATCATAGTAACCTATAAAATTAGTTTAATTCATAAAAAGTCTCAAATTACATTTATTTTGGTGTTTATAACATCAATTATGTAAATATTTCATAAATAAGATAATTACTGCATCATAATTGTGTCATAAATAAATTAACTTATTTAATGTATAAAAATTATAAATAAAATACCATTATGTAGGAAATCCTTTTAGCTTTCTAATGATTATTTATATTCGAATTTATCTTATTTATAACCCCGTATTAAAAATGATTTACTTATTAAACTTTGATTTTAACTATTTTAACCCTTCTTTAAATAAATTAATAATAAATGTCCTAATCCAACCCAAGTGGGCCTAAATGGTCATATTTTATTCATAAGGTTGTTTTTAGTCGAATTACACTTATCCAATAGAATTAGGACATGTGTTAGGGTAATAGTAATATCATATTTACCCCTATTTACTATTAATTGCGGTAAAAAAGTAAACAGTTACTATTCACCAAAAAATTATTTTTATCTCATTGAACCACATTTTACTTACTGATATCAACAGTGTTTGTCGAATTTTCGAAATTCCATTCACAGAAGCGGTAAAATTATGTTTTATGCAAAATTCAGTTTTTAACCTACCACTTAGTGGTTTCACTATTCATCAAAAATTGAAAGTTTTCAAAAAAATACCAAAATTTCACCCTAGGCTAATTTCGGTATTCCGAATCCAAAAATGAAGTCCATATTTAAAAATAAAATTTATAAAATTTCAAAAATTGGTTATTACTATTCATAACGGCTAGTTTTAATAATATTTTAATAGTATATCGTTGTTTAGTGAAACTCGGTATTGCGTACGACGCAAGCTATCGAGGAAGGTCGCGATTGCGTGTAAAGTAAGCCAAGCTAGTATGTAGTGAAAGATTCCTTTGATGATATATAAAAACAAAATATTACTCATAAAAATCTCGGGTGTTACATTATACTTGTAATTTTTATGATATATTGGATGTTAAATCATTTTACCTTATTTATATTCATCACCTGACATTCCATGTAATGCAATGTTTCAATTTTTGGTGTATTAGGAATCACACCAAGGTGGAGGTTCTGGATAATAAATCATGATTGATAGTTAGGAATAACCATAAGAGGTGTAACTACGGATCCAATTCTATATTTTTATCATTTATAAAAACACCACATTTTCTGTCACGTCTATTTTTAATTGGGTTCTTACTGGTTTGATTTATTTACAAAAGTAAAAATAGGTAGTGTGATTATATCAAATAAAATCACAATAAACCATCTTATGAGGTGGATAATGAAAAAAATACCATTAACAAATCATATTCTATTAAAATATTTCAATTTCTAAAAAATACGCAAAATTATTCATAAAATACTAACATTTTCCTTTATATCATCCTTTTAACGTATGATTAAATAACATCGTAACCACAAATGTTAGCTAAACCCTTTCATAGGTACTATATATAAGAACCAGATTGTCATTCAAACCATAATTTAATTTTTAAGAAAATATTTTTTTCTCATTCCTAAATATATTTTTATGTTTATTAGTTTGAATAATTAGTGCTAATCTCTTACTTAATAAACCCTTACATTATAAGGTGTAAACTTCTACAAATTTTCATCATTTTTACTAATAATTTTTTAAAATTGAACAACATTTTCATTTCATGTAAAATGATCAGGATTTTCTTGAAGAATAAATCATTTTTCATACTCATCAAAAATAAATTTGGAAAACATTTGAAACATGGGTTGAGTATATAAATCTCAATAAGGGACATATAAAATAAAAACATAAACCCATTATTACACTTAAAATAAAAAATATCTCATAAGATAGTTTCTATTTAACATAATTAGCATTGAGCTCAATTAATCATTTCTTTACTAATAAAATCATCGTTAAATATTATTATTTCCACAAAACACATTATATGAAATGTTAAATGAAAACTCATAATCTGAAGGGTTTCTTAGTGAAATTGATAACTAATGAAAAACATTTTATTAAAACCAGACTCTTTTACCCATAAAGGGTATAATCATTATATTAATGAAAATATCATCATATTATCTTATTAAATAAAAATATTTCCATGAAAAAAATGGTAGCAATCATAGTAATTTCATATATTTTACTTGGGAAATCATTATCCTATAACCCTTACAAGAACCCCTAAAATTGAATAACCACATTTGTTAATTCAAATATAATTCCCAAGAGGTTATAATATGTAGCCAAAGCATATTAGATCTATACAATGATGAAATTACATCATTAATACTTTTATAGGAACAAAAACGAAACAAAAAATATTGAATATTTCATTTACATTATAGAATCTAATAAAATATTGTATTTAACACATATGTAGTAGCAATTTTAGGATTTACTTGAAAATAAGTATAAACGTCCTTTTTCATTGAAGAAATTATAATAAAAAATTGTCTAAAAGAGGGGAAATGGGTTATTTAATTGATAAGAAATTAAAAATAATGATAAATATTATTAAGGAATAATTTTAATGGAAGACATAAATTAAAATCATAATGTATACGTTATAAAAGTTTTCATTCATGCTAATATTAAAATATTAAAAATAAACCATTTGAAAATGTTTAAAATAAATATTTTAAACCCATTATAATGATATTAAAATATATATTAAAAAGAATATGAACATAAATTTTTTTAAACTATAAATATACATGAAATATTTTCGAGAACATGTATATAGTGCAAATTTATTTATATAATAAATCTTTAATACATTTAAAATGATTTTTTTAGGTAACGTATCCCTTTCCACAAGTCTAAAATTTCATGAATATTATTTATCTTTCATAATAAAAAAAATTATTTATTTAAATACACATTAAACTTTTTGAATATTCTAATTAAATTTATTTCACTTAAATACATTTTATTAATAATTATTTTATCAATTAATCTCACATAAGACGTTATGAGGATTTTTAGTTTATAACCACAAAAATAACATTTTCTTTTTAACCATGGAAATATGTTGATATGGTTATGTTAAATCAATATTCATAAAATATTTATAATTATCATATATATATACATTAATTAAACATGTGAAACCAACCATTCAAGTCATCCTTTAAAAATGAATAGCATTATTTCATGGATAATGTAATACTTATATATATATCAATGATATTTCAATTGTTTTATTGGGTGGGAAATAATTAAGAATGAAAATATATTAATTTTATAGAATCATAAATATGTTATAAATTAAATTTTTACTAATTAGATCCATTTTTATTATTATCCTTATAATCTAGAAAACAATAAGTGAATCATATTTCTTTATGGAAGAGGTATTCCAAAAATATGCATGAGAAAGGTTAATGTTTCTTAGGGGTGGAAGGATAATGAAGTTTGAAAATATTATCATTATAGAATAATAATAATTTTATAAATATCATTTATATTCATTTTAACAAAAATATTATACAGTCATGTAATCTGGAGATGAAAATCAAAACACATAGCTTTGTGGAGATGGTAGTCCCCACATATAAAGGAGTTATGTTTTTATTTCCCATTAGACGGATAAGTAAATAAAAGTTGGTTGTATCATAATAATAATCACATAGAAGTATATGAATGATATTTATGTTATTATTTCTTCAAGGATGATGAATATTTTATGTAGGTATAACAGAAAATAAAAAACAGTTCTTGGTTAATAACTATAACCCTTCTTCAGACAACCCCATTAGGTTTACAGCTAAAACAATTGTAGGATAGTATTATAATCAAAATTAATATCAAGGATGTTTTTAGGGTGATATAAATTTAATTTTCCATGTATTGGTTTATATAATATGTTATTTATGTGTAGAGGAAATAATATTGGGTGTCCTCTTCTCTAAGTAGGGGCAGAGAATATATATGAGATTAATTAAAAAGATTAAAATATCTTATTTTTACTCATGAAAAATGTACCAAAAATGGATAACTTTCAAGGAACATATGTTAGAGGTCTGAAATATGGTGAATTTTTTTATAGATTTTTAGGTCATTATACCCTTATCATTATAGTTTTATACAACTATACATGTTTTAACTCTTACCATAACAACTGCTTTTTTTACCAATGTTACAATTCATAAGGACCAAAAATGAATTTGGACTCATTTAAATTTTTTAGGTCCATATTCATAATATATAGTCCATAATATTTATATATTTTTTAAATTAATTTATAAATAAACACATAAAACATAATGAAAATGGTCTTCTAGAAAGTATATTCACTATGTATAAAAATATTTTTATACAGAATTGAACTATAGTATCAAATATAATGACATGGGATATATTATTTTTTAAAAAAATAATTAATTTATATTTAAAACAAATAAATAATAATAATAATATTTAAATACATGAAAATAATGGACAAAATCCTATAAAATACAATGTTTTCACTATTAACTTAAAGTTTATTCCTTCCAGAAAAATTAAAAAATTTAAACTTGAGGAAATTTTAAAATAATGACTTAAAAATTTATAAATTTTTTTGGGGAACGAAATATATAAATGTGACAAAAATTACTTATAATAGACATGCAAAAAATGAAATGAATTTTTTTCATATATTTTATTTTTGAAGAATGAAATGACCCTATTATTATCGATTTAATTATAACCATAATTTAATGAATACAATTCTACTTAATCTAATATATAATTGACTTATGTCATTAGAATGATTATAAATTAGAATAAATGAAATCTATTAATATTGAAACACTTTCAGCATATAAATGAATATATTTGAAAAATATTTATTTTCCCAAAAAAATAATTTATATTCACTTATGACCGATTGATAATTACTCCAAAATTGAATATTAAATTTATTATGTAAATAATTTACACATATATTTAATATCAGGATTAATCCTATTAATCCTATCAAAACTAACATTTATTCCAAAAAATTTATAATAAAATAATAGTATATCACGTTTTGATGAAGTTTATTTTTATGTATATCTCATACTATTGAATATATTATTTAAAGGAAATAATGTATCAACTAATTGGGTGTTATTGTTAATTTATTTTTATTATATATATAAAATAATTATTTCATTTTTTAAATGAAATCCTTAAGAAAATTATATAATGTAGAGAAATATGTAAAATTATACTAGTAATGAAAATTCATAGTTTATTTTAAAAAAAACATTTTTCTTCATTATTAATTTGTACATGGTAAAATTTTAACTTCTAATTATAAATTAATTAATTAATTATAATCCCTAATAGTGATATAAAAAATATTGATACTCATGTTTGGTGACTTAGCTATCATGGATCATGTAGTGATTTCCAAAATATTGAAATTCTATCAAATATTATTTCTCTCAAGGTATACTTTTTAAAGGTTATCTTTATCAAATTCAAATGAAATCCTTGGTGAATCAGAATAATTTCCAAGATAAAATAAATGATCCTTATCTGAGAGACACTTACTACATGATATTATATCTTTTTCCATTCCATATAGAGTTCATAATTTGATTACAACCATTTTAACTGACAATATCAATGACTATATCATAATAGTCAAATCCATTTAATATTTTATTTGATTATAAATATTTTTTTATCTAAAACTAATATAATTTTTTATATTAATTATTTCTAAAATGTTTTTACTCATATACCAAAATCATTGAATATTCCCAACAACTAAATATATCTTCATGTGCATAGAAATATTGTTATTACCCAAAGAAGGTATGAAACAGAGCTTCAAGCTAGATGCATTGAGGGAATGGATTAGAAATATCGTTCTCAAAAAAAATATTTATTACTATAGTATTAAAAATCCTAAACATGACATCATTGTAACCTAGGAAATTCGGAAAATATTTTCTGTTAACCGTTATAATAGAAGGGTTGTGAAATTAGAGAGGGAGTCCTAGAAGGTAAAACCATGCATCTATAAGGTGGGATTCAAGAACTACATGGATATACGTTTACAATTGATTAAAAAACTAATGATTTCTATATAGCCTATATTACCTCAACCAATATATCATAAAATCATACCATGATAAGAGGTGAATAAAACTAAGAGTTGGTTTATCTCTAAAATAGTTGTTAGAGAGTCCAATTTTTATGAGACTATGAAGTCATAAAATAGTGGAATATATTGTTATATATGATGGAACATATACCTCATACACCAAGATAATTCTATCCCTATTTATTCTCTAAATCAGGTGTCTCGTTAGCTAATTGTCCTAGCCTAGGTGACCTTTGAATCAAAAACCCCTCTATTGGTTATCAATCATAATACTGAGCCCCAATTTTAGTTTATTAAGGTGGAATTATAGATGTTGTTGATGATTTTGATAGTTCTAGTAACTATTGATCCATTATTTAATTCTCTCAAATGGTTCATCTTAGATTGACTTTGATTACTCAGTCCATCCAGTTCTTTTTCTGTCATTACCTTGGCTTCTACTATTAGATTCTACTCAGCCCTGAATTTGGCATAGATGATTAGTTCAATTATATACCCATTTTTATGGATTCTTATGATGTGGTTGGAAGGTTTGTCACTTTATATCCCTCTATAAATATTAATAATATTATACTTAATATCTCATATCTTCAAATTCCATCCATGTACTTGAATCTCTTACCCATTATACTTCAAAATCCTATGATTCTATAGATGGGTTGGTTTACCAAATCAAGGCTAGACCCCCTATTAAGAACAATATGTCTATAGGATCTTTAAATAATTACATAGGACCCAGTGGAGTAACAACCAGGGTCAATTCTAAATCTCTCTAACAAGTTAGGTTCTCTTCCCCACAAAGGGCTCTCAGAATGGTCTCTAATACCTACAACCAATCTTGATTATGTTGTAAATTTTCATATGAAATTTATAGGGACACGAGTCTCTTAAAATTTTTTTATACATCCTCAAATTGTTTATGTAATAAAACCACTTATTCATGGATTTTTTGGAACCTTTACCTTAAAATTTCATGTGTATAATTTCTTACATGACACTCGTACTAATAAAAATATTTGGATCTTCTAGAAATAAATTTAATTGTGGATATTTTCAATGACATATACCAATTATTTATTGCTAATCTAGACCATTAAAATCAACCCATATATTTTTTCTTATTCGAAATTTGAATCAAAATATCAAGGAATTATATTGGTAGATCATTATACATATAATTCAGGATCTAAGTCACCAATTTTTTTTATTTTCAATTAAAACACATTGTGTATGAGTGAGAACCATACAAGAGGCCAACAAAGACAAATGGGAAGTGAGAACCAAGACCACAACCCAGAAGGAGCCATAATCGGGTCGGTTAAGAAACCATGTCCAGGACCTAAAGTAGCCAAAAATTAAATAGGAAATGATCACACCATACAAAATCACATCAACCTCTTGCATAATAATAAATAACACTTGACCACACCATAGTGCGTGACCAAATAAACCATTATCATGATCCAACACATCATCATGAATCCTGTGAATCTGATTCGACCAGAAACCCTATCGCACGAGACTCTAGACCACCACCACCATAGAACCTTGAAATACTTGTACCAACTACACCACTAAACATCATGGAACCACCCAAACATAATAAATAGAAACACACCTAAAAATCAAAATGAATGATCTTAAAAGGATAATGTACCACCGAAACTGGGAGAGCTTGCATCCGACACATCCATGAACAAGACATGAAACATTTCAATGGAGACCCTACCACAAACAATCACTAGAGACGCAGTTCTTCCATCTTCGATGATATCGACACAATCTAAAAGGCTATTGAATCCATCAAAATTTACTAGGATGGGGCCGTGCATGATGGAGTAATGAAAAATGATAGTGAAAATCCAAGGTAAACAAAATCTCTTAAAATTAAAGGAAATAAAAAAATAGTGGTTACCCTCAGAGACTGTTGATAGAGGAGAGATTCTATGAATGCTAAACCAACAGTGGAAGATCCACGAAGCTGAGAATATTGGATAGAAGAATCAAGTGGAGAAATACAATGGTGGTGCATCTGGATCTTATGGGTCTTGAGGTCACCATCCATGACCACATAATGACTCGAGAAGAAGAAAACAGACCTAACACCAATCGACTCTAATGATTTGAATCAATCGATAACCCAATGGTAGCCACCGTTTGCATATGAGACCCCTTCCACCAAACACTCGATGTTATGGCTCTGAAAGATGGAATCTAGGAGGAGGATCTAGGATTATAAATATGAGGGGAGAAACGAGATTACACACCCATGAGAGTATGAAAATAATAAAGAGAGGGGAGTTATGGAGAAGGTAGCTTAAGGAAACCCAATAACAGGGGGGGTACCTTGTTTGAAACCCCTTATGGGCTTGTTAATATCAATCCAAGAACTCACCCTTAGTTTATTTGTGAGGATTTCAATTCCATTAAAAATAACATTGATAAAATAGGTTAATGTTACTACACTAGAATAATAATGATTTATTTTAATAAATTATTGTCTTATAATAATCATTGAGACAAGGTATTTCCTTGATATAAGTATCTGTTGTGAAATGGAAAAACTAATCATAATATTTGTAGTTTTCCTGACAGGTTATTTTTGATCCTCCAATGTCTTTCAAGCTTTCCAAAATCACTAGTAACCCACTTGGAAATATCCTTATTGAATTACTCTATAATCATAATATATTTATTAGGGGAATTTGGTCAACCCCCATTATTTTCCTTCACTATGTGATGGATTAAAAAAATTCAATTTATTACTAGTAGGGAAATAGTCTTGGGATGGCCCCATCCTTGGTAAACCTTGGGATATCATGAAATGAAATTTAAGTATCTTAAATATGAAATTATGGAGTGGTGCTCTCTGAATGATTATAAACATAATCTAATAAAAGAGTTGTAAAATTATATTATTTCTCCAAATATAAGGTTATAAGATAACTTGAGTGGTGTGTTTTATATCTCATTCAGGTATAAATTAATGGTATTATCTCATAGATAAATTAACGATGAAAGGAAATACAAATAATGATATTGAGTCTATTAGCATAATAATGTGGACATCACCTCTTCTTATCTTCTTACACACATCAATAAATAAAAGGATCATTAAAAATATGAATTTAAAATGGAGGATTGATCCTTTATAAATTTGATAAATTTCCATGGAAAAACGTTAGCTAGAAACATTCATAATCTTCTTTTTGAGATGGGTTCATACAATCATGGAGGATCCCAAAATAAGACTCTAATGATCTACGCATCGATAATATACTAATCAAAATTAATAATTAGATTTTTTCCCATTATGATACTCATCCTAAAATTATTTAGATTTATCAATATATTTTGATATTAAATA
Organism: Viscum album; assembly: GCA_963277665.1. NCBI lineage: Eukaryota > Viridiplantae > Streptophyta > Magnoliopsida > Santalales > Viscaceae > Viscum > Viscum album. The sequence goes on along the minus strand of OY728143.1, from coordinate 912,567,191 downwards.
GAAACTATTCCTCAAACATGGATAGGTTTCTTAGAGAATTCCACATGGAAGCATATGATATTATCTAATAGGATCTTAAATGAGTTATTATTAATGAAATTACATGTGATAAATTTCCTAGAGGTATTCCCATCAAAGAACTCATCCCTATTTTTAATGTGAATCTAGCCATGACATTTGATTAGTTTCACTATACAAGTTAATCGAACATGGAATACAAAAATTTGGCTAAAATAATTAATTATAGTGTCACTAATCTCATACCTATGTTTATTTAATAAATGAATATGTAAAATCACAAGACACCTTGGTTTTGTAGAGTGTTTTTGTGATTCTATTTTTTATTTTTTCTCATCTACATGTTTTCAATCTATTTAGTTTGAAATGGAATATGATTCATCGAATATACTAGTGGGCATTGATTTGTAACTCCATCTATTATAATTTAATTTTCCTCTATAATACTCTATAAATTGACATATAAAAAATATGATGGTTTTAGTAATGATCTATCACATTAAGAGATGATATTAGACCCTTAACATCTCCAAAAAGAATTTTTCTAATGATATGATTTATTTTCTAAATAGAATAGTAACTCAATGAGTGGATTCAAAAAAAATATATTGAATATGAGAAATATAGATTGAAATGAGAAATTTTTTTAATACAAATTTTTATATTTTCTTTTATACTATAGTTTTATTTAAGTAAATTGAATACATTATAGGGATTAATAGAATCAAATTTCCCATGGATTATCTTACAAACCCTCTATCATCTAGAAGAATCTAAATAGAAAATTTTTATAATCATGATCATACAATAATTTTAATAATTAATTACTTGATAAGGTAGATTATTTCTTATGGAAGGTTTTTCAAGCTAATCAATTCAATCCCACCTTCTATATAAATTCATGGCATGTCCTCCATTAGATTAATAAATTGTGTTCTTTGCCACAAAAAATATTCTATCAAAACCTTCATTTAGGTCTCTTGAATTAAAGTTAAAAGACATTGAGCTAGTTTCTGTAATTTGGACAACAATATTGAAAAAGGTGTGGTTGGAATAAGAAAACTACATGAAACCATGGATTCATATATTCTACACTCACATGGGATGTAATATCATTGGATTCATTAATGGAATATTATTGTATATATTAGTATAAAGTATCTCTATATGTAACTAAAAATTGTATGGCCTTTATTTATCTATTGTAGGAAGAAGCCAAGACCACCTCAATATTTTTCTAGATAAATTAAGATGGGTGATATTTTAATGATATATTATTTTGTATAATGATAACTATTTTGAGTGTTCTCTCTTCATTTTGCACTAGCCTATGTCTAAAACCATATTTAATATAGATAAGAACTACCAAACATCACTAAATGTGTTATCTCAAGAGATAAATGACGTATTTTCAACAGCATTCAGTTGTATATTGAAAATGAGCAATATTACTTCTCTTTTTCCAGCATGGGACATAATCTTTGGAAGACAAAATAATTTTTCTATATGTTTTGAGTAGATATAACAAATGGAGTATTTTTTGTTTGAATTACATGTTCTGGATAAATGAATATTTATATACTTAGTTATCATAAATATGATATCCCCCCAGATAAATCAATCTATTATAAAGTATTCTAGTTAACAATTAAATTCCACTTCTAATTATCTCAACAATTTAAAATGATTGAGAACCTATTTCTAACAATTTAGTGGGATACCTATGTATTGTATTTTTTTGGGGTATCTTAGAAATACTATATCTGTTTGATCATTTGACCTTATATTATCTTGTAACACCACGATATTTTATGAGATATTTTTTTAATTTAATTTTTTTGATATCTTGTGTTATACAAAACACAGAGTTTTTGAGAAATATGACATACTATTAAAATATTATTATTTAATATCATAGTTATCGCCTAGTCATAGGAATGGTGGTTATGAATATTATTAAATAAATTATGAAAATATAACATTTTTCACATGAATATAAAATTAATTCTATAGATTTAAATTTATTAGAAATGTGATTTAAAAACCAATTGAAGATAAAAGAAATGTTTTCCAAAAAAATATATTTATGCACACAAATGTGTTTTATCACAAAAAATAAACAAATCATATTTAGTTAATTAATTTTATTAAATTTATATATTATATATTCAATAATATATTTCGCATTTATATTATATGTTCTCCAGTAATTAGATAATACTAAATACAATCTTACTCTTAAAATCGTTCATTGAACAGTAGTTTAGATGCATTTTGTACACATACTTTAAGATTAATGTATGATAATTTTACACAATTTCTCTAAAGAAAAGAAAATTATTTTTTAATAAACATGTCATAGATATATTAGGATGTACATTTGATATTTTTCTAAAATGATTAAGTTTTAAATGAATATTGAAAAATAAATGTTTTTATTAAAGAATATCCTTTCATTCAAAACATTTAGAAGAAAAATTTAATTTTAATATGGTTTAAATAGTAAAATTATTTAAATTTTATATTTTATCATCCAATTTTGGTCATTTTAGGTAATTTTATATATAATTTTCATATTAAAACTATTTAAACATTTCAATATTTTTCTATAGAAAACAATTTTTCAATCTTGATTATGAGTTTATTTAAAAAGTAAATTTCCCACTTCTATGAATTTAATTTGTAAAAATGTATTGAATATTTTGAATGTAAATACATAATATTATTCAATAAGTTGCAGATAATTTTTTAACAAAATTTATTGTGGAAATTTTATAAATAATTATCGCAGTTATTGTTAAAAAAAGTTTACCTGGGGGAAAAACGTAAATGATAAATGTAATATTTCCCTTAAAACATGACTAATCCTATTTTTTAAATGTTTCAATATATATTCATTACAAATTCATAAATTATGGTAATTTTTTTAGTTTTCATCATTTGAATGAATCAATCATTTTATAGTTTTTTGGGAAGTATCAAAGTAGTTTCCATGTGGGTTTATTTCCCCTATTATAAATGGACGGCTCTTATCCTCTCATATCTACTAAACAATATCATTTTGGTTCAACCAATATCTACCAAAAACCCCATTATTAATTCACTACCCATTTTCAAGATATATTATTTTTATTAGTAAACCCTCCTCTGGATGATTTACATGTAAACCTATAGAGGATATTTGAAGTAGAAGTATAACTCTAAACCTTGCGTTGTCATTTTATTTCTTCATTCACCTTCTTAAAATATTATTCAAATAAGGTGTCTTAAAAAATAGTTATCTCTTATATAATTATATGTAATTATGTTAATTGAATAATCTATATCTATATCCACTTCCATGAAATGGGAATCAAAAATGTCAATCGTGGGCATGAAAGACTAATATCTCATAAGTCAATGTAACTTGTTTTCCATAACATGGAATCATAAAATGATTATTATGATCTATATATATGATATTTTTAACCTAATTATTCTTATAAAATAATTATATCACATATTACTTATTAATTTTATCCTATGGGGATACGACAATATCGATCATGTGTACGACAGACTACCGCCTCACAGTGCAATGTGATATGTTTTAACATATGATTTTCATGGAAGGTAATAAGGATAATTAAGATTGATATAAATGTTATATATGAAATAAAAAATATTCTATTAAGGTATTAAATTTTTTATATTTCCTTTATTTCATCCTTTTATAAAATGGAATCAACATTCATGAATATATATCACCTACCATCACCATGAATGATGTATTTAGTTTTCTATCACCAATAGTAATATATTAATATTAATAAATATATACTGAATATATATGATATTTATATCATAACTAAAATTCTAGATATTATATATCTGTGATCAAAGTGATAGGACTAAAAATATCATATTATAAATGAAATAAATAAAATAGTAATGACCAAAAACATAATTTAAACAAGTAATTGTCAATAAATGTGAAATAAAATGTCATATGTAAATAATATATTGTATAATATATATATGTTATTTTTTGGATATATTAATATTAATAATATATTTATTATATTGGTGGTTCAAATTTGTACGAAGTTATTCAATACATAAGGTAGTAGATTTCTATCACAATCGGTATTGTTTTGGAAAATTATTTTATTATGCATAGATCATCTTTTATGAGGGGTATATAAATCCCCTTAGAAAGGTAATATCATGAGTTGTTTTTATTCTCATTTTATTTTATTTTTCATTTAATGATATTATTTTATTCTTCTTTTCATGTAAATGTAACCAAATTTGTAATGGTTTGATGTTACAATCTCATTGTTTATCAGGATTGTTTATGGTTTTGATTTTGATGATGAAATCATAAGATATATTTGTCAAGAATATCATTAATATTCATATCCTATATTTATTTCTTAATCGTACATTTTTTCCTTGATTTTATTCTCTTTATGTATTATGGATTCCAAAAATAAAGTTTTAAAAAGAAAAATGAATTTATTTCTATCATAGGTAAAAACAACCATTTCTTTATTATTCATGATTTCAAAAAAAAATAAAAAAATTATAATATTAAAAAATTATTATTTAATTCAATTATTATGGTTTTTATATTTCTAAAAAAATAAAATAAAATAAATCATCATGTCAATTTCCAAACAAGGCTCCTTCATCTTTTATGGAAAAAAATAAATTAATTTTATGTCAGTGTACCTAACATGATCACTGTTTCCTTCTATCATGACCTATAGAAGATTTAAATATTCCCATAAATTTTTCCAAAACTCACTTCATTGAAAATGGTTTCCCTAATATTTGTTAAATTTTTTAATTTTAAATAAATTATTTCAAAGTGAAAATGTATTTTCTTCAAGAAATACTCTATGTGAACTTTCAAAATCATTTTAAATATAAGATAACATCATTTGATGTTACATATAATTTATTAGGGATATGATCCCATGGTACCATGTTTATTCATTCATTATATTTATTATGTTTATTAATATAAGAATTTTATTATAAGAACTTATTTTTTATTCTTAAGGTATGGGTTTCCTCTTTTTCCTTTTACTTAAGTCTTTTTGAGAAAAAAAGGTAAATGGTGAAAATCCTAAATTTTGTGGGTACATGTCATATACTTTTCCACACTGAGTGTACTTTGGCCGTGTGGGATGAGTACACAGGGCGTGTAGGCCTGTCGGTGATGAAGGGTGTAAAAACTAACTACACGTTGTGTAATCAGTCAGTAGGTGAATAGTAAGGCAGTGGAAGTAGGGGCCAGTTGAGCGACATTACACACCGTGTAATCTAGAATAAACATCATGTACTCATGTCGACGGATGAACAGGGTGATGGTGAAAAGTAGCCACCAAAGGAATAGTTAAATGATGGAAATTACACGCCATGTACTTGAGAGTACACACCGTGTAGTCTACGTTTTTCAATTAAAAAGGGAAGTAGCCTCCTGATTTGGAAGAGGAGGCTATGAGATCGTTTTGGAGCCTGGAGAGGAGGCCAGAGTTTCATAGATCTCTCAACCACACACTATGAATCTGAATCCATTTTTGATGGTCTCTATTGAACAGCGAGGGTGAGTTCTTCCCTCTCCTTGTGTGTTTCTTAACCATTATTTCCTGAGGGAAATTTAGTTGAGGTTGAATGTGTGAACGTTTATCCCAGTTCTACATCATTCAAAAGCGTTTTGAGAAGCGTCGTTCACGTATATCGATCAGGGGTGATTGAGGTAGGTCGTCTGAATTTTATTTTCAACTATTGTGTTGAAATTGTGTACTGTTTTTCTACTCATCCATGGTTGGGGGTTTCGTATGGCTGGGGCCTTTGCGGAAAATATATCTATAATTGTATATATAATCTAATGATAAATTAAAACTGGTGTTTGGGATCATGTCTTGGATCCAGGACCACCCAGGGGGTGCGTTCCTCTGTTTTGTTATTTTTCCAGGATACCCGAGGGTATGCCATAATTATTTTTTGCATTGCATTTTCTTGAGAGAAAGTTTATATAAATTTATTTTTTATGCTTCGGGCTCAGTCGGGTTCCTTTAGCCTGAGGGAAGTGTTATATTAGCCTGTGGGCAGTGATCTACTTGCTGGTGGGTAGTATTTGGTTAGCCTGAGGGTAACCTTTGTTTATGCATGTGGGCAGTAGTTTTTGGACCTAAGGGAAATACCACGTATGCCTGAGGGAAATGATCGTTATTCCTGAGGGCAATCACCTATGGGTATTTGATTCTATTACCTGCGGGTAAAGACAGTATGTCTAAGGACACGACTATTTAGAATATTCATCGTGGTGATTTTCTATGTTGTACCTACCAAGGTAAAGCACAAACGTGGAGGTGATAAGTAGTAATTAAAATGGAAATTAAACTTGTAGTGATAGTTACTTTTGAGTACTTACTAGTTTACTACATTTACTTTTGCACACTACTATTCCACATTTTCATTGACAGTTGGGCACGGGCCTTTGGTGGGTGCCTACTAGGATTTATTTCTCACACCCTTTTTGGGTCATGTCTTCATCCAAAATAGACTATATTTCTGCAGGTGCTGATAGGAGAAAGGGTCCCTATACAGGAACATGATTGTAGTAGAGGTGTAGGAGAGCATGGTACCATTCATAGGCTTGTGATGCTACTACTTTATGTTCACTCTATTTTTTTGTACCTTTTACTTTGAGTTGTATTTTATTGTATTGCAATGTATCGTTTTTGGCTTCTTCCATTGAAATAGTGACATGATTCATTTTTTTATATATAACTGTTGGTTATCTTTTTCTCCAGTTCCATATTTCAGTTTTGTATGGTTTACTGCTTCTTCTATTGTTGTATGTTTATATTGTATTCCGTTGTGCTACACTTTGAAAAATGATGGAATAGTTTCCCCACTATGTGTCCTTGGCCCTCGCTGCTAGTAGGCAGCCTCTGGTGTTTAAAGAAATGCGCTTGAGGTCATGTGACCAATTAAGTTCGGGGAACCCCTTGCGTGGATTCTGGATCTGGGACGTTACAAAGTGGTATCAGAGTAGTTTCTTTTATTTGACATACTATTTGGAGCATATAGTCATGGATAGGATAGAAATGGTAGTTGGTAACAATTTCTGCCTGGGAGTAGCTGACCTGTGTATAGGGAGAATCCAATCTACCTCGTTTATTACAATAATTCTATTTTTTCAAATTTTACAGTTGATTATATTTTCACCGTTGGGTGACACACTTGTGATTGTGCTGTTTATATGTTATACTTGGGTTCTATTTAGTTTCAACCTGATGAGATGAGTGTATGTTGTCTTATGCATCATTTAGGAACATTCTAGAATTCACATGTCATGCATTGTTCCATGCCATGTAGGTTCATTTAAAATTTAATGTTGTTGTGATAGTTGTTGTTCTAGAAAATCATGCTATTGTGATAGATGCATTGATAAATACCTTCTATTTAATTGGGTATTGTTGTGTGAGGTTGTTGGTAGAATGAACGCCAAACTTTGGTTTTTGGGGAGTATGGGCCCTCAATGACCGGAATATGGGGGATCATTGACGAGTTTACTTTGTTATAACAGTTATAAGATGCCATGCTTTGATTCATGGGGAGTATGGGCCCTCACTGATCGGAATTTGGAAGTTAGGTGTTTTTTCCGTGTCCTTCAGGGTTCCGGAGTAGTTTCTAAGGCTTATTGTCCGGAAAACCTGGCATACACGTTGTTTAGTTCTGTGGACACACGTTGTGTGTTCTCTGTTCGGGAAGAAATGAAAACTATTTAAGTACACACTGTGTACCCTTAGTACACTCCGTGTAGTATCTTCCCGTGTCATAGGCCGTGTGGGAGGGGACATGGGGAAGGGAATGGCTTGGGGAAACACGTCGTGTACTGGTTGTACATGCTGTGTAGTGTTGACCCAGTGTCCGTCGTGTAACTAACAACACGGACGGAGGAAACCTTAAGACATACATGCCATTTCGACCTAGAACATGCCGTTTAGTTTGACCCAGGTACCCGACTGTGTCACGAACTACACGGTTTGGTGTTATCTTTTATAGTACACGTCGTGTCTTCCTGGAACACGCTGTGTAGTGCCAGCCATGTAGAAAGAAACACGGGTCGGTCCGGGGCTTCTTTTAACATGCCATGTCTTTTGGAACACACCGTGTAGTGTGACCTAGGTACACATGCCATGTGACGAACAACATGGGCCGATGAAATCTTGTAGAGTAAACGCCGTGTCTACCTCTGAACATGCTGTGATTTTTTTTTTTGGAGATCGGTGCGGCTTAAGCCATGTTGAAGGACTTGGTAAGGGAAGAAAGATTCAATTACATGTCGTGTGTTAAGACAACATACCATGTATTTGGGGTGATGCACGACCATTTCTGGCAGAATTACACACCCATGTGAAAGACATAAGGGAATATTCCATGTAGTTAACATACACTACATGTAGTATTGTTTTGTAAAACATGAATGCTTTTCTTCTCATGTTCCCTTCTTGGACTCCTCATTTTTGGTCTTTGATAATCTTGATCAAAGGGTTCGTCAGTGCAAGGAGTACCCCCTAGAGTTTGGTGGGTGTCACTTTTTATGGGACATCGTTGTCTTCGAGATGAAATATTATGATGTCATTCTCAGAATGGACTGGTTGGTTCCCTTTCGAGCCTTTGTGGATTTCTATTGTCGTAGGGTGAGTTTCACGTCACCAGAGGGAGGAGAGTTTCTATACAAGGTAGAATTAGTTGTCCATGTGAGCGGAGATGGACCAGAGCATTGTGGGCAAGGTGGAGTCACAACCCAGATTTTGAGTTTATATTTGGATAATCAGGGAACTTGTCAGATGGTTTTCTCTCCTGTGGTCGATCGTTTCAGGGATGTCTTCACAGAAATCTTTTTAGGTCTAACTCTGGAGTGTGAGGTGGATTTCTCTATTGAACTTATGCCAAGAGCATCATCATTGTCCATTCCTCCTTATAGGATGGCCACACTTGAGTTGTAGGAGAACACGAGGAAGTTAGAGGAGTTGGAGGAAAAGGGTTTTATCCAACCCAGTACTTCTCCATGGGGTTCTCCAGTGCTTTTTTCGAAGAAGGCGGATGGTACCCTCTGACTCTGTGTGGATTATCAGAAACTGAACTAGCTGACGGTTATGAACCGATATCCTTTACCAAGGATTGATGATCTTTTTTATCAGCTTCAAGGTGCATGAGTATTCTCGAATATTGACTTGAGATCCAGATATCATTAGATGCGCGTGATACCATCAGATATACCACTTACAGCCTTTTGGTGTAGATATGGTCTATACGAGTACTTGGTCATGCCGTTTGGACTCATGAACACGCCAGCAGTTTTCATGGCTCTGATGAATTGTGTGTTCCCCCCTTATCTGGATTATTTTGTGGTAGTCTTCCTGGAAGATATCTTGGTGTACTCTCACACTCAACACGAACATTCTACCCATTTTGATATATTTATGAGTACACTGAGAGAGAATCATCTATATGCTAATCTCTCAAAGTGCCACTTTTGGATAGACCAGATTCACTTCCTAGGTCATATTATCTTAGAGGCAGGAGTTGGAGTAGACCAAGAGAAGGTGAGAGCAGTAGTTTCTTGGGAGCATCCTAAGAACGTGTTTGAGATACATAGTTTCTTAGGGCTAGTAGGTTACTATAGGCGCTTCATCCAGGACTTCTTTCGCTTAGTAGTGTCGTTAATGGGTTTCACTAAGAAGGGTGTGATGTTTTTTTGTATAGAAGCTTGCGAGATAGCCTTTCAAGAGATGATGGAAAGGTTGATATCAGCACCAATCCTGATACTTACAGAGAAAGAGAAGATCTATACAATTTACTATGATGCATCAGGTATTGGTTTGGGAGCAGTGTTGATGTAGGATTATTGATTTGTTGCATACGGGTCTCTGTAGTTGAGGCCACATGAAAGGAATTACCTGACGCATGATCTCGAGTTGGATAAAGTTGTTTATGCATTACGCTATTGGAGACATTATCTTTTGTGAGAACCTTTTGTGGTGTTTACGGACCACAAAAGTCTCAAGTACATCTTTACTCATTGTGTCTTGAACCTAAGATAGCGAAGGTGGGTCAAATACCTTCAGTCCTTCGACTATGAGCTTGCCTATACACCTGGTACGGGCAATGCAGTAGCTGATGAACTGAGTCGTAAGACTCAGACACATGTAGTGCAGGAGGCCAGTGGCAAGTATCATCTTATGGCTTTGTTTTCTGAGATGAATTTGGAGGTGCATGATAGTCAGGGGAAAACCTATCGTTCATCCTTAGCTATGACTTCTACCCTCCTGGATAGAGTGAGGACGATAAAACTACCAGATTTATAAGGCCTAGTTCTACGGGAGTCAGTGGAAAGTGGGGACCTCCTCCAGGTTGTACAATAGGCAATGATGAGTTGTTGAGTTTCCATGGATGAGTGTGGGTTCCAAGAGATATAAATGAGGAGTTGATGTGGGAGATTCAGGCTTCCTCTTGGGAATTTCATCCTGGGGTTACCAAAATGTATTATGACTTGAGACGTCAGTATTGGTGGCTGGGTATGAAAAGAGAGATAGCTGGTTTTGTTACGAGGTGTTCCACCTATTTGCAGGTGAAGGCGGAGCATCCGAGGCTAGCTGGAATGTTACAGCAGTTACCCATTCCGTAGTAGAAATAGGATTATGTCGCAATATACTTCATGACCGGGTTGCCGAGGTCACCGTGAGGTAATGATGTCATGTGGGTTGTTCTGGATAGACTTCCAAAGGTGGATAATTTTTTTCCAATCAAGTAGACCTTCGCTGTTGATGAGATTAGAAAGTTGTATACTGAAGAGGTAGTATGTCTTCATGGTGTCCTTTGTTCTATCGTTTCGGATAGGGTTTCATTCTTTACGTCTCGTTTCTAGCAGAGTTTGCTGAGGTTACTTGGAACACAGGTGCTTCTGAGCATAGATTACCATCCTCAGACCGATGGCCAGTCGGAGCATATGATATAGGTTCTAGAGAACATGTTGTGTGCATGCACCCTGAACTTTGGGGGCTCTTGGGAGAATCATATACCCTTGGTCGAGTATACATATAATAATAGTTTTCCGGGAACTATTGAGATGGCACCTTACGAGGATTTATATGGTAGGCCAGGCCGATCACCTTTGTGCTGGACGGAGGCAGGTGAGATAGATTCACTGGGACCACGTCTCGTGTCGGAGACTTCTATGTAGGTCCCGTTGATTCAAAATAGGATGGCTACAACAATGTCTCGTCAGAAATCTTATGTTAATTTCCATATATGACATTTGGAGTTCATGGTCGGGGATCAGGTTTTCTTGCGTGTTTCACCGAGGCTGGGACATAAGCGGATCAAAATACAGGGTAAACATTCATTGAGTTATGTGGGGCCATTTGATATTCTGGATAGATTCGGGTCGGTTGACTACAGATTGCAGTTTCCACAGAGGTATTGGTCTATGCACGATGTCTTCCATGCATCTCAGTCGCGCTGTTATCACTCAGACCCATCTAATGTTTTTCATCCTGTGGAGGTTGAGCTTCCGGTCAATTCATCCTTTGAGGACCATCCGATTTGTATTGTTGATAGGAGCACGAAGTTTCTCCGAGGCCGGTCAGTTCCTCTCGTATGGGTGTTATGATAGCATGGGCGAGTGCAGGAAGAAACCTTGGAGCGAGAGACCGACATACGTGCTCAATGGCCAGAGTTGTTCACGACTTTATCTTCACCACCCATGGAAGGGAAATTTAGGGACGAATTTTTTTAATGGGGGAAATTTTTAAGAACACAGTTCTTATTTATGATGTACAGGTTTCCTCTTTTCCCTTTTCCATATGTTTTTTGATAAAATAGGGAAAATAGGAAAAATTCCTAAATTTTGTGGGTACATGCCATGTACTTTTCCACACGTTGTGTACTTTCGCTGTGTTGGATGAGTACACAGGGCATGTAGGCATGTCGGTGATGAAGGGTGTAAAAAACAGACTACACGGTATGTACATAGTATTTACATGCTTTGTAATCAGTCCGCAGGTGAATAGTAAGGCAGTGGAAGCAGACGCCAGCAGAGCGACAGTACACGCTGTGTAATCAGGAATGCATGCCGTGAACTCATGTCGACGGATGAACAGGGTGACGGTGAAAATTATCCGCCAGAGGATCAATTAAATGATATAAAGTACACATTGTGTACTTTAGAGTACACACCATGTAGTTTTTTATCTTAAAACGGGAAGTAGCCTCCTCATTCTTTAGAGGAGGCTTTGAGTTCGTTTTGGATCTGGGAGAGTAGGTCGGAGATTTTAATATTTCTTGACCGCACACCGAAAATCTGAATCCTTCTCGGATGGTCTCGATTGAACCGTACGGGTGAGTTATTTCCTCTCATTGTGTGTTTCTTACCAATTATTTCCTGAGGTAATTTTATCGGAGGTTGAATGTGAGAACATTTATCCCCGATCTACGTTGTTCACGGGTATTTTGGGAGGCGTCGTTCACGTATATCGATCTGGGGTGATCGAGGTAGGTGGTCTGATGTTTATTTTCAACTATTGTGTTGAAATTGTGTACTTTTGTGCTACGTGCCCATGGTTGGGGGTGTCGTATGGATGAGTCCATTGCTGAAAATATATCTAGAATTGTATATATAATATAATGATAAATTAAAACTGTTGTTTGGGATCATTTCTTGGAGCCAGGACCACCCCGGGGGAGTGTTCCTCTGTTTAGCCGTCTAGCCAGGATACCCGAGGTTTTTGCATGATTATTTTTAGCATTTCATTTTCTTGAGAGAAAGTTTATATAAATTGCTTGTTTATGCTTTGGGCTCGACTGGGGTCCTTTAGCCTGAGGAAAGTGTTCTATTATCCTGTTGTCAATGTTCTATTAGCCTGTGGGCAATGTTTGGTTAGCCTAAGGGTTACATTTTTTTATACATGTGGGCAGTAGTTTTTGTGCCTGGGGGAAATACCACGTATGCCTGAGGGAAATGATCAAAATGCCTGAGGGCAATCACCTGTGGGTATTTCATTCTGTTACCTGAGGGTAAGGATAGTATGTCTGAGGACATGGATATTTATAATATTCACCATTGTGATTTTATATTTTGTACCTGCTAAGCTAAAGCACAAGCTTGGAGGTGATAAGAAATAACTAAAATGGCAATGAAACTGGTAGTGATATTTACTTTTGAGTACTTACTAGTTTACAAAATTTACTTTTGCACACTGTTGTTGCACATTTTCAGTGAGAGTTGGGCATGGGCCTTTGTTGGGTGCCTATTGGGATTTATTTCTCACACCCTATTTGGTTCATGTCTTCGGCCCAAATAGACAATATTGTTGTAGGTGTCGACAGGGGAAAGGGTCCCTATATAGGCACATGATTGTTTCAGCGGCGTAGAAGAGCATGGAATCGAGCTTAGGATTGCGATGGCATTGTGTTCTGTTCACTTTCTTTTCTTCTCTTTTGTTGTGCATTGTACTTTGAGTTGTGTTGTATTGTATTTCAGTGTATCATGTTTGGATTCTTCCATATAAATAGTGACATGCAGCATTTTTTGATCTACAAAAGTTGGTTATATTTTTCTCCGGTTGTTTATTTCAGTTGTGTATGGTTTACTGCTTCCGCTATTGTTGTATGTATATATTGTTTTCCTCTGCACTACACTTGACGGATGAGGGCATAGTTTCCCCACTATAAGTCCTCGGCCCTCGTTGTTAGTCGGCAGCCTCTGGCATTTGTGGAAATGTGCTTATGGTCATGTGACCAACCGGGTTTGGGGCACCTATTGCATGGCATCTAGATCTGGGACGTCACATTTATGAAACCCATTTATTTTCCATGGGTTTTGTTATGATCAAATTTTTATGAAATAAAATTATTTTCATGGGTCCTTATATGATAAATGTGTTATAAAGCCCATTTATATTGATTGGATTTGATATGATGAATTCTTTATGATCTTATAGATCATGTATGTATTATTTTAATTGTATTATGGGCATGACCAATATATCCCTCCAATAGATTGGGTAATGTTTAATATATCAAGAGATAAATAGGATTAGAATGGGGATTGAACCTAGTTTAATAATGGCCTTTGTCCATTATGATAGTCATTATAGTGAAACATTAATACTGTGATGGTTTAGGGATTGAACAAATTCCACTAAAATATCATTGGAAATGATCCTTCGGTACTATGGAAAATATTTTCTATCCTTATGTGTGTGCAACAATTCTAAGAATTTTTCCAATATAATGTTATCATGTCTCAGGTTCCTTGATATATTTTTTATTTTTTTATTATCAATCACCAATATTTTATCTAGGAATCATTTTTATAATCTTTACAATGAAAGGTATAGTTTTAAACTATTATTCTTATGTTATCATACCCTTATGATGATGTTATATTAATATCTCCCTTATTTACCCTTACTGTGCATCTAAGATCACCCCTATTATGTTTCTTATCCCCAATTTATAAGGAAAGGATTTATTTATATCATTACTAAGAAGTGATATGGTTATGAGGAGCTTTGTGGGAGAAGATATAGATCCCTTATAATCTAGTTGTTTATATATTTGGGTATCCAAAATCACAAGACCAACATTATTCTGTTGTGGATTGTCATGTTTTGTAAATTATACGCATTTATTAGGATGTAATATCACATTATGAGAAGTCTATATCAGTATAGTTGGTATAAGAATATGATTTAAATAAATTTTGGAAACTAGGATGATAAATATTTTGTAAGAACCCTAAGGATAATCTTATGTATTTGAAAACATTGTAACATTTTGGAAAATATTTTATAATGTTAATTACCAAGAAATACATCCATGTTTGGATATTACATGTTGACATGGATCTAGAATATATGTTTCTAGGGGTAATTAATCCAAAAGGAAACAAACATCAAGATTAACTTATTAAATACTTTTCACTTGATAACAAACCTTACTATGCACTTGGTTTGACACTCTTGGAGGATATGATTTGGTTAATTCACATTTTTTATAAACCATCATGAATTATTTAAATAGATGATGACAATGATTTTAATATGTTAAACCTATTGTGTAACTTATGGAAAATAATTTTTCACTATTTAGATAAATATTTATTATTTTTTATGATTATGTGTTTTCCCACTACGATATCTTTTTCTCAAACTATGTTTTTTGGGTTTAGTTAATGTATTCAATTAATTAGGGTTCGGTTGATGTTGACAATTATTTTTAATGTGATATTTAGAAAGTAATTGAGATGAAAACTATAGTGAAGGATATAGAGATTATTACTAATTAGTTATAATGATATATGATTAATAGCATTAACAACAACTAACTCTCAAAATCACCAAAGAATAAAATGATAGATTTTACTGAGATATCAATTCGTGGAGACCATGAAAGAAAGAATATTCAGTTTCATATATGTCAAAATTGTGGGAATATTCTCTCAATTTAATGTCTCAGATGAACTGAAAGATATTTTGAGTTTGGAAAATAATAGAACCAGGAAATTAATATCTCATGAAAATTGAAATGTTTCATTAATATAATGGATGAGAATAATAGTATCCCCAATGAATCATCAATGGTTGAAATTTTTAAATTTTGAATATATGGGAATTATAAAAATGTTTGTCCTAGGGTAAATATTATGAGGATAATTGAAAAGTTTGTATGATAAATTGTTTTACTGGAGAGGTTATAGAGACAAAAAATGACATATGAAAGGTATGGGCTATTCAAATAATAATTTTTTTAAA
Organism: Viscum album; assembly: GCA_963277665.1. Lineage (NCBI taxonomy): Eukaryota > Viridiplantae > Streptophyta > Magnoliopsida > Santalales > Viscaceae > Viscum > Viscum album. The sequence continues at coordinate 912,551,352 of OY728143.1, read as the reverse complement.
ATTTTAAAAGAATGATTAAATTGAGGTTTATGAATCTTTATACCATATTCATATTTTATATTAAAAGAATGCTGTATTAAGTAAAAATATAAAAGATTATATATAATAGATGAATAATTAAATAGAATTGTTAAAGTGTTTTTGTATTTTAACTCAATGGTTATGTTATATGAATCATGAAATATAAATAAGGATTGTTCTATATAATTTTTCTGTTATGTATTTTCTTGAAAATTTTTAATGGTACTCATGACCTAGAAAAATTATTTAATTTAAAAGTGATATGTTATGGAAAGTACATTATTTTGATTAATATTACCCTTAATATGTTAATGATGTTTGAGACAATGATGCTGGGATTAATAGATTGTGGATATGGATATTTTAAATTGACTAGTATTGATTACCTTGTAACTAATTAACGATATGATAACAATTGATTTACATTATAATTGATGGGGTTTATAACATTTTTTTATTAATGAAATGTATTTAATAATATTTGATTTTATTAGGTGAATGAGAAAAGTGTGGATTTTTTAAATCATGTTTGTTTTCATTAAGATTTTGTGATAATTTAGGATGTTACCATTCTTCATGGGTGTCATGACCCGTCCCCAGGGGTTCGTACCGTGACTACCCCAAGCCCGCCTTCCATAGGCCAGGGGTTGGTGACTAGAACCAAAGGAGTAAATCCCTAAACTGGGAAGCCATTGCCTTTGTAACTTTAAAACGCCCACAACAGAATATGATTTGGAATCCAAAGACTAAATAAAACTGCATACAAAAGGAGTGCTGAAAAAAATGGGGGGCTGCAAACACAAGCCCAGCACTAATGTAGAAGGAAACTGAATGTACAAGTACTGGAAAAAGGGAAAACGGCTTGTAGATCGTCCACTGGGAAATCCTACCTAAAAGGTAGGTATAGATAGCCTCCAAAGCACTCCACATCTGTCAATATCCTCCATGTACCGTCACACCATGTGGTCCACCTCCAGGCATCATCCAGTCTTGGTACAGTCAGCATCAGTCAGGATTGTATGTCGTCTGCATCCAACACAATGAGGTGCGGGCATAGCTCGTGCAGGGGTGAGTACAACGATAGTCGGTAGGGACCCCGAGACCCTCATGGTCTCACAAAACCATCAAGGATAAACCACAATGTATGAAATCAATAGATAACCCCACTTAGGTATATGCCGATAGATATACCTAAGTTATAAAGTAATCTATCAAAATCATGAGGTAAACACAAAAGTTACTAACTCTACTCAAACCAGGATTTTATTCTAGTGGTAGTATCAAGTAACATCCCCAGTCACACTGTCTAAACCTCGACTGCTAGACAAATCCTTCTCTATCATGTACATTGGGTCGTCCATGTCACCAAGGCCCTTACCACTAACCTTGGACGGTTGATGTACTCCTCCTGTCGAGTACTGTGCGTCTACCACATCACCAAGGCACTCCACCTCGTAACCTGCTAAGGTACTCCTCCTGTCAAGTACCGTGGGTCTGCCGAGACACCAAGGCGCTCCCCAATATGGATCTTCCGCGACTCCAAGGCGCTCCCCACTGGGCTAGTCGAATCACTTTGAGTCGAATTGGTCAGTAGTCATCAGGTATCATCCAGCTTCTAGGTCTCCACAATATGCCCACTTGTGTCTGGGATGATCCACTCCATGAGCTACATGTTGATACTCCAACTGTAACAATGTCTCATGTTGTGGTTTCAAAAATGTCTTCCGTGTCATAAGGGTCTCAATACAATAGAAAGTGCGTCAATCAGACTCTCGGTCTGTGAGTTATTAGTCTTTTAGTCCTAGGGTCCCAGTTGGATTCGTGCACGATCCCACCTGACCGTATCTCAACTTTACCCTGAAATCTAGTATGGCATACTCAAAGGGACCGTCGCGCTCGATGAATACTAGCACCGCTGATGGTTCATCAAACGGTCATCTGGTGCTAAAGATATTTCCAAATAAAGTTAAGGGTCGGTAGTGGGCCTAGGTCCGGTCTGACCTATTGGGTCTGGCCTGGCTCATTGGGTGGGCCAGCCTGTTAGGTTCGACTCGGCCCGATGGGCCCAACACAGTAGGCCGTGTGGGTGGTTTGGCCCTGGCTTGGCCCGTAGAGCCGCGAGGGTGCGGCCTGGTGTGGCTCAGCCTGGAGGGCGCGACCGGGCCAGTTCGGCCAGGGTGCTGCGAGGGGGGTCGTGGGCCAGAATGGGAAGTCAGCGCGGCTAGGGAGCTAGTTCGGTCAGGTGGCAGCTCGAGAGGACGGGCGTCCGGGAGCCAGGAGGTGGCCAGGAAGGTCGGAAAGCAGGCCAGCGGGCAGCCGGACAGGTGGACCAACGGGTGGCCGGGCAGGCCATGAGGGGCCAGGCAGGCCGGCTGGCGAGCCGGCGGGCAGCCGGGAGGCTATGCCGGCGCGGTTCAGTGTGGCTCAGTCCAGCGTGGTCTAGAGGGGTTCGACCGGGGCGTGTGGAAGGATGGTGGCGGAAGGGAGGCGGGCGGCGTGGGCAGGCCAGCGGGTGGCCGGAGAATCCAACGGAAATGTAATCCGGGGTGGCTCGGCCAGTTTGGCCAGCAGATGGCACTGCCAGGACGATTCGGGCGGAGGGTTACAGTTTGGCCCCGAGTGCAGTGCAGCCAGGGCACGGTGCGGCTCGCGGGAAACACATCCTTTTCATGTTTCCTTTTTCCCCTTCATCTTCGCCTCGTTGTTACTTCTCCATGCCGAAGATCATCAGAAAAAAGAACGAAGGAGCGGTCGGGCCATGTTGCGTTGGCCCGCACCCTCCATGTTAAGGGTGTTAAATTTTGGCTCATCAAGAAGTTAGAAAGATGAACTACAATTGTTTCCCAACCTCCACAATGATTCCTTTCCAACTGAAGAAGAGACTATGGAAGATAATATTACTCAAATTAACCCCATTCCATGATCGTTGGTCGTCGACGGAGTCGTAGGGAAGAAGACAGGGGAGATATCCGTTCGTCGCATCCACCACACACATTCAATCCCGAGATTTGTAGTTGGTTCGTTGATGACGATGAGGAGGGAAGTTAGTCTTCGATGACGTCCCACGTCGGTTTCCACTATGGAAGAAGTCGATGACGCTCCTTGCCAATGTTCTTCGTTGGAAGAATGCATTCTTCTTTCTTCGTTGGGAGATGGGGTTCTTCATGGGAGAACTCTAATTCTCCCTAGCTCTCCTCTCCCCAATATTCCAACCAAATTTCAAAAGTGAATAGATAGCCCCTCCAAAAAATATATTGTCTCTTATTTTAGATTTTTGGGATTAAAATTTAAATTTTAGCATTTAATTAAAAGAGATGGCTCAATTAATTAATGGGTAGGATTTGGCATAATAAATTATGCATTGGCTCAAATAACTAAAGTGTTGGTGGTGGCACAAAAAATGGTAGAGCAGGTCAAGGGGTCCCCCTCATTAATGAGGGTAATTGAGAGATTTTCCTCTCCTCTCATTTATAGGGGTCAGGTGGTCCGTACCCCTATTATTCCAATTGAGAGGTTATGTGGTCTCGGGTGGTCCCCACCACATTAACCACACAAGGGAGGTTGAGGCGTGGTTGTCCCCACCACCATAACCTCTCATGGGAGGTTAGGGCCTGATGGTCCCCACTTCCAACCCAAACAAGGAGGTTATAGAGCCAATGGGACCCACTTCCAAATACCACATGGTAGCTCAAATAAAAATAATGTGAAGTTCAGTTTATTTTATTATTTTCCACAAAAACCCAAAAACTATCTTTTATTCTTGACCCACTAACGTTGAATTGAAAGTCTCCTTAAGGGAATATCGATGCTGCGAGTTCAACAGTGTCCTCAAATTTAAATTCCAAGCACCAGTTCAAAAGTTATAAAAACCCGCTCGTATGTTACCTGAGTGTACCCGAACAAAACTTTAGAAATTTATTCTTAGCACATCGGGCCTCAGAATCATGCGCCTTCAATTTTCACTGACTTGTAAAATCCCCATGTATTTACGAAAAAAAATTCCACCGAATTTTTCGGTCTTTACATTCTCCCCACCTCAGGGCTTTATGTCCCTGTAAGCCACAACTCAAACTAAGGGAACATGTGGGGGTACTGAGCATGCATCTGAGCCTCCCGCTCCCATGTGCTCTTCTGGAGGTTCTCGTGTTTCCAGAAAATGCGCACTAGATGTATCGACCATCCACGTAGGACCTACTCCTGTTGATCCTCAATCTCCACTGGAACCCTTGTGAAAGTCGCCCCATTATCATTGTCCATCTCTCCATGGTCGATGATGTGAGAAGGGATGTGTATGTATCTCTTCAGCTGAGATACGTGGAAGATTTCGTGCACCTGGTGAAACTGAGGTAGAAGAGTTAAGCGGTAAGACACCTCGCCAACTCTATTGAGGTCATAGAAAGGATCGATGAACCTTGGTGATAACTTTCCACCTCATCCAAATCTCCACAAACCTCGTAGAGGAGAAGACCTGTAGAAAGATGTGGTCACCATCCTTGAACTTCATAGGTCTCCATCTCCTATCAGCATATGACTTATGTCTGCTCTGTGTGGTCTTCATCCCCTCCTGGATGATCTTCACCTTCTCCGTGGAAGCTCGTACCATCTTTGGTCCCACGAGTGCTGACTCCCCAGGGTCAGTCCAGCACAAGGGTGATCTAGAATTTCGTCCATATAATGCATCAAAAGGTGCCATCTCTGTGGTGGAGTGATAAATGTTTTTGTATGCAAACTCCACCAAAGGTAAGTGATCCAACCAGCTATGATCGATGTTGAGGACCCAAGAACATAGTGTGTCCTCGAGGGTCTGAGTGGTTCTCTTAGTCTTTCCATCCATCTGAGGATGGAAGGCGGTTCTCAGACGAAGCTGCATCCCAATAGCCTCCTGCAACCCCTTCCATGGCTGGGAAGTAAACCACATGTCATGATCGGAGACAATAGATGAAGGTACTCCATGAATCCACACAATCTCCTATATATAGAGGCATCCCAATCTCTCTAATGATCCATGTTCTTTGATCGGTAGGAAGTGGTCCGACTTGGTGAGTCAATCAACAGTCACCCAAATAGAGTTGTGACCCCTAGATGTCTGTGGAAGTCCTGTCACGAATTCCATATATATCTCATCCCACTACCACTCTAGGACCACTAAATGATGAACCAACCTGCTGGTACCTGGTGCTCCGCCTTCACTTACTAACAGTGAGGCATTGAGAGACAAACTCCACTACTGACTTCTTCCTACATGGCCACCAGTGTTGTCGTCAAAGGTCTCGGTATATCTTCACCACTCCTGGATGTACCACTAAATGGGATGTGAGTAACTCTCTCAACACTTCCTCCTGAAGTGACACTGGTACCATAGTACATCCTCTGAAGAGGATAACATACTCCTCAACTTCAGAAAATCCATCAGGTTCCTGCCCTGTGGATATATGAGCACGTCGTGTCTCGCAGTTAGCATCCCCATGTTGTGCCTCCCTGACTCGCTGAAGAAGTGGGGGAGTGACTGTAAGGGACTGAAGGAAATCTGCTGCATCTCTATCCACAAAGGATATCTGCAAAGTGTAAAGCTGCTCTGTCATCTCACCTAGCAACTGTATACCATATATCCTACTGAGTGCATCTGCTAAAATGTTTTTCTTTCCTGGATTATTGAATATCTCAACATCATAATCCTAGAGGAACTCAAGAAATCACTGCTAAATCTAGTTCAGGTCATTTTGAGAGAATATATTCCTGAGACACTTGTGATTAGAGTACACAGTAAAACATTCACCCATCAGATAGTGTCGCCACATCTTCAAGGATACAAACACTGCTGCTAACTACAGGTCATGGTAAGCGTTGTTCTGCTCATGTTATATCAGCTACCTAGAACCATACATGATCACTGTTCACTCTTGCATCCGGACAAACCAGAGTCCGGTCCCTGATGAATCGCAAGTAAACTACGTACCCTATGCCTTTCTCTAGAAGCCTCAAGATGGGGGGCACATGTTAGCCTCTGCTTCATTTCTTGAAAGCCTTGGTGGCATCTCTCCAACCACACAAATAGTTTCCCCTTCTTCGTCAAGGCTGATAGTGGTGATGCAACTCTGGAGAAGTCTGGAACGAACCTCTGGTAGTAATCAGCCAAACTCATGAAACTTCATACCTCCATCACAGTCTTGGGTGGCTCCCATGAAAGTACCGCCTCAATCTAAGCTAGATACACTAAAACTCCAGTCTCTAAGATGATGTTTCCCAGGATGTGAACCTCTCGGATCCAAAAATGGCACTTCTAGAGCTTACCATAAAGCTAGTTCTCTCAGAGTGTGTCTAGTACTATCTGCTAATGGTAGGCATGCTCGTCCTCAGTAGTCGAGTGGATCAGAATTTCTTCGTTGAAGAATACGACAAAGAGATCGAGGTAAGGCTACAAAATCCTGTTCATGAGTCCCATGAACACTGCTGGAGCATTGGTTAGGCCGAAAGGCATAACCAAGAACTCGTTGTGGCTGTACCGACATTTAAAATCCATTTTCTACACATCCTCATCTCGAACTCTGAGCTGGTGATATACTGATCTAAGGTCTATCTTCGAGAACCACCATGCTCGCTTCAACAGATCAAAGAGGTCGTCAATCCTCGATAGTGGGTACTTGTTCTTCACGGTCACCCGGTTTAGGTGACGGTAGTCGAAAAAAAGCCTCAAGATCCCATCCACCTTCTTGGAGAAAAGAATTTGGGATGCCCAGGGAGAAACAGTGGGCTAGATGAATCCCCTCTCCTACAAGTCCTCTAGCTATACCTGCAGCTCGCAAAGTTCAGCGGGAGCCATCCGATACATTGGTGTAGATATCAGTGTCGTCCTGGGGTACATGTCAATGTAGAATCCCACCTCTCTATGAAGAGGTAGTCCTGGAACATCGTCAAGGAAAACATCCGTGTATTGGTCCACCACTATAGGATAGCTCGGACTCTCCACATCATTTGCTCAGAGGGTAAGACAGGCCAATGGAGGAGTGATCAGCTGCTCCCTCCTCCGAGTCAATCCATCATATGCTGCAAAGGCTCCCTTTACTCTGGTAATGGTAAACCTGGTCCCATCAGTGCAGACACACCGCACTTTGCGCCAAATATAGTCGATCTGAGCATGGAATATAGATAACCATCCCATATCCAGGATGACGCTGTAAGGCCTCGATGCCGCTACTAGGTGATTCCATCGAAATATCTCGCCTCCTAGAGTAATATCACACTGCCGGAACTAGTGTGTAATCCTCGAGTCTGCTCCCGTAAGAGTCTCTAGCTGTAAGGATCGAGCCAATGGCTCCATCAGAATCTCCGAGCTCCCAATTAGGACAGTGTTAATGAAAGAGTAACTAGAACCTGTGTCTAAAAGAACTACAGCTAATGTGGAGTATAAATAGACCACACCTCGAATCATCTCTAGAGCTCCAGGATCATAAGCCTGAACTGCATAGAGCTGAGCTCTTGCCTGTCCACCAGCTCCCTACAGTCGGGGTGGACCTCCCAGTGGTGGTGGCAGTAACACCATGAAACGTCATCCACCGCCAGCTGCGTGGCCACCTCCTCTGCCCCATCCGCCTACTCCCTATAGACCGACTTGATCGAATCTATGTCTCTATATGGGCGGTACTTCGATAATCTGCTGATCATCTGAACGGTGGGTCGGACAGTCACTAGCCATGTTACCCAGCCCGCCGCAAGAGAAAAATTTCCCACTCCTGGAATGTATGTCATTGCACCGGGTGCCCCGCACAACTGATCCTGAGTCATGCGGTTGTACACCCATGGTTCTGGTCATCTTGGACCTCTGTGGAATTTGTCTACTACTAGCTGCCGAAGACTCCACTACATGTAGACTAGTGGTGGGTCTCGCTGTTGGAGACTCCTCAGCAAGAAAACTATCAAATAAGAGGGCTCCCTCCAACACCTCTACCTGCATCAGGATGCTGAGGGAGATCATCGATGCCCTGATCTCTTGCCTGATCCCCTGCTCGAAGGATCGGGCCCTGAAGAATGAGTCTCGCGCCATATCAGTGGGGTAGCGTGAGAGGTCTGTGAACCTCACTGAGTACTGTTCCACCGTCATGCAGCTATATTGCATGTGTAAGTATCTCATGTATCCACACTTTACGTAGGTTGGATGGGAAAAACTCCGCCTGAAACAGGCTCTCGAAGTCTGCCCAGAGTAGCATCAACTCATCCTGAACCTGGAGCATCATGCTCCACCATCTGCCTGCTGCTACCTGTAGAATGCTGGCAGCAAGGATCACCATGAGGTCAACTGGTGTCCATACCAGTCAGAAAACTCTCACCACACCCTCCATCCAATCCTCAACCGCATTTGGGTTTGTCTCTCCCCTGAACCTGGGCAGACTCTGGCGTTGTAACGTGTGCAATGCGCTCAAGTGGTGTGAATGATCTCCTACTGAGGCTGGTGGCATCAGTGGCCCAACGAGTAGTGGTACCACTGGTGCCTCTGCTGAAAGAGGGTCCTGCAGATAGGCCTTGTCGCTCAGTGGTCTATCTACACGTACCACTCTCAGGGCATTATCCGGTCATCTACAGGGAGGCATCATGAAGGAATCAGATGCATCCTGGACAAAGATTATACCTAGTGAGACTTTGTGAGGACCCGTCCCCCAGGGCCCAAGATGTGACTACCCCAAGCCCGCCTTCCATAGGACAGGGGCTAGTGACTATAACTAAAGGCGTAAATCCCTAAAGTGGGAAGGCATTGCCTTTTAACTTGAAAACGCACACAATAGAGTATGAGCTGGAAACAAAATACTAAATAAAACTATATACAAAAGGAGTGATGAAAAGTAAAAGGGGTGTTGGAAATACAAGCCCAACTAAAATGTACAAGGAAAATGAAAGTAGAAGCACTGGAAAAAGGTAAAAAGGCTCTTGGAACGTCCACCGGGAAATCCTACAAGAAGGATAGGTACATATATCCTCCACAGTACTCCATGTTTGTCTGTCTCCTCCGTGTATCGTCACGCCTTGGAGTCCACCTCCGGGTATCGTACAATCCCGGTACACTCAGCCTCGATCAGCGTTGTCCACCGTCTTCATCCAACACAATGAAGTGTGGGCATATCCCATGCATGGGTGAGTATAACGATACTCAGTAGGGACCCCGAGACCCTCAAGGTCTCACAAAACCAACAATGATAAACCACAAAGTATGAAATCAACAGATCACCCCACTTAGGTATATTCCAATACATATACTTAAGTTATCAAGTAATCCATCTCAATCATGAGGTAAACAAAAATTTTACTGACTCCTCTCAAACCATGATTTTATTCTAGGGGAAGTATCAAGTAACATCCCTAGTCACACTGTAAAAACCTCGGATACTAGAAAACTCATCCTCTATCGAGTACAATTGCCTACAGCATCACCAAGGCGCTTCCCACTAACCTTGGACTGCTAAGGTACTCCTCTTGTCGAGTACCCTAGGTCTGATGTGTCACCAAGGCGCTCCCCACCATCGGTATACCATGTCACCATGGTGCTCCCCCTCGTAGCCTGCTGAGGTACTCCTCCTATCGAGTATCGTGGGTCTATCGCGACACCAAGGCTCTCCCCACTATGTTTCTACCATGACTCCAAGGCGCTCCCCACTGGGCTAGTGGAATCACTCTGAGTCAAATCAGTTAGAAGTCTTCTGGTCTCAGCCAGCTACTAGGTCTCCACACTATGCTCACTCTTCTCTGAAAGGATCCGCTCCATGGGCTATAGGTCTATACTCCAACTGTAATTAAGTCCCACGTAGAAGTATCTCAATGATTCTCCACATCATAGGGGTCTCAACGCAATAGAAGGCACTTCAATCAAACACTCGGTCTGTGAGTTATTAGCCTTTTAGTCCTGAGGGCTCGGTTGGATTCGTGCACGATCAAAACTGATGGTATCTCAACTTTACCCCGAACACCAATGGTGTATACTCAAAGGGACCTTGACGCTTGAAAAATACCAGCACCACTGACGGTTTGTAAAATGGTCGTCCGGTGCCAAAGATATGGCCAAAGAAAGTAAAGGGTCGGTAGTGGGCCCGGGTCCGGTCCGACCCGGTCTGGGCCAAACCATTCTGGGCTGACCCAGTCTGGGTCGACCCGGTCAGACCTGTTAGGTCCAGCTTGGCCCATTGGGTAGAACGACCTGTTAGGTTCGGCCCGGCCCGCTTGGTGCAGCCGAGTCGGCCGCTTGGGCAGTTCGGCCCGGGCTCGGCCTGGAATGTCGTGAGGGTGCGGCTTGGCCAAGAGAGCGTGGCTGGGGTGGTTCGGCTAGGGTGTCGTGATGGGTCTTCATGGGCCGGCTCGGGAGGCCAATGTGGCTAGGACACTGGTTTGGTTGGGTGTCAGCTCAGGTGGTCGGGTGGCGAGGAGGCTGGGCTGGCGCGGCACGGGCCGGTGCGGTTCGGCTGGGGTGCGCGAAAGGCCAGCAGCGGATAGGAGCTGGGCGGCGCGGGTCGGCCGGTGGGCGTCCTGGGATGCCGGTGGCAGTGCGGGCCGGGGTGGCTCAGCTGGCGGACGGCACAACCAGGACAGCTCAGCCAGAGGGTCGCGGTTCGGCCCAGAGTGTAGTGCAGCTGGGGCGCAGCGCTGCTCGAGGAGGTCGTGGGAAGTACGGTCGTTTCCTGTTGACTTCGTCGCCTACAACGACGCTTCATTGTTATGTCGACATGTCGAAGATCATCACAAACAAGAATAGTGGAGGGGTCGGGCCATGTTGGTTTGGCCTGCACCCTCCGCGTTAAGGGTGGTAAAATTTGTCTCATCAAGAAGTAAGAAAGATGAATTTCAATTGTTTCACAACCTCCACAACGATTCCTTTCCAACGGAAGAAGATAATAAGGAAAGTAATATTACTCAAATTAAACCCCTTCCTTGATCGTTGGTCGTCAACAGAGTCATGGGGAAGAAGACAGAGGAGATCGTCGATCATCATGTCCACCACAAACTCTCATTCCTGAGCTCATGCATCGGTTAGTTGATGACTATGAGGAGGTAAGTCAGTCCTTGAAGATGTCCCACATCGGTTGCCTCTGAGAACGAAGTCCAAGACGCTCTTTTCCAACATTCTTCATTGGAAGAACGTATTCTTAGTTCTTCGTTGGGAGATGCGGTTCTTCGTTGGAGAACTCTAATTCTCCCAAGCTCTCCTCTCCCCAATATTCCACACAAATACCAAAAGTGAATAGATAGACCCTCCAAATAATAGATTGTCTATTATGTTAGATTATTGGGTATAAAATTCAAATTGTAGCATTTAATTAAAATAGATGGCTCAATTAATTAATTGGTAGGATTTGGCATAATAAATTATGTGCTGGCTCAAATAATTAAAGGGGAGGTGGTGGCACCATAAATGGAAGATGAGGTCAAGGGGCTCCCCCTCATTAATGAGGGGAGTTGAGAGATTTTCCTCTCCTCCCATTAATAGGGGTCAGGCGGTCCCTACCCCTATTATTCAAATTGGGAGGTTATGTGGTCTTAGGTTGTCCCCACCACATTAACCCCACATGGGAGGTTGAGGTGTCGTGGTCCCCACAACCAAAACCTCTCATGGTAGGTTATGGCATGGTGGTCCCCACTTCCAACCTCCACAAAGAGGTTATAGATTCAGTGGGACCTGCCTCTAAATACCCCCATGGAAGCTCAAATAAAAATAAAGTGATGCTCACATTATTTTGTTATTTTCCACGAAAACCCAAAAACTAACTTTTATTATCGACCCACTGTCATTAAAGTGAAAGTATCTTGAAAAGAATACCGGTGATGCGAGTTCAGCAGTGTAATAAGATTTCAATTCTGAGCACCGGATCAAAAGTTATAAAAACCCGCTTGGTGGCACCAGATAACGCATCCCTATAGATTTTCCAAATGCTTCCATAAAAGATCCAAGATCATAGTCCATTTCTCAAGCTTCGATTTGGTAGGTCATAAGGCCCGAACGGAGCTACAGATTAGGAGTTATGGACATTAAACTGCACCATTGTCCTGCATGCCGTTAAACTATTCATCTTCGTCCGTCAAGACGTTAAACTGCACATTATCGTACTGCATGACGTTAAACTATTCATCTTCTTCCGTCATGACGTTAAACTGCACATTATCGTCTTGCACGACTTTAAACTACACCATCGTCCTGCATGACGTTAAACTGTTTATCTTCATCTGTCATGACGTTAAACTACACATTATCGTCCTACATGATGTAAAACTGTTCATCTTCGTCGATCATGACGTTAAACTATTCATATTTGTCCATCATGACATTAAACTGCACATTATCGTCCCGCACGACATTAAACTGTACCATCGTCCTGCATGACATTAAATTGTTCATCTTCTTCCGTCATGACATTAAACTGCACATTATCATCCTTCATGACGTTAAACTGTTCATCTTTGTCCGTTATGATGTTAAACTGCACATTATCGTCCTGCACGACATTAAACTGCACCATCGTCCAGCATGACTTTAAACTGCATCTTCGCCCGTCATGACGTTAAACTGACCATTATCGTCCAGCATGACTTTAAACTGCATCTTCGTCTGTCATGATGTTAAACTGATCATTATCGTCCAGCATGACATTATACTACATCTTCATCCTTCATGACGTTAAACTGCTCATTATCGTCCCGCATGACAATAAATTGCAAAATGGTCTGATCTCTAAGACCATAAACTAAGATCTCCTATTGGTCCTGCACGACCTAAAACTACACATTCTTGAATAACCCTAAACTGCCTGTTACCGTCCCGCATGATGTTAAGCTGCGCTTCTAGAACTACATATGTCTTGATTCCCATCCTCATGGGATACATAGGAATGTCCGGACATTTTTTCCATCGGCCCAGCCCAAAAGACAAAATCTTCCCCTCGGGTTAAAGACATATGGAAGGGTGCACACTTTTTCCCCAATTTACGTCGATTAAGCCTCGACCCGGCTGTACGTCCCCCTCCCTGGGGATGTTCGCCTCTTTCGTAGATGGGTAAAGCTATGCCTCACCCACTCCTTGTAACACCAGAGAATTTTATGAGAAATATTTTGTTTTTATGTTATATAAATCATTAAAGGAATCTTTCACTACACACAACACTAGCTTGGCTTTCTTTACACGCAACCACGGCCTTCCTCGATAGTTTGCGTCGTACGCAATACCGAGTTTCACTAAACAACGATATTCTATTAAAATAATATTAAAACCAGCCATTATGAATAGTACTAACTGAATTTTGAATTTTATAACATTTTAATTCAACTTATACATTTTCTAGAATGAGGTATAATAGCTAAATTAGTTTTTTTATAAAAGAAATATGTTTCAAAAAATACAGTTTTGCCGCCTTTTGATGGTGCACCCACATTAAATCTAGTTTTTGACATGTTAATAAGTTCAATTTGACAAAATAAAATTCTTCTTTTGAATCAGGGTATAAAAATTAACTTTGGATAAATTTTTGATATTTTTCTGATAACTTTCATATTTTGATAAATAGTAAAAATATGCTAATTTTTAATTAAAAACAAATTTTTTCATTGAGATAATTTATATGGATAAATTATAATATTGAATGGTTTTAAAGTATAAATAGAATATATTTTTACCATTTAATATAATGTATGTCATTAGCATTAATTTCACATTGAATTCATACGTAAAAACATTTCAATATTTGGCAATGTTTTAACTTCTAAAACCCGTTTTCTTAACAACGGGATTTATTTTAAATTAATTACTGCAACTTATATGTTTTGAATTTTGAAAAATGGATTCCATATTCAGAATCAGTGGGTCCAAATTATGTTAATAGACTACTTTTTATTCTTGGGAATTATGAATAGTAACTTCGGTAAATTTTATTTACCATAGTTAATGGTAAATCATGTAATTAAGGGTAAATATAAGATTATAAAATTACCATAACACCGGCCAAAATCCTATTGGATGACTAAAAGTAGACCCATAGCACCTAAGGGTTGGATTATATTCATTTAATGGACTTTTTTCCATGAAAATAATTTAATTATTATTAAAACCAAAGAATGTGACAACATGCCACTTTCTTAAATCATATAAGTATAATAATTTTACATTGGAGATAAACTTAATGAAACTTAAAACATGAATAGTCTCCAGAAAGCTAATACAATTATATAAATCATATGAATTTATTTATAATTTTTAGGGATTAAATAATTATTATTAATTATGACACAATAGTGATGTTGAAATTATTTTATTAATTAAAATATCAAATAAATGGTTTTAAAAATAATAAACTAAATATTATATGAACTATTTAATGTGCTTCACTAATTTTATAGATACATATGACATTTTATTAATCTATTAAAGCTTTTATTTTGAACATATCTTCTGTATATATTTTATTTAAATTCAAATAAATGAATAGTGTCAAAATTGACACTATTGTTATTTTATAAAAATAACATATTATAAAATTGTTTAAAAATCACAAAAATATTTAAAATTTATAAATTAAATTTTATATGGTCTAAAATGTCATAAAGTGTCAAATTATGGAAAATTCACAACACATATGTAATTATTTATAATAATTTAAAACTTAGAATATTATTACCACAAATAAAATTAAATTGATAAATAAGGGTAAATCAAGTTGATAATATTTTAAATAAATTCCTAACATGTATAAGTTTTATTGGTTGATGATATTACAACCCTATCTCATCTAATATTTCGATATGATTCATTTTGGAAGTTTTTATGTGGGGTTGAGATTTAATATAAACTAATATTTCTTATATTTCCAAATGTGCCCCTCTCCTACCTTATAAAAGGGAACCTCATCCCTCTCTTCCTCACACCAATTTGAGCCTTCCAGATCGGCCAACCCCTGCCCATTTCACCTCCCCACTTCCTTATAAACCTACTAGAGGTACTGGTTCTATCAAAATACCAACTCTAGTGCCTTAAGAGAAAGTTTAAAGGAGGCACTTCGAGAAAGAGGTAATACCTTCTACTGATTTCTTCAAGTTCCATTCTTCTTCTACTACCTCATATTTAGTTGTTTCATTGTGAGGTAATAACATCAGTATCACTCATATAATAATATGTTATTATAAATATGAAACAAACCTATTTCACCTCTTATCCATCCTACGGAAAACGAAATCACTGCGTGTGCGTACGTACGGAATACCGTCTCCACGCCGTGGTGTAATCTATTTTCCACCACCGCCTTACTTGGATGGGTATAAGGGTGAAAGTAATGAATATATATGATTATTTTAAATTGTTATTGATTCTGAAATAGTATACATACACTCCAATACAATTCTACGATCATGGGAACGATATCATCGCTCGTGCGTACGTACGGAATACCGTCTCCACGATGTGATGTGATTCATTCTACATGATCTTCATTGTATAATGATTATATAAATGAATTGAATGAATTAATATGATATATATTACACTAATAACATTCTGGAAATGAGGTATCTATAACCTAAAGAGAAGAATAAGAATTTATTCGACAAACACGCATAAGAACAAAAAGTAATAAACACCCGAATAACAAGTAGTAATGAAATATTACTAATAAGAAGATAAGAATATGAACATATATGATATCATAACAATAAGTATGATTCTGTAATAAGTCAATAACATTATTTAAATCATTATACAGGAGTTTCAGACACTTACGACACAAATCAGACCTAAGGTAAGGGAAAATATCACAATCTCATTTTATCCGAGATTGTTTATATGTTGGTATTTACTGGGGTGTATTTTATCATCCACATCCATGTTTCCTCAATATGTAATATTTTTTCCACCCACCTACAATTATTTAAATCCAATTTTACCCTTCGGTGAGTTTTTAGTAAAAGATATGAAAGGAATCTTTTGTCATTTTTCGTACGAGGTACTTTTTGACTTTTCCGACAAAAGTACGAGAAGAATGTTTTTTTAACTTATACGGCATTAATGGATTTTTAAAACATTATTTCCAAGAATCATACTTTAGAAGTTTTCAAGTTTATTTTTAATCAACTTCTTTTAGTTTAAAATTGTATGACATTTAAATAATGGAAAGTGTTTTTGAAGTAGAAAGGATACTTTCCTCAACAATGGAGTTCAAGGGTTTTATCAAAATTATTTTTCCATATAAGATAATAAAATGTTCTGTTATATCCATATTGTTACATTAATTTGATTATGTTGTGATGGAAATATTTTTATGAATTCGTTTATCTTATATGATTTTTTTATGATGTCACAATGTTTAAGATTCCCATTTTTATTACATGGGTTATGCAATGATGTATGATTTATGATTTTGTGGCACACATAATAATGGTATCATTATGAGATGGGTGGGACCTATATCTCCCTCTAATGCATTGGGAAAAGATTTTATATCTCATGAGATAGACATGGCTGGAACGGTAGGTTAAACCGGTTCAGTAAAACAGGACTGAAACGAGGAGTGAACTCGGTTCAGAAATGGACTTTGTCCACTAAGATAGTCATGGCAATGAGTCTTGAATAATAAGAAATGATTCTCTATGATTATGTGTGTATGCCACAAAGTTTCATGTTTTATGTTATGATTATTGGGATTTCATTTCACTACTATGATTTATCCCATGTTATGAAATTATGATCTCTTTTGCAGGGTAAGATTTCCAAAATGTTATGTTTTTATTTTGATGTGACTGATATTTCTTTTGTTTACCCTTACTGAGCATTTGAGCTCACCCTTTTGAATGTTTTCTTTCCCCAGGTCAGGAAGAAGGTTATTAAGTAAGATATGCCAAAAGGGATAATAGATATGATGAAATAAATGGGTGACAGTTTAGAAGGTTTATGAACTAGTTGTTTATGTTTCCCAGTATCTAAAGACACTATACCTATACGGTCCTTTCGCGGTTTTGTTATATGTTGTAATAAGTATTCTTCAGTTCTAATGTAATAACATTTTATGTAAAGTATGGTTCGTTATAGTTGGTATTAGAGGGAGGTTATAGTCACCCTTTGGAACCTAGGATGTGAATGCCTTAGTAAGAACCCCAAGGACAAGTCTAAGCATAGAACACAATCTTAGTGATTTAGAAATGACCATGAATAACCTAGGATAAGACCTTATGTGTGAAATTTTATTCTTGATTGTGTGGTTTTCCTATTATAATTAGTGTTGATCACACTATTCTTCTTGGTTTTAGTCAATGGCTGGAACCCGAAGGAACCGTGTTAATGTGGAATGCGATGGGCAATGCAATGATTGTCCCCATGAGCAACCAAAGGTTATGGGAGATGGAATGAAAAATCTTGTATCCATGCTTACACAACTTTCTCAAGCTATGAATCATGCAGGACTTCCAAACGAGCAAAGGAAGGAGCAACATTCTGTTGAATCCTTCATGAGGCAGCGTCCACCTTCTTTCAGTGGGTCTACTGATCCATTAGTTGCTGAACAATGGATTAGTACTACTGAAAAGATATTTTCAGTTCTTCAATGTTCTGAACATGATATAGTCATCCTAACAGTGTATCGTTTGGAAGGAGATGCTGATCAATGGTGGAATCTTATTAAGAATACTAGGAAAAGGGATGAAATTGATTCCATGGAATGGGATGAGTTCAAGAACTTATTTTTCAATAAGTACTTCCCTTGTATTCTCCGAACAAAGATGGAGAAAGAGATTCTTGAACTGAAACAAAAGGATGATGTATCTGTTGGTACCTATGAAACAAATTTTATAAGACTTGCAAGGTACGCTTCTGGTGTTATTATCCAACCTGAGAGTAAGATCGATCGATTCTTTAGTGGCTTAAAACCAAGTCTTAGAAGGGCGTTAGCCATAAGGGACTTCAATAGATACGAGGAAATCATTCGATGTGCTCTCAAAGTCGGGATGGAGATTGGAGTAACCCATCGGTCATATGGGTTTGATAAGAAGAGGAAAATTGAATTCAAAGGAAAATCTAAAGAGAACACTGAAAATAAGATGAGCTTTACCTTATGCTCAAATTGTGGAAAGAAACATGGAGGGGGTTTTCTTAAAGGGACAAGTAAATGTTTCAAATGTGGAAAGGAAGGTCATTGGGAATTTGAATGCCGCAATGATGGGAAGAAGATGTCTAATGATGCAAACAAAGAAAGGGACACACAGAATGAACCTACTACACTTCAATGTTTCAAGTGCAAGGAGATGGGGCATTATTCCAATAAATTCCCTAATCCAAGGGTTTTTTATTATGATCGACATCAACAAAATCTTAAGGCTAAAGAAAAAGTAAAGTCACATGCAATTTCTATCAGCGACATGGAGTACGATAACTATGTGGTGAAAGGTACACTTACCATCCACTCTAAAGTAGAAAATGTTTTATTTGATTATGGATCCACCCACTCTTTTATTTCAGAATATTTTTCTAAGGGTATCACCGTATTACCTCAACAATTAGATGTTGAGTTAGCTGTGACAACACCTAATGGCACAACAGTCGCATCAAAAGTTTATAATTCATCCCCGATTGAAGTTTCTGGGAAAGTGCTTCCTAAAAATCGTGTGATCCTTCCTATAGTGGAATTTGATGTGATTCTTGGCATGGATTGGCTTTATTTATATGGAGCTCATATCAATAGCCAAAGAAGGGAAGTCACATTTCATATTCCAGATCAATCTATGATCGTCTATCGATGCAAGGATAAACATAACCTTCCAGTGGAAATTTCTTCCATCTTATGGGTCTTGAATCCACTTTATGAAGGTTATTTATCTCAAATGGTTGGTGAGGAACTCACAATTAAGAATATTCCCATTGTACGGGAGTTTTATGATGTCTTTCCGGAGGAATTGTCGGGTCTTCCACCAAATCGTGAAGTTGAGTTTTCAATAGAACTCGTACCGGGTGCTTTGCCTATTTCAAAGACACCTTATAGAATGGCCCCAATTGAGTTGCAAGTATTGAAGAATCAACTCCAAGAGAATCTTGATAAGGGAGTCATATGCCCTAGTGCATCACCTTGGGGAGCACCTGTTCTGTTCGTTAAAAAGAAAGATGGATCAATGAGACTCTGCATTGATTATCGATAACATAACAAGATCACTATCAAGAACAAACATCCTCTCCCACGCATTCATGACCTATTTGACCAACTACGCGGAGCTCAATACTTTTCCAAGATTGATCTTCGTTCAGGGTATCATCAATTAAGGGTCAAAAAGGAGGATATACCAAAGACGGTTTCCGTACAAGGTATGGACACTATGAATTTATAGTGATGCCATTTGGTCTTACTAATGCCCCTTCTATCTTCATGGATCTAATGAATAGAGTCTTTAGAGACTATCTTGATCAATTTGTGGTAGTCTTTATAGACGATATTCTTGCCTATTCAAAGATAAAGGAAGAACATGAAGATCACTTGAGAATTATATTGAAGACCCTAAGAAAGGAGAATCTTTATGTCAAATTTACCAAGTGTGAATTTTGGCTTCAAAAATTTTCATTTTTGGGTCACATTATCTCAAAAGAGGGGATATCTGTGGATCCAGCAAAAACAGAGGTTATCGAAAGATGGTCGAGACCAACAACAGTAATTGAGATCCGAAGTTTTCCTAGTTTGGCTGGATATTATCGATGTTTTTTGAAAGATTTTTCACGATTATCTAATCCACTCACCATGTTGACTTGAAAAGGAGTTAAGTTCGTGTGGACGGACGAATGTGAAGAGAATTTCAAGGAGTTGAAAAGAAGGTTATCCAGTGCACCTGTACTCACACTTCCTTGTAGTGGAGAAAAGTTTGTGATATACAGTGATGCATCCAAGAAGGGACTGGGATGTGTTCTCACGCAAAATGATATGGTGATATCTTATGCCTCACGACAGTTGAAAATCCATGAGAAAAATTACCCAACTCATGATTTGGAGTTAGTTGCGGCAATCTTTGCATTAAAGATTTGGAGGCATTACCTTTATGGTGAAAGGTGTGATATTTATACTGATCATAAAAGTTTAAAGTATATTTTCACAGAAAAGGAGCTGAATATGCATCAAAGAAGATGGTTGGAGCTGATTAAGGATTACGACTGCTCAATTCATTACCACCCTGGGAAACCAAACAAGGTGGCAGATGCATTAAGTCGACAAGACCATGCCAGTATATCCATGATGAGGATCACAAAAGATCCAATATTTATGGATTTACAAAGGTTGGATCTTGGAATTATAAGGGAAGGGGGAAAATCGTATCTTTCTCAAATGAATGTTCAACCATCTATACATGTGTGATTAAAGAGGCACAGAAAGAAGATGCAGAGTTAAAAAAGAAAGTGAGAAATGTTCCGGAATTCAACCTTGATTGTGATGGGATAATAAAGTTCAGGAATAGGGTTTGTGTTCCTCCCACCCCCGAATTAAAGAAGGAGTTGCTGGATGAGGCTCATAGTTCTTCATTCTCTATTCATCCTGGAAGCACGAAGATGTATAGGGACCTGAAAGAGTACTTCTGGTGGGATGGCATGAAACAAGATGTTTCTGAATATGTCTCTCGATGCTTGGTTTGTCAGCAAGTTAAAGTTGAGATACAGAAGTCTAAGGGGATGTTACAACCATTACCCATACCAGAATGTAAATGGGAAAAGATCACTATGGACTTTATCACAGGACTTCCTAAAACATCCAAAGGCAATAATGCTATCTGGGTCATAGTTGATCGTCTTACAAAGTCTGCACACTTCATTGCTATTAGAGAGGATTTCTCTTTGGATCAGCTTGCCATGATATATGTAAAGGAAGTGGTAAGATTGCATGGAGTACCACTTTCTATTATATCTGATCGGGATCCAAGATTTTCCTCGAAGTTCTGGTGAAGTCTTTAGCATACTCTGGATACAGAGTTGAGTTTCAGCACTGCTTATCATCCTCAGACAGATGGTCAGTCTGAGAGAACAATTCAAACTCTAGATGATATGTTGAGAGCTTGCTCTATAGATTTCAAATGTGGTTGGGATCAACACCTACCTTTGGTGGAATTTTCTTATAATAATAGCTTTCACTCCAGTATTCAGATGTCTCCTTATGAAGCTCTCTATGGAAAGAAATACAGGACTCCAACTTGCTGGGATGAAGTTGGGGAAAGAAAGCTATTAGAACCAGATCTCATTTATGAAATGGCAGAAAAGGTCAGATCTATTCAACAACACATAAGAGCAGCTCAGAGTCGACAGAATAGTTATGCCAACAACCGAAGAAAAGACCTATAGTTTAAAGTGGGTGATAAAGTGTTCTTACAAATATCTCCCTGGAAGAGGGTCATGAGATTTGGAAAGAAGGGGAAGTTGAGCCCTAGATATATCGGTCCTTTCGAAATACTGGATCGTGTCGGGAAGGTAGATTACCGATTGGCGCTTCCACCGAATCTCTCTCAAGTACAAGATGTATTCCATGTATCTCTCCTGAGAAAGTACATACCTGATCCTTCACATGTACTCAGCTCAGAAGTTTTACCGCTGGAGCAAGATCTTTCTAATAAAGAACAGCTGATAGAGATTCTGGATCGTAGCGAAAAAGTACTACGAAAAAAGACCACTCGCTTGGTGAAAGTTTTATGGAGGAACCACCAATTAGAAGAAGCTACATGGGAGCTTGAGGATATGATGAGGGAGAGGTATCCTCATCTGTTTGTTACAAAGTGATGAATTTCGAGGGCGAAATTCATTATAAGGGGGGTAGAATGTAACACCCGAGACTTTTATGAGAAATATTTTGTTTTTATGTTATATAAATCATCAAAGGAATCTTTTACTACACACAGCACTAGCTTGGCTTGCTTTACATGCAACTGCGGCCTTCCTCGATAGCTTGCGTCGTACGCAATACCGAGTTTCACTAAACAACAATATGCTATTAAAATATTATTAAAACTAGCCGTTATGAATAGTACTAACTGAATTTTGAATTTTATAACCTTTTAATTCAACTTATTAATTTTCTAGAATGAGGTATAAAAGAAAATCAGTTTTTTTTATAAAAGAAATATTTTTCAAAAAATACAGTTTTGCCGCCTTTTGATGGCGCACCCACATTAAATCTAGTTTTTGAAATGTTTATAAGTTCAATTTGACAAAATAAAATTCTTATTTTGAATCAGGGCATAAAAATTTACTATGGATAAATTTTTTATATTTTTCTGATAACTTTCATATTTTGATGAATAGTAAAAATACGCTAATTTTTAATTAAAAACAAATTTTTTCATTGAGATAATTTATATGGATAAATTATAATATTTAATGGTTTTAAAGTATAAATAGAATATATTTTTACCATTTAATATAATTTATGTCATTACCATTAATTTCACATTAAATTCATAGGTAAAAACATTTCAATCTTTGGCAATGTTTTAACTTCTAAACCCCGTTTTCTTAACAACGGGATTTATTTTAAATTAATTACTGCAACTTATATGTTTTGAATTTTGATAAATGGATTCCATATTCATAATCAGTGGGTCCAATTCATGTTAATAGACTACTTTTTATTTTTGGGCATTATGAATAGTAACTACGGTAAATTTTATTTACAATAGTTAAAGGTAAATCGGGTAATTAAGGGTAAATATAAGATTATAAAATTACCCTAACACCAGCAAAAATCCTATTTTATGACTAAAAGTAGACCCATATCACCTAATGGTTGGAGTATATTCATTTAATGGACTTTTGTTTATGAAAATAATTTAATTATTATTAAAACCAAAGAATGTGACAACATGTAACTTTATTAAATCTTATAAGTATAATAATTTTAATTTGGTGATAAACATAATGAAACTTAGAAAATGAATTGTCTCCAGAAATCTAATACAATTACATACATCATAGGAATTTATTTAGAATTTTTAGGGATTAAATAATTCTCATTAATTATGACACAATAGTGATGCTGAACTTATTTTATTAATTAAAATATCAAATAAATGTTTTTAAAAATAATAAAATAAATATTATATGAACTATTAAATGTCCTCCACTAATTTTCTAGATACATATGAAATTTTATTAATCTATTAAAGCTTTTATTTCGAATATATATTTTTTATATATTTTATTTAAATTCAAATAACTAAATAGTGTCAAAATTGACACTATTGTTATTTTATAAAAATAACATATTATAAAATTGTTTAAAAATCACAAAAATATTTAAAAATTATAAATTAAATTTTATATGGTCCAACATGTCATAAAGTTTCAAATTAGGGAAAATTCACAACACATATGTAATTATTTTTAATAATTTAAAACTTAGAATATTATTACCACAAATAAAATAAAATTGATAAATAAGGATAAATCAAGTTGATAAAGTTCAAAATAAATTCCTAACATGTCTAAATTTCATTGGTTGATGATATTACAACCCTAGCACATCTAATCTTCGGATATGAGTCATTTTGGAAGTTTTTATGTTGGGTTGGGATTTAATATAAACTAATATTTCTTATATTTCCAAAGGTGCCCCTCTCCTCCCTTATAAAAGGGCACCTCCTCTCTCTCTTCCTCACACCAATTTTAGCCTTCAATATCATCCAAACCCTACCCATTTCACCTCCCCACTTACTTATAAACCTACTAGAGGTTCTGGTCTTATCAAAAGACCAACTCTAGTGCCGTAAGAGAAAGTTTAAAGGATGCACTTCGAGAAAGAGGTAATACCTTCTACCATTTTCTTCAAGTTCCATTCTTCTTCTACTAACTATTATTTAGTTGTTTCATTATGAGGTAATAAAATAAGTATCACTCATATACTGATATGTTATTATAAATATGAAACCACCCTATTTCACCTCTTATCCATCCTATGGAAAACGAAATCACGGCGTGTGCGTACATACGGAATACCGTCTCCACGTCGTGGTGTAATCTATTTTCCACCACCACCTTACTTGGATGGGTATAAGGGTGAAAGTAATGAATAGATATAATTATTGTAAAGTGGTATTGATTATGAAATAGTATACATACACTCCAATACAATTCCACGATCATGGGAACGATATCATCGCCCGTACGTACGTACGGAATACCGTCTCCACGATGTGATGTGATTCGTTCTACATGATCTTCATTGCATAATGATTATATAAATGAATTGAATGAATTAATATGATATATATTAAACTAATACCATTATGGAAATGTGGTATCTATAACCTAAATAGAAGAATAAGAATTTATTCGACAAACACGCATAAGAACAAAAAGTAATAAACACCCGAA
The DNA here is from genome assembly GCA_963277665.1 of Viscum album. NCBI lineage: Eukaryota > Viridiplantae > Streptophyta > Magnoliopsida > Santalales > Viscaceae > Viscum > Viscum album. Next base: position 912,527,003 of record OY728143.1, on the reverse strand, counting down.
TAACAAGTAGTAATGAAATATTACTAATAAGAAGCTAAGAATATGACTATATATGATATCATAACAATAAGTATGATTCTGTAATAAGTCAATAACATTATTTAAATCATTATACAGGAGGTTCGGACACTAACGAAGAAAATCGGACCTAAGGTAAGGGAAAATATCACAATCTCATTTTATCCGAGATTGTTTAAATGTTGGTATTTACTGGGGTGTATTTTATCATCCACATCCATGATTCCTCAATATTTAATATTGTTTCCACCCACCTACAGTTTTTTAAATCCAATTTTACCCTTCGGTGAGTTTTTAGTAAAAGATATGAAAGGAATCTTTTGTCATTTTTCGTACGAGGTACTTTTTGTCTTTTTCGACAAAAGTACGAGAAGAATGTTTTTTTAACTTATACGGCATGAATGGATTTTTAAAACATTATTTATAAGAAGATTACTTTACAAGTTTTCATGTTTATTTTTAATCAACATCTTTTAGTTTAAAATTTTATGACATTTAAAGAAAGGAAAGTGTTTTTGAAGTAGAAATGATATTTTCCTCAAGAATGGAGTTCAAGTGTTTTGTCAAAATTATTTTTCCATCTAAGATAATAAAGGGTTCTGTTATATCCCTATTATTACATTAATTTGATTATGTTGTGATGGAATTATTTTTATGAATTCCTTTATCTTATATGAATTTTTTTATGATGTCACGATGTTTAAGATTCCCATTTTTATTACATGGGTTATGCAATGATGTATGATTTCTGATTTTGTGGCACACATAAGAATAGTATCATTATGAGATGGGTGGGACCTATATCTCCCTCCAATGCATTTGGTAAAGATTTTATATCTCATGAGATAGACATGTCTTGATCGGTAGGTTAAACAGGTTCAGTAAAATAGGAATGAAAGGAGGAGTGAACTCGGTTCAGAAATGGACTTTGTCCACTAAGATAGTCTTGGTAATGAGTCTTGACTAATAAGAAATGATTCCCTATGATTATCTGTGTATGCCAAAAAGTTTCATGTTTTAAGTTATGATTATTGGGATTTCATTTTACTACTATGATTTATCCCATGTTATGAAATTATGATCTCTTTTGCAGGGTAAGATTTCCAAAATGTTATGTTTTTATTTTGATGTGATTGATATTTCATTTGTTTACCCTTACTGAGCATTTGAGCTCACCCTTTTTAATTTTTTCTTTCCCCAGGTCAGGAAAAAGGTTATTAAGTAAGATATGCCAAAAGGGACTATAGATATGATGAAATAAATGGGAGACAGTGTAGACACTTTATAAACCAGTTGTTTATGTTTCCCAGTTTCTAAAGACACTATACCTATACGGTCCTTTCGTGGTTTTGTTATATGTTGTAATAAGTATGCTTCAATTCTGATGTAATAACAATGTATGTAAAGTATGGGTCGTTATACTCCTTCACTGGGATTCCATCACTTTCCTCTCCTGTAGGATCCCCCAAGAACGGCCTGGATACAATGCCCAAGGGCTCTCCTACCGATACGGGCCAACGCCCCTGACGGTTTCCGAGCAACAAGCCGATAAAAGTCCCGTGTTTCGAATTCAGTCAGTGGTCGACACTCATTTGTTTCTCCCATATCAGGTCACCATAGGGACTCTGTGTCTCGAACATGGTAAATAGTGTCCTAGATCTTCGAATCCACCCCATAGATGTCCCAAACATTGAGTACAATGATTTGTTCTTCCCCATCCGGAAACAACAAACTTTCCTCTAGGTGGTGCCGACAGTCGGGCCCATGACCCCGATTCTCTTGTGGGAGTATATGGCATGATGTGGGATTATGTCCTCATTCACATCGGGTTGATTTTCGTGCCTTATGCATGCCCTCACCGAGGCCCAGACTCAGGATCCTTGGCCTTTCCTAGCCCACGACCCCCGTCCTTACTACAAGACATTAAAATGCAAGTTTGTCAGGCCCTCCTGATCGAGGCCCAGCCTCAGGCCCCTAGGCATTTTGGGCCCCTGGACCATGTTCTTATGAGTGGATTTTACGGTATGATATAGGATTATGTCCTCATTCACATCAGGTTACCTGCCATGCCGTATATCTCCCCATATGAGATACAGTTACCTCTTCCCATGTCCTTACTGCAAGAAGTTAAACTGCAAGCAAGTCAGGCCTTCCGGACCGAGGCCCAGCCTCAGGACCCTTGGCCTCCTCGGGCCCCCAACCCTCTTCCTTACTGTAAGACGTTAAACTGCAAGCAGGTTAGGCCTTCCTAACCGAGGCCCAGCCCCAGGCCCCTTGGTCTCCTCGGGCCCCCGGCCCTCGTCCTTACTGCAAGATGTTAAACTGCAAGCAGGTCAGGCCTTCCTAACCGAGGCCCAGCCTCAGGCCCCATGGCCTCCTTGGGCCCCTCGCCCTCGTCCATACTGTAAGACATTAAACTGCAAGCAGGTCCGGACTTCCTGACCGAGGCCCAGCCTCAGGCCCCTTGGCCTCCTTGGGCCCCTGGCCCTCGTCTTTACTGCAAGACTTTAAACTGCAAGCAGGTCAGACCCTCCTGAACAATGCCTAACCATCAGGCCCCTTGGCCTTTTCACGCCCATGGCCCAGTTCCTCTCTTATAGGAGTGTATGGTGTGGTGTGGGATTATGTACTCATTCACGTCGGTTTATTCGGCGTACCATACACCTCCCTTGTTTCGGGTTATATTACTCCCCTCCTCGTCCCGCATGACGTTAAACTACATCTAGAGAACTACATGTGGCTTGATTCCCATCCTCATGGGATACGTTGGATGACCTGAATGTCTAGGTTTCGGGTCCAGCCCCATATCTCAGGAATCTTCATCCTACCTTGGCCCCTTGGTCTACCCTTCCTCCACAAGGGGATTATATGGCATGGTACGGGATTATGTCCTCATTCACGTCAGTCTTGTAATGATCACACCATGTACGTCTCCCTCCCAAGCTGTTTGGTTGACCCTTTTCAGCATTTCACCAATGTGCCTAAGGGTACTCTGGTTTATTACCTGGAATGAAGGACTTTGTAGGACATGTTTCCATCCGCTTTTCAGTCTTTGTGTATCCCTTCGTTAGGGCTTCCATTACCTTTCACACCCAGAGGGACCCCCAATAATGGCCTGGATACAATGCCCAAGGGCTCTCCTACCATTACGGGCCAACGCCCCCGAGGGTTTTGGACAACAAATCGATAAAATCCCACGTTGTGAATACGGCGAGCGGTCTATGCTCGTTCATTGTTCCCACTTCAGGCTAACGCGATATAGATACTGTTTTCTGCCATGGTCAACAGTTATCCTTCATCGCCACGCCAAACCTCCATTAAGCCCAATGTTTCGAGTACACAACTCACATCCTTCTTCACTTCATCATGTCCATGTATAGTTTCAAATCTCTTGGTACTACTCCTTAGTGCGCATCTGCAAGTTAAGGGGACAAAGCTGCGTTAAAGGTCTCCTTGGGGCTCTCTGTCGACTCCCATTTGATGGAAGCCCCAAGTATTGCGATAAGGATCTCCCCCCCTGTTTCCCACACCGAGCTTAACTCACGTGGGATTAGGGATTGGGTTGACGTCTGCTCTTACTCGAGAAGTTGTCACCATCCATGGTCTGAGCTCTATTACCATAAACTAAGATCCTATCAGAACTACGTTCAGCTTGATTCCCATCCTAATGGGATACACAGGAATGCCCAGACCTCCTGTCTTTGTGTCCATCTTGAGTTCAGCTAATTCACCTCTCCGGTCATGCCTTCAGGACCCCGACTACGGGATTGTGTGGTGTAGTGCGGGATTATGTCCTCAATCACATCGGGTTTGCAATAGCAGCACCACGCGCACCCCCGTTCTAAGGGTTAGCCCTCTTATTCCTTGTCCCGCATTACATTAAAAGGAACCCTTCAAAACTATATGTGGCTTGATTCCCATACTCAAGGGATATGTAGGACCACCTAAATTTCTAGACATTGGGTCCAGACCCACCTCTTAGAGATCTCCTGATATCTCTGTCACCTAGGCCCCTTGGCCTAACCCTCTCTAGGAGGGGGATATGTAGGTATGATACAGGTTTTTTGGCACCACGCCCCCTTCTCCCAGGAATCCGCTATCCCTTTTTTACCCTCAAGTTGAGTCTCTTGACCCCTTGTAGTGGTTCAACCATGTGTTAAGAGTACTCTGGTCTAGGACCAAGAGTGTCAGATTCAACTTGGTCAAGTTCCTTCCACTTGTCAAGCTTCGTGTTTCCCTCCATTCAGGATTCCATTACCTTTCACACCCGGAGGGACCCCCAAGAACGGCCAAGATACAATGCCTGAGGGCTCTCCTACCGCTACAGGACAAATCCCCCGAGGGTTTTAGACAAGAAATTGATACAAATCCCGCGTTGCGAACATGTCCAGCGGTCGATGATCATTTGTTGGTCCCCATTTCAGGCTAATGCAACGGGATGTTGTGTTGTGAACATGGTCAGCAGTAATCCTCTTTCCTCAGGCCATCACCTTCAGTCCTCGAATGTTGGTTGCATGATTCAAATAATTTTCCACCCCATCATGTCCAGGTGGAATCTCGACATTTTTGGCGCTATCCCTCAGTGCACCTTTGCATGTCAGGGGGACAGAGATGCAATATGGCATCCTTCGGGGCTCCCATGGTCCGAGCTCTATGATCATAAACTAAGATCCATCTAGAACTACGTTCAGCTTGATTCCCATCCTGATGGGATATGTAGGACCACCCAGACTCCTTGTCTTCTGCTCCAGCCCATTTGGGGAGCTAGTCTCCCCCCCTTTCACCTCTTACCTCTATATAGGCCCCTCGGCCTAAGGTCTCCCTCTCGGAGTGGCGTACAGTTTGATGTGGGATCATGTATCCATCGATTGTGTTTCATGACACTGCGCACATCCCCCGCCTAGAATCGTCTCTACTATGTCTGCACTGCATGCCATTAAAATGCATGCTCGGTCCTATCACATGACCCTAAACTGTGACATTATCGTCCTGGATGCATGACAAAAAACGACACTGCATTGTGATGACCTCATTGTAGAGGACATCACGTTGGGTATTGGTGACATGCCATGCCATTTTCCAACGCCTATCATGGCTTGATTCTTTGTGGTGACACCAGGGCCTGCTACCCTAGGCCTGTCACTTCACAAAAAAACCACTCACCTTAAAGGACAAACAAGATTTATGAAATTACGCTTTTTTTTAGTGTAAGGGCCACGCCGACACTCCCCTTTTTCCCTGGCATGAGTACCTTACCGTGCCACCTTTCAGAACTACGTATGGCTTGATCCTCATCCTCATGAGATACGTAGGAGCGCCCGTGCAGTTCCCCGCAGGCCTAGCCTAACCTTCATGATCGGTCCCTCAACTCGAGCATTTCCCCAGAGAACACATGGTAAGTAGGGCTTAGGTCCTCATTCACATCGGGTTTTGTAACCGCCTTGCCATGTGTCCCCTGATCCCCTTACCCATTCATGGTCCGAGTTCTAAGACGTTAAACTAAGACTCTCTTTAGAACAACATTAATCTTGATCCCCATCCTCATGGGGTACGTAGGAACGCCTTTGAATTTTTCTTTAGGACTAGATCAACTCTCGTTTATGGTCCCTCGACCTAAAACTGTCCGAGAAGAACATGGTAGTCGGATCCCTCGGTTCCCATTCACATCATGTGTCTGAGTTACCCCACCATGTGCCTCCTTTGTTTCCTCTCGCCCTTTGGTCTGAATTATACGACCCTAAACTAAGATCTCCCTATGGGAAAGGACTCTGCTCCCCCTATCTAATATGTCTTGTTGTCATATTCAGATGTGTTTTGACAAAGAGACTGAAGTGTGGGATTTTCATAGGGACATTCCCCTCATCCCATGACCAAGTTTCGTGAGCTCGCTATTTGGATCCTCATCCTCTTCCACATCCAAAAGGAACCTTGGACGACATGAATACTAGGCTTAAGGGCTCGCCGTGAACACTGGACCTATGGGCCCTTCGATCGTTTCAGGCCAACATCCCTATGGATCTCTGACAACATTTGTGACATGGTCCCGTGTTTCGAACATGGTCAACGGTCGACCCTCATTTGTCTTTCCCCGTTCTAGTCTAACGCGATAGAGATTCTATGTTTCTCCCACGTTTAATAGTTATCCTCTATCGTCACGCCGCCATCATTATGATCAAAATCTCGAGCATCATGATTCACACATTTCCACTTCATCATGTTCAAGTGGGATTCCATCATACTCGGCTCTATCTCTTCACGCATCTTGGTGCACCACGTGGTCGCGTTAGTATTATTGTTCTGGTATTCACCGAGCATACCTTATCCCTAACATTCCCCTTCTTGTGTCGTGAAAGTTATCCATTACTTCTTGTTTCCCACATCAAGTATGACTCACATGGGCTTAGTGGTTTTGGTGGTATATGTGTCGACAGAACCAAGATTATTATCGTCCTACATGACGTTAAACTGTGCCTCCAGAACTACTTATGGCTTGATTATCATCCTTATGGGATACGTAGAGACACCTTGACATTTGGCCCAGGGTCCTGCCCCCAGGAGTGGTAAAACCTGTTCTTCCCCTTTTCTGGCCACTTGGTGGGACCCCTCGTAGGGAACCGAAGAACCAAAACTCTTCCCTGAACTAGTTCGGGATGCCCCAAGATGATATTGGGAAGCGACAGACCCCCTCTCCAGAGACACTCTGTCTGAATGAAGGAATTATCCCTGATCAAACCGATGTGCCCATCTAGCGTACTCCCACCATGGTGGCGTAATTTCATGAGTGTTGGATTCTGTCTGAACAAACCATCACTCCACTTCCCATGCTTTGCGTTCTACTTATTTGGATACCCTTCCTCTTCCATGTATAATGGGACCCCCTAATGGCATGGTCCCATGCTGCATCCGCTCACCTACCGTCCTGGGCCAGCATTCCAGAAGACTGGTCATGTTTGGAAGGACCCCCTAACAGTATGGATGCTCGACCTATGGTCTGCCTACTGTCCTGGGCCAACGTCCCGAAGGATTGATCGACAACATTTGTGACATGGTACCGTGTTTCGAACATGGTCAATGGTCGACCCTCATTTTTTGTCCCCATTTCAGGCTAACGCAATAAGGATACCATTTCTCCACCACGGTTAACGGTTGTCCTTTATTGTCACGCCACCCACACTGTGTTACGAATTTTGGGTATCGTGATTCACATCTTCCACTCCCCTCTATTCGGATTAATTCTAATGCCCCTGGCATTACCACGCTCGTGCACTAGAGAAAGGTGGGAGAAGAAGGAAAGACATCCAGAGAGCCATGCTCTTCAGCTGTGACCCCTCTCTCTTTTAGGATTCTCCCATATGGTGATCGATGTCCGATGCACTCCTTCCTTTGTTTAACACTCTCGTACAAGACAACCTATTATCTCTTGTTTCTCACACTGAGCATGGATCATGTGGGTTTAGAGATTTAGTCTATAGTCTCTTCAATAAGATCGAGATGCAATGGATGCCAAGACACGCGTTTTCCTCAGTCGTTTCCTCCGAACGCGGTCCGCCTCGCCCTCCTCATCCTCATTGGACCCTGTTCTTAGGGGTGGCATTTTTTGGCACCGGAAAACGCGTCCCCAAAGATTTTAAAAATGCTTCCATAAACGATCCAAGATCATAGTCCATTTTTAAAGATTCTATTTGGTAGGTCCTAGGGCCAGAACGGAGCTACGGATTAAGAGTTATGGACATTTGAAGTTGGGTTGGAAAACTGGTTCGCAAAGCCCATTCATGAAGCCCCCCTCCGTGATCGCGGAGCGCCGCCATGAAGAAATGAGGCGGGAAGCTCTGCGAACCCAGATAAAGTTTGCGACGTGCCGCGAATACACGCCGCGAAGCACAGGAGGTAGTAACTCTCTGTGAACTCCCTGACGTTCGCGAACCTGCCGCGAAGCAGACGAGGCGGTACCGCTCCGCGAATCTGGTTGACGTTCGCGACCCACCATGAAGCAACCGAATTCCCCCTTCGCACTGTGTGAGATTCTCTTCATGGCACCCCTTGCCTATAAATACCAAACTCGACCCCCTTCTCCGGACGACCATTTTTCCGCCCCTTGGGTGGCCGATCTCCCGTTCCGCGGAGCTCCACTTTGCGGCTCCGCGAGAAGCTTCCTTCGCGTTGCTGCTCCGCGAGCCGATGCTCCGTGAGTCCATGCTCCGCAAGTACTCTGCAAGCCTCCCTTGCTCCGCAAGCGGCCCATGCTCCGCGAGATCCCTCTACTCCGCGAGACCTTTTCTCCGTGAAGCTACTTCACGAGACCTTTGCTCCGCGAAGCTACTTCGCGAGTCCTTTGCTCCAAGAAGCTGATTCGCAAAGACCTATCCTTCGCGAGGCTCCTACCTTCGCACCCACCGGTCCATACCTTCGCACCCACTGGTCCATACTGCGGGGGTTGCGCCCCAGTAACCCCGCTCTGGGTCAGTGCCAGGCTGCGGTCCCGGCCCTTCAGGCCGATCCCATCGCGACCATCACAGACCCCCATGAAAAATGGAGAGTTGCACCGTGAACCTTTCATGCCGGGATGCCGGGATTTTCCATTACTCCCTTATGTGCACCCACCTTCCACCTGTGGAACACCATGATTTGTGATACTCCTCCGCACAGCATGAAATGCCTTGAGTCGACATATTCCTCTTGGTTTCATTGTCATGTCATGAGTTGAGATTCTCATCACCAATTCCCCAGGTACCTTGAGACGAACCATTCCTCAGGCAACTCCTCCAAATCCAATCACTTGGCTCTTATGCCAGGTTGAACCAGAATGGGCCTCCCTTGCGTAAGACCCAACACCATCCATTTCTAGGTGCCTTATGCCAACAGTCCTATCTACATGACTATAAACTATAGTACTCCCTATCTAACAAATTATAGGATGCCTCTTGCCCTATACAAGAGATGCCTTATGCTCCTAGCATGAGATGCCAACAGTACTATATACCTGACTATAAAATGTAGTAATCCCTATTTAACAAATGGTAGGATGCCTCTTTCCCTATACGGGAGATGCCTCATGCTCCAAGAATGAGATGCCAATAGTCCTTTCTACATGACTCTAAACTGTAGTTCACCCTATGTTCCAAACATACGATGCCTCTTGCCCCAAACAAGAGATGCCTTATTCTCCATGCCTAAGATTATAGTAGTCATTTCTACAAGACTCTAAACTGTAGTACACCCTATGTGCCAATCATAGGATGCCTCTTGTTCCAAATAAGAGATGCCATGTTCTCCAGGCATAAGACGCCAAATTCCATGATTACAGTGGCATGATTCCAACGCCCCTGGGAGTTATCCTTCTTGTGTATTAGCGCATAGGTGAAGGCCTCAACCCACCAGTGGGTTGGGTTGCCCTCATGGCTATACATGAGGAAGTCATCTGGGAAGCTTCCTTGCGTAAGCCCCATTCACCAGTGCCGCTCCATAGCGGCACCCGAGCAGCATCCTTGCGTAAGACGCATTCACTAGTGCCTCTCCATAGCGGCACCCGGGCAGCCTCCTTGCGTAAGCCCCATTCACTAGTGCCTCTCCATAGCGGCATCCGGGAAGCCTCCTTGTGTAAGCCCCATTCACCAGTGCCGCTCCATAGCGGCACCCGGGAATAATCCTTGCGTAAGACCCATTCACCAGTGCCGCTCCATAACGACACCCGAGCAGCCTCCTTGCGTAAGCCCCATGAACCAGTGCCGCTCCATAGCGGCACCCGGGCATCCTCCTTGCGTAAGCCCCATTCACCAGTGTCGTTCCATAGCGAAACCAAGGCAGCATCCTTGCGTAAGCCCCATTCACCAGTGCTTCTCCATAGCGGCACCCGGGAATCCTCCTTGTGTAATCCCCATGCACCAGTGCCGCTCTATAGCGGCACCTGGGCAGCCTCCTTGCGTAAGCCCCCATCCACCATTCCCGCTCCATAGCGGCACCCGGGCAGCCTCCTTGCGTAAGCCCCATCCACCATTCCTGCTCCATAGTGGCATCCGGGCAGCTTCCTTGCATAATCCCAATCCACTATTGTCACTCCATTCAGCGGTAAGTCGTTGCGATCCTATTCAGCGGTAAGTCGTTGACACCCAATCCAGCGGTAAGCTGTTGTGATCCTATTCAGAGGTAAGCCGCTAACACCCAATCCAGCGGTAAGCCGTTGCAATCCTATTCAGTGGTAAGCTGTTGACACCCAATCCAGCGGTAAGCCGTTGCGAACCCATTTAGCGGTAATCTGTTCACATCCTTAGAAGAAATACACGGACTTTGATTCCCTGCCACAAGGATACGTAGGAAGCCTCTTCAAGTCTCAAGCCCGAAACTATCTCCATCTTTCTCCATGATCCTCCATCCTGGAGTAAGTCCCAGCACCATGGGCCACCTAACGCGTAATCCCCTCTTCATTTCCACGGACGCATCCTTCGCGACGTGATCTTCAGGTCCCTAAAACCTCTTGTTTCTCACACCGAGCATGACTCACTTGATCTTAGAGTGAGCACCGACCTTGACCCCCACCTTAAGCGAACTACGGGGACTTTGATCCATGTCAAGGCATGGTACGTAGGAAGCCTCCATGAGGTTCAAGATCACCACTCGGTCGTTTATTCACGTAAAGTTCTACCCCCGTCCAGCATGACGTTAAACTGTATGCCCCATCCAGCATGACATTAAACTGCACATCCATTTGAACTACGGGGTCTTTGATCCATGTTAAGGCATGGTACGTAGGAAGCCTCCATGAGGTTCAAGGCCATCACCCGGTCGTTCCGACCTCCTTCACATCGATTCGCTAACGACACCCATCAGACCAAGGTCCACATTCATGTCGGTTCACTGACGACACCGATCGGACCAAGGTCCACATTCACGTCGGTTCGTTGATGACACCCATCGGACCAAGGTCCACATTCACGTCGGTTCGCTGATGACACCCATTGGGCCAAGTTCCACCTTCACATCAGATCACCGGCACCATCCCGAACTACGCGGAATTTGATTTCCTGCCACAGGGATACGTAGGAGGTCTCTTCGAGACCCAAGGCCAATTTCACCATCGCCCTTGCAATGGTCCCATTTCATTCCCCCTCCACTTCATCCATCCATCCATCACCCATCCTGATTCTCACCCGGACCGCCACATCCCGGTGGGATCATGCCATCCACCTCCTCGCTGCTCCTAGCAGCGCATGGGCCGCTTTCCACGTGTAAGCCCCAGCATGTCTATGGGTCGTTGTCCTCTGTGTACACCCCAATTCATCACCCCTTTGAACTACGTGGTTTTTGATCCCTATCCTCTACACAGGGTACGTAGGAAACCTCCAAGAGGTTCAATCCCAACCAATTGAAATTCATGGTGCCCCCCATCCTGGGGCACACTTCCCCTGATCTGCCCTCAGTGGTGTTCAGATCAGCCATTACGGTGTGACACCCCCCCTCCTAGGAGCGCACCACCTCAGATCTATCCTCCTTGGGCATATTTTTGTTCTGTCTCTACAGGATCTTAAACTCGCTGCCTACCTTGTGATAAGCATGAGATGCCTGATGAAAACCTCAGATGACACGCTTATGGCGTAACCGTCTCAGCAAGACGTTAAACCTGCGACCTACCTCGTGATAAACATGAGATGCCTGAGGAAAACCTCGGATGACATGCCTTTGGTGTAACTGAATCTGATACACGTTAATTTACAACATACCCTGCGTAAAACACGGGAAGCTGAGGAAAACCTCAGATACATGCCTATGGCATATGATTCCCCGCATTCGACGCGGGATCCCTCGAGTTATGCACCCTTGAGATGCCCTCTCATGTGGAAGAATACAGGTTCCCCAATGTCCATGCACCCAACGATGCCCTGACATACCTGATTTTGTCATTTACTCCGACCAAAGGTCACTACCATGTCAAGATCCCATGGAATGTCTTGACAGAAGTAGTGTAATTAACCGGTGTCCATGAAGATATGGAACCGGGAACAAGATTCACGAGCAACGTATTAAATCTATGAGGGAGACTCGGACTAGGTGACGAGTTCCGAGGAGGAATCCATGGAAGGAAGAACTGACATACCATCATCCCGGTTTCGATCAAGGAGCAGACGTATCTGAACAAGGAGTGAATCCCGCACACCTTTGGAATGCGGGAATGCGGGGTAACAGCTGCATGTCCTCCACAGACGGATGTGCGTGTCCCGGTGAAAGCGTCGGAAACACCGCTCATACGTTTACTAAACGTACCCGAACAAAACATCATAAATTTATTCCGGGCACACCGGGCCTCGGAATCATGCGCCGTCAATATTCGCAGACTAGTAAAATCCCCATGTATTTATGAAAAAAATTTCCACGGAATTTACGGGTCTTTACATTGAGAATATATGATCCATTTATTTGTGTATTTTTTATGGGTCATTAAGTGAAACTGATTTTTTTTGAAGAGTTAATGATAAGATTATTTTGGGAGATTTAGTGACCATATCAACATATTTTAAATTTCAAAAAAGTCATAATTCTAACCATTTGTGGAGCAGTTTATGTTCAACTTTGTTCTAGGTTTCAAATAATAAAATATTATTTTACCATATAAATATTTAATCATATTGGATAACCTATTATAACCATTTGTTTTACATTAACTAGAATTATAATGAAATAATTATCACTATTTTTTGGAACTTTTTATCTATTTGTGGTTCAGGCTTGAAAAATTCATCTATTTGAGTGAGATATGAAGTGTAAATCAATCAAAGAACAACCAAATGATGTGATTGTTATTTTGAAATTGAATTCAATCAAGTAATTATATCTTCTCATGGAAATTACTAAACATTAATAAATGGATCTTGAAATAAAAATATAATAAATTTTATTATAATTTTTGATGAATGAATTATCTTTTCACATATCAAAACATTATGGCTTTGTGCTCATTAGCTTTTCTGAACCATGTTTTTTATCACTCTCTATTAGTTTTTGGACATTAGTAATCTCTTTTATGACCATAGTTTCCATTCCCACTAATGTTATTCTATTTGGCAACCTATTCATGTGATGTCCATTGTAATCTCATTTCCCTCTATTCAAGAGGAATTTTTATTAACCCTTTTTATGATGTTAGTTTCCCATAATAGAATTTTAAAATGATAAACTCTTGATTACCAAAAGAATGTTAAAATTTTTAGGATTTGATTTATTTAAGGGGTAGAATGTAACATCCAGAGATTTTATGAGATATTTTTATTCAAATTAATTTTATTACATCAAAATCATTTATTACAAGAAACACCAGGTTTTAATAAAACATGACATACTATGAAAATATTATTATTTAATATGTTAATTATCACATAGTCAATGGTTTTGAGATTATGAATTGGATTAAATAAATTAGGGAAATAAATGTTTTAAAAAATTATTTAAAATTAAATATATGATTATAAATTAATTACAAATCAAAAACCCAGTTCAAGATGAATGAGATCATATTCTCAAAAAATATTTTTATGCACACAAATTCTTTTTTTCCAATAAAATGTACAAATGATTTTATAATGATTTTAATGAAACATATATATATTATATATTGAATAAAAATTTTAACATTCATATTATTTGTTTTATACTCATGATATAATAATAAATTTCATTTTCCCTTATAACCTAAATTTTTATAAAAAAATGGTTTGTAATATTTTTTGTAATTATTTAATTTTTTTTTTGCAATTTTAGAAAAATTATTTGAGAAAATTTAATTTAGTTTTTAATATTAATTTCACAAATAAATCATGGTTAGTTTATAGGATTTTTCAAATGAGCCTAATTTTTTAGATAGCTATTGAGAAATATTAGTTTTTATTAAAAACTAACTTTTCATTAAAATCAATAAAAGGCAACTATTGTTTTTCTATGTTTATAAAAGTAAAAATAGTTAATTATATATTTTATAATAAAATTTAGGACACTGAAATTAATTACACACTGAATTCTGATATAAAAACTCTTTAAACATTTGCATGTTTTCCCTTAGAAAATCATTTCTTCATCTCGTTATGGGGTTTATTTTAAAATTATATTTATTATCCAATGTTAAATTATTTTTGAAAAATTAATTCCATTTTTGTAATATTAATATTTAATATTATTTAGTAAGGTCAACGTAATTTTTTCCCCAATTAATAGTAAGAACAGTTAATATTAATTACTATGGTTAAGGTTAAAACGGGGTTACCATGCTGTTAAAATAAACATATATGGTTAATATTTTATTAAAAACATGTCTAAATACGTTTGGTTATACATATTTAAATATTATACTTCCCAATTTATAATATAGATTCATTTTTATGATTTTGGAATGTGAATGAGATTATAATTTTGGATTCTTTTTAGAAATTTCCCTGTTGTTTCCAAGTGGGTTCGTTTACCCTCATTTAAAATGACCTATCCTATCAACTCATATCCAAACTGTATGATCGTTTTGGTTTATAAAATACCTAAAAAAATTATTTCATTAATTCCATTCTCACTTCATAGAGTCCTTATTCTAATTATGTAACCTTTGAATGAAGGATTTAAGAATAAACCTATTGAGGCTCTCCATAGAAGTGATATAACTCTTAACCATGTGTTATTGTTTTATTTCCAACTAAAAAAACTTCAAATTATAATAATATTGTATTATTTAATATTAATAGTACCTCCTATATAATTTTATTTTATTATGTTAGTGTAATAACCTCTATCCTTCTCATATTCCATCTAACGTAAAATGAAGTCATTGATCTTATGTACCGCGGAATACCGCCTTGTGAATCTTTGTAAATCACTTTCCTTCAAAAAAAAATAATGTATTGACATAAGGGTGAATATAAAGTATATATATGATATTTGTAACATAATTTTTATTTTTTTAGTAATTATATCACATATAAATCCTTCCATTCAATCATGTGGGGATTCGATAATGTTTCTCATGTGTAAGGAGAACTACTACCTTACGAAGTAATGTAATATGTTTTTCACATAATCATTTCATTAAAGGTAATAAAGATTATGTTAATTAAAATATTATATATATTAGATAAATATTATCCTGGAAATGTAATATATAATTCAAATTTCCTTCACATTATCTACTAAGAAAATGGAAACGACGTTAATGCATACATATGACCTACCGTCATTAGGAATAGTGTAATTCATTTTCTATATCTAAAATTAAAATATTAATATAAATACATATATAATGAACATATATGATACTAATAACTCGGTCAAAATTATGTATATGATGGAACTCTGAATAATATAAGGACCCAATATTAAACACAACTTAATTTTGAGTTTTATTCAGGAATTCACATTCTTCCACTTTGAGGATTATTATAGGTTTAGAGTGTAAGAGAATTAGTTCATAAATCTTATTTTACAATAACATAGTATAATGTTGAAAATATTTACTATTATTAATTTTTACTACAATATAAAACCTTTAAAATATTGATTGACATCTTTTCCGGAAAAATATTCATGAATTTTAGCCTCACTTTTTCATCTTCCTTGCCCCTAAATAAACCCTTTGAATAACATTTCAAAATGTGTTCTGAGCTCCAAAATCATAATATGGAACATAAATGAAAAAAAAATCATCATTCTATTAAAAACATCAAAAAATGTGCAACGTTTAACATTAACTTCAAAATTATTTGAGCATATTAAATAAATAATTTTAGCACACAAAATTTCTTCTAAATGTAAGATTTTAATGCCCATAGAAACAAATTAAACACCATTTTTAGTAAAATATACCATCAGATTCATAATATATTTCAAATTTATGTTATATGAATTTGGATCCCACTTAAATCAATAGGAGTGACCCATTTGAAACTCCATCATTATTTTATATTAATATAAGGAACATTACCCAATGCATTGGTACACTATCTGGATTCACCCATCATATAATCTATATAGGGATCACCAGGTGCTATTTGGGTGACCCATAAAATAACATATAACAAATTCACTTGGTTCTATCTATGAGTTACCATTAATTATCTATAATGATCAAGTACCAAAACATGAATAAAACATTTTAATCCTTCTACTTTTCAATATAAAACATTTGATAAAGACTTTTGATATTTTAAGAAAATAACTTATTAAATTTAAAAGTACATTTTTTAACACGTTTTTTAAAAAAAATAACATTTCATATTGAAAAAAAATTAATACCAAAATATATTTTTCTTTCAATTTTTTTTACAATTCCAGAATACCCTTTTCTTTGGAAACCCCATCTTTAATACAGAAATACCCTTTAATTTATTAAACCCATTTCAAATTCCAAAATACTCAAAAAAATGGAAGGTTTTTTTATTTGAATATAACATAAAATTTTGTAATGTAATAATAACATAAAATAAAAGTTATGGTGCTCGAAAAGTATTTGTTTCAATATATGTTAAAAAAGAACATTCCTTTTTTCATTTTCCAAAACATTTTGAATAAAATACATGAAAGGGTGCCATTTGATTTATTTTTAAATGAAGTCAAAAGAGACATAAAATTAAATTTAGAAATATTTTATTTCCATATAATGAAATATATAATGTATTTTAAAAACATGGACATGGGAGATAAATATTTTGAAGGAAACCTTAAAAGTTGATTTTTTATTAAAAAAAAGTACCTTGTAATTTGGGAAACACCTGATACATATACCCCATGAAATAATATCATTAAAAAATTAAATTTCAGGATAATATAGAAATTTTTGTTGTAAAATGTATAAGGGTATTTAAATATTCCTTATAAATGAATATAGATTCATTCCATAAAAATATTCCTCGCTGTAAGAAAATTGAGATGGAGTCCCTTATCTAGCATATGACTCGTCATGTACGTTCTTTGTCCACCTGAATAATAAAAATATATTAATTATATACTTTTTTAGAACCTTTTTAGAGGTTCTAACTCTTTTTATTTGACTTATAAACATTTTATAGAAAATTAAATTATCAATTAGGTTTATTCCAGGTGTTTTGATGATATTTGGATTATGTGTCAAAAATTACTTTAATTGTTGAATATTGGTCAAATAGGTCATTATTCAACAATTTAAGAATAATAATAATCAAATAAATATCATATATATATATAAAATATACAATTTAAAACAAATAATGATTTTTGTTTATGATAAATGATATATGTTACAATAATTGAGTTTATAAATCTTATATACGAATGACTAACATTTTCATTTTTCAATGATAATTATGGAAAGGAGGTCGGTATTATTTTATCATTAAAATGATCATAATATTATATATACAATATTATTTCATTAAATATACTTAAATGTACCATTATTATGATGTGGTGATGAAAATATTATTTACATCTTCTCATGGAGGTGGTAGTCTACACATCCATGAAAGAAGTTATCATTTTTCAATGTAAGAATAAAAATGATATACTCTCTATTCCAAATATAAAATATTTAATGACTATAATTATTATTTCATTTATATCACATATACTATTTAATTTTACAAGCATTAACTTCCATTTAATTAATTACTGAAAAATGAATCTCCTCACATCAAGAGGCGTTAGTACGAGTACACCCGAGCAACATTATCGTATCCCACGTGGAATAGAAGTCATGAAGGTATATGAGATATAACAACTCAATAAGAATAATTATGTCTAAAATATACTATATATATATACACTTTTAATTCTTCATTATAACAATATTTTAGAGGTTATTGTGGAAAATGAAGGACATCGGTTCATGAGGCGGTAGTCGGCCGTACAGAAAAATGATGATTTCATATCCCATTTTATGTAAGTGGTGATAGATTTAAGTTATGATATTAATATAATGAAATATATATATATAATAGATACAGGTTTTATTATATACTAATAATTTAATAATATTTTATGCATGTGTAAGAATAAATAAAATGCAGATGCTCAGTTAAGCATGACACCTCTATTTTTGGAATCCTCTTTAGGTAAGCACCAAAACCTTATTAGGAAGTATTTTTTATAAAGATAAAATATCTAGGAATTTTTAAAATATTTAAAGAATATATTTTGGTTTTTATTTTTTGGTACAATGCAATTTTATGGTGTGAAGAAGAGACGAGAGTGGGTGGCCTTTTAAAAGTGAGGTGAGTGGGACACCTGTAATGTTTTAAAGGAAAAATGTGTACCAATATTGTTCACATTCCAAAAGAACAAAAAATAGACTACTACTGAGTACTATATATTATAAGGTTTAAATATTTCTAGATATTGATTTTATACAGGGTTTGTGATCATTTAATCCATATATTTTTATGTTAACCGCTTTGTAAATCCTCTTTGTCGTTAACCGAGGTTATTTTTTTTATTTTTTTCACAATTCGTTATAGTAAAAGATTATTTAAACATTATTAGATAATTTAAATTATTACGATTAAAAATATTTAATCATTATTATAAAATTCAATTCACAAAAGTGAAAAATATATATTTAAAACAAAAGATACTTTTGCGACAAAAAAATGGTTTGCCAAGAAGTGTATTTTTGAGTAAAATATGATTATATATTAACCCTATGATTAATAATAATAATAATATCAATATATATTTTTATTTTAATTATATATAATATATAAATTTCATCAGAAAAATTATTCATTAGGGAATATTTTAATTAATTAAAATGGAAATACATTTAATACTTTTAAACTGTTTTTAGAAAAAACTTTTTTTTAAACCCAAAAAAACATATAGTAAAATCCAATATAAAGTTAAATGAAAAGTAATAAATAATGTTAAATATAACTAAATAAATATTATTTTATTTTAAATTTTATGAAAAACAAATTTCATATTTTAAATTAATTAATTTAATGAAATGAAATTATTTTTTCAAAACTCTATATATTTCTCTATTCAATGAAATATCCATATTTTTTTGAAATATCCAAATATGTCACCCTAAGTAATTTTTTATATTATTATTTAAAAAATTAAATTCATTTTATAAAATAATCTTTCAAAATGTTCTATAAAAAAATCATAATATTTTGAAACAAATCTAAAAAAAAACATTTTTGATGAAAGTCGATTTTAAAGAATAAAATTAATTTACTACGAATTTATAAGTGATTTATACTAATTTAGAAATATATATATATATATATATATATATATTCCAATATATAATAAACTAGATAATATGATCCAAAATAGTCAATTTAATTTATAGTTTATAATAGTTATATATTTTGCGTGTCATTTAAGCATGGTGTTCTGTGTCGAACATAGTATCGACCATAGTTTTATTTTCTAAAATATCAAGGTTTTCCATAGTTACACATTTAATGAATTGCTTAATATATTTTTGAACTTTATCTCGGTAATAAAATGTATGAAATTTGAAAATATCTTTTTTGGGAACCAGCATTGTAAAAAGTTTCAATAAAACATTCTTTTTATAATATAGAAAAAAAGTACATTAGCCATCTAAAATGACGCATAACAAGGTTTCCACGTAGGATAAATGGGTGGGAATTGATGATTTTTACATGGAATTAAATCATAATTTCCATGAAATTATGAATAGTGATATATATATATATTTGATCAAAAGAAGTTAAATGATCAATATATAATTTAGGAACTAAAAACCAAAAACTCTATGTTGACTTAAAAGAGTAGTTGATTCATCCTATATGAATGTAATATGATAAAATTTTCATTTTTAAGATCCTTTTCTTAGTTTTGTGTAATTATTTTACTATATTGACTAAAATAATAGGGAAATATGCTAACAAGTCTATTATAATTTCATTAATTAATTAGTTTCCACCACACTCTCATATTTTTTCCAAGATGAGTATCTATGAAGATTTTTTTATGTTTGAAGCACTAAAATAAAATTATAACGGACCTCAGAGTCCCTAAAAGTATAACCATATATTCTAAATATCATTATACATTAAATACAACCAAAATAGATATAATATGTAAATATGTTTCCAAAAATTATAGTGATCATATATTCAAAAAAATTAATCACCTAATCACCAAATTTCATTCTAATACCATGGTTTTTATATGATAAACCATTTGTAAAAAAAATATAAATTTTAATTTTATTTAAAAAAAATATTTTAAATGAATGATCTCATACTTACCAGGATATCTCAATAACCAGTGGTAGGATTCCCACCCTTATGGACCATCGGTTGTGGGTTCTAGACCCTTCACCATGCAGGTTGTGACGAGTTATCACCCATCTATATACCATTCCTTTTTCAAAAAACAATCACCCTTATAACATTCCAATAAATATTATTAACATCCTTAAAAATAAAATTAAACATAAAATATTATATAAACCCAAGAGGTAACCAACGCCTTAAAAATCATTTCCAAAAAAATAAAGTCATACTTCACATTAAACTAAATCATTAAATTTACAGAAACCCAAAAAAATGTCTCCATAAAATTTAAAATCACTTTAATATCTCATAATTTAAAAAATAAAATGGAATTATAAATCATTGATGTTACGGTCAACCATTGAAAAATAATATGTTTTGTAGATATTCTATTAATTCACCAGATGGACCAATATCAACTCCAGTAGAAGAAAATTATTTTTCTACAACATTTTGTTTCCAATAATGATGATTTCCTGCTGAATAAGTCACATAACAAACATATTATAATAATATCCCAACTCATTATTATTAAAAAATCTCGTCATTGAATGGATCGATATTAGACCGTTATTTTATTTTTCAATAATCATTTATTTTTAGTCAAGAACTCTATAATAGAATATGACACACTGTAATCACTGCCATATCCTTCCAAACAATAACCAAAATTTATTTTTCCACACATCGAACATGTCTTCTGATTATGTCTAGACTTCTTATATGGTTGTATCTCTATTTCATGCCACCTATACCATTTTTTTACTCTTGTCATCATGTGGCACATAAGTGTTGATGCACTCCAACTAAACTTTCTCACCATAATGAAATGGTTTCTCATAAATTTTAAATTATCATGCTAAAAAATATTTTTTTACTCTTGGATTAAATCATGAATAAAACTAATTAATTTTGCTATCAATTTCCTAAATGAAATCTATCACATGCCTAGGAAATCTGGTGAATATTTCTTCAATGGAAACCATTGAATATTCAGACATTTTCTTTATTTACCTGGAACATTTCTCTATCCTAAGATGAACATCCTTAGGGAAATATTTATCAAGGAAGTTATTCTTAGATACCTCTCATTCCATGGAATCTTAATCATATTTCTCTCTGATATTCTTAACAAAATACCACTATGTATCATATTCACCTTCAAAATGATTAATGGTCATGGATTCTTTTATATGTTGAAAACATCCCAAAACCACAAATATATTCTTCAGGGTGTTAATCCATATTTAAGCTTCCATAGAATCATATAATCAATTGAATGATGGGGGATAGTCTCTAATGAAATGATCCACTCTAAATCATTTAATTCATGGTAGATCAGGTTCTAATCTAGTTGGATACCACTACTATTTATATATTTTGTCAACTGATACATCACTAAAACAAAATGTTCAATTATAATTCCATCCATAACATTATGTTTATTTGGAAGGATATTTTCCTCGTGGTTCCATACAAATTAATATTCCATATTTACTCTATGGAAAACCATTCTGAACAAACATAGTTCATATAAAACAATATGGTAATATTTAAATGATATATCATTCCAATTTATTCCTAAATTAAAATATTTCATGTGAATGATATTAACCTTATTATAACCTTTAATGTTATATAAACCTTTATTAAATACCAACTATAAGTACTAGATCATAAAAATAACATAATATTGAGTAGTAGTCATGAATTCACATTATTTAATATTGAAAAAGTTTAGAGTTTTAGAGAATTAAGTCAAAACTCACATATTACAAAACCATATAATAACAAGTGGACACTTCAAGGCTATTTGGTCAAACCCATCATATATTCAATTATAGCACAACTTTTCACTATCTTTGTTCAAACATTTCTCATCTATAATAATCATATACTATAGCATGAATAAAAAAACTATTCATGCATGTTTCCATCATAAAACATTTGAAAAATTAAACTAACCTCATGAGAAAATCATTTTTTTAAATAAAAAAAAACATTTTCTACTAAAGGGCCATTTTCAAAACCAAAATAAATATTAATTTGAAATAAAAATTTAATAAAAATTCAATTTTATTTTGAAAACCCATTTCCAAAACCAAAACAAAATTTTTGTTTAAAAACCCATTTTAAATAATGAAATAGCATTTTCTTTTGAAAATTAATTTTTAATAAAAAATTACATAAAAATTAGAAGAGGGTTATCTTTGAATAAAACATAAAATCTTAGAATTTAACCAAAATTTCAAACAATTTTTATGGTGGAAGAAAAAAAAATTTCAGAATATATATTTAAATAGAACATTCCATTTATCATTTTTAAAAATGTCACATATAAAATGCATACAAATAATCCTTTTAGAATCCATTGAAATAAAGTGAAAAAGGGAGACATAAATTTTTCGTTAGAAATAATTTATGTCAATATATAAAAATTATAAAATTAGTTTAAAAATAATTTCATTGAAGAGAAAGAGTTGGAAGGAAAACATTAAATGATAATTGTTTTATAGTAATGACCATTATCACATGGGAAACATTTGAATTATAATCCCCATGATTAAATAACATTAAAAAACACTAAATTCTATAAGAATTGATAAATCCATATATCATGTCAAAGTGTCTGTATATACACCTTATTAAATAATATAGTTTCATAACATCAAAATAATCATTAAGTAAAAGAAATTGATATAATATACCTTACTGTGAGTCTAAATTTCCACTTACATTATTTATCTTGATAAATAATAAAATTATATTAATTATTTATTTTCTTGAGAGAATATTTCTTGTTTATTTTCAATTTTTTTACATTTTACCATGTTATATATAATTAAAAAATCAATTATGTTTGTGTTGGGTGTTTCGACATTATTTGTATTATGTGTCAAAAATTACATCAGTATGATGACTATTTGTAAAAGAAGTAATTACACAACATATATAGAATAATAATAATGTTATAATTGAAACATTTACAAACCATGCATATTTTTTAAAACTAATCATTAATGATGGTTATGAAAAAATAACTATGTCATAATCAAAAAGACAGTAGGTCGTACGTACACATAAGTAACGTTTTCTTTTTTCAATGATCATTATAGAAAGGTGATAAGTATTATTTTAACATTACACAATGATCCTAATATAATATATAAAATATTTTTCCATTATATATACTTATATGTATATTTTTTTATTATGTGGTGATGAAAAAATATTATCGTCTCTTCATCGATGTGATAGTCCACAGTACAAGAATAACATTATAATTTTTCAGTGTAAGAATGAAAATGACATATATTCTTCTAAGAATGATAAATTTAAAATTATTATCATTATTATGAAATTTAAATCACATATATTCATTAAGTATATACTTATTATCTTCTATATAAATAATTAGTCAAAAAATCATATCACTTTGTGGGGTGGTAGTCCACTTTACACACGAGCGATATTATTATATCCCCCACAGAATGTAAAGTAAGAAGGTATATGTGAAATCATAGTAGAAATAGTATAAAATTGATAAAAATATCATATATATATATATATAATATAAATCAAAAATTACCACAATTTGTGAGAGGCGGTGATAGAACATGAATTACATTGGTTCATGAGGAGGTACTCCGCCATACATAAGAATTATGATTTCATATCCCATTTAATGGAATCAAAAATGTATTTATGTTATTACAAAAAATATTAGTACATGGTAGATATTTTTTTATTATATAATCATAATTGAATACTATTTTTAGGTGGTGGAAGAAAAAATAAAATAAAGACAGTCAGTTATACATAATTCCTCTTCTTTGGGAAACCTTCTTATGTAAGAAAAAACATCCTTTATATGATGGATTTATGATAAAAATAATGGATAAAGGTCTTTTTAGGTAATTATGGTTGATGTTTGGGATGATATTTCCAGTAAAAATGACTTTGATGGTGTGAAGAGGAGAAGATTGGGGTGGCCTTTTATAAGTGAGGTGAGTGGTACACTTGAAAGTTTTGAAAAGAAAATGGTGTCCCCAAGTTCTTCACATGAAACAAGGATAAAACCTGTACCATTACTAAGACTAGGACCTGATAAATATAGAATATGGAAATAAAATAGATTTTAGATAGGTGTTTCATTTATTTAAAGCATTATATTTTTTGTTTTATCCCTGGTAAATCCATTTTTACCATAACCACAGTAAATAATTTTTTCTATTTTAAATATTCATTATGGTAAAAAATTTAGATTTTCTTATTAAATATATAAATTATTCTAATTCCAAATGTTTAATCTATTTTATAAAATTAACTTCAAATAATTCATAAATTTTAATTTAAAATAAAACCCACATATGCGATAAAAAAAGAGTGTTTGGATGAGTTGTTTTCAACAAAAAAATGATTTTAAATTAACTCTATGATTAATAATAATAATTTAATATACATAAATTAATATTTTTATTAATATATTAAATATAAATTAATTTTAAAACATTCCACATTAAAGAAAAATTTTAATTAACTAAAATGGAGAAACATGGTGAACTTCAAAGAAGTTTTTTAAAATATCATGTTTTTAACGTAAAAACAATATTATACTAAAATTTAATATAATGTGGATAAAAATTAATTAAGTGATTTAAATAATAAATATTAATCTTATATTACTTTAAATCATATTAAAAACATAATGGGAATTTTAATGTAAATTTTGTATATAAATTAAATTTCGTTTCAACAAAAATCATTATTTTTCACTGTCAATTGAAAAAATAAATAATTTCATCAAAATCCAAAAATTTAACCTGAAGTTTATTTTGATATTAATATTTTGAAAATAAGATTATTTTTATCTAATAACTTTTCTAAATGTTCTATATTTTTATTATAATATTTCATTACAAAAATTAATAAAAACATTTTTTAAGAAGACTTATTTTTGGAGAATTTAATTACTTTACCAAAAAGTGATTAATTAATTTTTGAAAACATAAATATTATTTATTTTTAGTACTATATATATATAATTTATTTTCTATATTATCCATTTTCGCCAATTTAACGACAGCTTTATGACTGTTATGCATTTCATGTGATGTTTAATATCAGTGTTGCATGTCAATGAAACTATCGAACATAGTTTTAATTGATAACATATTATGGAACTAAAATCAATGTAATAGGAACAAAAAATAAAAATCAAAAAATAGAGGAAAAAAATAATGCATTTACTTCCCAAATGTTATTTTATCATGGAATTGTTAATAAATAGGTAATAAATGTTCATATGTAAATAATATATATAATAGAAGATATAATTATGGTTTTTGAATATATATATATATATATATCCATCTATTTATCATAAATTAGGATTTAATATGTTTGAAGGATGTTGAGACATATAGAAAATAATTTTTTCCCAATTTATATTCTTTAGGACATACATTATGTTATACACTTATCTTCTTTAGAAGGTGTATATACAGGCCCATGGACATTTCATATCATGGATTTATTTATTCTCATGATATATGTATTTTTAGTTAATTTTATTCTTGCATGGGGATAGTGATTAAAACATTTCTAATGTTGTAAGATTTTGATGTTAGAGTCTCATTGTTTATTTGAATTGTTCATTACTAACATTTCTATGATGAATTGTTTTTAACTATTTCTAAAGAAGTTCATGACAATTATTATCCTTTAGTTATTTCTTAAAAATAAACATATTCAATTAATTTTATTCACTTTTCATACTAAATATTCTAAAATAATTTTTTAAAAATAAAACTAACTTTGTTTCTCTTTTGTCAAAAACACCTTTTCTTCTATATCAATGTTCTCAAACAAATGTTTACAAATATGTTTAAATGTTCCTAGGGGATTTTTTAAATTAATTTTTACTCATTTTTTAATTTTTATAAACTATTTTAAATGTAATGTTCATTTATTTAAATAAATTGAGAACATTTATATTTTACTAAAAAAGAGAATGGAATCTTAGTTTTAATATATATGGGATGAATAATATTTCCCCCTATCATGACTGAATAGTTATTTCAAGCTTAACATAAATTTTTTCATGGTTATCTTCAATGAAATTTATTTACATAATATTTAGTAAAAATTTAAATTTTAAATAAATTATTTAATAGTGAAAGGTTGTTCTTCTAAAGAAATTATCCACGTTATATTTCAAAATAATTTTACATCCAAGACGATGTCATTTAATGCGGTGTTTGGTTTATGGGTGATATGATCGAATAATACTATCTATATTCTTTCCCAATATGGTTTATTTTTATAATGACAATATTTTTATAAAACCCATCTCTTTTCTCTGGGATATTCTTTGATTAGATGTTTATAAAAACCATTTATTTTCATGCATTCGGATTGATAAATATGTTTTAAAAAACACTATTTACATGGGTTTTGATATCATTAATGTTTTACGATCTTGTGGAACTTGTACATTTGTTTTTAATTATATGGTGGGCGGGTCTTATTTCTCCCTTCAACTCATTGGGTATTCATTGATATCTCATTAGGTTAAAATGATTGAAATGTGGATAGAAACCAATTTAATAAGGGACTCTTTCCACAAAGTTAGTCTTGGGAGTGAACCTTGACTACTACAATGTTTTGTAAAGTCTTCTAATTGCATTATTATAACATTGTAAATGTGACTAACTACAATGTAAATGAATATATTTTCTTATGTGTATTCTAAAATTTCATTCCTTAAGTTAATGTTATTTTGTATGGATCATGTTCTTTAATTAAATTATGATTCTTTTCATATGAACTACAATGATTTATTTCATGACTCGTATTTATGATATATCATACTCATTGTAGTTTTTTCAAATGCTATTAGAATTTTCCTATACCCTTGTGCTCCTATTATGCATATATCTCCTTTGTTTTCCCTTACTATTCTTCGAAGATAATCCTTTTTTATATTTCCCATCATAAATTTTTAGAGAAAGGAATTGTGTATTATGGGAATAAGAAGGGTGATAGTTATGAATAACATAGTGGGAGATGAAATAGTTCACTTATGAACTAGTTTTTTATGTATCCAAATATTCAAATGTAATAGAAATAAATGATTCATTTATGGATTGATATGTTATATTATGAATATCTTTCAATTGATATGTAATATTAATTCATTATATGTTTGTATCTCTATATGTCATCATATATTAAAGGTTATACACCTAGTGATGATCTCATCATGGGATATAAAGTGGCATTGGCTACTAGATATTATGTCATTTAGGAGGCATAAAATTATTTAAAATTCTATGATAGAACCTATAACCTCTAAAAATTGATGAAATTGTATCTTTTTAATAACATTAATTTTTTGATTCTAATTTTTAAGTAAATGTTATGTGTCAATTTATTCAGTTTTAATAATTCTCCACCTACCATCAATGATAATTCTGTAAACTAGGTCACATGGTAACTGCTAGTCTAAGGTTTTAAGATGAATTTGGACAGCTTTTATTATAATAGAACTATAAGATATGGTGTTATCATTCATGATAAAACTAGATTATTTCTTCTAGCTTAAATGTTCCTCAATGGAGATGTTATTTTTCTTCATGAATAATCTAAAGACTTACATAACAGTGATTCAATTTATAAAGAATAGAGTGTCTCCCTTTTCGTTATGTTATCATGTTCTAATCTTATTTTGAAATATATACTTGTATTCATTATATTCCTTTGACCGATATATAATAATATATGATAATGTTGTAATTTAATGTTATACAGTGTAAGGATTAAGTATACATGGTTTGAGGGAAACAAAGTGGAAAATATTTTGGTTTCTAGGGGAGGTGAAACTTCCCTTGACAAAAGTTTATCCTATTTGTCCTCTTTTCTAAATGAATATGATATTACACTAGATGAGGTTTTTTTAGGACTACAAATTTTGAGGCCTCCTTTATTTCTACATATTTTCCCACAGTTTTTATTCTAATAAAAAATTATTTTAATCTCTATATGGGTAACATCCATATATTCACAAAGGTCATGTATAAAAAACGTTTATATAAGTGTCATTAGAAAATCATAGTATATTACCTTAAAAACTTCATTGATATCATTATTCCCATTTATTATCTCATATTTTCTACCATATTTTTAATGATACCAAATATTTCAACCATTTCCAATATTAATACGAAAATATTAAATATAGTGATGATGAATAATTAAATTTTATATTATTTTTATTAACTTATGCATTTAATCCTGTTATATTATTCCTAATTTTATTATATTTGAAAATTTGGTAATGTTTTATCATTTATTTCAGATTATATTATAATATTCTACTATAATTCAATGAGTCATTATTCATTTAATTTTAATGTTCCTTGTAATACTAACTATCCAAAACAAGGGATTTATTTAAGGTAATTTTACACTAAGAATATATAGGGTTGCATTCCCCCCATAAAAAATAACTTCAATGAAATTTCATTAAATTGAATAAAAAATAAACAGGTTACATTTGATTAGTTTCATTTTCAAGTTCCCATTTGTAAAGTATATACAAGGATTAAGCGCATTCACAAAATATATTAATCATTACGATTTATGGTATAGTAGAGACAAGTATACATGGAATAACAACAATAATGGAAACAGAATAATATGAATTCATCTAGACTAGTTTTCATTAAAACAGTTAGGATGGAATTAATTTCCCCAATAAAGTGTGACTCGTATGGTTTTTAATATCTCAGATAACCCTACCTTATTTTTATTCCTTATAGAGTTTTTTAGTTTCAATATGAGTACATTATTCTCTAACAAGTTAACACATAACCTAGTGTTTTCCCTTGTATTAATTAATTCCTAAGATAATACTATGAAGGTATGAATTTGTGTTTTCTTACATAATAAAAAAATTTAACATAAGGGGAATCAATATGAATAGAATAGTAGTAGAACCAATTTTCACAGTTGTATATAAAACCCAAAATAAGTGTTTGAATAATGTGATACTAGTATCCAGAATTTATAGGAGGATAATATATTTACAATCATTAATCCTAAGAAAACCTATTTATCTAAAAAAACTTCTTGATGTGGAAAATAACCCCATAAAGGGTACTATATAACACTAGTTGAGTGAGGAGGTTAAAATAATTCTTATATTTATGCATGAATTAATGAGAAGAATATAATTGGGATATTGAATTTACATCTTCATGATGGATCATATACCAATTACTTGTAGGTAGTTAGAAAATTGGTTTTATATAATGTTAAATCTCCGATTTATGATGTGAGAAATAACATGAGGGATATGAGTCTAAGGGTAATCTTTAAAAATCCTTTATTCAGAAATATTATTAATCTAATATATGATAGTATCAATTATCTTATGCAGGCCATCCCAGGGGGTTAAGATTAATGAGGTAGTGAAAATGCTAAATCTAAATAAAATATCTAGAGATGATTGGTTCCCCAGATTATTTTATTTAATGGATTGAGATATTATCAAAATAAATTCAATTTATTTAATTTAAGATTTTTTAGGGGGCTTCCTATAGTGACAAGTTTTTCCACTATTTAAATTATTTCACAGGTGGAAGACCCAAACTTATTGAATCAATATAGAGTAATATGATTGTTCATTTATCCTTAAAAATTACTTTCTATCATCATTAAAAATGGACCTCATGGGGGGGGGGTTTACCTAATATAATTCAATAGAGATTCAAGGGTTCATCAATTGAAGAACCATGAAATGTATTATAGGGATGGAATAGGAAATGATAATAAATATTAGCAGGAAAAATTTTAAATCTAAAATCCTAATCAAATAAGACATATATATTGAATATAGTCGAATGGGATGGAATTTCATTCAAAGTATCATGAAATTTGTTTTCTTCTCAAAGTGTATATTAAACATATTCTATATATTATTTGTTGAAACTTTTTTCGATGCCGCTTATATGAATTTTTTTTCATATCTAATTTTATTCAAGATCTTATGAAGGGTGGTCATATTTCATTGACATTGTACTTCTTGGATCAATAAACACTTTATGGGTGTGTTGGTTATGGAATTACAAAATATGATGACATCGATTTAAGATTTACTTGTTCTCTTATTTATAATATATCTCTTTTTTAATCGGTGATATTCTTTCTTCTTCAATATGTGACATGTGTCCTTCCAAGGGATTAACCAAATCCTATATGAATACTATAAATTGTGTTTTTTTATAATTAAATTGGATATCGGGATCATATTTTCTAGATTTTCCATGGCATGTTGTCATGGTTTTCATCCTCCTCCCTCTACCTCCCTAGAGTGGGATGCACTGTTTGAGAGCAGCTTAGCTCCTCTTTCCATTCCTCTTACTGATCCATACAGTTTCCTCCTTCCCCATCCATCAAGCTTGACCATAAGGTTCCATATCTCAAACAGAGATTTCCCATGCAATAGATCTCTATTCAGGAGTACACAGAAGCTTATAACCTTCATAGTCTCTCTCAAGTAGCTTGTTTTGGTCAGGATCAGCCTTTAGTTGACGTCATCGACTGATTGATCTCAGATTTGTGAAAACTGCAACATCATGTTATTTTAGGGATTAAGGGTCATAATTATCTTATCCTTATATTTGAATCATAGTATATCATTATATTTTCTTCGTTTGGAATTAGTCATTCATTCAATGGTGTTTAGTTCTCATTCTTCCAATGGAATTCATATTATCACTTGATTCATGCTCCTTCGATGGATCCAATCTGGGAAAGTATTCCATGCCTCCTACTACCATTTTAGAATCACTCTATTGTCTTGATGCTTAGATTTTTTGGTTGGGATATTTTTGTTTTTTTGACTATATATCTTGCTCCCTTTTCCATCCTCTTTAACCATGTATATGTGTTTAAATTTTTGTTTTGAAGACACTTTTTTATATTGGGTCGATTGAGATATAGAAGGAATATTGGATGATTTTAGTGTAAAATTTTGAATATTAGATGGAATTTTATTTCTTTTACCATCATCTGGTTTACTCAAAATGGGTATAATAACATTCTCTAACCATCATCGTTAATGATTTTTTGAACCTACAGGATCATGTTGGTCCCAATTTAGGGAATAATTTTGTTTCTATTATTCCCTCATGAGACAAACTTTTTTATTATATACTGGTAGAGGTGGAAAGGTTTTTCTTCTACAGTATATGTACATTAGTCGACTGGGAAAATTTCTTCGGTGACCCTTGAAATTAATCAGTTGGTTTCAATTGATACAAAAAAATTTGATCTCTATAGGAAATAGGATCTAACTGAGTTATATAATTCAAAACATGTGAATACCTTCAGCATATTGATAATGAGTTTGGATGATTATAAAATTGAAGGGAAAACTATTCTTTGTTCAGAAGGGGTGTGCATTAGTTTCATTGAATCATGTTATCAACATTTCTATGGTGCCAACCTAGGAAGAGGTATCTCTTATTATAGAGTGATATATATATAAATTATTTTATCATGGGACTAGTGAGGGGGTACATTTGTTTGTATACCCCTCAAAATCAGGATTTAGGTCTCACTAGTTGAAGAGGGTTGTATGAATGCAAAAAAGGTATATTACTAAAATATATCCTCTAATTATCAACCATTGAAACCTATTTGGGGGTATGGAGGATTATTTCATGGTTCATGAACATGGAGAATTGGTGCCAGCTAAACTGGGCATGAAGATGCCATTATGATCAGAGAAACCCACTTTCGACCATGGTTTCTCAAAGGCTAGTTATGATGATGAGATATCAAGTCAACTATCTATTGATAGCGTTGAAGAAAAGATAGGTAAAGGAATTCATAGTGAAATTAAAAACAAATGGAAGGTAAATCGTGATGTGGGGGTTGTATTGTGGTTACAGGAAAAAAGAAAAAGAGAGAATGAATAACTTTTGGGAACCAATGTCAATGGAAACAATGTCTTCTAGATGGTAAAAGGTTCTATATTATGAACCAATATCTCAAGAATAGGAACATAATAATGGTTTCTATATATGAATTGGAATGAAAAGTTGTGACCCCAATGACCATGAGAAGGGTGGTGTAGTAGCAAGGGTATATGGGGAATGGAAAAATATCTAGAGATCAATCTCCATTCTAAAGAAGAAATTAAAGAAGTTGATTTCCAAATAATTTCTTCAAAGAAGGATGTGAAAATAATACTATAAATGCTGGATCAAATTGTTGTTAACGAGTATCAATGGGATTATATCAACATGAATTTTCAAATTTTTCATGTGTGGACTCAGTAAAAGGATGATAAATGTGGAGGAATACATCCAAACATAAGAGAATATGGAAAATTGTTTTGAAGAAATGATCATGGAAGATCTAGATACAATGTTTAAAGAATATCAATGGGGGATATATTGGGTAAACTATTCCAATAATTTGAGCCTTATCATCAATTATTTTTTCATTTCCTGCTGTATTTATAGATATTTTTCTTTGAACTAGTGTGGTTTATAACTTTTTCCTCAAATATTATTTGGTAATAAAAATTTAATATTTAGTCTATAAATGGAGTGTTTAATAAATATTCCAAAAAAACTAGTGTATACATACCCAATTAAATCATTCCAAATCTTGAGAAGCCCATTGAGGACTAGTTGGGAATTAAGAGAATGAAATTCCAAATGGAGTATATGAGGCCCCATTTCCTTTTATTTGAAATCACATCCAAATTTTTAGTGGGATCATGGACCACATAGAAACATGTTTTAATAGTTGGAATAGGTATTTTCATTCTTTGATAAGTAGATCCACACTAGATAATAGTTTGTTATCCATTATTCCTATAAATTTACTATCAGTCCTAAAAAACCTTTCATACTTAATTTTGGATATAGAGATCATAATGAAGGGTTTTATGTTGGAATCGTGTCACATGTTTAATTTCCACTTGGGATGTTGACCATGAATGGAAAAATAGGTTGGAGAGTGAGGAATGTGATTGATATGTATAGCTAAGACCATTTAATGATTATAGATGAATCTAGAATGATACATCATTATTGGATGATCGATCTATGCATAGTTCATCTATGGAATTTTTTAAAAGCACATATGTTTCATGTTATAGTTCAAATACTAAAATTTTCCTCCATAGTATACCTTGATGGGTCACCTCTAAAATATATATAATATTTCATAATGGATTATGGGATATTGGGAAATAAAATTTTGGCATAATAACTTCGTTGAGGATCCTATTTTGTTCCCAGGATGCAATTCCCTATCATAACTTTTTAGCAGGCATGAAGAATTAAAAGTTAATTAAGTCTATCCATGATTTTTTATAAATATTGTTTCTTCTATATATTTAAATGTATGGTTGAGATATATCACTACATGATCACTAGTATGGCTTCTGGATCCTTCTTTGTGGCAGAATATAATAGTTTCACTCATTAAATGAATTGTGATGATGACAAGGTGAGGTTTCCTTGGATAAAAGATATATATTCTATAAATAAATTTCTTATCCCACATTTTTAGAACTTTGATATCCCCATATATGGTGAATTTTAGATTAATTTCTTCCACTTAGTTTTAATGTTTTTTTGTTGTGATTATTTAAATGAATGTATAGTTATTTTTCTATTCTTTGAATGGGAGTGGTCCAACACTATAAGAGGAATTATTCTGGATTGAATTGGTGTTTTGGTCTAAATAAAATCAATTCCAAAAATAACCTATTTATTGTGTCAGGTTTCTTGGATTTTCATTGAATAAAGGTTGAAAATATCTATCATGATTGATTCTTACTAGGTCATTTGGGAGGCTAGGAGTAAAGTGATATATGAATGAAGAACATTCTCTTTTATTTAAATAAAGGTGAATGTTTCGTCCTATATTTATATTTTTAGATCATTGATTAAATAGTTAGATAAGAAAAAATTAAATAGGGAACTCATTAATCATGGTTTTTAACTCATGGAAGGTGACTTTATCATGTCTTAGGTTCAGTGGGTCCACTGGAAGCACCACACAAAATATCTAAAGCCAAACACTAATGGATCAAACCACCAGTGTATCATTTTAGTAGTTTGAATCATTTGAGATATAGGGGGATACATTTTTAATATTTATTTCCGACTATTTCTATAGTAATTCACTTACAGTTGATGCTCAATCAATTCTTAATGGCCTTAACCTATGGAATTACAACAAAATAAATATGGATATAATAGAGATAGACTCTGCCATGTTATCTAAAATTATACTTAGTTACCATTCCACTGCCTAATTTAATTGCTTCCACATATGAACTATTTGAAAAATTCTATAAATTCAAGTAAAGATTCATTACACATGGCTGACTCACTGAAGACAAAAAAAATTATTTCGAACGAACTTTTGTGGAAAAGTGGAAAACCTCACAAGGCACATCATAGGATCATTTAACATAGTAATAAATCAAAAATATCATTAAATACAAGACTAATATTATTAGAACCATTAAATCTATATAATACCCATGGAAATATTTTTACCTTAGTTTCTGAGTTTTCCTTGATGATTTCTTCAAAATGGTAGGGCACATGTATCCTGAGATTAAATGTGTTCCTCTATATTGATCATCTTTCCATTGAATCCTCATGTCAAAATTCGATCTTGTTTATTGATCCATTACCTTTGGTGCTCGTTAATTTCAACATGGATCATTATATCATATATTCAATTATCATTCTCCTTTGTAACATTTATATAGATGGTTCCTTCGACATTTTTTATTTCAAGAGGAGAATGATCTCCGGACATTTTTCTTTTTCTACATCAACAATTTTATACTTTCTCTTCAAATATTGGATGGGTAAAACTTCTTTTAACACTACTTTATTGGAAACATTTTCCATCTATTGGTCCCTAAAAAACACACCCTACATGTTGTACCCTCCTTTTTTAGTTGACCTTTTCTCCATTGTCACAGGAATGTAAGATTAGTCCAAACTCCCTTCATATTTTTTCACCTTAATAACCATGTGAACCTCTGAGACTCAGGTTCCATTCTGGACCTTCTTCTTTTTTGGTCAATAAATTCATCTACCATGCATACGCTCAACAATTTCCACTAATAATTTACAAGACCTTTCATCGATTATCAAGTTACTATCCAGATCTCTATCTGAGGTCTGTATGGATTTAGTTTCTTATACACTTGTCACTGCATTAACCTGACTCTTTGAACAATTGAGATTCCTTTTCCACATATAGACCATCATCTTTCATCCTGCCTGTTGAAAATCAGTAACCACCTGTTCAACCAAGACCTGAAATCGTTTCATTAGTTGGGATAAGCCATAAGAGACATATTAGTTGTTAGTCTATTGCATTAGATCTTTTAATTAATCTAACTATTCTACAACATTTTCAACGGGTGCATAGGGGAGTTATATTCGATGAAAACTAAGAGATTAATCTTTCATTATAACCACTACATATGATACAATTAGGGTAAAATAAAGGGAATATTTATAAGAGCTAATCTGATCCTCCCCCTCTACAAGAATTGACTTCATTGTTCCACCAACATAAGCCTCAAACAGGAACAGTTATCATCCCCCATTGAATAAAAAAGAATCAATTTGGTCTCCTTCTAAAGAGTAAAATCAAGACCTACAAGATGGGGTAAAAAAATAGAGTGGCTCATATTTAGAACCAATCTATGTGATGAGTGAAAATCATTCTATAGGTTACCTAGGAGATAACATGAAAATCATAAATTGAACCATTTCTCAAATACCACTGGTTTATGGAAATTGATCTCTTCACCAACCTCGATCCAAATAGCATCAATAGGGGGATTTGAGATTTCAACCTCCACACATATTTGGGACATAATAGGATATCACAATGATCTTTAATTCTTATTTTTGTGTAGAAATATCTTGATGAGATTACCCACTATCTAATGAATTATGGGATTTTGAAAAAGAAGAGAATGACCTGGAAAACATACCCAAATCCCCCTAGTGGAGAAATAAATCTAAAAATTGACTTTATTCATATATAAGGAAGGATGAAAATTTCATCATCTACTCTATTATGAATTCCCCCCATCCCAATTGAAATCTTATTGTTAGATTATATGGGCTTTGGATCCACAACATAAATCCATCATGAACTTTGGATATTTTAGGATTTCAGTTTTATAATAAATATTAAATATTTAATGAGGTTACCATATTTCTTCCTCAAACATATAATTTCTATACCATACATTTACAAGGTTAGTAATATCCTTTAATTATACCTAATCCATGTGATCCAAAATCGTTCCTAGTAATTCAATGAAATATTCATCTTATTAGAATTGTATAACCTAAAATTAAATATATGAGATATATTTTTTATATACTTCATCAAAAATAATATAGGGAACACATTGTTCACTTTTTATATATATGATGAAATATGCAACCACTATTCATTAATCCCTACGTAATTAAGGGTCAACAAGAGGATCATGAATGTAGTTATAAATATTCCCTTTCTTTTTGAATCCCATAACTCCCTCTATATTGATATTTAATAGAATATTTTTTCTATAGATTCAAATATCAAATATAATAAATTATTTTCAATATATATCTTCTATCATAATCATCATTTATTTAATATGTCAATGAACGGTTTGATATTTCTATAAACATTTCACAACGAGATCAGTTCCTAATAACATTTCTTCCCTAAAATCCTCTTATAAAGATAAATTTCTATTTCTATTCCCTAATAGAGCCTTAAATAGTTTCAAATAATTTCTTGAGTGGAGGTTATTTTTAATTTATCACAAAATGATATGATATTGATGATCCAATCCTGTATATAAAAATTTAAATAATAATAACAAAATATCATCCAATATCTGAATAGTCATTTCTGGTTGAACTTTAGTCTGAGGATTATAATATTTTCTAAATATTAACTCAATATCTTGTTTCACTCCATCAATAATTACCCATTCATTTTTGTATAATATAAAAATTTGGCCAGGTGAGTAATCCTATCAAGTAGTAATGAAATATTTCAAATGTTTTGTTTATTCAACAACAACCAAGATATGATTATTTATTTCAGTTGTTTTAGGAATTCTAATAATAAAATTTATTATGGTAAAATACTCATTTAATATAGATATGGTTAATGTATGAACCATCAAATTTTAATTTTTTATGTTGAACTCTAACTTGATAACATAATATAAAATGTTATGTATACTCGATAATATCCCTCGTTATGATTTATTATCATAAGTGATCCAAAATATTTCTATAAATTTTCAATTCGATAGAGAATAAGAAATCCTGAGATATATATATTATAAAAATCATTAAATAGTTTTAGCTTGAATGGGACACATATTTATGTTCCAAATTTTATTACTATTACTCTATTAAATTTTAGGTTTATAATATTGAATATTTTTTTGTAATTGTATAATCCTTTATAACTTCTTGATCTTCACATTGATTCATGGTTGAAAAATAATTTGGGAATGGTCTTATTTCATCCCTTACATTATGATTTCAATGTCCGTCATTTGAATATCTTTGAATATATTTCCATCTTAAATTGTGATCAAAGATATGGTGTGTGATCAACTATACATAATGAATATTACATGCCTTTTCTTTTATAAGATGGTGATGTATTATGAAATTATAATACTTGATCAACTATCACCATATCATTCAGTGAATATTGAGCACTTTTCTATGTGAATATATACTTTAGGCTCTTATGATCAGCATATATATCAAAATAATATCCATATAGATAAAACCTCCAAATATTTAATGAAAAAATTACTATTGAAATATTTATATCACACATCAAGTAATTATTATCATGGATATTTCATAGATATCGGCCTATCATTTTTTGAGAATCCAACCAAATACGTTTTTCTAATTATTCGTGTGTATAATAAACACTTCTTAAATAAAAAAGTATTAGGGTTATAGATTGTGTATACCTTATCTTCCTAATATCTTTGAAAATATATTAAAATTATTTTATCCTATGAAAATTGACATCATATTGAGGAAACATGTTTAATTTATTTTAAAATTAGGATAAATTTCTCATAAAACAATAATAGTATCTATGACATTGAATAAAACTATGGATATCTACTGAATATTTTTTTCATGGTTATTTATTAAAAATATATATATTTAATGTGTCCTTATATATACCAATCCTTGTGACTACATGGCCTAGGAAAGATACTTTTTTTTGCCAAA
Organism: Viscum album; assembly: GCA_963277665.1. Lineage (NCBI taxonomy): Eukaryota > Viridiplantae > Streptophyta > Magnoliopsida > Santalales > Viscaceae > Viscum > Viscum album. The sequence goes on along the minus strand of OY728143.1, from coordinate 912,488,389 downwards.
TATCACAGTTGGAGAATTTAAAATATAATCAACCCGTTATTATGTTATTGAACATTGTCCTTAAATTTTCTTTATGTAGATGATGAGATGTATTAAAATATCATTAATATAGACTATCACATATTTTTCTATGTAATATCTATTTATATTACAAATAAATTCCTACAATATCCCAGGGACATTTGTTAATCTAAAAGGGATCACTATAATCTCGTAGTGTTCATATGTTGAATGGAATATTATCTTGGGTATATACTAGATTTTAGCCCTTATTTGAGAAAATATAGATTAATGATCCAACATTGTGAACTTCTTATCCCAATTAACATGATATATAATGTTATTACTTGTAGGTAGAGGATACATATTCCTTATTGTGACCTTATTAAGCTCAAAATAATGAAAGCAAAGATGCATTGAAAAATCTATTTTCTTAAAAATGATTATTAGTTCTTACTATGGTGAAGGACATGATAATTGTATACGCATGATTAAATTAACATATTTTTTCTTCATTTATTACTCCAATTAAATGGGTATATTCTATCAAAAATATATGATATAATCATAACACTAGACTTTAATAAAAAAACATAGCCTCATGATATGGGATAAGAAAAAGAAATTGTTCGAGATATATAATTAAATATTATTATTAAATTATAATTTATTAAATAGTGAGAATCTACCAAATCATTAGACCTAAATAGCCAGCATTATAATAAATTAATACTCATTTGAAGGAATAATTTCCTAGAAGGAGCTAATAATCATAGTTTCTTTAATATAACATCTTATTATGATTTGTAGTATGAAATGATATTTTTATCTCCAAATAAATAGTTATTAACTCTAACTATAGTGATATATTCCATACCCAATATCACATCAATGTCCACTAAATTGAGAATAACTATTTTCCTATGAAATATTTTCAAAAAAAACTAAATCTGATATGAGTTATATAATTGCAATAAAATCTTCATATCATTAAGTGTTTTTAACTAAAAACACAATATCAAATTACTAAGGTGGTGAATCGATAATCCTAGAATAAATTAATGATATGAATGAATATAAATAACTAGACTTGAATAGGCTATTCATTGATATATACTAGATAATAATAGTACCTTTCACCAATTTTTTTCATAATCCCCATTGGTGGTAGTGGTTAAATAATTTCTCCATCACTCCCTTACATTCATATGTTTTTTATAATGATTTTATTCATTTAACGTTAGATTGGTGTGTTTATTCATAAACTTATTATACTACAAACATTTGAAGAATTGATATATGGGTGTTGTATTCGGGTTAATATTATTCTAATCTATTTTTCTATCTATCCTATTTATGCCTCTAGGTTAATCATGTGCATATTGGATTAAATTTACAGACAAAAAATATTTTCCATTTCCATTTAAGAAATTTCTCATGTACATTCACCTACATATTAAGAATGTATAAATTTGAATATTGTTTCCTCAATGATATTTAAATTTTTAGATTCCAAGAATATAATTTTTCATTTTCTTATCACCAAATAAATGAGAATAAAGACAATCTATAATTATCAGTTCCTCCTTAATATTATATTAAAAAATATTTAAAGATTTTAAAGTCCCATATATCCAACTATGTTTTGATCCTTTTTTTTAATCCACTATATTAATTGTATTTTTTATGGTACATTATAAAATTAATGGAATTAATTATATGTATTGTGATGTTCTTTTGAAACCCATTAATTTATCCAATATTTTATTAACCTCAAGAAATACCTTTGACAAGTTAATGGTATGTTTTTTGGGAAACTATTTACGGAAGAATAATTTCATAAACTCCACATATTCCTTATAGTTAATTTTTTCCCAATACTATTATTTCTCAATCAAATTCCACTATTATTCCACATACCTTACAAATAATTAATAACTTAAACTATATTTTCATGAATTTATCAGTGAATTATAAATTATTCATTTCTATATTACAAATAAATTATGTATAATTTTAAAGATTAAAACAACTGTTGAAGGATAGTGGTCTTCATGACATATATGAGTTAACAGTGAGTTATTCCATATTTGTTGGATTTGGGAATTTAAAGGTTTTAGATTATTAATCATCACCTTAGAGAAAATAAAAATGAATTTTCAAGCATCAAATACCAACCCATTTGATTGTTAATTGAAATAATCATCACATTATACATAATATTATTTATTTCACTAGTTTCCCTTAGATCTAATTAGTCTCTAAAACTAATATAGTCAACATAATTGAAAGATATTAATTTCTTAAGAAAATATAATTAAATAATCATATAAATATGAAAGAACTATCATATGATGTCTTACACTATGAAATGTTCATTTAAATCTATGATACTTTTAGTTTAACCTATATTTCCTTACATTTATATTTCATTTTTTTATTAACCTGGTCCTTTAAAATTAAAACCCTCTCTAATACCTATAGTGATGACCCAAACATGATATATATATATATATATTACATCAGTTCATGTATTTATCCATAAAATATCACAAATAATAATAATAATAATAAAACCCAATGGTATGGTGTATTTTGAGATTAGTTATATAACCGAAATATTTCAAGATACAATGTACATTTATTTCAAAACCTTATCCATAATTGAATTCAATTATTAATCTAATATATATTATATTCTTGAACATTATATATGGAAAAGGGAAACAATGAAAAATATGATCTCAAACACTCAGTAAGGAAAGAATATTTCAATGAGTCAAAAGAACTAATCAATAGAATATTAACCTTTATATGATCATTAATAAAAAATAAATGGAATGATTAATGGAATAAGATCATGGAAATATAATTAGGGATCATTAGTGTGTATAACCTAATCATATATTTGATCATAAGAATGTAAAACCATAAATAATTACAAAGAATGAAAAATATATTATATGCCATAAGAAAGAGAAATCGATAATTATAAACCATTGTAACATAACATTGGATTATGAAATAATCATAAAAATAAATATATTACATATATCATGTATCTCTAAAAATACTATAATAACATCATGAACATTTTTTCATCATGTTAACACATGAAATAGTGATATCATGAGACATAAAACCCATTAAATTGGAGGGCTATAACATTTTGGTCACACTATAACAAAGTGTTAAATGATTTATATGTGTTCTATATAATATCAATCATTAATTATATAATTGTTAACTCGTATATGTGAAATGGTTAAATGTTCATTTGGTATCACATTAGAAATAAAAATAAATGGAATTTCATGATATGAAAATTTATAACTCCTAAAAGAAACATATTATAATTAAATTCAGAGTGTGGTATATGATTTTTATAAAATATCCAATGTTTATAATTTTTTAGAGGAAAAAAGAAAAAAAGTGAAATAAAGAAACAAAATTATTATTGTTTTGATAATGTTTTAATATATATATATATATATATTGTTCATTTTGGTAGTTATTTTAAAATGGTGAAAAAAGATATTTACAACATTATTTTAATAATAAAAATCTAACTGAATCATCCTTGAATAGAACTATTGGTATTTTCAATGTAATATGGATTCAATGATTCAATATGGCATAAAATAATAAATAAATTTTATCAAAGCATTTTATAATGGTATTGAAATAACCATCTTCGATGAAAATGATACAAAAATAATTATGTATAGAGTTAACAAAAAAATATGAGTTCTATAGAAGATAATTCATATTTGAATTTGATAATTTTTTTACAAAATTATAATAAATAACATTTATATATAGGATAAATAATAAAAATATTGATTAGAAATTATCCTTTAAACTATTTTATTTTTTTAGGAAATAATATACCTAAAATAGAAATTTTGACATTGAAGTGATAATTAAACTATGGGAGAAATTTAAAATGTAGTAAAATAAATAAAATGAGAATGATACATCAAAAAAATTAATAAAATGGAATTATAAGACATATTATTACTTAATAAAATTTTACTATTTTAAGAAAAATCCTAACAACATTGGTAATGTCTAAATAACATGAAAATAAATAAGATTACATGAAAAAAATAATATATACCCTAAACCAATAGTATGATATTGAAAATAAATATTTCAATGTGGCAGTATAAATATAATATATTGGTATATATAAATTTAATACAGAATATATCTCAAATAAAAAAATTCAGATGAGAAACCCTTACCTTAGATTACAACTTTTTGGAACATTCTTTAAATCCTCGTATAATAAATATTTATTTATTTTTCATATATATATATATATATATAATTTATATAGAAAATATTATCAATGAATTTAAATTGAATTTAATTGTTTTAAATTCCAAAAATGTGTTACTTTAAGTGAAAATACAACATTTTATGATAATCGTGGTATTTTGAGCATAATCGTAAAAATAGCCCATTTTGGATTTTTAATAGTGTTAAATTATTTCTATCTCATGGTCATAACATTAAATATATATTAATCCAAATTTTGAAATTAATTTTTTTTAATTTTCTAAACATTTATGTCTTAATTTCATCCTTATTTACCAAAATTTGAATCAATCATAAGGATGCTCAAATGAAGCACACAAGTTGGACCATGAAAATTGTTTACAGATCTGGTGATTTTTGGTTTTGGGTCCCTAACTTGTTCATGGTGGAATAAATTACTATTCAAATCAGTGTGTGGATAGAGAATAATTTTTAGAACAACTTTGATTAAAGTTAAGATGTGTTAATTTTCCATTTTCATGTCCGTTAAGGCATCTTAATCTAGCGGTTTTCAATTTAGAGAGTCTGAATAAACAGAATACATTGTCAGAGTAAAATATTTGTAACTCTTGGAATACATGTCCATATATGATGAACTTTTGAGGCGATATGGACATGATATTTTCAATAACATTCATGATTGTTGAAATTAATTAAGTATTCATTTATTTTGGCTATAATTCATCAACCTTCAGTGCAAAAATACTCCCTATAAGAGTAGGGGTGCTCCTCCCTCTCAAAAAATCTCATTCAATCCCATTCCATCTAAGACAGCATGGTGGGGAACTTTTTCACTTTCTCTTTTTTATTTCTATTATTTTACATATATTTTTTATTTTTTATTCTTCACAATTCAGGGAAATTACTCTTAACATGGTGGGGTAAACATTTAAAGTGATTGGGGAAGGGTTGGTTTTTTATTTTTGTAATGCTTTATTTCATGGACATAATTGAATGAAATTTCTTTGTTCTTAAAATGTGTTTTCAATTTCATGTAGCAGATTTTATTATCAAGTGCGATCTTTCTTGACTTTTAATTAGGTTATTTATTTTAAAAAAATTATCATTATCTCCCTCCATTGATTTCTGGTTTATATACATTGTAATATACATGGTTTTAGTGGTGAGGTACTAAATGGTCATTAGTACGTGTAAAAAGGGTAGTGGATGTTCTTGATTATTTGGGATATACAATACCTGATTAGTTATTGACCAATTCAGTTGAGTATATTCATTACAAGTCTTTTTTCACATGGAAGGAGAGTAAAAAAACTGATATCTTGATAATGTTTTATATCACCATCACTATTTCACCACGGATGTAGGAGGAAACAATTGTGGAATCTCACTTTAATCATGTCAGAAGAAGATGTTTGAATTAAATTGAACAAGGATAAAATTACAATTGAGAAACCGACCCCGACCTAATCAACCTTCTAATATAATATTTTTTTGTCATTTAAATTAAAAAATTTATTTCAATCATTTTCTTATTGATTTGTTATAAATACAATACATTTTTCCCTAGTTTAAAAGTGATAAATTGTTTTGTGTGCACTTTTATTTTGGAAACTACCTAGGGTTAATGAATAGACTACACTTATGTAATATAAATTTTTTCGCATGCCCTATGATAGGTGTGTGTCAAAAATAGAGATTTTTCTGGGGAGGTATTGCCACAACCTTATTATAAATATTTTAATCTTTTCCAATTCTGAGAAAAATTAAAAATTTATTATTCATAATGTTTTCAAATGATTATTTCCTTAATTCATGGAAGAATTACCCACCAATGAACGAACCAATTATTGACACAACCTTTTCTATAGTGGATGTAATTTGTTCTATTGTTAGACATGTGAGGTTATTTGGGAAATCAAATAATGGGGGGAAAGTGTTCAAAGAAATCATTGATGGCCTAAGGGGGGACATAAACATAAATTGTTTTGAAGTGATGTCTAGGGAGCTACCTATGTTCTCACATTACTTTCTAGGGTTTTATGAAGTTTCCAATGTACAAGAAGATCATTCCTTAGTCTTACCTATTGTTTCAAAGGATATATAAGAAATGGATGAGACTCACTACCTACCTTTATCTACTACTACTCAAATACAAGAGAAGCTTTCCACTGAAGAATTTATTTAATACTAACAAAATCGAGGGGTTGATCTTTTCTTGAACACATTTTCATCAAATTTTATTAAAAATGAATTTTTTATCACATCCCCTTCCTTGAAATTTTCAGATTCATACAACTTATGTCTTTCCTTGGAGGATGATTATAAGAAATAAGATATACCTAAAGAGGAAAATCTGGAGATCCCCAAACATGTTGATCATTTATTGGAGGGAGTTCATAATAATATAAAAGTGGATCTTCTTGAGGAAATAGAGACACAAGATGCATACTTTCAAAGGGAATAAATTGATATTGATTTATCATTAATTATTTTTTTTCAAATAGAATTAAACATTGACATTACCTTTGATTATTCAAATGATTCAACATACCATGAGAATGCACTGTTGAATGAAAAATAAATTGTGCAAGTGGAAACTAAGAAATTTGATGACCCATTCATTATCCTACCTCCACTATGCGTGATTTACCTTATTCACATTGATGTGGATTTGGCATACTATATCCACATATCCCTCAATAAAAAGTGACATGTACATGCTAGAAAGTAGAATTTTTATTGGTTCATGAGTAAGAAACATCACCCACCATAATATTGGTGATAACTGATTAGAACTACCCATCTAGAGGTAGTCAAAACCCATATCCCACTTCGGGGTATTAAACAAAGATATATCCATGTTTTCTCATTTTATTTCTATTTAATTTTTTCCCAATAAATTTTATATTCATTCTTTTATACCTTTTCTTGTATGTTAGCAGTGTTCATATCTTATAAGCTTATCTCAAAGTGCACTACCAATAGGTTAGGTGATACCTCTCCTTTACAAATTATTATAAGTTGTGATTCATTTTCAAATCTTATTTTAATGTTAAATACATTTAAATTAATTGGGTACACTGTATCATTTATGTGTTGTGGAGGGAACCGTTTTAGTTTTGAATTTTTATTTATCATTTGGTTTAACATTTTTCTAAATTGTAGTTTATGTTTCACATATTTGGGTGTTTCTTTTTTAAAATTTAGTGTAATTTCACAAATTTTGAGCTGAAATGATTATCATTTCCATTTTTAAAAACCATGTAAATGAGTGAAATAATATATTACATGAAACTGATCTTAAATTAATGTTGAATATTATTTTGTTTCAAGTTCAAATCATTGGTAATTTCATGAAAAGTACTCTAATTTTTGAATTTTATGCCACATATCAAAATCTTGATTTTTTAAAATACTTTACTCTGAGGTTTCTAAACCATTTTTTTCATTTTCATTACATTCACATAATTTCTTGAGAGAACCGAAATATGCTTGATTTAACTGTAATTTTATTTAATTCTGTAAAGACAGGATGCTTGAGTTACTTTTGTTTTAAATGATTGAGGAATTTATTTGGTTTTAAATCCCCTTTTTCAAAATATTCCTTTTTTTTATGGCCTACATTGTACATTGATGATTCTATACCATAGAAGCCATAAAAATCCTATTATATTACCCATATTACAAGCCATGTTTCCATATACAACCTTCTCTTGAAGTAAAATTTCATGATCTAGTTGAACTTAAGTGTGGCGGAAATAGTCTTTGGGTGTGTTGCCTCATTTGCTGATACTTTGGGTGGAAAATTAAATTTTGGGGAGATGATTTTTCTACTGAAGATTTAATTTTTCTTAAAATATGTACCTTTCTGGATTTTTAAGATAAAATAAGTTTCTCATTTGTGGAGTTTCCAAATGAGAAATAAATTGTGACTATCTGGTGTTTTCAAGGAAAATAATGTTTGAGAAAACAATTCCGGTGAAATGCTAAATCGAATGAAATTTCCTTCAGTTTTCATGATTATGGGGATAATTTACTACAATGGGGAATATATGGAAACCATACTTGAGTGAAAATTATAATCTTTCAATTTTACTTCAAAAATATTCAAGCCGTCCTTTTTAGCCTCAAAATTTTTAACATCTAAATTCTTCCAACTAAAATCCACAAAACAACCATAAAAATTCCTCACTATTAACACATTTACATGAATCACATCAGGTGTAGAATTATGAATTTATCAATAATATGGTGACTCTTGAAAGATTTTGGATGAGAAATGCTTTATTTAAAATTTACATTTGTGAGATGAGAGAAAAAATTTCTGAGGTAGGTGTTTTGTGTTAATTAGAAAAAACATAAGTGGAAATATATTAAATTGTCTAAATGAATAAATTTAAATTATTGTTTTTATGAGGCATGATATATTCTTGTTTCTTGGTGTGGATTTGGAATATCTCATGTGTATGTGTTTTGGATTCAATTTGATTTAATTTTGATGTTTACTTGTCTAGGAATCTAAGTAATAAGTGTTGGGAAATTGATAGAGAAACTATTTTCTATAAATTTACATTGAATTTAATTTTTTTAAATCCCACTAAAGTGTTACTTTAAGATAAATTTCCAATTTTTATTATATTGGTGGTATTTTAAGCTTAATATTTAAAATAGCCTATTTTGGTTTTGTTACATCTTTCAATTATTTCTCTCTCAAGTGCATAACATTTTTTATATTAATCAAAATTGTGTAATTATTTCACATTATAATTATAGACATACATAGATTCATTTCATCCTTCTTGAACAAAATTTAAATCAACTATAGGAAATCTCAAAAGAAGCTCACAAGTTTGACAATGAAAACTGTTTTCAGATCTGTTGAGTCTTGGTGCTGGGTCCCGAACTTGTTCATAGTGGGCCCAATTGATGTAAACTTTTTTGGGGGATGCGCATGATGTAACAACCTGAGATTTTATAAGATTAATTTCATTCATATATTCTATTTTATGACACACCATGATTATCTTGCGCTATACGCAACACGGTATTAGCTTGCAGTATACACATCACTTTTCTTGGCTCTTCTTACACACAATTTCAAGTTCGTTTGATAGAAGTTATTCTGCGCAACATTGAGTGTATATATATATATATATATATTCAATGTATAAATAAAATATAGTTGGATTCTGTTATACTCAAAAACAAAGGAGTTGTGCACTACATGCAACCCTGACATGGCATGCATTACACGCAATCGCGACCTTCCTCGATAGCGTGTGTTGTACGAAATACCAGGTTTTACTAAACAACGATATATTGTTATAATATTGTTATGAACTAGCCGTTATGAATAGTGTTAACTAAATTTTTAATTTTATAACATTATTATTCATCTTACACATTTCTAGAACATGGTATAAGAACAAAAAAAAATTCGGGTAAAATAAGTATTTTTTCAAAAAATGCAGTTTTGTCGCCTTTTGATGGCACACCCACTTTAAATCTAGTTTTTGACATGTTTAATATTTCAATTTGACAAAATAAAATTCTTATTTTGAATCAGGATATAAAAATTTACATTAGATAATGTTTTGATATTTTTCCGATAACTTTCATATTTTAATGAATAGTAAAAACACGCTATATTTTAATTAAAAACAACTTTTTTCATCGTAATATCTTATGTGGTTAAATTATAATATTGAATGGTTTTAAAGTATAAATAGAATATATTTTTACCATTTAATATAATTTATGTCATTAGCATTGATTTTACCTTGAATTCGTAGGTTAAATCAATTCAATCTTTTGCAATGTTTTAAAAAAACCTGCTTTCTTTCGACAATGGGATTAATTTTAATTTAATTTCTGCATCTTTTGTGTATTGAATTTAGAAAAATGGATTCCATATTTGGAATCAGTGGGTCAAAATTATGTTAATAAGCTACTTTTTATTTTTGGGCATTGTGAATAGTTACTACGATAAATTTTATTTACTATAGTTAAAGGTAAATCGGGTAATTAAAGGTAAATATAAGATTATAAAATTACCCTAACACTTGGAAAAATACTATTGGACGGATAAAAGTAGACCCATATAACCTAAGGGTCGGATTAGATTCATTTTATGGACTTTTGTCCATGAAAATAATTTAATTATTATTAAAACCAAAGAATGTGACAACATGTCACTTTCTTAAATCTTGTAAGTATAATAATTTTAATTTAGTGATAAACTTTATGAAACTTAAAACATGAATAGTCTCCAGAAATCTAATACAATTTTCTACATCATAGAAATTTATTTAGAATTTTTAGGGATTAAATAATTATCATTTATTATGACACAAAGATGATGTAGTAATTGTCCTATTAATGAAATATTGACATAATTGATGTTATAAATGCCCAAATAAATGTAATTTGAGACTTTTTATGACTTACATTAATTTTCTAGGTTAATATGACATGGTATTGTTGATATAAGTAACTTGGTTTTAACTTATCATTCTGTTATTAATTTCATAAAAATCATGTACCAAATAGTGTCAAAATTGACATAAATTAGTTTTTAAAACAAATATTATATTGTTAATTGTTATTTAATTCCTAAAAATCTATGGTTCGGAAAAATAACTTATATAAGGATAGATATATTAATAATAAACAACTTGGGGTTCGTGTGGCTTGTTATGGTAAGTTAATTAACTATATAATGTAAGAAAACAAAAAGACACGGTAAAAGTTAAATTATTTAACTTAGAGTTAAATCTAATTGATAAGGTTAAAATAATAAACTAAACTTGTATAAATCCTATTTGATGAAAGGATTTAGACCCATCCCCACTTTATCTTCTAAATAAGACCCTTAAGAACCATTATAAACCGAATTTGACCTTAATATAAAATAATATTTTGAGACTTTCCTAAGGTGCCCCTCTCCTCCCTTATAAAAGGGCACCTCCTCCCTCTCCTCCTCACACCAATTTGAGCCTTCAAGCTCGGCCAAACCCTGCCAAAATCTCTTCTATAATTCCATAGTATCATCCTAGAGGTCCTGGTCTTCTTCAAATACCATCCTTAGTTCTTTAAGTGGAGGTTAAGTGAAGGCACGTCAAAAAGAGGTAATATCCATTACAGATCTTTTTCAATTTCTTTCTTCTTCAACATATTCTTATTTAGTTGTTTCATGATAAAGTAATAACATAAGTATTTATTATATATTGATATGTTATTATAAATATGAAACAGCTCTAATTAACCTTGTATCCATCCTACGGAAAAAGGAAATCACCGCGCGTGCGTACGTACGAAATACCGTCTCCACGCCGTGGTGTAATCTATTTTCCGCCACCACATTAATTGGATGGGTATAATGGTGTAATGAGTAACTATATATGATTATTATAAATTTTCATTGATACTGAAATAGTATACATACACTTCAACACAATTCCACGACCATGGGAACGATATCATCGCTCGTGCGTACGTACGGACTACCGTCTCCACGACGCGATGAGATTCATTATCCTTGTTAACCAATCCAGAATGATTATAAATTATATATAATAAATAATAATGAAATATATGACATGGTAAATCTACTGGATTTATGTATATATATATTTTATCTACTTACTTCCATTCAATACAATAAGGAAAGGAAAACAGCGTTCATGCGTACGTATGGACTTCCGTCTCCATGAACGGTGTGTTTCATTTCATTTATATATCTATTATATATATATATACTAAATATATATGATATATAAAACATATTTTATATTCTAGAAGTAATTAAATCATGATATATGTAATAATGATGTCAAGAACAACAAGTCCAAACACCTACGATAAATGAAACGATTTTACCCAAAACGCTTCTTTAACATGGAATTTACAAAAGAATGGGTAATATAAAGTCATAAGTGAACCATATATGATATCATAACAATGAATATGATTCTGTAATAAGTCAATGACATTATTTAAATCATTATACATGAGGTTCAGACACATACGAAGCAAATCGGACCTAAGGTAAGGGAAATATCACAATCTCATTTTTATCCGAGATTGTTTATACTTTGGCATTTACTGGGGTGTATTTTATCATCCAAATCCATGTTTCCTCAATATTTAATATTATTTCCATCCACCTAAAATTGTTTAAATCTAATTTTACCCTTCGGTGAGTTTTTAGTAAAGGATATGAAAGGAATCTTTTGTCATTTTTCGTACGAGGTACTTTTTGACTTTTCCGACAAAAGTACGAAGAATGATTTTTTTAACTAATACGAAATGAATGGATTTTTAAAACATTATTTAAAAAAAGATTCCTTTACAAGTTTTCAAGTTTATTTTTAATCAAATTCTTTTAGTTAATAATTGTACGACATTTTAAGAAAGGAAATGTGTTTTTGAAGCAGAAAGGATATTTTCCTCAAGAATGGAGTTCATGTGTTTTATCAAAATTATTTTCCATCTAAGATAATAAAGGGTTCTGTTTCTATCCCTATTATTACATGGATTTTATTATTTTGTGATGGAAATATTTTTATGAATTACTTTATCTTATATGAATTGTTTTATGATGTCACGATGTTTAAGATTCCCATTTTTATTACATGGGTTATGCTATGATGTATGGCTTATGATTTTGTGGGACACATAAGAATGGTATCATTATGAGATGGGTGGGACCTATATCACCCTCCAATGCATTGGGTAAAGATTTTATATCTCTTGAGATAGACATGGCTGGAATGGTAGGTTATACCGGTTCAGTGAAACAGGACTGAAATGAGGGTGACTTGGTTCAGAAATGGACTTTTTCCACTAAGATAGTCTTGGAAATGAGTCTTGACTAATAAGAAATGATTCTCTATGATTATTTGTGTATGCCACAAAGTTTCATGTTTTATGTTATGATTATTGGGAATACATTTCACTACTATGATTTATCCCATGTTATGATATTATGATCTGTTTTGCAGGTTAAGATTTCCAAAATGTTATGTTCTTATGAATATGATGTGATTGATATTTCCTTTGTTTAACCTTACTGAGCATTTGAGCTCACCCTTTTATGTTTTCTTTTCCCCAGATATAAAGAAAGGTTTTAGGTAAGAAAAAAAAGGGAAGATCTTTATTGGAGATGTTGAAGATCTTTCACCATGACTAGAAGATTATATTCCGAGTTTCCAAAGACACTAAACTATTACGGTCCTTGTGTGTGTGTTTTTGTAATGTACTAAGTATTCCGCAAAAGTAATGTAATGTCCATGTACGTCAGGCTTCAGGTCTCTACAGTTGGTATCAGAGGAAAGGTTTAGTCATCCTTTGGAAACTAGGATGTGAAAACATTAGTGACATCCCTAGAGATATTTCTAAGGTAAGTCTAGGGATGTCTCTTAGGTTAGGTATACGTATAGGATATAGTCCTAGAATTGCGCTAAGGATCTTATAATTTAACCTAAGATGTTAGATATTGAGGGTACTCCACCTTTACTATGTTGTTTTCTCTATCATGATTTTTCCTCTCACAGAATTCTTTTTGTGTTTTAGTTAATGGAGGGAACCAAAAGGAATTCGGTTAACATTGAATCCAATGGAAAAATTGGTGACTATGAACAAAAAAATTGTGTAATTCCAAGAGAGAAAGATATTGTGATTATTTCAAATCAGTCATCGTGATATATGATTAACAAGGTGAAATTTAGTGGTATGCCTAATTCATCAAATATGAGGAATGTAGACTATTATGCATGTTCCCATGTTGAGGAGCATAAAGAAAGGAAGATTGAGATTTCTAAAGAAGGGAAGAAGAACCTTGAGCAATACCTCAAATGGAGGGACCGATGTTATATGTGTGGAGAAAAGGGTCATAGAGTGACAGACTGTTATGGAGTTCAATGTATTATTTGTGGAGAACATGGGCATTACCCAACTCAATGCCCTGACCTAAAAAGTTACTTCTAAATCAAGGAAGGACTTATTACAGGACAATCATTGAAGAGGATGGATTGAAGTGTTTATGTATTGGTATTCAAGAATAATGTTGTTGAGGTACTTTTATTGTGTATTGGAATATTTTTATATTATTCTATTGTGGTTTTCAATAATTTTAAGGTACCGGTAACCATGAAAAGTGATTCAAATATTTTGGAAAGTAGATGATATGTGCATAATGAAGGGATAAGGAGAAAATGAAATGTTTGATAGTATTCATGAGCTCCTGATTGATATAAGGACTAAGTGATATCATGGTTTGAGTATATAGAATTTTGAAGATTTTGGTATGTGGAAAGTGTTAACTTTTAACTGCATTCATGTTTTCACTATGGTTCAATGGGTATTCATTTTTTTCAAGAGAATACATGATTAAGGTATTCACATGATTGGATTGTGACCAACAAGATATATGGGGGATAAATGATGGTATTCACATGCTTGGTTAAGGATATTTCAAGTAATCGTTTTCTTTATACTATGAGCTTGGACCGAATTATTTTAGATAGGCCTAAAGATTTGAATGGATTATGTTAACCATAAGTTAGTATTATTTAAAGATAGAAGATTTTTTGATATTATTTATGAAATGTAGTTTTTGAAAAAGGACAACTTGCAGGACAGGCGACAGCCCATCGCGTCGGACAAATCCGTGGGAATCGAACCCACAACTGAAGTGCGACTGGCCTTTTTCGCCTACCACTGGCCTACAGGAAGTCCCTGTTTAGTAGAAACTAGTTTTATTATATAAGTCCATTTTAGGAACTATATAAGATTAAACTCACTATAGATGGACTTATGTATTTTTTTTTTTGATAACTTTTATAGCCTTTTGATTGAGACAGATGGAATGACCCATCATTCTATCATATGATCTGCTAACACATCACGAATAACAAATTTAACTTCATTTCTTTAAGAGATGAAGTGGAAATTGTCCAAAGAATGAAAAACGGTGAGACTATACCAAAATCACGAAAGTATTTCTTCTAATTCCGATTTCATCAACTTTAGGGAAATGATCTTGAAAAACCAAAAATGTTGTCCTACTGCCCTTATATCCGATGAATCAGATGGTACCTTAGATCACCACAAATCAATAGCTTTGTGATTGTTGGCTTTTTCATAGCCATGTTCTCTACCACTCTCCATCAGAACATGACAGTTAGATTTATCTTGGATGTCCATATTTTCTTCTATATGGAAACCCATCGATGAGTTCATTTGGGTAACCGTTATATTTTAAACTTTAGTTTTTAAAGTTCAGTTTTGGTATTTCTTTTTACGATGTGGGTTTTTATGAATAGTAAATGATTTATAACCCTGACGAATTTCGAGGGTGAAATTCATTTTAAGGGGGGTAGAATGTAACAACCCGAGATTTTATAAGATTAATTTCATTCATATCTTCTATTGTATGACACACCAAGATTATCTTGCGCTATATGCAACACTGTATTAGCTTGTAGTATATGCAACACTTTTCTTGGCTCTTATTACACACAATTTCCAGTTCGTTTGATAGAAGTTATTCTACGCAAAATTGAGTGTATATATATATATATTGAATGTATAAATAAAATATGGTTGGATTCTGTTATACGAAACAACAAAGGAGTTGTGCACTACACGCAACCCTGACTTGGCTTGCATTACACGCAATCGCGACCTTTCTTGATAGCGTGTGTTGTACGCACTACCAGGTTTTACTAAACAATGATATATTATTATAATATTGTTATGAACTGGCCGTTATGAATAGTGTTAACTAAATTTTGAATTTTATAACATTATTATTCATCTTACACATTTCGAGAACATTGTATAAGAACAAAATAAATTTTTCGGGTAAAATAAGTATTTTTTCAAAAAATGCAGTTTTGCCACCTTTTGATGGACCACCCACTTGAAATCTAGTTTTTGACATGTTTAAAAGTTCAATTTGATAAAATAAAATTCTTCTTATGAATCAGGATATAAAAATTTACATTAGATAAAGTTTTGATATTTTTCCGATAACTTTCATATTTTAATGAATAGTAAAAACACGCTATATTTTAATTAAAAACAACTTTTTTCATCGTAATATCTTATGTGGTTAAATTATAATATTGAATGTTTATAAAGTATAAATAGAATATATTTTTACCATTTAATATAATGCATGTCATTATCATTGATTTTTCCTTGAATTCGTAGGTTAAATCAATTCAATCTTTTGCAATGTTTTAAAGAAAAACCCATTTTCTTTCGACAACGGGATTAATTTTAATTTAATTTCTGCATCTTTTGTGTATTGAATTTAAAAAAATGGATTCCATATTTTGAATCAGTGGGTCCAAATTATGTTAATAAGCTACTTTTTATTTTTGGGCATTGTGAATAGTTACTATGGTAAATTTTATTTACTATAGTTAAAGGTAAATCGGGTAATTAAGGGTAAATATAAGATTATAAACTTACCCTAACACTTGGAAAAATTCTATTGGATGGCTAAAAGTAGACCCATATAACCTAAGGGTCGGATTAGATTCATTTTATGGACTTTTGTCCATGAAAATAATTTAATTATTATTAAAACCAAAGAATGTGACAACATGTCACTTTCTTAAATCTTATAAGTATAATAATTTTAATTTAGTGATAAACTTCATGAAACTTCGAACATGAATAGTCTCCAGAAATATAATACAATTATCTACATCATAGAAATTTATTTAGAATTTTTAGGGATTAGATAATTATCATTTATTATGACACAAAGATGATGCAGTAATTGTCTTATTAATGAAATATTGACATAATTGATGTTATAAATGCCCAAATAAATGTAATTTGAGACTTTTTATGACTTAAATTAATTTTCTAGGTTAATATGACATGTTATTGTTGATATAAGTAACTTGTTTTTAACTTATCATTCTGTTATGAATTTCATAAAAATCATGTACCAAATAGTGTCAAAATTTACATAAATTAGTTTTTAAAACAAATATTATATTATTAATTGTTATTTAATTCCTAAAAATCTAAGGTTCGGCCAAATGACTTATATAAGGATATATATATTAATAATAAACAACTTGGGGTTCTTTTGTCTTGTTAGGGTAAGTTAATTAACCATATAATGTAAGAAAACAAAAAGACGCGGTAAAAGTTAAATTATTTAACTTAGAGTTAAATCTAATTGATAAGGTTAAAATAATAACCTAAACTTGTCTAAATACTATTGCATGAGATTATTTAGACCCATCCCCACTTTAGCTTCTAAATAAGACCCTTTGGAACCATTATAAACCGAATTTTACCTTAATATAAAATAATAGTTTGAGATTTTCCTAAGGTGCCCCTCTCCTCCCTTATAAAAGGGCACCTCCTCCCTCTCCTCCTGACACCAATTTGAGCCTACAAGATCGGCCAAACCCTACAAAAATATCTTCTCTACTTCCATAGTATCATCCTAGATGTCCTGGTCTTCTTAAAATACCATACTTAGTTCTTTAAGTGCAGGTTAAGTGAAGGCGCGTCAAAAAGAGGTAATATCCATTACCGATCTTTTTCAATTTCTTTCTTCTTAAACTTCTTCTTATTTAGTTGTTTCATGATAAAGTAATAACATCAGTATTTATTATATACTGATATGTTATTATAAATATGAAACAAATCTAATTAACCTTGTATCCATCCTACAGAAAAAGAAAATCTCCGCGCGTGCGTACGTACGGAATACCGTCTCCACGCCTTGGTGTAACCTATTTTCTGCCACCACCTTAGTTGGATGGGTATAATGGTGTAATTAGTAACTATATATGATTATTATAAAGTGATATTGATACTGAAATAGTATACATACACTTCAACACAATTCCACGACCATGGGAATGATATCATCACTCGTGCGTACGTACGGACTACCGTCTCCACGACGCGATGAGATTCATTATCCATGTTAACCATTCCAGAATGATTATAAATTATATATAATGAATAATAATGAAATATATGACATGGTAAATCTACTAGATTTATGTATATATATATTTAATCTACTTACTTCCATTCAAGACAATAAGTAAAGGAAAACAGCGTTCATGCGTACGTACGGACTACCGTCTCCATGAATGGTGTGTTTCATTTTATTTATCTATCTATTATATATATATATATATATACTAAATATATATGATATATAAATCATATTTTATATTCTGGAAGTAAGTAAATCATGATATAAGTAACAATAATGTCAAGAACAACAAGTCCAAACACCTACGATAAATGAAACGATTTTACCAAAAACGATCCTTTAACATGGAATTTACAAAAGAACGGGTTATATAAAGTCATAAGTGAACCATATATGATATCATAACAATGAATATGATTTTGTATTAAGTCAAGGACATTATTTAAATCATTATACAGGAGGTTTGGACACATACGAATCAAATCGGACCTAAGGTAAGGGAAATATCACAATCTCATTTTTATCCGAGATTGTTTATACTTTGGCATTTACTGGGGTGTATTTTATCATCCAAATCCATGTTTCCTCAATATTTAATATTATTTCCATCCAACTACAATTTTTTAAATCCAATTTTACCCTTCAGTGAGTTTTTAGTAAAGGATATGAATGGAATCTTTTGTCGTTTTTTGTACGAGGTACTTTTTGACTTTTCCGACAAAAGTACGAAGAATTTTTTTTTAACTTATACGGAATGAATGGATTTTTAAAACATTATTTCCAAAAAATATTCCTTTACAAGTTTTCAAGTTTATTTTTAATCAACTTATTTTATATTATAATTGTACGACATTTTAAGAAAGGAAAAGTGTTTTTGAAGTAGAAAGGATATTTTCCTCAAGAATGGAGTTCATGTGTTTTATCAAAATTATTTTCCATCTAAGATAATAAAAGGTTATGTTTATATCCCTATTATAACATGGATTTGATTATGTTGTGATGGAAATATTTTTATGAATTACTTTATCTTATATGAATTGTTTTATGATGTCACGATGTTTAAGATTCCCATTTTTATTTCATGGGTTATGCTATGATGTATGGTTTATTATTTTGTGGAACAAATAAGAATGGTGACACTATGAGATGGGTGGGACCTATATCTCCCCCCATTGCATTGGGTAAAGATTTTATATCTCATGAGATAGACATGGCTGGAATGGTAGGTTATACCGGTTCAGTGAAACATGACTGAAACGAGGGTGACTTGGTTCGGAAATGGACTTTGTCCACTAAGATAGTCTTGGCAATGAGTCTTGAATAATAAGAAATGATTCTCTATGATTATGTGTGTATGCCACAAAGATTCATGTTTTAAGTTATTATTATTGGGAATACATTTTACTACTATGATTTATCCCATGTTATGATATTATGATCTGTTTTGCAGGTTAAGATTTCCAAAATGTTATGTTCTTATGAATATGATGTGATTGATATTTCTTTTGTTTACCCTTACTGAGCATTTGAGCTCACCCTTTTATGTTTTCTTTTCCCCAGGATATAAATAAAGGTTTTAGGTAAGAAAAAAAAGGAAAGATCTTTATTGGAGATGTTGAAGATATTTCACCACGACTAGAAGATTATATTCCGAGTTTCCAAAGACACTAAACTATTACGGTCCTTGTGTGTGTGTTTTTGTAATGTAATAAGTATTCCTCAAAAGTAATGTAATGTCCATGTACTTCAGGCTTCGGGTCTCTACACATGAAGTTTGGGAATATCTTTTATTATGAATCAGATGTATTAATTATCTATTGCTATGGTCATTAAGGAATTATAATATAGAGGTTTTCAATTTGGATAGTATGAATGGAAAAATACATTGTAAGAGTAAAATTGGCATAACTCTCAGAATAAATGTCCATATATACCGAACAACTGAAGCGGGACAACAAAGATATTTATAAAGAACATCAATGAAGGATAAAATGCATGAATATGTCATTTATTTCATCTACAATGCATCAAAGTTCCATTGAAAATTTCTTCCTATAAAAGGATGGGGGATCCTCCCTCTCAAGGAATCTCATTGAATCACATTCCTTCCAGGACAACAAGGGGGTGAAATTTTTGGCTTTCTCTCTTTTGTTTATTTTCCTTTATATAGATTTGTAATCCCTTGTTATTCCCAATTCTTCTCGATTACCCCTACCATAGTGGGGTATACCGTTTTAGTGATTGGTAATGGTTTCATTTTCTATTTTTCAATGCTTTCATTCTTGGACATAATTGAATGAAATTTATTTCTTATTTAAAAAAATTTTCAACTTCATTAAAAGAGTTTTGTTGTCAAGTGCGGCCATTCTTGAGTTTTAATTAAATTATTGATTTTTTTAAAATGATAATTATCTCCCTCCATTAAGTTATGGTTTATATACAATGAAATAAATCGGGGATTAGCGTTAAAGTACTCGATGGTCGTCAGTACGCATACAAGGGGTAGTGGATGTTCTTGATTTTTTAGGATAAACAAAACCTGATCGGGTATTGCCTAAGACAATTGAGAATATTTATTGAATATATTTTTCAAAAGGAATGATATTAGACCAAACGAAGATCATGGGAGGTTTCTCTCTCATAATCACAATTTCACTAAGGAAGTGAGAGGAAACGATTGTGGAATCTCACTTTAATCAACTTAGAAGAATTGGTATGAATTCCATTGAATAAAGATTGAATTGAAATTGGGAAACCAACCCCGACCAAATCACCCATAAAATATCTTGGTATTCAATCATTTAAATTTAAAATTTCATTTCAATCATTTTCTTATTGATTTCTTTTAAAAACACTACATTTTTACCCTAGTTGAAAAGTGAAAAACTATTTTGTGTGCAGTTCTTTTTGAAAGACTTCATAGGGTTAATCACTAAAATACCTATTGGGAATATAAAAATTTATTTTCCACACCCCATTATAGGTGTGCATTACATATTTATATTCTTTTCTATATAATATTGTTCGATTATATTTTTTATAGAAAATTTATAGTGATTAATGTTTCATATTAATCATTATGTGTTCATTATTATATTTTTCCATGCATACATTGGTATGATAGAATTAGTGGTTTAACCTTGATCATGTGTTCATCACATCTATAATGTTCGTTTAAATGATATTATGTTTTTTTAATTATTTGTAGTCCTATGATTATTTCATTGATTTTTTTCTCGTTTTTCATAAGGAACAATTTAAAATTAAAAAAACATCCTTGAAACAATTAAAAGAAATGAATTTATTAATAAATATAGATATATATATATCCATTATTTATAATAATTTTCCCACCATGTTCCTGTATATAAAAAAGATAATCCTTGGGTGCCTCCCCATGCTCAATATGATAGGTTAGGGGTTGGTGACTAACACCATATTTCATATAAAATATATAAGGTTTTTTTAAAAGGTTGGGGTCGAAGCCTCAATTTATTATTTAAAGCAAATATCGTTTTAGATTGGCTAGAGGGAGACCCATTACATAGCCCAAAGGCCCAAGGCCAAGTGGCCTGAATACTATGCTTGAAATCCCATTATAAGGCCTAACATTAATGAGGTTGTGGAACACTTCATATTTTAATATCAAAATAAAAAAATAATATTAGAAAAAAAGAAAAAATATAAGGCCTGACTTTTATACTAAAGACCATCCTCAAATAAATGGAACAAGTACTACAACATATAAAAATGACATTAGTAACACCAACAAACAAAACCATAGATATCCACTACACACCAAGAACATAAACTATATGCACTCTATAGTCTCTAACGAACCACATGACATCAACTCAAACATACAACATGTGCGACCAAGTCCATTGTAAGAGTGTGTAAAAATATATTTGACGTGAAACACTGAATACAAAAATAAGGAATAAAATAATAGTACAACTCAATATAGTAAACTATAAAATATTTCATATAGGTTTTGAAATTTAATAATAAACGTAAAATTTATTTTTTGTGCTCTAATCTATATAAATCATACAAAAAAAGGATCCTAGATTACCGTAACATTAAAAATATTAGATAACATGAACTACATACCTTAATTTAATTCTACCTATTTAATCAAAAATAGTAATCAAAGAACTCAAATTGTTTAAAATATTTTTTACATTACTTGAATTTTCACTAAAACCTAGGGAGAAATGAATTATCATGTGTCATGAGCATCAATGGAGAGGGTTTCCTACAATATAAGTGTAATACCTGGACGTTGTAATTATAGGGAATTTCCAACATTACTATGTATGTGGACGACCAATGCCCTAGAACAAGTTTTTATTCTTGTTGTATTAATGAACCTTTGTTTTCTCCATCTACATCTCCCTTTCATTGTTTAAATCTCTACAAATCTATGGAACCACCCCTTACCTTATAATTTTTTTAAAATATTAACTGATAAAGACATATGGTTCATCATGTTCTATATAGAAAATTTATTAGAATGAATTGCTTGTATACCCATTTATGACACCTGAGAGGTAAGTTATAGAAAACCAAAATAGAGGCACAATACATTAAATTTATGTTAATTTACACAAAGTGTAGGTCTCAACCCATAGTTGGGAGTATACCAATGCTTCCCAGCCCATGTGGTGTTTCCTTACATGACATGCAATGAATGGTATATTATGTGTGGGAGTATATTGGATTATAAAAAATTACTATGGATCCACATTGAGGTATATAGAAATATATAAATGTAATGTTATCTATATAACATGATTTTTGTGACCCAATCATTGATGTGGTGAATAATCAAGTAAAAATCATGTAATTTAGTCCTACGGTATATGTTTTTTGGTCCATAGTCCTATTATGTTCAGTATTTATAATTATACATAACCCTTTAACCACTAAATATGAGATAAATAAATTCTACCATAGTGGAAATTTTTTTTGTTCATAGAGATACATAATATATAAATAGAAATGTACATAGTGTGTGGTATAGAGGATGAAACACTATGTATTCAAAATATCAAACTTCATAATTCCTATTTAAATATATTTTTCACTATTATCATAGCAGTCACCTCCGCCTCCAGTTATGACTCCATTTTAAGTTGAGCCCAATGCCTCTGGTGTTACTGTTATCCTTCATAGAAGCATTTATAAACAATTCATTACTCCGTTCATCATTGTAATCCCCTAAATCAATTAAATTTCAAAGAATCTCAAAATAATACCATTGTAGTTCACTCACTCCACATAGTGAAATGGAGACAAAACCATTCTTAGTAATTATGAAATATTTTAATGATTTCACCTTAATTTGAAAAAATAGAAAAATGATGTACGATTATTTGTGGGAATCCTGATAACAAAAAATTGTGTTCACATTCTGGTTTATCATGGAATTTTGGATATTGGTAGAGGGTAATATTTATAGTTCATTAAATAAATATTTATGGATAAATATAGTTATGTATGGAACTATTATTATAAATACATAAAAAATATTATATGAATAATAATTCACATATTATAATATGTTCTATATATTCTAAACATTTCAAATAAACCCCCATCATAAATTGTTTTCTATGTAATAAAATTTTAAAAAATATTACTTTTTAATCCTATATTAAAATTAAATTATTTAAAATTAAAAAAAACATATGTAAAAGAATTCTAAAATAATTCACACATTATACACAATCCAAAATTTATGGATTTCTCAATTTAATATTTCCTAGTAATCATTTTCAGGTTAATTGATGAACAAAATTAGACATTTGAATGTAATAAAAGGTTTAAAGTTTGTAGATAATGTGGATCAAGAAAATTATAGTATCTCATATCATGATGAAATATTTTTTTAATCCTTAATCATTATACCATGATTTTAAATTGTAATTTTCTATATAATTAAGAAAATGTCCTACATTGTATAATGAATTAGAAGAATATTCAAGGTATTTCATTCCCACTAATGAGATGATAGGGTGTAGAGTTATTTTATGTCAAATTGAGACATGATTTTATGTTTGGAAATTAAACAACATTTAATATGTTTTTCTATAATTAAAATATTGAAATTTTTTATAATTTCTTCTCATAAATCATCTCATTAATTTCAATAATTAACCCACATTCAACTATCATAAAATATCTTGAAAGAAATTCCCTAAAATGAATACTCATCACTAACTATCTATCTCAACATATTATAACCATCCTAAAGATATATTTTATTTTAATTAGATAAGAGTTGGATTATTTAGTGTTTTAAATAAAAAAGAAAAATCTTATCCATCATATTTGAATCCAAAATAAAAAAAAGTTGTATCTCTCCCACAAAAAGACCATTATTTTAATTCAACCATATCATCCTAATTTCCATTAAGGATTCTATTTAGGTGTTATGAAAAGTTATCATGAATATGGATAAAAATATATTATATTATTTATATATATATATATATTAAAATCGTGTGATCAAAAAATAAATAAACCAGATTAATAATGTTCTTTACTAATATTATTAATAATATGAAAATAAATTTATTATAAAAACATATTTTACAATATAATTATATAATTATGAACCCAAAATAAATTCATCATTAAAATAACATATTAAAATTATATAATTTTTTTAGTCATTCACGGTGAAAATATATTAGCATAATTCATGTATGATGTTAAAAATAACAAAACATGAATGCTTTATAATGATTGGATGATTAAGAATATGTTTCTATTTTTTTAATATCACATTTACAAAATAATAATTTTTTAAAATAAATTATATTAAATTGTTAAATAATATTCAAGAAGAGTTGGATAAAAAATAAAATAAAATAAAGATTATTGATAAGGTAATATATATGATGATGAATCCAACCATCTAAAAACATTAATTGATATGATGGATTTTTTACTCATTTTATAGACTAGATGTTCCTAAAAATTAGTAAGGATTATTATTTATGGAATTTATGTAGTACTTTTAGTGAAAACTAAATAATAGAAGTGGTTTGGGGTATATGGAGGGGGTCATTTTATTGTTGGGTTTGAGTGGAATATTAGGAAATATCAACATATTAACATGAAACGAATTTAATTTTTCTGGGAATGTATCATTAAAATGGGTAAATAATGGATATAGATCATGAAATTCCACATCCATAAGATTTTATTATAATATTGAGGGATATTGTTTCACTTTTCTACATAGTTTATCCTTTTACCTCATTTAACCATATAAAATGGTAAATCAATTCCCTCCTCAAAAAAATATGTTTTTCAAATAAATGAAGTTTTCCCAATGACCTAAGAATCAAATAATTATTTAATATATGAAATCAATTTTATTGAAGAAATTTTTTAAAAATATAAACAATTAATTATAATATAAAAAACACATTTTGTATAAAAACACGTTTTTAGATAAATATATTTCTAGACTTTGAATAAATTAATACTTATGTAAATCAAAATTATAATAATCATTTGAAAATAAAATTGTAGACAAATATATAAAAAATACATTTCATTATATTCATTTAACCAAAATGATATATTTTATAAAAATAAAAAAACATATAAAAATGATTATAACATTACTAATAATACCAATAAATTTTCTTAAATATAATTTTTTTATTATGATACTTACTTATTGATAGTATGATAACATATATATAGGACATACATCAACACATTTTCTTAAGTCCTAAGGGTGTTATATAAAATGAATTTATTCATAAGTGGTGATTTAGTGACAATGGATCTAATAGTGATTTCAATGGGAAAGAACATTATCTGAGAATTATTTCACTTAACACACTCCTTTTAAAGCTCATATTGTGAAAGATCAATGTCAAAACCTAGTGATGTTACCTCATCTTCGAGAATGGATAAAATATCCTTATATGGGAAACTCCTTGCACTTGGTTTCATAGATTTTTTTATATAAAAATCATAATGTTTTTTCATATATTTATACTCCCCATATAAATGACTACATTATGGCAGTAAAACGTGTTGATTTCATAATTCTAATATCTAATACTCTTATTAAAAAACTAAAAGTAATTTATCCTATTAATTATTTTTATAAAAAAGTAACTTTTATATAAAAATTACTCAATATACTCAGCAACTATATATGTCCAATGAAAATAAATTATCAATGTCAATTTATTCCCAATGGTTAGATTATGGACACATTAATTATCTATATATTTTCATCCATAGTTCATATCTTCCTATATTATCTATCCATAAGTCTTCTCTATTGATAATGTGGTTTATTATTTGAATATTTTTCATTGGTGGATTGATCATTATTATGGATCATGGTTTCAATCTTAAAGTATTCTTATTTATTTATTTATTTATTTATTTATTTATTATTCTTTTATTTAGCATTGTTATGGGGTTTAATAGTTTATTTAATTTTTTTATATTTTAACTTAATTGAATTATGAATTTTTCATTTTATTTTAGTGATTCATGTATGAAAACCCATTCAACCCATGTAGCTTATTAATGAGAATTTCTAACTAAATATATAGGATATAACATTATTATACATCTATTAATTCAATATGACATTTTCTGTTAATTAATAAAACTAAAATAGTTGGTGATATTATGTTATATTTTATATATTTTGATACTTCATGGGGTAAGAGAAATGATTATAATTCAGTGTGATATGAGGTTCACATCTTGTTTTTCAGAGGGATTAGAAAAGGCTTTAGGTACATAAACAGGACTGATAATTATTTAACTTTTACGTATTAGTGACGAATATTATTTTTATACTCTATTTCATGATGAAATACTTCATTTTTAAATTATTGAACTTAATTTTTCATAGTGTGACTATACGGAATTTGTAGAGTTTATTTATAATAATAGATAGTAATAATTTATTTGTATTGCACTATTCAAGGTATCGTATAGATTTCCATATCGATCACCCATATATTGGATGAACTATAGAGATGATTATTTAATTAAAAATACTATTATTAAAGATAATTGTAATTAGATATATAATATTAGAAAAATATTGCATTCAACTCAATTTAGGGAAAAGTTATATGATGATCAAAAATCATAGTGTACTAATTTTTATGTTTGAGATCTTTTCATTCATTATTTCTCACCTAGATTGGTAAATCAATGATTTTATAATATAGGGAATTTTTTCCTTTGTATTTCAGACTATTAAAAAAATATATATTTTAAAATGTTTTTTATCATTTAGATTTACATTTGGAGTATTACAAAATGAAATAATAGTTTAATGTATCACAAATAAATTATAAAAAATCAAATCTAAATCATATTATTTTTTCATAATGAGGTAGATTTGTAGTCATATGCATATTTTATAAAAAATTAGAGTACATTTTTTATCATAGTTAAAAGAGTTTATAATGAAATGACATATAAATTGTATGTGTTATGTGCTGTCATTGAGATGTGCAACATAAGATATGGGATTAACAAGTAGAAATAAGGTCCCAATTATATTATTTTTTATTTAGAGATTCGAAAGGAGTATTCTCAAGGATACTAATCCATGTGATGTAGAGTTTTTAAAATCACTATGAAAAAAGAATCAATATTCTATGAAATATTTATCATTAATTAAAATTTATTTCATTGTTATAATTTATTACATGAAACACCATATCTAAATGAACCATGTTATAAATACTATGATTTAATGTGATAGTTATCTCCATGATAATAAATATTACCTTATAAAAATTAAAAACCAAATATATATATATAATGAATTAATTAGTTTTTAATTTGTTAGAACATAAAATAAAATTATATGAAAATAATATGTGTTTTTTTATGAGAAAACTATTTTTATCAAAAAATAAGTTTTTATTTTAATAAATTATATTAATATATATTTTATAATATTTTCATTGAATTTTTTGATATTATATTAATTAAATTAATTTTAAATGTATCAAATAGTTTTTATGTTGATGTTGATTAAGGTAAAATGAGTTTTATGCTTAAAAATAAATTTTTTCTATAAAAATGTTTGGTTGAGTTTGCATCACTTATTTAAAAATAAATTTATACAACATATATAAATTTAATATATTTAAATTATTTTAGTATTTTTTATAATCCTAAATTGTATAATTTAACAAGCTTAATTGAATTTTTGGTCATAATGAATTGCAAAACCAATAAAAATGTATTACCATGGTTAAAGTAAAAATTAATTTTTTAGGGGTTAACCAAAGAGATAAGTTTTAAAATATCAAAAAATATTATTTCATTTTACTGGTTGATGTAATTTTTACCCTATACTTTCTATATTTTACTATTTGGTATTTTGGATCCATTCTACCTGGTTAAGAAATATTTTTAATATATGTTTTTTATCATGGAAAATGGTATTATATTACATATATAAAAAAGAAAAGGGAGTATCCATTGAACATTATAACCCAAAAAAACAAATTTTATAGTACTTAAAATAACAAATAAATAAGTATGCATTCACCATAATGAAAATGAACATACTACACCTTCAACAAATAAATATAGGCCTGTGCGCATGAACTTACTAAGAGGGATTAAATTTATTAATTGATATCTTTATGGCTAGGGAATTTTGTTGATAAATAAAAATGATTCCTTTAATATGCATTGATATGTCTTCCATTGTGTATTTTTTAGATTCCATAATAAATCCTTTACATATTATTTTGAGATATTCTAATAGAAGGCTAATCATCCTATAAGAATACATTAATTCTGTTTCCATTAAGATAAAATTTAATCCTAAATTTGAGAGGGAATGTTTCTATTGAAAAAATATAATTTAGATCCCCTTCAATACAACTGATGTCATTATAAAACTAAGTATAATCATATTTTGAAAAATACCTTCACTGGGAAATATCTTTTGATCCCAAAAATGGTGTAGAGGTAACATATATCCTCTACCTGTAAATCCAACAGAGCTATGACTTGTGTTTATGAGGTACTTATGATGAAATATATATAATTATAATAAATTATAGAAATAACAGTATATAAAGTATTAAATAATGTTTTTATGTTCATTTTATCAAATATATTTGGGAGGGTTCCCGAATAAAAAATATTTAGTATGCATGGTTTTAATTAGGAAAGAGATATTCAGTATCAAAAAAGAAGTCTATAATCCAAACCTGATTAGATTGAAGTGGAATAGTTGAGGATATCAAATAATAGTGGTATTTAATATAGTCAATGGAATAATCCACATTAAAGAAACCCCCATAAGGGATTATGGTGATCCATTTTACCCATATATCCAATGATATAGTTATAGAAATTAAATTAAAATTTACCTTTCATCCTTTAGGTTACAAATGAACCCAATATTTATCATAGATATCATGGAATGTGATAATTTGATCTCTATTGGGGGAAACATAGCATGGATAGAAAAAGGATAACATTTCTCTTACATGTGTGTGGACTACCACCTTCACACCACGTTGTGATTAATTTTTTCATCACTTATATATATGAATGGTAACACTCTAAAAACATAATTTCAATTAAAAATAGTCATTAAAACTTTATTAACATTCAATATTTATCATTAGGAAAATTTTGAAAATACTATATTTTTTTTTGTTTTATTGTGACAAATTTAACCTAGATGTTAAATTTGAGGGTGTTATATGAGTAACAAAAATATGAAATATATTTATAATATTAGTAATAAATAATAATTCATTGATTAATGATTAGGAAATAAGAACTCAACTTTTACCAAAGTCACCTATATGCTTTAAAATTATGTATTCTTCAAGAATGGTTTATATTTAATTTTGGTCATGGATTTTATTATTAATTATTTAAAAAAATTGACATTTAATTTTATAAAAATTATTTCATTTTTGAACTCATAATATCAAAATTAACATAGGTTGAATATTTTGGAATTCCCTAGAAAAAATTATTTTTTTTGTGAATAATGAAAGTACGAATTTTTAAAGAAATGTGAATTTTATTTTTAATTATCTTCAAACATAAAAATTTATTTGGATTGGTTCTAGAATTACCTTAGTATATTTCTGTTAAAATAATATAATTTATAACTTTTTTATCAAAATAATACATGATCTCGATATAAATATACTTTTATAATTAAAAACAAATTTTCTAGAAAAAAATTTATTATCACTATTTATGGGTTTTATATAAAAATAATTTATACAATTTAGAGATAATTAATTTTATAAAATGGAAAACATGTTTTGAATCATAGTTGTTAATATTATTTTATTTATTTAACTTAATATTTTTCATAATAAATAGTAAAAATAGAAAAATATTTCCACCGTGATAAAAGGTTAAATTTGGTTAATCTAAGTTATAAAGAAGTGATATGGCCAGAATGTTTCATACTAATTTTTATTTTATAAATTAATTTTTACCCTTATCATATTATTCTTAAGAATAAGTTATTTTTGGGTCATTTTTCCATGAAAAGAACCTATATAATATTTTATTTAAATGAAAATATAAAATTTCACTCTCTTGATTTTTAATATATAAAATATGTTCACATTAAAATAGAAATAATTTGTGAATGAATATTAAGGTTTTTGATCCTTAATAACTTATTTTCATAATGTTAATTTATTTATAATTTTAAGTGATTATATAATTACCCTACACTCTTATATACTGTTGACTTGGAGCTTTTGCAAGAAGAGGAAAACTCCATATAAATAATTTTAAAAACAATAAAATAATATATTCGGGTTATTTATGATTACAAATGAAACTAATTATTATTAATAATGATTTAATTATTTTTAATGGATTATATTCTATGTCCATTAATATATCCATATCATTAAAGTTAGTTTAAATAAATACTATCAGAAATAACATTAATGATATTTTAAGATAAATAATATATTATTCAATTATTTAAAAATTATAAAATTGATAAAATAGGAGAATTTGGACAAAAAATGGATCATAATTTCTTATATTGTCCATTTATTGTCCAATTTTCACCTTATAAGTAAAATTATAACTTGTTGACATCGAAAAATACACAAACATAGTTAATGTCGAAATTGATTAACTAATGGGATAAACAAACCAATAAAAATGAAAATTATTTCTAAAAAAACATATATATAATTAGATGAATTGAAAAAATAATATTTTCACCCTATATTTTATTCCATATGATTTTGGAACAATTTTATATGATTTATACTCAAATTGTATTATAATATTTCAGGTATTTCTAAAAGTTATCCATCCAGCTCTTATAAAAGTATACCAATCCTTTCACTTCTTTACACTACATTCATTCTTATAGAATGAAAAAAACCTAAAACATAATATTTTAAAAACCATGTACATGAACTAGTGGTTCAGTTCTTCTTATAAGACCTTTCCAAGGATCCTAAAGAAGGGATCAAAGGGAAGTCCACCAAAGAAGAGGTAATCATTTTTTCTAACTCATTCACATTTTTTTCTTTCCCTACTTCTCTAACTCTATTGTAACCATTATAAAACAATATATAATGTATAATAAATTTAATGAAATTTTATTATGTATATATAAAACCATTTTCCATCACCTTTTTATATTATTAAACTAGATATCATCGCTTGGGTGTATAAGAAACTATCCATCTCTACGTAGTGATATACTTCATTTTAATCAACATTTTAATTGGATGGTTATAAATGTATAAATAATGCATATATATGATATTTATGAAATTTGTATGGTTCCAATAATATAATATTTCATTTAACATATTTCCATTCCATTTTAAAAATTTAAATGTATATCATGCATATGTGAGGGAAATCACCTCCACAAGGTAATGTGATTCCTTTTTCATGTACGCCATTCAAGAATGACTCTAAAAATATATCTAATGAATAAATATGATATTTAAAAATTTTATATATATATTTAAATGATGAAAGTAAAACCTATTCAAATGGACTCGAACATATATAATTAAACATACAAGGAAAAACTAACAAGTTAACACTAGAAACATTTATAATAAAGGAAAATTATTGACAAAAATTTAATAAGATGTTATAACTAGACCATATATGATATTTTAAATATGAATATGGATATTGTAAAAATTTTAAACAATATTAAAATCAATATGAAGGAGTGAAAATCACATTCAACTAAGTAGTGGTGTAAGGAATTAGATTTCATCTTAATTTCCACTCTATAGATACATATAAGGTATTATGCACACATTTAGTTTTATGTTTTCTATATACATACAATTTGATGTGTTGAACAATTTTGTATAATAAATATTTATGATTAATGTTTTAACACAATTTTACACTTTCAATGGTGTATATTATAAAATTTACTTAAAAGATGTGAATTTTCTTTACAATATCATTTTTAGGGATTGATTTTTTTTCATTGAAAGAATATTAGAATATGTAATTCATAAACATTATCTATTTTATTATCCTATGGATAATAATGGAGTTTATCTATTTATATTAAAAATTTAATCCCTTTGTAATTTCAATCAATCAAATAAATAATTATAATAAAACCTGATATTATTTCTCTTTTTGATCTGGTATATTTTTCTTCAATTTCTATATTTTGAAAAATTGTTTTACAAATGTAAATTTTATTTACTCAAATGATATATTATACTTGGATTTCCTTAAAAAATAAATTAGTATTTTTAATTTTTTTATAAAGGTTTATTTTGAACTTTGTTTACAAAAAATCAAATAAAATATTTTTGTATGTATAATGTTTTAACATACTATCCCACCACCATAACTATTTTATGAAATTAATATTATTTTATACGATTTATATTGTTTTAAAAATAATTTTTTTAAACTAATATTAATGTTTTGATTTTTATTTTCTTCTATAAAAGACCAAAATTTATTACATAACCTATATTTATGATGAATTGATGATCCTCTATTATCTATTATTAATGTTGTTGTTATTAAATCTCTCTTAAAACGTTCAATTTATTATGAACATTTTGAATATAAATTACATTTATCTTATATATCCATTTTATTTGTATAATTGATATAATTATTTCCCAAACCATGTACTATTTCAATATATATTTTTTACTATCATGGTTATTTTATTGACAAGGTAAAAATTTATTATTCATATTCTTTACTCAATATGGATATTTTTTATTAAGGTATATTATTTATAATAAAAATGGATCACTAAGATTATTATTTCTATATTGGAAATTATGTGATGGGTGGGGAGTGGAGTTATATTAACCCTTTAAGCATTGATAAGTCTCACGAGAAAATATAATTTGATAAACATATAAAATCGGTTCTGGGTTATACATACTCATTTGTTAAACAGTCATGGTGAAATAAATTGGTGGTAATGATATCATAATGTATGATATCATTCAATATAACATTATTTATTTCCTTAAATGTAGATTCATTTATTATTATACATAATATTACTGCATTGGTTTTATATATATGTGAAATTTGTTCTTAAATTAGTGATTAATTGGCATGTAGTTTCTATTATTTACCTTTCAATATTGATAATGTATTATTTACTCATAAAATATTCTACTATATATAGCACTTACTAAGAATTTTATCTCACCCTTATTTTTTTCCTTTCCCAATTATATGAAGAAATAATAATTTTATGAGTTTTAGGATGTATAGTATTTTCTTTAACTATGTTTTTATATTTTATTTCCAATGTAAAATGAAAATAATGTTTTTATCTGGTTCCTCAGGACAACTAAACAGATATATCCATTAGGATAAGATCTCGTGTATCTTATACCAACAAAACAAGGTAGAATCTAAAATTGGGTTACTAGAGTTAGGGTCTTTATAGTCAGTGTCATATGAATTTTAGTAGAAACTATTAGAACAAGATATATGAAAATACATATTGGGGAACATAACCCAATGAAAAAACGTTTAGGATATGTCTAATTAAAGACTAACATCACTAAGTTTTTGTTAAGGTGGATATTTTGTAGTTTTTCTAGAAATATATCCCAATATAATTACTATAAGTTTACATTATTTTGGAATAGATGAATCTAGGGGTAATAACCACAATGATTATTATTTAAGAATATCTTTCTTCTAATTTATGTGTATGGTGAATGGTACTTTATTTCACACATAGTTTGACACTCCCTACTGATATTCCTACTTTAATTTGATATTTATATTCAAACTATAATTAAATATTTTAAATTATTTATAAATTAATAATATTCCAAAAAAACAATGATTCTAATTATGAGATAAGTTATTCATTAATTTTCAATTTATGTTATTTTTATCACCAGATTCTAAATTATTCGTTGTGACTCACAATGATATGATATTTTACGTTTTATGTAATTTTTTTTAAATGGTTTCAAGAGGAATAAATTTGCAACTTGTTAACACCCATTATCAATGTAAGGATTTTCGTTGTGAGATTTTAATATGAATTATGATGGAGTTGTTTAGATTATAATGAATTTGGATAGTTATCTCAGGATATGACAGTTAAACTTGTAAAATGAAAAAACTTATTAATTCATTTCATTATTTGTTAATGTTGGACAACACCATGAAGTATAATAATCTATAATTTATAAATATATTTATATTGGAAAGCATATAAAGGCCCTGAAAATGATATTTCTTACATTGATTATTAATTAAGGTGAAAATATTATTATTTTAGTGTATTTCTAAAGGGTGAAGCTGAAAATGGTGGTAAATGATTCCAAATTAAAATTTAAGATAATGTAATATAGATAATTGAATGTAATAATTTTAAGGACATATTTTTCCTAAAATATTTTCCTCATGATAATTGAGCTAATATGGAAAGGTGATTCCAAACCCTTTGAAAAATGGAACTAGAATGTATTCATGATTTTGATAAGCACATTACATGATTAGAAAGGTATAATTTCAACCATATAACTAATCTAGAAATTAAGATTAATCATTTCATTAAAGGGCTTATGGAATCCCTTCAAATTTAATTAATCTCTCAAATTTTTCAATTATATGATGATACAGTATCAAGAGTCACTAGGAAGAAGAAATAATATTCCATGAAATAAATTTTCTAAAAAAATCATACGTATTTATGGAAGGTTATATATCAAGGAAGACAGTGAATGTATTGGAAGGATTGAACTTCCCACTTGAAAAATTGTGGAAATAAACACCCTAGAACTTGATTGACGGTAACGGGTGTTTTTATCATGTGGGGATATAAATTCCATCATATGTAAAGATTCAACGATAAGAAAGAAGCCTCTACTTCTAAGTGTTTTTACTATAAACATATGGGGAACCAAAAAAATGAATTCCCAAATCATCAATAAATTATATTTCATAAGTGGATAAGGGAGAATTGAGAAGCCTATACGGTCACTAAAGCTGAAGTTGAAATTCCCTTAAGTTTTGATAGTACATACTTAAATCACGAATTGTGATTTATTTTATCCTAGAACTATACACACTTTTATATGTTTCATGAATATTAAATCATTTTTTGACCCTTGGTTGAAATAGTTTTAAATCAAGACACCATGTATGTATATATAAATAATGAGATTAGATCGATAATTTAATTTTAAAATAAACATTTATTCACATGTTACAAAAAATTTTCTTATACAAATTATTTAATGGGTTATAATCCTAATTTATTTTTGTGTTTCATATTTTTTAAGATTAAATAATTATAAGATGATTCATAAAATAATATAGTAAACATATTTTGAAATAAAAACATTATTCTTTTACCTCCATTTCTAGGGAATTGATGGTTTTTTAACCCCTCATGAATTTATGGCAATGTGGTGATTACCTTTCTCATAACATGTTCTCTATTAGTCTCTATTATTCTATGAATGAAACATTTTTTCACTATTTCTTTATTTATTCAATCATACATTGTTCACCTTATCTATAAACTCTATTATTTGTTAGTTTAGGTAACATTTATGTTTCCCACTTCCCAATTTCAAATGACGCTTTAGTATCCCTTTATAAAATGTGAGTTTTCAAAAAATATATTTTAAATTATTGAATCCTTGAGGAAAAAGAGAAAATTGAAATGGAAATATTTATTTAACGATGAGAATAAAGAACCCTAAAAATTGAGTTTTAAAGAATAATAAGTCTAATCACATTATTAACATGCAACACTGGGCCTTAAGAGAATTTTGGTAATGCTATAAAAATATTATTATTTAACTGTAAACTATATAACCTAGATATTAAATTGGGGGATATAGATAAGAGTAATGAGATTATGTAATATATGTTTAATTTTTCATATTCAATAAAAACATATTGATTAATTATGATAAAATAATCCCAAATTTTAAATTAAATTCATTCTTATGTAATAAAACTAATCATTCTTCAGAAATATTATTATTTAATTTTTTTTCATGGATATAATAATTAATTTTTACAAAATTTAGAAATTAAATTTTATAAAATGGATTTCAGTTTTCATGTTATCATATCAAAATTATCTTACAATGGTTTTTTGGGAGTTTTTTTGAAATATTATATTTTGGGTGAGTAGTGAAAATATCTATATTTAATGTAAGAAATATTTTGTTTTATTGGATTTTAAAATATTAATTTCGAATTGAAATTTTTTTCAAACATAAATTAGTTTCTTTTTATTATTAATAATTAAATTTTTTCCATTTGAATATATATTATACTTGATCATTGTATAAAAATAATTTTAGACTTAAAAGATCATTTTTGAGAAATTCCTTTTCCATCAAGATTTCTATACTTTTTATAAAATATATTTCTTCCACATGTAGTGATTGAATCTGATAAAATGGATTTTATATCTTGATTCAACATAATTAATATTATTTAATAATGTCAAATTAAGTTTTACTCATAAAGAATAATAAAAATAGTAAAAAAATCACCAATGTAAAAGGATAAATTAGGTTAACCTAGGTTAAAATTGAGTGATAAGGATATATTTTTTCATCATATTAATTACAAGATTAATTTTTTAGAAACATATTTTCTTATGCTCGTGATTTTATTATTTTTGGGATTCTTATCCCAAAAAAAGACAGGTATAAAATTTTATGTAATGAAAAACACAAAATGACACTATCATGTTTTTTAACATACCTAATATTCTCATATAATGATAAAAACATGTTTTGGAATAAAATAATTTTTATTTATA
The DNA here is from genome assembly GCA_963277665.1 of Viscum album. Taxonomy (NCBI): domain Eukaryota; kingdom Viridiplantae; phylum Streptophyta; class Magnoliopsida; order Santalales; family Viscaceae; genus Viscum; species Viscum album. The sequence goes on along the minus strand of OY728143.1, from coordinate 912,450,803 downwards.
TCATAGATAAGTTTTTTTCATGATATTAATTTATTTCCAATTTTAGTGATTATATAATAATCTTTAATTATTATATATTTTTGACTTAGTGTTTGAATAATCCATGGAAAAGTCAATGTTAATATTTTAAAAAACATAAAAAGTAATTAATTTGGGATTATTTAAGAGCCATATTTATACTTATAATTAAAATTATAACCATTAAATATTAAAAGACCCACTACCACATTTAAGGTTAAAATTGAATTACCATGTTGTTAAAGAAGAAGATAAAGTTTAAAATGAAATATAAACATATATAAATTTGATCAGAATATTATATTAAGACCAAATATTCCATATATTTAAATATTAATCCTTTTGGAACCATTTTTAGTGATTTAGTCACATATTATTTTATAATAGTTTCTAAAATTAAAAAATTGCACCATCCCTCCATTACAAAAGGATAACATTCCTCTCTCTTATTTACAACAATTTGACACATCGAGCACAACTATACCATGCCTATTTCACTTATAAACTTACATATACAAGAATTTTATTTTTCTTCATTATTAATAGTTCACTATAGGTGTTCTTAAGTTGGGATATGAAGGAATTATACCTAAGAATTAGTAATCTGTTTTTACAGCAAAATTAAATTTTATTTATTCTTCTACTTCACCAAATCTGTTATGTACATAATAAAATAATAACTCTATTATAATAAATAAAATTATATGTTACTTTTATTATCCAAAACCCATCTTTTATCTCTTTTCCATTTTACAAAATGTGAAAATGCCACTTGTGTATACGTATGGCGTAGTTTCTCCACGGCACTGTGCAATTTTTCTTATCACCATTTTAGTTGTATAGTAATAATGTTAAAAATAATAAAAATATATAATATTTATGGAATAATTATATATATATATATATATATATTATAAAATATTTTTTACCTTTCACACATTACAAAATGATAACATTGGACATGAGTTCGTCTGGACTACCACCTCCAAGAAGTGATGTGGTTCATTTTTTATGCCAACCATTAAAGAATTAATCTAAAAAATTATATAATAAATAAATGTGATATTTATGACATTAATATAATTCTAGAGATAAGGAAACGATACCTATACACAAAATAATAACATTAATTTTGAATTAACCATCATAAAATTAGGTAGTTAAATGCTAAAGAAATGATAATAATGAAAAACATTGATGAATAGGTGATAAGATGATATAAGTTTTTAATATATGATATTATAAATAAAATTATGGTTCAATTATAAATTAACAACATACATAAATACTTTATATAGTATCATTAATCTTGTCTAACTATTTGGAGATATGAGGTAAGATATTACTTCCCTATTTCCACTCTATTGAGAAAATTTTGGCATTATTCACCTATTTAATTGTATGTGGTTTATATATTTCCCCGTTAATTTATATAAAATTAATATATATTTATTAATTATGATGAAATTCTCAATTATTCTTTTCATATCCATGTGGTTACAAAATAATAGTTACAAATGAGGCAGGATTTTATTTTTTAATATCATTTTTTGGGTTTTCTTATGATTTTCATTAAAGGAAATATATAATATATCCTTCATAAAATTAATATACTTTCTTATCCAAGGGATATTTCTGTATTTTTAATGCTTAATACCATATTTTTTTTATCATTTTCACTATATTCATATAAATAAATGATTAAATTGAAATTCAATCTAATTTCGCATTTTGATTAGGTATATTTTTTAACCATGTTTATAATTTTAAAAATTGTTTTACAAATGTACATTTAATTTAATTAAATGTTTTAATAATGAAATTTTTTACTATCTGTGACATTTTAAAAAAAATTTATGGAATATTTATATTTTTTAAAAAGTTCAATTTTATATTTATTTACTAAAATTCAAAATGATTGTTTCTTTTTTATTGTATACGACGTTAATGGACTTTCCCTGCACCATAAAAGCTTTATGGTTTTTATTTTATTATGAATGTTTTAAATGTTTTTAATAAAAAAATATTTAATGAAAACATGTTTTAATGTTTCTATTACATTTTAATATATTCTCCAAAACTCAGGTGTTTATTAAAATACATATATTTCAATTAAATTGATGATATTATTTTTCCTCATATTAATTTTTTGTTCATTTAATTTCTTTTAAAAAATTTAATTTTTGATGTAATTTTTTATTTGAATTTAAATTTGTCTTAAATATTCATGTTTTTTGTATTAGGAATATTATTCTTCCCAAAATAGTATACCATTTCTACATATAATTTTTTATTAGGAGATTTATTTTATTGACTTGGGAAATCATCGTATTCAATATTATTTAATCAATATGTATATTTTATGATAACGAATATTATTTATGAATTAAATTGATCATTCAATATATGTGAAATGAATTTTAAATGCAGCGATGGGTGGGGAACAAAATTATATAGCCAATCGATGCATCAATAGCTATCATGACACAATTGAGGTATCCAAACATATTAAATGGGTTTCTTATGTATACCTACCCATACTTTAAATGGTCTTGGTGAAAGGGATTGTTGGTAATGATATCATGGTGTTTGAGATCATGACATCCAACATTATAACATTCCTTCATTGAGAATTTGGATATTATTATCCATGAGATTATTTCATTGATATTATATATGGATACATTTTGTGTTAATGATATTGATAAAATGGAATGTGTTTTTATTTATATACATTTAAATATTGATTATTCCTTATTTACCCTTGGTATATTATGTTGTACATAACACATATTTATCAATTGATCTCATAATTATTTTCTTTCATTTCCTAAGGATATAATGGAGGAATATTTGAAGGAGTTCAAGGATATAGAATATTAACTTTCATTTTGTTTTTTAATTTTAATTAAAATTTAAAATGGAAATCATGTTTTTATTATGTTATTCAAGAGTACTAAAATGATCTGTCTTTTAGGATATGATCTCTTATATTTTATGATAATATAATAATGTTGAAACCATATCTAGGTTACTATAGTTGGGGTATTTACATTAGTGATTATAAAGTGGAATATTATGAATAGATATGATTATTATTTCATGATTAACATTATGTAGATTATAAAACAAAGACAAGGGTGTGATTACTGAATCTATCAAACAGAAGATGCATGGAAAAATAAAAAAAATAACCAGAATATTCATATTGATAAATAAATTTTTAATAAAAGTCTAATTGTAAATTATAATTTATTGATCAATAGAAGGTTATGTATGAGTTTTTCTCTATAAAATATTTAAAACAAATCTACATTTATTATACATTGTATTTGAATATATATAAAGTAATATGAAACACGACACCAGGGTTTATGTTACAATCTCAATTTTTTGTGATTGATTGTACTAAATTACCATTCATAAAAATTATATGGGACATAAATTTTAAACCCCATATATTTTCATCTACTGTAGTTATTTATGAACTTTATATATTAAAATCATTTTCTTCTCTTTGGTACCCAAAATGATCAAGAAAATGATTTTAATGAAAACTAACCTAATTTCTTATTTGGTTTATGAACATTTTCTTCTATGTACATACTCATTAGAAATTTTCTATGAAATATCATAGATATACATAAAAATTATTTGAATTATCATTCTCACTACTTTATACTTTATTTACAAAGGTATAAAAATGTATATTTTCTATAGTTTCTAGAGAAAGTCATTTTTTATGTTTTAAAAATGAGTGGAAGGAATGATTTTCTTGTATCATATATGGACTGAATTGATTTTTCAACTTTCATGACTATTATTTTGGTAAAATTTTAATTTACAATAAAACTTTTTTATTTTTAATGTAATGGGTATTCTCATTCTTCCAGTAATTTTTATTTAAAATATTATCAAGAGATAGGGATATCTTCTCATGATTTCAAAGATTCATTCAAATGATATTTTAAATGTATTTTTTGTCTATGTATAACATCCTTTAAGTATTTTTATGCTTCTCTAGGGATATAATCTTAGGATGTCATAAACTATATCTCATTGGAAGGCTTATGATGATGATGATGATTTAAGGATTATTCTAGGAATTTCATTTTCTTCCCATTAGTTCATTTTGTTATGATGAAACCATAATGAAACTTTTTTTTCCACAAGTTACTCAATGTTTAATTGGTGAAATTATTTTGAAACCCATTTATTTTACATGGGTAATTTTATGATGATATTATGATGGCAATATGATCTTCTAGAACACAAAGGTATGTTATGAATTTTGTGTCTGGAGGGACCAGAATTATATATCTAACTAATACATTGGGTAATGATGTATATCATGAGGTATAATAATGATATGAATAGAGAGTGTAACACTTTTTTATTAAAATATTTCTACTATAATAGTCTTTGGGGTGAATGAAGACTAATGAAATTTGGAATGGGTTGTCTACCCAATCCACTATGATAACATTGGTTGTGATCCATTACTATAAAAATAATTTTCTATGCATGTGCATATTTTAAAAAATTATTTCTTCTTATGAGGATATGTTCTCATGTATCATGATTGATTATTGATCATTACACACACTTATGAATTATTTTTATTTTTATGAAAAATAATTATGTGGTGATTTATTATTAATGATCTCTGACTTTTTTTGTATGTTTATTGAAATTCATGATCATGTTCTCATATACTTATGCTTACTTGTGTTCATTTAGTTATCTCTCTAATGTTTACTCATATTGAGAATTAGATCTAACTCATTCCAATGATTCATTATAATAAACCAGGTACTTATAAAATAATTTTTTCATTCGGGAATTAAATAGTCTAATTCTTTATAAATGTATAATCAAATAAATGATATTTATATAAATTAAATAATTTAAATTGATGGAATAGTTACAAGAACATAGGAATAGTAATCAGGCCAATAGAATAGTAACATCACCTAAGAAATTATAAATAAACTTTATCCATGTTATAATTTTAAATATGATATATTTATATCATTGAACAAGTAAATTATTTTTTAAGAAGTTATAAATTAAGTGTTGGTATTTTTGTTTGTCAAAAATATTTATTTAAAATTTTATAATAAATATAACGATTTAAAAGATAATATATTTTCATAAAATAGATTAATAAATTATTATTTTTCTTTTCTTATGATTGTAATATAATTTGATGAGGCTTTAATTTATTTTTCAATGTGTTATAAAAGCAGTTATAGTTATAAAACAGGATTTTTCCAAAAAAAATTAATTTTAATTAAAAAAATAAATATATCATATTTAAAAAAAAATCATAAAATGGAGTTCATTTTAAAATTCATCATGTGGAAAAAAATTTAGGGTGAATTTTTGAGATTTTTCTAAAATACATGATTTTTTGGTTACTTGTGAAATATGGAAATTTACGATATATGCTAAATACATGATTTATTATGTCTTATATGATGTAGGGATAATGTAATCCCAAAATATAGAAATATAATTAATTATTTTAATATATTTTCTTATAATTCACAAAATCGTCATAGTCTTGATCCAAACTAATAATATAATGAATATAATAATGAGAAAACACCCCTCTCCTCCAATATAAATACCTCTTCTCAACGCATCTTCCCTTCCCCCCTCAATGCATTATAGATTGGTCAATTTATTCTCAGATATACTCCCAATCCTTTTCACCACGTCCAAGTCATTCTGTTTTCACCAAAATTCAAAAACTAATGGCCTTAATGAGGTTCCCAAGAAAATGAATTCAGGAAGTAAAAATCATCTTTCATTTTCCATTATTTTCTTTTAAATTATTTTTCTTTTATTTTACTCTCTTAACATCCCCATATCTAAGAGTTGTGGAAACTCATCTTTGTTATATATAATATAATTTTATCATGTTAATTGATAAATTAATCATCATACTTATTATCATATCTCTGTTATTCTTAAAATAAATACATCGTCCATGATGTGTCGATTTACCGACATCATAGACAATGTGTTTTCAATTTCCACTACCGCATTCAAGGATAGACATAAAACCATTAATATGGTTAAATAATATTTTATTATAAATATTATATTTTATATTATGTTCTAGTACCAGTGTTTATAAATAATATTAATTGATAATGCAAAAGTAGATCATAATGATCCAAATTCACAAAAATAAACTAGCATTCATTGTTGATGTTTTATATAACAATTAATATTCATACCATATAACCAATATGAAATATAAGACCATTTATTATTATTTAATATAATTAATATAATTTCCTTTCATTTTTCTATTTTTTCTCCTATCCGAAAAAAAATCCATAATAAACAAACCATAAAAACCACTAAATAAAGGAACCTAAAATAATGAAAATAAAAAAACTATTTTTAACAAATGGGTGGAATGATGTTTTCAGAATATCATATAAGTATTAATAAGTATTAATATGGTTATATAATATATTAATAACTCTTTTTATACCATTATACAAGAGTTTTTAACATGTTTTATGTAAGACGAACCTGAGGTAATGAAATTATTAACACAGTTTTATTTCATTGGGTTAACCTTTAACTTCATTTATTTTTTCATGATAAAATTATTTATGAGTTTAATGTTGGTTATATTATGTTTATTATGTTGATTTAGGTTTTATATATATATTACTTTCTTTTTATCAATTATCAATTCAAATATATGATATTTGTAAGGGACATTCCTTTAAAATACCATTTTACAAAATTCAAAAGGAATGATTTTTATGATGCAAGTATTTTCCTTTTATGATTATATTATAGTTCTTTAGAATTTATTTTTATGAATTTTGGGACCTATATATCCCTCCAATTAATTGGGTATATATATTTTGGAAGTCGTCTATGTGGATACTCCATGTTTAACTATGATGGTTTGCACTATAAGGTTGTCGTGATGGTTATATTATAATGTAGCCATGAGGGTTACATTATAAGGTAGCTGTGAGAGTTGAAAATAATACGGTATCCATTATGGTCACAATATTATGTAATTAATTCCTCCATTTACCTTTATGGTGTTATTTATATTTTTGATGTTTTATGTAAATCTCATGTTTTCACAAACAAACTATATGACACTAATCAAGTGAGAAGCATGTCCTCATATGTATATAATTATTCATGTACTAATGGTTTCTATCCTTCTTTTTATATCCCATACTGAAATTTTTTCTCATCCCAAGTATTATAATGTCTTTTACATGTTTTGAGGATGTGTAAGAGAAAAGGATAATACAATATGAATGTTGTGAAGACTTTTCATGAATTTATTTCATGTTTTTTGTTTAAAACTTTTGTTTTATTAATAATATGGATATTGTTTTAGGAGTATCCAACTTCTCTTCTTATGGATTTATATTTATTAATTAGTTCCAAAATTTCTAAATCTATAAACCTAAAATAACTTTAGTAATGTAAAGAAGTAAATTCCAAATAAACTTTCAAGATTACGTAATGTTTATGGTTGAGTCCTTATAGTTGGTATCAAATAATGGTTTAGAAAACTTTAGTTGTCAGGATAATTTTAATACAATACCATAAATAATTTTTACCTTATTTTTATTTTGAAATGATATAAAAATTTTAGATTATCATGCTTCTTTATCTAATATATGTCTCTTCAGAAATGTTTTCCGAATAAGAAATAAAGAAGCTGAAGTAGGAAGGCGTTGACAGGATGATATATTTCTAAATCTGAAACCTGTAATGGTGGGAATTGGAACCAAAATGTTTTTGATAGTAATTTATTGGTTGAATCAGCATATAAATAGAATTGGAATCCATGTAAGAGAATAACCAAATATGCCATAAAGAAACACGACAATAGTGGAACAGTTTACGGGGAAACACCCTCCAACTTTCTGTGGATCTTCTAACCTAGTGTCTATTGAAGGAAGGATTAAATCCCTTGAAAATATATTTGATTTCATGGGATGTTCTGATAATCAAAATGATAGTCTTTTAATTTTTCATTTTGAAGGTGAATTTGACCAGTGGTGTTCAATGGTATAGAATATCAGGGATATCAAATAAATTGATTCCTTGTAATGGGATGAATTTTAAAATATTCTCCTTGAATATTTTTTTCTTAAGTTAGTACGATATAAGATGGAAAAAAATTAGTTGAATGGATACGAAATGGGGAGGATTCAGTGGTCATGTATGAATAAAATTTCATAGGATTGTAAAGGTATGCTTCAAATCATATTTAGGATCATGATAGAAAATTTATTCATTTTTACTCCAACTTGAAGACAATATATTGAAGAGAATTGGTCTCTCATGAATTCAAACGTTATTAGAAACTTGTATGATGTGTCGAGAGGGTATAAATGTTGTTTTATAATGATCATGTGTACTTTTAGTACAAGAAAATGAAGTGTTCCATACGGAAAGTGATGGGTCTCAATCAATCAAAAAATCTAAAGGTAAGAAATTCTAATTTCCAGTTTGTGAAAAGTGTGGTAAAATAACCATGGAGAATGTCATAACAAAACATTGAAGTGTTTTTGAGGTGGTAAATTTTTACATATGGCTCGAGATTTTAAGGAAAATTATCTTAATATTAATTATAATAATAAAATTATAATGTTTTTTAAATTTGGTGATATGGGTCATTATAAAAATAAATTCCCAAAGAAATAACTGAAGGATTGAAAAGAGCTAGATTATAAGCAGAATGGTGCAGTGAAATCCTTTAGACTATCAGCATATGTATAGCCATCCAATGAAGTGGTATCATGTACTTGGTTGTTTATTCATATTTTTTCTAATGTTTTGTTTTATATGATGCATACAAATTCCATTATTTCTGAGAATGTTTCTGGTAAATTAAAAATATCATCTCAAGAAATGACACTAGAACTTATGGTTAAAATAAAAGGGGAAAATATTATAGAAAAAATGAATTATAAGAATCTTCTTGTTGTTTCTGTGTAAATAAATTACCAATAAACCTTTTTTTCATTAGTATAGTTTGGTGTTATTCTGGGTATGGATTGGATTACTTTTTATCATGATATGATTTATTGTAGGGAAAAATAAGTTGTTTTTTTTAAAATAGTTTTAGTTTGTATAAAATAATGATTCCTTACAACTGATAACATATCAAGAAGCTAAGTAATAGTTAAAATGTGTAAATGAAATCTATCATTCTCATATTATTGAAAACTAGGGAACTATTCTGATTTATGATTTACTAGTGATAAATGAATACCTGGATGTCTTTCATGATGAGTTTATTAGTGTTATAACTAATTTTGAATTTGAATGTGCTATTGGATTAGTTCTTGATGCCAATAAAATTTCAAAACCTCGTTTTTGAATGGATCAATTTGAACTTCTTAAATTGAAAAAATTGTTGAAGGAGTTTCTTGATAAAGGCTTCATTCATCCTATCACTTCACCATGGGGTGCTCATTTTTTGTTAAAAATAAATCTAGTTACATGATAATTTTCATTGATTATAGAGCATTTAATTACATTACGATTAAGAATGAGTATCATTTTCATTATATTGGTGACTTTTTTGATCATATCCAGTGATCTCAGTATTTTTCCAAGATTGACATGCGATCTGGGTAACATCAGAAAAAGTTGAAAGAGTATAAAATCCCAAAAAAGGATTTTCATAATAGATATGGGAATTTTATGTTTTTTTTATTCTCCTTCGTATGAAAAAATAACATTGATGTATTCATGGATCTTATGAAATGAATATTCCATGAATATTTGGACATGTTATTTGTAGTTTTTTTAATTATATTTTGGTATTTTCAAAAAATTATGAGGATCGTGATAAAAAATTAATTATTTTTTAAAAAAACACACAAATAATAATAGTTATACATAAAATTTATAAAATGTGATTTTTGATTGCATTATATTTCTTTTCATAGGAACAATGTAAATAAGTATTTAATAATAGTTGATCTTGTTGAAAAAATGTTTTTGATAAATGGAAAAGACAAAAAAATGATATAAAGATTCATTTTTTTATTGTATTTGTAGGTTATTACCGATGGTTTGTTAAAAATAAATTCATTCATATCTAGCCTAGTAACTAAGATAACACAAAAAGGGGATAAATTTATTTGGAAAGAATATTTTGATGATTCATTTCAGGAACTAAAAAATATTGGTGAATGTTCAAGTTTAAACATTGCCCTCTAGAGATGGTGATGTTTCAACTTCATTGATGCTTAATTTAAGGGAATTAGTTGTGTTCCGATGCATAATTATTATTTAATTGCTTATGCTTTATGAAAACTGAAACCTCAAGAGTTAAATTATCTCACAGGTGATTTGGAATTAGCAGCTATGATTCTCACTTTGAAATTTTTGAGGCATCATGAATAATGATCCAAAAGTGAAATATATACAGACTATAAATTTCTGAAATATATATTACCTATGAATTAATTATGCATGAGGTAGATATGATATATTGAACTGATAAAGGAATATGATTGTACGGTCAATTACCATCTTGAAAATGAAAAGAGAGATCATGATGCCTTGAGTTGAAAACATCATGCATCTTTAACTATGTTACGTTTGGAACAATTCCCCTTGATTAACAATTTGATGAATTTTGGCTAGGAAGTTTTTAGTGAAAGAAATTTCCATATTTTGTTTCATGTGTCAGTGTAGTCTTCTCTGTCATATGGAATTAAGAATGTGTATTAGGAAGACTATGAGTTATAGAAAATGGTAAAATTGTTTACAGGTGTTATGTTTCCAGAATTTAACATTGATAAATATTATATTTTAAGATTTGGAAAGATATTATGTGTGGCTTTTTATTCCCATATGAAGAGAGAATTATCGTGTGAAGCTCATAGTTTACTATTTTTGGTTCATCCTTTTAGTAAAATGATGTACAGATACCATATAGAGTATTACTGGTGGGATGGAATGATAAATGATATTTTTCAATTTTACCATGAAATAATTGACATGTCAACAGGTTAAAGTAGAGAGAAAAAAACCAATGGGGATTCTTAATCCTTTTCCAATGCCTGAGTAAAAATATGTAACTATATCTATGGACTTCTTGGTGGGACATCCAATGACTTCTAGAGGTAACCATGTTATTTGGGTTATTATTGACCGACTGACTAAATCTTAACATATTCCTCATATTCGATATATTATGTCTTTATATTAGATTTATCGAGTATACCTATAGGTGATTGTTAAGTTAAATGGATTATCTCTATCCATTATATCTGACAGAGATATCAGGTTCACTTATAACTTTTGTAAAGGCTATCAGAAGTCGCTGGGAGCTAAATTAAATTCCAGCTCTGTCTTTCATCCGAGATCTGATAGACAGACCGAGTGAACAATACAAACCTTGGAGGATATTCTTTGATCGTGTTCAATGGATTTCAAGGGAATTTGGGATCAAAATATTTATTTAGATAAGTTTTCCAATAATAAATGCTTTCATTCTAATATAAAGATGACACGTTTTGAGGAAATATATGAAAAGTAATGTGGAACTCTATCATTTTGAGATGAAGTTAGAGAATGTTAGTTAATGACACCATAATTAGTCAATAAAGTATCTAAGAAAGTTAATATGATCCAATAACACATGAGGACATATCAGAACAGATACAAATATATGTAGATAATAGTAGGAAATACTTTTCATTCAAGGTAGGTGATTATGTTTTTCTTATATTCTCACCATGAAAAACTATTATGTTTTCTTGGCAAGAAAGGAAAGTTAATTCCATGATTCATTTGACCTTATGAAATCCTATAGAATGTTGTAATAGTTTCCTATCGAGTAGCTTTTCCTTGGAGTTCATCTCAGGTGCACAATTTGTTTCATGTTTTGATGTTGATAAAGTAGTTGTCATATTCATCTGATGTTTTGATCCCATAAGTAGTTTAGTTGTAAGAGAACCATTCATATGAAGATAAATGTAATCATATTTTTGATCATAGAGAGGAATTATTTCAGAATAAGGTAATTCACCAGGATAAGGTTTTATGGAGAAACCACATTGTTGAAAAAGAAACATGAAAATCTAAATATGTTATTAGGGAAATATATCCCCCATATGTTTAATAAGTAAATAAAAATTATGAGGACACAATCTTCAGAAGGTGGGGAGAATAAAGCAACCCATGTTCTTGTAAAATAATTTTTTTCTTTTTGTAAATAAATAATCAAATTCTTTATAAATGTATAATGAAATAAGTGTAATTTATAGACATTATGGAATTTAAACTAATTGAATAGTAACTTGACCGTTGGAAAAGTAATATGGATAAAATAATGGTAACCACATCTAAGAAGATATAAATTTAATTTACCCATCTTATATGTGAAAATATTATATATTTATATCATTAAACAAGTAAATAACTATTTAAAATTTCATAAATAAAATTCTGTAATTTTTGTAGATCATAAATATTTAATAAGAATTTTATAATAAATAAAACTATTTAAAATAAAATTTATTTTACTAAAATAGATCCATAATTTATTTTTTTATGATTATAAGATAATTTTATGTAACATTAATTAATATTTCAAAAGTGTTCTAAAATCAGTTATAATTTTAAAATAGTTATTTTTCAAAAAAAATAATAATTTTAATTAAAAATGAAACATATCTAACATATGAAGTTACCTTCAAAAAATGAATTAAATTTTTTAATTATAAGCATAAAAAAAATTTAGGCTTCTTTTTTGTTTTTTTTTGAAATACTTGAATTGTTTGTGAATAATGGAATACAATAATTTAATATATAATCTAAATTCATGATTTGTTGAGTCATAGATGATGTAAAGATATTTTAAGCTGAAAATATAAAACAATCCTTCATTCTTTTTTATTTGATGATAATTAAATAACTATTCATAGTCTTGAGTCAAATTAATAAACTAATCAATATAATAATGAGAAAACTTCCCTCTCCTCCACTATAAATTCCTCCCCACACCACCTCTTCCCCTCACACCTCTAAGCCTTATACCATAATTAATTTCTACCCAAATCCCTTACCAATACCCTTCCCCATGTCCAAAACATTTTTTATAACCAAAGGCCAAAACCAAGGTCTCTAATAAGGTTATTAAGGAGGATAATTCTAGAGGTAAAAATCCACTTTAATTTTCGTTTATTTTATTTTCAATTATTTTTTATTTCTTTTAATATCTTCCCATACACTTATCCAAGAGGAATTATAACTTCATTATCTTATATATTTTGTAATTTTATCTTGTTTCTGGAAAAATTCATCAGCATACTTCTTATCCTCTCCCTTTTATATTAAAAATAAAGAACATCATATGTGATGTATCGATTTACTTACACCATAGATTATGTGTATTCAATTTCCAAAAAATTCGTCAAGGTTGGTATTAAAAAAAATTATATGGTTAAATAGTATTTTATTATAAATTTAATATGTTATATTGTGGTCTGTAACTATTTTTTATACATAATAATAATTAATAAAACAAAATTGGTTCCTAATGATCACAATTCACCAAAATGAATTAACGCTTATCAGTGATGTTTTATCTAACGATTCATACGCATGACATATAACCAAAATGATATATAGTCCCATTTAATATTATATAAGTTAATTAAAATCATTTAATTTCAATTTTGTAGTTTTTATCACTTCTAAAAAAATTACATAATAAACCAACAATGAAATCCATGAAATAAATGCACCCAAAACAATGAAAATGGAGAAATATTATTAATAAATGGGCGGAATTATATTGTGAAAATATAATATATATAATTATAAATAAGAATATTGTTCTTTAATATATTTATAAAACACTATAAACCATTATACATTATTATTGAACACTTTTGATGTAAGACGAACCCAGTGTAAGGGAATTCTTAACCCAATTACAATTATTTGGGATAACCATTTTTTTATTGATTTTATCTTTCTAAGATTATTTATGAAGTTAATCTAGATTATATTACTCTTTATTGTGTTTATTAATAGTTTATATGAGAATTACAATCTTTTTATTAATTCTCACTTGAAATATATGATATTTTGAAGTGAATTTTCATTAAAAACCCAATTTTTTAAAAAAATTAAATGAATTATTTTTATGGTGCAAGTATTTTTGTTTTATGATTATGTTCTGATTCTTAAAAAATTTTATGATTAAGGATCAGACCTATATATCCCTCAAATTCATTGGCAATTTTAATTTTTTTGGTTGACCATATGTCTACTCCAATTGTAACTAGGAAGGTTACACCATAAAGTAGTCATGAGGGTTACATTGTAAGGTAGACATGAGGGTTATATTGTGTGTTAGTCATGAGTGCTATATATAATATGGTAGCCACAAAGGTTACAAAATTATTTTATTCACAAATTTACCTTTATGGTAATATTTATGTTTTTTATGTTTTATGGAAATCTCATGTGTTCAAAAAGTAAATATATGGTACTTATCAGGTGAGAAGTATGTATTTGTGAAAATAATTTCATATATTTATACGTATTCATGTACTAACTATTTATCTTCTTCATTTTATACCCCTTACTGAGATTTTTGAGCTCATTCCTATTTCTGAAATGTTTTCCATATAGGTTAATGATGGATAAGATAAAATGATACTCCAAAATGAATGTTGTGAATACTTTTCGTAAATATATTTCATGATTTTTATTAAAAACATGTGTATTATGAAAAAAATGGATATTTTTTTGCAGTATCAAATTTTTATCCTTATAGGTTGATATGTTTGAATTATTTTCGAAAATTTTAAAACTATAAACCCAAAATATATTTGGGAATGTAAATTAGTGAATTATAAAGGAATTTTCTAGATTAGGTAATGTTTATTGTCAGGCCCTTATATTTGTTTCCCTAGATTATAAAAATGATTCTATGTAGGTTATTTATAATACATATACTATATGAGAAGATATTTTGGTGATATGGTGAATATAATTCAATATTTAATATGATTATTTATCTATTCACAAAATAATCTAACCTCTAATGGTTCTGGGTAATTTTATCTTATGAGGTATATTGAATATTTATCTAAAATGATGTAATATAATTGTATACAATTATATGGTTTCCTCACTGAGAATAAAGGTATGTATCTTATTGTTTTTTTATGTCTTAATATTTAAATTTGTTTCTTTTGAGTTGATATTTTTTATTTTTAAATTAACAAAGATAAAACAATTGGTGAGTAAGATGTTGCTCATGTTTGAATATTATAGTAAGGATTATTGTGTAACTGTTGATATTTTAAAAAATACATAATAGAATGGAAATTGTGTGGGTGCTTCTGTATTATCCACTAAGTATCTGGTGGCCACTAGTTGGTCTATAGTAAGTAACTGGGTACCGGGTAGGCTTCTGGGTAATTAGTTTTTAAGAGTTAATTTTTAAATGTCATTATAATAAGAAATTGATTAAATACTTATATTTCTTTATCCATTGGATAAATTTGATTACAATAATTTTATATAATATATCATTTTCTTTATCTAACTTTTTTATGTGATTTATAATCTATTTTAAAGAATGTCCATATTTTACATTGGTATTGGACATATCATAGTATGTGATTTGAAATATATAACTTCTGTAAGAAGGAATTGATATTATCTCACTAACACATTCTAATTTTCTTATTCTTGTTCAATTTTAGATATAATTTGATATTTTTTATTAGGATTTAATGGTTTTTTATTGGTGTTTATTATTTTTCTACTAATAGATTATTATTCTTTTATTCTATGGATTTTAATAAGGTGGTTATATACGAAATTTAAGGAAAACTTATGAATAAATTTTTAGTGCAAACATAATTTCATGAAAATAAAGTTCAATCAATTTATAAATATTTTATAAAATTTTAATGACTTAATCTTATTTAATTAATATTTTCCAATGATATAAATTTGGAAATATATTTTGAAAATATTGAATAAATTAGTGATATAGATAATTAAATTATGGAATTTATTTTATAATTATTAATATAACTTTTAATGAAATTATTTTATAGAAATTTGATGTTATTGTGATTTATTATTGTCATAATTTTTTCAATAAAATATATAATCATACTATTATATAATGATTTTAATTTAATTAATTGGAATTATTTTTTTTTTGATATGATTAGTTTTTTTTATGTTTTAGTGTTGGAATTATTTTGTTTTTTCATGATGATAGATAAGGATTTGGTAAAAATCATTATACTATGCTAGATAATTTACTAATTGGATTTAATAGATACATAAAAAAATTATTCTATTATCAAATATTATTATTTGTTGGATATTGAATTTAAATTAATATACGGTGTAAAATAAATGGATAATTCTTGGTTAATCGTGTTTAAATTTCTATTTTAGACATAATGGGTTTTATTTTGGGATTATTATATGAAATATTATTTTTATAATTTTTATAATAACACCTTATAAGTTTTATTGGTAACATAATATTTATACAATAAATTAAGAATCCTTTTTGTTGGATATTACAGAACTAAAATGGATATATTAAAATAGATTCATTTATTTTCAATTTTTTGTTAGAAGCTAAGAAGAATTTTTGGAGATATAATTGAATTAGTTTAGAAGAATTTTTATATTTTTTGAATAACTAAGACTTATTCTAGAGAGATTATAATAATTATAGAATTATAAACTTGTGCGCAAATTTGAAAATGTTTGGACCTTCAAGAAGACGATCCTTAAAACATATAAATTTTTAATATTGGTATAATTCTTAGAAACTAAAAAAGGCATGGACTATTTAATGTCTATAGAAAACATCATAAGGTTCCCACACATATAGATAAAATGGAAAATCAAAACTACATAATTTTTACTTTGAATCATTCAATGGTTAATTCCAAAAGTAAAGGAAACATTGTAAAGTTAATATTGGCATTGTATAGATATCAAAAATTATGAAAGTTATATTTATATATGTAATAAGGCTCATATATCCTTAATAAATGGAATATGACTGAAATTGTTTATAAATGTATTCTTACACACCTTTTTGTTTTTATGGTTCACTTACATCCTCATATGGTTCATTTGAACTTGTTAAATTACTAGGAGAAACAATTTTGATAACGGAATTGCATTTAACTAAGGACACGTGGATGCTATTGAGGTCTCGTAATTTATGAAAAATTAAATCTGCTAATATCATATTGCACATTAACTTGTACCATTTAATATAGAAATGTTATATGGTTCTTTACATAGTGATATTTTTATACATTACTGAAGGAAGAAAGAGATGATAAATTATAGTATAAATATTTTGAATAAGAAAATAAATCTACTTATGGTTTACAAATTATTTATTATTTAAATGATCACAATAATCATTTTTATTCATGTTGATTCTTGTGATATTTTAAAATCATTATCACTAAAAAAATTCTATATACACTCAAAAATGATTATCTTAAAAATGATTAATGGAGTTCAAATATAATTCCATTAAAAGAAAAATTTTATAAAATTATTCTAAAATTTAATGAGTAAAAAGTTACATCAATATTATTTTCATTGGTCATTTGAAAATATTTTTCATATTCAAGTTGAGTGATTAAGTGTTATTATTATCAATCTAGTGAGTAATGAAGACTATTATTAAACCATTAATAGATTCTTAACACTATTACTAGATTCAGAAAGAAATTAGTTGAGCCTTACTCGGATGAATAGAGTAGAGATATCTATAGGAATATTCAAGAATTCAGTGGTACATTTCTTTTTGAATTGTTAATTATGGTGATCATCACTGAAGAACATTTATTTTTTATTTTGATAAAAATAATAATGGTATTTTTATAATTACATTGGTTAAAATGGATAAGTATAGATGGGAATATTTAATGATCATAGTAATATTTTGATGTAAAATTTTGATTGAGGAATCTCAATGATGATTCCATTGTACCATTTGGTTATGAAATTTCTATAGGGGTGAAGTTTTAATTTTTTTTCTTGAATTTAATTAATTCTACAATATTGAGAATTATCAAAAAAAGGGGGAAGTATCAAGGAGATAATTTTTTTTGTGAAACTGTGAAATTTATAGTATAAAATATTTCATGAATATATAGTTAGAAATAGAGTAGTTTAACATTCATGATTATGGGAAATAAGTGAGTTGATATTCTGAAGAAGATTCAAAAAATAGATTAATAACTGATAAAATGTTTTTTGAGAAATTATAAAAAGTTTATATCTTTCTCTAGTGTTATTATAGTTTTAAAAAAATTAATATGTGAGTATAATTTGATCAGTTTATCATTAAGGATTTAAGGGAATATGATAAATTGTTTATGGGGAAAGACATATTATTGAGTGAACATACTTTTCTTGTTTAGACGAAATAATAAAAAGTTACAGTTTTTGTAGAATAAGAGAGATATTGTGTGTTGTTTGGGAAAACACCATGGAAAATGGTGATATTTTCTTATATATGATTCAAAATTGTTTTTGGGTTCTATTTATTGTCAATTTGTTTCAAAATAATTGTAGATGCCGAAAAGTGCTTAAGTGTTGGAGAAAGATTCGAAATGACAAAGCAAAGTCATATTAGGACTCGGAGACCTGGTCCGAGGGGGCCCGGAGGTGTTGTGCGAAAAAAGGGTGAAGTGTGTGAAATAATCAATCATGTGCGGAACGTCCTGGGATTTTCGAAGAGTCTCAGCGCCATCCCGAAATAAATTTCACCCATGTTCCCCATGAGGATGGCATTTCACGTTGCCGCCTCTTTCATGCAATAATTTCATGTCGACCAGTATTCCATGCCCCTGGTCACCGATAAATAGAAGGTGACTCCCTTCTATTTCGGTGAAGAAGAATTTGAACCAGCTCTTGTGCACGTAATCGACATTCTGTGCGCGCACAATATGGCCTTCAGGTATGGTTCGTTTCCCACCCAGTCGCCCCGGGGTCTGCCTTTGCAAGAGATCCCCTTTGGCTTAGACTGAATCCCAATCCCATTAAGGTCTTCCACTTTCGCAAAATCCCTTACATTGTGTGTAGTCCGGCCAATTGCAGGCAGTTCCATCCATTGATCACAACCTCTTCCACTTGCACGCAATTCATACTTCTTGTGCCCAATCCACTTAGTCACACCCAAAACCTCATCCCCCTTATTTCGCGTAGTTAGTATAGATTTCGCGCCAACTCGTGGTTTTTCACACAGGTTCCCCTTATTTCGTGCACTCTTCAAGGGCTGCACGCAATTCCCTGGGGCCCTTCGCCTCAGTGCTCCCCACCCCCCCCCCCCTTGCGCAAGCGCCCGATGCCCTTCATCCAGGTGCCACTTGCAGGTGTCTTGTGCACCACGGGCATCCTCATTATACATGGTTTTCTTGTATGACCTTCTAGGCTTGTACTAAGTAACTTCAAAGTCCCTTGGACAATTATTCCTGTTGCGTTGCTTCTCCACATGCTTCTTCACATAGACACGCTAACGACTATTGCTTCTTCGCATAGACATGCTAACGTGGACCCCTCGATGGTTCGCTCTGCAACAACCCCTCACCATGGCCTTGTTGATTCCTTCCCTTCCACAAGGGGAAGAGGGTACCTGTCATGTAAGTCCTAGGGGTGGGGGGATAACTCATCTTGTCAGAGCTACAGGACATTAAACTTCCCTGCACCATCGTCCACAACACATGATGTTAAACTGTGACCTGGCCCCGTGCCTGGCACGCAGGGTCCCCCCTGCATGGACATTCTCCACGCCCACTCGTCTCCATGGGGATGGGGTCATCCCTCACAGGGGGTGATATCCTCATTATCGGAGTGGATATTGTCCACGGGGAAGGGAATCCACCTTGGTGTAAGACCCTAACCTTTCTTGCAGGAGGCAACGCCCCTGTTACTCCCCACTCCATTGGCGCCAAAGCCAGCCAAAGGTGTGGTTGGGAACGGTGCTCCTCCTTTCATCTTCTGTCCCCAAGGATAGCGGAAGGCATAATTTGGAATGGGGATCCTCCTTTATTCAGTCTCAAATCCCTCTCCCGCTGCGCTTTGTCGCCCATGGGCCTCCATCCTGAAGTAAGCCCCAACACCTTGAGCCACTCAACACGTAAGCCCCTCCTCATTTCCCACGAACGCACCCTTCATGATGTGATCGTCAGGCCTTTGATACCTCTTGTTTCTCACACTGAGCATGACTCCCGTGATCTTAGAGTGAGCATCGACCATGAAAAACCTTGGTCCGCCTCCGAGCGTAAGCCCCACATGCCCTCGTCTGAGCTGTTGGACATTAAACTGCCAAGCACCATTATCCCACATGACGTTTAACTGTACACCAAAACTACGGGGACTTTGATCTGTGCTAAGGCATGGTTTGTAGGAAGCCTCGACGAGGTTCAAGCCCCAAATCATTGGGCCGCCTCAGAGTGTAAGCCCCAATACATCCTAAACTACGGAAACAATGATCTGTGCTAAGGCATGGTCTGTATGAAGCCTTCACGAGGTTCAAGCCCCACCACCTTGGGCCGCCTCAGAGTGTAAGCCCCAATCCATCCAGAACTAAGGGGAAACTGATCCGTGCTATGGCATGGTATGTAGGAAGCCCCCATGAGGTTCAAGCCCAACCACCTTGCGCCGCCTCAGAGTGTAATCCCCAATCCATCGAACTACATGGACTTTGATCCATGCTAAGGCATGGTATGTAGGAAGCCTCCATGATGTTCAAGCCCACCACCCAGTCATTCTGACCCCATTCACGTCGGTTCGCCAACATGTTGGGCCGCCTCAGAGTATAATCCCCATTCCATCCCGAACTATGTGGACATTGATCCGTTCTAAGGCATGGTATGTAGGAAGCCTCCATGAGGTTCAAGCCCCACCACCTTGGGCTGACTCAAAGTGTAATCCCCAATACATCCTGATCTACAATGACTTTCATCCATGCTAAGGCATGGTTGGTAAGAATCCACCACGAGGTTCAAGCCCCACCACTTTGTGCCACCTCATAGTGTAAGCCCCAATCCATCCCGAACTACGGGGAATTTGATTCGTTCTAAGGCATCGTATGTAGAAATCCTCCATGAGGTTCAAGTCCCACCACCTTGGGCCTCCTCAGAGTGTGAGCCCCAATCTATCCCAAACTAAGGGGACTTTGATACGTGCTAAGGTATGGTGTATAGGAAGCCACCACGCGGTTCAAGACCCACCACCTTGGGCCACCTCAGAGTGTAAGCCCCAATCCATCGAACTACGTGGAATTTGATCCATGCTAAGGAATGGTACGTAGAAAGCCTCCATGAGGTTTGAGCCCACCACCCTGTCATTTCAACCCCATTCACATCGGTTCTCCAACACCATGGGCCGCCTTAGAGTATAAGCCCCATACCCATCCCACATGATGTTAAACTGTATTCTCCATCTGAACTATGAGGTCTTTGATTCCCTGCCATGGGGATACATAGGAAACCTTCACGAGGTTCAAGCCCAACCCCCATGTCTCATCCTGTTCTCTCCCTCGAGCCCACGTGTCTCAGGATTCTCATGCCTTAACCCGGGGGTTCCACATCCTCTAGGTCCCATCCATGCATCCATTCTCATAGGTCACATCCTCAGGTGTCCCAACGTTCCATCGAATTAGGAAGACTTCGATTCCCCGCCATGGGGATACGCAGGAAGTCTCTTCGAGGCTCATGACCAAATCTGTCATCCATACTGATCCTTACCCGAGCCACCACATCCCAGTGAGATCACACCACCTCATACTCCATTTCATTTAACAGCATTCAGGAAGCCGCCCACGTGTTGGCCCCAGTATCGGTGTTCCCTCCAGGGGGTTCCTTAATCTGATCCACTCTAATCAGTGTTCTGATCAGTCTGATCCATCTCTGTTGGATGTTAAACATGTGGCATAACCTGTGTTAAACATGGGAAGCTGAGGAAAAACTCAGATACATGCCAATGGCATTCAATTACTCACGTTCGATGTGGGATACTTTAGGCTTCCGCTCCCTTGAGAAGCCCTATGATAAGGGACAGAAGACAGACATGCCAATTCCCTAGCGTCAAGACACGCTAGTGATGCCCCAACGTGACTACTCTTCTAACCAAAGGTTGCTTCCCTGACCGTACCACTTGGATTTTCCTAAAAGAAGTGGCGTAATTAACAAGTTTCCATGAAGATATGGCGTCGGGATGAGCTTCACGAACTACGTCTTAAATCTACGAGGGAGACCTGGACTAGGTGACGATCTCAGAGGAGGAATCCACGGAAGGAAGAACCAATATCCCATCATATCATTTCGATCATGGAGTAGACATCCCTAAATATGGATCGAATGTCGCCCGCCTTTGGAAAGTGGGAATGTAGGGTAACCGCAGCGCATCCTCTACGTGACGGACGCACGCGCCTCAGCGAAAGCGTCAGAAACAGAAAATTTTCAACCCAACATGAATCACTTCTCCACAAAATGGAAGCTATTAGAGTTCGTGGAATCAGTGGATAAGCATGTCATCTGACCATGTAATCTGGTATCAGGTCCCGCCAAATCGGCTCACCATGAAACTCGCCAGCATTTGGGACAGTTAGGATATTGAGCATTCTATTCGGCGACATTGTCAGTGTGGATCCCTCTTGTCGACCACAGAATATGGAATGGTGTTGGGGCACTGGTTGTTGATTTCTATTCCTAGAAGTATTAATGTGTTCATCTCCCTAATTTCAAGAATCCTGTTATTGAATCTGGAGCTTGTTCACCTGCCCACCGGTGTAGGGGCAGGGGCAATATCAATGCAGCTACCCCGTGCGGTACTGCCTCTTCCCTGATGGCTTCGACCGCCATGACTTCTGGGTGCACACACCCCCTCTCTCCATCGTAGATTATCCAATGAAGGGTAATTAATGACCTTGTATGTAGGTATGAGGAGGAGGGGGTCATCCCCACTAGGGATATGGCCCACTTGGATATCGAGGCCACTACGCCTCACTGTCAACGCCACCCTAGAGGGCCACAATGGGAGCTGTTGCTCCGCACTCCAACATTAAATCATTTCGAGAGCTTGTCCCTGAATTTTCTTGACACCTCCATCCCCTATGCCGATGTGGTAGGGGATGTCTGGGTTGTCCCAATCGGAGTCCAGCTTCAAGGGTTCCGAAGGAGGGCCCCCGCCAGGCCATGTCAGCACCGCTGGTTCCCCGAGCCAAGGATCAGGTAATTCACACGCCTGCCCCACCGGCTCCAGTCCATCTGACCCTATGCTAGCGTCGGGCGCAAACAGAAGAGGATGCTCACCTCGGGGCATCAACGTAACTGACTACTGTGGCCCGATCCACCACTAACTCATATCACCAACTCCCCGCACATGTTGAGAAGGGGCAGCTATACGCCTGACCCAGATTGATGCCCCAATTGCCCCATGGGTAGGTTTGGTCGACTCTCCCGGTCGCCGGAACTGGCGATGGCTGATGTGGACCAATCCACAGTAATGACACCCAGTGTGAAGGCCTACTCCATTCTTCCACTACAGAAGGTGCGGGCCCTCCCTACTTCTAACCTCGACTTGGAGGTCTACCCCGTCCAACCTTCAGCCCATGTAAGGCTCTTCCTGTGACAGCAACACTCTGTGTGGGGGTCTCCCTTGTGCTCACTACACTAGGTACGAGGTCAATACATCTACCACAGACCGCGAGCATGGAGACATTGAATGTCCGGTCACTCGCTGACATGGAGGTCCTCCCCATGTCCATATACCAATCAGTGAAGGTCCTCCTCTACCTAGTGATCGAAGAGGTGGAGGCCAACCCCACTTCACCAATATCCAGCACAGAGGTCCTCCACATGTCCCCTTCGACATTTTTCCCAGTGCTCCCCGCACCCTAGCTTTCTCAGGTGGAAACCCTCTCCACTCTAACAAAAGTGCGGCCAGAGGACCCCATGTCGGAAATCAAACATGTCCCAAGGAGCCACCCAAGGGCAGGAAGGCGGGTCGCTGCCGCCGCAAGAGGAATTCTGGGGAAGGCCAGATAGGAATCAGACTAGTCTATTTCTTAGACTCCGAGATGGAGTACGACTTGGTGTGGGAGACCTCCCCTTTGTCCGCCGAGTCAAGGGTTAGGGCAAGAATGAGGTGCATCAGCTTCATACTCATGTAATGATAGATCCATATGATCCCTGCCTCCCTATGAAGGTATATACAGGAGGACGAGAACTTGGTGTGTCCCAATGGACCAACCACACAGTCACCATCATCATCTCCGGAAGCGCCTTATGCCTCGGATAGAGATGGCAGAGAGTTATTTTGGGGGTCAATGGTGGAGGAGTTGTGACATTGCATTCCCTCGACAGACACTGATGTTGTGTCAAGAGATTTGGTCGCCAGTCCATCCTATTGTGATATGGAGGTCAGGTCACTAAAACCCTCAGGGGACTGCACAAGATTCAGCGGCCAATCGGCCCACTCGTCCTATTCTTCATCGGCCAGCCCACCAGCCTAGCGGCCTCCCTCGGTGCCGCTGCCAGTTCCTCATCCACCCTCAGTTGACAAGTGGGGATATCAAAGGAAAAACCTTGAATCTGAGCCAAGGAACTTCTGGACCATCCTTGTAGCGGTCCACTTCCCCAAGAAGTTTTGGTCTGTCGTAGGGTTGAATTTTGGTATGCCGGAATCACTCACTATGGAGGAGTATGAATGTTTCTACCAGACCCTCTGGGCGACTAAATTCTCTCTTCGGCACTGGTGAGTGACTTATCCAGGGATACAAGAGAACCTCCAAGACATCAACGAGCAATGCTTCCTAGTTGACCTAACCACACTCCCTGCGGTCCGGTACCCTGAGTCACCTAGCCACCACAGGGTCCTCCAACAGCAATGCGTTCAGAGTTTATAAGTACTCCGAAAACTTATGGAAGAGGCTACCCCCCATGTGCACGTCTATGGATGGGGGCAGTACGCTGCCCTCCTCTTCAGTGCAATTCACCTGTATCCCGACTCGCTTGGTGATAGTGAGGACATACCCCAAAAAGAGTGGTGGTCAACATGACCGATATGTCAGGAGGAGAGAATGAGATGAGACTTCTTGATGGGGACGTCCCCCCCTGAGGACTTGCCGACACTAGACTCATCAGGGAGGATTACTCGCCAGCAGAGAAACCTCCTTGATCTCCCTCTACCCACTAAGGCCTTGATACTGAGCCAGAATGTCGGCAAGGGAAAAGAGCACGTTGGAGCTGTCAAGCTCTCTGACTCGTCTGCCTCAGTGCAAAAGACGGAAGAGGACCCCGAGAAGTCCACGCTACGCCAGTAGCTTGCTGAGTAGAAGAAGATAGTCGATGTGCTTCTGGCTGAACGTATTATAGAGCGGTGACCCAACTACAGTGATCCTAGGTCGGGGTAGTAGGGATAGGAACAACTTCCCCTCAAAAAGATTCTCTCAGAAAACCCTTAACATGCTGTATTCACTGACAGAGTGGAAGTCGGAGCTCATGGCAAGAGGGCACATTATGTCTTGTTGAACCCTCCCGAACGGCGCAATAATCCCTGGAACCCCGCTCGGGCTCCTCCAGCCACCCCAAGGGTTTCTCTACCAACCAATCCATGGGCCACTAAGCTTGGCTACCTCATTGACGAGCCCGACAATTCACTCGTGGTTAGGGATCCCCATCAAGATAGGTACCCATGTCTAGATGATCCAATGGCAGCACTCATCGCCCGCCTAGAGGTTTTGGAAACGCGACAGGTGGCTATCCCACCTGATGGAAAGCCATACCCAGCATGGGTGGATGACATGCTAGCACCCCCTGGATTTGAAAATCCCACTTTCTCTCCCTTTAAAATGATGGGGGACCCACCACAGCACCTGACCCACATTAACTTGAGGCATAGGCCTATGTTAGGGACCCCAGTGTCATAGGAGGCCTCCAAGCTTCGTTGCTTTGTTCAGACCCTAGAGGGGCTGACATTCATTTGGTACAGCCATCTCCTTGTTGGATCTGTGACTAGCGGGGAAGACCTTCGCAGGAATTTCCTTTACCAGTTCAGCTCTACCACCTAGAAGACAAACATCGTAGACCTCTTCAGGTGCAAAAAAAAGGCCTGATGAGCGAGTCACAGACTTCATCGCCTTCTTGAAGGGGCTCATATACTCTCTTTACATTCCATTGACTCGGGAGAAATTACTGATGATGTGTGTGGTAAATTTCAAGACGGAACTGGTTCCCTCCCTGATTACTCAGAACTATCGTGGAGGGTTTTGAGACTTCTCAGATAAGTCCCAGTGCCTCGAAGAAGCTCTGCAACAGGCCAATCAGGCACGCCTACTGCCTCCTGAAATCCCGGAAAGGAGGGATACCAAATCCGAGCCCACCACGGTGGCCCAGATAGAGGCCCCCAAAAAGCTAGAATTTCTACCAATGGAGCGAGATCCATATCATTGTAGAGGTATACCACCATGGGAACAACTTCTAGCACAGCAGCATCCATAGAATCTGAAGGCACCCTCGAGTAACACGTCGCCACCATCTAAGCGTGATAATTAAGTTCTGCCTCCTCAGCAGGCTCCTCCGGCCACCCGTCAGGAAAAGGCTCCTAGATCCCCCTTTCTAGACAGAAGGAATCAGACTTACTCATTTGATGAGGCTCATGTCCTTGGCTACTTCCACAGCGCCTTAGATTAGAGAATTGTATGACTGCCTGAGTTTCAGAATCCAGAGGAGGCGCATCTCACTAATCACCCCAACTACTGCCCTTATCACAAAATATTGGGGCACACCATCAAGAAATGATATGTTTTCAAGGACTGGCTCTAAGACCATATCGACAAAAACATAGTCAGGTTGGGCCCAGCCCCGACATAAGTGACGGGTGTCTTT
Source organism: Viscum album (assembly GCA_963277665.1). NCBI lineage: Eukaryota > Viridiplantae > Streptophyta > Magnoliopsida > Santalales > Viscaceae > Viscum > Viscum album. Next base: position 912,423,840 of record OY728143.1, on the reverse strand, counting down.
GTGAGATCAGATAGTAGTAGCGACGACGAAGGTGAGTGGCAACAGGTTCTTGACCATGGGTCCTAGAAGTATAACAACTAGATGGCTTGCAAGATGGTATCCCATGCCCATGGCATCATTTGGGCATGTCTAAATTAGCTGGAGCCTTCAGAAGTTGTGGCCACCACTTCTGCGCTGGACTCTTCCCAGAAGATCAAGCATCGGCGGCCCAAGAAGAAGCAACGCGCCGTGCCATTGCCGCCACTGTCCTACACTCTCGGCGACTTTATGCCCATGGAGATGGAGATTCCCCCCCAGGATTATCCCAATGGTGTAGGATTAATCAAGTGATAGCCAAGGGTACTCTTTGGTTAACACCGTTGAGTTGGTAAACCCCTATATGACTCCCAATGCGGGGGAGCGCCAGACGAACCTCCCCGACTTCCCCAACCGACGCCAACGTTAGTGGAGGCACGGCCATATAGGTCATCAGGGCACATCAGTTGGCAACTCCAGCAAGGTCGTGCATGCCACTGAGACTAGACAGCAAGCCCAACGTAGAACTCATCACACATAGCCTCTTCATTCGGTTTCGACAGGCCCGCCTCCGCCACTGTTTTTGCTACTAGATTAGGCAAAACCACTATGGTCGTGCCGCGACCAGCTTCACCCCGCTATATGCCAATATCAGTCATATGATCCCCACCCAGAAGCTACAATCCGAGCTTCAACCAGTGAGCAGAAGGATTTCCCCAGTACCAGTCAGCCGCTGGTCCAACTATTAGGGCCCTCCATGCCTCCAATCACAGAGCATCTCCTTGCGAACAGAAGTTCATGCCCGGCTAGGAAGTATGACGTTCTCAAGCACCTCTACGACATACCAGCAAGGATTTCCATCCTTGAATCCCTACTCCTGTCATTAGATATGCGTGAATCACTCACCGAGGCTTTAAAGAGCCCCCTCCAGTTTGAGACAGAGGTAGTATCTGCGGAAAAATTCCATGATGAAACAGTTGAGGATGTCAAATTCCAGGCCATCATTTCATTCTCTGAAGAAGATGAGGGCTCCCCTATACCGGGGCACATATTCTCATTGTATATCACCGTCCAATTCAATGGCATGGAGGTTCTCCGCTGTCTCATTGACATCGGCTCTGGGATCAACCTTATCCTGAAACAGACACTGCGGAAGCTAGGGTTATCTGAAGATGACCTGACTCCCTCCTATTTATGGATCCGTGGATACGACAGGACAGAGTAGACCCCAGTTGGAAAGATCTATCTAAAGACCCAGTTCGGTGGCCTAATTTCCAGCACTGAGTTCATGGTTGTCTCCTAGGAAACCATGTATAATGCATTGATGGGAAGGCCATGGCTCCACATGCACACAGTGTTCCCCTCATCATATCACCAATGCCTCATGTACTCCCTTAATGGTCAATTGGGCGTACTCCAAGGTGATTCATCTCCTTTCGCCTCTTGTGAAGCCTGTTACTTGGACACTGAATATTACAAAAGGAAGGATAAATAAGTCCAGGAAAGTAAAGTTGAGCCCGACGCCATTACGATCGACCATTGGGCAGGCCAGAATGACGCCTACGTCTTCCCGATCCATTGGTTGGATGCCACACCCCCCAATATGAGGCAGTGGTTTTTCATTTCCTGGATAAGGGGTAGTCGTGATCCGAATTCTAGGCAGTGTCGGGAAATCACTTCTTATTCTTATATGAACCAGGCCGTAGTGATCCTAGAGCCTCCCACTCCCGTCAGGTATCGAGATGTCCATCTCATGGCAAAGGTAGTATGTCATATTTGTTTGTTTCACTGGGCTGGAAGAAGTTGGCTCTGGCCGACGCGCCGCTATTTCATTGATATTATCAAGCATGGCCCCTTCTTCCGGAGACCATATGGGATCGGGTCAACATCCTTCATAGCCATGGTCTTGGCAGCGCCAGAGTTCCCCGATGGAGTAACCGCTGCTGCACAAGCTGGTACTAGCCTCCCATCAGGGTTCGGTGGCTCAAAAGAAGCTTCCCCCACAAAGGATCCCTCTGTAAGTGGTGAAGAAGATATATAGGATTCTCCCCCTACCTTTGAGGAAGGAGTCTCAGCCACGGTCGACGAGTTGATATAGGTGAACCTCGAAAGTGAGGTGGTCCCAAGACCCACATTGGTCAGTTCCCCATGTCCCCTGAGGAGCATCCATGGTACGTGGAATTCCTTAAATAGCACTGTGATGTATTCCCCTAGAATTATGACGAGATTCCAAGACTAGATCCTCAGGTAGTCTTCCACCACCTCGATCTCCCGAAAAATCATTGCAGATTCAAGCAGCCTCCCAGAAAAAAGCAACCTTCTCATGGTGCCATGGTCAAGGCCGAAATTGTCAAGTTCATCAGGGACAACTTTGTTAAGGAGGTCTAGTACCCTAGGTGGTTAGCAAACATTGTTCTAATTAGGAAGAAGAATGGTCATATCAGAGTCTGTATCGACTTCTGAGATCTCAACCGCTATTGTTTGAAGGATGATTTTCTCCTTCCAGGAAAGTAATTGTTGATTGATGCCACGCCGGGCTTCCAAGATCTCTTATTCATGGATGGTTACTCTTGATATAATCAGATCCAAATGGCCCCTGAGGATGAGGAGTCTACCACTTTCAGAGCACCACAAGGCACTTTCTTTTAGCAGGTTATGCCCTTTGGCCTGAAGAATTCAGGTGCCACCTATCAGCGATCCATGCGTCGCATATTCAATCATATCCTGGGAACATTGGTGGACTGCTATGTGGATGATCTGGTGGTCAAATCTCACCAGCACCAAGACCTTCTCAAGTACCATGAGAAAGGGTTTGGTTTCCTTCGTTCCCGCCACCTGAAGATGAACACATTGAAGTGTGCCTTCGGGGTCACTTCTGGGAAGTATCTTGGATTTGTTGTCTGATACTGACGCATCGATATCGACCCAGAGAAGATAAAGGCCATTAGCCAGATGCCTCCCCTGAGCAATATACGAGAGATTCGAGGTCTCTAAGGCCACTTAGCCTACTTACGCCGATTCGTTGCGAATCTGGATAGCAAGTGTAACACCTTTTCTCTGATCATGAAGAAGGGCACCGCTTATGAGTGGGATGAAGAGTTCCAGACCGCCTTTGAGGAATTAAAGCAGTATCTACTCCAGCCTTCGGTATTGATTCCACCCGTCTCCGAGAAGCCACTAATTCTCTATGATACCGACCAGGAATGGTCCCTCGATGCCCTTCTCGCCTAGAAGAACAATGAGGGGAAAGAGAACAGCCTCTACTACCTCAGCTTCATGCTTCTCAATACAGAAACCAGATACTTCTCTATAGAGAAGAGCTGCCTTGCGCTTGTATTTGTTGTACAGAAATTGTGGTACTACCTATAGCACCATGAGGTACATATTTTCTCTCGGGTAGACCCGTTGAAGTATATTCTGAACTGCCCCATGTTGGCTGGCTGACTAGCGTGGTGGGCGGTAATCCTCCAGCAGTTTGACATCAGGTTCGTCCCCCAGAAGGATATCGAGGGACAGACATTGGAAGACTTCCTAACTGCCCATCCAACCTCTGTGAACTAGTCCTTGGACATGGAGTTCCCCAACGAGGCCATACTCTCAGTCTATCAGGCCATCCCATGTTGGAAAATGCACTTCAATGGTGCCTCCCAGAGCCCCACAAGTAGGAGGCTCAATGATCCTAGGCTCAACAGTGTAGGTATGTGTATCGTCTTTATCACCCCGGCACAAGCCATCCAGCCATACTCATTCCTGTTATCAAAAGGTTACACTAATAATGAGTCAGAGTATCCGGACCTTATTATTGGTCTCGAGATGGCCCATGAGATCGACGTGCCCCATTTGCATGTGAAATGGGGTTTTGAGCTAATCATCAAGCATGTCAATGAAAACTATGTTGTCAAGATGTCAGGGCTTGTACCGTTGTTAGAACGCACTCTCCACCTAATGGCCTAGTTCCCTTCTCGGCCAAATATTATCCAGGTCCCTCGGTCACAGAATGGTCGGGCAGATACTTTGGGCAGCCTGGCAGCGTCACTTACATAGCACGAAAATGATGATCTAATTATCCATGTGGTGAACTAGAGATTTGATGCTCCCATAACCCCAGTGGATGACGACAGCCTACAAGTAAGAAATATTACTGCTGAATCCTCCATGCCAGAACCGGTAGGCTCTTCAGATGCAGTGATTGAAGCGACTCCTGACTGAAGGGCCCCTTTTTCAAGTTTCTCAAAAATGGTTGCGTCCCAACTGACTGGGTTAAGCACGATCGAATTCGACGACGCGCGCTACAATTTACGCTATAGAGCGGTCCCATCCTTGAGCAGATCCTCTATGAACACGGATTTGATGGTATTCTCCTCTGTTGCATCCACGGAGTCCAAATTCCACAGGTCATGCAAGAGGTTCATGCCGGTTCATATGGTTCCCACCAGGCAATGCCAAAACTATCTCACCATATTCGGAGATTAGGGTATTTTTGGCCCTCATTGATCGACGACTGCATCGAGTTCACCAAGAGGTTTTATGCGTGCCCTGTTTATGCTAACTTTGTGAATTGGCCACCGGAGCTTCTCCACACCACCAAGTACTATTGACCCTTTGCTGTATGGGGATTAGATGTTGTAGGATCATACCCACCAACAACGGCTCACCAATGCCGATTGATTCTGACCGCTACGAATTTCTTTCCCAAGTGAGCAGAGGCAATTCCGCTCAAGGAAGTCAAGGCCCATTATATCATCGACTTCGTGAGTTCCAATATCATCTATTGATTTGGAGTACCTCACAATATCCTCACCGATAACGGCACCAGCTTTCGAGTAGCCGAGATGAATAAATTGTACTCCAAGTACAACATTCGCTCCAACCATACTCCCTGTTATCACACACAAGAAAATGGACAGATTGAGGCGTTCAATAATACCATATCTAACATTCTGTAGAAAATGGTCGGTCAGAATACAATGAGTTGGCCGGATAAGCTCCCCAACGCCCTCTGGGCTTGTCGGACGACGACCCGTAATTCCACCCAGGTAACCCCATATTCCCTGGTGTACAGAACCGAGGCAGTCCTGCCCATCGAGGTTCAGTTTCCCTCATTGTGCACAGCGGTATATGACCAGCAAGCGTCAGATAGAGTGGATGAGATCCGTCTAGCTGAATTGGAAGAACTTTACGAGAACAGGCTTCGTGCCCTGCACAACCTAGAATGGTATCAGAGCCGGATGGCTCGAGCTTTCAACAAGAAGGTTCACATCCACTCTTTCCTACAAGGAGATTTGGTATTAGCCCCCAGGGAACCAATGATACCCAGTAGGAAACCACCCAAGTTGGAACCCATGTGGGACGGACCTTTAACTGTTCATAAGGTTTATCCCAATGGTGCTTACTACCTGGTGACCATGGATGGTGAGCGTATAACTCCTCCCACCAATGCCTAGTTCCTTAAGAAATATTTTGCCTGATGCTATGGGGTCCGCCATAACCTTAAACTGGACTCTGGTCCCGCACAACCTTAAACTGCTTGTCTCTCATGACGTTAAACTGTATGTCATCCTACATGACGTTAAAATGTATGTCATCCTGTATAAAGTTAAACTGTATGTCACCCCGCATGATGTTAAAATATATCTTCAAGAACTACGTGTGGCTTGATTCTCATATTTATGGGATATGTAGGACTGCATTAACGTTTGGATTTCAGGTCCATCCCCATCTTGTAGAGATACCACGACCTCATGGTCACCTAGGCCCCTTGGCATGTCCCTCTCCATGAGGGGGATATATTGGTGTGGTACAGAGTTATTCCCTCCTTCACGTTGGGTTTTTGGCATCGTTCCCCCTTCTCTCGGGAATCCGCAATCTCTTGGCTGCCCTCAATTTGAGTCCCTTGACACCTTTCAGTGGTCTGCCAATGTGTTTAGAGTACTCTGGTCTAAGACCAAGAGTTTCATATTCAACTAAGGCAAGTTTCATCCACTTTTCAAGTTCGTGTTCCCCTTCATTTGGGCCCCCGTTATCTTTCACACCCGAAGGCTCACCCAAAAACGGCATGGATACCATGCATAAGGGCTCTCCTACCATTATAGGCCAACACCCCTGAGGGTTTTAGACAAAAAATTGATACAAATCCCACGTTTCAAAAATGGTCAGTGGTCGACGCTCATTTTTTATTCCCCATTTCAGGAAAACACGATAGGATGTTGTGTTGCGAACATGGTCAACTGTAATCCTCCATCGCCATTCCATCCCCTTAGGGCCTTGATTTTTGGTTACATGATTCACATTATGTTACACCCCATCATGTACAGGTAGAATCTCGACACTCTTGGCACTATCCCTCAGTGCACCTCCGCACGTCAGGGGGAGAAAGCTGCAATACGGCGTCCAGCGGAGCTTCCACGGTCCGAGCTCTAAGACCATAAACTAAGATCATCATTAAGGGCTACGTTCGGCTCAATACACATCCCCATGGGATACATGGGATCACCCGGACATTATGCTTTTGGATCCAGCTCAGTAGAGAGCTAGTGTCTCCTACCCCTTATCCTCTGACCCTCACTGGCCTCTTGGACTGAGGTTCTTTTCCCAAATGTTCGTGCGATGATGATCTGGACCTCATCCACATTCATTTCGGGTATGTTTTTTCACGTCATGTGCATTACTCCATGTCCAATCCAAATGACTTTAAAATGTGCTTTTTGGTCCTACCACATGACCCTAAACTGTGATAATATCATCTCAGCCACAAGATGAAAAACGGAACTACATTGTGATGACCTCATCATAGAGGATATCACATTAGGGATTTTTCATTTACCATACCATTTTCCAACACGTATATTCGACTTGATTATTGTGGCGATCCCAGGAGTCTCTACCCTAGGTCGGTCGCTCCACAAAAGAAAAATCGTTCACCTTAAAGGACGGACAATATACATCAAATGGAGCTTCTTTTGGCGTGAGGGCTAGACCCACACGCCCCTTTCATCCTTTTCACTGGTACCTTACCGTGTTGTGCCACCCTCCAAGAACTATTTATGGCTTGATTCTCATCCTCATTAGATACGTAGGAGCGCCCGGGCACTTACCTGCGGGCCCAGCCTAACTTTCGGGTTTGGTCCATTGACTGGAACACTTCCCCAGGGAACACACGGCTAGTAGGACTTATGTCCTCATTCATGTCGGGTTTCATAATCTCATTACTGTGTGTATCCTATATTCCATACTGCTCCCCCTGGTCCGAGTTCTAAGACCATAAACTAAGACCGCTTCCAGAACTACGTGAGGATTGATTCTCATCCTTATGAGAGACGTAGAAACGACCAGACATTATGTCTTAGGTCCAGCCCTGGGAATCACAAATCCCATCATTTCCCCCACCATCGGCCTCTGGTCCTGACCCCCCCCCCCCCTCGGGGAGTTGTGTAACTGCACCATTTTCCCGAAACAAGTTCAGGATTCCCCATAATGTCATTGGGAAGCAACATTTCCATCACCAGAGAGGTCCTATCTAAAAGTTGTAATGATCCATGATCAGATTAATGCGCCCACCTAATGTGATTCCACCATGGTGGCGTAATCTTGGGAGTGTTGGATTTTGTTCGAACAAACCACCACTTCACTTTCCACTCTTTCCATTCCCCTTTATTCAGATCCCCATCCTCTTTCACGTTTGAAGGGATCCCCTAACCGTACGGATGCATGACCTATAGTCGGCCTGCTGCTCTGGGCCAACGTTATGGAAGACTGATCATGTTTGAAGGGACCCTTTGATAGTAAGGATGCATGGCCTATGGTCCACCCGTTGTCCTAGGCCAATGTTCCAGAAGACTAATGGATGATATTTGAGTTAGGCCCCGTGTTGCAACCATGGTCAACAGTTGACCCTCATTTATTATCCCCATTTCAGGCTAATGAAATAGGGATGATATGTTTCGAACACGGTCAACAGTCATCCATCATTTTCACGCCCTTCCTATAGTGTTCAGAATTTGGGTAACGTGATTCACATTTTTCATTCCCCTATATCCGGACTGATTCCAATGCCCCTCTCATTTCCATGCTTATGCGCTAGAGCACATTGAGAAGATGGTACATCGATTGGTCTGAGGTCCTCTTCCTTTGATCGGGCCTCCTTCGTCTACTCAAAAGTCCGGGTTCGAATTTCAAATGACCAAAGCTTGGTTGATGCTCCCACGATCAAAGGAAGTGATAGTACGAGCCTCCTTTGTTTCTCACAGCCCATGTGAGCATAGGGATGGATCACTATTTATTTTAGGATTATGGTTGAGCATGTTAAAACCAAAAGGACAAGCATGTTAAGAAAATAGGCATGTAAACAAATTTTCTCATACATACAGTTCAAAACAACAAGAAGCAGTGAAGCTGGATGAGTTTATGGTTTTGGCCAAAACAGGGCCCCTAAGGGTCGACCTCTTGATAGATCTCTCCAATACCACCACCTTTTCACTTTGGGCCCCCAGGGCTGCCTCATGTCCCCTTAGGACCCTTTCTTCATCAGTGGCTATGGAGGGTATCTCGCTGACCCTGTCCCGTGCCCGCGCCAGTTCAGCCTAGTGCTCAGTTATCCGACAACTCGCTTCCACGAGTTATTGTTGGGAGTCTTCCAGCAGGGCCCTTAACTGCTCCATGAGATCAGAGCTGTTTGTGATGAATATATACTAATCCTCCACTTGTTCCTTGAGGAGTTGGACCTCTTTCTCCACTATCATAAGTGCCCGGGTACTCTCTGACTCCTCTCGACATAGGGTGATGTTGGCGTGCCGGCTGCTCTCACGCATCTTCTCAACCATGTAATCTTGTACCATTAGGTGAAGGCGTTGAGCATCTTCCCCTCCAGCACATAGGAAACATAGACAAGTGTGGGGTGACCCCATCAGCTTCATCCATTCTGCCTGGGGCTGATTGAGAAAAATTAGGATGCACTTCCATCCCTTGTGTCGCGTCATCCAGCTCTCCTCGGCGGCTTCTGAATCTGAATCATCGATTTCTTTGGGATCAGTGGGCCGATAGATAGGGAAGACAACCAATAGGTCGGTGGCAAGGTCTTCCTTAGGAATTCCTTCCAGGGGAATAGGCTCCTCAGCATCTAGGACACCTTCTTCTATCCCCTTGATCTAGGTAGCACCCTCGCCGACCTCTAGCCCTGCCCTGATGGTAGCGCCACTGGTTTCCGCCGCTCCCTGCTCACCAATTGCCAGAACTAAGTCAGTTTGGGAGGCATGTTTTGGATGGGGCAGTACGTTTTCCATCAGCATGCACGTGGATGTTCCGGGCTCAACAGCCTGACGAGCCTCCAATGCCATGATCACTGTATAGACAAGGAGCACCCTGATCAGTTGAGTCCTCTAATAGTGAGTGCCGGTATCAAAGCAAGGAACTTACAGGAACCCGAGGAATCATCCTCTATTGCTCTGGATACTATAGGAGCTTTCATGGTGGGGGAGCCCTCAGTGATCTTCAATTCAATAATGGACATCAGTGCCCCGCCTTGCCCCATTAGCACTTCCTTCCCTCCTTCGGTCGGAGGCGCTTGATCAGTTCCAATACGCTCCTGGGTAAGATGAGGAAGGTGGGTTAAGGATTGTAAAGGAATGAGAATATAGGAGAAGATAAGGGTTGAAGCATACCTCGAGCAGCTCGGTCACATCCATATCGGAGCTGACGATCTCGTCGCTCACCCAGAGACTCCCTTAGTGGGACGCCCCCTGCGACCCTTCACCTTTGAGATCCCCTACTCCTTATCCTTCACCTTATCCTTCTCCTTCTGCCTCCTCTCCTATTTTTCCACCCTCCAACTCATCACTGTCATCAACCCCCAGAGGCATCCTTTCCGGATCATGCTCCTGGCCGAGCAGCACCGTCGCCAAGAGAGGTGGCTCCACACAATGACCCGGTTGGCGTGTGTATGTGTTCATGGCCGTAAGATATGCTTGTCGTAGATGGAATCTTAGGCTTTCGGAAACCCGAACGAGCCCGACTTTACGTAACTGGATCCTTTCTCGCACTCTCTTCTACCATAGGGCTTTAGTACTCACTGATTTCCGCAAGGTTAGCCAGGTCGACCATAGTGCAGGGAAGATCGGATCGAGGGAAGGTTGGAGCAGGTACCTTATTTTCTTCCCAAGAAGTTCTATGGCCACTTCGTGGGACCCTCCTCCTCTAGGAAACGAGGGCGCGGCCACGCCTTGCGATGCCCCCGTTGCAGAGGTTCCGGCCTGTGCATGCCTTGTTGCCTGAGGCTCTTCTGATCCTCCCCCTCTAGCGGCACCCTGCCTACTCTCTCGCCACTGAGGTTCCGTACTGGTGACTTTGAGCTGCCAAAAATTCTTCCAAATAAGCCCCTCAGGGAATTCTATGGTCCGATTTTCAGCATACTCGGTTGAGAGGCCAGCGTCGACTCTGGTGGGAGGAAAGGTGATGATGTTGCCAGAGCCGTAGGTTGTGAACATCAGCCACAGCTAATGAAGAACACATAGATTCCTCTTATCTAGGAAGTTTGTGTATACTTTATTAGGCTTTCTATGGAGGCACCTGAACTGCCTGGTGAACCTGGATGTCATATAAGGCTCGTAAAAGATCTTCCCATCGATTCGGGCCACAATCACCCCGCCTCTAATGCTCTGGAAGTACTCCTTATGCTCCAGTGATCCTTTCATGTCATCTATCATCTGACCAGTTGGGTGGGGAATGGGTTTAAGGAGATGTTGGCATGGCTACCGATTCTAACCTATACTCCCTCCTCATTGATCATCATCAGCATGACCCCAGCAATGTTCGGCAGAGTGGGTCGCATGCCATTGCCTGGTGGACGGATGGAATTTGGGAAAGTGTATCCACAATAGTGAGACAGAACCCTTCCATGGATGATCTTGAAGGGGACACATACTATCCTAGGCAATCCCCCTCTCGAGATGGGTCCCAAGATGGCGTACAACCGATCCAGTATGGGGAACCCCAAGTTAAACCTTTTTTGGCAGCCATGATGCTCGCCATCACCAGGGTCACTGGACAGACGCCCATCCTTGCGTCATGCATCAGCAAGAGCCATCCACTCAGGAATGTGGCGAGAAATACGACATACTAAACATTTGGGTCCTGAGCCTCATTTATGTTGTAGCCCCATGATTGGTATTTCCCCACCTCTAGGATCCTCCAGTATGATCCACTCTTGATCCTCTGAACCGCGGTAGGACACTGTTTCCCTCGCCCTGGAATCTTGACCTTCAGATCCTTCTCCAGGAGAAGGTTGAACCAGTCCTTGTGGGCAATGTCCTTTAGGAAGTCCTTGACCCATAGCATCTCGTTGGCTAGCTCCAGCAGGTACCACATCAGTATGGGGGTTCGAGATCTGTCACCCAAGATATTCATCGGCGGGAGGAATTAATCATATTGACGGCCCTCCAAAGGGATTCCCCTGATACAGTGGATGTCCCAAAGATTGATGCTGACTTACCCATGATGAAGGGGGAATGTATTAGTGTCAGGGGTCCACCGGGAGAATAGTTCTGGCCCAAGATCACGCTAGAGGTAGAAATGGAATTGCGATGTCCACACATCCTCAAACATACCAATGTGCCATAGCTCGGCCCCAAATTGGTCGCACGTATGGAGAACCCAGTATGCCCAGGCCCATTCACTGGTAAATTTTCCTCCATACCACATATCCCAGTCCTGCAGCCAACCTTTGGTCTCGTCAGTGATGCTCTGACGGAATGTGCTTGCATAGAGGGCCAGGGAGCTCTTCGCAACAGGGTCACCCACAGCAAAGGTCTTGGTCCTGGGATTCAGGACATATACATCCATATTCCTGGTTTCTCTGTCAGGATGACCATTATTGGTGACGTTGTATCGAGGAAGGTGTTTTTTGTGGGTCACCAATGATCGCGGTGTATCAACCTCGAAACCTCGAAGTGGGACCTCCACCAGAATGACGAAGTCCCACATCGACGGATTTTCAGAGAAGGTGTACTCTTTATGGGTGGGGGTTAGCATTTTGAAGAGGGTGTGTTTATTGGAGACATCCCACTTTGCGTCATAAACCACTTTGTTCATAGCCTTTTCAGCTCTGCGAGCAGCTGCTTCCCCTCATTTACTCGGTTTGCGTCCATCTTCTTCCGACCAACTGTTTCGAAGGAGTTTTGCGAAAACTGGGAGGCTGGTGTAAAATCTGGGAGACTGGCACATAAAATCAGTGTGTGGTACGAAATATCATGTAGTGGTACAAAAACAAATCCCAAGATTCCACGTAAAATGCCGCCAAATCTCGATGGGATTACGCGTTGTCAAGCGGTTTTTCGCGCAGGGCCAGAGGAAATTTCGTGCACAAGAGCTCAAAGCTTATCACGCTAAAAAAAATTTATGGCGCATGGTACCCACGGCAGAATTTAAAGGCTCATCCTGGTCTCTACACCCACACAAAAAGAGGATTCCACGCCTGGCTGAGTTATTGTGTGCCACTTCAAATTTTTGCACATAGGTGACCCACAAAACCCTGAACTTCGGCGTTTCCCTCAGAATCTGATCGTTGTGACCCCTCGCTGATCCAATTCCGAGGGTGTGAATTTGTAGACACCTAAAAGTTCTTAAGTGTTGGAGAACGTTTCAAAATGACAAAGAGAATTCATATTTGGACCTAGAGACCTGGTCTGGGGGCCTGGAGGTGTTGCACGAAAAAAGGGTGAAGTATGCGAATGAATCTGTATTGCACGGAATGTCACAAGATTCGTGAAGAGTCACAGTGCCGGCGCGAAGTAAATTTCACACTCATGCCCTGTGCGGTTGGAATTTCGCTCCTCCATCTCTGTGGCGCAATAATTTCATGCCGACCTGTATTCCATGCCCCCGGTCACCTATAAATTGAAGGTGACCTACTTACTTTTCGTGGAGGAAGAATCTGAACCGGATCTCATGTGCGTAATCGGCATTGTGCATGCGCACAATATGGCCTTTAGGTACGGTTCTTTTCGTGCCCTGTTGCCCCAAGGTCCGCCTTTGTATGAGATCCCCTTTGGCTTAGACTGAATCCCAACTACTTCGAGGTCTTCCCCTTGCGCAAAATCACTTCCATTGTGCACAGGCCGACCAATTCCATGCAATTACTTTTATTGTGCGTAGCCTATACCACTTGCGCGCAATTCAAACTTTTTGCGCGCTATCCTCTTAGTCACGCGCAAAACCTCATCCCTCTTAATTCACGTAGTCATCATAGATTTTGTGCCAACCCAAGGTTTTTCTCGTAGGGTCCCCTTATTTCACGCACTCCTCAAGGGCTGCACGAAATTCCTCGGGGCCCTTAACCTCAGTGCTCCCCGGGTGCCCCCCTTGTGCGAGTTCCCAATGCCATTATTCTGGGTTCCATTCGCAGGTGTCTTGTGCACCCCGGGCATCCGTGTCATACATTTTTTTCTCGTACGACCATCTAGGCTTGTACGAAATAAATTCAAAGTCCCTTGTAAAATTCTTCATGTTGCGTTGCTTCGCCTCATGCTTCTTCGCATAGGCACACTAAGGGCTATTGCTTCTTCACATAGCCATGCTAATGTGGACCCCTCGATGGTTCGCTCCGCAACAAACCCTCACCACGGCCTTGCTGATGCCTTCCCTTCTACAAGGGGTAGAGGGTACTAGTCATGTAAGTCCTAAGGGTGGGGAGTGAACCCACCTCGTCCGAGCTGCAGGACGTTAAACGGCCAAGAAACATCGTCCCCAAAACATGACATTAAACTGTGACCTAGCCCCGTGCCTCGCACACAAGGTCCCCCCACCTTGGAAATTCTCCACACCCACTCGTTTCCACGGGTATGGGGTCATCCCTCACAAGGGGTGATATCCTCCTTATCAGAGGGGCATTTGTCTGCGGGGAAGGGAAGCCACCTTGGTGTAAGCCCCTATCCTTTCTTGCAGGAGGCAGCTCCCCTGTTCCACCCCACTCCCTCGGCACCAAAGCCAACAAAGGGCGTGGTGGGGAACAGTGCTCCTCCTTTCATCTTCGGTCCCCAAGGCTAGCAGAAGGTGTAATATGGAATGGGGCTCCGCCTTTCTTTGGTACCAAATCCCTCTCCCGCTATTCTTTTTCGCCCATGGGCCTCCATCATGAAGTAATCCCCGACACCTTGGGCCGCTCAACGCATAAGACCCTCCTCATTTCTCACAGATGCACCCTTCACGACGTGATCGTAAGGTCTCTTTTGCCTCTTGTTTCTCACACCGATCATGACTCTTGTGAGATTAGAGTGAGCACCGAAAATGGTAAACCTTGGGTCACCTCAGAGCGTAATCCCCACATGCCTTTGTCCGAGCTGCAAGACGGTAAACTGCCAAACACCATCATCTCACACGACGTTAAACTATACACCTGATCTACGGGGACTTTGATATATGCTAAGGCATGGTACATAGGAAGCCTCCACGAGGATCAAGCCCCACCACTTTGGGCCACCTCAGAGAGTAAACACCAATCCATCCCGGACTATGAGGACTTTGATCCATGCTAAGGCATGGAATGTATAAAGCCTCTAAAAGGTTCAAGCCCCGCCACAATGGGCCGCCTCGGAGTGTAAGCCCCAATCCATCTTGAACTATGGGTAATTTGATCTGTTCTAAGGAATGGTATGTAGGAAGCCTCCACGAGGTTCAATCCCCACCACCTTGGGCCTCCTCAGAGTGTAAGCCCCAATGGCATGGTACGTAGGAAGCCACCATGAAGTTCAAGCCCACCACCCATTGGTTTCGACCCCATTCATGTCAGTTCACCAACACCTTGGTCCACCTTAGAGTGTAATCCCCATTCCATCCTGAACTATGGGGACTTTGGTCCGTGCTAAGGCATGGTACGTAGGAAGCCTCCACGAGGTTCAATCCCCAACATCATGGGTCACCTCATTGTGTATGCCCCATTCCATCCCAAACTATGGGGACTTTGATCCATGCTAAGGCATGGTACGTAGGAGGCATCCATGAGGTTTAAGCCCCACCACCATGGTCCACCTAAGAGTGTAAGACACAATACATCCCGAACTACGGGGACTTTGATCTATGCTAAGTCATGATACATAGGAAGCCTCCACGAGGTCCAAGCCCCGCCACTTTGGTCCGCCTTAGAGTGTAAGTCCCAATCCATCCCGAACTATGGGGACTTTGGTCCATTCCAAAGAATGGTACGTAAGAAGCCTCCACGAGTTTCAAGACCCAACACCTTAGGCCACCTCAGAGTGTAAGCCCCAATCTATCCCTAACTACGGGGACTTTGATTCATGCTAAGGCATGGTACGTAGGAAGCCTCTACGAGGTTCAAGCGCCACCACCTTAGGCCGCCTTAGAGTGTATGCCACATTCAATCGAACTACATGGACTTTGATATGTGCTAAGGCATGGTACGTAGGAAGCATCCACAAGGTTCAAGCCCACCACCTAGTCATTCCAACCTCATTCATGTCGGTTCCCCATCACCATGGGCCACCTTAGAGTATAATCCCCATACCCGTCCCGCATGACGTTAAACTGTATTCTCCATCTGAACTATGTGGTCTTTGATTCCCTGCAATAGGGATACGTAGGAAACCTTCACGAGGTTCAACCCCAACACCAATGTCTCATCCTGATCTCTCCCTTAAGCCCATGTGTCTCAGGAGGCTCATGCCCTAACCCGAGGGTTCCACTTCCTCTGGGTCCCATCCTTGCGTCCATTCTCGCGGGTCACCTCCTCAGGTGTCCCTTCATTCCATAGAACTATGCGGACTTTGATTCCCCACCACGGGGATACGTAGGAAGTCTCTTCGAGGCTCAATCCCAAATCTGTCTTCCATCCAGTTCCTTACATGGGCAGCCACATCCTAGTGAGATCATTCCACCTCATACTTCATTCCATTTAACAGCATTCGGGAATCCACCCACGTGTTGGCCCCAATATTGGGGTTCCCTCTAGGGGGTTCCTCAATCTGATCCACTGTAATCAGTGTTCTGATCAGTCTCCTCTGACTCCATTGGACATTAAACTTGCGGTATACCTTGTGTTAAACATGGGAAGCTGAGGAAAACCTCAGATACATGCCTATAGAATAAAATTCCCCACATTCGATGTGGGATGCCTCGGGCTTCCGCACCCCCAAGAAGCCATGTGATAAGGGAAAGAAGACAGACATGACAATTCCCTAGCATCAAGACACACCAGTGATGCCCCAATGTGACTACTCTTCTTACCGAATGATGATGCACAGATCGGACCCCTTGGAAGGTCCTGACAGAAGCGGCGTAATTAACTGGTGTCCATGAAGATATGGCACCGGGAAGAGCTTCACGAACTACGTCTTAAATCTTTGAGGCAGACCCGGAGTAGGTGATGAGCTCCAAGGAGGAATCCACAAGAAGGAAGAAACAACATCCCATCATCCCGTTTCGATTGAGGAGCAGACATCCCGGAATAAGGAACGAATGTCGCCCGCCTTTGGAATGTAGGAATGCAGGGTAACATCAGTGTGTCCTCTGCGTGATGGATGTGCGTGCCCCGAAGAAAGCATCGGAAACAATAATGAATCACATGATATAAATATGAATTTATTATCAGAGAACGACATAGAAGCTCATTGTTTTCCAAAGAATGTTTGGTTGAATATTGAATCAATATCTCCCACGATATTGTTGTTTATTAAATAATATTGGATTTTTTTATTGGTACAACCAAATAGTATTCTCATAGGATTAATCTATAACTAGAAATGAAATATTTTGAATTACATTATTTTCTGAAGATGTTTCATCTATGTATGTTAAATGTTCACATGTTATGTTTTTGGATGAATTGAATTTAAGTGTGATTATTTATTTACATTACCTTAATGTTTATTAATATATGATATTGGATTGGATATTGTCTGCATCACATTAAGAATTTGAATTTTTTAAGGGGATCATGCAATTGGTGATTATTAGAAGAAGAAGATAATATTGGAATTTAAATTTCACATTCCATTAATTTTTTTATTTTCCTTTAATTAAAAATTTATTCCAACTATGACTTACCTTGATTAATTTCTCAATACCACACTTGCGGGGGTTGGACTGAACCATGTGAGTTAGCTATCCTATAATTTTTGAAATCGTATCATTATGCCCAAGAATGTGAAGGTATTGGTGGGAATTCATAGCACCCATAGGGAGGGAGTATGAGAGGGAACATATGTGTTCTTAATGTGAGTGCATATAAGGGTTCCACCGGTGGGACCAGTCGTGGGAGTGAAATGAATTAGTGATGGGTTTGTTTGAGTTTGTGTGTCTGGGTGCTAACCTCGATGCTAGATTGAGGGGTGGATTAAATGGGGTGTTTTATTAAGCATTGTTTTACTGATGAAATAATATGAAGTGTTATTGTGGAATAGGGGATATTGTTCCTATGATAAATATCCTACCAATATATCATGATCTATCTGATTGCATTCATCTCTATCATATAATGTATCCCACACATCATATATTTAATTAATTTTATCTACAACCTCATGAAATTTGATGTACATGAATGCACACTCGATAGTAGAGGAAATCCCATAGAAGGCAATCTACAGTGATGAATCCACATGCTCAATCAACACAAGTAAATTCTTAAAATCATTGTTTTTTAGGCATGTGATGCTATGTAAAATGAATTAAAACTATGAGAAGAAGAATATTCCAGGTGAAGAATAGAGATATCATAATAACGCCCACAATATCTTGTGAAGAGGAATGTATAAACGACTCTCTGGCCATAGATCTCCTTGGTAGCATTATCGTATATCCACCATGGTGTTACATGATCCAGCAAGGATAATCATGTGATCACCTATCATCTTAAATGTCACATGAAGAGGCTAAAGGTATTTACATTCAAAATCTATAACAGTTTCCGTTAACATTGATGGTATTAATATGTTGTGTTAAATTATCATAAATCAAAAAGGTGAGTTTATGGTTCTGTATTAGCAAAAAATACAGAGCTCTGTTGTTGAGAGAAGATGATGATATTTTTTATGAGCCCTATGAAAATAGAGACCTATATTCAGTTATTTATGAACTAGTTTTTCAGAACTATTATCATATAATAACTTCACATTAAGGAAAAAATACCGGATGAATCATTTTTTATGGAGACAAAAAGAGTTCCCTTATATTTGAATAATGAAAATAATATTATATCTTTATCCTTAATTGGTTAAAATGAGATTAAAAGTCCCATGAAACTATCATGATACATGAATAAGAAGGAGTGTATCTCATGTGCTTTTATACGTGAAGAAGTGGGTTGATCTTCTCTAAGTTATTACATGATTTACTTTTCTTAAGTGAATCCAGATATCATGTACTATGTATACAGGAATAACTCTTGAGGTCACATGACACGATACCATTTTTGTGAAGTGGACATTCTGTGATACTGAGTTCATTTTGTATTGTGATGGAAATTGAATGACAAGTCCTTCCATGGGTCTTCTCATGCATGATGGTTTGATAAGATTTCACCACATGAAATACTTGTTTAATATTAAAAAAAATATTGTTGTGTAAATCCATGCATGAAATTACACATTTTAAATGAATATATATTTCTTTGAATACATCCAATATAAAAGGTAAATTCATTATTTGGGCCTCTAAGGGTTGTTCTAATAATAAATAAGGTCATCTCACATATTTCATACATGTTAAACATTATACACGTGTGAGATATTGTTGCAATTCAATACATTTCACATTTTCTATGATTGCATGAAGATAAATTTATAATTTGATACTATAATTTGTTATATTATACTGTTCGTTGAAGATACAATGAAGAAGAAGAACTGTTGGAGACCATATTGATATATACCAATAACAATTTAGGAAAATTATATTTATAAGAACACCCATCTAGAACATTTTCATATAGTTACGAATGAATAATAAGAAGATAAAACCTCTATATTGATGAAAAATTTGATGTTGATAAAATAATTTCAATGAAATAGAGGAAAAAACTTGATTTTTATAGTCAAAATAAGTGGACGAAAATTCATTAGAGGCTAGAGAGGAAGACTTGTTCTAAAATAATTATCCCCTTATGTGGGATATGCTGATATCCTATAATATAGTGCTTTAAACACAATTCTTTCATTGTATGTTATTGTTGTTAAGAAAATTGTTTATGGATATCCCCAATATCATTATTTTACTGATAATAAAAGTGAGGTGTTTTATAGGAGGGATTGTACCATCGTACACTGAGCATGTAGTCATCCATTCTATAGGTGGATTTTGTAAAAAATGAGGGTGTTTTTATGATTTTTTGTTATGTAAGTAGGATTTTTAAGCAAATATGAATATGATAAGATAAAACTTCTTTGTATAAGTAATATAGATATAAAAAGGGGTAAAACATTTAATGTGATGAAAATTTACCCAATACGGATTCACCCCCTCTTAGTGGGCTCATCAAAAATTTATCCTAATAATTGGTATCATAAGTACATGTCACACCTCTGATTATATTTTCAAATTTTCATATTATTTCATATTTTAATTCTCTTATCTTTTATGAATGGAATGAAATCTTGGAGGATTTAAATGTTTTTTAGATTAGTATCAATCTTAGACAATAGTTTTTAAGAACGTAATAAATAAATAATTCATAAGTGGAAAATGACATCCCTCTCGGTTAATAGGGAACAAGAATAAATTATCTAATGTTTAGATTTTTATAAAAAAAATGTCTAACATTGAAGGATAAGATCTATTTGATTATTAAACTACCATATATAAGGAAAATAATTCTACCTATTGTAGTTCTTCATCCTTACATATAGATGTGGTGAAAAATCTCTTACCTAAATTTCCCCCCGTAAGGTACCAGAATTAGTAGGAGTGATCACATGTCAGAAGATTCATTGGTGAATCAACAACTACAATGAATGATATACATAACAAATTCCATATGATATAGTAACTATTATATTTTACTCATTAAAAGGAACACTACAATAGATCACTAAGATTGACGATAATTTAGAGGACTTGGGGAAATATTTTTAATAAACAATGAAATCAAGTATTAGTATTTCAAAAAATAGAGCCAAAGAAGTATATAATGTGGAATATGAGGATAGGTATGCTATTTTTATTATTAGTGTATAAATAAAATTCATGATAAATAATACTCCACTTATGAATTTAAATTTATTTTTTCTGAATTATAGGGAAATTATATATAACTATCATTGATGTCAAGAAGGATCAACTTTATGATAAATTAAAAAAATCAAGGAAATCACACATTGTTGAAAGAAAAATATAAAATGAATTATTAGGAAGCTATAATGATCAAGAAATAATTTTTAAGATATTATAATTTTATTGGTGTATGATAAGTCCATCCTAAAATTTAGGTGTCTTGATCTTGGAATAAAACTAAAAACATGAAAAAAAAATTCAGGTTGAGTTATCATAACAAGTTGAAAAAATATTTATTACATATGGATTTGTAGCCAAAAAATGTTTATTGATTAAGAATATCCTAACAGGAGTCCAACTGGTGGAAGAAATTGATGGATATCACTAAATGATAAATCTAATATAGTCTCTAAAATATGTATTATCATTGTAAATATTTATTGTACTAATTACAGTTCTATGTGTTGTGTGAGATAAAATCCAAAACTTTTCCAACATGGGTCAAGAAAGTAAATGAAGATATCACTACTACATATTTAGTAATGTAATATAATAATATACGGAATTATTCCCAAAAGAATCCCCAAAGAATAATAAAAGTAAATAAATAAATAAAGCATGTCAATTTAGTAAAAATGATATTCAAAATAAGAGATATTAATTTATATACAACTATTGGTGTTATGGATGATTTGAGAGAATGAAACCAGCGTGTTATCTTAACATTTAAGGGTATAAATTCAATGGAATTCTAAATCAAGGGGGAAAATTACAGATGAAGAAAATACCATAGATGTAATGTAATAATATAACATTTATAAAAAGATTTGATAGTTTAAGGGAATGTGTGGTAATTACAATGGAAGTGTTCCCTGCGAAGAGGTATGAAAATATAAATCATTCATGTATTCTACTAAAACAATTCAAAATAAAATACCATAAGTGACATGTAGTATATATAATCCAAACAAGTAAAATAATGAGGAAATCTATTCAAAAACATTCTCAAGATGCCTTAAAATAATATAGGAATGTCAAACTTGAGTAATAAACATATTAAGTTTAAAAGGAGTACTAAACCAAATAATATAAGCTTCTTATATTGTTAAATAAGAGGCCACAACATGGATCACTATAAATAATACATGGATATTACAATATAAGGATAAAAGGTCAAGGAAAAATTAAACTATCATGATATAAAAATAAATGGACTGAATTTTTACATAGAAAACTTGTGAATCCATGTAGATATTAAAATAATATTGTGAATTTTCTAAATGAAATACTTGTATTTTTTCTAGATAATATGAAATGAGTAATAAAATTTAATGAAGAGAAAGAAAATGAGAAATATAAATGAAAACAATATATTTCATATGATAAATCTTAATTTCATGAGACATTGTTAGAAAATGATTAATATAAAATTTGAGAATTACTATCTGGAATGTTTAAAAGGCTAAAACCTCTTTGAAAATTTATTTATCATAACTCCATCTTCAAAATATATATAGAAAATATATAGAAATAACCGAGTGATGATTTAGCATGAATGGTGAGTGTTAAAAATAAAAATACACAAAAAATTTCTACCAAATATGTTAGGACATCATGTTGTGAATACCATCCATGAAATTTAGAAAACATTTATTGAAGATGTACCCCTCACATGGGGTAATCATAGGAGAACTGAACTATTGATTATATTGTTAAACCTACAAGATTTAATTTTTATTCCAATCTAAATATAAGTCACCATCAATATTTTGATTTGTCTACAGATATCATTTATATTATTTATTATAAAAAAAATTAGATATTGAACTAGATGAAGATGATCAAGTTATCTTAACAAGTCAACAAATTTTAAGTCACCATCATGAATGAGATAAATAATTTAATTAAAATTTATTGGAATTTAGAAGAACATTTAATTTTAAGATATGACATGATGAAGATATATTAGAGATTATCCCTTAAAGGGGAGTATTTGAAAAATTTTCCTAGCATTATATTTCTTTAAAATTTTATACCTTCATAAGGAACTTATATAGAAATTCATTGATATGTTCTACATTACTACTCTCTTATCCCTATTCAAAAATTAAAAATAATCTATGAACATCAGGGATATAATTTGAATAAATTAATGAAATTTTCAAATAAAATTTTTTTGAAGATTTTTCAAGACTAAATTCAAGATCCTAACGTGATAAGTATACATGAATGTATTTAATCTATGTGTTGAGATAATCATTGTAATTTCATGTTTCATTTTCGTTCAGAATATTTTTCCCAACAAGTGGTATCCGTAAATTTTAAATTTTAATTTCTTGAAATGGTTTTATTCTATCACTATCAACCATGAAATAATTGAATAGACTTCAAAGTAGGTTAAAATTTATTCTACATTAGCTGGTATCAAAGTCTTAGCTAAGAGTGTTCAACATTGATCTAAAAATAGATCTTGTTGTTTTATACACTGATAATTGCTGACGTAAATATATAGTGGTGTAATTTATAGAACAATGAATAAGAAAGTAATAACTTTGTCATATCTCTTGTACACTGTAATTTTCATTAGTAAGGGGAAGATTAAAAAATCAAGCAAGGAGAGAATAATTAAGATAACATATTTAAATACTATTTTCTATAGTGACGTTGTAAACAAATAAAAAAGGGTGTATAGATGATCCTACATAATTTTTAGGTTTTATTTTTCTTTATTTTTTTAACTGGTTATGAATTATATGATGTTAATCTGAATTCAATAAAGCAGAATATTTTGAATGTTCATTAGTGTTCCTACGAATGTTTGGTTGATTATAAAAAATATTTTTATGATGAAACTATATTTGAATAATGAATATTGGATGTGTTGATTAGTACTGTGAAATATTATTCTCAGGAAAACTATTTATAATTAGAAAATAAATATTTATATAGAGTTGTTTTGAAGAAGTGTTATCCATGGATGATCAATGGTCACATGTTACATTTTGGGATGCGGTGGATTTATGTGTGAAAAATTAAGAACTAGCGTTTAATGTTTAATAATGTATTCTAATGGGTCACACATTTTCCATATCACTTTAATAATTATAAATGAAATTAAAGGTGATTTTACACTATATTATGATTAAAAAAATAATATAAATTTTAAATTTAAATTTCATATTCCATGAATTGTATTGAATCATTTTTTAAGAAAGATTGAAAACCACGACATCCCTTATAGGCCATCTTAATCACAAACTTGTGGGTACTAGATTTAAGAAAATGGGAAAGGTAACCTACATGTACATTAATTTCAAAAATATTCCAATACATGGGGAGGAGATAGTTGTCACACATAGCACCCACGGGGAGTGTGTTTGTTTGTGAACAAGGTGATTTCAAAGGGGGTGCCACCCATGGGACCATGAAAGGGTGTGGTGTGGATTAGTGATGGGTGTGTGTGAGTTAGTGTGTATGGGTTCCAACACTATTTCCATATTGATATGTGATTAAAATGTGAAGTATTATCAATTGTGGATCGGGAAAAGAAATGATTTATGTGATATCCACAAAATGGGTTACTATTCATGCATTAAAAACATACAAATATATTATATGTTATTTGATCATGTGAATATCCACCATTTTATAGATCCCATGAATCACATATTGAATTGGTTACATCAACATCCTCTAGACCTTAGATTTACATGTAGGTATACTTGATACAAATTAAAATCGCATAAATGGAAAAATCTAGTGACAAATCCTCATGATTGATCGATTGAATTTCATGCGTATAATATTTTACATTAACACATGTGATTATTCATAAGATATATTTAAACAAGTGATAATAAGAATTTTTTAGGTAAATATTAGTGTCATAATAAGAAAATCCACAATATAATGTAAATTGGAACATATGCAAGAAGCTTTTATAGTTGATAACCTTGGTTGCATGATCGTCTATCAACTGATGTGTTGCGTGATCAAGTAAAGATGATCACATGACCAATTATCATCTAATTATTGAAATCAAGAGACTTACCATTCTAATATTTGAAATCATTAATATCTTCCTTGAGCCTTGTAGGTGTTAATAAAATGAATTGAGTCTCTATAAAACATTAAAGAGATTTTGTAGTACTTTATCCTATATAAATAAAGGGTTTTATGCCAATAGAAGATGATAACTTATTTTGAGAGCCCTATTCAAATAGAGGGTCAACATTAGTTCCACAGAAACTAGTTTTTGTGAAGTGTTCTCATGTTATTAATTAATGTAATGGAAAATATCTCATTATTGATTCATATAAACCATAATTATGTGATTGTTGTTTTTTGGAGATAATATAAAAATATATTCATGTTTAGTTCATATGAAGGGGAATAAATATCTCACTAAAAAATCATGTAACATGAAGAAGTCGTGTATCCTAATTTATTTTTTATGTAAAGAATATGTTCGTTCCTTTCTAAGAGATAATGTGAAGTCTTTACATGAATTGAATCCATCCATCACAAACATTGTATAATCGTAGAACTCTAGAGTTCAAGAAACACCAATGTATTTTCATGAATTTGAAGGTCTAAGATACTGATAAATTTCTATCATATGAAATAAATTAAAGGATAAGGCCCTGTATGCGTTGGCATAAGAATTATGCTCTTATAATTACTCACCACATGAAAAATTGATTGAATATTAAAATTGTGTTTAAAAATCCTTATTAAATAAATTCATTAATTAACTCATATTTAAGTAAATATATATAATAGTGTATACATCAAATAAAAAATAAACATTAGTTATACATCCCCATGTTTTTTTGATAGATAATAAATACAATGGGCTAAATAATTCCATGTATGATACACGTTATCAATGATTGGGATATTTTTTAGATTCAATGAATGTCACAAACTACATGGTTTTTTAATATAAATTTATAATATGATACTATAATTCAATATATAATATTTTATTTGAAGTAGAAAAGT
This sequence comes from Viscum album, assembly GCA_963277665.1. Lineage (NCBI taxonomy): Eukaryota > Viridiplantae > Streptophyta > Magnoliopsida > Santalales > Viscaceae > Viscum > Viscum album. The sequence continues at coordinate 912,398,613 of OY728143.1, read as the reverse complement.
GAAATAAGAGTTAGTGTCCAATTTTACATCTACTAATAACCATTTATGTCAAATAAGAATTCTAATATTTCTAGTACACAAGATTTTAATATTATTATTAATGAAGAAAAATGAGATAAAACATCTCGATTAATGAATAATTTGATTCATCCCCTTGATTCCAATGAAATATAGGTATCCAATTTATTTCTACAATCAATGGAGGTTGATCAGAATTAATCTTAGTCTAGAGAATAATCCTTATTCTACACTTTTGATCACTTTCAGAGGGACATGTCAATATACAGAAATATTGTGATTCAAAGATATAATTTCCATTATACCTGGTTTGTGCTGGGAAAATTAGTTTAATTACATATAATTTCTTGTGTTTTTATTGATAATAAAATAGAATTTACACATGATTTTTATAATAACCATCATACACTAGGGAAGTACTAATTCACATTGTAATTTAACTTAATAAAAATAACTTATTGTTCATTATGCATTATTCTTTTTTGTGCATGAATACTAACAAAAGGGAAAGAAGATAAGGGAATAATCCACTGAATATAAGAATTGTGAATTAGAAGTGTTAAATTTTTTGAAGTGATAAAAATTCATCTTGTGCTAATTCATTCACTCCTCTTAGGGTTTTGATCCAAAAATGATCCCAACACTTACCCACATATAATAAGTGGTTCCTTATTTGTTGAAAATCATGGTACTGATATAAAAACTAGATATAATTAGGATTAGGCACCCATATAGAATATCAACCTTAAAAACTCTAATTTTCAGATTATTATATTGATATTGATTTAATTTTTCAAGGTTATTTTATATTTTGTAGGGGATCAAATCATATTTATTTAAATAGGTTAATTTTTAAAATAATTTTTTTTCAATACCAATACCATTGATTCGACCCCCATACTTAGTGATACACATATTCCTTGGGAATACCATGTGGAATCCAATATTTGTGTACCCCTATATTAAATCATTGAGTATCTTGATATGGATAAAATAAATTCAATTATTAGAAGTTATGTTCCTACCTTTAATTTTAATGACAACTATGGCCAAAAGAGTGATATATGATTCTATATATATTCATTTGTCCTAAAAGTGGTGGATATATAAAAAATAGACATCCACTTATCAAAAAATATTCATATCTTCCATTTGTTGATAATAAGAATTTGTATGTTTTTGGAAAATAAAAAAACTTAATTCTTATATCCTTATCAGATAACATATACTCCAAATTGATGGGACTTCAATCTGTAAAAGAAATATTTTACATGACTGAATGCAGTTTTTAAGGAAAGGTAAATTTTTTAAAATCCACAATGAAAAAATAAATGAATATATTTTATGAATGCAGAAGGCATAAAGATGTAATCATATATGGATACTTAATAGGATTCAATGAAATGATATAAAACATCAGAGGCTTTAGAAAAAATAAAGAAGTCTCTACTATTGAGATGAAAATGATTTCAATTTTCCCAGATTTTTTCATCCTAAAATTATTTTAGTGGAAGATAGATAATATCTTAACCATAATGTAATAGAAATTATTCTCATTATATATTAATTAAGAAAGGATATTGGCCATAAAATCAATGTTAAAGAGTAAATTGCATTTGAATACATAAGGAAACTAAAAATTAAAGACGAAATGGTTATAGAGTCAAGTGATTTTGATAAATAATAAGAAAGAGATAATGGTTATAATAGATTAATGTCTCTTATCATAAATAATATTATAAAATTTACAGGAAAATAAAATTGAAAAATTCAAATCAATTGTTTTAATTATAATGAAATTGAGATAATTTCCATTAATTTTCCAAAAGGATGAGAGTGGAGAGTATAAATATTATTATCAAAATGTGAACCATGAAAGGAATAAATATGGTTCAAATTTAATAGAATTTAAAGGATCTTTTTAGAATAAAAAGAAAATTACAATAAGAAAAAGAATAAGTTTTATGAGTAATGAGGAAGAGGATAATGTTTCTTCAAGTAGTAAATATGAAGAAGAAACTATTATAAAATTGAATGAAATTCATGGCCCATGTAGAGAAGCTTGAATAATCATATATATGTGAGGAATAAGAAGGTGATATAACTAATATAGAGAACATAAACATATAAAAAATGGAATAATTTTTTTAGTACAGTAATATTATTATGAATAAAATAAATTTTTAAAAAGTAGATGGGATAAAAAATAATTATACATAATACATTATTAAGAATCTTTCTATGGATATTTTTTAAATTAGAAACCATAAGAGAAAAGATTATTAACAATGAAATATGTTGAAAATTAATAATCTGAAATGAATACTAAAAGATAAATATGTAAACAAGAGACAATCAAAATTTACTGATGATGAAAATTTATTGAAGAAAAATAAGAAGGTCCTTAATAAATAAGGAGAATTCAATATTAAGCCATCAAAAGAACCTAAGAAAATAATATCATAGAAATAGGTTAAATATTCAACAAAAAATTAATAATTTAATTCTATTTAAACTAATAATGATAATTTAAATTCTAATTGTTGACAAATGTGAGCTGAGAAAAATGTTAATAAAAACTCTTATATATTAAATAATTGAAGGAGTGTGTTATGAATAAAATCTTCTATGAGGTAGAAGAAAAAAACACTTGGGTGAACATAAGAGATAAAAGTCTTAACAAGATTTATTTTATCATGGAAGTCCAATATTAAGGGGTACCAATGATGATGTGGTATTTTTACAAAAAAAACATATTCATGTTGGTATTATATGAATATTATATTGAGAAATAATGGTGAAAGAGGGATAAATATGAAGATGACAATAAATTATTTACAAAAAAGTATGTTGTGAGTAGAAAACCAAAAAAATCAAATATAATATAATTGAGTGTTTAGAGGAAATATGAGTAATATGTGACAAATAGTGTCACTATGTTGGGGAATTTATTAGAAACCACAATGTATATCATTCATATAGGGAAAAATAGAAATAAATAAAAGACATAAAATTGGAAAAAAATTATTATTATTAATGTCACATGGAATCATGATTGAAAGGTAATCCATGGATTCATGAATATGGATTTTCCTTACACATATCTAATGACACATAAATGTTTCACGAAACAAAAAAAATAAAAAAAGTGTAGGGGAAGTGAAATTTTTCAATAATAGTTATCTAATAATTAATGTTGTTGGAAATGTAGATATTGAATTAGAGCCTCATAAATAAAGAGATGGCCTCTGTGTGGTATGGCTTAAACACATTCTCATAAGTGTGAGACAATTTCTAGGTAATGAGAATGATGGTTTCATAAAGTAAAATTAATTAATCATCAAGAAATTCTTTGAAGGAATATTAACCTCCACAGGGCAGAGAATGTGTAGCAGACCCCGATTCAAGAACATAACCTTTTATTTATGTATTTTAAGTACATATAATGTTTGTGTTATGTTTTATAAGGTAAATAAGATTTTTTTTTTTGATAATTTTAATTCATTATAGAAGTTAATGGTTAAGATAAATCATGAATAAACATAATGAAACCATTAAAGGAAAAACATAGAGCACTCGACATATGAACGACTATCACACTGTTTGAACAAACCATACAGATTCCCTGGATAAACCATGTAGAACTGTATAGTGGAGAAACACATATTTAGAGCATTTTTTTTCTAAACATACAATCCAAACATATGATGGGTGTTTTTACACTGTAGATCATGCACGGTTATCGCACGTTTTGACTATCTATGGGCCCTAACTATGCATTTTGAAATTTTAGATATTAAAATTGAGGATCTAATTTTATTTTCCTAATTAACAACATATTTTTCCCTTAATAATCCATTAAAAATAATTAATTTTCCACCCAAGTATGGAGGGGTGACTTCCTTTGATTATAAAGAATTTTCTTGGTGATCTAATGTTTGTTGGAGATATAGATTCCCGGGTATGTTATTATTCTTCATCATTTTCCATTGATCTCTTCTTCTACTCTCTCTTGTAACCATATATCTAATCCATTGAGAATAGATCCAGGTTCCCGGATGGATTTCATGATGAGATCACAATGAATTTGTTTAGTGGGATAGTATTTATGTTTGGTTTTAGAAGATATAAGCTGAGATGTAGAAGTTTTTATGTAGTTATTTTTTTATTCTAAATTTTTTGAGGTAGGTGGATTATCTCTAAATTCCACACGATTTGAAAATTAAGGATTTTTTTTCAAATTAATTAAATTTCTTGAAATTGTTTTGTAATTCATGGTGTTATTTAAAGTAAAATATCAATGGAGTTAGGGTTTTTGAAATCATGGGAATTTGATGAATTTTTGGAAAAACTCATTGTTTATAATTTTAAAATTGTTGTTTCAAAATAATGGTTGGTATGATGAATGTAATGTATTTGATGAAAATAATTTAGAACAAAGAAATGATTTTATTTAAATGGGTTTACATGATTTGGGAATAAAGATTGTGTATTAGTTAAATGTGATGGTTTTTTTGTCATGAAGTACCACCATCAAAGGGATGGAGTATGGACGTGAAGTTCCACCATTAATGGAAACATCGATATTTTCTGTGTGTGACTATGTTTTTTGTGAATGTGTGTATACCATGATAAGTATATTACAAATCATAAATTCAGAAATTTTTTAAAGGATTCATTAGTTTATTACTTGAAAATTGATTTTGAAAGCTAGTTGATGCTGACATTAAAAAACTAATTAATGGATTATTTATAAACTATTTTTATTTCATAAATAGTTTATCAAATTTGATAAAAGGTTTTATCATAGTGGAATGGGTTTTTAAGTCAATGGGAAAATCCCACTATGTTTAGACTCACCCCCTCCTTGAGAACTATTTTTTTTCATTTGTCATTAGTTGAGACACAGGTAAAGGAAAGGTATCCTAGTTCTTTAGTGATGCTTCTTGATACCTTAGAATAGGCATCTGGGTTTGGATCCTTGAGTAATTGGGTAGGGTCTAGTTAGATTTATTTTTGTGTATTTTTATTTTTGGTCACTTGATTTCAATTTTTACTCTAATATGTTTTTTTGGTTGAGTTGTATATTTTTGTACTCATGCATCATATAGTGGTTTGACAGTTATGGTTACCAGGGTTTGGTTTTTTTCTTTTTAAAATGGAAAATTTCCCCACAATTGTTTTTAATCCCATGGAATTTATTCCCACACTTTTGTACATTGTGGTTTTCACCTAATTCATGTAACACAGACCCACAACTTCTCAATCCAATGTGGGGGGTAGGGGTTATAAATTGTATCATCCTATTTGGTCTTCTAGTTATAAGGGGTATAAATTGTTGAGTATTTATTTTGGGTTTGTATTAGGGAGTAGGATTATCAATATATAAAACTTAGATAATAAAACAATCATAGTAAACATATTTATGTTGAACATCATGTTACTAGTGAGTTTGGTAAATATGTTTTTTCAGAAATTTCTAAGATTTGTCACCTAATCCTCATGTGATTATCTAATGATAATAGTATAACATTCAATGATAGTAATGACATACTATATGTTTTTCAAAGTACATTTTCATTAATTATTTACGGTTGGGTTTAAATATGTTTATTTTTAAAAATAATTAAAATGGATTTATATTCAAAAAGGATGGTGGAATTTCCAAAAAAAATGTTTTAAAACAATTAGTTGTTGAATTTTTTGAAATCCTTATTATTATATATGTGATGTGGTAAATTTTGAATAGCTAAATAATAAGTTTCTAGTGAGTGACAATAAATATAGTTTTTTTATAACTAATGGAATAGGGTAGTCAGTATAGAAAATAACCTGAATAGGTTGTTGAAAATGAGGTTACACCTAAGCCAAAGGTGAACCATTATTTGTTATAGAGTTTTGTCTTGGGTTTTATGTTCATTGATGGAAGGAATGTAATGGATAAACCAAGGAAATGGGATCGTTTTTTTCACTTCTAAAAGTATAATACACCCATATTTTGGCGAGACTAAAATATGAAAAATAATATGTGTGGATAAATAGAATGAGTAAAATCATGAATTCCCTTAGCACACTAACAGAGATGAAAGTGAAGTTAAAAACATATATTTTAGAAGATATATCATGATAGTGGTGGGATTTAGTAGTTCAGAATAAATTGGACCAATTAATTTCATGGGAGGACTTTGAAGAATTGTTTAAGATTCAATTTTATCCTCATACATTCCAAGATGAAAGAACAACTGACTTCTTCAATTTGAACCAAGGGAACCTCATAGTGATAGAGTATGTAGTTAAAGTTAGGAATTTAGTATGCTTCTCACCTGAAGTTTCAAGTGCTTCATTGAAGGCATGGGATTTTTAATCTGGATTAAGGAAAGAGATTCACTCAATTATTATTTTTTCTTTGTATATCAAATTATTAAAATATGGTTAGTATAGAAATAGTTGTATAAAGGGATATCATAGGAAATATGTTTGGAGGAAGCATGTTGATACCTAGGGTAAATATAGGGATCTCTAATACTATGTATACGTTGAATAGGGACACCTATTTTTATGGCGGTGGTATGACTTAGAATAAAATATTAGGATCAGTGAATCTTCCTCCTATAACAAATAATAGGCCCTGAAGTGCTCATTATGGTTCACTAGTTTACAACAAGTGAGATTATTTTTCACCACATGAAGCATGTCACAAATTCAAATGATGGAACATCTACATCATTATTGTCATTGTTCTCTAATGTTAGATGCTCAGAAAACATCTCATGATTCTCAGGAAACATTTTCTTTGACAGGATGAGTACAAAAAAATATCTATAGTTTCCAGAATATTGGAATCCATGTTTATTATAAGAACACCATGACTGATCAACAAGTTCAATATCAACATGTTAGAAAAGACCAATGTTCTGGGAGTAAGAGATTATATAGTGTTGGGGAAATGATCATATAAGACGAATCTAGACCTTTATCATTGATAGGGATGATTATGTTTAATTCTACCATAATGAAATATTTGTTTGATATTATCCTTTACCATTAATTTATTACTTCACATATCATTGATCTAACAGGGTTCACATTTTGAGACGATTCTTTATGTTTTGAAACATTAGAAACCAATTTTTTAAAGAGAATGTCGAGGTATTATGTGAAAATCATGTACTATAACTATTGATTGGAAAATTTGAAATGGTATTTCTCTATTATTGAGATGAATTTATACTACTTAATCATAATTATGGATTGGTAGACAATATTCATATATCACATTGACTATTGTACAATAAGGGTAAGTTATAAAAATAAAAATGGAATCGAGAATCTATAAAGAGATGATAAAAATGTGATGAAAATTGGAGTATGATTTTTGGCACAATTGGTTAGAAATATCTAATACCAATTAGAAGATTTTACATTGGCATCTATGGATGATATTTGGAATAGTGGTTTCCCAATAATTTTTGATATGATTCATGATTGTTTTCTTGATAATTTATCAGGGTTTCCAGCCAAAAGATAAGTGCAGTTCATTATAGATTTCTTAATATGAAAAAAATCCTATCTCACTTACATATTATTATATGGGACCATAATAATTAAGGGAATAAAAATTATTGTTCAAGGGATTGGAAAGAAAAAGGTTCATTCGACCTAGTGTTCTATCATGTGCATCACTGATTTTTTTTTGAATAAGGTAGATGCAACTATTAGGATATGTATGTATTACCATAATCATAATAAAGATATGATAAATAATTGGTATCCCCTTCCACAAATTTATGTCATGTTTTATCAATTTAAGGGGCCCATTGGTTCTCTAAAATTGACATGAATTTGGGAGATCACCAACTATGGGTTTGAAAGGAGGATATTCTGAAGACTAATTTTAAAAGTTTATATGTCCATTACGAGTATGTGGTTATGCCTTTTCTCTAACGAATATACTAGTTTTACTTATTTAACAAATTAATTTGATATTTCAAATTTATCTATATTCTTTTATGGTAGTTTCTTTGGATGACATACTGGTGTATTCTAGGGCAGAGAATGACCTTGATAATCACTTGGTGATAGTATTGCGTATCTTATGGGATCATTGTATGTATTAAAAACCTTAAATGTGTGATTTGGATACAATAGGTATGTTTTCTTGGCCATTTTATCTCTAAAATAGTTTTTTTTATGGATCTAAAAAAGATAGTGGTTTTGTTATGTTATCAACTTCTATAGAATGTATTTCAGACATGGATTTTCCTCGGTTTGGATAGTTGTCATAGATTCCTTGTTCGTGAATTTTCATGACTAGATTCACCAAGGATATATATTTGAAAATGAAATTTGTTCTATTTTAATGTAACAATGAATACTAGAAATATTTTTAATAGCTTAATGTTCACCTTACATGAGCACCGATCTTGATATTACTAGAATCAGAAAAAAGATATGTGGTGTATTGTAATACATTTGGATCTGGGTTAGAGAGTGTTCTCATGTAGGGATATCAGGTTGTTTCGTATTTCTCAAGGAAGTTTAATTTGAATGAGAAGAACTACCCAATACATGATTTTTAATTATTTGTCATGTTCCATGCTCTGAATTCCTGGCAGGATTATCATTTGGTTGATAAATTTTATGTGTTTATAGATCATAAAATCTTTAAACATATTTTCTCTCAAATATATTTGACTCTTATAAAAATATGATGGATGTAGAATCTTCAAATGTCTGACTATGATATAATTTATACACTGGGTAATGGGAACTCTTTGGTGGATGAATTAAGCAGAGTGTTATATTTTTCATTGTGTAAATAGGATTTAGATCCCTGGTATATATTGTTAATGATAGAAGACATGAACTTGGATTGGGAAGACTGAGGAAGTGTTGTAGTTTTTAATCTAGCTTCTTTTGTTCCTTATCTGGTTTAGATGGTTAAATAGGTACAGACATTTGATTTTGAATGTGTTTCTTTGAGGTTAAAACTCAATGGTGAGGAGACAATTGAGGGAAGGAAACTTGATATAATATCAGTGTTATGGCTTCAAGATCAGATAGTCATACGGTTGGATTATTATGAATAAATAATTCATGGATATAATTATTCAATATGTTTCATTAATATTAGAATAAAAATGATGTATAGGTCACTAACAATTCAATTTTTGTGGGATGGCCTGAAAATAAAAGTTATTGAGTTTGTTTTGAGATGCCTTAACTATCTATAGGTTAAAGAAGAGAACAAGTGTCCAGTGGTTATGCTAATGTCTTTACAATTACCTTGTAAAAATTTGAGATGATATTTATGGATTTTGTAATATATATACCAATGAGAATTATAAAACATGATTCCATGTTGGTGGTTGTGTATTGAATCACAAAGTCTGCACATTTCATCCTTATTCATGAATCCAATATGGTGGAAGACTTATCAAATATATATATATATATATATATATTAAGTGGTAAAAAAGGAAAGGAATACCATTTTTTATAGTTTTAGATAGAGACCTGAAGATTATGTCTCATTTTTTAAAATCCATATAGTAATCCATTGGGACTCAGTTGACCATGATCACGACATATCATCCTCAATTGGGTGACCATTTTAAGAGGAAAATACAAACATTTTACGACATGTGTAGGGTTTGTGTAATTGATTTTGGTGACATATGAGATTATTTCATACCACTACTTGAGTTATCATATCAAAATAGTTATCAATCCTTGATAAATATGTATCCTTTCTAAGAATTTTATGGCCATCCTTTTCATTCTCCACTTTATTGGGTGGAAACTAGTGAGACTTCACTGGTCATACCTATCCTTATACAACAGACAATGGAGAAGATTCAGTTGATCATAAAGATGATAGATATGGATTAGAATCATTAGAAATCATATATTGGTCATCTTCGACTGAAATTTTCATTCAAGATGAGTGATCATGTGTTCATGAGAGATTATCAAAGGTTTGGTCATCCTTGTTTTCGTAAGAAAAGAAAATTTATCTCTTCAATATATAGGGCCCCTTTGAGATACTATAACAGGTTAGGGAGGTGAAATATATGTTGTATTTTTCACCAAGGTTATTCTCAATGCATAAGGTGTTTCATAAATATCAGTTGAATAAGTATCAACCTAGTCCTAACCATGTTCTTTGATGAGATCACGTTGACCTAGAGTCGAATGCTACAATGTTTTAGGTGTTAAAATGGGTTTTTGGTACGTAATAGAATGTCTTGTGTGATAGAAGAATTGGTATAGTGTGGGTATTATGAAAACAAGATCGTATTTAGAAAGAAACATGGGAGTGTGATAAAGAAATGTTAGAGAAATGGACTAAACTCTTTTGGAACTACCCTAGTTTTCTACATTATAGGGATAGGAAGACTAATGCTTAGGTGAATATAGCACCCATTATTTTAGGTACTTTACCCTTTATTTTTTTTATTTTATGTATATATAATTTTCAACTTATGTTTCTAGAGTTTTGGAGAATTTCTATCATTAATTTGAGGCATTTATGGAGGTTTGTGGGTTGATAATCGTTAGTATAAACTATGAAATGTCTCCAAGAAACTAATCAAGGTAAAATATAGAGTAATGGATAGGTACACTGTTGGCACACTGTTTTGTAAAAACTGTGTGGATAACCAAGAGAAACATTGCAATGTTGGATATTTTGAAAATGCATTATATGTGTATGGTTTTTTCAATCATGCAAACCAACCATGCGAGGTGTGGTTTGTGATAGTAGCTCAAACACAATTTGTCCACAATTTTACAAACCATACACCCTAACCATACACTGTGAAATTTTAGATCCAAACAATTGGGATCTAATTTGATTTACCACATTAATAACTTGTTTTCCCCTAATTATTCCTTAATAGAAATACATTTTCCTCCCATTATGGTGCAAAGACTTGGAGATCCAAAGTCTATTAGAGATCTAGATTCACCAATGAGTGCACATTCTTAAAATATGTTCATATATATCTTCCGATATTCTCTCTTGGAACCTTAGATCTAATCCCTTAGTGGTACATCCACGTTCTATTTAAGATATCTTGATGATATCAGGTTGAATTGGTTTAAGGGAACAATATTTATGTTTGGATTCAGAAAATCTAAGAAATTTTGTAGATTTTATAATATCATTCTTTATTTTCTCCAAATGTTTAGAGGTATGTGTCTTATCTCTTGATTACACAAGATTTAAACATGATGCCTTATTTTAAAATTGATTATATTTATTGAAATTATTGTGAAAATCCTCATGTTATTTTATTTAAATTCTTATTTGAATTATGGTTTTTGGAAATTATGTTAATTAGATTACTTATTAGAAACAAACCCATAGTTTATAATTTTAAAATAGTGATTTTAAAATTATGTTTGGTCTTATGAAAGTAAGTTATCATTTGGATTTAATTTAGAAGTAAGAAATTATTTCATTGAAATGGGTTGAAATGATTTGGCCATAACTTTTGTTCATGAGTTGAAGGGGATAGATAATGATTGTGAAGTAACACTATCAAAGGGATAGAGTATTGATGTAAATTGTCACTAGAAATGGTAACACCATGCTTTTGTGTGTCTGTGTTTTTGTTGATTGTGGACCTAGAAAAGTATATTCCAAAATAAAAATTGATGAATGGTATAAAGAATTTTTTAATATATTCCTTGAAAATTTATTATTATAGCTTTTTTATTATTACCTTGGAAAAACTGATTTATCGATTTCTTATACACTTTTTCACTATGGAAATAGTTTTATAAAATGTTCTAACAAATTTTATCCTAATAGAATGGGTTTGGATTTCATTGGGGAAATCCAATTGATTTTAGACTCAACCCCTTCCTAGGCTATTTTGTGTGTTTGTAGATGTCATTTATCTAGATACGGGTAATGGAAAGGTATCTTTGTTCTTTTGTGATTCTTCATGATACCTTTTCTAGGGAAGGTGGATTTAGATATTGGATTAGTTTGAGAGAGTTGTGTTTGAAGTCTTTGGTTCTTTAGGTTTTGTTTTCACTTGGTTTCCATTTTATACAATGACATAGTTATAGTTTTTTTGGTTTTAATGAGTTGTATTTTTCATGCTCATATATCATAAAGGGTTTGGTTTTTATGGTTATAACGCTTTAGTTGTTTTAATTTGAAATGTAAAATCATTCCCCAATTGTTAATGAATCCCTAAAAATTTATTGGAATCCTTTGGTGTCTTAGGTATGCCATTTAAGGCTAGTAACACGCACCATTAACTTCTCAAGCCAATGGGGACAGTCGGGATGTTACAGAACAAGAGTCGGTCTATTTCAACGTGTTGATCCAAATAACTATTCATACTTTAATGAAAGAGATAAGTATGAACAATATATTTCGAGACCTATTCAAAATTGTTAATAAAAAATGAGAAATATTTTATGTATAAGTTGGTGAGAGATATTCACCAACTAAAAAGATATATATATATATATATATTTTGAATCATTCCAAAAGGATAATATGGTTCAATGAAAACATAAAATAGTGGTGGTACAACCCAATATTCTACTGGAGTTAATTAATATAGATTTTTGTGATCCAATTTCACTTGATTCATCTATAATTGATACTTACATCATTACTATTATTGATGGTTACACTTGAAGGAATAATTTTATGTTCTTAGAACATTAGTAATAGGATATATATTATTTCAACATTTGTTGAATGTAGGGTGAGAAATATATTTTAGTCTATTTCATATAACTATGATTAGAAAACGACAAAAAGAACATGTTTGATTATTTTTAAAGATATCTTTGTAAACATTGAATCAAAAAAATTACACCATATATTATATTAAAGAATGGTTTCTCTTAATTAAATAACAGAATTATTATTGATATGTGAATAAATATGATAGCATATAATAATTTTTTAAAATATTTCTAGAGAGAAGATACTTATACTATTTTTAATATACAAAATATAAATTTACTAATACCAGAGACCTACATGTAACCCTATGAAATGTAGAATAAAATTATTTAAATTTTGAAGAACATTAATTCTTTTTGGTATACCATATTATATGATGATAAAAAAAACAAATTTGGAAATGTTTTATGAAAAAAATGATAAATTAATCTTCATGTGATACAAATCAAATGGAAGTTGTTATAATTTCTTGAACAAAATGAAACACAATATTTTTTAATTTGTTCTGAGAATATTCATGAAAACTAGTAAATTATTGAAATATATTTTTGAAAAATAATATAATTATATTAATTCTATAAGCTTATAAATTTATAAATTCCATATTTTTAAAGAAGCTAGAAATGTAAAAAATTATGTATGTTTTAATTCTAATAAAAATAGTTCTAGTGATGACATATATGATAATCATAAAATGTATAATTAGTGATTTACAAGGAATTCTATGAATGAAAATATTATTGGAAATCAAGAGGTTAAAATTTCAATAAGAAGAATATTATGATATTAAAACCAAAATGATCACCTTTCTTACGTTAAGAAACACAATATTTCAGATTTAGCTACGCATTAAGAATGGATCAGAGCTATGAATGTGGAACATGACTAGACTAAAAATAACATCACATAAGGGCCTTGTTCTAAGAAATGTGAAAAAATATAATTGGAACCATGTTTTTCATAAAAAAAGTTGATAAAAAAGATAAGTGTTATGAAATAAAGCATGAATTGTATACAAAGGTTTCTCATAAATGGAAGGGATGGACTTTGAATACGATTTTGAATTATTTAAATGTTTTAATCAATTAGAATGTTATTTTTATAGGAATCACACAGTCATTTCCTGGTTTATTAAATTTATGTGAAATATATATTTCTTAATAGATACATAATGGAAGTGGTTTTCATTTAAAACCCTATTAGATTAATTCTATATTGTTGTGGAAGAATGGTGTCCAATATAAAGAAATATTTTTATAGATTAATGTTGACCCCTAGAGCCTATTATTATATAATAGATGGAAATTTGTGAGATATGTAATTCTTTGATGGAATGGTTGATGTAAACCTTTTTATGAAATATATTTCTATGGGTACTCTAATTATAATATTATATGTTGAGGACATCATATTTTTTCTAAATTGGGTATCTCTGTTATGAATTTTCAAAAAAAGAAATAGAAAAATTCATAGATGTCTATGCTTAGTGAGATAAAATACTTTCTATGATTGAATTTTTTATAAAAATTTACTTTATTTTTTTACCCCATGTGAAAAATACCATATAATTTTTAAATTAATTTATAATGGAGGATTATCAGTAAATATAAACACCCATAATTTTTGTAAATAAATTGGGGAATGATAATGTATGAACTTGTGAGAATAATAAATATTTTAGAAGAATCATTAATGACATACTCTATCTAATTACATCATGGAAAAATATTAGTTAGGTTTTTAATATATATTAATGGTTTCAAAGGGATATTAAATATAATCTTATGTGGGTAGATAAAATAATTTCGAGATATATCAATAGTAGTCAAAATAATTTCTTGTTTTATAGTAATTGACTGGACTTCAATTTTCATGGGTACATAGATACCGATTGAGAAACATATTTTACTAATGAAAAGTATATATCTAGTATATAATTCTTTCTTAGTGAGATATTTATGAGTTTTAATATAAATAAACATAATTTAATTACATTGAGTGCAGTTTAGGAAGATTATTTTTTAAAAACACATAATTTATAAAGATTATATGGATGCATGCATAGTTAGGAATTATAAGTTTTAAAATTAATTAGTCACTAAAAAATTACATGGATAAATATAGTTTCATTGATGTATCCAAAAAAATCTATTACTACACTAAATATCATGTAATATTGAAAATTGATTTCATTTAATTAATGAAAGAGTGGTAGAAATATATTATGATGGTGCCTCGAATAAGAGGGATCACATATAAATTAATTTGTCAAATATTTAATTTCATTGAGAGATATAAATATATGAAAATAATTATATTTAATTGAATTACTGTGTCAAGAAACATTTCATGTGAGATATGGTATGATTTTTTTATCCTGGATGATTTGATATGTTTTTAGAAAGTTGAGGGAGAGGTTGAAAATAAAACCAATTGGGAAGATTGAATTACCCAATGAAATTTTTGAAATGGTTTATTTGTTATCATTTAATTGATAAAACCTGTGGATACTATTTGGAAATATGTTCTATGTTCGTTTAAGCCCATTGGATATGGTTAACAATAAATAGGAGTTGTCTTGGGGTTTCTTGAAGATTTATGAAAATCTAAAGTTATGACTGAATTTGAAAATGTATGGAACATCATAAGGTTGATCCTAAAAAAATAATTATGTTAATGATCGATAAATGTATGAGAAGATGGAAAATTTATAAAATTATTAATTTTTTTTATCAGATTTCAAAAAGATAACCAATATTTATAATTAATTGTGATGAGAAACTACATATGTTCCTTTTTAAATAAACATAGGATTTACTACAGAATAAAAAATGGGTACGAAATAAGGTTGACTTGAATTTTTGTAATTTGTATGTTTATACTTCTAATTTTTCATTTATCTTGATGAAATATATTCTCAGTGAAATTTTGAAAAAATAATGATAACACTCAATGTTTTTTATAAGGTTTACTAAAAACATCATATGTTTCACTTAACCAGACAAAATTAGTGCTTGTAAAAAAATTTAAAAAGTTATTCCCCTACATTGAGGACTCAACGGACATTGCAAAGTTCCATTCAATGGTAAAAATCAATTGGAAAAATGTTGAATGGATTTGTACCTTCTAAATTAAATGTTGAAAAAAATCGGTTTATTTACTTATAATATTTTTAGTTTTTTAAAGGATGGAACAACAAAAAATTATAAAATAAATTTTCAAAATAATAATTTAAATCTGATGGTTCTTGAAAAATTATTCTTAACAAAAAAATCAAAATTAAGATTTTAATCCATGATTATTAGAAAGATAATTAAAAAGGTAGATCACTAATCAAATTTTATGAAGTTTATAAGTACACTTATTTTAAAAATATCAATTGAGATCAATTCTTATTATCTAAAAATATAAAATTAAAAATAATATTTTTAAATTTATTCTAGAAAATGTTTTTTTGATTGTATGATCATTATTTAAATGGAAATTTTTTGTGAATCAAGTTGTGTCACAAAGTGTTATAATTAATAATAGAGTAAGATATCAAGAGTATTTGTGTGTATTAAAGAGCTTCTTAAAACCAAAATAAATATATATAATAAGTTAACTAAGGCTAGTTCAATATAATAAAGATGAAATATCTTACTAAACCTTATGGAATTCAGAAGTTTATTTATTTTATTAATTACTCTCAATAGTGGTCATAATTAAAGTAATTTAATTTGATAACAGAAACAAACAAGGGGTAGTATTTGAGTTACACTAGAGACAATGGTTAAATATAGATTATAATATTTAGAAATTCTAAAAATTTTCCCACCTCAAATTTTTATTGAGGAAAGGAATTGATGATCTCATGTCTCCATCTAGTTATCAGATTTTCATAGAATCTAGGATAATTTTTTTTAATTAAAATAATTCTTGAGTATAGATAAATCTTCAATTAGGGGAGCAGTCTAATTGAGAGAATTATTATCTATAATACTTATAAATTTTGTGACAAAAATCGAGATTAAATATGGATATTAATTGATATGGTAAAAATATTTATGATCCTGATAATTTAATTCTTTTTATTCAGAAGTTCATTAATATATTAATCTTATTATTGGGAAAATTTCTGACCAGTCTATATATTAAAAAAAAATTATTATTCGAAGAAGTGCATTAAGAGGTAATAATACTCTGATATGATTATCTTAAAAGATAAATAGTAAGATCATCTATGGTTACTAATGAAACTCGTATTCTCATGTGATCATACTATTCTTTTTCTTATCACATTGTAACAAATGTGAGGCTATGTAAAATCAATGACATATTATGTTGTTTTGGGAAACACGCAATGGAAATTTATGATACCTATAAACCCAAATTTAATCAATGATTCCTTATTTTTGGATAATATATGGTTTTAGATAGAAACCAAACATAGTATATATAATGTACCCACAATGGATATGAACTACATAAACAATTGTGTGTTCCATATTCTATTCATAAACATTTCAATCAGGTAATATAAAATATTTTGGAGAGACTACCAAATCAAAACAAATTACAAAATATTAATATCAAAAAGAAATATATTTTCAAAAAATTACCATTAATTCATCGACCCTATTAAGTTGTGAACCCATTCTTGGAGTATGTAAATTTAATGAAAAATATTGAATCCATGTTGGACTAGAATGAATATTTTTTCAGATTTATAACATAATTATTTTTTTGTGAGAGTAACTTGAACATTGGTTACTTTTGAGGAGAATTTTATTAGGCTATGATATGTTATAATTATATATAATCCATGGGTTTTTTATGAGCCATGTGTTCAGATCAGATTAAATGGGCTGTGTTTTGAATAAAATTAAAATAAGTTAGTTGTTTAGGTACTTCATCTGAGAATTTATGTTTAGATTTATCTCAAAATCCATCAAAGACATTACTTGGTTTATTATATGTATTTAATATCCCCAAATAATTTAATTATCATGTTGTGAATGATATCATTAACTGATATAATTAAATTACAAAATATATATATATATATATGATTACTTTATCCTCCAAGGTATTTTTGTGGTTGTGTTGTTTCAAATAGAGGATTTATTTGTTGGTCATTTTTTATAAACACCATGTGTGCATATTGATTATATTTATGTTATTTTATATAAATTAAAAAGGCCTTGATAGTGTGGAGTTTATGTTATCATATATCTTATATATATTAATTTATTCATTTAGAGACATATTTAGGGGCTATCCAAAACATACACTACTTATTATTTAAATTTGTTTCTTTCTTATGGTATTTTGGGTTTCCATTATGTTCTTATGGGATGTTTGATACACGTGGAAATTTGTGGGATTTTCTCTTGATTTTATTGGGCATTTTATTTTTTATTTACACTATTTATTAATATTGTACAATTTAAAATTGAATATTTATGATGATGAACCATTAGAGGGTAAATTACTCTTCGGGTGATATTTATAAATCCATAGCACTAATCACAACCCCTAAAGATCAGATATAATACTTAATATCATAAAAAATCTCATTGGTGGAATGTTCACACTAGTGTAGTATATTAAATGTATATTTGACTAAATGATAAGGTAAGGTGTTGTGTATTCATAGAGTGGTGTTCATTTTCCATGAAAGGAGTTATACTAAAAGTACATCTTAGTAAATAATAATGTATGGTTTTGGTTTTTCAAATAGGTTATTTCTTTTCCATGCATTATACCATTAGTGATTGATGAGGGAGTTCATAAGTTTTACATTAATGACATGGTCTTGGAGATTCAAAAAGACTATCAAAGGTTATATTTTTAATAATTATATATTATTATTAATGAGGAAAAAAATATTTTTGAATATAATAATTGAGAATAAATTGGATGAATTCCTTTAAAAAATACACATAAAATATATTGAATTTCTAATGGGTGGGATCATATAATAGAAAGTATAATGTATTCTATAACTAGGTCCCCATTCAAAACTAATAAATTCAGCGTGTTATTAAACTCATTATAGATGAGGTAGATAAAAACATCATGATTCATCCACATTTTTAATTTTCTCAAAATATAAATGACACACTCATTTTTATTTTATTTTTCTTTCATGATGTGGATGATTATGGATGAATCAGATTCCATGACTAATTATCTGATATTAAGATCATTATAAATGTATTTTCCGTTAATGAGTTATATAAAATATATAATGATAGAATTATCCTCTCTATAAATTGGTATAAAATCCATCACGTCTTACCCCTCATATCCAAGATATTTCTCAAACCTTTCATGATTCTTTTATTATATTCATTTTTATTGTTATGTTTATAGCTATTAGATAGAGATCTCCCTTAAAATCACTATCCACTATCTAAATTCTCTTGTATGGTCATAGGATAATGAAAAATAAATAGGAAACTACTCATATAGGGGATGTATCTTTTCCCTTTACCATTGGAATAATAAAATTAATATTATAAAGTATCACTAATTTCTAATACGAGGTGTTCATGAATAAGGTTTGGTATCTGGCTTTAATACGGGACTCCCAGTGTATTTAATAACATTATACTAATTCAAAAGTCTAAATATACCCTTCTTGCATGGATATGTCCATGTGGTCATACCTAAATTAAACTAACTAATAAAATGAATCAATGTTGATATTCAAATAGATATAGATTCTAAGAATATAGTAGATGAATATATATCATTACCATTTGAGAAACTAGTTCATTTCCATATTTGATTATAAGGATCTGAAATACTGTTAATTTGAGGAAAAATAGATTCCTTTTTATAGATACATGTGTCTAAAATGTAGGGAAGAATATCAAATGCATTATACCTAGAGAATGAGATTTTTTGGGATGAATCCCCACTAGAAATCCATATCACATTAATTATATCTTTACAGAGTAGTGTTGGTCCCAATAAAGGTAAACATCCTATGGGTGAATCATGGTATATCAATATTTACCTTCATTATTTTCTAATAATATTGTTCCATGGTACGTAAGAAAAAATATCCCCATCAAACTGAATATGGAGTGATAAATAATAAAAACATGGGATGTGAAAATTATTTAAATTTCACTCAAACTTGGATAACCCAAAGAGATTACACTAGAAAAAGTTATAATTTCCTAAAAACTAAGAATATTTATTCTAAATTTTGTCTTATTCACACTGACCCTCTAGTTTTATAACCCTTTAAGGAATATAGGACTCACTACGCTCAATGACTCAAAAAAATCACTATGTTTTTTAGTACCACTGTGTTTGATCTTTTTGAACCACAAATAATATCACACCGTCAAATGTGCACAAATTCACTTCACCTTCTTCCTCTTAAATAAAAACACATTCTATCTAGTGAGATAATAATTTGTAAATACTTCTTTATTAATTATCGAACTATTATTGGAACTCACTTATCTCAAGTATCCGACACTTTTTTTAGAATCAAGTTATTTATTTTTCATCCCTTTCTATACATTTTATCTTTTCAATATGAGCTAATATACTATGATCTATCTTCATTTTTTTAAAGAGATAACCCAAAATGTAAATATCTTTCTTTTTTTTTAATATTCAAAGACTATTATGCAACCATTTTGGTGAAATCTATTTGATTTGGGTGGGCCAATTCTTAGGCTGTTATTTTGTTCCTATTTCATCATTTAATCAAGAAATATGTGACTATGGAATAGCCTCCTTCTACACAGTGTCATCAACTTATCATCTCTTGATTTTCTAGATATTATAGTCAAACACCTTCAATATAGGCACCGATAAATAAAAAATAATTATATAAGAAAAATAACCCTCCAAAATTCCTAGAATCATTCCCAAAGCTTGAAACATGTGTGTCCCCCATTTCATATTAACTAAGACACCTATAATTTTCCACCCTATTTTATATAGCTACTATGGGAATCCTCCATAGAATGGTGTCTTCTATTATCCCATTATAGTATTTCTATATCTTTTATGCACTTCATGCCTTTTCCATTTTCATTACAATTCCATTAACCATGGATATGGGACCCCACAACCCATGAATGATGGATCCCCCATTTTACATAGTTAAACCCCAAAGTGAAATATCATGCTTCATTTAATAGTGAAAAACTCAAACCATTTTTCAACCACAGTGATCATGGGGACCTACTCCATGATGTCCCCTACCCTAGGAACTTATATATAAAATGTTAAGGTTTGAACCCAAATGAAATACTTGTGGAGAAATGAAAGTCCTTATTTGGAACTATATGATGTCCCCTTGAGGAACCTTATCAGTTGGTACATTTTTATTTTCACCATGTGTAGGTTTCTGGTACTTAAAATTAAATTTTCCACGATATTTTTCTCTACAAATCATGAGTCTAAACTCATCATTTTCTATAGGTTCTCCTATATCACTATATAATGTGATCCACAATATGAAAATGATAGTATTCCATTTCCACCTCATAGCAGACCTCTACCATGGTGAGGAAAAAATACACCATGGTTTGGAACATATCCAACAGGAAAAAATTCATCCATCTTCTTCCAAAATTTCTTTAAGATTATTCAATTAACTCATTATCTCTATATTAAAGAGTTTAACAACGTTATTAATAAGAATAACCCCGAAACAAATTCCTAGTGAATTTTTTCCAATAGAAACCCCCTTTGTGGTAGTTGAAAATTCAAGATTAAATTCCAAATGTATTCATTGAAAAACATTAGAAACTACCTAATCATTACCAAAACATAATATAAACCACTTTACTTAATACAATGAATCAATGATTCAATAATCATGTAATATATATCCCTATGAGTGATGGTCATTTCAAGAAACAATGGTCAGGTGAATTTCCCGCATGAAATCAATTATCTGAACTCCATTATATTCAACACCTTTAAAACAAACTACTCTATTTGAATAAATATTAAATAACTACCCCTACTTAAATCATATTATATCACACTCGTTATTAATTGGAATAATAATCCAAACCCACCACACATTATCTCATAACATTTATAGTTTCTATCATCTATGTATTAAAATATGATGTCATATCACACTTTTCAACATACCCATAGATCATTTATTTTAATGTTCACAGATGAGGTTTATAGACATAATTATTTAATACATTAAAAAATATACATTTCAATAAAAAAATTACCATTAGGGAGTGTGTTACCTTGTGAATTCTATATAGTTGGAGGGAGTTAGTTGGACACCAAGTGATAAGAAATTACGTTTAAAATCATCCTCAGGTAGTTCCCATTTCATGATTTATTTAATAAGTTATTAGGTTGAAACATACTCCAACTTTTACAAAACATTCTCAATGCTCTCCTTGTTAAAATGAAACATTATCTTGATGTGGTTTTCCTTTGAATGATGGATGATGTTTCACTCAAATTGATAACACAGAAGTTATCACACATTAAAATAATTGAATATTCATAACATATCATATATTACCATGTTAATTTGGTATCCATAAGATATTTTTTCAATCCTAATAAGTTTTAATTTTTTTAAACTATTGTTGTGATTAAAGAAATGTAATCATTCTTTTTACTCATCCACGAAATAAAATATCTTCCAACAAAAAAAGAAACAACCTAATTTGAAATATAATCATCCAACAAACCTATACAATCTACATAAGTTTGTGTTAATATTTCTTATTATTAAGTTCTATGATTAAATATCCTAATCTCACATATATTCTTAACATAATGAAGATTTGTTTCTACTAGGATATGACTTTCCATGGGACAACATTGGTACTATACATCATGAAATGTGGGAGTGAAATTGTCAATTCATATTATATAATATGAACCTAATTATTTTCTTATGATCTATGATATTGGACTTTTTTTAAACCAAAATATCCATTTTTTATAGAAGGGGGTCAAAAAAATCAATGGGGATATAAAAGAAGAGACCTAGGGAATCACCAGTGACAATATATGCACCCTCTATAGGTAGTGAACCAGTGTTATCAAAACACTTTAGCTGTGTCTCCTGGGAGGCTATTGAATCTAGAAAGACATCCCCTGGTTCCCCTCACACCACGTATGTATAAGACTGATGTCATGTGTGAGGAAGGCCTTGCATTTTCGGATTAGGTAAGATATTTCACAAGGTTTGGAAGAAAGGTCCTTGAGGGAGTTCCATATGATCTTTTAGTTGGTCTCTTCAATAGCCAAGGAGATATGTTTAGAGGATAAAATGTTAAGACCAAAACGCACAACCTGATCTTCTTCCCTTATAGAGTTACCATCACTATAATAAGAATTTAAACCAAGAACCGCTAATCCTATAGGGTCCCAAACCACACAACCTCCCTTTATTCATGATAATAAGAATACATATATACTTTTTTCTTCCATTTAATTAAGGATTTTTAATTTCTTTATTTTATAATACACTTGGTTTATATTTAATTTTGAAATAAATAGGTTCCCAATGTTTCAAAGAAAAAAATGCAGAAAAAGAGGAAAAGTTTACCTATTACATGTCATGAAACCTATTTTCTGGTCATGTAATAGCATATTTTCGTACACTGAATTTCATGAACAATGTCATGAACCTTTTTTGTGAATATTTCAAGTGAAGATCCTAGTACACAATGTGAATGACCAATACATGACGTGAATTCAATCAAAACCTTGGAACAAGAAATATGCTCTGAAGATACAACTGGATGTCTATTACAAGTTTTGAGTCAATGGTACATGATGTGAAAGAGGTCAAAATTCATATCTAAGATGTGATATGCATGAGATATGGATATGATTTAAAAAATGTAGAGAATTACACAGATTTAGAATTACATGACGTGAAATAAATTAATGGTCATGTAATTTATCAGCTATAAATACATCAATTCTGTTGTGGTCTTTCAGAGCTTTGGTATAATATTTAATTTCTTCTTTTTTTATTCCCTTTATGTTATGTTCTCCTCCCTCTACCTTAACTCAAATTTCACTTCCTTTTATTATTTTGTTTCAGTAAAAGTGTCATGGATCATGTCTTTAACAAATCATAAATTCCCCTTTTCATGTTTCTGTTTTCTTTCATCATCATTCATCATCAAACTCATATCTAATCCATTTACACATTCATTCCATGTATGTATTTAATTATGTTGTGATTTATATCAATCAAACCTTGATTTCAAACTAATTCCATTTTGTTAATCTAAACCACTGCATAATTGTGAATCATTTAAATTCAAACATTCTTAGAAGGTTAAGCATGGTTTTAAATATTTATTTATTTTCATGTCCTCCTACCATGAGTGGATAAACCCACCTGGGGTAGGGATTTAGAGTATATCTCTCTAAAAAATTGTAAATCTTTAATTCTAATTTTGATAACCTTAAGGGTTAGTAATCAGGATCAATAATCAATGTCTATCTAATTAATTTACACATCCCTGGTCAAGGTATATTTAAGTTAATGACCTTATCCTGGTTGGACTGGATTAGGATATGACCAATAGCCTAAGATACTTTCTACCTTAGAAGATAAGAGTAATGAATTTAAGTATTCACCATCTCCTGATCATGGAATAGTTACCTCCTTGGTAGAGAAAGTTGATTTGACCAAAATCAACTAGCGAACTATGCTTGCTTCACAGCTAAAACCTTAGGATACTACAAAGTTATAATTAATATCATCCTCCCTACATATAACTAAAATTGATCCTAATCCATCTCTCATTCTTGAAGAAACAATCAACCAACATAGATCTAGTATTTCGCAAGAAAAATAAAAATAGAAAGCACTCCTACACAAAAGGGTCTTAATCCATTGACTCTCAAAATCCATTTACACTCCATGTGATATGGCACATTGAATTTAAATATATTTTAGATTATAGAAATTAAATTTTTGGAAAACATTAATAATTATCTTCTAACTATGTCATGAATGAATTTCATGATGCATATAGTCGTGTCAAATTTTAGCATTATTATTGGGGAAGCAATTCTATTCTAAACACCTATAGTGCAAGACCTGGGATTACCTTTCCCTGACCCCATTTCCTTGTTTCATTTTCACGAATCCCCTACATTTTTACTTCATAAAATATTTCGTGTACCAAGTTCCATCAACTCTCGTTCGAAGAACCTTGAAATAGACGATCCTTTAACCATCAATACCTAGGTTGAAAGACATATTTTTGCATGCATCTCGTACACAATAGATGAGTGGAACAATCTAGTGGGACCCAACCCACAGAACCCTCAGAACCTACAATAAATTATTTTCGGGGAGAAAAAAAGGGAACAAGAGAGGACCAACATGAATAATAGATTTCTATCAACCTGTGTTGTTGCACCATGTATCGTGTATCCCCTATCCAAGTTTATACATTCGAAATCAAAACTATACTCATTCATATGATCCAAAACATGGGGAAATTTATTGTAAATAAGAATGAAGATCCACATGAGCACATTTCAAATATTTTACAAGTTTTTAATACCTTTCGAAACCAGGATGTATCTTCAGACGCAATCATACTTCACATCTTCCCATTTTCCATAACAGACTGAGATAAGGACTGGATAAAAAGTCAAGCTCTCTTTTCAATAATGACTTCGGACGATCCTTTCAATAAGTTCTTGGAAAAATACATTCCACCAATTCGAACTTGGATGCTCCTAAACTATATTCAATAATTCACTCTGTCTGATGAAGAATCTAATTGGGAAGCATCAAACTGATTCATGGAACTGGTGAGGAAGTGTCCCCAACAAGGACTTGACATGTGGATTTAGTTATATATATTGTACCAAGGACACCAGCAAGTCGTACGAACTGTTATCGATGCATCCACTAATGTAGGATTGTTGTTTAAAACCTCGGATGCTAGAATAGCTATTATTGATGATGTTTCTCACTATTCCAGCCTATGGAAAATTGATCAAGGACTAACCCATAGTGGTATCAACTAAGTGGATGAAAAAACTAGATTAGCAGTGCAAGTTAAATTGATCATGAAGTAGTTCAAATCCTTTCAAATCCCTTCTTTAAAACCCCCTCCTGCTTCCATAATAGAGATGAAATCATGTGAGATGTATGGTGACCATATTCAATTCCAGTAATGCAAGGCGGGTGTTGAAGTATCACAAGATCAATATTAAAATTATGTCAATTACAATAAACAAAACACATCTTTTCAACATCATCAACAATATTAACAACAATGGTTTTCTCTACAGAAACCATAGAACAACCAAGAATATTTTCAACAGTGAAGTAGCGAAGCACCATTTCAGAGTCAAGTACCACCAGGGTATCTTACTATGAACCTAGTGCTAAGACCTCAATAATAGATGCAACAAACACCCTTCCCACAAAGATCTTAGTATCAATTCCAACCCGCTCAACCTAGACCACTAAAATGAACTTCTACTCCTCAATGTAACCTAGAAAACCTACTGGATACATTCATCCAAAAATAAAATCACATAATGACAAATAAATAAATGTAAATTAAATACCAAAGAGTTTCGTTGAAAAATTATGATGATCAAATGGGTAGAATGTTGAAGACTATTTGTGATAGATTACCAGAAACCTGGACCTGTAATACAGAGACGTACCCAAGGGAGGAAACTAAATAGATAGTACTGAGAAATACAAAGATATGATACTTTCAAGAACCAAGTTAAATAGAATAAATTCTACCTGAAACTCTTAAGAAACAACTACTATTAGAAAAAGAAGTTGGGAAAACCACACCTCAAGAAGTATCACCAGCTAAAATTGGCCAAACATCTCATCAACTCAAGGAACCAATTTATGTTTCACCACTACCATACAAGACTACTCTTCCTTTTACACAACTAGTGAGATAAGACGGACAAGAGGCATCATAAAAAAAGTTCCTGGAGATGTCTAAAATAATAAACATTAACATAACATTTAAAGAAGCTACTGATCAAATTCCATTATATGAAAAATTTCTCGAGGATATACTATCAAAAAAAGTAAAATTGAAGATATTGGGGTCATCTCAATAAAGGAATAATTATTTACTATTTTGCATCAAAAAATTCCCCCAAAAAATGAGAGATCTTGAATGATTTTCAATTCCTTGTACTATTGGAGAATGCATGTTTGGATGATATTTGTGTGATCTTGGATCCAGCATCATCTTAATTCTAATGACTGTTTTCCACAACCTAGGACTCCACAAACTCAAAAAAACTCTAGTAGCACTGTAACATGCTGACCGATTAGTGAAGTACCCCAGGGAAATTCTTTAAGATGTTTTAGTTAAAGCTAAAAAATTAATCTTTCCACCAGAATTCTTAGTTCTGGATGTGGAATAAGAAGGCTTTGTCCCCATTATACTTGGAAGACCATTCCAAACTTTAGTAAAGGCTTTCATGTATGTGAATCAAGAATGTATGATCTTATAAGTTGGAGAATAAGAGGTAGTGTTCAACCGGGAAAATGTTTCCCAACAATAAGATGATGTTGTTGATTGTAATTCCATATCTCTTACCTAAAATGAAGATGAGTAAATGAACATTTAAGATGAAATTGAAGAGTTACTCTCGAAAGAGGAATAAGTGTATGATTTTGAGGAAGTAAGCTTCATTAAATCTCTCATGAAGGATACCTTTACACCTTTCATTCCCTAAATCATTCAACCACCAAAGATGAAAACAAAACCTCTACTAATAATTTTAATTACTAACACTGAAGAGTGTCAACCTATCTGCAAATTATTATTAACTCTGAAATATCTCAGGTACAAGAAGAACAAATGGAAGAAGCATTGAAGAGACATAATCAGTCAATTTTTGGGGGATGTAAGACATCAAAGAAAACAATCCTACTGAATGCACTCATTATATTCTACTTGAAGAAGATGAAAATCCAAAACATCAATCTCAAGGCATCTCACAACACCGATGAAGGAATTTGTCAACAAGGAAGTGCTAAAACTCTTGGATGTAGTAATATTCATTTTCATATCATATAGTGAATGGGTGATCCCCTGTAAGTTATTTCTAATAAGAGAGGACTCACACTATAGATAACTAATGAAAATAAATTAATTTACACACACACACTCATTGGATGGAGAGTCTGTGTAGATTATAGATTCCTAAATAAAACAACAAGAAATGATCATTCTCCTCTACCCCTCATGAATAAATTGTTAGAAAGCCTTTTGGGACATGAATTTTACTATTTTGTTATGGATATTCAGGATGAAACCAAATTCTAGTCAACCCAACTAATTACCTAAAGAGAAAATTCACATGCCCATTTGGTACTTTTTCCTACAGTCAAATGTCATTCTGAATGTGCATTTCTCCAAAAACCCTTCAACGGTGAAGGATTCATATATTCCATGACATGGCTGATGAATTCATAGAAATCTTCATCCATGACTTCTCAGTCTATGGAAGATCAATTATGGTCTTTTATGTAATCTCATATTAGTCTTACAACTCTGTGAATAAATATTCCAAGTCTTAAATTGGTAAAATTTTCATTTTTTGGTCCATGGAGAAATATTTCTCAGACAAAAGATCTCTAAATAATGAATAGAGGTTGATCCATCCAAAATAAAATTCATCATGTACTTTCCTGAACCATAAACAGTTATGGGAATAAGAGTCTTTTGGGGCTATGTCAGATTTTACAGATGACTCATAAAAGACATTGCAAAAGTTTCTCATCCATTGATGCTCTTATTTCCAAAATAAGACACTTTTGATTTCACTATGGAATATTGATAGGAATTAAAGACAATGAAAACAATCCTGATAGGATCCCCAGACATTATTTCACCCAATTGTGATAAGGAATTTGAGTTAATGTGTGGTGCATGTGACCATGTTATTGGTGGTGTGTTAGGGAAGCGAATTGGTCACTTATTTGGTCCCATATATTATGCAATCCAAAGAGTAAGTGAATCTCATGTCAACTACATGGTGACAGAGAAACAACTCTTAGATTTTGTAAAAGCCTTTGTGAAATTCTTTTCCTATCCATTTTTGTCCAAAGTGACTTTACATATTAATCATGATGCCCTACGATACATGATGAACAATATCTTACTATATGTGTTTGAGATTGTAATCATAGACACAAAAGGCACAAAATTTTTTTATTGTTGACCATCTATCCAAAAATCCCATTCCATTCATCAAGGAATATGAGTAGGCATATATTGATGTAGATTTTCTAGATGAAACCTCTTTTATCATCAAGGTTCAACCGTGGTTTTCTAATATTTCCAATTATCTTTACTCAAGATTCTTTCACTAAGAACTCTCATGAATAAAGGAAAATATTTTAGGTTGATGGAATATATTTTTACTGGGATGAACCATTACTGTTCAAATTTTGTTTTGATGTATTTATCTGATGTCTCATCCCTAAAATTAAATTTTCAAATGTAATCAAAATGTGTCATATGTCACCAGCTAGTGTACATCATAGACCTGAGTGCACGGTATCCAAAATTCTAAAAATAATACTTTTCTAGTCTATGCTACATCGAGAAATGAGGGAATTATTCCAAAGATGTGATAGACTCCAATGGACAAGAAAAAAAGGAAAAATT
This sequence comes from Viscum album, assembly GCA_963277665.1. NCBI lineage: Eukaryota > Viridiplantae > Streptophyta > Magnoliopsida > Santalales > Viscaceae > Viscum > Viscum album. The sequence continues at coordinate 912,369,225 of OY728143.1, read as the reverse complement.
AATGAGATTCCACAAAATCCCATCATGTATGTCAAAATATTTGACATTTGGGGCATAGACTTCATGAGACCAATTCCCACTTCATAGGGAAAATCATACATTCTAGTTGGTGTTGACAGTGTCTTGAAATGGGTTTAAGCTGAAGCAACTTCATAATACATAGCCAAAGTGGTCATGAAATTTATGAAAAAAGAATGTATTTGAAAGATTTTTATTTCTATGATTACTCATTTGTTATCGAGGAACACATTTCACAAACCATGTTTTGATAGTATTTCCAGATAAATATGGAATTAGATACAATACAAAAACTTCCTACCATACAATAACAAATGGTAATGTAAAATTGCTACAGATGGAAATCAAGTAAATCCTAGAAAAGACATTAAATACGAATCAAAATGACTGGATTCTAAATCTAGATATTAACTATGGGCATACCATAATGCATAAAAAACTCCCATAGGAACAACACCGTTCAGACTGGTTTTTGTGAAACCATGTCATCTACTAGTGGAACTCGAGCATCATTCAAATTGGGTGATTAAGAAACTAAATTTGGATTCTGGGAAGGCTAGAGAAGCTATGACGTTGTAGTTAACCTAATTAGAAGAAATCAAAAGAGATTCTTATGACAATTTTAGGGTCAATAAGGAAAAAAATAACAAATGTAATGATCAATGAATTTTTAGGTGTATCTTTATCCCTAATAATAAGGTCCATTTATTTAACCCAAAGTTGAAAATATTCCCTAGTAAGCTGAAATCTAATTTTTTGGACCCCATTGAATTTATTAAAGTTATTACCTATGGAAAAATTGAGATTTGTAGAAAAGGTGGACCACCATTTAAATTGAATGAAAAAATATTGAAAGTCATTCAAGAACCATTCCATGAAGGTTGTATCATCATCCTCAAGTTCATTTGAGCCATATTTGTGTCAAGATCCCAGTGTAAAAGGAAGCACTAACTATGAGGAAACCCGAGATAGGTCATGATATCATATGATAGATTAAGATATCCTTAGGAACGTTTTTGATATGATAAGAGTGATGATCAGCCGCCTTTGAAGAAATCATTTGGAGCCACTTCTTTCACCCCTACCGCACCTCTTGCACCACTTATGGTGGCCCGTACTACACCAGCTACCCAAACTGAATCATACTCTACCTCTGAGGACTCCTAAAGTGATGAAAACCTCCATCTACACCATGTCCTATGCTTTTCCAACTCAAAGCGTCGGGTTAACATCATCAGGATGCAGGCAAAGCCGGTACGGATGAACCAAACCTTAGACGTACCTATCCAGGCAGGATGAACATCAGTGATATCATCCTTGACCTGCTAGAGACATTACATATGCACTACATCATTAAGGTTCATGAGGACACCTATATGGATATTTTTTATTAGTTCCTATCAACATTCATGATATCCATTGATATCCTTCAGTTCTACTTGGGTGGTCAACCCCATGAGCTTTCCTTCAACAATTTTGGAATGGGCCTCATTATTTATAGAGATGAGGTTGCCACATGGGATTTATTTCCTTAAACTTATGATATATCTACATTGATCCAATTCACAGCATCTATGGGAGATGATTTCATGAGACCCCTAGTTTCCCTCTGACCCATGCATCACAAAATCAACCCTGTTGGAGAGCCCAACTCTACAGATTCTTCATCAGATATGAATCATGAATTAATCTTCAGGGCTGAATTGCATGGAAGTGTTAGCCAGGTAGATGTACTTATACTTGCAGCATCCATGGGTGGACCACCTGTCAACTTGGATGTGCATTTTTCTCATAATTACAAATCCAATGCACTGAGGACTCCTTGTACTTTGATGGGAGGATCCATCATTATGCACCAAGCGAGGTACCCCCACATGTTTGGTGTGTCTCTTCCTCACACATCTCTGAGATCCATTGGGTATATTTATTTCATCATGCTATATAAAATTGTGTTTTTAGTGAAGGATGAAGATTTATACCACTGGGCACTGGGCATGCATGAGGCAGCACTACCTGTAGAGGCACTGCCACCAACAGTAGCAGACCCACCAGTTGTTCCATCCACCACTTCTACACCTGCACAACCCACTCATCCTCCCACATCTACCACATCGTCTTCTATACCTTCACCCACCCATCCCACCCTAATAGAACTATGGTTTATACAACATTTCATCCTAGCGAATCTGTGCCATATTTACACTCATCTCCATCTTCCATTTATTGATCCTTTAGAGTTCACCCCTCCACCACAACATGCCTCTACCAGCCCATCCTATTATACCATTACCACATCACCTATATGCCACCCCATCCTACCCCTAGATCTTATTAACCATGTTTCCCAATAGGAGTATTATTAGAGAATGCATGGAAGGGAAAGGGGTTGTCCACCGATACATCCATGTAGGTACCTTCTATCTATCCAGATTCCAGACCCATGGACTCTTAAAGGATCTAAACCTCTCCACCACCCACTACATCCCATGAATCTAGCATTACTACCCAACCATATGTCTATGATCCACAAAATCATACTACCACCATGGGAATTCATCAATACCAATGGATTTCATCACCACCATTGGGTGGGATGATGATGAAGGAGTTTTTCGGTCCAGAGGATGGCACTTAGTCAGAATTTTGTTTTTCATTTTTGGGCTTTAGACTTTTTCTGATTGGGATGGTCATTTAATTTTTTGATTTTTATATGCCCTCATTTTTGTAATGATCACTTATATATATGTAAATTTTTTTTTTATCATTCTTACTTGGCTTAATATTCATTTATTTCAAATTTAAATAACCAACTATAGTTTCTCTATATCATACATAGTAGTTGATGGACCAATCCCACCATATTTTCTGGTCCATAGGGTGGCCTAACGTGTCGTAGAAATAGAAAAAATTCATGAACTATCCATAGAGATTCATGCCTAGCTCCAACAACCTAGAGTGATGATTCCATTCCACCCTATCTGATTCATTCTCATGCTACACCTGAAGTTATCAATATGTCCAAGAGAGCCCATGAGCTGGAGGACACTACCACCAATAACCGCAAACGTAAGAGGAGCAATTAAGCCGATGGGGCCCACTATAGGATGTTTTCGTTCCTCTATATGGCGGACGATGCCTTTTTAGCACTTTATGGGAGGAAACCCATAGTTCATTGGTTTCTAGATTGATTCTTTATGATATACTCTTTTTCATTTACATTTTTATTCCCTTTATAAATTAATTGAAAGCATGTAATGATTTTTAAATAAAATGGGTCACCTTTTCTACCCATTTTGTGAACCTTCCCATTCTTCTTCTTATCAATATTTTAAACCTGTGAAATAATATTTCATATAGTTCTAGAATTGTATTCTAATCCATTTGGTAGGTGAACCAGAATTAGAACCAGACATCCCATGTTCCCTTATGACATGCCAATTATTATAGGGAGCTCTTGATTCCTTCAGTTTTTAAATTTTCATATTCCATTTTATTTTTCTTGTTCTTTATATGTTTTAACACTCCCACAGTAATTCCATGGATATTATGAACACTATCACCATATAATTGTGTAATATTGTCTCATGATGTCCACTTTCGATACACATGAATTATTATTTTTTCTCACATGTTTAGGATTCATTTTTCAAATTGTATGCATGCTTTAAAACTAAAAAACATTATTCCCATTTAAATAAAAGAAAAATTTATGTTGTAAATGGTTAGAATACATGTTCTTTCTCCATTTAGATTTTCATATTATTTTTGAGCTTAGAATTTTAATTAAAGTTCAAAATTTCTGAAATTATGTTTATTTGACTTATTACTTAGTTTTATACCCATTGTGATTACCATTTTCTTTATTCTCATAACTCTAGTGGACTCTATCCCACAATAGCATATTATTTTCTGAGCATATTTCTTGTGTGATAATTGGGACATGTAAAACTATCAAAACATTCATTGAGGTCTTATTGAGGCTATGAATAAACCAGTAAAATTTTAAAATGATTGATTCAATCTTTATTAATCCATGATGTCCTGAGAACCACATGACATCATTCCTTTAGTAGCCCGTAGTTTCCATGAATGGCCTTATAGGGTGAATCTATTCCAAAAATATTTCCCCTCTGCTACCTTTATCTATGTATAATGCATGATTTTACCTTATAATAAGTGTGGTGGATGCGTTCAGACTGCTGGGATGGTTTTATTGTAGAGATGTATTGTGTTCCTCAAAAAACTATTTGATTATGATCAATTTATACTTTATATAATTTCACCTCTACTCTGTTTCTTTTAAACATTTAATGTAAAAGAAAAATTGACAAGATTTGTTTATTAGAATGTTAATAAAATCACAATTTCCAAACTGATAAACCCCCTAAAAGATCATATATGGTTAAGGAATGGATGTGAGATCTCAATTTTTCAAAAATAATTCTATCAGGGTTGTGTTGCATTGTTCAGCGTGAATTAACGCTATTTGGAGGTCATAATTTGTACCATACACTACCACTTTCCAAATGTTGGAAACATTCATCATTTCATCAAAGTTGTTTTCTCCTTGATTGGAATGGGATGATGGGACTTCGGTCTCTCCTTCTATGGATTCATCCTGGAAATTCGTTTCCTGGTCTGGGTTTCCCCAAAATATTAATACGTCATTCATGAATATCTTCCTAGTTCCATATCTTTTTGGATGCTGGTTAATTATGATGCCTCTATCAGGACATTACATGGGGTTAAGTCAGGGCAGCAACCTTCGGTTAGGAGAGTAGTCATGTTGGGCATAACTGGAGCTTCTAGATGCTGAAAAAAAGGTACACCTTGATCTCTTCCCCTTATGATAGGGCTTCAAAAGGGTGTGGAAGCCTGAGACATCCCACATCAAGTGTGGGGAATTTTATTCCATAGGCATATCCCTGATATTTTGCTCATCTTCCCATGTTTTACATGGGGAATGCTGCATGTTTAATGTCTACCAGAGATGGATCGGACTTATCAAAACACTAATGGGAGCGGATTAGATGGATACGTCTCTAAGAGGGAGCACCTGATGGGTTTACTAGATGTTTGAATCAAAACTCCCAATGAGGATGGATCTGAGAATGTTTGGGTCCTAACCACGAGGACACCATGTTTTACCATTTTCTAGGATTGAATCGTGTGGAGGCATCCTACGTACCCTATATAGAAGATAGGGATCAAAACCTAAGTAGTTATAGAGGTTTAATGATGGGATCAGGGTGTACACAATGGAAAATAACCTGAATACATGTTGGGGATTAATAGTGGTTAGCATCCTAGGTGATACAAAGGAGTGATGAGATGAATGGGGCTTATACATGGTTAGCTGCCCAGGTGCTACCAAAAGCAAAGAGGAAGTGGATGACATGATCTTACTGGGATGTGGCAGCAGGGGTAAAACCAGGATGGATGATAGATAATTTACTGACGTGGAAGATATGAATTGGGTGGAACTGACGTGAAGATAATGGTGGTGTTGGGATAAAACCTCAGGGAGGCTTCCTACATATCCCCATGGCATGGAATCAATGTCCACGTAGTTCGGTGGTGGGATGAGTCACCTGAGGAGGCGACATGTGAGAATGGATGCATGGATGGGGACCTAAAGGAAGTAGAACATCCAGGTTGCAGCATGATATTCTTGTGAAACAGTTTCTTGAGGGAGAGACAAGGATGGAACATGAGATATGGGCTTCAATGTCAGGGAGGGTTCCAATGTATCCTCATGGTAGGGAATAAAAGTCCACGTAGTTTTGGAATGGGGGTATAGGATCTGGGTATACACAATGGACAACAACCCAGAAACATGTTAGGGATTACATGTGGTTAGTAGCCTGTCGCAAGAGGGAAACTCTTGGTTGGAGGAGTATGGATTGAGTGTGGCGATTATTCATGGTTAGCTTCCTGAGAACTAATCTGATACCACTAAATGGTGGACAGAGGATATAGGTCCCAACAAAGGGGACCCCAAAGTTTATCAGTGATTGGTTTTTAACCTCGGGGAGGATTTTTATGTACCTTGTCTTAGGACACAGGGGTCAAAATCAAAATAGTTTGGAGATATAGTTTAATGTAATATGGGTAGAGGGTGAGCCGACATGATGTGGTTAGGACCGCTGGGTGATTGGCTAGAACCTCGGGGAGGGTTCCTACATACCTTTCATGGAAAGGGAAAGGATCAAATTCCACCTCGTTTGACATGTGGGGATAGGGGATTATGCACTAAGGTGGTCCAAAGAGGATGTCATAGTCGATGCTTACTCTAAACCCACGTGAGTTATGCTCAGTGTAAGAAACCTAAGGCAACAAATTCCCAATGATTGTGTCATGAAAGGTGTGTCTGGGAGGAATGGAACTGGGCTTATGCAAGGTTAGCGGCCTAGGGAGATGGAGATTGGGAGTTGCATTAGGAGGGAATACCGAAGAAAAAGGAGGTTTCATAAACGTACGAGGATGATATGTTCATCGCACCTGAATCATCCCATCATAGGGTGTTAGTTCTTACATGGAGACTGCCCAAGGTATTCCAAACATGCAAGGAGTTTGGGGCCAAGATGTGGTCTATCAAGCTTTTTAAAACTATGTGGACATTGTAGTATCACTTATACCATCATCATGACCTAGTAAAAGAGTTTTTTAGTTGGTGGTCTCCTGAAATGAATACCTTCCACCTCCACCACAGTGATGTAGGCATCAGTTTGTGGGACATTCATTGCATCAAGGGAATTCCACTGAAGTGTACAAATATGATGAGTTCCTTCCAATAGAGAATTTTGGGGGGTATTGTACATGCACCCCTATTCTATCATGGGATTTGATGGAGCTAGGTAAGGATACAATGAAAATAAAAAACATCCTGAAAGGGATATATTATCCAAGACTATTTAGAATGTATCTAATATAGGACAAGGCTATGAAAATTCCAGGTCAGGGGAAGCAATGCCTAAACACATTGTGGAGGGGGAAGGCGAGATCCTACTGGATGGTCCAGGAAGCAGTCGAGTACCAGTCATGGCGGTGCGACATAAATGAATGTTAGGACATGAATATAAGATACGTCGGGTTACTTGCTGCATTTCTGAGGGGGTGGCTGCTGCTAGTGTGGGATATGATGATGGGGGTTCATCCAGTGATGCTAGGGATGGTCAGAATCATGGAAGCCAAGAACAAGGATAATAAGGGGGTTCTTGTAATATCCAGGGAATATTGAATTATGTGATGTATCTCTAGGGGAATCATTCCCAAGAGTATATATGGACTATTCTAGATTCATCATGGCTGGGTTGTAGCTCATTGCGGTGGGTTTGACTTCTTGATTTCCATCTACCCTACAGGTGATGGTCTACGACCATCCTTACTGAAAATTTATAGAATTATTCTATTGAAGCTTAAAGAGGAAGGGATCAAACTCAATATGGGAAACCATGAAAAAATCATCTTTCATCTGTTTCAGACCCCAGTTGTCCAGATGGTAGATGACGGGTGAGGCACATTGGAGAAGAGGGAGTAATTACAAGGAATCAGGGTTGGTTTACTAGTATCCCAGATTGCTGTAAAAAGCTTTTTCGAACCCTAGATTCTTATGAGGATTTCTAGGAAATTCAGGAGCATGCAGCAGATGCCTATAAAATTATATAAAGAGGTTTGGGAAGAACAACATCCTTTCATTCTTCTCCAATTGTGTCTTATGTCCACAACAGCGGGTTTTGGTGAAGTCTTCTTCCTTCCCCTACAAATTTCAATGTCGACCTATCAACGAAGTATGCTGACAATGGGATTGTAATGTACCCAGATCTGATTCTACAGAAATGCATTTGGAAAATCAAGGTGTCCCGTGTTGAGTCTGGACAGGGAGGAAGGAGACAAGGTATTTCTGGTGAGGTTAGACAAGGAAAAGGCCAGGCATTTGGAACAGTAGGGGCTGGAACCTCATTAAAGGGAGTGTCACAAGGTGATAATGTGCCTTCACATTCTGAAGAGGGGTGGTCCCATTTTTGCCTCATTTTCTGGCTAAAAACACCTTGGGAAGCAACTGAGACTTCTTCTTAAGTTGACTACTAATGCCTTTTCCCATCTTTATGGTCTACTTGGAGGACATTGCGGCAATCTATGTCCATTGATGAGTTGGGGCGGTGAATGGTGAACATTGGCCTTGACCTATTGAATGTAAGGTGCATTCAGGTAGCAGAGAGGGTGAAATGTCATCTTAGGCATGCATACCTAACACCCATCGATATATATTCATGCCAACAGGGGTGGTATGAAGAGCTGTACCACCTAGTGAAAGTAATTATTTTTTAGGATCATGACCCAAAAAGGATTTTTTCTGATGAAGAATATGACAACTAAAAGAAATATGAAGGTGAGGAAGATGAGGAATGGGAAGAATAGAAATAATATAAAGATAGATAAGAGGAATAGGGATAAGAAGAGGTTGGGGTGGAGGTCCTTAGGGTAAGGGACCTTTGAAAAACGTCATCCTCTAGGGAATCCCACATAAGAGTTGTAAAACCACAGGCTATGATGAATAATTTTAAAAACAAATTGAGGTGAATCTCAACTCTTATCTCTATTATCCTTTCTATTTTCATAACTTGAATCCACTAACAAATCTTTTCCTGGTTCAGTAAAACATCGATGATGATAGCCTGGAAGCTTCCCCTTGTAGGGGATGAAAGTGTACCCATGGATGTGAAAGAAAAAAACTATAAATATTCATATAGGACTGAGCAGGGGGAGTACCATCCATAGTAAAAGAAGTCGAAGGACTATCCATTATTGGGATGGTCAGTGATAAGCCAGCAGGAAGGGCTGAAATATGATCCTAAGAGTCCCATGATATTCTCGTCGTTTAGAAGGATCCAATGCTAATCATTGACTAAAAAAATCACTGATGGATCTCTTGTGGTGGTATCTCCTACCATGACTCAGGCACTAGAAATCAATGTTCATGGATCTTGTATGTTTTTACCTTTTTAGGATCACATCCTTTATTGGGGAACTCGGCTGACCAAGATATAGGTTCCCAATGCAGTGATCTCACGGTTGGAGGCTTCGTAAACTATCGAGCCTGAAACATCTATAGATCCTCTACCCATGATTTCACCAGCTTGCTTGGATTCAGTTATTCAAGATGTTCTAACCCTATCACCCAATGATAAAGTAGTTATAATCATGGTTGATGCTACTTCTAGGGTTGAGCTCCAGGCTGGCGGGGGTGAGGTTGCTGAAGAAGAGAGAGCGCCAGGAGAGGACTCTATAGCAGAACTCCTGGACATTTTTCATGTGTATAGGCATGAAGATCCTAAGGATATTGAAAAATATTATCCGGAAACATCCTAGGAGAGTCATATGATGTGATTCAAGGCATATAAGTGCATCAATTGGTTCCTTAGTGAATCACAGGAATAGTGGCTAAGACGAATGGGATCACTTCACATGTGGTTGCACTTTCTATACATCGGAGGGGTGGATTCTCAACATCATCATATAATAATCATCAATTATATGGGTGATAAGATACGATAGAGTATCCAATGATCCAATATTTCTTGGTGTTGAAAGTAGTCATAGAATAACAAAAAGTTTCTTAAGGCTGAGTAGGAAGTCTGATGCCTTAAAGAGAAAGAAAAAGAAAGAGCGGCATATATCATGGGTTGTTCTAATCTCATTGAATAGTTAAAGGCCTAGTTGGTGGATTCCCAGAAGTAATAATTGTAGGCAGGACATAAAATTATTGATTTTCAAACTGAACAAGAAAGAATGCAGACCAATGATAATGCACTTTTCTTCACATCAGCAAACAAATAGAAGGATATTAAAGAGTGGGAAGTATCCCTGGAGGCTATGATTCCGGAGGTGGAAGCACTAGAACAATCCCTCAAAGGGGTTAATCCATAAGGGCCACGTTTTGTCCAAACTCATAAACATATCTCCATCTTTGTTTTAATATCACAAACTATGTTCACATACTTATTATTTTAATACTTGATTATTTTAGTGCATTTTAACCATAACTATGATGCAATTAGCGACCAACCCTAAGATCACATGGGTCGTACCTAGTTTGAGAAATAAGAGAAGACTACATAATTATTCACTTTGTGATGAGAGTGTTGGATAATGTTTCAAAAACATGGGGATTAGATGACCACCCATAGTTTTGGAAATAAAAGAGGGGTCTTGACGAATGAAGAGGGACCTAAGAACAACCAAAACTCTCTTTACCATGTGATCATGTGAAAGAGATGGATGATGCTAGGGGTGTTGAACTAAATATGAATAAAGGGGAATGAAGAATGTGAATTATGATATCCAAAATGCAGAACGCTATGAAAAGTTCATGATCATAGAGTATAGTTGTTGACCAAATTTGAAACATAGCTTTTGTATCATGTTATCCTAAAACGGGATCAACCCAATGAGGGCCAGCCACTGACCGCATTCGAAAACACAGGGGAAAACTCGATTTTTCATCTGATGTCCTCCAGAACGTTGGCCCAAGATAGTAGGTAAGTCTTAAAGTAGTTCATCATAACCATTAGGGGATTCCTTCACATGTGAGAGGGAATGAGGATCCGAAATAAAGAGAACACAAATCTCAGTGATGGAATGATGGTCTATTTGGATAAAGTCCAACACTCTAGGAATTACACCACCATGATGAAAGTACACTAGGTGGGTGTAGTAGTTTGAATCAAGATCAGGACTATTTCTAGGACGTACCTCACTAGTGAGGACCAAAGATGGTCTATTGTTTTACATCATGTAAATGGGGGAAGATAAGAATGCAATTTAAACATCATTCGATGAGTACGATGCATGAAATAGTTGAACGTTGTACAATCAGGATGTTTCGCAGAGGTTGAGTGCATACCACATTGAACCTACTCAATACTTTAAAGTCATGTTACATATATTGGGGAAACCTAGTTTAGAGTCAGAGTTTATACCATAAGATGCCCAGTTTAATTTCATGTGTGTGGTACATTCCTGTGTCTTTTATTGTCATACAGTAAGAATAAGAAAAAATGGAGAACTTTTGAGAGAGGTGAATGGAGTGTCTACTGCTAACCCAACATGAATTAATATATAATCCCACACTACGCCACACACTTCGGAGAAAAATCATGCCGAAATGTCATAAGAGGGTTCATGGTGATGCGGATAGACCAAAAACAAAGGTTTCGGTGTCACTAAATATCCCATAGATTGTAAATCAAGCCACACGTAGATATTGAAGGTGTTGTGGAAGGCATCCAATAATGAAAAGGGGAAAATATTATTGGGTGAAGATGTCATATGGCTGGGTAATTTATCATCACACATCTTGGGTTCAAAAGGCAGAGTTTAGAATCGTACGATAAGGATATAATGGATCTTAGTTTTTGGTCACATAGATCGGACCAAAATGTGATACTTCCAAGGAGGAAATATGTAATGTGGTGATATAAGGGAATCCCAACATGAATTTGGACGTGGAGGTCCACACCACATAAAAATTTTCCAAGAGAACACTCCCACAATTTAGACTCATGATGCTTAGACTTGGGTGTGTAGTTTAAGACCTGAATTACTACTTTAAGGTCATAGGTTTCAGACCAAAAGAAGAGTGGTTCTTCCATGAAGGAACAGACTTTACCCATATCCCTAATCCATGTGATCTATGCTCTGTATTGGAAACATGGGAGGAGAAGATCTTTACAATACATGGAATACTCTGTAGGGGAGACTGTGTGTAGTCAAAGATGACCCCACGATGTTGATTTGTCTTCTTTAATGAGAAAAATTACAAAGAGGGATAACACTAAGGTTGTATAAATTAAACATGAACATGATGTATTGGAAAGGTATTTGAATCACAAGACTAATATTTAAGGCATAATGGGGGTAGATTAACTATAGAGGTTAACTATTGACCATGTTCAAAACACAACATCCATATCATCTGACCTGAATGGGAACCAACAGCTGAGGTTCATCTGCTGACCATAATCAAAAGGAGGAACATATCTCATAATGTCATTCTAAATCCTCTAGGACATTTTCTCACAGCGTTAAGTGATCTATAAGGCCAAAAATCAATACTGTGTTGGGGTCATTTCAGATGTGAATGTTTATGGAAACCCAAATACATGGAGACGTGAATCATGGAAATGGATGAAAGAATTTCCATGAAGAATCCAACTCTCTAGGTCCTAAATTGTATTACATCTAAGCACATTAAGTAGAATAATAGAGTTTGAGAAGTACAAAAAATATTGGAGAAATGGGTTAATGAACTTGGGGTTGGACCTGATGATGAAATGTCTGGGCATTCCTACATATCCCATGAGGATGCGAATCAAGACAAATGTAGTTCTAGAAATTCCATGCAGTTTAATTTCATGTGATAAGGACCTAAGTGGTAGGGGTTTATCAACAGAGGAACATGTATGGAATGGATGAATAACCCGACATAAATGGGAACCGAGGAAGTCCACATACCACACCATTCACAATCTCTAGAGAGATCCTAGGCCAGGGGCAGGGATAAGGAATACAAGAACCTGAGGTTGGACCTAAGGATGAAATTTCTAGGAATTCCAACATATCCCATAAATATAGGGAATAAATCCCCATGTAGTTCTTGAAATCCATGTAGTTTAAAATCATGCGGTAAGGATGTAAGGGATAGAGGTTTCTCAAGAGAGGAACACGTATGTAACTAAAGAATAACCTGACATGAATGAAAACCAAATAAGTCCACATACCAAATCATTCAAGATCTTAGGAGAGAACTAAAAACCATAGGTCCGGGAGAAGGAATAGAAGAACCTGAGGCTAGACTTGAGGATAAAATGTCTAGACATTTTTATGTATCCCATAAAGATAGGGAATCAATCCACACTTAGTTCTTGAAATCCATGTAGTTTAACATCATGTGGTAATGACGCAAGGGGTAGAGGTCTCTAAAGAGTGGAATGTGTGTGGAATGAAAAAATAACATGACATGAATGAAAACCAAAGAATTCCACATACCACACCAATCATGATCTCAAGAGATACCCCAGTCTCGTGGGGTTGGGAGAAGGAATATAAGAACCTAAGGATGGACCCAAGGATGAGATGTCTTCCCATTCCTACGTATCCCATGATGATCAGGAATCAATACATATGTAGTTATTTAAATCGGTGTAGTTTAATGTCATTTGGTAAGGACGCAAGGGGTAGAGGTTTCTCATGAGATAAATGTGTATGGCACGGAATAATAACCCAATGGGAATGAGAACTGATGAATTCCACATACCACACCAATGTCGATCTCAAGAGAGAACCCAGATCAGGGGAAAAGATAAAGAATAGAATAACCTATGGCTGGACCCGATTATGAAATTTCTTGTCATTCCTACCTATCCCATAATGATTGGGAATTTAACCACATGTAGTTCTTGAAATCCTTGTAGTTTAACATCTTTTGGTAAGGATGAAAATATAATTGAAGGGAGATCCCTGAAGGGAAGTACATTGCTTGTATATTATAAACTCCGTTTGAATTAGGACCAAAGAGGTCCTCACCACACCATGTTCTTCCAACATATTTCGGTATAAAGGTATGGAAAGAATGCTAGATTTGTGGTAGCTAGGGTTAAACACACAGATGAAATGTATGTGTGTTCCTACATATCCCAGGGGGATGAGAATTAATAGAAACTTAGTTCTTGAGGCACCACATAGTTTAACGTCATGTGTTAAGGACGAGACATCATAGTTTAACATCACATGGTTTGGACGCATATGGAAGAACAATGTTCTAAAGGGAATGTTAATGCATGATAAAGCATACTCTATGTGATTGAACACAAAAGTCCTCACCACACTACACACAATCCCCATAGGGAAACCTCATGCTAATGTGGGATAGAAAATATTAGATAACCTTGGGATGGACCTAAAGACCAAATGTCTAGGTATCACTATGAATCCCATTAGGATGAGAATCAAGCCACACATAGTTCTAGAAATCCATGAAGTTAATGTCATGCGGTAAGGATGAAAATAAAAGGGTATGTATATACATATATAGAGGTACAAAATTTAGTTATTTTAAACCCAACATGAATGAGGACATAATACCACACTACACGACATACCCCTAGAAGAACATAGGCTAATGAGACAAAAGGAATAAAGGTTTCTAAAAATCAGGGCTAGACCTGAGGAAAAAATGTCTGAGCATTTCTAAGTATCCAATAAGGATGGGAATAATGCCAAACATAGTTCATAAAGTGTCATTTAGTTTAACGTCATTCGGTAAGGATGATGAAATGAGGGCCTTTTGGAAGGAGGAGTACATGATGCATCCATTTTAAACCTGATGTGAATGGGGACTAAAGAATTCCACACCCTACCATATGCGACCCTCGAAGAGAACTAATCCTTAGTGGGGGGGAGAGATTTGTTGGGGTGTAACAGAAGATTAAATGTTTGAGTGTTCCTATGTATCCCATAATGATGGGAATCAATCCAAATGTAGATCTTGAAATCCGTGTTGTTTAACATCAAGCGGTAATGATGATAGAACATAGGAGTGTCTCAAGGGGTTGTGTGTGGAGTGGAAAAAGTAGCCAGACATGAATGAAGACACAGATTCTATACATCACCACACAATCCTAAGAGATAAATTGGGCCTATAGGATAGAAAATTCAAGGGAACTAAGGCTGGGCCACAGATGAAATGTCTGGCATTCCTACATATCCCATAAAAAATGGGAATCAAGCCATATGTAGTTCTAAAAGTCTGTGCAGTTTAACGCCATGCAGTAAGGATGATAGAAAGAAGGATTGTCTCAAGGGGATGTGTGTGCTATGGAAAAAATATCCTAACGTGAATGAATACATAGATTATATACCACACTTCCCAATCCTAAGAGAGAAATTGGGCCAAGAGGCTGGAATGTTCAAGGGACCTGAGGCTGGGCCATGGATGAAAGGTTTGTGCATTCCTACATTTCTCATAAGGATGGGAATCAAGCCAGATGTAGTTCCTAAAGTGTCATGTAATTTTACATCATGCGGAAAGGATGTGGAAAGATCTTAGTTTAAGTTTTTAGAGCTCAGACCATAGATGCCCAGTTTAATGTCAAGTGTGTGGAACATAAGGGATGAAAAAATAAAAATCACAACATCCGCTGAGTGGGAACAAGCAATTGAGCCTTGACCACTAACCATATTTGCAATGCAGGACTAGTGTCAAATTATCTCTCAAGATCTTCTTGGACATTGGCCCAAAATGGTTGGTTATCCAAAGTTGAGTAAGACTAGGTCATTAAGGGGTGATTTTGGATGTTAAAGATGATGGGGATCCAAATGAAAAGATACGCGAAGGGTGGTGGTAACAGTGCAGTTCGATGTCTTACAGTGGGGACGATGGAGATCTTAGTATATGGTCATAGAAATTGGACCATTTATAGTTTAACATATTAGAATATGATGATCAGTAGTTTAACGTGTTTATGTGACGATGTGTGGAATTATGGAATGTGTATTGAAAATGGAATTGAGAATGGTTTTAAATGCTTCATTGATCATATTTCATAGAAAAATAATTTTGTTGGATATAAATTGCATTAAATTTATTTTTAACTATTTTATATCAATATACTAACAATGTTTTCCCTTAGAAAAATGAGTTGGGAAGTCATTGGGGAAATCGTACTAAATGTAGACTCATTTTTTTTGGAACTTATTTTAATTTGTAGATATCTTCTATCAATACACAGGTAAATTCAAGGTACCTAAGTTTTTTAGTGATACTTTTTGATACTTTGGGTGTGGCATATTGAGTTAGTTCTTTGAGCAGGTTTAGAGTTACTGGTTTCTATCTATGGTGTCTTTGGTTTTTCTATCTTTTGAATATTTTGGTTATGTAACTTTATTTCTACTTTTTACTTTGATATATTTGTTGTTTTTTAGTTGTATTTTGGAACTCATGCATCATATGGTGGATTTATTTTCATGTTAAATTATTTTCTGAATTTTTATATTTAAATGGTAATATAATCCCCCATCTTATTATGAATCCCATGGAATTAATTCCAAGCATTTAGTGTCTTGGGGATGTCACCTAAGGCCTTGTAATGTCTGACCACCTCTTACCAAGACAAGGGGTGAGGGGCGGGATGTTACATTCCCTCTCCCGTACTTATAAAATTCCTCCCCCTATCCTCTTCTATTCAGAATTACAAAGCCATTTTTATTAGAAAATCCCTTCCCAAATCACTTCCTTACTCCCCTCCAATAATCCTAAATCCCAATTTTTTAACATAAATAAAACCTAGGAAGGATTTTTGTGTAAACCTACGGATTTTTTTTAAAAAAATAGGTAATGTAGTTGAACAAGTGATTTTTTTTGTTTCTTCTTCCATATATTTTAAAAATTTGTGAATCAATATTATATATTAACTGTAATATCTTACATATTCAACGATTTTATTATGTAATGTTAATTATCTATATCAATCTCTATTTTCATCAAATGGGAAACGAAACCATAGATCATGTGTATGGCAGACTACCACCTTGTGAACCATTGTAATTCGTTATCCATCACTATATTTAAAATATAGATATAATGATTCATTTAAAAGAGGTAAATTATTTTTATGATATTATCATGCTTCTTTAATAATTATATCTCATATACGTTCTAAATTTCCAAAATGTTTAAAACAATATAGTGTCGCATATGTGTATAGAGGACTACCGCCTCACAAGTCAACGGGATTTTTTCACTTACACTTTACATGTAATATAATAAGCATGAATATAATTAATATATGTGATGTATATGATATTTTAATAAAACAATAATATTAATATATAAAGAAATTCCTAATTATTTCTCTCATTAATGTAATGATAACATCACTTCTGTGTATGTATGACCAACCGTCTCCCTGAAGCGATGTGATTCATTACTCGTGATAAAATATAAATATTAATTATAAAAAAATATCTAATAAATGAAAAATAATTTAACAAAATTAATATAAATCTAGTGATGATTGATCTATATCCTACACCCATGAACTTAATTATTCATGATAATACACCCATGATAAAAAAATTAAATTAACACCTAAAAAATGAAAATAATGAATGATTAATATAGAACATTTGGTAAAATGTTATAAGTGGATCATATATGATGTTATAAATATTAATATATTTCTGGTAAAAATTAATAACAGGATTAAAACAATTATACATGAGGTTATATCTTGTTAAACCAAAAGGTAGTGTGAAGTAAGTGACATCATCTCAATATCCTTTCATTGAGACAAATTGTAATGTTATAAATATAACTTATTTTATATAGTGAATATACTTCCCATTTGAAAATTAATATCATTATTCTTTAATAATTCATATTATTTTAATTTTCAATTTGAATTATTTCATACAAGGTTATTTTAAAAAAAATACCAAGTTACAATAAATTTCGTAACTCAATTTCTATTCATTGAGTAAAATTATTTCTTCAATAGATTTTAAATTCTAAGAAAAGGTGAGTAAATTATTTTTAATATATAATTTTTATGGGAAAATATTGTTAAAATTTGATACACTTAATTGATTCATTGATTAATCCTCACTTCAACGTTATGATCTTTAAAAGGGTAAATTTTACAATCTCATTTTAATCAGGATTTTTTATACTTAAAATTCATTTTAAAGACATTATTTATTCAATATATTATAAAATAATTACATTTTATTCTCCTATGATTAATCATTATGTTATAATGTAATATCTCTATTTTCCCACTCCTTGTTACTTAAAATGATTTATAATATGTTTTTAATAAAATCTAACATCATTTGTCTCTCCAATAATAAAACTTTTTACTGCTGAAACCATGTTTTCTATAAAAAATTAAAAAATATTTTACTATTTGAAAATTATTGTTAAAATAAATATGTACCCAATTAATAAGTTTTTTTAAAAAATAAAATAATCTTCATTTCGTTTTCAAAACAAGGTTCATTTTTTATACTGAAAATGTGAAAAGAATTTTTTTAACTTATACAGAATGTAGGAAATATTTTGCTCCCATGAACACTCAATATTCTAAATATTATTTTTTATTTTCAAATGTTGTTTTCATTGATATTTATTTTAATTTTTTTTGAAATTTTATTTCTTAAAAATCCTAGTTTTAAAAATGAAAAAGATATTTTCCTCAATAGTATTTTAAAAGATATTCTTATGGAATTTCAATTATTCAATGACAAAAACCATTATTTTACATATACTTAATTATGGAAATGTTGTATTGATGCCATAAATATTCTTTCTAGGGGTTATCTATGATAATTGTGACAATGGATTGTACTGACATGCACTTTCAAGATTTATTTTTATAGTCATTAACTTTACTTTAAAACATCAACTATCTTGTGATCATTGTACAGTTCATTTCTATTAACTATCCATATTCTTTATATTATGGATAATATTATTTCCTAAACCATATATCATTTTTAAATATGGTGTTTCTTTTAAATATTTTTATTCTTAGAATTATGGATATGATTATTTCCTAAACAATAAAAAAAATTTACATACGATGTTTACTTTAGATGTTATTTGATTAATAATGAAATATTGATAAATTTGTATTATTCACTAAATATGGATATTATTGATAAGGAATATAGATTTAAGAATTAAATTTATTATTAAACATATGGGAAATTATTTATACATGAAAATATTGGTGGGCCTAGATATATATATCCCCTCAAAGCATCGGTAGTCTCATGAGACCAATCAATTTTCCAAATTAGAAGGGTTTTTACCAAGAAGTTTTAAACTATCTTGAGGAAGGTCTTGATAGTAAAAGAGTTCATAATTCCTTAGATCATGATGTCCAATAATTAAAAATTTCCTTCATTTATAATTATGTTTATATTATTAACCATGATATTTTCATTGAGATATTCTTTATGGATGCATTTCACTCTTAGTTTTTTAACTAAATAGAACGTGTTTTTAATTATCTATATTTACATATCGATTATTCTTTATGAAATTATGAAAGATTATGTTGTATGTTTACATTAATTAATATTTTCTCTAACCCTTATTTTTCCCCATTCATTAAGATATAAATAATATTTCATGGAATGGGTTTAGGGATTCTAAATGTTTTCCAATACTATGATTTTTATTTTATTTCATTGGGTAAAATGGTTATGATAAATGTATCTAATTTAAAAATACTAATAAACTATTCAGTCCCTCAAGATGTGATCCATTGTTTCTTATGCCAATGTTATAGAGAAATAAACTCACTACAGGTTACTCGATAGGAAGTCATTACAGTTGGTATCGAAATAAGTTTAGTAGAAATATTGGGAACTAGATTATGTAAATAATAGATTAGGGAACACAAACCTATGATAGAAATTGTAGATAAGTATATAAGAGCATCATAGTATTTTGGTAAGTGGGAAATTACATATATATATATATATATTCTTAGCAACACATCCCGAACTGGACACTATAAGTGGATGTGGTACAAGAACAGTGGTACCTATGGGTAATAACTCTAAAAAGGGTGCACTGGGCTTAACCAGGTCATTATATGGTGCATGATAATGGGACTTACTATGCACCTGATTTGAAATTCTTGAGGGATATGATTAGGATAACTCAAATATTCTTTAAAACCCATTATGAAGGTTTTGGAAATAATGATATCCCAAAATAATATATGTTTATGATTATGAGATTAGCTATGCATAAATTTTTTAATTTTTTTCTGTGTTTCATGAGTTTTGGAATTATACATTATTTTTTTTATTGTTATGATATAATATAGTGTATTATATTGTTTGTAAATTCATCCTAGTGTAGAAAATTTGAATCATATCAATACATGTAATACAAAGAGTAATAATGATCATTTCATTGATGTTATTAAGATAATATTTCTAAGGGAACTAATCTACCAATAATTCTTATAATATAATGGAATAATATCATGTTCTATCAAGATAGTGAAATAATTATCTATGTATTGGGGTTTTTATGTGATTCTAGAGAAGAAGAGGATGACAGAGAAATAAATTAATAATGGAAATAATGGAAAGAAGGTTTTTACCAAATGTTATAATTGTGGAAAGAAAAACCCTAATACTTACTTGAAGAGAATTAGAGTTTTCTATAATTGTAAATAGAAAAGACATTATGATCATTAATTCAAGGGAAATAATTAAATTTTCAATTTTCAATTCTTAAACTATATAGAAATTGGGAAATATGAAAATGAATTCACTAACATTCAAGGGAATATACCTAAAAATAAGCTAAGGGGTCAAGGCTTGTATTTTTATATTTCTAAAGAAGAAGTGGAATTATAAATTTGTTGTTTGGATTCAATATTTATGTTATATGAGTATTTTATAAATGATATTTTGGTTACAATAATCATGAAATATATATGTATGTTAATTTATTACTACTTTTTTATTGATTTGAGAGCATATGTTGAATGGTACTGATGATCAAAAAAATGAATCTGTTCAAGTTAACAATCTTAGAAAACACATGATTGAATGAGTATAAAACTTAATATGTTCCCAAAATTGAGATAATGATGATATATATGTGGAATAGTTTTAGTGACCCTGAATTTAGTTCTATGTTTTAATTTTTATGTCACTTTTTCTTAATTTTACTGCTTTTATTGATGTATGGAATATATTTAACAACCTGATATTTTATATTTGGAAACATGAAATTTTTCATTAATATTTTATAGTTATCAATATATTAACATATTTAGAATGTGAAATTAATAGACACTTTATATTTTTGGGGGAATATAATTTTGATGTAGTGACAGTCCTTCAAAAAAATTTGACAAAGTAATTTTAAATGATTCTTACGGTTAACTATTTATCAAATTGATTGAGTTCATCTCTGGGTTTTATTGGATAATTTATGCTAACCATTTTAGTCATGGAAAATATATAGTGAGAGAAGGAATAAATTGAAATTATTTTATTTAGATTATGAAATATTCATTGATAATTTTAGTGCTTCAAGAATAAACAATCCTCTGGGATATTTATTTCAGGTAGCAAAATATGAAGTGGTAATTGTTCAAATAATGTTCCTATAATAAAATCACACCTATTAAAAGATATAAAGTAAAAATATTTTATTATGTTCTGAGTATTGATGGTAAAGTAATTAATAAAATTTGGTGAAATGATCTCAAAACAAAAAAAATATTTTAATACCTTCATTTTTTAGGAATCAAATTGTACCTTCACTCATCAGAGAATTATAGTTTATGGTCTTTAACCTTTTTTATATCCCTCTCTTTCTTGTAATCCATGATCTCTATCACTATCTATTAATCCTTAGGTGTTAGTATTCTCTTTCATGTCTGTGTTTTCATTTTCCACCAATGTTATCCTACATGGAAACCTTCTAATTTGTTATTGTAGATGACCATAATAATTATCTTTCTATCTAACCAAAATTTTTGTTTATTAACGCTTTTTATAATGTAGGTTCCCAATAAATGTTTTTTCAAATATCAAACCCTTGACTACCGTGATAAATATTATATTTTTTGGAATCAATTTAATTAAGGAAAAAAGAATGTAACACTGTGATACTTTGTGAGTTCCTTCCTTTTAAATAAATTCAATCCATTCAATAGCTTGTGATGCACATAAGACTGGCTTTAAATGAAAATACACAATTAAAATGTTATTTGAACATGGATATTATAACCTTGTCATTAAATTATATTGTACAAATATTAGTAACTAAAATTTTAAATTATACAGTTCACGAATTTATAAAATAAATTAGTAGTATATCTATTGATTAAAAATAAAATATGTATCATTTTAATATAAGAAACAAAATTTAGAAAAAACTGTAGTTTTTTAAAGAAAATGGTTTTATCGATTCTTGAACACTTATAATAAAATTAATTTCATTAAAATTTAGAAAAATTATTTGCTAATATGAACTTTATTTTTTAAATCATTTTATCAAAATTGTATTAGGGTGATTTTTTAGGATTTTTCTAAAAAGTTTCATTTTTCAATGAATAGTTAAAAGATCAATTTTTATTTGAAAATATCCATTTAATTTAAACTAATTCAAATTTTGAATTACATTTTAAATTGGTTGTTGTCTAAATTTGGTTAAAATATGTTATAATAAATACTATTTAGTTCACTTTAATCAATTTCAGGTTGAATTTTGATATTAAAACCTTCTATATTTATGAGAGTTTTCTCTTGGAAACCCCACTTTTTTATCAAATCTATGGGCATAATAATAAAATGAATTTATATACTACTATAAATTGATTTTATAAAAATGGATTATATTTTTTGAATAATAATACAATATATTATCCAATAATTTAAACTTAATTTTTGAACATAATGAATAGTGAAAACATTAAAAATTAATTATTATAATTATGGTAAGATAATTTATTAAGGGGTTTAAATATTAACATTAGGGTTAAAATGACCTCAAAACGTTTCCAAAAGATATTTTATTTCCATATTAATTCTTTATAGCTGATAGGAATTTATAAGGAACCTTTTTTATTCTTTTTTAATGATAAAAAACTTGTGTGTAACTAAATCTTTTCAAAAATTCCGTGTATATTCTCTCCCCCTATTAAAAAGGCCACCCTCTCTCGCCCATATTCACACTTCCAAAGAAAGTTATTTTATCCATGCCTTGAAAAAATCACTTCATTCTTCCCATAATGAAATTATATATCCCTTTTCTATATCTAAAAATCAATCCTTTGTAGGCTTTTAGTGCAAACATAATGATGTTTTTCGAAGAAGAGGTAATGTTTGTAAATGATAATTTTAATTTTTTTTCATCTCTCACCTCCTTAAAATATTATTAAAATATAATAATAAAATAACCTTATTATTTTAAATATACTGATATATTATGATGTTAAGGGAATGACCTATTTCTATCTACTATTCAATTAAATGGGAAACAATTCTTTCGATAGTGTGTACAGCAGACTACCGCCTCATGAGCAAATGTAATTCGTTTTCTATCACCACCTTTAAAGGATTGATATAATTAAGGATATAAAACATGTATATTATATTTATTATATTATTATAATTATTTAATTATAATATCAGATATACCATCCTAATTTCTATATTGTTTAAAATACGATAATGTCGCTCGTGTGTATAGAGGACAACCACCTCAAAAAGTGGTTTGATTTTATTAACATAAACTTTACATTGAAAGTAATAATTATACATTTAGTTAATATATGTGATATATATGAGATGATATTGATTATTTAATATTAATATATCACCAACTTACATATTCTTTCACTTTTCAAGGGAATGAAAATGTCGCTTGTGTGTATGTATGGCCTACCATCTCCATGTAGCGATGTGATCACTTCTCAATGATCAAATATGAATAATGATTATAAAAAAGTATCAAATGAAAAAAATGATATATATATATACATATATATCCTTATTATAATTATGGAGATAATGGATCTATATCGTATACCCAAAAACCGAAACATTCATAAAAAACATTGCAAGAGAAAAAAAGGG
This sequence comes from Viscum album, assembly GCA_963277665.1. Taxonomy (NCBI): domain Eukaryota; kingdom Viridiplantae; phylum Streptophyta; class Magnoliopsida; order Santalales; family Viscaceae; genus Viscum; species Viscum album. Next base: position 912,345,528 of record OY728143.1, on the reverse strand, counting down.
AATTAACTACCAAAAAAATTCTTGTTGGGAGTGAGTGCCTCAAGAGGAGGTGACTTGAGTACACAATAAAAATTTCTATTAAATTTTTTTAAATAAAATCCCTCAGTTTAATTAAAACTGCCTAGTTAATCAAAATAGTTGAATGATATATGTTCTGAAATTTTAAAATATTTCTCAAATGGTGATTAAGTTTACGTTAATAAAATATATAAAATGTATTCTAACATTGGAAATCAAATTAATTAATCTGTACCTTATATAAGAATTATTCAAGACTAACTATCAAATTATGGGTTTTGTTTATAGCTTTAAGAAATATTCAGATTAAATCTTAGAAAATAAAAAAACAAAAAACTATATTGGAATTAAAAAAATTGGTTTAGTCTCAAGTCAAAACCTAATCCCCTACACTTGTAAATCACCCATTTCTAAGAAGAATATATAAAATAATCTTGTTTCACAACCTCAATCGGGTAAATATACAATAGTTAATTAGATGTCTAGGCCACACATGGACCTCTTCCAAAATAACTATGAAAATAAATAAATAAATTTCTCACATGGAACTCTTCCATAGTAACATGTAACGTCCCAATTTTACTAAAGGAAACACTTTTTTTTATAGCATACATGATACGCCACATCGAGCATAAACGAACAACTAAAAATTATTATTTCAATATGGTTATATAGTCATTAGAATGGAGGGAATGAATATGATTAAATAAATTATGAAAACATTGTTTACACATGTATATATAATTAATTATTTGGAGACTAATTGATTATAAATCAAAATAAAACCCTTTTTAGAATAAAAGGAAATGTTTTTATGAAAATCGTTTTTATTGTGATTAAGTGTGTTTAAAAAAATCAAATAACTATTATAAGATCATGTTAATTATATATATATATATATATAATATTAAATCTAATTTTTAACATTAGGATTATTTTTTCCACACATGAAATTAGAAAAAAAATCCAATTTTGAGGATAAAAGATGTATTTTTCTAAAAAGTCATATTTTCCACCTTTTAAAGGCCCACTTATTTGAAATAATTTTTTTGAAATATTTAATAATTTTTTTTGAAAAAATAAACTTCTTATTTTAAATAGGATTATAAAATTTTACTTTGGTTTAATTTTTTATATCTTTTTAGACAAGATTCATTTTTTATTGAATAGTAAAAAATACAACATTTTAATCGAAAACAGTTTTTTCGTAAAATTTATTTATAGTGTAAAATTACATAATTTAATTGTTTTAAAGTATAATTAAATGATTTAATTATCATTTAAATTATTTTATGTCATTGTAATAAATTTCACATTGAAATTGGATATAAAAACATTGTGAACTTTTAAACGTTTTTACTTTATAAACTCATTTTATTGATCTGTCCAGAGGATTAATTTTAAATTATGTTTATCCAATTATGAGTTTTGAATTTGAAAAATGGATTTGATATTTTTAATTATATGTTCCACATTTATTAAATAGGTCCCTTTCATTTTTGGAAAATATGAGTTATAACTTTAGTAATTATTTTAATTTCCATGATTAAGGGTAAATCGGGAAATTAAGGGTAAAAATATTATTATAAAATATTATAAAATTACCATAACACTTTTCTAAATTTAATAGGATGAGTTATTTTCTACCTAAACCATCCTTGGGCAAATTTTTTGAGCTCTTGTAGCCATTTGGATGACTTTAATACATTTAAAGTGTTTTATTCAAAGAAAAATCAATTTGGTCACACTCTTGTTTTTAACACGAAACATATTTTTAATATTGGGATATATAATGGATATATTCGACTCTAAATAGTATTTAGAAGTATAAAATGTTTGACTACATGATTTTAATTTAAATATAATTTCTAGAAAATAAATAATTAAATTCAATGGTGACACAATGATGATGCAGTAATTGCTTCATTAACAGAAGAATAAATAAATGATATTAAAAATAATAGAATAAATATAATTTCATATAATTGATGTGATACACGAATTTTATGGAATAATCTAACATTTTAGGGATGATATATTAGTTTTTTAACAAAGATAACATGTTATTATCATATTATATAAATTCAAATAATGAATATTGTAAAAATTGACATTAATGATATTTTAAAAGAAATAATATTTTATTAAATGATATAAAGTTTTAAAAATTATAAAAATTGGCCAAATAATTGTTATAATTCTTGAAATTTTATAAATCACAATTTAATTGGTATTATTTATGTTATGGTTATTTTATTAAACCTCAAAGTGTAATTTACATGATAACACGGTAAGAGTTAAAAATGTAAAATAAGGGTTAAAAAATAAATGGATTAAAACAATTATCAAAACCTATATAATTTAAATTTTATTAATTTATTTATTCCAATAATCATCATATATAATAAATTAATTAATTTTTAGTCATTTTTAATATAATATTATTTTATATTATTTTAATACTTTGAAAAATTCTAAGAGTTTTGATCCTCTCTCTTATAAAAGGGAACTACTTAATACAATTTATTCACACTTAAAACCAAATTTTATTTATAAAATATCTTACAAAATACCTTCCTAGAGTTTCTCACCACATTGAAGAGATATTATTTTCAGAATAACACCCTCCTTTGAGGGGTTAAGGTGATCATCAAAGGAAATAGCCTGAAGAAGGGGTATCATTTTTATTTAAGATTTTCTATTTTATTTCTTCTTCCACTGCATTAAAATATTCTTCAAACATGATTAAATAAGAAATATAATATCCTAAATCTACTGATATATTATTATTTTAATATAATCACCTAAATATTTCTCCATGTCCATCAAAAGAGAAAATAATTAATTGTTTGTGTGTTCGTGTGAACGATCACCTAAACAAAAAGATATAATTCATTTTCCATTACCATATATCAATAATGGTTATGATGATGGAATTAATTTGTATATATTCTTTTTTTATTTATTTATCATCATAAGATAAAAATATATCAATTATATTCTCACCTTTCCAACACATTAAAATGATAATGGCATTCGAGCGTATGTGTGAACTATTACCTCCACAAAGCGATGTGATTCATTTTTTATCACCACATAACATGAATAATATATATAAGTATATTTAAATGATTAATATGACATTAATTATAGTATTATTATTCTGGAAACATAAAATATTACATAGATTATTTCTATAATGGTCATTCAAAAATGGAGATGTTGCTCATTTGTATGTACGGCCTACCGTCTCCATGATTATAATGCTGTAAATTTTTCATAACTATAAATAAATGGTTTTATTTAAAGGTATAATTGATTTATATAAGTGATTATTATATACTTAATATTATTCTGTAGATGATTTACTAATTATCACTTTGACTATTGACATCTTACCAAAGTCATTTTGGATTCAAAGAGTGAATATCGACCAAACATCAGACAAGAACTTAAATAATGAATTAATATTTATAACATGATAATAAGTTATGTAAAAGAAATAATAAACATAAAATGGTTCTAATTAAATTAAATAATTAGCATAAGTTTATTTTTTTGGAAGATAAAGAACATATGTGATGAATTAGACTCAGGGTAAGGGATTTCTTCTCAGTCTCTTTTCAATAAGGCATTTTTGATGATTTTCACCATTATTATTTTATAAGGTATATATATATACCCTTTCACATTTAATATAAATATTTTATTTATCATTTTGTTATTTAATTTTTTATTAATATGTTGTTTTCATGTGGGATATGATTTAAATGCTCAAAATTGTATGGAATTCATTGAATGTTTAAAAAATGTAATTATCAAATCATTTTCTACATGTCAATATTTTTTATATTATTTTACATATTTAGTATATGGATATAAAATTATTTTAATGGAAATATTATCTATATTTGTAATTTAATTAAAATTTTTTACAAATGAATCTTTTTATGTGTTTTATATGGAATGTTTTGACAAACAACAAAGGGGATTTCTTTTTAACGTTTATAGAAACAATAAATTCCCTATCATCATGACCATTATTTGATATTTTAATTCCTATAAAATCCATAATGTTTTCTAAAATAAAAATAAATCCCTTATTCCCTTTTTTAGAAATTTTTTTATTGAAAATTGTTGTTAAATGGATTGGTTATTCCAATACCTTGAAATTATTTCTTGTGATTAAAAATGAAATTTTATTGAGTAAAATGATAAAAATTTAAATATTTTATGCGATATAATTATATAATGTTAATCATAAATTTTAAGGGTGGGTACATGATAATACAATTATGTGTGGTTATTTGATAAACCAAGGATGGTTGGTTTTGTTATAACCTCCAATTCATTGGGTATGGAAGTCAACTGTATAGTTATTCCATTTTATATGAGTCACATGTACGGAAGTCAACAAAATGGTTATTCCATTTATGTATAATTATATCCCAAGTTACCCTTACGTGTAATATATTATTTATATTGGTTTTATGGTTATATTTTTATTACAAAAATTTTAAGAAATAATCCTACTTTCAAAGTAAATTATTTACTACTTCTTATGGGAGAATGTATTACTTTATAATAAAGTATTCATGGTTTTTTCATGTTTTAACAAGACTAATAATTCTTTTCTTCATTATGTATACTTTTATGGGATTTTTATGCTCATTCCAATTTTTTAAATTTTTTTAGAAGACTTATTGAGGAGTAAGTATTTGGAGATATCGTGTTGATTGTTGTGAAGAGTTTTCATAAAAGTTGACATGCTTTATTTTAAATGTTTTTTATTATAGAAAAAATTGATCATGTTTACAAGTGTCCATTTTGTATTGTTATTGTTTTTTATATATTATTTATGGCCTAATTATCTTAATCAATAAACTATAAAAAATCATCAATGTGAAATAAATTAAAATTATTGACTTAACTCAAGATTATTTAATGTTTAACGTCGGGTCCTTATAGTTTGTATCAATAAAAGATTTAGACAACTGTAGGAACTGTGAATTTTAGTTAAACCTAGGTTAATTATATATATATATATATATATATATATTTATTTAAATAATTTTTCTATAACTTCTTCAGATCGGGAGAAATTAGCTTCAAATTGAAGGAGGACAATCTCAAGCAAAATTCCTTTCTCTTCTTGATGAATTCCATGTAAAAAACATTAAAAATTCATATACCGATGATTCTGAAACATTTTCTAACATAAAAATCTCTTTCAAACATTTATATCAAATAAAAAACACCCCCTATACCTTGATACTGATGTGGTTCATGTGTATTTAAATCAAATCATATTTTCCCAATATTCAAATATTTTTTATAAAGGTAAATATTATCATGTCATTTTTAGATATTTTACCTCATCAAAAGATGTTGAATTATATTATGATTTTGATAAATTAACCTAATAATGAGACCCATATGCATCATTTTTATATTTTGTTTGAACTTATAGTTTTCAAACACATACTTACAGTATTTTAAAAGGACCCTTGATTGAAATTTTCAAATCAAAATCAGTCCAATTGTTTTTTAAAAATAAAGTTTGTTCGGATGTATTGAAATTATATGTTATACAAAATGATTTTCAAAAAATATTTCTCCCTTAAAACCCATAAGAACAAATTTAAAAAATGTGTATTTGGAAAAAGGAAACATGGGAGATTGAATAAGATCTAAAGCATTGTTGTAATGTGTGGACCTTCTACCATTGTGACCAAAATGACTATGAAACCATGTGGACACCAAGATCAAGGTAAGATGTTATTTCATATTCTAATAGTTTTATTAAATAATAGATATTTGAAATGTCAGATTTCATGATATATAAATACTTCATGAATTAATTAGTTTTGGTATTTATGGGTTGGGATACAAATTAGAGGTATAAGATAACCATTAAAGTTAACACAACCTATTAACGGATGAATCTCTACTTTTCAAGAACTTTTTTATCCTTATGTTAAAATTCCAAGATGTAAAGGAATTTATAAGCTATATGAAAATTATTTTGAATGAATAATATAACCCATTTACTTTTCTTACTAATAAATCAATGACATTTTTAACCCATCACAATTTTTTTGTTTTGCGATTCTTAAATTTCTCCTGACAATGTCTTTTATCACTATCCATGAGAACATGAGAGTTAATTTTCCCTTAAATATCTACATTTTTCTTTATGTAACCATAGTATCTATTATATGATGTGACCTTCATACTTTTCTTTCTTTATTTTAATCTTGAACTTTCATTAATCTTTTTTCTGTAGTGGGATTTTGAAAAAAGCTATTTTTAAAAAGTCAAAGCCCTAGTTTCTGATCACAAGATAGCATTATGAGGATTAAATTTATTAAATGAGGGGATAGGGTAACATCCTAAGTTTTTTAATGGAATCTCTATGTTCGATAGCTTACATGATATGCCACATAGAGATTAAACAAACAAACAAATACTATTGTTTAAATATGGCAGTTATCGCATTGTCATTAGAATGTTGGGAATGAACCATATTAACTAAATTATGAAAATATTATATAAATGTGTATATATAATAAATTATTTTTTGAAAAAATAATTATAAATGAAAATAAGACCCTTTTTTAAATAAAAAGAAATGTATTTTCTGAAAATCTATTTAAATGTGAACATGTGTGTTTATAAAATAATCAAATCACACTTACTGGATAATTTTAATGAAATATATATATAATATATTCAATATATTTTTTAAAATTCATTTTTTCATTTTTATAGACAAGATATAATAAAAATTCCAATTTTACGGATAAAATAAGTATTTTTATAAAAAGGTACATTTGTCACCTTTTGATGGTACACTTGTTTTAAATGTAGTTTTGGACACTTATATTATTTTTATTTCAAAAAATAAAGTTATTATTTTAAATTGTAGTATCAAAATTTACTTTGGTTAAATTTTATACTTTTTTATGATTATATTCATTTTCTGATGAATAGTGAAAACAATAACGCATTTTAATTGAAAACTATTTTTTCATCAACTTTATTTATAGATTTAAATTATATATTTGAATGGTTTTAAAACATAATTAAATAAATTATTTATTTTTTAATCCAATTTTTCTAATTTTAACCAATTTCATATTGAAATTTGATTTAAAAACTTTATGAACATTAGAACGTTTTTACTTTAAAATTTTGTTTTCTCTATCCATGAGAGGGGTAATTTTAAATTAATTTTTTCCACTTATTTGTTTTGAATTTTGACAAATGGATTCCATATTTTTAATTTTATGGTTAAAATTTAGTAAATAAGTACCTTTATGTTGTGAAAAATTTTAATAGTATCATTAGTAATTATTTTTGTTACCACGATTAAAAGTAAATTAGGTAATTAACGGTGAAAATAATGTTATAAAAGATTAGAAAATTACACTAAAACATGTCCAAATTTCATTTCTTTTGTTATTTTCGTCCTAAATCATCATTGGTCCTTTTCTGATCTCTTAGAGCCACTTAGATGTCTTTAATAAATTTATAGAATTTTATTCCAAGAAAAGTCAATTTTAACACTCTCTTGTTTTATACAAGTAATATAATATTAATATGGAGATATATAATGGAATTTTTCAACTATAAAAAGTATTTATAAATATAAAATATTTTCTTACATCATGAAAATTTATTTATAATTTTTAGGAAAGAAATAATTAAATTAAATGGGGACACAATGATGATACATTAATTGCTTCATTAATGGAAGAATCAAATAAATGATATTAAAAATATTAAAATAAATTCAATTTGATATAATTTATGTCATAAATTAATTTTATGGATGAATATGACATGTTATGGATGATTTAATATTTTTATTGAAGATATCAAGTTGTTACGATATTTTAAAGAACTCAAATAGCGAATAGTGTCAAAATTGACTTTAATGATATTTTACAATAAATAATAATTTATTAAATCATATAAAATGAAAAAAAATATCCTTCATTAAAATAATTTTTATAAGTCCTAAAATTTCATAAATGACTTTTTTATTCAAATTTTGGCATGTTATGGTAATTGTATTACCCCTCAAAGTGTAAATTACATAATAACATGATAAGAGTTTAATGGGTAAAATAAGGGTTAAAAATGATAAGGACTAAGAAAATAATAAAAACAAATTTAAAATTAATTAAATGAATTTACATTGACCCAAAATTATACTATATTCTACATAACTCAATTTTAATCTATTGTGAGTAGCTGATTAATTTATATTAATTTAATACTTTCAAGAATTCCCAGAGTTCCCCTCCCCTATCTTATAAAATAGAACTACTTATTATCCCTTCTTCACACTTAAAAAACAATTTATTTTGGAAAATATCAGACTAAATCCATTCCTATAATCCCTCCCCACGTTGTAGATGTCTTATTTTAGGTATAACAACCTTCTTATAAGTTTTAAGGTGATAATCAAAGAAAATCACCTGAATAAGAGGTATCATTTTTATTTAAGTGTTTCTATATTATTTCATCATCCACTACCTTAAAATATTATTAAACCATGATTAAATAATAAATAAATTATCCTAAATATACTTATATATTAATATGTTAATATCATCACCTAAATCAATCTCCACTTCCATCAAATGGGAAAAGAATTAATTGTTTGTGCGTACTAATGAACATTCACCTCCACAAACTGATAAAATTCAGTTTTTATTATTGTCTCTCATGTATGGTTATAGAGATTGAATTAATGTTTATATATGATATTTATGAAATATTTATAATTATATGTGAAAATATATATCAATTACTTTCTTACCTTCCATGCACATAAAAATTATAACGTCATTTGTGCGTACGTGTTAATGTCACCTCCATGAAGTAATGTGATTAATTTTTAATAACCATATAAAATTAATAATATATATAAGTATATTTAAATTATCAATAAGATATTAATTATATTATCATCACTCTGGAATGATAAAATAATACATACCTTCTTTCCATAATGATCACTGAAAAAGGGAAAAGATACTCATGTGTGTACGGTCTACCATCTCAATGATTGTAACATTTTTCATTTTTTATAACCATAAATAAATTGTTTCATTAAAATATATATTTGATCTATATAATTTATTATTATGTAATTAATATTATTATGGATATTATGGACTAATTACCACTCTAACTATTGACACCCTACTAAATTCATCTTGTATTCATGTACCGAATATTGAAAAAACGTCCAACATGATCATAAATAATTAAGTAATTTTTTTAAAATAATAATAAGTGATATAAAAGGAATAATAAACATAAAAAAGGTTCTAAATAAATTAAAAATTTAACAGATATTTATTATTTTGGATGAGAAAGAATATATGTGACAAATCAGACTAAAGGAAAAAGATTTCGTTTCAATATCCTTTCATTGAGATATTTCTTGATGATATGCAGATTTTATTTTTTATTTTTTAAGGTTTATATAAAGAAAATTTGACATTTAATATCTATATTTCATTTTTCCTCATGTTATTTAATGTTTTTTGAATGTTCCGTTTTTATTTGTCTTATTATTTAATTTTTCAAAGTGGTAAGGGATGCATTGAATGTTTGAAGATTTATATATCAAATCTTTTTCTCCATGCCTAATTTTTATAGTATTTTACATATTTAGTATATAGATATAAAATTATTTTAATGAAAATTTTATGTATATTTTTTATTTCCAAAAATGTTTTTCAAGTGGAATATTTTAATGTGTTCTATGTTGAACATTTTGACAAATGACAAAAGGAATGTTCTTTTTAACATTTATGGTGACAAAAAGTTCATCGTCGTTGTGGGAATTATATGATATTTGGATTCTTATACAAGCCTTCTTGTTTTTAAATTAAAAATACACCCCTTATTCCATTTTTTGGGTATTTTTTTGTTGATAATTGTTTTTAAATGGATTGGTTATTTCAATATGTTGAAATTAATTCTTGTGATTGCAAATGAAATATTATGAGTAAAATGCTTAAAATTTATATATTTTCTGTTTTTTGATTATATAATGGTATGTGGAAATTTTAAGGGTGGTTATATGATAAACCAATGATGGGTGGTTCCATAATAAACCATATATGTGTGGTTATGTTATAACCTCCAACACACTAAGAGTGGCATGTATGGAAGTGGACCACATGGTTATTAAATTTAAGTGTATTTTTGTCTCAACTTACCTTTATTTTTTATCAATTATTTCTTTTTGTTTTATGGTAATATTTCGATTTTAAAATTGGTAATCAATGATATTACTTTTAAAGGGAATTATTTACTACTTCTTATGGCTGAAATTATTAATTTATGATAAAGTATTTAGGGGTTTTCTTGTTTTCACAAGACTAACCAATTTTCCATTATTATGTATCCCTTACTGAGGTTTTTATGCTCATCCCATGTTTCTTAATGTTTCACACATTACTTATGTATGATTAAGGATTTTAAAATATCATGTGGAATGTTGTGAAATTTTTTCATAAAAATGATCATGCCATAGTTTAAATGTTTTAAATTATGGAAAAAATGGATACTGTTTGGAATTGTCAGTTTTTCATCGTTATGGTTTTGTTATGTATGAGTTATGGCCTAATTCTATAAATCTATAAACCTGAAAAGATCCTCAATGTGAAATAAAGTAAAATTATTGACTTAAATCAAGATTATTGAATGTTTAAGGTCCGTTCCTTACACAACATGGGTAAACAAATGTAAATATACTTAACAAGATATTTTTTATCATCTAGTTAAAGCCTATAAATAGTGTGTGTTGAATAAATAGAGTACCCCACACATGGATAAAAATGTAAATACAAAAAACATAAATATAAAGTATAAATATATAGAAAATATTGAGTTTATTGGTCTAATGTGCTCTGAATCATGAGACTCCATGGATGTATATTAGTGAGTTTAACTAGTTTTTTATCTATAAAATATAGTAAAATATATCATCGTTATCTCTCTTTTTTATTACTGTTTTAAGGTAATCATATTTTCAATGATCTCTATGCATTCTTAGTCGGTAGTAGGTAAAGATGTCGTGTGTAAAGATCTTCAGTAATTGGCACACTTGATCATCATTTCACACATGGCCAACATGTATAACCACATCACACGAGAGTAACTTCTTGGAATATATAATGTTATATGGTTAAGATAATGTTATAGTAACAGTTATCTAGGTATATTGTATCCTCGTACTTGGATCTGAAATTATTTAATGTTACCTATAATAGTTTAAGACAAACAATTAAAATAATCCTTAGAATTAAATTTGATAATATAGTTATTCGATGTATTAAATTTAAATATCCTATAATAGCGCTGGTGAATAATTATAGTGGTGACTCATGTATGATAGTTAGTCGGGACAACGATGACTATGGAAAGCATTATTTCATCTAACTGTATGTAAGGTCTAGGGGTGAATTATATTCAGCGATGAATCGTCTTCAATGATGACCCTTCTTCAATGATGACTCTTCTCAATGGTGACTCATCTCGAACAGTGAATTTTTTATGGTATGTCATCCATAATGGTGACTACATTCTAGAATAATGTAATGTCTGGAAGTGATTCAATCCTGAGGGTGACTCTTTTCCAGTGTTGATACATTCCTTGCTGTGACTCATCTTCAATGGTAAGTCAATTAAACACTTAGAATTTTTTTTTCTAATTTCCTTATATTTTAAAATTCTATAATAAAACATAAAAATCGTAAAAATATTAATTAACATGATTTGTGAGAATTAAATTGAGGTGTAAACAATATATCCCTTTTTGATGATCACAAATCATGGAATTTTATATACCATATATAGAATAAACATTAGTTTTAAAATAGATAAGCTTAACATTTTAAAAAAACTAATATAAGTACTGAACATAGATTTTAAAACACAAAGGTGTCATATATATTAAGTAACAAACAATATCAAAGAGATGTAATAAAAAAGTATTAAAGTTACAGATTAAATAAATATAGTATCAAAGGTATGGTATAAAGTAATATCATTAATGAAGGTATCAATGATCTGAAAAAGGATAGTATTACTACTAATATAGTAAATATATTCCATATTCATTCTCCCCATTTTGGGATTATCAAAATGTAAAAATAAAAACAAAAAAAATTCAAAGAATACAAATATGAATAATAAGATAATTTCAATTAAAGGAAAAAGGTAACTATGTTACCCCAAAAATGATATACAACAAAATGTACTAAAAAGGATCCTATCAAAAACATAAAGTCTAATCTCAACCCTTCTCAACCTGGGTAGTTGGAATAGAATGGGGATTTCCCTTATTATAGGAAAAGGGAACATAAGTAGAGGCTTGGGCTGAGGTAACTGTGGTTGACGTTGTAAGGACTAAATTAGTAGTGGTAGGAACCGAGGTAGAAGGTGGAATATCCTTGATTATTACTGACTGAAGAAGCAAAACATCATCCACAGGAGACAAACTCAATGGTTGAAACTGAGCAGGTAGAGTTGCATTGGGACCTCAAGTAATATATGGCGTGAAAAACTCAAGAGTGGTATCTAGAGGTGTTAGATGAAAATTCACCAGAATTGACTCATGTTTTACCACTACGATCTCTTACACATTCAGAAAATGCTTCATCTGATTGATCTATGATGTTTTGGCCTCCTCTATCCATGGAATTAAAGAAAAATTACTTCTCAAATATAAAAAACTGAAGCATAGGTGTCAGTTCTTTAAATAGATTGACATGATCCTTGAAGCCTCTCGTAATTGGTGGAAAACAATGGTTCTTTGTAAGAAAACTGAAGTGGGTGTTCATCTTATGCATAGTACAGATCTGGGATACATAATACTTAATTCCCTTTGTGATAGATTCTCTTTTATTTTTAATTTCATTAATACATTCCCTCAATATATTATATATATGAATAATTTTATATAGAATCTTCCCCAAATATTCCTGACGGATATCAGAGATGTTTACTAAAACATCTCAAACCTCATCTCTAAAAACTAATCTAATAAGCTCAATTTCTAAGGTGGTGGGTAGATCACATGAAATAGAATCCACATAATCAATATTCATTATCCTCTCCATAAACACATCCATACTAATAGTAAAAATGTCTGCATCCCAATCATCATTGAACTCACATACACCATCTCGCTGAAAGGTCATCTATTCTCAATTTCCACTTCTTCAATATGATGCATCATACTGGGATGAATGTGTTGAATCACAATATCTAACAAATGTTTGGCATATTTATTTCTAATATTTTTTCTCATAAGATATTTATTCTTCAAAATACAATCATAATTATATGAAATAAATTCCTTGAAAGACTCCAAGTCTGCCATAGTATCCACATATATATGTATAGGATAAAAAATTTAGTATACTTGGGTAAAGAATCTCTATCAATAAAAGTAGCCTTGGTGGACTCCGATCTAGTAGGAATATCTGACTCAAATCAATATATCTCCCCAAAAGTATTAATGTTTTCCACCATGGATCCCTTAGGATCTATATCTACTCAAATTGAAATATAAGGACCAATATTCTTTTGTATACTTCTATCATCATCTGGGTCAGGCCTAACTTCACATAATCTAAATATATATCTCATTGTTTATAATATGTGACTCCCTTCCTAGCAGAAGAAATAATAGTTGGTCCAACAACTATAGGTTCAATAATAATCTTCTCATCAACTAATTACTCATCAAATGAAGGAACAAAAAATTCACCACCATCATTCTCTACACCTATAGGACTAACTATATGGATCACAAAACATGGGGATTCCTCCCTCACAAATGATGCATACAAATAATCTCTACAAGTTCCATTAATATCTTGAACTAAGATAAATATTTCCTCATACAAATACAAAACAGATACACTTGGAGAAGAAACAAGTGCCTAAGGGATTTCAATATCCTTAGCTCCAATATGGACAACATGACCATCATGATCTGAACCACTGTCACTTCCATATCCTTCAATATCTCCCTTATATTTTCCATCACTATCTTGTAAATATTTTCCTTATTATTCATTATGATATACTTTTTATACATTATTTTCTTCTTATTATTATTCATCTAAATTCTCGCCATTTTATTTATCATGTTCATATTCTCTATTTTCATCATCATAGGATCTATAAGAACTCTTGAATTATTATTCCCTAGAAACCTCAGTTTCTTCATTCTCACATCCTTCAATCAAAAGAGTCTCTCTAATATAGAGAGATCTGGGAGGACTAGTTGGACTGAACGTAATAGTAGTGGGCTTTTTTTTTGGAAATTCATGATCACTACCTTCATCAAATTAAACTCTTTCTCCTCCCCAATAAAAGCAAAATCCCCCTCTTATTCCTCCTATTCCTTATTAGAATACTCTATGACTTCATCTGACTCTAGGATTAGATCCACAATATTCTTTTCCCTTGTTGGGTGATCAACAAGATTCATCTCCACATAATCATGTCAACATCATAAACCCATAATATAAGCTATTAAATATATAAATAGATCTATTTTTCCACAATTTTAAAAAGATACACCATGAATAAATCTTTCTAAAATATTGTACTAAAATCACCTTTTCTCAGGAACCACATGTGTTTAATAAACTTAATCATAGAACAACATTAACCACCAAAATCAGTTGCAGCTAGCCTTCTCAAGGTCCCATCTCTAGTAAGCTGAGATAAGGCAGCCTCATATTTAAATGAATCACTATCACTTGGAATTAATCCATGATAATCATTTGAGACTCCTTCGTGAGGTACTAACCGAATTAAATTAGTAACTGCAACTCAAAACTAATGATGAGGAAATACAAATGGTGGGCTGTTAAAATGGTATATAAACTCCAACAGTGTCTAAAATATAATGGTGGGTCTAAAAAAGATTAATTTTAAATAAAATTAATCATTCGTGATTCATGTTTGATATAGTTCATTATCTCATAATTCAATATATTTCTAAATATATGAGTAACCAGATATTCAGTACCAATGTATTCAAGAGTTATATCACCCTATTGAAAATGATCTTTCATTATGTAATGTCTTATATGAATTTATTTTCTTCTAGAGTGATAGACATGAATCTTAGATATTTTTTATAGCACTTGAATTATCACAATTTATTCAGAAATATCGAAATTGATATCCATAGTCTAGAAAAGTGTGTTTCATCAAAAAAATATGAACATAGAATATACCTACAACTATGTATTTGGATTCAGTAGTAGACAGTGAAATAGAATTTTGTTTCTTACAACACAAAGAAATTAGATACTTTCCCAAAATGTGACATGTTTCATTTTCTATCTAACAGAAAATCACCAAAATTAGCATCTAAATAACATAGTATATCAATTTCATTTCTCATAGCTCACAAAAATTCTAAATTGGTTTTATATTTTGTTTATATGAAAATAATTTTAAAAGAAAGTAATTGTGACACTTTTGGGTTTGCATGAAAACGAGCAATCATACATACAACAAACATAATTTCAGGACGTCTAGAAGTTAAGTACTGTAAACATCCAATGATTCCTCTATAACTAGTTTGATACAATAATTTTCCAAGCTCATCAATATCCAAATTATAGGTTATAATCATTAGATATTCAATAATTTTAGAGCTATCTAGACCCAAAAAAAGTAAAATAAATTTAGTATATTTACTTTGATTTAAAATAACTCCTTCTTTATATTTGAAATTCGGAAAATCAAGAAATAATTTCAGTTCACCCAGTAAAATCATTTAAAATTAATTTTTAATAATATTTGAAAAAACATTACATAAATAATTCTAAGATTATACAAAAATAATGTAATCTACATATATTTAAACAACTAAAAAATCTTTTGAATTTTTTTTCATAAAACAGTGGGATTATCCATAATTTTTAAAAACATTTATAAATAAGAAAAGATTTTAGCTTATCATACCAAGCTCTATGAGCTTATTTTAAACCATTTCGATATTTTTTGAGTTTGAAAAAATGATTTAGAAAATTAGGGTTTTAAATCTATGGGGTTATTCAAAAAAATAATCCTTAATTATATAACCATTCAAGAATGATCTATTAAAATCCATTTGATATAGTTTTAAATCCCTATTTTCTGAATAATAAATTATTATTATGATGGATTCATGTCTAGATATAGGTAAAACTTTTTTATTGTATTCTATACCCTCTTCTAGACTGTACACTTATGAAACTAGTCTCGCCTTATTTGTTTCTATTATGCCAAATTCATCAACCTTGTATCTAAACACCCATTTACTTATTATTGTTAAGGTGTCCTAGGGTCTGTCAAAATTTTCCTAAACATATATCTATTTAAAATAGAGTATGTTTATATTGAATACCCATTACCTATAATTCATCATTAATTTCATCATTGGTGTTCTTAGATTTAAGTTGTGACAAGAAAGCTTGATGTTCAACCTAGTTCCTTAGAGAAACTATAGTTTATGTACCTATATCTGGGTATTCAAATATATCATCTAAATTATGTTATTTAATATTACTAAATTATATATAAAATAATTATGGTCACCTCATGGTTCTCTATAGGTTTGTGTTGAGGTTACAGAAGTTCCATTCTACTGGATGATTTTTCGGCTTATTTTACAACAATATCAAAAGGTTTTTACTTTTTGTTCATAGTGGATAAATCATCATCAAGGAACTCAAAAGAGTTTTTAGGATCATGTGGATCTATCTCATCAAACATGACATAAATAGAATCTTTAACATTATTGGTTCATTTATTAAACACTCTATAAGATTTTATATAGGTTTACTAACAAATAAAAAAAATTCTACTATTTTTTAGGGAATATTTTCAAGATTATCCATTGTGTTAAGAAAAATAATTTCCATCCAAAAAAATATATGGTAATTAACCATAATTTTTTATTATTTCACATCTCATAAGATTATTTCATTAAAATATATCTAATTAAGAATTTATAAATTATATAACTGGTTTTATTCACATCCCCAGAACAAAAGTAGACAGGTAAGGCTTATTCGATTATAATTATTCAAGAGATCTCTTAAGGGTTACTAATTCTTATTTCTATAACTCCATTTTGATGGGGGTACTAGTAGTAGATAATTTATGGTTAGATACATTTTTAGAGAAAATTATTCAATGACTTTATTTTCAAACTCACAGCCTTAGTGACTTCTTAAGGTATTAATTCTATGTCCATTTAGTTTTTCAACATTTTTTTCTTACTTGGTAAAGTGAGTGAATGCTTCACTTTTGGGAGATAAAAGTAGTACCCAATTATACATAGAAAAGTCATCTAAAATTGCATAGACATAGTTCTTCCCATTTAAACTAGAAACTCAAGATGGTCCAAACAAATCTTTGTGAAATAATTCTATGGTTAAGAAGTCGAAACATGTACCATTAATTTACAATATATTTTGTGTTTTCTCCATGTTGATATGGTTTAAAAACATTATCAATAATGAATTCATGTTTGGGTAGATCCTGAACTAACCCTTTACATGTAATCTTTATATATGAGTGAATATTACAGTGTCCACGTATCTAATGCCAAATCCATGATTCCTTATGAAAGGAACTTAAGAAATAATCATTTTGTGAAATTAAATAATAAAGATTAAAATTATACACATTCTCTTTTCTCCAAGTAGTAAATACTAAATCATTTATAAAATTAATAACATTACAAGAGTTTTTTTCCAATTTCACATGAAATCCATCTTCACAAACATGTGAGATGCAAAGAAGGTTGTATTTTAAACCACTAATAAAAATTACATAAAAATTAAAAGTGAGATATAGATACCAATTTTCCCAAAGTTGATGAACTTTCCTTTATCATTTTCATGAAAGGTGATAAGACCATCATTTACATTTATTAGGTTATTTAATATCGAGTAATCTTCCATCATTTTTTTTAGAATAGACATTGTCCAGTTACCATATACTTTTATGGGATCTCTTTAAGTAGTTCCCCTACAAAAAAAAACATTATACCAAAAATGATTTTGGTGCCCAAAATTTCTTCAATCTAGAAATGTTACAGATTATATCTTTAAGAACCCATATTTTCTTTATGGGTTTCTTATAAGTGGTTTGTAAACTCTTTAAAATAAAAATATCATTGGGTCCACTATTGTAATTACTAGTATCCGGTTTTCTAGAATTGGATTTAGGAACAAAAGTTCTCTTGATTACTCTCTTATGTCCTAGTTGATTACATAAGATGGTGATATACTTAGGTGAAATTTGTTTTCCTAGAATTTGAGTAATATTTTATCTACCATTATTTAATCTCTCTAAGTATTTGTTTAATTTCTCATTATACAACTTCAGTTCTATATTTTCTTTCTACAGTCGTGCATTATTTTTTTTTCAACAGAAAAATAAGATTTTATATTAGTTGATAAAGCTTGTAGTTTCTTTAAAATTTTGTATTTATCTTTCATATCATTATAGGTATATTTAATAATATTATAGTATTAAAATATTTCCACTTTTTACATATCATAATCATTTTCCACTTTATATTGATGATATTTATCTACTTGAGATACATTAGGCACCTTAGATATATTTTTTATGAAGTACATGTTTCCTCTATAATGATTCCCATCGTGAGTTGAGTCTAAGTCACTAGAGTTGTTCTCAGGGACACTCTAAGTGGATTTCATGTATTTTTTATAATTTCTTTTCTTATCATATAAATTGTTTCATGTACTTTAATTTGGAATAATCATCCTTAACACATCCTTTTATTTTAAACTCATGATAGGAAATTTCATTTCAATTATCATCTCTTTTCAAGTATTTCCTACAATTTCTTCTATTGGCATACTTTCCCTTATAAATCATTTTCCTGAATAATTTCTTATTCGTATAGAATTTCATAAACCTTCTGGGCAGATTGCCAATTTCCTTATCACTGTTAGATGGTGATTCCTCCTCACTAGATCTTTTATCTGGTTCCTTTTCTTTTTTATTTCTTTTTTGATGCAGTAGTTTTGAAAGAAACATATTTCTTATTAGGTCCATCTTCCTCTTCATGATTAACTTTAAGCTCTTCATTATACATAATTAGCTTCTTAAAAAATTCATTGACATGTTATTTGATTATATCACAGGATTATTTTATTGAAACTGATGTTCATCTCCATATTTCAAGAATACATCTCAACAATCGCATGATTTGATCTTTTTATTAAATTTTAATTTCCAAGGATCTCATTTTATTTAATATCTTCTTAAACCTAGGATACATATCATAAATTATCTCATCGAGTTTCATCATGAATGTATCATATTTAATTTTTTATTTATTCCATATCAATTATTTAACATTCGTAATTCCTTCATGAAGGATAGATAATTTATCTAACATTTCATAAATAGTTTTACTAGAAGATATCTTATTAAACTCTTCATAACCTAAAGCAATATAAAAAATAATTCTTGTATTTTTAGTTGTTTTTATAAGCATGTTTAGTAGAATAATCCCATGTATTCCTAGTAGACATAGTTAATTCATATTTATATTCAATAGAAGACCATATCTCAAAACCCATTCTTTCAATATACTTTTTTATCTTTATATTATATTGATCATTTTTATTTCAATTTATGTAAGAATTTATTTTGGTAGAATAAACTACCTATCTATTATCCATTTAACGAACTAAATTTAAAATTGAAAAAAATTATTATCTTTAAAAAACAACTAAAAATCATTGTTGAAAATATTTTTTGAAAAAACCTTTGATACCAAATGTTGGTTAGAGTGGGTATCTCAATGGGGGTGAATTTATTACCCAATCAAAATTTTAGATAATAAAAATTTAAATAAAATCCCAAGTATAATTATAACATCCAAGTTAATCAAAACATAAGATTGATATAAGTTATGAACTTTTAAAATATTTCTCAAAGAGTGACTAAGTCTCAATTAAAAAAATATATGGAATGTATTATAACATTTTAAATAAAATAAATTATTCAAAACCTTATATAAATATTAGTTAAGACTAACTATCAAAGTAGTTTTTTTGTCTATATTTTTATGAAAAATTATATTTTAATCTTACAAAGATGCAAAATAAAACACACAGTGGAATTAAAAAAATAGGTTTAGTCTCAATACGAGACTTAATCACATATAATTAGAAATCACCCACTGCCAAGAATATTATAAAAAATAATATTTATCCAAAACCTATACAGGGTAATCATACAATAGTTAACAAGAAAACCAGGTTGTGAAAGCACCTATTCAATAATAAGAATGGAAAAAAAATATGCACATGCCACATAGGTACCTACTCTATAACAAAATGGGTAAAAAATGTAAATATGGTTAAGAATATATCTTGTATGTTCTCGTTAAATCCCATGAATATTTTTCACTTAATAACCAGAGTACACCACTCACTTATTGAAATGTAAATACAACAAAAAAAGAGAATATAAATATGTAGAAGAGATAGATTTTATCAGTCTGACATTATCTAAAACTTGAAACTCCTTGTATATAGCTTGGTGAGGTGATCGAGTAGTTTTTCTAGAAAATACAGTAAAATAGAGGGTTATAAGCTCTCTTTATTCTAACTATTTGAGTAGAATCATATCTTCAATGTGCTACACTCTTTCACAGTAGGTTTTAGGTAAAGATGCTTCATCTAAACCTCTTCAGTAAGTGGAAAATATGATAATCAGTTCAAATTTGCATAGCATGTAGAAATACATCACATGAGAGTAACTTATTTCAATATATAGTGTTTTAGGATAGAGAGAATATTAGAGGAACAATAATATGGGTATCCTACATCCTTGTACTTATCTATGACATTATTTAATGTTCCCTATAATAGTTGAAGATAAACTATTAAAATATAACTCATCCTTAATTTAAATAATATATCTATAAGAATTATTTAATTTAAATATCCTATAATAGCGATGGTGCATTCTTATAGAGGTGACTCGTGTTTGGCGGTGACTCAGGATAACTGTGAGTTATACTGGAAATGGGTCATCAGACAGAAGGTCGGGTCTGGAAGTGACTTATATTCAATGGTGACTCATATTAATTGTGACTCGTCTTCAATGTAGAATCATCTAAATGGTGAATCCTCTTGAACGGAAACTTCTCTAGTGGTAGGTTATACTCAATGGTTTCTCCTTTCTGGAGGTAGGTGAAGTTTGGCAGTGACACAATCTTCACGGTGACTCTTTTCGAGTCGTGATACATTTCAGGAAGTGACTCATCTTCGGTGGTGACTCTTTTAAAAACTTATCCATATTTTTACAAAATTTCCTTGTATTATAAAATTATATCATAAAATATAAAACTCATTCAAAACACAATTAAAATGATTTGTCAGAATTAAAACAAGTAGGTACCAACAATAATGAAAATAATAAAATATTAGAAATGAACAAGTAGTAAAATATTATTATAGGATAATATATGATGTTATAAATATGAATATAGTTATGGTAAAAATTAATAACATTTTTAAAATCATTATACCAGAAGTTTAATAATGTTCAACTAAAATGAAGAGTTAGGTAATCTATATCGTCTCATTTTTCTTTCCTTGAGGTATAGTGGAATGTTATGTAACTAATTTTATTTATATGGTGTATATACTTCCACATTAACTTGTAATATCATGATTCATTAATAACTAATATTATTTTAAGATTCAAATTGAATTATTTCATAAATTAGTATTTGACATAAAATTTATTGAGCGATAAATAATTTAATAACTCAATTTTTTTAATTGGGTTATAATATTCCTTCATTGTTTTTTATATTATAAGATTATATGTGTTAAAAAATTTCATATGTTATGTTTTATTTATACTTTTTTATTTGTATTTAAATTTGATACACGTTTCTAACCCATCGATTAATCCTCACGTCAATGTTATGATCTTTGTAAGTGTTTATTTCAAAATATCACTTTAATTGAGATTATTTATACTTCAATTTCCATTTCAGGAAATTTATTTCATATTTGCTATATAAACCCCTTTTATATTTTTCGTCCAGGGTTATTCATGACTTTTTAAAGTAATGGTATCATTTTCCCACTCGGTGGTTATTAAAATTATTGATTCCTTTTTTAATAATTTGAATTTATTTTTCTCTTCTGTCAAAAATATTTTTTCTTGAAAATCCATTTTTTCTAAAAATGATATTATATTCTTAAATGATTTTTTAATTAGTTTTTTACCCATTTTAACTTTAAAAAAAATTGAAATGAATCTTAGGTTTGATTTCAGAACAAGGCCTGTATGGATTTTACTGAAAATGTGAAAGTAATACTTTTCTAACAAAAATGTCATGTATGGAGATTCCTATCATCATTCCCAGTCAATGATTTAAATATTAATTCACAATTTTTTAATTATATTTAAAAAAAAAGTATTACCAAAATGTTTTGTGAATTTTTTTTAAAAAAAATTGATTTTCAAAATGTAATGGATATTTTAGTCAAGAATGATTTTAAATATCTTCTTATAGTATTTATATTCATCAATGGTGAAAAAATTCTTTAATTATTGCAAAATCCTAAACTATGATGACAAGGAATGGTGCCTCTAGTCTAATTGGACACATGGCTTCAAGCATAGCTTCTTGAACACCGGAGGTTTTCGACAATAAATGAGGGCCTATGGTGTGTCTGTGGGTAGACTATGCCCTCATCAAGACTGTGGAGCATCTCGTTGGAAACATGGTTAGGCTTGAATTTAGGTCCAAGGATCATGTCTACCGACCATGCCTACTATGAGCCCAACAAATTCAGATCAAATGGGTATGAAAGATCAAGGAATTCCATGGAATTATAATCCATGGTGCATACATATCCAAGGAATTATCTATTGGTTCCATGACCCATTACATAGCACACACATGGAGTCATATGTAATGATTCATAAATTCACATTTATGATCCATGAGTATACCCACTCATATAAAAAATCACATTTCGAAACCATTCAAATATTTTACCCAAAAATATAAGAAATAAAAATTCCAAAATTATATAATTAAACATCATGTATTACATGTAAAAGAAATCAGAACATCCCAAAATAAAGATATTAAATTTAAGTAATTTCATTATGAAATTCCACTAAATATTAATGTTCAAAAAACTATGGGAGGTTCATAATTTCATCGTAATATGGGATTTACTTGGAACAACCCATGTGTAGACTTGGTTGGGAATATCCTCCAACACATCTCAAATGAACTAAAAATAACCCCTAAAAATATCCACCACATTTAATTCAATTGATAAATTTAATTTCATGGGATAACCTGAAATTATAGTGTGAGATACAATGGAAACTAGTCAAATAAACAACCAAAAAAATTAGAAAAAGTATAGACCACCAAACGTGAGTTAGTAATAGAGTGTGCATCCAGTATTAGCTTCTGATTTGACTAATATCAGAAGAAAAATGAAGAATATATGAAGAAACTAGAAATAGGGGGATTGATGTTGCACCTAAATATATCCATTTATACCAATAAAAATTAATAATGGTTCAAAATTAATTGTTTACTCACCAATGTGGATCCAACAAGACAAACGGATCTCGATTCCGAGATCAGATGATGAAGATCTCAAAATTCCAAGATTAAGCTTAAAAGGGGATATCTCAACATCCTGTAGCTTCCAATAGAAAATAAGTGAAATATAATTTAGGATAAATTAGTTTTTAAGGGAAATTGGTTCATTTACCAAACAATTCCTTGGCCACATTGTTGTCCAAAATTTGTGCCAACTATGTGCCTAATTCTTTATGGAGGGGAACCTCACACAATTTTCATGCATTGTTTGACTAGCCATGAAAAAATTTTGTATCATCCAATTTTATAAAACTATAGAAAAAATTTCATGAGTATTTTCCTTCATCCACAGGGTAAAAATATTATGTGGGATCCCTCATCCCACTATTCAGACTCGCACGGTTAGTGGTATCTTTGTGACCCATCATGAACGGTTTCTACTAACTGTGTATCATATCTTATTCCCCTAAAAAATATTTTTTCTAGGATTTAAATAACCTCAGGACACCTATGAAACCCCCATAAAATCAAAGGGTATATAAATTAGGTCTTAAAATTTATTTAAACTAGAAAAAAGGATCTTAATTTGCATGAAAAAACAAGGATCTTGTCATCTTCACCCATTATGAAATTCACCCCCGAACTGACCTCTCAATGGTTGTCAATATTTTCATGATAATAAGTCTAGACACTAAGCACGTATGTAGGACTCTTGCTACAAAGTATCATCCAGTAAATAGTCATGCTTCCATATCACCAATATTGGAGGAACTGAACAACCTCGTAGAACCTTCGTGTTCCTATCAATGATATGATGAGGATTCTCCTAAAGGGAAATGTATTCTTGTAACTCAACCTCAATGGGATAAGTAGAATGATATGGGTCTGAATGATTACAGAACAAGCACGATACATTAAAGATCTACTGCATGGCCCAGTACCCTTGAGTTAACATCAATTGATATGATACTGACCCGAATCTCTCTAAAATATCAAAATTCCCTATATATCTTGGTGAAAGCTTACCCAGTCTCCTGATCTTTTAGTGTCCCAACATTGATGAAGTATGTAAAAATACCCAATCCCCAACCATAAAATTTGGAGGTTGTATGCTATGATCGGTGTAGGATTTTTTTCAAGACTATAATGTAGTCATCCACTTACTGATCAACTGAACAATATCAGAAGTAACCTGCATGAGGCATGGTCCCGGTAGAGCTTACTCTCCTTCCTATAACTAGAACATGTGCGATCGGTATGGACTACCATAAAAATACTCATAATGTTTCAACTCTATAGTTTCTTGATAGTTATTATTGTAGATAAACTCAACTAGGGGTATAATCCTTATCTAAGAGCCCCAAAAATATATAATGCATACTTGACACATTTCCTCAACTACCTATATCATTTTCTATGAATGGACATCAGTATGAGGGTGATATGTCATTCTTAGAATCACCTTTATACCCAGTGACATATTTAAACTATTCATGAAACGAGACATAAACCAAGCATCCCTATCTCAAATGATAGTACACGGGACCATGTAAATTCATACTATCTCATGAATATACAACCTCCCAGGCTCATCCACACTGAAGGACACCCTAATTAGCTGAAAATGATTTACATTTTTGACCCTCTGTACAACAACCCACAAAATATATCTAGCTCAAGGCGACCATGGAAAACATGTCACGAAATTCATCACAACATCATTCTATTTACACTCAAGAATATGAAATTGATGTAAAATTATAGTTATTCGTTGATGTTCCACCTTCACCTTCTGATATAAGGAACACCTCATAGAAAAGAAAACTAACTCAAATTTCACACTTGATCACCAGTACTGATGGTGAATGTCATGGAACATTTTGGGGATGTCGGGATGAACTTCCCAATCTAAGGCATAAACACTTGCATCTACTCCTCACATATGTCCACAAGAACCCAAATGCATCCATGAATACATAGGATCTCATCCCTTCCTATGGTCTTACAAGGAGGTGGGTCCTCACCTGCGACACTCTCCTATAATATTGGGCCCTCAGAATATGATAGCTACCTCATCCTCACTCTATGCAGTAGGGTATAAGTCATAGCTAAGGATGAAAAACATTCTACCCCTGGATGTCATGTACCTCCAAGTGAACCTCATAGAACAAATCCGTATGATTTCACTCTCTACTAGATTCATGAACAACCTATATTAGAGTCTGTGTGTTAGTCTATCAGCCACTATGTTTCCCTTTACAAGTGTAAATAAAACATCGAAGTCAAAATATTGTAGGTATTCAACACACCTTCACTACTTTAGATTCATATCATGCTTTTTAAATATTTACTTGAGGATTTTTTTGTCCTTTCACGCTATAAAATGATCTTCAAATAAATAGTGTCCCCAATAGTGGAAAGTGTGAGAAACTACAGAGAACTCAATATTGTTCATTAGATAGTTCATCTCATGTGGCATAAAATGTTGATATATCTACACCATGATTGTATCCCCTAGCATCGTAATACACAGTGTATCTCTTACCCAATTCTGGCAGTATTAGGACTGGTACTGAAGTCAATCTCCCTTTCATCTATTGAAAAGATGTCTCGAAAGTATCTGAACATACAAACTTCACACCCTTCTTAGTGACGCATGTAATAATCTATTATAGACATGAGAATCCATGTATGAATCACCTATAATATCCATCTATCCCCAAGAAACTCTGTATGTCAAAGATGTTCTTAGGCCACTCCCAGAAAACTATAGCTCTCAACTTTTCTGGGTCAACTAATACTCATATCTCTGAGATAATATTACTTATGAGGTGAATATTATTCATCCAAATGTGGAACATTGTGAGATTATCATATAAATTATTTTCTCTCAGAATATCCAAGATGATCTAAATATGTTTAACAAGGTCATGTCAATTGTGAGAATACAACAATATATCATCCACAAAAATCACCACAAATGAACGTAGATAAGGATGGAAGACCCAGTTCATCGGTGCCATGAAAACTGCTAGGATGTTTAAGAGATTGAATGACATAACCAACTACTCATATTGATCAAACATGCTATGAATTTTTGTATGTGGTATATCTACATGTTGAACATGAACCTTGTGATATCTAGATATCAAATAATATTTTGAGAATACCTCATCTCCAAGAAATTTATCAAAAAAAAAGATCATCTGTCTACAATAAGGGATTCTAGTTCTTAATCATCAACTGTCTCAATTTCAGATAATCGACATGTATCCTAAGGTTACCATTCACCTTTTTCAAAAAAAGGATTGGTGAACCCTGTTGATAATTACTGGTTTGAATAAACCCCTACGCCACTAAAAACTCTATCTACCACTTGATATCCTTCAACTCTATCATAGCCTCCTTGTAAGGAGGAATTTATATTGTTGTAGCTGCTGGTACTAGCTCGATGGAGAGCTCAACCTCTCTATCAGAAGATAAAACAAAAAATTATTCCAAGAAAAAAATTGAACTGATCAACAATTGGAGGAATGTCTTCCTGATGTGATCCCTGATCATCCAGATAAAAATTATTAACATGGGTTGTCATCTATCCCAGACAATGATTCTTTGGTATATCTTGGCTTGCATGGACATATGATTCATCCTTTGAGTATAAACTAGTCTCTATGGTGATGTAAAATTAACCCTCCAGTGATAGAGATCAATGAAGGCTTGATAAGACACTATCCACTCCATCCCAAGCATGATTTCAAACTTGGTAATCTCATGTACCAAAAGATCATTTATTATGTTACACCTACCAACCTCAAGGGGGAACTCCCTAAAACAGAGAACAATCTTTGTTATGATCCCCAATGGAGAATCAAGTTTCATGAATCCCCCATAAAATAGTATAATGATACCAAGGATTTCCACAACAGACATAGATATATTACTATTTTATGCACCTATTTCAAAAAGAATATATAAAAGAGATGAGGATACTTAAATTGTACCTCCCACTATAGATGGTATGGAACTCTCATCCTTGGGTATAGGTGGTATATAATAGATCTAACTTAAACCATGGTCCTCAGACACAACCTCACTTCTTGTATTAGGCCATCTATGTTGTCTTAGTACAACTGGAGCATAGATTCCACAGCCATGATCACCCCCACATCAACTGGATTCAACAATGTTTCTCTATCACCCTATCTGAAATAGAGCTACGAAACCGGCTCCCAAACATGGTTTCGAAGATTACCCCTACCACTCACTATTGGATAGAAAGTCCATCATATTTGTTAGACGTGGCCCATCCTTCCTTAAGATCAAAAAACAATTAGGTCATGATCACACAGATTCATCATGTTTCCAAGACATCTACACTGATGATAGAAAAGAAAGCTACCAGTACTTAGAGCATGGCTGGCACTCATATCATGAGATGCCTCAAAACGATGATTCCTCACTGAATATGCTAAACCACTGGGTTGATAGATAATAATACTCTGCTATGTGCCCCCATATTCCATTAGGTTATGCTCTATAATTAGCATCTGATTTATAACATCAGTATTAAAGGTAAATATGAACACATTTAACTAAGACTGAATTGGATTTTTGGAAACCTTCCTTGATGTGTCTCACCCTAAAAAACTCATTAGTAAGGTATGTCTATGTAGAATGATGAAGCACTAAAAAGAGTGGTGATCACAATATAACCATCATTGTTTCCTACCCCAGATGAATTAACTCACAAGCATGCACATCTATCAGAGTCTTGGTGTAAAATTAGTCATAGAACCTAGTTTGGAAATCATCTCAAACTATATCTCACAACATGTCTTCTAGGTTCACAACATCCCACCAGTGTTTTTATTCTCCTCAGAGAATATATGTCGAGAGCATCACTCTTCTCTCAAAAGGTATCTCTATATGCTCAATGATCGATAGCATGGTCTCAAGCTACATCTCAGTAGCATGTGTACCACCATCTCCTGAAAACAAGGAAGGATGGTACTACTTGAACACATGCATCAGCTCATCCATAGACAATTCAAGATGTGGTTCTACCTAAAAAGTTTTAATAAAGAGGTAAAACCCCTCTAGGAACTATTCCTCATCACTTCTTTCTGGTAAAACCCTTGGTTCCACATTTTTCCCTATAGGAGGATCCACGTATATCCCATATCCCTCTACCTCAGGATCTTGGTCATCACTACCCTCCTGGTGCATGAATGGAGGTAATCATGATGTAATTCCACTATAATACCAAAATCACACCTCAGTAAATATAATTATGAAAGTTCATATCTCAGAAGTGTAGGATAGGCCAAAACCATCCAATAAACAGTTTATACCACACATTGTACTCCTAATACACAGACTGGTAGAAAAGAATTTAAAAATTCACTTGATACATTGCCTCTTGCCCACTCAAAATCTGAAATTAGCTCGACTTTTATATTTATCATTTCTATTTCCAATTCAATTTCATATTCATTTCAAATTCCATTTTAATGGTTTAACCAAATGGTATTCCACTTTCCAATACATAAGGTCTCATACTCCTTATGAACCAAAATATGGGGTACACCTAATCCACACCATAACATGCTCTAGTCCATGCAACTCATGATCCATCAATCAATATTACAAAATTGGCTAGTTATGGTGTTCATTATAGCGAAGTTAGGAAAACACTGTTTATGTTATGGAAGGCACTCTGAGTACTAACCATGTTTTCTCAATTCCCTACACAGAATCCTATCACAAAATAATGTATATCTATCAATACACCTATCATAAAATAATGTAAATAGGTAATTCATTCTATATGGAATTGCATAATGCATAGAATGTGATTTCTGAAAACTTCCTAAAATGATCTCTGAGATGGAATGCCCTCATCTCATCTGGTTTCAATATAATAGAACCCGTAATCATATGAATAATAACATCCCGATTCAAATGCATTGATCAATGGTGGAATCAAATCAACTTTAATTGAAAAAATACATAAAATAGTAATTTCATTCAAGGAAATTTGGATTTCTCTTATAAATGGGTTAGCTATGCATAGGAACAACTCATTACCAAACTCTAACTCTTTATATCAATCTCTATTATCACCAAATGGTGTGTGAAACTAGAAAAGTAAAACCCCCACTAATACCACTTTGTAACATCTCAGACCCAGATTCCACTGAGTGGGGCCCTGAGCGTAGTTTTCCACATAGCCTCAAGGGTATCTCCCCGAATGTAAGAGGCTACAAACTTGTAGCAAAGGCCTAATGTGTGTCTGTCTGGATACAATTCCCTTATTATGAGAGTGTAACACAATGGAATATAAGTAAAATTCAAAAAAGTAATATTGCATCCCAACAGTGGATAATATAACGAATAATTAAATAATTCTAGAAGCATATCATATACAATGATGATCATTTCATGTTATAAAAATCATCCAAAATAGGTACACATAATTACAATACAATTACTATTGAAAAATACCAAAAAGACCAAAATGCACTATTGTAACACCCTGAGTTTTTATGGACCCTTTTGTTTCAAATAAATTAGTTTTACTTGATTTATTTCATTACAGTAAGTTATATATTCTATTAACACACCACTAACTTGGCATGCACTATAAAAAACACTGACTTGGTGTGCCTTATAGGCAATAGTGATTTTATACGAAACATCATTTTATTATTATAAGTATTTAAATGAGATAATTATAACCATGATTTTCAATGTAGTAATATGAATAGTAATAACTAGTTTTTGAATAATATTTATAATCTTTTTATATGAATAGAACTTATTGGTATTGAAAAATATTAATTTTCATAAATTCATTATATGTTTAAAATACCATTTTCATAAATGAACAGTTTTTCATATCCTTCTGTGAAAAAAATAAAATTAATATTATACACATTTAGAAATTTAATTTGATAAAATAATCGTTATTTTTTAATTTATGATGTTAGATGTAACATCCCAGGTAAATAATGAATAAAACATTTTCATATTTATTAATATTTACAAATTAAATATTAATTTTAATTAAAAGGGGTTTCTACGTTCGATAGCGTACTCGATACGCAACGATGAGTTTCTTTGAAAACTTACGTTGTACACTAGTAATATAATAATATTTTTTAAAATGGTAGTTAACATGTAGTCGTTTTATTGGCAGGAATGGATAGAAATAACTAAAATATGATTATATATGTTTTTTAAATGTTTTTACATTTATCCAATAAAAGATAAAGGCTTAAAATATCGAAAGAATTCAATTTTAGGCACTTATACCCTAATTTTCACTAAAGGTTCACTTATCACCTTTTGAGGGCGAACCATCATTAAATGTAGTTTTGACCAATCTTATAAATTCTATTGGACCAAATATAACTCTTATTTAGAATCGGGACATCAAAATTTACTTTGTGTAAATTTTTGGTATCTTTCTGATAAAGTTCATTTTTTAATGAATAGTGTAAAATGTTGTATTTTAATTCAAAACCTCTTTTTAATCTAATTTATTTATATGATTAGATTATCATTTGAATTGGTTTTAAAGTGAAATTAGAAAATATTTTTACCATTAAATCCAATAGTGGTCGTTGGAATTAATTCACTCTGAAATCGGACTTAAACTAGTGTCAATCTTTTGATACTAATAGTTTCATAAAAACACGCTATTTGTCATGACAGCGGGAATTAATTATTAAATTAATTAATGTGACTTATATGTTTTGAATTTTTTAAAATAGAATTCATTTTTGAATTCAGAATATCAAATATAGCTTAGGGTGAATTTTTTGTATTTTTTTGAAAAACTTCAATTTTTGATGAATAGTGAAAACACTAAGTGGTAGTTAAAGAAACTGATTTTTCATTTAAATGAAACTTTTCCACTTCTGTGATTTTATTTTCAAAAATCCGACATACATGGTTGTCATTAATAAGTAAAATTTGGTTCAATGAGATTAAAATAATTTTTTTTGAATAGTAACTCTTAAGTTCTTAATCACGATTAGAGGTAATTAGTGTAGTTTAAGGTAAGAATAATGTTTTAATAAAATGAAATTACATTGACACAAGTCCTACCCTCATTGTATGTGTCATGGCCGACCAAGAAAATCCATGGGTAAACGTGGGGACCCCATGGAGCCACATTGGTTGGAAAATGACATAAATACCTTTTATTTAATGTTAAAGTAAAAAATGACACAAACATGAAATGTTTTAATAAAAAAATATTTACATGGGGTTATACAAGTAATATTTTTGACTATAAATAGTAATTATAATGATAAACAGATTTCCTACATCATAGTATTTTTTTTATAATTTTTATACATTAAATAAATTAAATTATTTATGACATCATGATGATGCAGCGATGACCTCATTATTTAACGATTTAAATAAAATGGAATGATAATGTAAAATCTAAGACCTACACATGTCCAAAACCTATTGGATGAGTAGATTTCGAACCCTCATCACCTTATCCTCGAAATAAATCAATGTGGGACCTTTAAAATCCGATACTCTTTTGTAAATAAAGTAAGATTTTGTAACTTTACAAGAGTGCCCCTCCTCTCCTCTTATAAAAGGCCCCCATCTCTACCTACATACCCACACTCCCAAAGCCTTTGGCTCGGCCAACCCCTGCCCATTTTGTCTCTCCACTTCCCTCTCTTACTCCTTGAAACCTAAATTTGGTCATAAGTCTTCCCAAGGAAGCTTTTGAGCTCAAACCAAAGGGAGTTACCCGATTTTAAGGTAATGTCTTCTTTTGAGTCCTTTTGTTTTATTTTGCTTCTCCAACCCCCTAAACTCTATTTATTCTTTTATTTTGTAACAAATAAAGTATACTCAATATACTAGGATGTTGTTATAAGAAACATTCTAGCTACAGTTACACACACCTACATCTAATGGTTAAAAAACATATTGTTTCCGTGGATGGCGAATTTCTGCCTCCCGAAACAATGATTGTTCAACATTCTTTTAACACCTTCAAAGGTGGCCATTAAGATGACACTATATTTATATATGATATATTATATGATTATGTTTTCCTTAAGATTCTGTATTATTCATTTTGAGCATACCTTTATGGCTTCCATTATGGGTAAACACGATAATTTCATTTTAGGAAGTGCGGACTACCGCCCCCTCAAAGTGATTTGATTCGTTAATGCCATGTGTGGGACGTATAAAGGATTGATTTAAAGTTATTATATATGATGTTATACTGGAATTATAATATACCTCTATATAATTATTATTTCTTTCCATTAAAGTATGAGATAGAAATGAAAGTAGCGTTCATGTGTACGTACGGCTTACCGTCTCCATGAACAGTGCATTTCATTTCTTATCCCCAAATGTAATGTACTATTATAAGTACATATATATATTGGATATATATGATGTATGTTACATATAAATGATTAATATAATTCTGGAATTAAAATATATATACCTCTCATTTAGTTTTAATTCCATTAATATGATATAGAAATGAAAGTAGCGTTCATGCGTACGTACGGCTTACCGTCTCCATGAACGGTGCATTTCATTTCTTACCTCTAAATGATTATGTGATATTATAAATACATGTATATGCTAGATATATATGATATATATGATATCCATCTCAGGAATGTCATTCTGGATATAATGAACCTTTGACCACACGAACAACATGTAATCATAAGAAGTCCACTTTCGACTTAAGGACCAAATATCGACAAAACAAACATTATTAACTTAAATGATTACATAATGTTTATAAAATGTCAATAAGTGATATAAAAGGAATAATGAACTCGAAAAAGGTTATTAAGCAAGTAGAAATTAACTCAAGTTTATTATTCAGGACGTTAAAGAACGATCGAGTCAAGTCGGACCCGAGGTAAGGGACTTCGTCTCAATCTCCTTTCATTGAGGCATATTTTTTTTTATACCCAACTTTCTTTTATACGGTGTATAAACCCCTTTGGCTTTTACTTTTATATAAAAGGAATCTTTTTCTACGAAGCGTTTTACAAAACGACAAAAAATAATGTTTCTTTTAACGTACGCGGTGACAACGACCTTTTCCGCCGCCGTGAGTATTATTTGGTCTTTGGCTTCCTCAACAAGTCGTAATGTTTTTTTAAAATGAAATAAATACCATATACTCTTTTATGTATTTTGGTATATAAAATGGTTTTTATAATGGATTTGTTATGTCAATATATTTAAGTGATATATTGTGATCAATGTGTGGTAATGTTCTCTATCCATTATATTTGTTTTATGTATTATGATTTTATAATGGTACTTGGACATTTGACGGGTGGTTATGTGATTAACCATATGACGGGTGGTGCCATGAATACCAGGATGGGTGGTTACATTATAACCTCCAATGCATTGGGTATGGAAGTCGGTCGTATGGCTATTTCATTAATTTTGTATGGAAGTTGGTCGTATGGCGATTCCATTAAGTGATATGTGTGGAAGTCGACCGTATGGTTATTCCACTTAAGTATGTTTATGTCCCAAGTTACCTTTATATGTTATGTGATCATTTTATGGGATTTATGGTAATCTTTTGGTTATAAAAGGTTAAGTAATGATCTTTTATTCAGTGAATAGTTTTTACTACTTCATAAAGTTGAAAAGTATTACTTTGATAAAGTATACATGGTTTACTTTTTGTTTTGATAAAATAACAGTTTTTATTCTTTGTGTATCCCTTACTGAGCTTTTTATGCTCACCCCAAGATTCATTGAAATGTTTTTCATAGGACTTAATGTGGAATAGGGT
This sequence comes from Viscum album, assembly GCA_963277665.1. Lineage (NCBI taxonomy): Eukaryota > Viridiplantae > Streptophyta > Magnoliopsida > Santalales > Viscaceae > Viscum > Viscum album. The sequence continues at coordinate 912,310,990 of OY728143.1, read as the reverse complement.
CAAGGATAGGACCAAGGGAATGTCATGCTATATAAAACATGGAACTAGACATGTTTCTTTTTAATTGTTTTTTTATTCTATGGAAACTTAGTAGAAGTGTCTACTTTGTAATCTTTTGAGATGTAATAGTTATGTTCTAATTCTCTAAAACTATAAACCTGAAAAGATCATCAATTTGAATTATTTATTTAATTCAATATTAAGTAAGGTTTAAGGAAGGGGCCTTATAGTTGGTATCAGAGGTCGGTTTAGACAACTTTAGGAGTTAGAAATGTGTAAAATTACAAGTTAATTTATGGTATTACTAAAATGATATAGCATTTATGGATTACCATGTTGCTTCGCCTAAGATATTTATGTGATAAGAATGGTTTTTCATAGAGGAAACTGAACAACTTTTCTGGGAAAGCATACAGAGGGAAATGACCTTTCAAATCAGTATCATGAGATGGTCAGAATCAGAACTAAATAGTTTGTTGAAGTGATGGCTGATTTGACTCAGGTGAAAAATGTTGGTTGTTTTTATTGATGATATTTTGGTGTTTTATAAAAGTAAATAGGAGCATGAAAGTCATTTAAGGGTTATTTTGCAAACCTTTAAAGAAAAGAAATTGTATGGGAAATTCAGCAAGTGTGAGTTTTGGTTACAACAAATTTCTTTCCTTGGTCACATTGTTTCAAAAGATGGCATAACTGTTGATCCTGCTAAAACAAAAGTTGTTGAAGAATGGCCAAGACCCACAAATGTAACCGAGATCCATAGTTTCCTTGGTTTGGAAGGTTACTACCAAAGGTTTGTTGAAAAATTTTCATGGTTATCTAGTCCAATGACTAAGCTAACTCGTAAGGGTGTTAAGTTCATCTGGAAAAAAGAATGTGATGATTGTTTTCAGCAGTTGAAAAGAAGATTGGTGAATGCTCTAGTTTTGGCACTTCCTTCCAGGAATGGTGAGTTTGTTATATACAGTGATACTTCATTGAAGGGACTAGGATGTGTCTTTATGCAGAATGATCAGGTTATTGCATATGCTTCATGTCAGTTGAAAACTCATGAGGTAAATTACCCTACACATGATTTGGAATTAGCTACTGTTGTTTTTGCTTTAAAAATTTGGAGGCATCATTTGTATGGAGTAAAGTGTGAAATATATACTGATCAAAAAAGTTTAAAGTATATATTCACTCAGAAAGAATTTAACATGAGACAGAGGAGATGGCTGTAATTAATCAAGGATTATGATTTTACAATTCACTACCATCCGGGAAAAGAAAATAAAGTGGCTGATGCTTTGAGTCGAAAAAGTAATGCTTCATTAACCATGTTACGTTTAGAATGAGATCCTTTGGTTTTTGATTTGATGAACTTTGGCATAGAAGTCGTTGGTGCAGGAAGTTCTTCTGTTTTGTTTCAGGTATCAGTGAGATCATCCCTCTCAGATATAATTAAGCAAGCACAGAGGGAAGACAGTGAGTTGATGAAAAAGGTAGAGCTGGTTCAGAAAGGTAAGTTGCCTGAATTCAACATTGATAGTGATTGTGTTTTGAGATTTGGGAAGAGATTATGTGTGCCTTGTGATTCACAGTTGAAGAATGAGTTGTTATGTGAGGCTCATAGTTCCCCGTTTTAAGTTTATCCTGGTAGTACTACGATGTACAGAGATCTGCGGAAGTATTACTGGTGGGATGGAATGAAAAGGGATATTGCTGATTTTACTGTGAAGTGTTTGACTTGTCAGCAGGTTAAAGCAGAGCGGTAGTTACTGAAAGGGATTCTTCAGCCTTTACCAGTGCCAGAGTGGAAATGGTAGAATATATCCATGGATTTTGTCATGGGATTACCGAAGACATCTAGAGGTAATAATGCAATCTGGGTTATTGTTGATCGCTTGACTAAATCTGCTCATTTCCTTGCTATACGAGATACTTTTTCCCTAGATCAACTTTCCTGTTTGTATCTTAGAGAGATAGTCAGGTTACATGGAGTTCCTCTCTCCATTGTATCTGACCGTGATCCCAGGTTTACTTCTAACTTTTGGAAAGGCCATCAGAAGTCGTTGGGTACTGAATTAAATTTTAGTACAGCTTTTCATCATCAATCAGATGGGCAGTCATAATGAACAATTCAGACATTGGAGGATATGCTACGAGCTTGTTTTATGGATTATCAGGGAAGTTGGGACCAACATCTTTCTTTGTTTTAGTTTTCTTATAATAACAGTTTTCATTCCAGTATACAAATGGCACCATTTGAGGCATTATATGGGAAGCGGTGTCGAACTCCAGCATTTTGGGATGAAGTGGGTGAAAGGAAGCTGATTGGACCAGAATTGGTAGAAGAGATGGCAGAAAAAAGTTCAGTTGATTCATAAACACATGAGAACAGCTCAGAGCAGGCAGAAGAGTTATGCGGATAACCGGAGGAAGGATCTATCTTTCGAGGTAGGTGATCATGTTTTTCTCAAGGTTTCTCCATGGAAAAGTGTGATGAGATTTGGTAAGAAAAGAAAAGCGGAGTCCAAGGTTCATTAGACCATATTAAATTCTGGAGAGAGTTGGATCAGTTGCATACAGAGTGGAATTACCTCCGATTTTATCTCAGGTACACAATTTTTTTCGTGTTTTGATGCTGAGAAAGTATATGCCAGATCCATCTCATGTTTTGAGTCCAGAGGTAGTTCAGCTGGAAGAGAACCTGTCTTATGAAGAACAACCAGTCCAGATTCTTGACCGAAGAGAGCAAGTGTTGCGGAATAAGGTAATTCACCAGGTAAAGGTTTTGTGGAAAACCCATATGGTTGACGAGGCAACGTGGGAATCTAAAAATGCTATGAGGGATAAATACCCCCACTTATTTTGATAAGTGAATAAAATTGCGAGGACGCAATTCCCCAAAGGGGGGAAGGATGTAACATCCCAGGTAAATAATGAAAAAAACATTTTCATATTTATTAATATTTACGAATTAAATATTAATTTTAATTAAAAGGGGTTTCTACGTTCAATAGCGTACTCGATACACAATGATGAGTTTTTTGAAAACTTACGTTGTACACTAGTAATATAATAGTATTATTTTAAATGGTAGTTAACATGTAGTCGTTGTATTGGAAGGAATGGATAGAAATAACTAAAATATGATTATATATGTTTTTTTAATGTTTTTACATTTATCCAATAAAAGATAAAGGCTTAAAATACGGAAAGAATTCAATTTTAGGCACTTATACCCTAATTTTCACTAAAGGTTCACTTATCACCTTTTGATGGAAAACCGTCATTAAATATAGTTTTGATCAATCTTATAAATTCTATTGGACCAAATATAACTCTTCTTTAGAATCGGGACATCAAAATTTACTTTGTGTAAATTTTTGGTATCTTTCCGATAATGTTCATTTTTTAATGAATAGTGTAAAATGTTGTATTTTAATTCAAAACCTCTTTTTAATCTAATATATTTATATGATTAGATTATCATTTGAATTGGTTTTAAATTTAAATTAGAAAATATTTTTACCATTAAATCCAATAGTGGTCTTTGGAATTAATTTCACTCTGAAATCAGACTTAAACTAGTGTCAATCTTTTGATACTTATTGTTTCATAAAAACACGCTACTTGTCATGACAGCGGGACCTAATTATTAAATAAATTAATGTGAATTATATGTTTTTAATTTTTTAAAATAGACTTCATTTTTGAATTCGGAATATCAAATATAGCTTAGGGTGATTTTTTGGTATTTTTCTAAAAAACTTCAATTTTTGATGAATAGTGAAACCACTAAGTGGTAGTTAAAGAAACTGATTTTTCATTTAAATGAAACTTTGCCACTTCTGTGATTTTATTTTCAAAAATCCGACATACATGGTTGTCATTAATAAGTAAAATGTGGTTCAATGAGATTAAAATAATTTTTTGGTGAATAGTAATTCTTAAGTTCTTAATCGCAGTTAGAGGTAATTAGTGTAGTTTAAGGTAAGAATAATGTTTTAATAAAATGAAATGACCTAGACACATGTCCTAACCTCATTGGATGTGTCATGGCCGACCAAGAAAATTCATGGGTCAACTTGGGGACCCCATGGAGTCACTTTGGTTGGAAAATGACATAAATACCTTTTATTTAATGTTAAAGTAAAAAATGACACAAACATGAAATGTTTTACTAAAACAATGTTTACATGGGGTTATACAAGTAATATTTTTGACTATAAATATTCATTGGGAAGATAAAACGATTTCCTACATCATAGTAGTTTTTTTTATAATTTTTAGACATTAAATAAATTAAATTATTTATGACATCATGATGATGCAGCGATGACCTAATTATTTAACGATTTAAATAAAATGGAATGATAATGTAACATTTAAGACCTAAACATGTACAAAACCTATTGTATGAGTGGATTTCGAACCCCCATCACCTTATCCTAGAAATAAATCAATTTAAGACCTTTAAAATCTGAAACTCTTTTGAAAATAAAGTAACATTTTGTAACTTTACAAGAGTGCCCCTCCTCTCCTCTTATAAAAGGCCCCCACCTCTACCTCCTTACCCACACTCCCAAAGCCTTTGGATCGGCCAACCCCTGCCCATTTTGTCTCTCCACTTCCCTCTCTTATTTCTTGAAGCCTCACTTTGGGCAGAAGTCTTCCCAAGGAAGCCTTTGAGCTCAAACCAAAGGGAGTTACCCGATTTTAAGGTAATGTCTTCTTTTGAGTCCTTTTGTTTTATTTTGCTTCTCCAACCCCCTAAACTCTTTTTATTATTTTCTTTTGTAACAACTAAATTATCCTCAATATACTAGGATTTTGTTATAAGAATTATTAAAGCTACACTTACACACACCTACATCTAATGGTTAAAGAACATACTGTTTCCGTGGATGGCGAATTTCTGCCTCCTGAAATGATGATTGTTCAACATTCTTTGAACACCTTAAAAGGTGTCCATTAAGATGACACTATATTTATATATTATATATAATATGTTTATGTTTTCCTTAATCTTCTTTATTATTCATTTTGAGCATACCTTTATGGATTCGATTATGGGTAAACACGATAATTTCATTTTAGGAAGTGCGGACTACTGCCCCCTCAAAGTGATTTGATTCGTTAATGCCATATGTGGGACATATAAAGGATGGATTTAAAGTTATTATATATGATGTTATAATGGAATTATAATATACTTCTATATCGTTATTATTTCATTCCATTAAAGTATGAGATAGAAATGAAAGTAGCGTTCATGCGTACGTATGGCTTACCGTCTCCATGAACGGTGCATTTCATTTCTTATCCCCATATGTAATGTACTATTATAAGTACATATATATAATGGATATATATGATGTATGTTACATCTAAATTATTAATATAATTCTGGATATAAAATATACATACCTCTCATTTAGTTTTAATTCCATTAATATGACATAAAAATTAAAGTAGCGTTCATGCGTACGTACGGCTTACCGTCTCCATGAACGGTGCATTTCATTTCTTACCTCTAAATGATTATGTGATATTATAAATACATGTATATGCTAGATATATATGATATATATTATATCCAAATCAGGAATGTCATTCCGTATATAATGAACCTTTGACCACACGAACAACATTTAATCGTAAGAAGTCCACTTTCGACTTAAGGACCAAATATCGACAAAACAAACATTATTAACTTAAATGATTACATAATGTTTATAACATGGAAATAAGTGATATAAAAGAAATAATGTACTCGAAAAAGGTTATTAAGAATTTAGAAATTAACTCAAGTTTATTATTCAGGACGTTAAAGAACGATCGAGTCAAGTCGGACCCGAGGTAAGGGACTTCGTCTCAATCTCTTTTCATTGAAGCATATTTCGTTTTATACACAACTTTCTTTTATATGGTGTATAAACCCCTTTGACTTTTACTTTTATTCAAAAGGAATCTTTTTCAACGAAGTGTTTTACAAAACGACAAAAAAGAATTTTTCTTTTAACGTACGCGGTGACAACGACCTTTTCCGCCACTGCGAGTATTATTTGGTCTTTGGCTTCCTCAATAAGCCGTAATGTTTTTTTAAAATGAAATAAATACCATATACTCTTTTATGTATTTTGGTATCGAAAATGGTTTTTATAATGGATTTGTTATGTCAGTATGTTTAAGTGATATATTGTGATCAATGTGTGGTAATGTTCTCTATCCATTATATTTGTTTTATGTCTTATGATTTTATAATGGTACTTGGACATTTGACGGGTGGTTACGTGATTAACCATATGACGGGTGGTGCCGTGAATACCAGAACGGGTGGTTACGTTATAACCTCCAATGCATTGGGTATGGAAGTCAGCCGTATGGCTATTCCATTAAGTTTGTATGGAAGTTGGACGTATGGCTATTCCATTAAGTGATATGTGTGTAAGTCGACCGTATGGTTATTCCACTTAAGTATGTTTATGTCCAAAGTTACATTTATATGTTATGTGATCATTTTATGGGTTTTATGGTAATATTTTGGTTACAAAAGGGTAAGTAATGATCTTTTATTCAGTGAAGAGTTTTTACTACTTCATAAGGGTGAAAAGTATTACTTTGATAAAGTATACATGGTTTACTTTTTGTTTTGATAAACTAACAGTTTTTATTCTTTGTGTATCCCTTACTGAGCTTTTTATGCTCACCCCAAGTTTCATTGAAATGTTTTTCACAGGACTTAATGTGGAATAGGGTCAAGGATGGGACCAGGGGAATGTCATGCTATAGAAAACATGTAACAAGACATGTTTCTTTTTAAGAGTTTTTTTATTCTATGGAAACTTAGTAGAAGTGTCTACTTTGTAATCTTTTGAGATTTAATAGTTATGTTCTAATTCTCTAAAACTCTAAACCTGAAAAGATCCTCAATGTGAATTATTCATTTAATTCAATATTAAGTAAGGTTTAAGGCCAGGGCCTTATATTAGAATTATATTATATTGTATGTTTTGGATTTTTTTTAGAAACGCCATTTTTGGATTAATAGTGAAAAATACATAATTTTAATTCAAAATTTCTTTTTCATCTAATTTATTTATATAGTTAAATTATATTTTAAGATGGTTTTAAAGCCAAATTAGATAAAATATACATATAGTATCCCAATTTAAGTAATTTGGTGTATTTTTATATTTAATTTAGATATAAAATCTTAATGAACATTTGGACAATCTCATTTTAAAACCCCACTTTCTCACCATGATAGTGAGATTAACATTAAACTTAATTTTTCTGATTTTTTAAATTGAATTTAGAAAAATGGAAATACATGGTTATAATCAGTAAGATATATATACTCCAATAATATAAACATAATTTTTTACCAAAAAGATAAATGAAAGAGATTAATATTAATTTATTATGATTAAGGTAAAATTAAGCTTAATAAGAGAATAACCCTTAAACTTAAGGGGCCAATTACCTAAAAACGGGTACAAACCCCATTTTATGGGAATATTTCCACCATAAAACTCTCATTATTTATTATGGTTGGTCTTTTATGAATTTGGTTTGGTAAAAACTTGGTCACACATAACTTGTTTTTAAAAATTCCAAGTGTGTCCCCTCCCTTCCCTATAAAAGGTCACCACCTGTCTCCCTTATTCACACATCTCAACCAACTTAGGATCAGAAAATATCTACCCAATTCACTTCCCAAAATCCATCCATTACTCTATGAATCCCCCCTTTGTTAATAAATCAATTCAAGGAATCCCTTTTGTGCAAAGCAAAAGATGTTACACAAATAAGATGTAACATCCTTCCTCAAGATCCTTTATTTTATTTTCTTTCTCCACCAAAAAAATTATTCTTATAACATGATCATAATATAACACCATTATACTAAATATACTGAGATTTATTTATTATAAAGGTTCTTCCTGAACATACATGTACTTCCATATAATGGGTAACGAACTTATAGTTCTTGTGTAGGGTGAACTACCGCCTCACGAAACGATGTAGTTCGTTTTACCTTTACCACCTCTCATTATTGGGAATTATGATGAACAATATATTTTTATATGGTATATGTGATATTAAGGGATTATTTATAAATCTATAGTTATTATATAAATCTTAACTTCATTCTCATCATTTTGTGTAAATACAAAAATTTCGTTTGGGGAAGTGTGGATTACGCCTCCTCAAAGCGATGTGATTTGTTATCACACTGAATGAAACATATTATGGATTTTTTTAGTGAAATTATATGATATATATGATTTAATAATTCTAATATAATGAAATTATATAAATATATATACATATATTCACTTTACATTCTTTCTATCAATATTATAAAGAAAAACGGAAACAACATTCATGCGTACGTACAACCTACCATCTCTATGAACGGTGTATTCCATTTAATATTTCTATATACCATATATTATTATAAATACACATATAATGAATATAAATTATATTTATATCATCGTTTAAAATCTTTAAATCATTATATATGTATCATTACCGGAAATATAATTAAGTAAGACACATAAAAAAACAAAGTGGATATTACCTAGAGCGAAACATTAACTAGGAATCGTTAATAAGAAGGAAATATAACAGCATAATAAAACCATATATGGTATTATAAATGATAATATGGTTATTTAAAAAATTACAATAACATTTTATTTATTATACAGGGGTTTTTTATGAGTATGAAGAGATTCAAGACACAAGGTAAGGGAATTTATTCTAACTTTTAATAACCATGAGATACATGCAATATTCACCAATATTTTATATTGTGTGGTGTATATACTACCCATGAATGTATTATATGATTATGTTTATTAAATTTGTGTTTATTTATATATCTATCTTATGATATTTATTTCATGGGTTAATGTCTCAAAATTTAACAAATTCGTAACATAGTTTTGTCTCAATTTTCCTTCTTTGAAACACATGTTTTTTATACACCTACATTATTTTTTTAAGGTGTACATACATAAATTTTAAATTCTATATCATTAATCACCATATTTTAATAATATTGTACGCATCATTTAATTTCATTTTCTTACATGGAATTAAGGATTCCAAGTTACCATATGGTAATAGTTTATTAAAACAATCTCATCATTTATCTAGATTTTTTATGATTATTATAACATTGATGAAATATTATGATTCATCTCTCAAGGAAACTCTTTAGAATTCTTATACACTATTTATTAAATATATCCTAATGTAATTGAACAATGTTTTCACTCTTTGCTACTTATGATAATTAATAAAATGTTTTTAATAAAAATATGATCATATTTTTCTCTACGGTCGAAAACCTTTTTTTTCAAAAACCATGTTTTTAATAAATGATATTTGAAGATCATTTTCATGAATAAAATATTTTAAAAATTTTTTATGGTTTCCAAACATTCTTTTAAAAAAATTCAAATCTATTTTCCTTGGAAAATCTTTTCAAAAATTACTTATATATTAAAAAAAGTTTTTAATGTAGAAAGGATATTTTCCTCAAAAAATGATTTTAAAAGATCTATCAAAATTATTTCCCATATAAGATGAAATTTGTTGGAATTACTCATGTCAATGTAGGGAAATGATTCAATGTTTCCATTGATATTATTTCTCTGAAGGGTTATGTTTTGACGACATGATGTTTATGAAACACGTTTCTCTTTCATAAGTTATATGATCTTAAAAACCACTTATTTTCTTGTGTTAAGATTTTTTTGAAATGATTATGAAAGAAATAAATTTTTTCATAAGTTAAGATATGATTACATTCTTATGATACCCATTTAATTACATGTGTTATGATATGATTTTTTATGATCTTGAGGAACTTTTATGTATGATTTCATTATTATATCGGTGGGACATAAATCTCCCTCAAATTCATTGGGTAAATATTCATATCTCATGAGATAGACTAATATTATCTTGAGAGTGATCCTTGACTTCAAATATGGACATTGGAGTGAACCATGACTACCAAGATTGTATGGGGAGTGAACTCGTAAAACTAATATGGAAATGGGAGTGAACCATGACTACCAATATTGTATGGTGAGTGGACCCAAAATACTAAAATGGCCTTGGTAGAAATTCCTTGACTACTATGGAATCATATTATATGCTTATGTATCTTACACAGTTCCATGTCTTGTTAATATGTTGTACTTTTATGGATTTTTTTCTTTATTTACCTGTGATTCATGTCTTATTAACTTCCAATATTTATTCCATGATTTATATTTATGATCATATGATATGTAGGGTATGATTTTCTAATGTTATTATCACATTCTTATACCCCTATGCTCATGTTTATTCTTATATGTCTCTCTTTTTTACCCTTAGTAAGCATATTATATCATCCCTTTTTATGTTTCCTTCCCCAGGTTGTGAAGATATGTATTATATTCAATGTGTTTAAGAATGGTTCAATTCAATAAGAACCTAGTGGGAGTTAATGTACCTCATTTATGTACCAGTGTTTATGTTTCTGTGTTTCCAAAGGAACTATACAAATACGGTCTTTTGACATCTATTTGTATAATGTTTTAAGTATTATACAACATTTATATAATATTAATGTATAGAAAGAGAATCTCACTATGGTTACTATTAGTAAAAGGTTTAGTTAACATTTGTATGGTAGGATGGGAAAACAATTAGTGATAACCCTAAGGAAATCTCTAAGGATAAGTTTAAGGATAATAACAAGTATAGGAAATTGTCATGGAATCATGGTGAAAGATAGAGTGAGTAGTTTCCAATAATGAAATACAGGTCTGTATACTATAAGTGAATGTGTCTTTGGAATAGGTATATATATATCTTAGAGTAACAACTCCAACAAGTTGTGTCGTGCTTGACTCAACATAACCTGGTACACAACAACAGTCCTTACTGCACGCCTTATTTGACATGCCTGGGGGATATATTTTAGTAATTCACAAACTCTTTTTAAACCATCTTAAATGACCTAAATATATTTTGGTTATGAATAACCTAGGATAAAACTATGGTATCATAGATTGATGTAGGTGTCATAATTTATATGTACGTTAAGTAACTTTTCATGAGTATGTGGTTCCTCATTATGATAAATATTTTTTACTCTCTGGTTTTGGTTTTAGAATATGGATGGAACCTGAAGGAACCATGTTAATGGTGATTTTTATGGTAAAAGAAATTATTTTCCCTCAGTGAAACTAAATTATTTGTGAGTTCGAATGAAAAATCATGTTTCTTTTCTCACATAGCTTTCTCAAGAATTAAATCATGGTGGATTACCGTATGAGCATAGGAGGGAACAATATTATGTTGACTCCTTCATGAGGTAATGTCAACCTTCTTTTATTAGGACTCCTGGTCCACTTATTTCAAAATAATGGATCAGTATTAATGAAAATATATTCATCTTTCTCTAATGATAGGAGGATGAGAAATACATTTTCATTGTTTACTAGTTAGAAGTGGAATTGTACCAGTGGTGAATGCAAATGAAGAATAGAAGGTAGAAATATGATATTGAATACATCGATTGGGATGAGTTTAATAAATTATTTTTTAATAAGTAATTTTCTCAGATTCTTCATGAAAATATGGAGAAAGAGTTCCTTGAGTTGAAGAAAAGGGATGATGAATTGGTTGGAACCTACGAGGATAATTTCACAAGAATTTTGAGGTTTGCATTAGGAATTATCATCCAAAAAGAAATTAATGTTGATATTTTCTTCAGTGGATAAAATCTAATTATAGGAAGGTAATTTTCTATAGGATACTTTAGTAGATACGAATATATTTTGATTTTTTTAATCAATGTTTAAATAGAGGTTGGATTCATGTATAAATATCACCGTTTGGAAAATAAAAGTAATATAGAGTTTAATAGTAAATATAAAAACCTGTAATAGAAGAAGGAAAACTTTCCTTTATGCTATAAGTGTGGGAAGAAGCATTGGGAAAATTTATTTAATGGGTCTAATAAATTTTTTAGGTTTGGAAAGGAAGTTTGTTGGGCATTTTATCACTCATGTCATGGGAATAAGTTAGATAATATTAGAAATGGAGAAAAAGATGCATCAAATACACCTCCCATGATTCAGTGCTATAAGTCTTAGGAGAATGAGCATTATGCTAACAAATGCCCAAACCCAAGGGTAGGTGATAATGTTTGATGTCAAAAAGATCTTAATATAGTGGGAAAAGGTAAATCTCATGAAATATCTATTTCTGAATAGGGGTGTGATAATGATATGGTGAAAGGTACACTTATTATGCACTCTAGAAATTCTAATTTCTTATTTGATCATGTATATTCCCACTATTTCATATCTAATGAATTTTATAAGGGTGTTAATATTCCACAAAAATGATTAGTTGTGGAATTAGTAGTGAAAACCCCTAATGTTTTGATGATTACATCCCGAGTCTATGATTCCTCTCCAGTTGATGTTTGTGGGAATGTTCTTCCTAGAAATCTTTTCATTCTTCCTTTATTTGAATTTATGTCATTTTAGGCATGGATTGGGTTTCCATTCAAAAATCCAGCATCAATTGTCCCGGAAGGAATGTTATGTTTGATATTTCCAACCAACCTATGACCATATATCAATGTGACAATAAGTATGAACTTCCAATGGAGATTTAATCCATTTTATGGGTCTTAATTCCCATTCAAAAGGGTTTTATATCTCAAATGGTTGGGGAGAAAATTGAAATCGATGATATACCTATTGTTTGGTAATTTTTTGGATGACTGTATTGAAGAGTTTAATTTATTTCCACTAAAGTATGAAGTTGAGTTCTCAATAGAACTTATATCTGGTTCCACATCATTTTCAAATACTACCTATAGAATGACCCATTGAGTTTCAATAATTGAAGAAGAAACTCCAATAAAGCCTATATAAGGTATTTATTCAACCAAGTGTGTCACCTTGGGTTCCACCAGTTCTTTTTATGGAAAATAAAAATGGATGAATTTTACACTTCATTGATTATTAGTAGTTTAACAATAGCACAATAAATAACAAGTATCATCTTCCCTCTATTGATTAATTATTTAATCAACTTCATGGATCATAATACTTTTCCAATATTGACCTTCATTATAGACATCATCAATTGAGGGTAAAGAAAGATGATATACCCAATATAGAATTCAATGCAATGTATGTAAAGTATGAATATATAGTTATGCCTTTTTATCTTACTAATTCCCCAGCTATATTCATGGATTTGATGAAAATAGTCTTTAAAAATCACCTTGACCAGTTTTTGGTATTATTTACAGATGATATTAGTATCAACTCCAAGAAAATAGAAGAGCATCAATATCACTTGATAATTTTACTAAATATCCTAAGGACAAAGAAACTATATGAATATTTTACTACGTGTGAATTTTGGAAACAAAAGGTTTCATTTTTGGGTCATATAATCTCAAGAGATGGTATTACAGTAGATCCTTAAAAGATGAAGGTTATTAAATGTTTTCTTAGACCGACCATGGTGACTGAGATGTGTAGTTTTCTTGGTTTAGATGGATATTATTGATGGTTTATGGAGAAATTCTCAAAAAAATCTAATCTTATGACCAAGTTCACTCATAAGGGTTTCATGTTCCTCTAGACAGATGTAGGTTAAGAAAATTTCAAGGAACATTAGAGAAGGATAGTCACTACACCTATGCTTACATTACCCTGTAGTAGAGAAGGGTTTGTAATCTATAGTGATGCATCCAAGAAGGGATTGGGATGTGTAATTATGTATAATAACATGTTCATAGCCTATTCCTCATAGAATTTAATGATTCATGAGAAATGTTACCTAACTCATGATTTAATGTTAATAATGGTAATTTTTTCATTAATATGTGGAGGAATTTTCTTTATAGGGAAAAGTGTGATATATATACCGATCACAAAAGTCTAAAATATATATTCACATATAAGGAGTTGAATAAAAAAACAAATAATATTGTTAGAGATGATAAAATATTATGAATTCTCAATACATTACCACCCTTGGAAATAAAACATGGTGGTCAATGCTTTGAATCAAATGGATCATGTTAGCTTATCCGTGATGTGGATTTAAAAAGATCAAATATTTTTTGGATTTTCAATGTATGGATATGGAAATCGTAAGGGAAGGAGATAAATATTATCTTTCACAATTGAATTACCAACCATATATCCAATTGAATATTAAAGTGGGATAAAAGGAATACTTAAAGCTACAAAGGAAAGATACAATTGATCTTAAGTTTAACCTTGAATAATATGTAATTATAAGGTTTGAGAACAATGTATGTTTTCTATCCATACTGGATTTGAAGAAGGAGATGTTAGAGAAAGCTCATATTTCTTCATTCTCTATTCATCCTGGTAGTGAAAGTATGTACACATAAATGAAATAATACTTCTAGTAGGATATCATGATGAGATATATTGTAGAGTTTGTATCTCAGCGCTTGGTATGCCAGCAAGTTAAGGCTAAACCAAAAAAATTCAAAAGGGGTATTGCATCCATTACCCAAACTAGAATTGAAATGGGAGAGAATCACTAATATTTCTTTCATTGGACTCCCCAAAACCTCTAAAGGTTTTAATTCTATATGGGTGATATTTGATCACCATATAATGCCAGCATACATCATAGCTATCAGAGAAGAATTATATATGGATCATCTTCGAAACAAATAAATTAAGAACGTGGTAAGGTGACATGGAGTACCACATTCCATTATATTGTATCAAGATCTAAGGTTTTAATTTATGTTTTGGGAAAGTACTCTACAAGCACTTGACAAATAATTTAGTTTTAGCACCACTTATCATCATCATATGGATGCCCAGTCTGAAATACTAATTCAAACCCTAGTGGAAATGTTGAGATAGTTATAACCCAAAATTTAACCATAGTAATATGAATATTGATAAATAATTTTCAAATACTTTCATAATGGTTTTATAAAAATAGATAATATTGATAATTAAAAATATAATTTTTGGTAGAGTATTTATATGTTTAAAAATAGTATTTTCTCAAATTAACTATTTTCAATTCATTCTATAAAAAATGATAAAATTATGTTTAGTAAAATTTGTAAATTTATTTTAATAAAATAGACTTAATTTTTTAATTTATAATGTCTAAATTATCATAGTGTGAATATTTGATATTTTTCTGAGAAGCATCATTTTTTGATAAATAATTAAAAATACCGAATTTTAATTCAAAACTTCTTTTTGGTCTAATTTATTTAAAAAGTTAAATAGTATTTTTGTTGGTTTCAAATTTACATTTAATCAATTATACATATTTTAACCCAATTTATTTCATAGTCCTATTTTTATAATTAATTTAGATATAAAATCTTAATGAACTTTTGAACATTCTCACTTTAAAACCCCGCTTTATCACCACACATGTGAGATTAACATTCAATATAATTACTCTACTTCTATGAATTGAAATTCAAAATAATTAAACTCAAGTTTGAAATCAGTATTCTATTTATAATCTAATAATATTGACTTAATTTTGGTAAAAAATATTACTGAAAGTGATTGATATTAATTATAGTGATTAGGGTAAAATTAAGTTTAAAAGGGGAATAAACGTTCAACGTAAGGGACCAAATGACCTAAAAATTTTTACAGACTCCATTTTATGGTCATATTTTGGCCATAAATCATACATTATTTATTTTTTTGGGGTTTTTATGTCTTTGTTAGGTAAAAACATGGTAACATGTAACTTTTTTTCAAAAAATCAAAGTGTGTCCCAACTCTTCCCTATAAAAGGTCACCACCTCTATCCCTTATTCACACCATTGAAGCCACCTTGGTTCAGCCATTATCTACCCAATTATCTTTATAACATCCATACCTTAATTATTTGATCCTACCTTTAAGAATAAATAAATCCAGGGAATCCCTTTTGTGCAAAGAAAAAGAAGTTACCCAAAGAAGAGCTAACATCCTTCCTCAAGCTCCTTTCTTTATTTTACTTATCCACCCCTCAATTATTATTATTCCATGATAATATAATAGCACAAGTTTCATTAATATACCATGATATGTTTATTATAATGGTTCTACATTCACTTACATATACTTCCATCTAATGGGTAATGAACTTACCATTCTTGTGTATGATGAACTACCACCTCACGAAACGATGTTGTTTTTTAACTGTACCACCTATCATGGTTGGGAATTATGATGAAAAATCTGATTTTATATGGTATATATTATATATATGATGTATTTATACTTATTTAGTTATTATATAAATCCTACCTTCAGGCTTTCCATTTTTTTAAAATACAATAATTTTGTTTGAGGAAGTGTGGAATATTGTCTCCTTAAAGCAATGTGATTCGTTCACACACTATGTGGAACATATTAAGGAAGATTTTACCTAAATTATATGAAATATATGACATAATAATTCTATGTTAATGATATTATTTATCAAAATATATCCACCTTACTTTATTTCTTTTAATATTACCAAGAAAAACCGAAACAACGCCCATACTTACGTGCGGGCTACCGTCTCCATGAACGGTATATTCCATTTCATATTTCTATATAATATAGATTTTTATTGATAAATATATACTGAATATATATAATATTTATATCATGTTTTACATTCATTAAATGATGATATAATCATGATGATACAATATATAACAAATTAAGACAACTGAAAAAAAAACAAAAAGAATATTACCTGAAGAAAAACCTTAACTTGGATTCGTTAAAAAGTAGGTTAGTTTAAGTCATAATAGAAACATATATGGTATTATATATAATAATATGGTTCTGTAAAATATGTATAATAAATATTTATTTCTTATTAATTATGTTTTTATAAGTATGAAGTGATTCAATACATTAGGTAAGGGAATTTCATCTCACTTTTTATATCTGTGAGATTCATTCCATGTTCACCAATATGACAGAATAATAACATTTTTATTGACTTTTAGTAAAATAACATGGTACAAGAAAGATCATTGTGGTCTAAAATAGTGTAATCCTAGAGCATCATTAACAACAAACTTGAGCCCCTCTGGAGGAAAGGATCATAACATAATAAAAAAAGACATACACTAATTTGGTGGATCCACATATCCTAAGAAGTATGAAACCTTGTTCCCCTCCCACCATGTGTGCGTGATCTTGATGTGATTAACCAGGAATGGTTTTCACTTCTTGATGATATACACAATTTTCCATGGAAAACAGCATGTACCAGAAAGTAATTTATATAGGATAAGGGAGTCTCTCTCCATTGCCATTATCATGATTTGCCTCTGCTCACACAGCTCCAAGCCCATGACCATCACCTATGCCTTAGACTTCAAGGCATCACCCCTGCCATAAAAATCAGAGAATACTGCAACAATAGATCCTTTCTAATTCTTGATGACTCATACACCACACATCCCCCCCCCCCCCCGATCAAAGACTCATCCATGCTAAGCTTGAGTCCAAAGGGCAGAGGTTACCATCAGACCCAATTACCATGTCCCGAATTGCTGTCCTATATGCAAAGAAACTGGTATGAGACAAAAAACCTTAACAATGGTACATCGTGGAAAATTGTACACAACCAGACCAAATCCTAAAAATAGTTTTTCATTTTGAAGATGATGGTAGCCTGGGTTCCTCTGAAGACTTTGTGACAGGCCTCATTCATGGCTGTCTATAGAGTCCAACATCCCAGAAGTAGGATAACAGTCCAGGCCTTCCTCTCATGGCCATAATCACCCAATCCTTGAAACCATGCATTGAAACAAGAATCTTGCAGCCCTCCCTGTCGATTCAACCCAGCAAAGATCTTGAAGGCCTGCCCAATCCAACTGGTCTGCTCACTTCAAAGAAGATATGCCCCACCATTTCTTGTTTGGGATTTCTATAACACCCACACCTAGAAGCGATGATCACTCCCATTCTCTGAGTGTTTTCCTTAGTGGGAAAATCTTGATTTGTCACCCGCCACAAAAAGAAAGTAGACTTGGAAGGAACCTCCTTGCACCACAGCATCACCCCCCAAGGATATTCATTTAAACCATCACTCCTCACACGAGAAAATCCCTTAATTGAGAACTCACTCGGCGTGATTCTTGTACATGTATGTTTATCATAATCTTCATTAACTACCATATATTTGAAAGTAGTTTGTTGATTTTCACCAACACTGATCTGAAGAAAAACAGGGTGACCAATTTCCCCCTAACATAACGATTTGGAGTTGGGAACCTCAGGAACCACAACCTTCCATCCCCCCGGTCTTGAAGCCATAAGTTGATATCCCCTCTCCCCACCGACCATCTAGAGTACGGGTGAAGAAAATCTATGTACGGATGGTTAAATTTCCATATCTTATAAGTCTGCATCCTCTACTCATTCAAATTCATTCCATACTTATCCTGTATTATTATTCCTCAAATTGTTCTTCTTTTCATAGCCTCTCAAGCTAATTATGCAGGAACCCCTTTCATGGTCAACAAATAACTCCTCAAGAGATTCCCCCCCCCCATAGAGAGGAATTTACAAATACTTCCCTGAGGTCGAGTGATGTCTTCCTTCCATCTACCCATCCCAATTAAATGAAACCATAATTCTTTTCAAGTTGGAAATTACATTGTTGGGAACCTTCAAGGTAGACATTATGTGCATGGAAATGGATACCAGGACACTATTCACTAGGGTTATTCGGACTCCAAAAGAAAGGTATCTATTTTTTCAATTTTAGATACACCCCATGATTTTGGTAACTAGATTGTTGAAATTATCAATTCAAAAGGAAAAAGGATTCACCAGTGCCCTGAGATAATAAATATGGAATGATCCCCTTCTCATATTCAAGATGGAATCTAAGCCCCATTCCCTACTCTCTGAGATATTCTTGGTAGTATAATAATGTATTATCTCTTTATTCCCCACCTGAACACTCCACTTGCAATAGTCCGCTAGAAGCCCATCCATCCCCTACACTGACCTCCTACTTCTATTGATAAACACAAATGTTTCATCCACGAACATCAGATGTCAGATACCCCTTGTGTCATGCCTAGTCTGGTAAGGGAGGAATTTACCTGTGCAAAGACCTCGGTTATTATAATATCTTATAGAATTTTGGGAGGGAATGAAAAGAGTTGGGGATAGGGGATCCTCCTACATGAGACTGAAAAAAGCCTTGAGGAAACCAAATTATTAACCCATAAATGAGGTTGAGATCCACGTCGAGCTGAATCAATAGAAACGATGATCTCTTGTCGAATTGTAGAATCCCATATAATTCAACCCCCTTAGGATGATCCCCACTCCATCATTTGATAGGCCTTACTCATATCCAATTTAATCACCATGTTTCCCCAAAAGGACTTGTTGTTAATGTCGCTGACAAATTCATGCACCACTCCAATTCCCCTTTGGATTGACATCCCTTTAATGAAACCATGTAGTTTAGATGACACCTGGGTGTTCAAAAGAGGGGACATCCTTTTATTTAGTATACTGGAAAAAACCTTGTAGGGGATATTGCACATTCTTATGGTCCAGTATTGATCAATGGAATCTGGGTTACTTACCATGGGAATTAGAACCAACTTGGTTGCACATGAAATATGTGGAAAGTCCCCACCCTGGAAGAAATCCTACAGTGCTCTCACTAAGTCTCACTTAACAGTGTCCCATGACTCCCTATAAAAAGACCATGGGATGCCATCTAGCCCTGAATAACTCTCTGGATTCATAGTCTATATCACATCATGCACTTCATCCTCCTCTGGAACCCTCCTCAAGTGATCATCAACATCCTCTAAAACACTACTTGGGATAACCTCAAACATATCATCATCACCTGTCGGATACCCCCCAGCCATAAAAAAGAATTGAGGTCGGCCAATAAGGATTGAATACTTTCATTAGACATAGCACCAACCTCAAAATGATCACTAGAGGAAGAAACATCATCCTTGAGGATATTTGGCCTCTATACATATCACCACTCCTTGATGTAAGCATGGAAATAACTTATGTTGTGATCCCCCTCACGCAGCCATAGAAACTGGGATCCTTCTCTATCCAACCATTACCATCTCAAGAGGGTGTCTGAGAGAAGGTCCTTATTCATTCTTGACTCATTGAAGAGGTTTCATCCCATTCATGTTCCAGTTCGGCCTCCATTTGAGCGACCTCCGGACCGATCTCAATCATCTCCTTCTCCTATGTGGGGATATTCTTCCTCCAATGGCATAAAAGTTGTTTAAGATGCATAATATTATTATGGATTGTTACCCATGGATTTACCAAAGGTTGGAGACTCCAGGCCTCCAGAACCACATCAATGAATCTTTATTCTTCAACCCAAGTATTCAAAAACTGAAACTGCCCCCCCCCCCCCCCCTTGATGACCCTAACCCAGGGAAAGGTGATTTTTGGATATATCCTAGAGCCACCACACCAATTGAGAGAATTTGATATCTGGTAATATTGATAAAGAATCCCTATTCATCAAGTACCATTTAAGATGACACCAAGTATGTCTTCCTCTGCATAGTTAATTACACCAAGTGAAGTTGTCTCCCACGTAACCTGCATCCAAAAGTCCATTGCAATCTTTGAATGAGATGAAATCTTGGCTAACACTCCTGGTAAAACATCAACCTACATGTTTCTACCTAAGGCTAGAGATAATGTTAAAATCTCCCCCAACGATCCATGGGTCGCTATCGGAGTTGAGACGATCCAAATTCCTCCACAGCATTTCTCTATCCTGTGTGTTACACATCCCATAGATGAAGGAGAAAAGAAACGAGTGAGGCCCTACTACAATCATTATGTCCAGAAACTAGTCTGACGCACTGTGAAGATCGACCCAGAGGTGTTCCTTAAAAACAATCATATTTGAGATTTGGGAGGCTCCATGTTCATGAAACCAAGAACTCTTAGCCTCTGAAAAAAATTCCTTAATTGTACTAAACATCATCTTAGGTTTGAGGATCCCAACCATAGAGATAGAATTGTTTCAGATTTTCTTATCTATAAAATCAGATTTCTTCCAAGCCCCGAGACCATGAGAATTCAATATTAAGATCTTAAAAATTGGAACATACACATTTGGCTTTGGCCCTAGAATCTTGGCCCATTACATTATGAAACGAAGTTGAGGATACACTCTCTCCCTTTTTGGATTGAGATCGGGTGTGAATACTAATCTTCACCTTCAGGCGAACTACCGTAGGATAGAACGAACCGTTGGCCATCACCCTGTGGATGATATCTGGAGAACCAACTATTTGATGTCACAACTTACACTACTCATTCCCCAATAATGCTGGTGGAGAAGGTGGTGGGGAAGACAATACCGAAGCAGGTGATGGCAGGGGAGAGGACACTATTGGTAGAAGAGATAGATCCCTTAGTGAGGAAGTACCTTCTTTATCATCTGCCCCTGGTTATAACAATATAATATTTGAAATTTGGGTGTGGAAGGTAGCCTAAGGGTTAGGTAAGAAATAACAGAGCTTATTTTCCATCTTGGGAAATGTCCTTACAGAAAGGGATCCTTCATCGTTGAGCTTAAGAGATGGTTCTTCACCCCTACCTTTGTTGAAGATCACCAGATATCACCTGAGTGCTGCTTTCCCTTATTGACTAAATGTATTTTTTGATGAGGAAGCCTCAGATAGTGCCTCACCCATACTTTTTTTAATGAGAACCAAATCACGGCTGAGATATGCTTTCTCTTCAAGACAGAAAGGATTCTTGGATGAGGAAGCCTCAGATGCCTTCCTTAGGGAAACCATACATTTACCCTTATCACGACCCACCGCGCCTAAGGAGGGACATGATCCAAATAGACCTGCAGAATTCCTTGGTAAATCCTGACATAGGGAGTCCCCCATCCGAGATTTGTGACATACCTAGAAAGAAATACCTGAAAGATGGAAGAATGATAAAAACAGAGGAAAAGCAGGGTAAATCATAGGTTCACGACAATTCGGCATCCCTTCAATCTGAATCACCAAGTGTTCCTGAAGTAATTGAGAAATATCCAGTTCAATGAAAATCCTTTCAACCAACGCCACTTCCAGGCTTTCCATCCTCTCATTTTCACACAAGAACGACCCCAATGAATCCCCAACCACCTTCAAGAAGGAATCATTCATAAGGGGGAGAGGAATCCCTGAAAATGAGATCCAGACTACCTCACTTGAACATTCTTTACTGAAGTGAGAATACATTGACCAGAAAGAAAGGTAAAATCTCCAGTGCCCCACATTAAGTGGACTACTACTCCAATCATTCACAAAATCTTCCCTCTAAGCCATAACAATGCAAAAGGTCTTCTGGTCCAAGATCGACAGTAGAGTCGGTAGATCAAAGCCCCATCTTCATATACCATCCTAGAAAATCGTGAGTGGGTCTTATCAGCACCAAAATGTGAAACCAAGGTCTATTGAAGATCTTTTTCTTCCACTATGAAAGGATACACCGAGATAGCCAACACGATGCACCCATCCTCCGAGAAGGAAGATGCAACCGGAGAAACTGCCACCGAAAAAACCTAATACATACCTAGCCCTAGGGAAGGATACAAAAGAACATCCTTGAAAGAGGTCTGAGGGGATGAGTAGAAACATCTTCAGAAACCGGAGATCCAACCATGAGGACACCTCTAGAGAGCACCAGAGAAACGGGTGGGACAGGAGAATTTAAATTCATTAGGATGAAATGACCATTTTTTCACCAATTTAATCTTCTATGTGGTGTATATAATCCCCATGAATGTATTCTATGATTATTATTATTAAATTTATAGGTATATACATATAAATTATATTATCTATCTTTCATGGGGTTAATGTTTCAAAAGATACCAAATCAGAAAGACATTTTTACCTCAATTTCCCTTTATTGAGAAACATGTTTTGTTATCCACCTAAATTATTCTTTCACTGCTTATATACTCCCATTTGACATGCTATATAATGAATATCATTATTTTCATGATATTTTATGATTCATTTAATTTTATGATTCATTTAATTTCATTTTTTATAAGGAAAATTTGATCTAAATTTATCATTTGGTAATATTTTATTGAAATAATCCCATCATTTATCATGATTGTTTATGATTATTATTCAATTGATAAAATATTATGATCCATATTTCAAGAACACAGATGGTTTTTTTATCCTCTATTTATTCAATATATCTACTTGTACAAGAACCAGTTTCCCTCTCTTTGGTACTTAATATAATTTAGAAATTGTTTTTAGAAAAAACTTGACTATATTTCTCTATTTGGTCTGAAATCTGTTTTATTTCAATAACCATTTTTTCAAAAAAAAAATTATATTTGAAGATCATTTCCATGTAAAAATGATAAAAAAATTTGTGGTTTTTAATGCTTCCATTATAATTTTTCAAATATATTTTCCTGTAAAGATAATTTCAAAAATGTATAAATTTTTAAAAAGTGTTTTTTAATTAAAAATAATTCATTGAGATATGTTTTTGAAAGGCATTTCAAAATTATCTCCCATATATTATGAAATAATTTGGTGTTACTCATGCCTTCCTAGGGAAATGATTCAATGTTTCCATTCATATTATTTATTTGAATGGTTATTTTTTAATGTCATTATGTTTATGAAGCATGTTTCTCTTTCATGGCTTATATGATTTTCAAACCCTCTTCTTTTCATATGTTATGATTTTGATGAAATGATTATGAAACCTATATATTTTATCAAATGTTATTATATGATAACATTCGTATGATAAAAAATTTATTTCATTGGTTGTAATATGATTTTTTATAATGTTTTGGCATATGTATGTATGATTTCATTAAGAGAAGGGTGGTGCCTATATCTCCATCTTATGTATTACGTAAATATTTATATATCATGAGATAGACTAAGATGGTCTTGTGAGTAAACCTTGACTACTAATACGGTCGTGAGAGTGAACCATGACTACGATGATGGTATGATGAGTTAAATCATACTACTAATATGGATATGGGAGTGAACTGTGACTACCAAGATGGTATGGGGAGTGAACAATATACAAATATGTAATTGGAAGTGATGACTTTACTACTATGGAAATATTATTATATGTTTATGTGGCTTCCATAATTCCATATCTTATTCTTATGTTTTTCATTCATGCCTTGTGTTTTTACTTCCTTATGATTAATGTCTTATGAACATCCAAGATTTATTACATTATTCATGTTTATGATCTTATGATATTCAGGGTATGATTTTATAATGTTATGACCATGCTCTCATACCCCTATGCTCAATTGTATGCTTACATGTATCCCTTTTTACCCTTACAGAGCATCTGATCTCACCCCTTTTTATGTTTCCCTCCCCAAGTCAGGAAGATATGTATTATGTTTGATGTGTCTAAGAAGGGTTTTATTCAAGAAAAATCTATTGGTAGATAATGTATCTCACTTGTGTACCATTATTTTGTTTCATGTTTCAAAAGGCACATGACTAATATGACCTTTTGGCGTCTGTTTGTATAATGTTATAAGTATTCCAAAAATGTTACGTAATGATAAGGTAGTAAAATTTAGAGTTTCTATAACTATATCTAGATATCATCATGAGCCTATGTTCAATCCCATTCTCCCCTACTTCTAAGCATTGCACAAAGTCAAGAATTCAACTGTTGGAGATTTCCCTGACCCCTATCCCTATTCAAATAGTCTATTTGGGTACCCAAATGCATCCCGAATAGGGTATGAGATACAATCCCTGTAGGTAACCACCCAATGTTTTATACATGTCCTGGATTTGAAATATAATGATATAAAGTAGAGTTAAATGGATATCATATGTAATAATAAATAAAAGTTAAAGTGCACATGTGATGTATACTATAGAACAAGTGATACTTTATATCCCAACAGGGATCCTTGCCAAACATGGGTCAAGATCCTATAACAAAGAACCTACAAACAACACAAAAACAACTAACAGATCCACATCGTACATCCATACATATCATATCACACATAGCCTTGAAGTATAATCTTTTAACCAAATCAACCATGGCTGCATTGTACAACCATATGTTTCTTAAAAACCCTGGCCAAGCCATACAACCAAACATGTAAAATTTACCATTGTCACATGGTAAAATCATATCTCATACCCCTAGGGGCCTTATCCAAGGTTATTGGACCATGGAATCCTTGTCGAGTCTCAAGAGCATCTCAAAGAATGATCATTTTGGCTTGAATTGGGTTCTAAAGAGCATGTCTATCGATTATGTCCACTTCAAGCCCAACCAAATCAAATTCAAGGGGTAGCAAGTCCAGAGTTCTCCCATTGAATCAGAATCCCAAGAGTATAGAGTTCTAAGGAATTCTATTTTATTTCAATGACCCATGGCGTAGAACACTCTTGGAGTCCTATGTAATCATTCATCAATTAACATTCATTTTCAATGAGTATACTCACTCATATCACAATTCATATTTAGAATCCATTCAATGAGTTTATCCACTCATTTAACCATTCAAAATTCCATAATTAAACAATTAAACATCATGTATCACATGGAAAAGGGGGGAATGCATCTCTTAATCAAGCTAATAAATTCATTTCATCTCATTATGGGATTCCTCTAACTAGTAATGATCATCAAACACCCTTAGTGGTTTTACAATAGCATAGGCGTAGGCAATTTGGGTTTCCTTGGTTGGGAAAACAACCTCAAACACGTATTAAAGGAACTAAAGGGAATCCCTTACAACTTCCATTTCATTTACTTAAATTTTTCAATTTAATTTTAGGGTCATGGAGTAAATTTTGAGGGGTGGCACAATACTAAACTACTAAATAACCAAACTTAGTGGTTATATTATATAACATATAACGTAGGTTAGTAGTGGAGTGATCCTCCAGTATCATCACATGATTCTACTTAGATCAGAAGAAAAACTAATAACGAATAAATAACCTATAAATAATGAAAATGATCTTTCTTTTACATAGTTTTGTCGATACAAATACAAATGAATAATGTCACAAAAGTAATTGATTACTCGTAGATGTGGATCCAATGACACAAATGACCCTCGATTCTGAACTCCGAATATAACGATCTCCCAATTCCTATTTTAGTATTTGAAGGGGATCTCTCAACATTGCATAGCTACCTAGGGATGGGAATTTGAATTTAATTTAGGTTAAGTTATATTTTAAGGGGAATTTGTAAATTTTCAAAAATAATTCATGGGCCACACTGTTTGGCCGCATGATTTGCTAAACCGCGTGGAAACCATGTACCCATGGTTATTACGAGGGGAACCTCATGTTGTTTTCATAAATGGTTTGACTAAACATGAAAAGACCATGTCTTATAACACTATCAAAAACTATAAATTCTCCTGCACAGGTATGTGCCTCCATCCGTATTGTTAGAAAAAATTGTGTGGGATCCTCCATCCCAATCTATAGCCTCGCACGTTTAGTAGTAACCATGAGACCTACCCTGCATGGTTTCTACTAATAATGTGGTATGCCTTATTCTACCAAAAATCTAGGTTCTGGTATTTGAACCAGCCCTAGACGCCCATGATACCCCCATAAACTCAGAGGGTATTCACATTTTTCCATAAACAAGTATTTAAACTGAAAACAAAAGGATATTTACCTCATCTGCAAACAAGGGAACTTACACTTATAATCTATGAGGGATATGTTGTATTGATACCATCCTTATATTTATATGAATTATTTATGATCATTTTTACCATGAAAATTATTGAAATTAAATTTATTGATTCATTTTTTAGTCATTGAATTTCCATTGATGAATTCATTTTATTTTAGTCCATCCAACATTTCCATTTTTATTCAAAAATGAAATTAAAATAGAGAGAACCCGTGTCTAGGGGGGTCTATAGTAATGAAGACTAAGGGCATCACCCCATATCAAATTCACCCCCTACGGTTTAAAATGGAAAACATGAGTATGACAACTGACCATGCTACCTGGGGTTTCCATAGAGGACAAGTGATCCGCCACCTTGTTTCCCTCCCTCCACATGTGAGAGACTCTGGTGCTACATTCCAGGAATGATTTTCAATTCAGAATAATTTATGCAATGGACCTGGGGAAGATACCATTACCATGAAAAGCATCGGGAATTACCATAGAATCAGTCTCAACTTGGGAGATGGAAAGTGCACGCTGCCTGCAAATTGTGATGCCTGTGAGCACCGCTTTTACCTCCACCTGCATAGAATTCCCATAACCATAGTGCACCGAGAAAGCCAAGGCCACACTGCCCCTTGGATCTCGGACCATGTCTTCACCATGCATCTCTCCCAGCATGCAAGAGTCGTCGCTATTCAGTTTGAAGCCAGCTTCAGGAGGATTCCACCGAACCCAGTGTCTTTGCTATCTAGTTGATGACTGCTGGACCACACTGTGAGGCACAAACAGCTTGCACAGGTAGAGGGATATCTTCCAGACGTCATCGGTTCCAAACAATTCCACCAGAATACACCGTACTCTTGATGTAACGGATCTCCTCGTAGATGTGAGCCCCTCGATCCTGGCCCGGTTCCTCGCTTTCCATACACACCAACATACAGCGTTGAAGATGATGGATCTTGAACTCCCTTCATTGACAGAGTCATCCATCCCCTGGAACCAGTTCTCTTTGAAGGATTCGACGTTCAACGTGTTGTGGTGGTATCCTGAGAGTTTGCTGAAGACTCTCCATACTTGGCGTGCCCAGTCGCCCTCGAAGAATATGTGGGATAAACTCTCCTCTCTTTTTTTGACATAGCACTGGCAGCAAGAGGCCATGTTGATGTCGAGCCTCTTGATGTTATCATCGGATGGTAATGCTTGGTTTTGGATACTCCATGTCAGAAAGTTAAATTTCGTAGGAATACTCTTACACCACACCTGGTCATACCCCCGGCCTGCTGGCCCTGCGACAAGCTGGACCTGAAAAAATCCTTCGCGTTGAACCTACCCAAGGTGGAGGGGGTGTAGATGCACCGTTCCATATCTGAACTCAAAATAACAGATTCAAAGACCTCCTGATGGTTCGTGTCCAGAATGGATCTGAAGAAATGTGGGTACTGACTCACCTCCTTGTAAGTGATCAAATGAGTCGAGCACCCTAGATATCCAAGAGTCCTTCCCGACCAGTTGTGGTACCAGAACTGTATAATTCCCTCCCCAATAATCTACTATGAGCTCTGGAGGATGGATGGAATAAAACTGCTATCAGAGGACCAGAGCAGAGAGCCACTACCCACATATGCATCAGTGGTGACCAGGTTTCTGCAGGACATCAGCTTACCCCACAAAGATTTCTCTTCAATTACCTCCCACACCAACTTCACGTGCAGGTAATGAATAGTGTTCTCCAGACTGTTAACATTGATCCCTCCCTCTGAAATTGGCCAAGACATATTCCCCCAATAGATCCAATTCCTCTTCCCCTCAGAAGATGCATCCCATATGAAACAAGCCAAGATTATATCGATGGCCTTGATAACCCCCTTCGGCACATTGGTGGATGAGAGAGCATGTATCAGGATGGCTGAGAGGATGTTGTTCAGATGTGTAATATAGCCTACAAAGGATAAAAAGTGGTTCTTCCAATTATGAATCTGCCCCATAATCTTGCTTATCATAGGGTCAAAGTCCCTGATACTCATTTTTCCTAGAGACACGGGGGTGCCAAGATATTCCA
This sequence comes from Viscum album, assembly GCA_963277665.1. NCBI lineage: Eukaryota > Viridiplantae > Streptophyta > Magnoliopsida > Santalales > Viscaceae > Viscum > Viscum album. The sequence goes on along the minus strand of OY728143.1, from coordinate 912,282,160 downwards.
TGTGAAACGCACTGGGCCTCATACCCAATCTTCGACCCATATCAATCACCCTACTTGAAGTGCAAGCCTGGTCCACATAGAATCCACTCTTCTCATTATTAATTTGTTGACCACTCCAGTTGCATTACTCCTCAAGGATCGCAATAGTTCCCTCCACCGATCGCCTCCCCACATTGATGAAGATGAGGGTATCGTCTGCAAACATCAGATGAGAGACGATAGGCATCCTCAACCTCCTTCAGTAAGGAAGAACTACCCCATTATAGATGCCTCTATTAATTATCCTATTTAATGTGTCCTGCATTTGAATGAGAATACTCGGGGATAGTGGATCGCCTTGACGAAGGCCTTGAACTATCTTGAAAAAACCGTGAGTACGCCCCATAAAAGACACAGCCATCCAAGCTGAACTGAATCACCTGAACATAATATCACAAGACCATCTCGAGAATCCCATATTTCTCAGTACCCTATAAATAAATCCCCACTCGATCTTGTCATATGCCTTATTCATATCAAGCTTGATAGCTATATTTGATCCACTAACCTTGTTATTGATATCTCTCAGTATCTCCTGGGCCAATGCTATAGCTCCCTGAATAGAGCGGTCTTTCACGAAACCATGTTGTTCCTTGGAAATCCACCGAGGAAGATTTCCAGATAACCTCATGTTGATGATACTCGCCAGTATTTTATATGTAAAGTTACACATTCTCACTGGACGATAATGGAGGAGGGAGGAGGGATCATTGATTTTTGGTAATAGGACAAGAGTCGTGGCGAACACAATCTGTGGTAGGCTTCCCCCTATGAAGAAATCTTGGATAGTATTGATGATATCCCCCTTCACCACCTCCCTTGAGCTCCTGCAGAACCCATCTGGAAAACCATCAGGGCATGCGGCACTCTCATGGTTGAGACTCACCATAGTCGTAAAGATCTCCTCCTCCTCCTGAATCCCCTTCATTAACTCATTCTCTTGAGGGGACACAAAGTGTAGAATCCCCTCCCCGAAATCATCCCCCCCCCCCCCGTAGGGTAGCCTTGTAGCATGTTTGGATTGGGTCCTATAAGAATATCCTTGAATAAAGAAAACGACAAGCCCCCAACCACTTCCCTATCATTAGTGAAAGATCCATCTTTAAAAGCCAGGTTCGGTTAGACCACACGCTGCCTCTCCCTGACACATGCATGGAAGAAAGCAGTATTCCTATCGCTCTCCTTATGCCATTTGATTCTAGAATACTCCCTAGCCCTTCTTTCATTTTCAAGAATCATAACTACAAAAGAGACCTTTTCTAAGAGAGCTCCCCAAAATACAATGTCGTCTCAGTCATCCTCAAGACCAGCCTCAAGCCGTCCAATATCTTGTATGAGAACCTCCACCTCCTGAACCAAGGGAATGATGCTTCTAGCCCATTAAAGGAGGGCTTGCTTGAGTCACCTCATCTTGTCTTGTAATGCAGTCCAGGAGTGCCCCTGGATCGATTCCTCCAAACTTCTCCTCATTGTCTGGTGATAACCCGAAATACCCGACCAGTGGCTCATGTACCTAAATCCCAACTGCGGAGCCTCCCTCCTAATTAGGGAAAGTAGGAGTGGAGAATGGTCAGAGATGCTACGAGTCAGATGCTCGACCTTCGCCTCTAGAAACATAGAGATTGCTTGAACATTAACTAAGCACCAGTTGAGCCAGCTCCATCATCGACTATGGCCCCTCTAGTTGTTACACCAATTGAAGGGGTCACCTAAATACCCCAGATCCAGAAGCCCCTTGCCAGCCATAAAATGGTCGAACGCCCTACTAGCCCTCCTTGGAAGGTCTCCTCTTCCCTTATTCTCCTCCAAGTTAGCTACAATATTGAAATCCCCACCCACCACCCAAGGCTGACATCCTGGATCAAAATCACTTAGCTCTCTCCATAAATCTTCCGTTTTCTGTGCATCGCAACTACCATAAATGAAAGAGACAAATAAGGAGCCTCCACCGCTGGACACCCTCATCGTAACATGCTTCTCACCTGCTTGAATTAACTCCACTATAGCCTCCCTATGCTATAAAATCCACATGAACTTTTTGATAGGCTCCACCTGCAAAGATGCGTGAAGTTTCAGCTTGCGTGTGAACTCATTGATCTTCGCAGATTTTTGCTTGTGCTTGAGGATCGACACCATCTTGACCTTATGTTTCCTGACTTCTGAGACAATAAAATCTAACTTAACACTCACCCGGACTCCCTGTGAATTCCATATGAATATTGGATTCATGGAAACAATGAATTCCCAGCTTTGGAACTAAGCAACTCGGCCTCTTTCACAAGGGAAATAGAGCACTCCCTATTCTGTAGCCTCTTTGACCATGACCTCGTGCACACTCCCGGACCTGAACCAGCTTGTATTAGAGGGGAAGGTATGAGCCTCCACACATGCTTAGAAGCCTTCCCCTTCACCTCAAAAGGAGGCGACCGAGCCTCCTCTTCTGACGTCGAGAGAAGATGCACAGATGGTGAGGGTGCACCAGCAGCAAGAGCACTATTAACCAACCAACCATCCTCAGCAGGGAGCCGATATTCTTGAAAACCTACCACGTCAAGACAACCAGATCGGTCCAGCACCCTGTGACCCTGAAGAAGATCCACTCTAGGAAGAGCGGCTCCCTGTCCAGAAACCTTCTGGGCAGCTGATCATCACAAGAGAGAGGAACCAATATCGCTCGAGGGTGAACTCGAGAAAAGGAAACCATCAGGCTCGAAGCAACCTCCCAAAGTGTATCCCACAAAGCACCCTCCCAGATCATCCGGGGATGCGGCCAAGACCAAGCCAAGGACGCCAAGGGATCCATACGAATAGCACTCAGCCCATAGGAACCCAGAGCCGCATCTGGGAAGGCCTCAGGCCTAAGAAAGGAGGAAACGAGGTCTTTGCATACTGGGAACACAAGGGAGATGCCGCACGGGCCAGAAGAAGTGGAAAAATCTGAGACCTCAAGATGATCCGAGACTGAGCTAGGCTCGCCATCCGCAGAGAATGACGGACCTCTTGGCATGGGAGCACAGCCCTCACGAGGCCGCCCTCTAGGGTGTCGTTTCCTGCAGATCTTCTTCGAATGCCCCTGTAGAAGACACTCCGAACAAAACCTAGGAAAAATCGGATAAACCAATTCCTGAGACCAGATAGAGGAATCCTACACCTTCAAGGACAATCGCTCTGGGATAGACATAGATAGATCCAATTCCATGCAGATCCGAGGGGCCAATATCTCCTCACCTCTACGAGTGCGCGCATCTACGCAAGGAAAACCCCCAGCGAGTCACCGATGGCCCTGAGAAAAGTACTATTCAGAAAATGAAGTGGCAGGCTGGGGATACATACCCAAAGGACAACCGACGACAAGGACGGATGCACCACCGTAGAGCGAGACGCCGGGACAGAAATGGGCGAAAGAATTTGAAATTCCCCAGGCACATGTGGTGCATTCTTTTGGAGACCCATTAACTCAAAATCCAATTTATTTTAGTCATTGTGAAATTCATTTCATTAAAATATCCATATTCATTGTATAATAGATGTGATATTTTTCTAGACACTATTTGATTTTGACATATGGTGTTTATCTTAAATATCCATATTATTGAATCATGTATATGATTATTTCCAAAATCAAGTTTCATTTTTACATATTGTGTTTAATTTGAATGTTATTTGATTAACAAGGAAAATATTCATAAATATGTCTTCTTTACTCAACACGGATATTGTTGAAAAGGAATATTTATTATGATTCACTTCTGTTATTCATTATCTAATTAATTCTATATAAATGAAGATATAGGTGAGGGTTTTTATAGATAAAACTTTGATGCAATAGTAGTCTCATGAGAAAAAATATTTGGCTTAATCATATGGGTTTTTACTAAGTAATGTTAAAATATCTTGGGGATGAAAGTTATAGTAGAAGTCTTCATGATGCTTAAGATCTTGAAATCCAAAAATTAATCATTTCATTAAATGATAATTCAGTTATTATTATTATGAATGAGATTTTATATATGATTTTATCTTGGATTAATTTCATTCATAGTTTATAGATAAAATGGAATGTATTTTTAGCTATTTAGCTAGAAATGTTGATTATTATTTACTGATTCATGATAGCTTCTTTTGTATGTAACCCTTACTTTTAATTTTAGATTACCATTTTTTGTTCACCAGGATATGAAAAAAATTATTCTAATGGGTTCAAGGATTCCAATTGTTTTCAATTACTATGGTTTTTATTTTATCTCCCTATACAAAATGGGTATCATGTATGTATCTAGTCTACTAATAATTTTAGTCTATTTAGTCCTTTATGAAATATTACATATATCCTACACTAATGTAATAAATTAGGACACTAGATCTAGGTTACTGGAGTTAGGTTCATTTCATCAAGACTCTTGACTAGCTCTTAATTATAAGAAAAGTATGGTGTTAACTATATTTTCAAAATATTTAGTATATTCACTAGGTCTAGAAAGTACTTACTAAACAAAAAAACTATGGATGACATCATACACATTATATAAGTTGGGTTTCTTAGCAATATACTTTACTAGAGACGCAATTCACTCCAAAAGTTTACAAAGGACTGATGTACTTAGGACTTGGTTTACCCTTCTTGCAAATATATAAAACTCCCTTTTGGGGAGATACCTTATAGAAATGATAATCACCAACATTAAATTACAAATCATTTTTTTATTATCTATATAATTATAAATTCTAATTTGAGATTCCTTAATGTGTGTTTCAATAGTTCTCACATTTGAAATTGTCTCATTAACATGTTATGGGCCTACCGACTTCATCCCTATATGTTTTTGTACATCATCTCTTCTCATAAAATTCATCATATGATTCCATCTAAATGTTTGAATAAATTTTTTTATTATATTAAAATTATAAAATAGTTAAATAATGATTCCATATACCTTGAAAGTAATATGGGATCAACCATAGCATGTATTCTAATTTTTGAATAGTCCCTTCATATTTCCCATCACTTTCGGTATGAAAGATGGTGACCCAATGTATCTTAGTTTTTATATCATCTTAAAGTATTGTAAAATATTTAAATGTGAACTAAGGGTCATGATTAGATATAATTGATAGAGGGCTATAATGAAGTCTCACTACATCATTACTATATATTCATTCAATACATTATAGGGGTAGATCCTTCATTATTTCTATGAAATGTGAGGGCACAATAAGGCAGTCCCAAATGAACAAAATATTATTATTCCTCTTAGGAGTCCTTAGAATCCTAGTGACATAGTTTATTGTAGCATTTCCCCACATCCATATTAGTATATGGATAGGTTTCAAGAAACATTATTGATATTGTATTTCAGTATTTATTTATTTCAATACAAATCATTTAGAATCATAGTACACATTTTCCAGCTACATGACATCACACCATAATGTTCTCTGAAATCCCTATATATCTTTTCTTATTAGGTTGTATACAAAAAACAATTGATTATGAGCTTCATCTAGTAATTACTTTTTAAAATAAGTTTATATGTAACATAGAGCCTCTTTATAAACATTAACCCACCATCTTTATAGATTATGTCAAAAAAATACCATCATTCACTTCTCTAATCCTCTTATATAAACCCTCATAATCCTATTGAGAATTATTTATCTTATCCAATAAATATAGTTTGAAAAAAATTAATAGAAATGATTTTCCCTCTTTCCTATGAATTAAAATATCCAAGATTACTAAATCATTGAATATAGGATGCTTTTTTACCATTATCCTAATCATAACACAATTGTCTCTACGATATAATGAGCAGTCTTCCTTATTTTACGTCCTAGTTTGATTTTGAATTGAAAAACAAAGTTAATGAGTAGATTCACCAACCTCATTTTTCTCTTGTTGATATATTTATGATAGAATATATACTTTAAACTATTGTGGAATGTAAATATCTCACATATCACACCATAGATATAATTCATCTACACCATCAAGGAAAATTTTATAGTCTTCAACTCAAGGTAATGAGTTGAGTAATTATTTTTCATGGATCATCAACTTTCAGGATGTGTATACAACCACTCTACCATCTTTCATAAAGTTACATCCCAGACCTTTCAATAATTCATCACTATGTATTGAAAATCCTTACTTTTCTAATGGTAGATTCAATACCAGTGCACTAACTAATTCCCCATTTAGCTTCACAAAACATTCCTCGCATTCCTTTAACAATGTATATTTGACCCTCTTACATATAAAATTTGTTAACAGGTTGGCAAATCGAGTAAAGGTTTTTAGCAATTCATCAATGGTAACTTACTTATCCAAGGAAACTATATATCTCAGTTTTTTGTGTGGGTCATTCCACAACTACCATTTTTTTAAAGGATCCATTGATAATCCATACTTGGATAAAATATGACCATTAAAAGAAACATCCTTAAAGAAAAGTTCATACGTAAATATATTACCATTTAATTTCTTTTCTCTGAGTGTATCATGACTGAATCACAAATGATTCTCATACTGTTTATATATTTTAGAGTTTATCATGATATCATCAATGAATTCCATGAAAACTTTATCAATATAATCTTTTATTACTCAATTCATCGGATCCATAATCCCTAAGGGTGTATTTGTAAATATAAACGTAATTACATTAAACTCATAATTTCTATCCATTATATGAATTATAGTCATTAGTATTTCATCCATATTTAATCCTAATTTATTATTACCAGTGATAAAATTTATTTTTAAGAAATATTATTCTTTTTGAATTTGATCAAATAATTCATCAATGTGATGCATATGATACTTATTCTTTATTGTGTGAATTTGAAATCTCTATAATCTTTTCTAAACCTTATAGACCCATCTATATTCTTAATAAAAATAATAGGGGCTCCAAAACATAAAAGATTAGGGAGAATTAATCCCTCATCACAAAAATCTTGTAGTTGATTCTTCAGCTACACTTATTCTTTTGATTCCATTCATTAGGGATTCTTAGATATTTGTATTTCATTTATGGTGTGTTCAATATAAAAATCAACTTCACAATTAGGATGTAAACCAAGTAATTATTCTGGAATCAGATCAATGTATTTGTGCACAATATAAACATACTCTATTCATCGATTTCCTCTTTCATCCATTGGTTTTATCTTTTAATATTCTCCAAGAATATAATTGAGGTGTGATTCTTGGGGTTGATCTAGAAAATACTCAAAGACTAAAGTATCCACTCTAAAAACTATGGATTATATTCCTTCTTTTTTAATATAAATTACCTTCTATTGAAATTAATCTATGAATTATACTATGAGTGACAATCAATTATATTGATAATGGAAAAGGAGATCATAGGTATAATAATAAAGTTTTCAACTATAATATATCTATTAATTCTAATAGAGACTGTCTGATATAACTATATTGTAATAATATTCCCACTAACTTTCATTGTTGAGAACTACTTCCTCATAGTGTTAGGGGATGAATCAATTATATTAGAAAACATTAAAAATGTGAAAGATTTCAAGGATCTATAATCAAATAAATCATTTTATAATTATGATATTATGACAAATGTAAACATTATCTAGTCATCATAAACTCTAACATTAGAATTAGTAAATAAAAAAGTTTGGGCATCCCCCTATTCCAATTCTGAGGTGGATTCCCTAGATACTTGGTCCATTGGTTTGAATAATTCCCCATATCTATATAGTTAATTCACTAGATGTTACCATTTAATTTATTTAGAATGCATTCATGAGACAGATGGACCAAATCTCAAAACCTGTAATAAAATGTCCCACCCATTAATATGGTAAAAACATTATTATTATAAAAATAACACATGTTTGAGGTTTTACACTTCTTTTATTTGTGTTATTTTTTTTATTACTGATCATATATCTTATTCTTATCTTCTGTACCTTTAAAAATATAAAACATAGATAACTACTTCTCTTTTTATATTGCACATGATACTATATTATTATGTAATGGAACATTTGAGGGATTAGTTACCTTAAAAATCATGGCTTCTACCCATTAATGAATAGACCGATATTACTATTTAGTTTACATATATATACTATAGTTCTCATTGTGAATATTGTAAAATTATCCCCATACTCAGGAACATTCTCCTCTTCCATCTATTTTAAATAAGGAAATTTCATTTCTATATCATCTCATTACTCTCCATGTAATTTATTATTAAGTAATATTACCTAAAATTTATTCCATTTCATTATCTTTATCTCCTCCTCTTCCTTAATATTTTGAATCATTAACCTCTATTGATCTTTATCTCCCATTAAATAATTAATTGAGATGATAAATTTCTACCATTTACTACATCGTAAAGTGAGAAATATCTTCTATAAGGACCTGATATAATATTTTGATACAAATTTATCAGTGGTACCATCAAATGATGGAGGGTTTTGTTAATTTTAGTACTCATATATCATCGCGCTATGTGGTATATTAGACAGTTGATCCATAAAAGTAATTTTATTGGACATGACCTGAGTCATCTTCCCTAATATAACCATAATCTTCTAAAATTCAACACCATCCCTATTGAATTATTCTAAATGGAAAGCCCTACATTGATCATTAGTGTTGATATTATATTCATTCCACCTACAAGGAATTATCTCATGAAAATGGCATACAATTAAAAAGTTTATGAACAACACCCTAAATTTTAATTTATGGTATATAATTCTAATTCTGGGATGTCATATAAAAAATTGAAAATTTATGCAACTAAAAACCCTGGAATCATTATATTAGTGTCTTTGTAAATATCATCAATTCATATAAATATTATTAAACCCTTCATAATGGTTCATAAAGATCATTTGAATAAACTGAGACATATCACCATGGAGTTTCAAACTAAAAGTAAGTTATGAACTTTTTTATGCACCAGGTTATGACTAATTTATTTCTTAAATATATTTTTTAAGGTTCTTACCCCTAGGATAATTTTAATGTGAGATCAAATCCAACTACTTACATCTAGAAATGGATTTCACATCTAGTAAATCACACAATTTATACTTTACCAAAACATTGAGATGTTTTTTTATAATAGGTATTATCCAAAGAGTCTTTCAGAGGGTAATGTTTTCAAAAATATGACTTATTAAATCTATTTCCCATATTTTCTACTAAACAATCATTGATTTTAACTCTTAAAATTCCAACTATAATAATTCAAATATGATGGTTAATTTATTACATTGGTTATAGGTACTCAATAACTTATCCCAGTATGCCAGAGGCTTGTGCCTTGAAGCATGTGTCTAAATATGATACAGTGGGGAGAAAATACCCTCTAGATTAGTAATAATAATTACAGATGCATAAATAAGTGAAATTAGGTGTAATATATTCCTAACTAACAAGTAATAATTAGCATATAAGAAAACTGGGAAAGTACCATGAAAACCAACTATTCATGATCATGATGAGTCAGAGTACAAGAATAAAACATATATTTGGTAACACAAATAATAGGAAAAGACTAAACAATACATTAATAAACACCCCCATATCCTTTATGAAGCCTAATAACATTCTCAGTCCTCAAATCTCTTGTCAAATATTATTCGAAATATATGAAAACAATAAGCACAAGTTGAAACCAAACTAGAAGTCGTGAGGTCTATCTGGGTACCAAATGATTTCCTAAATAGGGTTTGAGTAAAACATAGTTGGCCACCACTAATAGTGTCTAAGGAAATATAGTCTATGAATATTAAATTAAGTAGTGTGTAGGTATATCAAAAGTAAAGCTGTAATGTGAATAGTACCCATGTCTAGCTCATGTTTTTTGTGTGATTCATGGACAACTCTACCTGCTTCAGACTAAGTTGGAATGCATGAACATGTTCCATCATATATATATATATATGAGTTTATGTGAGGACATGATGAATGTAAAAAATATGTTCATATATATATACAATGTTAATCAAAAAGGGGTTCCACATTTTAATAAGGATATAACTCCAATATCCATATAAAGGGAATGTAGAGGATCATGGAAAACAATATCATGTAAAAATTGATAAGGGAACCATTCCTAAAGAATTTTGAAATAAAAATATGCAAAGTTCTATGTCTTACAATTTTAATTACTGAGGCTAAAAAACATGTCCAAATATATCAATAGTAAAGGCAGAACATCATGTTCAATACTAAGGAACATCATATCCATTGAACATAAATAATAAAATAAAAAATTGTGTATACTAATTATGAAATTCTTGTGAAATAATCTAAAATAAATGATGTGGGTTCCATGTTTAACATTTCATAGCCATTTGTAAACAATTATTCACATACCTTATGAGGCCAACCATGGTATTTTGAAATAGAATCCATGTATCACTCTAGAAATAGGTATTAAGTAGGATCATAAATTTAATAATTTAATATTCCAGGAGAAAACATTCTTGCCAATTTACAACGATCATGATTTAATACATCACTCTGATTACAATTTCATTTCATTAATCAACTCACCTACAAGTGATGAAAAGTCAATATATTTATATTTATCATAATTCAAATTGAAATGAATTAGGTTTATATGGTGGTATTAACCATTTAACAATTCATTTAAATTATTCATATTTGGTAATTTTATCCATGTGAAATCGCATTCCACATATCCTTTCATCATTTTAATATATACATTACATTGGAAAAATCCATTCCAAATAAACCATAGTTTTTTTGGTCTTGATGTAAATATAAGGTCATCAAGGTATGTAAATGAATCCACTAAAGGGATGGTTTGGTTTAATCTCATCAAACATTAATTGATTATGAAAGTATCATAACATGACTAGAACCAAGCCACAATAAATAATTTATGGGTTTTTCAATTATAGATGAAACTATCGGAATGTCCAACATGTAACACAATGATAAATTTTATAAATGATGACACTTTTAGGGGAGAAATATATCCCACCAACCTAATAATTTGGATACATCAATGGTCCATTCCTGGGATATGATATTTTCAAAAATAAGAAGAATCGAAAGAATAGGAAACAACATAGAAAATAGGGAATATGAGGTGGTACAAAAATAGCATCTAATCTGAAAAAAAAACATATAGATATTAAGAAGGTTGATTTAAAGACCAACCAATAGATATGCAATGTGACAAATGGTGTTCAACTCAAGTGTCTATTTAATGGGATAACTCAATGAATAGTTGTACGGTAGAAGGATCCCTCCACACATGGGAGGGATGTTGTGTGAATGGAGATATTAAAGGAGTATTATTGGCTAAAATAGATTAGTAGAAAATTGGAAACTCACACTTATTAAAGGGTTACATGGTTTGACTACCTGATTAGATAGACTACATGAAAAACATTCCCCAATAAATTTTGTAAGGAACACGACCTTACATGGATAGTTTTGTGTTTTGTAAAACCAGTAAAAGACTGTGTGAATCGAAATCCCAACTATTAACCCCCTCATAATATTTGGAGAAACCATGAGAAAACCATGTTTTATGCCTATAATTAAGTTTAAATGGTTTCATAGTTGTTTGGGTCACCTCCCACCATTTAACAAATTGTGCCCCTATTCAATACATGTTTCATAGTTTGAGCCACAATTTTAGTACTAACTATGCACCAAGCATGATACTAGGATATCTTTTCCAAAACCTCTATTTGAGGTCTCAACCCTTGAAAATTCTCCTAAAAAACAAAACCATATTTCAGGCCTAATTCTAGGTCTAAAAATAATACTTTTAAGTGTTTAAACTCTCATAATTATCTTTATAACGTAAATTTGTTATTTTCCATTCAACAAAATGAAAAAACTTGAATTTATTTGAAAATTTCAACATGTAAAAAACATGGGATCTTACAACCTCCCCACCATAGAACTTATCATCCCCGAGAATTTTTGGGGCCTATCAAAATGAACTACACAGCCCATCTGGGTCAGGAATTCTCATTCAAATTTTCATATTAAATTTCCAAACGTCCAAGGAACCTCTAAGAATAAATTTAAACATAAGGTTAAAAAGCTATGAAAACTCAATCCATATCTCATAATTAAAGATAAAACCCCTATATTGTTCTTACATGAACTTGCCTAACCAAATAAACAACCACAACATATTCTCTTTTATCAATCATCCTATGGTACTCTATAACATAATTCCCAAATTCATTATTATAATTCTATGTAATTAAACTCCCCCCATTAGAATTTATTATTGAAACAAACCATTAGAATCCAAGTGGAACTCCTATAATATTTCAAATCTAATCGAAACAGTTGACTACCAATCAACCACATTTAACCTAGTCACTCATGCCCTTCCCTGAAAATCTTGAGTTGACCTTCACACTGCACCCATATCATCCCAATGACGTTCCTAACATGGTTTATCACTAAACACAACTGACTTATGAAGATAAATCATGTTGAACTGGCTCTGGAAAAATATTCATAAAAATTTATGACATAAACATATAACATAAACCAAAACTAGATCATGATTCCATTTATTTAAGTCACCATGATATTTTTTAAATCATAATTAATGAATCTCGTAACCAACATATGATGGTGTCCCTTGTATGATAGATTTCATAGTCATTCCAGTTATTGTTCAACAACCTGAATCCCAGTACATTCTCAATAAAACACATTTAGATCATCACACTCCAACCATCAATTGATCCAAACTTCAAGTCTATGCTAACATCAGAAGAAAAATACTAGAGTCCATGTAGATCATCCAAGGTAGACCATACCATAGTTCTTACATGTGAAACATCGGTACATAGTCAATACGTTACCAAATTAGAACCACTAACTAACCCCAAAGGTGGTATCTCACCTATAAGTATAGTAAATGAATCAGCTAGAATCCATGAGTATCTCCAAGGAATTCTTACATGGGAATCCATGCGTCACTTAGGATAATCAACTCTTATATAGAGATCCAAGTCCATGTAATGTTTACAACAACCAATCCACTACCTGAAATCCCTTGATCCCATTCTTAGAATTTACTGAGAAATCTATAGGTTTGTTTTTTCATGTATCTAATAGTATAAAATCCAAATAACTAGCCAATGAAATGTCTCAAGTTCCCTTGACCCTTCTTAAATGAGGGGTTTCCACCAGTGATTGATGTACCATTATCCACCAAAGGAGAACTCTTTTTGTTTCACCAATGAAATGAGTTCTCGGTTACCACATCCCCTAATCCATCCATCATATGACATGATGATCGAAATGGATAAGAATCTGATTATTTTTTATCATTAAATAAACCATCACCCATCACTTATTCTCACTTCTCAAGAATGGTTCTCATTATAGTTGTTGAGTTTCAAAATTTAAAATAATATTCACAACCCTCAAATGGCCAAAGGTTTACACCTCACCTTATGTATTAACTTGAAATGTTCCTCAATTTCACTCATAATGACCACTTCCAATGAACCATAAAATTAATTTTGATAGCTCAGTTAAAAGCCAATGCTCTCTTAGAGTACTCTGGGTGATATCATGATATTGAGCTTCATCATCTCTAAACTATAAGTACACTAAGATTCTATAAACAATAGTGTATTTTTCATCATGATATTTTCTCACAGAAATCTAAGCTATGATTCCCTTCACCCATCCATGACACTACCCCACCCAACCAAGTGTTTCATGGTCCATTGAAAGGGTCAACTGCATCATGAATCATGATTTACATCCAAATTATCCCTCATCACAGGGGCACTTCATTTAATTTATTCAAGGATATATGGAACCATTTCTATAAGTTTAATTAATGAATTTTTTGTTCCTCAACCTATAAATAGATTCCATTATATGTTCCATAAAAAACTGTTACAACATGCAATGCACATGAACATAACTTTTTATACATAATAGGATTACTATCTTATACCTCCCGGTTCAAGACATAGCTCATACACTTGTTAATCGGCCCCCAACCAGGCCAAGCTAACTGTTCCGCATGGAACATCAGTTTGTAACATGCCTTGAGATCCCATGGAACTCTTCTTCAAAATTGGGAACCTAACTATGAAATTAATTTCTAATGACCACCCATAATGTTGTGTTCTTCCAGAAAATAAAGCATCAGTAGTACAACCACTAGTCAACTATTCTTGTCACCCAAAAATTCATTTCTATATATTTTAGTCATGATACCCATTAGTCTAGGTTTGTTTCTTTATAAAACCAATGGAATCATCATACCAATAATGAAAAAACCAATAACCTCATGTGAATCGGTCTCAAACGGATCATAAAACCATGATCATCATCATTAAATATTCTATAAACTTGGACCAAACTCTCTCATGGGTTCCCTCTATCAAACAAAATAGACCTGACTCGTCAATATTGAGAAAAAACTATATTCTTCTAGGTCTACAATTTATACCTACTGATCAAAACTCAAAAAAAAAAGTTTTACTCGGTCCTTCCACCTAACTCCGAGGTCTCTAAAATGAGAACAATAGACCACTTAATAGACTCTATTTCATGGTATAAAATGTTCCTATAAAATCTCTCTAATGAGGTGAAATAGATGGTGGGTCAAATGATCATTTACCTAAAAGGGTCAAATCTTGTCAATGTATGTGTAACAGTATCTCCAACCAAGCTTTGTTCTAACAGACCCTGATCTTGTTTGAGAACTCACATAGTAGAGTTCTCCCTATTAGATCACAATGATAATATAAATTCATTATACCTGACACTCACTGAGTATCTACATATTTTAATACCTATTGAGGTTCATCTTACCAAACAACCACTCTTCTCCTCGAGGGTGTTGGTTTTTAAGAAAAGAGTCATACTCATGTAAAAAAGTCAAAAAATTATATTTAACCTTTCAGGGAACTCAAATAAAATATTCTACAAACTATCATCTCCATGGGAACTACAATAATAGTCTAACCCCTTATTTAAACCTACGGTGTGGAATTTAAAATAGTGTCATGCCTAAAAGGTTACAATTCCCTCCCTCATTACATTTAGTTCTAAAAAATAGTGGAAATATTTTAACTTATACTCACATTAAATATCAAAGTTCTCTTATAATACATATCTTATGGAAACATTACAACTAACCCTTTCATGGGGGTTATTTTTTATCAATAGAAATAAATGGTTTAGTTTAAGTTGATACACAACTTAATTTTTATTATCAACATTAAATAGGCTTAGAGTTTTATGACTCATATCTCTATATATTATCTCCTCATTAATTAATTTTGGTTTTATGTCTGTTGATTTTTATTTTGTGTTTTTTAATTAATTATGTAATAAAAATAAGATAATTTTTTATTTTTTTATTTAGTATTTTTTCAGGTGATTAGAGAATTAGGGAAATAATATATTGGAATAAGAAACCATATGGAATTTTTCCAACACTTTTCAACCCTCTACCATAGTGTAAATCCACTTAGCCAACACTGAAGAGAATCCATCCAAGACTCCTTGGGAATGATGCACTTAAGTGTAGAAATCACCTATGTGGGTTAGTGTAGGTGTGAGTTTAAGAGGAATCCAACACTGCCGTATGGGGAATCATTATGTGGTGGTGGGAGGATAGAATCCCCAACACAGATTGATGCACAAAAACACTATGGTTAATTCATCCCCATCTAACATATCTGGTCTATAATGGGATGTATTTAATTATTAAGTGACTGAAACCACTCTTTATTATTAATTTGGGACAAGCGTTTTCCCATTAATGTGCATGTACAATTATAATTCCATTTTTTCCCAGCACTCACTTCATCTTTTTGGGACACCATGACGTTGCAACCCTTCATTATTGCATCACTGGACCCCCAAGATAAGCTACCAAAAACCCCTATAAAAACCACCAGGGAAGCTTGGGATTGATCCAAATCACCATACTAAGGCCCCAAACCACTATAGAAAACCTATGGGAAATTCTGTGACCTTATTGGTTCCACATTGAAGAAAAAATTCTATACAGTTGAATTAGGAGGCTCATCCAACCATAGTGAAGGACCGAAGGTAGAAGAAACATTTATGTTGTTGAAACTACTGCCATGTCGTTGCCTTTTGTGGGAAAATAAGGTTGCACTATAGTTGTTCCACTACTTTTTTGGGGTGTCCAAATTAGTAGTGTCTAGGATTCATTGAGAAATATGATGGTTTCCCTATTGGCGAGTTATTATTTCATAGACACTATTGGCTGCCTATGAATAAGAACTCATTGGACCCTGGGGTTTGGGCTGCATCATGGTCTAAGAAGAATCCATACAACCCATGCATGGGTTTTTATAGGAAGAACACCCATGAAATAGAGTTTCAGTTTTAGAAATGTTCAAATACCCAATCATTTTTGGTTTTCTATGATATCAATAAAATCATCATGCGTTTTAAAAAAACAATAACATATAGGGGATTATCCTTACAAAAATGAGCTATTGACACTCCCTTGAAAATAGGGAGACTGTTGTGGGATGATTAAGGATAGGGTTAAATAGATAAACAGATTTAGTGGTGTAATAATAGAATTAAAAATTCTAAACAGTAATAGGAACTGTCTCTTGGGAGATTTTAAAAGATATAGATATAGTTTTATCTTTGTACCAGCTGACTATTCTTGTGAAAGGGATCATCATTTGGGGATAAGAAGAATCTACATTGGATTCATCATAGAGACACTACATAGTTTTAATTCCTTTTATGTTTCTATTTTTTGATGTGTAATGATAATAATTTTTGAATAATTTGTTTATTCCAATTGAGTTATTTTCTATATTTTTACTTAATAATTTTCATAGTTTAAAATTTTATATTCCATAAGATGTGATATTTAATTTGTCTATATAGGATGATCCATCAACCATGTAATAATAGATTCAGAAAAGAAGGTGTTTCTAATTAAAGGGTATGTGTAAGAATATTTTTTATTCTTAAATAGTTGTTAATTATTCTAACATGATTTTTACCATATTTAGCTTATTTTTTTAATTCCATAATTTCCTTGTTAAATAAATAAATATTAGGGGATGATAGCTAATTTTATTAAAAGAACAAGGAAGTAAATGCTAACATAACTTCACCTTTCACTTATATATCAAACCTACTGTAGTTAGGATATAAATATCTCTTTGAGAGAGGGTTTGGATATCCTAAGTAGTCTAATAATTATCAGGATATATAGTTTGTTAATTCAAGGATTCTCATGACTTTTAAATGGATTGATTCGTAAGTGGTCTTGAATGTTTTTAAATTAAGAAAAATCACCCCCTTCTATTAGTTCCCCTTTATAAATCCTTTATTGTTTAGTTTATGTCTTGTTGGTCATGTAGTTTAAAATTTTCAATTTAATTTAGTGTAGTTAATTTCAAATGTTAATTCATGATAAAATTTTGGATAAATAAAAATTAGTCCTGAATTAGCCATCAGTATTCTAGCTTCCTTTTGGGATTAAACCCAATCTATATATTATTTAATTATTTAGTTTTTAGTGTAGTTTGGGTGAAATAAATTAATAATCTTAAAAATATTGAGGGAATAACAACACTGTTGGAGAACACCAAGTGTTTGGTACTATTTTTAGGGAATAAATGGAAACTAGTGATATTTTATGAACTAATTTATTTGGGCAATTCTGTTCATACCTAATTTATGTTTTCTGAATTTATCTATGTTTTTGTTTGTGTTTTTGTTTTCAATTTTGTTTTTGATAATTTTTCATTGTTATATTCTTAGTTTTTATAATGGTGTGTAGAATGAGCTACATTGAGAGATAATATGATTCCACACCACTATTGGAGTAATTTTCATATCAACAGGATTCAACCTCATCAGAAGTACAAAATTCATTGTAGTGGTCACAACAAGACATGGGATGGAATAATTAATACTCATCTGATTATGTGGAATTTCATCACCATCCATAGACTTACATTGATTTATACTCACCATATGATGGGGGTAATAACATTTATTATATCAAATCAGTATATGGATATGATTATAATGATGAACTCTAGGGGGTATAAAAAATAAAGTGTATGTAAATTTTTTTTGCCACACTCATGAATTTCATTGAAATTAACGAAGTGAAAATCGAGGAATATAACACCAAATTAAAATATAATTGTATGATGATAGAAATTGAGAAAACATCTTGTATGAAAATTTTGTTTCATTGAAAAAACATCCATTCATGTCTTCAAATAAGCAATAATGTATCCAAAGACAATGGGAACATGAGGAAATAATCATGAATGTAGTGACAGATACAATGGATGAAATATTTCTCATTGATATATCTGAAATTTTCAATGAAGAACCTCCAAAATAAGTAGTGGGTTCAAAAATAGAATGTGAGGAACACAACCAATTATAAAACCCTTCTATTCAAGAAAAATATAATGACGTAATGGACATAGTTAAAAAAATGGTGGATGACAATGAAGCGATGTCTTAGTGTCATATTGGCCTGATAAATGAAATAGAATTTTGGGGGGGATCCTAAAATTTTTTAGGATAAAGAAGGAAACACACAAATAATTATACTACAATTCATGGAACATAATGAGACACACCAGAAAGTACACATGGTTAGATTGGAAGAAGGGGAGTATCATTAATTAATATGCTTGGACCTCACTAGAATTCTTGAAGATAAAGAGGAATGAGACTCATTCCTCTATTTATAAGAAAAAAAATTAGAATACCATGGTTAATCTCATCATAGAGATAGTGGACAAAAGAAAAGGAAAATTATGTTGTGAGACCAGTTTTTAATAGGCACAACAAGGTATATGGGTTGCTAAAATTCACTATTTCATCACAATGGTGGAATAAGTACAAATAGATGATAGAATTATGGAAGAGAACACATTAATTTTTATACATTTTGGTTAAAGAGATCCCCTAAAAACTAGTGATGATGAAAATAATATCACACCCACTGGATATAAGAACAAACAAGCACTTCCAATACATGTAGAATATATCACAGTTTTGTAAATTCCCATTTTCATCATAACAAGATGAAATGAAAGTACTATTGGAAGAAAGTAGGAATTTTGTTTATTATTGAATTTTCATTGAGAAAGTACCTATGGAACTTAAAAATGATGAAATATTTATTATAATTCTCATGAAGGTAACTACATATAATATTGAGGAAAATGAATTTTTTATAGTTGAGGAATACCATTGGGAGTATGTCGAAATTCAGTAGGTATTTCCAGATGAGAAATATGATGTGGGGGAGAATAACTATATTGTATGTGATGGATTTTTTAAAAATTATATCCAAATATTACATTATAGCCTTTGGGAAACACAGAATGGTGATAAAAGAATCTCATCAAGAGGTGTTGAATTGGGATGACTTTAGTGAATTTGGAAAAAGAGAGATTCAAGAAGGGGATGATTGATATACAAATATTTGTAATGGAAAAGAAAGTACTTACAGCACATGTAAAATATGGGAGGGTTGGTGAAATTAAAACACCAATTACAACATTCCAAATTAATAATAAGGACTAAGTGGTGGATGATCATTGCAATAGATTGTGGTCATATTAGGATATATATTATCATTGCTTAAATATTTCCAAAACATTGAATCCACAATGAACTGTTGTCAACAATCATAGATGGAGGAGGAAAGGTATAATCATTCCATATGATTAGAACCTAAAATAATTTATCAATCCCTATAAGGTAATAATTATTCACACTTCAATTACATGACACCAAAGTTAAAAGGTCAAGAATAAAGACAAAAAATAAAGCCCCTCTAGGAGGAAAATTGAATTATTTTACTTCTTTCTAGTGATCCATTTTAATTTTAATATTAGTTTGAATTTTTAATTCTCTATTTAGTAAATCTATTGGTGGTTGATTTTCATTTTCAAATATTTTTTTAACTTTAATCAAATGGAAATTTGTGATTTTACCTGATTAATTAATTTTTATAGGTCCCAAAAAATAAATTTTTCATTAATGGAGAATGGAACATATAATAAATTTGAGGAGAAACAATTACAGTAATTCAATGATAAATGAACTCATTTAAGAAATCATGAAAATGAAGCTACTTAATAGGGTATAATTTCATTTATTTTACAATTACATGTATTTTTTAGCCATTTCTTTTATTGAAATTATAATTTTTACAAAATGTTGTTTTCACCCCATCTCTTTGGTTGAACATTAGAGATAATACCTAGTTTATGTGGGGGGTAATGCTTTGATAACCTATATTTTGATTTATGTTCCCTTTTGAGCTAATCTATGAGACATCCTCATATAGGGAATATTTTTCCCCATGTTTGTAAATCTTTGATTCTTCATCCCTATAAATGGAAAATATTTACGTGGAATTTTTTTATATTCACATTAATTTTAAAATTTTGAGTTTTTGAAAAATGATTTCTCATATGATTTTGATTCTTGTCATTAATTACTTGAATCATTCATTTATTAAACTAATTTTTCATGTTTCTACCAATAATTATGTTTTCATAATTTTTAATTCATATTCTTGAGATGATTCTTATTTATTTTTTGATACTTTCATTCTTGTAATATATTTCTTGAGAGAACTCAGGATGTGTGACACTACTAGGACATGATTGTTGTTCTTATCAAAATATGCTGATTTTTAGATACATAAAAATGATTGAGGAATTGGTTGATTTTATTTGATCATATTTTCCTTTGAGACCTTGTTTAATTTTATACTTTGAGAAACCTTTAAAAACCAATAAATGCCTTGATTAGAGGCTACGTTACATGACAATTTATATTTCTGCCCTATTTCATGAAGTTTTAATGATTCATCATTCATTTGGGATTAAAAGAGGTTTTGGATATTTCCATGTAGATTTATGTGTTGGAGTGATAAGTGGGGATTATTTTCTTGAGATATTTGGATAAGGACCCATAATTTTAATTATTATTTATTGAATTTTTTATTTTAAAAATGACAAAATGGGTTTTTACTTAATCAGGGGTAAAAAATCCCCATCACTTGACCAATGAATTTTATCTTTTGGGGTTTAGTTACGGATGTTAGAATTTTCCGCCTTCAATTTTTCAATATATATATATATATATATTTCTTAGAAAAAAGGGGGGAGGATTTATCAGTTTTTTTCATGTTGAAATGTGAACCTTACTTGAGGGGGTGAGAAGGACATGTGGGATTGTTTAAATTGATGGTAGTTGAAGTATGAACAATTTTTCATTGAGTATTAATTTAATGTCATGAATTCAACTAAATTATTTCATCTATTGCATTCAAATATTGAGTTCAAATTTTTACATTTTTACCTACCCACCCTGAGTCATAGAGATAATGGAACATAAATTAAAATCACCATTTATTTTTTTAGTTCAAATTATAAGTGTATATTTAAATGACCTTCTAACTTATAGATAGTTCATACATGCCTGAGATTGAGAATAAATGCATTTACTATATTCTTTAGTGATGAGTGAGATATATTCTCGTAAGGTAAATCATTTTTGGAATGAATATTTAATATATGGTTAAAAATGTGAATGAAAGATAAATATAACTTGTGAATTTGAAATTTTAAACTATTCATGATTTTGGCACTTATTTTTTATTGAGTTTTTTATTTAAAAATATTTAATTATAAAATTTATTTTATAATAATTATTGTTTATAAATTTGCACTGTGGAGTTTGAACCCTTTATGGTTGAAGTTGAGTTCATCTGGAGGATGAGAAAAGGATTGTGTGTGGAGTTGTTTGATGATTCATTTATGTATTTTTTATTTTCTCATTAATTGTTTGTGATTTAATTTCAAATGATGTTTATTAGCTATTTTTTATAAAACATGGAATAAAAATAATTTATAATTTTTTGATGATTCATAATTTTTTATCTTATTTTAGAATTCTATAAAGAATATATTGAAATAAGAAACCCACAAAAAATGGTCCAAAACCATTATTCACTAAACCATAAGATCAATTCACTTAGCCAGTATAACAACCCTACTCTTTATTATACACATAAACACGATTTATTACATAAAGTTTCACTTAAGACAACTCTAAGGATCAAGAGGTATTGTGTATTGGGAAATTAGGTCCATTACATAACAACATAGAACATAAAACCCAACATCTTTATTGAAAACTTATTTTACATGACAACAACATTCCTTTGTACATATAATTGCATGGGATAACCTGAGGACATTCGTAAGAAAAGGGTGAGCTATAAATCCTAGAAAGGGAGTAAACAAGGCATAACATAAAAAATATAGTATATGTTAGGCAATAAAAATATCAATGGAGAACAAGAGAAATATGAACATAAAGGCCTGAAATAACATGATTATCATAACATGGAAATGTGGAAACAATATTAAACATGATATTTGCATGAACTAAGGCTCATTTCTCCTGGGGCATTAGAAAACACTCATTGAACTTGAATTAGAATGAGTAAACCCGCATTTCACTTGTATTAGCTTGATTAAAATATCATTTCACATGGCGTGTCATGATATTATTCATTGCCCAATGCATTGAATTGCTATCAAGTCTTTCCCTATATAAACATTTCATTTCATGCATAAGTGTGCCACATGGATCATACAACATGGATTCATTAAACATTTCAGTTTATTTAACGGATAAAAGATGTGGAATACATAAATGTAAGTCCTCAATCAAAAATTACATGTGTATAAAGGTTAATACCCTTGATAGAGAAATGGGTATGGTATTCACTTACACGATGATTTTCGCATGGGAAATTTTGGTGTAACTTCAACAGCATAACGATGTCCAATAGAAATCTTAAAATGGGTTGATGAGAGATAAAGGGGTATCTCATCATTTATAAATTAATTGGACCGTACGTGGGTCATGGAATAAAACATCCCAACATATTTAATGGAATTTTTATGGAAAATATTAAATAATTTCTTGAATGAAAATTAAAAGAGAGAAATTCCATACAGAATTTTGGCATGGTAACAGGTGTATATGGGAGGCATTAATAAGAGAGAATGAGGTATCCAAACATTCAAACATAAGTAGGGTTGTATGGGGGAGGTGATAAATCATACCCCAACAGTTTTAATTGAAAATAAAAGGGTATAACAAAATAAAATATTAGACAAAAATGAGGAAGGAATAAATACCTTACTTAGAAGTATGATCCCAAAAGCTTAAGAGAGGCTTGGTAGAGGCTTATTGGGATATTGAGGTGACTTGGGAGGATTATAGAGAGATTAGGGAACAGTTTTGTGGAGATCCAAAGGTTTTGAGGGAAGAGGATCTGGTGATTGAGTGGGTTTATATAGGAAATGAGATGGAAATCTTTAGTATTTAGGTTTTGGACAGTAGACATTAAACTAATCAAAACCACAAACCATCCCATGGTTTTTCCAAAAGGGGAGTGGAAAAAAAATTTATAAGGATAATGGCCTAAATTATTAAAATATTATGCTTGATTATGTGTAGGTGAGTCACACTATCAAGGAAAATCATTTTAAAAAGTTAAAATATTTTATAAGTCTTGGTGGGTCCACTAAGGCATCCTAAAATTAATCAAAAAAATCTAAAATCACAATGTTCTAGAGGTAAAACATATATTGGTCGAACAACCTTGTTATATTATTTTATGAAATCACTATTGGGTCATTATGATGTCATAAAACACATTATATATTTAATTGGTATTTAATTTTTACCCAAATATTCGATTGTGTGAGAAAATTATGAAAACATCATGGTTGGATACTTTTGACTTTATGATCCCAAAAATAATATTCATTTTATCTAAATAATTTTCTAAATATGTGAATTTTCAATTTTGAAATAAAAACTGACATTTATTAAAAAATCATGGCTTTTGAAAAAACAACTTTCAAACCTTAATAAAAAATACATTTGTATTCATAAAAATTATACAATCATTTTTATTTAATAAGAAGTAATTTAGTAATAATATTTTATTAAAATATTATTTAATTCAAAAATTCATTAATCACTCAAAATAGATTTCTTAATTGAATTTAAATATTAACTAATAATACTACTTGTGTTTTTAAAACCAATTACAAGGTAACAATAATAAAATTAATGTATATTATTTATACAAAAATAATGCACATAATCATAGTGTTAGGGTATTGTTTCATAAACCCTTATAACACCCACATAAGACCTATGTCTAATGTGTGTGATGGTGACAGACTCTTGAGGCGGCTTAGATATCATCGCTCAGGTAGTAATCTCTATTAACATCCACTTCTTCTATAGGTGGTTCTTTTCAAGCATAAAGTGTCGAAACTCAGATTGGTCTTTGTCAAGAGTTAATCCTAGTGATGCTACCACCTTTCCAAGCTCTGAAAAATGGGCTTCGTATGGAGAAATTCTACTGGATGAGTTCATCGCTTCATTTTTCTATGTAAATTGAGTTTTTTAAAGCCCTATATTTATACTAATCATGTGATCATTGTTCAAAGACTATATTAGCAATGGTATAAATTCTTAACAGTTTCTTAAAATCAAAAAACATAAAACCAAGGAGGTTCATATGTTTTATATAACTATTTTACATAATAAGACATTTAATTAAATCAAGAGGAATATTCATTAATAAAATTTTGGGTCGTTACAATCTTCCCCCCTTAAGAAATTTGGCGCTCAATATTTCCTTTTCCAAAACTAAATCAAATTTAGGTAACTCCACCTCATCACTTCCTCTAATTCCCACATTGATTCTTCAAACTTGTGGTCTCTCCACAACACCATGACGGAGGGAATTATCTTATTTCAAAGAACTTTTTCCTTAGGATCTAAGATCTTCACCGGATTATCCTCATAGGAGAGCTAATTTTCCAATGGTACCACCTATGGATTGAGTACATGTGATGGGTTAGGAATGTACTTCATCAAGAGTGATACATGGAAAACATCATGTACTTGAGACATGTTTGGTGGGAGTGCTAGTTGATAGGCCACTACTCCAATGCAATTAAGGACCTCAAAATTTTCGATGTGCCTTAGACTAAGCTTTCCCTTCTTCCAAAATCTCATAATTCTCTTCCACAGTGATATGCATAGGAATACCATGTCTCCAACATCAAACTCTAGGTCTCATCGATGATTATCAGCATAGCTATTTTGTCAACTTTGAGTATCATTAATGTGCTGCTGGATGGTCTTAACCTTCTCCACTATCTCCTCGACCATTTATGGATAGAGGAGTTTTCAATCCCCAACTTCATCCTAACATGATTTTTTTATGCACCTATTCCCATAAAGGGCTTCATTAGGATCCATTTGGATTATTGAGTAGAAACTTTTATTGAATGAGAACTCAACCATATGAAGATGTTGATCACATCCCCTTTTGAAGTCCATTGATCATGATCTCAACATGTCCTCAAGTTTTTTGGTAGTCTTCTCAGATTAGTCATCTGTTTGAGGATGATAATCCATACTAAAGTTTAGCTCAGTATTCAGAGCGTTTTATAGACTCTTCCAGAACATATATGTTAATATTGGATCTCGATCAGATATAATAGATAGTGGTAATCCATTCAACCTTACCACTTATCTGATGTATATCTTTTCTAGTTGATCAAATGAGAAATCCTCTCAAATTTTAATGAAGTGTGCAGTCTTTTTTAAGATGATCCACAAAAATCCTGATATGATTGTTTCTTTTGGATGTCTTTGGATGTCTGATGACAAAGTCCATGGTTAAGTTCTCCCATTTAATTGTTCGTATGGGTTATGATTACAGAATCCCATTAGACTTCTTCCACTAATCCTTCACTTGAAGACACACCAGGATCTTTGATATATACTCAGTGATACCATTTTTCATGTTATACTACCAATAATTCTCTTGGAGATCTTGATATATATTTTTGTATCTTGGGTGAATAGAGAAATTCGAACTATGTGCATCTTCCAAAAGTTCCTTCTTTAACTCTGGATTTTATGGAACGCATAGTCTTCACAGAAATCTCACAATTCCTTCTTCATTGACATTGAACTCTGAGGATTTCCCTTTTTTGATAGTATCCACATTGTTCTGAATTCCCACATCATCATTTTGAGCATCCCTTAACCTTTCCAAAAGAGACGGTTGAGCAATGATTTGTGAAAGGATTGATTATTTTCCATTCTTTATGATTACCATGTCCATCTTCATCAAATATATGAAGATTGGATCTTTTTCAATTCTCATTAATGATGGAATTGTTGGGTCCTTTATACATAGATAATCTTCCACCTTATTCGCTTTCCCAAGGTGGTAATGGATTGAGTAGTCATAGTCTTGATCATCTCTAACCATTTTAATTGGTGTATATTCATTAATTTCTATTTGAAAATATACTTGAGGATTTTCTGATCTGTATAAATATCAAACTTCTTCCCCAAGAGGTAATGTCACCAAATTTTCGAAGTAAATATTACTACAACCAACTAAATATCATGTGTTGGCTAGCTTTTCTCATGAACTTTCAATTTCCTTGAAGAATAGGCAGTGAATTTTTCATTTTTCATCAACACTTAGACCAGGCCCCTCTTTGAAAAATAACTAAATACCACAAAAAGTTCTCAACTTGTTGGATGTGTGACCACATGCATAGTGATAAGCCTTATTTTCTACTCCATGAAGTTATCTTCTCATTCATAACTCCAAGAAAACCTGATTCCCTTCCTAGTTATCTTGGTACGTGGGTTTGACAATCGGGTGAAATTTCTCACAAATTAGCGATAATATCTTGCTAACCCAAGGAAGCTATGGATATCCATTACCAATGTTGGCCACGGTCAACACTAATTTGCAGCTATCTTGGAGAGATCCATAGATATTTCATTTCTTGTCATGATATGACCCAAGAGTGAGGTTTCCTTCAACCAAAACTCACAATTGTTGTACTTTTCAAATAGATTCTCTTTTTGCAAGGTCTCTAGTAAAGTTTTTAGATGCTCTTCATGATCCTCATTGGTTTTTCAGTATATTAGAATATCATCTATAAAGGTTACCACAAATATTTCGAGGTAATCTCTAAAGACTCTATTCATAAAGTCCATGAAGATTTTAGGATCATTATTTATTCTAAAAGTCATTACTATGAATTCATAGTGCATGTACCTAGTACGAAAAGCAGTCATGGGGATATCCTCTTTCTTCCCCATTACTTGGTAATATCCCGACCATAGATCCACCTTAGGGAAGTATTGTGCTCCACAAATATGATTGAACAAGTCATCAATTCGTGGAAGAGGATGCTGGTTCTTTATCATGATTTTTTTGAGCTCATGATAATAAATTAAAAGGCGCATTGACCCATCCTTATTCTTGATGAAGAGGACCGGTGCACCCCATGGTGAAGTAATTGTGCATATAAAACCATTATCCAGATTCTCATGTAGTTGTTCCTTGGCTCCTCAAGCTCCACAACATCTATTCTATATGAATTCTTGGATATTCTCAATGCACCAGGTATAAGATCAGTCAGTAATTCAACATCTCTTCTAGGAGGAAGACCATGCAATTCTTGGGGAAATACTTCAGCAAATTCCCTCACAATAGGAATTTCTTCAAGGATGGTTTCTTCCTTATAATCAATAATCTGAGTAAGATATGCATTCTCATGGGGTAGTAATATCTACTCTTGAGATTATGGTGATAAAGAATATTCATCCTCCTTCTTGCACATGTACAGAATCGGGGGTCGATTCCCCATATGAAGAGTGATTTACCTCTCATGGAAATTTATGTTGGCACTATATAGGTAATGCCAATCCATGCCATGGATTTCATCAAATTACTCTATAGGGTGTATGATGAGGTTTAGTGGAAAGTTAAATCAACAAATTATGACAGGAGAGGAGTTATATTAATGGGTTGCAATGATTTCTCCATTTTTCAGTCTCACAACATCTCTACTTCCATGATTTGTGGTGATGTTGGGATTGTTCCACTAAACATTCAGGATATAAAAGAATTCTTAGAACCATAATAAAATATTATGTTTTTTATTCTTGAATGAATAACTAGTGTACATATCACCACTTCGTTGTTGGGGTTCTCTTCGGTAGTAGTTATGGAAAAATCTCGACCTTACTGCATTGGAAGTTGTTGGTTACCTCCGAAAACCCTTGTCTTAGGTCACTAGTTTCAAAAGTTCCTAGGTTGTTTGCAGTTGAAGGAATGAATAGTTAATTGAGGGTTGAACGGAGTGTTCCTCTCCTCTATCATAGTACTAGGTTTTTCTTTCCAATAGTTAATGGCTAGGTTCCCTTCTCTTCCACACCTAAAGCTTTTCTTCATCCCCTTTAGGAAATTTCTAGGATTCTTCTTTCCACACCTTTGGAAAGTTTGATACAGTAATTTATTATCACTGTTGGATTTATCCATCTGACCACCAAAATTAAATTTCATTTTCCACTTCTTATCCCCCACAATACCCCTATGATTCATTGATATACATTTCAACTTTGAGGGAACATCAGAAAATTTCCTTATAACTATCGATGTCACGGATCGCTAGGGCTTTCCGTAGGCTAGGTTTTAGCCCACCAAAGAAGTATTCGACCTTACATTCAGGGGTAATGACAAAGCTAGAAGTGTATCATGTCATCCTTGTATAGTTTTCCTCATATGCTCAAATGGATTAATCATCTTTTTTCTTTAAGAAAAGGAAGTCCCCTCCCATCTTAAGTTAGAGGGTGCACGGAAAATATTTATCGAAATACATTTTCCAGAAATCCTTCGATTCCAATGCCTTGATATCTTCTTCAGGTTTCGTATTTTTTATCAATCACCATCATTGATCAGCTTCACCTTCCATATGATTATCATCTAGAATAAACTTCTCTTTTTTGAAACATTGAAGGTTGGATAATATCTTTTCAATGAATTTGATCCATTTTTCGGTGATTGGTGGATCAGATGATCCATTAAAAGTAAGAGGCCTTTATCTAATGAGGAGCTCGATTGTGGATATTTATTTCCTAGGGGGGGTTGAACATTCCTCTTAACCCATGTTTCAATTAAAACATGAGTTATCTAAGAGTGTATCATGACAAATTTTGCGATTCTCGATCCCATCGGATTGGGAATCTCATTAGAACAGTCATCACATTGATCTTCACATCGGTTGTTATAAAAATTACTCCTATTACCGACCATTGGTTGGAATGAAAGGAAGGTTAGGGGTAACAAATAAATGGGAATCCAATTAAAAAAGGGATAACTTATCAATTACATTTTTTCCTTAACTTATGAATTTAAAGGATTCAATCTATGTTATCCATGATCTACTTCCCAACATATATTCCTAGGGGCATTTTTTATTCACTTAATAATTTTTTATACTAAAATTATGAATTTACCAATGAATATCCCCCAGGTGTATCATAACCAAGAGTGTATCAAGGCTCATTTTCATGCACCAGTTCTAGTTCGAGTCTAGCTCAAAGTGGTGTTTTTTGGTTTTACTCCTAGATACATTTGTTCCAGACCCACCTCTAATTATTCGTATCTAGAAAGGGATGTATTTTATTGATAAAACACTTACTCTATACTCACCAAAATGTAGGGATGTTTTTGTTAAACCGAGTCTTATACTTATATATTTCAATAGGGTTTTCTAATCCTAATCCCAAAATTAACTAAACCTATCCTCTGATACCAACTATAACAACAAAGCTCTTTATTAAACACATAAACATGATTTATTATATTAACTTTCACTTAATATAACTCTGAGGATCCAGAGGTCTAGTGTCTTGGAAAATTAAGAGCATGACATATCATCATATAACATAATATACAACATCTTTATTGAAAACTTATTTTACATGACCACAACATTCCTTCGTACTTAGCATTGCATGGGATAACCTGAGGACATGCATAAGAAAAGAGTCAGCTATAAACCCCAAAAAGGGAGTAAACAAGGAATAAAATGAAAAATATAGTACAATTTAGGAAATAGTAATATAAATGGATCATAATAGAAAAATGAACATAAAGGCATGAAATCGCATGATTATCATTACATGGAAATGTGGCAACAACATTTTACTTGATATTAGCATGAGCCAAGGCTCATTGCACCTAGAGAATAAGTAAACCCTTATTTCACATGAATTATCATGAGTAAACCCTAATTTCACTTGTATTAGCATTATTAAACCCTAATGTCACATGTCAAATCATAATGTTATTCTTTACCCAATGCATTTGAACGCTATCAGGGTTGACCTTATAAACATTTCATTTCTTGCATAAGTGTGCCTCGTGGATCTTACAACATGGAATCATTAAAAATCATAATTTATTCCATGAATAAGAGATGTGGAATAAATAAATTTTAAGTCCTAAATCAAAAAGTACATGTGCATAAAATTGAATACCCTTGATAGAGAAATTTTTATGTTATTTACTTACACATTGATTTTTGCATGGGAAATTTTGGTGTATCTTCGACAGTATAACGACATCAAATAGAAATATTCAAATGTGTTGATGAGATAGAATGGGGTATATCATCATTTATACATGAAATGGACAGTAATAAGGTCATGGAAAATAATATCCCAACATATGTAAGGGAATTTAGATGCATAATATAAAATAATTGCTGGAATGTAAATGAAAAGAGAGAAATTCCTTAGTGAATATCACCATGGTAACTGGTGTACATAGGAGGAATTAATTAGAGAGAAAGAGGTCTCTAATCATTCAAACATAAGTAGGAAAGTATGGGGAAGGTGTGAAATCATACCCCCAACATTTTTAATTTAAAATAAATGGGCATAACAACATAAATAATTTTGAGAAAAATTGAGGAAGGAAGAAATCCCTTACTTGGTAGTGTGATTCCAAATTCTTGGGAGAGGCTTAAGAGATGATTCTTAGGAGATTGGGGTGCCTTGGGAGGATTATATTGATAGGAGGTAGAGTTTAGTAGATATCTAAATGGTTTGAGTGAAGAGTAATGGGATATTGAGTTGGTTTATATAAGAAAAGTGGGAATTGTTTATTATTTCGTTTTTGGACACAGAACATTAAACTAATCAAACCCATCAACCATAACATGGTTTTTTCCAATCGGGATTGGAAAAAAAATTTATAAGGCTAATTATCTCTCTTATTAAAATATTCGTTTTTCTTATGTGGAGGTGAGTCACACTCTAAAGGAAATCATTTTAAAAATGTAAAATATTTTATAAGACTTGGAGGGTCCACTAAGGCATCATAAAATTAATAAAAACAAATATAAAATCACATTATTTTTTAGGTAAAAAATATATTGCAAGAACACCCATTTTATAGTATTTTATTACATCACTATTGGGTCATTATAATGTAATAAAACACATTATATATTTAAATAGTATTTATTTTTTACCTGAAAATTTGACTCTGTCAGAAAATTATGAACAATTCACCATTGAATAATTTCAAAGTCCTAATTCCAAAAATAATATTCATTTTATATAAATAATTTTCTAAATATGTGAATTTTCAATTTTAAAATCAAAACTGATATTTATCGAAAATTCACGGGTTTTGACAAAAAATTACTTTCAAACCTTATTCAAAATTACAATAGTATTCATAATAATTATACGATTATTTAAATTTAATAAAAGTTATTTTAGTAACAATATTTTATTAAAAAATTATTTAATTCAAAAAACCATTAATTCATCAAAATAATGTTTTTAATTGAATTTAAAAAATAAATAAAAATATTATTTGTGCTTTAAAACCCATTTACAAAGTAACAATAATAAAATTAATGTATATTATTTACAAAAACAAATAATGAAAATAATCATAGTGATATGGTCTTGTTACATAACCCCTTATAACACCTGCATAAGTCCTATGGGTAAGCTGTACGATAGTGATAGACTCCTGGGGAGGCTCGGATAACATCGCTCAGGTGGTAATCTCTATTAACTTCAACTTCTCCCATAGGTGGTTCCATTCAAGAGTAACATGTTGTTTCTCTACTTGGGATTGGTCAAGAGAGAATCACAGTGATGGTACCTCTTTTCCGAGATCCGAAAATTTGGCTTTGTTTGAGGTAATTCTACAGGATGAGGTCATCACTTTGTCTGAGTAAATTGGATTTGTTAAAGCCCTATATTTATACTACTCATGTGATCATTGTTCAACAACTATATTAGCAATGGTAAAAATTATTAATGGTATTCTAAAGTCCAAAAACATAAATCCAAAAGTGAATACGATTTATATAACCATTTTACATAATAATATATTTAATTAGATCAAGATGAAT
Organism: Viscum album; assembly: GCA_963277665.1. Lineage (NCBI taxonomy): Eukaryota > Viridiplantae > Streptophyta > Magnoliopsida > Santalales > Viscaceae > Viscum > Viscum album. Next base: position 912,249,721 of record OY728143.1, on the reverse strand, counting down.
TTTCATTAATAAAATATTGGGTCATTATAGCTAGCCCTAAAGGGAAGATGTCCAAGACCCCTTGACAAGGCCGTACATAAGTATGTCAAGCTCCAGTGTGTCTTGACATAGGGGACCATGTAAGAGGGAACTAGTACTGGCGTATGAGGAATCTTTTTGTAGTGGTTGTAGGATAGACACACTAGAATAGGGTGGGGCACAGTGTCACAAGGATTCCTCTGGCCCCTATTAGACTTCTCAGAATGAAGATGAGACATGTTTATATATTAAGTGGAGGAATGTGATTCTCATTACCCATATAATATTCCCATTTTCCAAGTTAATGTGAACTTAGATGTATAGTTCCATGTATCCTAATCAATCGCATCATTTGTTTCAGACTCCATGATGTCGCTTCCCTTTGTTGTTTCACCATATTTGAAATGATTAGATCCACCAAAAACCTATAGGGATTCCACCAATGAAGCTTAAATTCATAAACAATCATCATTAAAAGGACCCAAACTACTTTGAAACTCCTGTAGCCCATTTAGTGACCTCTATTATGCCTAATATGAAGAGAAAATTCAATGTAATTGGATGATAAGTCTCATCCGGCCATTGTGAAGGCTAGATGGATGGGGAACCTTGGTGTCTATTCCAGCAACATTGTTTAATGGTATTGTGAGGATGAAGAATTTTGCCTTGTAGTTACTCTATTATTTGATTTTTGCGTGATAATTATAATTAATGAGTATTATTTATGAAACAGGATGGCCACACCATTGTCTATACATTATTTCATAGTCAGTATTAGAAAAAATTAAAGAAGAACACATTTCACATCATTGTCAGGCTATATCATCATCCATAAAGAATCCATAATACCATGTGTGGGATATGCCATAGGATTAAGACCCACTCTATAGAGTTTAAGTTGAAATGATTTTTAAATACCTTGTCTTTTTAGGTTTTATATGATTTTCATAGGAAGACTCGTGAGTTTTAAAGAAGAATCATATATAGAGGATTCACCTACATTCAATGATTTTTTAAGACTCCTTTAAAAAGAGTAATACCATCATGGTATGATTAAAGAGAAGGTAAAATACTGAAAATGATTCAATGGGGAAATAATAGAATTAAAAAGTTATAAATTGATAGATAAACTACATCTCGTGAGATTTAAAAACATAGAGTGATAAATATCTCTATAAATAACATCACAATATTGTTGTGAAAAGGATCGTCACCTTGGGAGTAGAAGAAGTAAGAGTGTATTTGATGCCGAGATGCTATGTAATTATAATTCCCTTTCTTTGTCTATTTTTTGTGTGGTTATTTTAATTTGTGAAACATTTTTTATTGAAATTGATGTATGTTTTAAATTTTTACACAACACTTTTCTCAGTTAAACAATTTATATTCCCTCATCTATGATATTTAATTCATTCAATGTTGACTAATAATCAACTTTTTATAGATTAATTCATTGAAGAGTGTGGTATATATTTAAAGGGATGTGTATGTATGATTATTATTCTTCATAATTTATAAATTATTCTATATTAGATTTTATTATGCTATGTTTAATTATATTTTATTCCCTAATATCCTTACAAAAGAAAAGATTATTAGGGGATGATAGAAAATGTGATTAATGGAACTAGGAAGTGAAAGACAACATAAATGCACCATTATCCTAGAGATCTAACAAACTACTGTAACATTAGGTGGATAACCTTTAGAAAGGGGATGGATATCCTTATCAAAACAAAAAAAATTCATTGATAATAATAGAGTTTGGTTTCTGTTTTTTGTCAATCGAAACATGTATGACTAGGGAGTTGGAAAAGAATGAGGCCATACATTTGTGGATGAAAGCAAAATTGAAGTTGGCACAGTTTTGCAGTGTTTTCCATATTTTTGGGCTTCAAAATCGATAGTTTGGTGTTGGCACAATGGTTTTACACATATGATTGAATGGTATGAGAAAAGTAAGATAAAATTTTAAAAATAAGGGAACCACATACCTCAGAACATGGACCGCGTACCATGTTACGGGAATGGTTTTTGACCGCATACCTGGTAGTGGTAATGGTATGCGGAGCGGTGCGTAGAACTGAAAATAGTTCGCAGTGACGGTACGTAGTGATAGAATGCAGTATGCAGAATAATGAAGGTTTGCAGGATTGATGTGGTTCTAAAAATAGGAGTGGTACGTGGCGGAGGCTAACAGTACGCAGATAGAGTTCACCAAAGTGAATATTTTCCCACATTAGAAATTTGGGTAAATCCTATTAGCGATATTTACGGAGTTATATGCCTATATTAGGAGAACAAATCCCCTTAATTAAGGTGTGGAATTAGATATTAAATTTTTGGGAATAAATCCGGTAAATTTTGAAGTGGTTCATGTTGGAGAAAAAGGTACATGGAGAGAACCATCCATGTCAGAAAAATAGTCTGTGGAAGAAAGTGCAGTTCATAGAGGAAGCTCTCACATAACACGGTGGAGTAAGGCAACATGTGGACCAGAGCAGTACGCAGAGAAGATGAGCAGTACGCAGCGTACGACGGTATGTGGATTGTGGAATTTCACAAAAGAGCTATACGGTATGAATAAATAGCTCTGGTATGTGGAGGAGGCAGTCTATACACCATACCTAGAACACAGTACATGGAACACCCAAGTTAGCCTGAAAATTGACCTAATCAGTTTGCGAAATTAATTTCCATAACATATCAGGGTAATAGAACATAAATTAAATCTGTGGGTGGTTACAGGACTTCAATATAGCATCGATTTATTGTTTAGGATTCATGATTTAATTCCAAACCATTGAAGTGTCCTTCAAGTTTATAAACTGATTGAAGACTCTTCCAACACAGTGAGAAAGGGGGAGTCAGCTGAAGTGATCTGAGGGGTGCATGTGTCATCACTAAAACCATGTAAAGGAAGCATGCCTGGAACATAGTGACTATGCTAAACTCTTTTAATCCACAACTTGTCATGATTATTGGTTTTAGGTATGACCGAGACACTGTTAGTGTATGCTCCTTAGATGTAGAGCTTAGTGTTGAACCAAGTAAAATCGATATGTCATTTCTTTGTATGTGGTTTTTTATTTTCCACACTTCCTCTTTAGAGAGGTTTAAAAAGTTCTTACCAACGTGGTAACCATATCTATCATTTTAAAAGAAAATTTTGACAACCTAATTCACCCCTCCCCTCTTAGGGTGTTCCGGGGTCCTTCAATCCTATAAAGTCCACTCATTTATAAGAATTAGGATTAGTTAATTCAATGAGTCTCATATTTGTTAATTGTATTTAATCATAAGTGATTTTGATTGATTCTAAATTAGGAAAACTAAACCCCTATTATTAGTTCCCCTCTCTTTTTTCTTTCAAATTTAGTTTAAGTCTAGTCGGACAAGTGATATGAATTATTCAGTTTAATTCTTTTAAGTTAATTTCAATTCATAATTCTTGAGAAAATTATGGTGAAATGAAAATAGTCTTAAAAATATCATTGTGTTTCCCACTTCTTTGTGAGATTAACCATACTCTTATTCCCAATCGATTCTTTAGTATTTTTTGTAGGTTAGGTTAAAAATATTTCTAATCTTTGATAGCCTATTAGAATAACAATTCTGTCAGAGATTGTTAGAGATAAATGAAATAGTAAGTACCATTGATAAAGGAAAAAATTAAAATAAGTAATTATTAGTTTATCTTGATGACTTCATGAAGCATTATAGGAAAATTGTCTCAAATTTTCTTTTAAACCCATCATTTATTTAGCAATAAGATCTTAAAATGGGGCATGGTTAAAGAAAATGTAACTCATAATATATAGAGTAAAACACCCCTTAAGTTGTAACTTGCATTTTAAATAACCAATTACTTATTTAAATAAAACAAAAAAAAATATATCAAATGTGTTTTATCATATTATAGGGATTGTTTACTTATTATTTAACAATAAATTATAGGAGAATAAATATAAGTGGCTACTGAAATATTAAATAACTATCCCTATTTAACATGGATATACCCCCAGAGTTTTATCCACCAGGGAATATATTGACATCAACAACCTATAAGGGTCTTTTTAAGAAAATCTAGGTTCAGTTATATGGGCATCCATTACAAATTTATGGAATAAAACCTTATAAATTACAATTGGAATCCCATTTAAGTGAAAACCATTAATAGTAATTTTATAATAATTTCTGACACACCCTTAGGAAGGTTAGCTTGTTGAAATATGATTTTAACAATGGACTTCATGGTTCTAGTCATTCATAATAGGATTCATTTATATGGTTCATCATTCCCAATTTGTAGAGTTATAAGAATTTAAAATTTTCAATTGACACAACATTTAACTGGCATCCATATATAATAAATTAATGTTTTAAGAACTTACCAATTCATTTCCATTTTTGATGATTAATTTCAAAATAATTTGATTTCATTAATTTATCATAATTTAGTTGGATATAATTCCATCATAATGATATGCATAAAAACACCATTTAGTTTGATATAGAAACATTATTTAACCAACCTTATATAATAACCTTAACATGGAATGATATCACATTAGTAATGAGTACTGGTAGACACGGAAATAATCATAGAAACATGCCATAAAAAATTATGAATAATCACATAATAATGTTGTATAGATAATCATGACACATTATCACAAAATCATGGAATACAGCTAGGCATGCTACTGAAATGTGAATCCAATGTTCATGAAAATAATGCATGAACACACACTATCATGCATTGTACTGGTTGAAGACAAGGCCTCCCCATATTATAGAGGATTTAAAGTATAAATGAGGGTATAAATGTTATATAATTGGGAAAATATAACCTCTACATTATTAATTAAAATTACAAAAAAAATAAACATAGTAGAAGATAACAATGACTGAATAGTAATAATAAGAAAACAATGTAACATGAAATGTTCTTGTAAAATCAGTCATGCATAAACATGATAAGTCATAGTACAAGAATCCCTAACACAACAGGGAATACATAAAATTTGATAAGATGAAAAATTGATTAAATAAATAAATAACTCTAAATCCAATAGGAATCTTGAGAACATGATCTATCCCCAAATCCCAATTCAAGTCCTGGTCCATAATGAGGAATAATATGAAGAACCAGTCGAGTCCTAACCTACATTCAGGAGGTCTATTCTGGTACCAATCAGGGGCATGAATAGGGTATGAGTAAGAATCAGTAGGATTCCACCATTGGTGCCTAATAAAATCCAATATGTGATATAAATTTATTACAATGTTTATAATAGATTTTTTTCTAAAATTTTCAATAAATAAAGTGATAGATATCGAAAATGAATGATTATGATTTTTTACCATACTCCCTGAGATAAATCATTAATCCTTCATATAATGGCCTTTTTTTAAGTCCTATAGATCTAAAACATGTAAAATGTAGTTGGGATGATATTTGGATTGATTTTTTTGAGACACAAATCTTCTAGTTTGTGTAAATGTGGGTTGGTGAAGAGATCTATTTGTAAGTTATAGGGGTGTCACTTTTTTAAATACCCATAAAATTATTTAATTTTCATGTAACATTCAAAGGAATGTGTCTCTAGCAGTCAAAAATAATGTAAAGGTTGTAACCCATGGGTGATCCAACATTCATACACAAAAATAATGAATAATAATTTAGATATTTTAGTCATTTTCCCCTTGATTTTTCTTTTTAGCCTAATTTACTTCTATGAACTTAATTATTTTTTTACATTTGTAAATTATTTTAATTTATCAAAATAAAATTAACCTTATTATCTAATGTAAATATAATGATTCCTAATATGAAAACAATTTCATCATATAAAATTTCAAGAAGTAATATAATTAAATTTTAATTAAATTTTCATTAATACAACAAAACATGTTTTTAAAAAAATAAATTTTATAGAACAAAATTTATAATTCTGGGTTTATAAAACAAAAATATTAAATTAAATGTTTAATTTAAATTATTAAAAGAATAATTTATTTGGAAAAAATGATTCATATATTTTTAATTCACACTCATATCCTAGTTATGTCATAAAAGTAGGGTTATTTGTAAAAATGTTTGTTTGTACTAATTTACTTAAAAATATATCTTTTCAGAAATATACAAAAAATTAATTCATGAAATATTTTCATATAGAATAAAAAATGATTTTAATTTTATCAAAGAAAAATTCTCAATATTATACATATAACTTTTAAATATAATTATGGATAAAGTCTCTTTATATTTTTATTGAGTGTCCGTGGTGAAATACTTTTGGGATAAAGTGTTTATCTATTATTGTATAGCCACCAGTATTACATTCCATCTATCATTAAAACATGATTCAATTGACTAAATGATGAAATTTCCACTGAGTATTATTATATAATATTAGGTAGTTAGGGTTAAAATTTTAATAAAACAAACACACATCGTACACACAGGTCGGAAAGGCAGTTCATAACCCCCCCAAGGGATAACCCACCCAACCACCCTTTTATTTATAACATTTTTTTGGAACAAAGGCCCGTTGGGGATAAATCCCATTACATGGACTATAGGACCACCATTGAATGTCCTGATGTCCCACTTTCATCATGCATGCATCATCAACTCCCCATATTGCCCACATCACCACCTCCTTTGATGGCCGGAAGGCCCTTTGTGGCCCATAGGCCCAAACCAATGGATCGAAGGCCCAAATAGATAAATATATCAATCTACTATAGTACCACTACAGTCTCTATACGGTACCTACTATGTGACCCCAAAGTCATCCTCTACCAAGATTGGTCATGGGATTCATGCATTTAATCATCAAAATGGAAATTGAATATGATTCAATAACCCAATTTTCATAAACATAAGAAACCATAAAAGTCACCACAAAAGACCAATAATTAATTTAAACATTAAATAAACGTTTAATCACAAGGATTGAATATTAATATCATATTATATGATCATGCGATCTAGTGAACACACCATCCTATAAATAACTGAAAAAATCAATGATTGCCAAAAAATAATCTAAAATATTCAATGACAGTCCTTTGGGAATGGTTGGTTTGAGTGAAATTCAAAGGATTGTCCCAAAAATCAAATTTATCCATAATTTCAGAAGGTAAAATAACACTCAAGAAGCTCACAACATTACATTAATTTATCTTCAAGGGAAGACATCCTTTCATCATAAGAGGTTAAAAAATGGGGTTCCTCATATATATTATTAAATCATAAAAATCCTCAATTATTAAAATGAAATAGAATATACTAAATATAAAAATTCCCTAAATGGATTCTAATACAACTCAAAAAACCACCTATAACATGAACATTTCCAAAAAAAATATAACTATGAGTTATAATCAAAACCAAATAATTATTATATTCAATTAACTCACTATATATATAATGAATTGGTTAAAATCAAGTTTAACATAAAATATAATTAGATAATTTGACACCACAATTTCATTAGGATTAGTAGGTTCTGAATGAGTTTTTCTCTGTAGGGGATGACTTGGATCTTCTAATATTATATAAAACTTCTTTTACCAATCCTACATAGGTAATCCAAATATCCATAATAATGAGGCACATCATGATCTTCCAAGAAAAATGTATTCATAGGACTTTAATTTTTACATTTAATCTATAAATTTGAATTAATTATAAAAGTAGATGACTTGAATAAGTAAGATGTCATTTTAAAACAACAACGCATCTAACTACACATATTCTTCCACCTTCTTAATTTACTATATATTATATCATTGTCTCTAGGAACATAGAAACATAAATAGTTCTGGAATTCCATCCACACCAACCATAATTAAAATGGAATATTTCCCCACTACATTATATGTATCATGAAAATTTGAAGACCTTAATGATAAAAGATCTAAGTGATGTCCTCTTTTAAAATTACATTCCTTCAAATAATAATGTATATTCATTATGTAAATATAGAGGACAAACCAAAATAATAAGAGGGTATATTCAAACATAGATAAATCAACTTACATGATACAATATAATTTCATTTCCTTATATATATTCAATATTTATGGGATGTACTATTGAAAGAATAATGATTTAAAACAATCCCAAGAATTGTCCTTCTGTGGCTTTTTTAAGATAATGGATATTCACTACTTTAAAAACGATCATCTGGTGTAAAATTTTGGAACATGATCCTGGGAGGCTCTAAGATCATGATTTGGAATAATAATATGCTTAATCCATCAAAACCACACTTCTACTTCATATAAATGGTTCTTTTTTAGGAATTAGGGTGGACATTGATTCTGGTAACCCTAAAGAAAGTCCCTATGCTAATCCATAAGAGAAAAATTAATATAATGAGGTCCTAGAATATATATAATAATTCACTCAAATAGGGATTGATCAATCATATTGCGTAATTTTGGATAAACACCTATATATCTCCCATTAAAATACATATGGATTGGTGGGATCATACACTAAAAATAAGAAACAAAAAACCAAAAAAGAAAACATATATATATAATCTAGAGTACCAAAAATTTATTTTACAATAAAATAATTCTGAAAAAATTAGTATAAAGCAAACTTCAACCCAATGATATGATAAAAACTCCATTTAAAAATAGAATCTTAATCATCTTAACTCCCCCTTTTACCATAGTTTATAATTCACATATTAAACCAATTTTAATATCTATCTATAATAGAATTGACTTTTGAAAAAATTAATATTTTAAAACCTTTAGAAAAACTCTAGTGAGACTCTTTCTCACTGAATTATATACTATAACTCATAACCATTTAATATAACTCCCCTATCTACTACATAAACACAGTATTTCAAAACAAAATCTTTTAGAAAACCCAAAACACACTGAAAAAATTTATAAATAAATGAAATTTCCACATAATTTAAACACAACACAAAAAATATTCATTAAAAATAATAATTAAAGTCAACTATAACGGACATTGAATTATCATGAAAACAAATTCAATCTATTTTAAAAAAAATTATACAGTATAATAAAGCAACATAGAATTCTGAAGGCATGAAAATTTCAAAAAAAATGAACATTTAAAACTCATCATTATTTAGATACAATATTATGAAACTATGAGCTAACCATGATTTGTCTATTAGAATCTACCAAGAGTGGTCCACATGGTCTATTCCATGGTTTCAAAGTCATGCATAGTAACCGTGTGATGCTTGGTCACATTTAAAATTTCAGTTCAAAATAAATATTGTATCCAAATTACTCATAATCACCCCATAAAAAAACACTTTATTATAAACCTAAAATTACAAAATCATCTGTAAAAAAACTTCAATATAGACTTTAAATCTCAAAATCAACCAAGAATCAATCTTGATTTACAAGTGTAGTGTATCAAAAACATCCATGGTAAGTCATATTTCTTTATAAAAGTTGGTGATAATGCACCTACACATAAAATACCTCTTTAATTATAATGACCCAATCTACTATAAACCATAAATACCATATAAAAACTAGTGTAATTTTCTACCCTTATGTCATGAACTATTATTGGTTACCCCAGATATGGGTTATCGAACAAGCTCAATATGTTACCCAAAGGATGTTCCTGATCCTCATGGGCTATCAACTAGTGTCGAGAATCAAATGTACTCTAATAGTAATTGTTTATCTACATAAAATAATTTAATTTTCAATGGATTGTCACCATTTAATTTAGAATAATCATTCCATTCATTTTAAGGTAACACTCAATTCAGACAAAGGGTTTAAATATGAAAATGAAAAGATTCAAAAAGTGAACAAAACTCTATTAATTACAATAATCCATAAACCAGTTAACATATATAATACATATTAACATTATAAGAACATAATAAATTTAAAATTCTAATAGAAAATAAATAAATAAAGGTACAAATATAGAGGGGTGGTTATATCGAAGATACCAAAAATAAATAAAAGATAAAATATACCATGACTACTTTTCGCATTGTGAAAGGAAAACATCGTCACTTTCCTTCTCCAAATAACCTAGAGAAAAGTAATTTTTCATCCTTAACATATATATTTAATAATTAATACTCCTAAAAATTAATATGCATGCGCTAAATATGACTAAGACGTGTCCTCCATATACACTATTCATAAGTTGTAAAAATAATTTCATTTCATAATAGTTTAAAATATAAATAGAAAGTAGATTTAAAATTTCCTTTAAAATGTATCAAATCACATTCCATGAAATACCTTCTTAGAATATTAAATTATATTTATTTTATAAATTAAATGTAAGTGTATTACATTTTAGAAAAATATGTTTTCATACCAATGGAAATTATTTTAAAACAATATTTATAGAATTTGAGGTACAAGATCCTAAAATAATAAATTTATACACAACACAATTAAGATAATCATACTAGAATCATATGAGAATTGGGAATAATATTAGATGAATGTAATATAAAAAAATTGGGGACTATAACTGAATATCAAACATCTTTCCATAACACTTACCTATCCAAGGGGAAAATCCCAAAAAAATATAAATTTAATAATTTGAGCTACTACTCATATCTTGATACAAAACTTCTGTAATATGTGCACTATGATTTATGGCTGAGATACATGATTTTTCCCATTACATTAAATTTATTCCTAGGGAAATAAATTATAATATCAAATATAATGGGTTAAAAAATTAAATAATTATCACCCCGCCACTGAACACCAATAAAAAATCCCTTTTTATAACAGTGAGAAAATAATATATGTACTTCACTATAGTGGAATGCCTCCCAAAACATAAAAATAAAATAGTTTATATAGTTATTTTCTTTCAAATATATGTGCATGTTTCAAGGGTCGGTGTCCATTAGAAAATGATCTTTAGAGGGTTCCAATCGGGCTATTTAGGGATCCTTTAAGGAAAAAAATCTATGAAACCCATTTAAAAAATACAATATAGACATAATTAAAATATTAAATCAATTCCAAAGTATATAAGAAAAAAATAATATCCTAATAACCCCCTTATTTTCTTTGAAAACCCAATACCTTAGTTTTGGAAAAACATTTCTTTAGCTTATAAAATTTCTGCAGATTAGTTATTTAGAGATTTGATCAAATAATTAGTGTGTGGGGAGTATTTAAAATGGATTAACATATTAATCTTTTGGGGATAAAATAATTTCATATTCACTGAAATTTCAACTAAAATATCATTAATTAGAAAAAAAATTACATATATATGATGGAATTTATAAAATAATTTAAAGATGTATGAAAATCCTTCAAGACGAAATTGTTTTAATTTTAAATGATTGAGGATGGATTAATAAATCCCTATTATTTATCTTCTACTATTTCCAACATCAATACACTATATAAATGGTTTAAAATAATTTAAATGTTACACATATACACAAAATCAAAATAAACAATTAATGTTGAGCCAATGTAATCTTTATGTCCCTGAGAAAATAGTATTTAAGGAAAACATGAGAAATTGAAAGAATAGTAGTGAAGGAAATGATCAAGGTGGACTAATATTGAAGATTCAACACTAAAATTATAAAAGAAAATAAATAAATAATTCAATGAAAAGTGTATGGATAAGAGTGTGGCATGCATTAAGGATTCTTAACTTGAATGAGAGAGTGTGATGATCCAAAAAAACCATTTTATTTCAATAAGGGTAGAATATGAATTTAATCATTTTAAAAGGACCTTGGTTGAGATGATTGAAAACATAGTCCCATCCACTATTACATGTATAACCTCCCGTAGGAATCCCTGTAAGTCTTACATGTTTTTCCACTATGGCAAGGCCCCCTCCCTTATCATTTTTTAATGAAAGGAATACTACCTTGGAACATACCAATATCCATAACTTGGTGGTCTCCATTATATATACCAAAATAACCTTTTGGAACCATACTAACCAACTTTTTATATCATCCACCACTATAATGTAACCTCAAACATATCTTTCCCCTATGGATAGCTTTATAATGCAGAAGAATCTCCATAATCATTTTCCATTTCTCCACGTTGTCCAAAATGGTCGTGGTCACTCTATTTTTTTCCTATATGTGTAACCCTTAACCTTAAGTCCCTTTAAAATGATCAAAACATACAAAATGTGTTTTTTGTCCATAATGTAATCCCACTATCTAATTTTGTATCCCTAACCATGGAATGAAAACTTGAAAAACATGAAAAAAAACCCAAAAAAGAAATAGGGAAAATATGGTTAAAATAAAATAATGAAATATAATAACAAGATAATGTAATGATTGGATGTGACACAAATTCATCCCCATGTGCTCCCACTAGGATTCTCACTTAATAATCACTCTCATATTATTCTTCATAATTTTTTTGGTAAAAAACATACACATCATCTTTTGAATTAGGTTTCGTCGCTTAAATAAGAAAATCTTGACATTAAATGAATTTATGAATCCTTTTATTATTTAACATTGGTTCTTTTCTTTTGGATGAATATCCAAGGAAAATACATTTTCGCTGATGAGCTAAAAATTATTGTTTTTCTATATCATGATAATGAATCATTTTCTTATAAACACATGAATGTATTTCTATGTTGTCTTTTTCCCACACCACATCTTGTTGGGTGTATTTTCTTTACTCAAACAAAAAAAATCCATATTAAGGATATATATTGTTTTAAGTAGTGGTTTCATCAAATATTATATTAATATATTTTTCTAAATTAACATTTTTTGGAACATTTTCTTAATAATTCATTTTATTCTCTCAAAACATTATTTTATTTAGGATTCCCCATTACTGAAACATGGTTTATTATCCTATGCATCTAGAGGTATTCATCAACCTGATAAATATTTAAATTTATTCAATTATTAGTTCATAACATCTAAATATTCATCCAAATAATATTCTTTAATGATATCTTATATTAATTAATGTAATTTTTCACTTTATATTTATAAAAGATAACCATCATCCATGCCATCCTACTGAAATTCTCTAATAACATTTTCAAAACCTCAAATTTGTAAATATTATCCTACACATAGAAATGTTTTCCATCTCAATAAATCTTATTGATTTTTTATATTTTATTATCAATGTTTTCCTAATAAATTTCTCTTTTGTGGAAGTAATGAATTTTTTAAAATGACCATGTGTGAGATTAGAGAAACCCTAGGCTTAATAATTATTTAACAAGTCCTCTAGGGACATTTAACTCAAGTCAAGAAAGATTCTTTTTCTAAAACATATTCTCTTTATATGTGGTTTTTAGAAACATGCCTTTTTCACCTTAACTTGGGTATATGTTCTTATTTGTGTTGTTTCCCTAAATAATTTTACTACAATATATTCCTTTTAAAAAATAATCATTCTTGTTGAAGTTGGTCGCATGTACAAAATTAAACAAATTACTTATTCTTAGTAAATTGTGACCATGCACTTAAAAAATTAATAATATCTTGGGTATTAAGACTTTGCCTTGGATTTTGGATTTCTTAGGTCTAATTATCTTGAACACGTCATCATTTCCAAAATATTAGAAACCATATTTTTTGTATTTTATATATGTGATAAGATATTTATTTCCCATCATCTAGGTTGTAAAATTACTATCTATAATCCATAATCTATACCATTTCATTTATCTAAGAACAATTATGGAATAATTTTCTTTATAATACTTATTAGTTATTGGTTCATTTTCACCACTTCACTTACATTAGTGGTGAATGTTATTCCTCATGTTCTAAATTATTTAAACAATACTCATCTTGTTGGGTTGTGAATATTTTGTTTAGTTTCACCTGACATGTTGATATTTTCAATTTTTGAGTTTTAATTTTTTGGATATCCATTAGAAACATTGTTTCTTCACTTCATGAGAAATTCTTGAATTTGTCTCATATTATTAACACTAAAGTCAATAGTCCTTAAAAACATACTGATTATATTATGTTCTTGTCTATTTTTATTTATCTTAATGAGTTAAGTGAGTGTTTTCTATATATCACAAAAATTTTATATACCCCAACATTACATAAAAAATAATAATATATTTTTTTAGTTTTTTTTATTTTAAATGTTACACATATTTTATTTTGTGTATTTTTAGTGTGAACCAAATAATTCTTCTTTTTGAAAATTAGTTTTAGTAGTTTTTCATCATCCATCACTAATTTCAATTTACAATCAATCCTCTCAATTTATTATCACTTTTTATGGAATCGTCCAACTAGTTGACATGTGTCCTCAGTCTTTGATGATCCCATATGAACACATTTAACATTTTTTAAGTCCTATAAACTCAACATTCACATTTCAATGCCATGGAATAAAATTCTATACTAATCATTAAGTATTCATTGAAAAATAAATTAATTAATTTTTTGTATCTTGAAATATTTTGACAAAAAAAATCATGGAATTTATTATTTTTATAATGATTCATGTCTATTATTTAAAATTGAGCTTTCACTCAACCATAGTTTTCATTTTGTCCAAACTTTCTAATATAAGAAATCTAATTTCAGCCTTAACCTATCACATTTTTTATTATTTATATATAATATACATCTTGAATTCTCATTACATCACATTGTATTTCCTTCCTTTTCCCATAAAAACATAAAACTAATAAGGAGAACCATACAAGTTAACAATGAGGATATATGTTCTCTCAAAATCATTGTTTTCATCATCATTATCTTCTAGTTCTGGTATGTCTATGATATCAAAAATAACTTCCCCACTAAGTTCTTTACATTCCTATTTTTTTTCAACATATATTTCTTTTTAGATAGAATATTATTTTGAATACATTTTCTTTATGTTGAATAACTTCTACTGTGAATTCCTTTTCCCTCACAAAACCTTGAATGGTTTCTTAATGGTTTATTCTTCTTCATTGTGTTCTCATAATTGCATTGGAGAAATTTTAATGTCATTCCCAATAATTCTATACCAAAATAATCTAAGTAGAATCCAATATTTTTATTTTACATTTCCCTTTTTTAGGTTTTAATAATATAAATACTTAAATTTATCTACTATACTTTCCTTTTATATTATTGTATATTAAGTTTCTTCATCAGATTGAACACCACTACCTGAGAACTCTTCTTCATTATCTGTTAATTTTAAATTTTCTTTAACTCATATTCAATGAGTGTACAACAAATACCATCACGTGTTGTTTCTTTATGATCTTTTTCTTTAATAACTAAAATATCTCATTTAAATATAGAGTTAGTCTTCTTAGAGTTATCATTATGATATTGAAATTATCTAGAGATTTTATGTGTTAGTGTATATCAACCACAATAGTGTTAACCTAATCAAATTTTTTTATTAATGGTATTGTTCATGTGAATCCTAAAATACTCATTCCTATTCTATAGTACCTAAAATTTATCATCACATCCCATATAATTTCCTTCGTAGATGAAATTTTTACCACATTACATGTGAGGATTTACATTATATCACGTTCATGTAAATAGTAATAGATAATTTCACTCATATCATATTGACTCCATTGGAATTGAGATTAAGTTATTTTGAATATATCTCCAATAATTATACACTCTCCCTATAGGATGAAATCGCATGTATGGAAACTATATAGACGTCTGTTCCCAATGATGGGAAATAATATTACTTTTGATTATTTTATAATTGAATTTTGTCACTTTTAAATATCAAAATAACTTTATCATTTAATATCACTTATATCACTTAAATGGAAATATATTCTCCA
Source organism: Viscum album (assembly GCA_963277665.1). NCBI lineage: Eukaryota > Viridiplantae > Streptophyta > Magnoliopsida > Santalales > Viscaceae > Viscum > Viscum album. The sequence continues at coordinate 912,233,883 of OY728143.1, read as the reverse complement.
AGAACTACTAATTTGGATACCAATTGTTGGTCAACATAAATATAAATACTCAAGTGAGGGGGTAATCAGTGTATATCAATTTTTTACTTCAACCCTATCCAAAAATCATGTTTCATGATTATCAAAAACTAATTTCTCAATCATGTTAAGTATATATTTTTTGTTCATAGATAAGTGGGATACAAGTATTTTACTAGATTCACATAAATTTTTATAATTGAATAAATACACACTAGAATTGAATTGATGAACTGAAACACAAAGATCAATACTTTAAGAAGTTTAAATTGTCCAGACAGATACTCGGGGTTTATAACACTACTAGGGAGGAACTGATCACTTCAATAAAAAACTTTGGGAACTATATTCTCCAATGGGTGTTATTATCTTTGATCTTCTTAAACCAAAAATATAATAATACCTCAAAGTGTGTAAAAATATACTTCCCTTTCTTTAACATGAAGAAATTCATAAACATTCTAGAAATATAATCTCATTGAACTCATTCCCTATTATTTAAATTACTAATATTAAAACTCACTTATCTATCTAATAATAAGTACTAAGGATAAAATCACCTTCCCTATTTTTTAACTATTGATGGAAATTTACACTTGTTTTTATATGATACTCTCCTATAATTTATGTTCTTTATTTTGAAATAGAGATATAAAAAATGTAATATTTTTTTCTTTTTCCATTTTTTAGACCTTTATGAAACTATTTCAGTAATGATTATTTGAGTTAAATGTGGAAGTTATCTATTTGTTAATTTATTCCCATTTACATAATAAATATATAAATACACCAACATTTTGATAAATAATTATTAATGGAATGGCCACCATTGAAGCTTCTAAGATCTGGGGCATGTACTATGGAATGCCTCTAACTTAGGAACAACATAATAACCCAATGACTTGTTTTGAAATAATTCCCTTATAAATTCATAACTAAACTCCTACATATAATTACCTCTTCATCCCAAATTATATACAGATATAATCCCCTCAAAAAACCAAAAAAATAATATTTTTCCTCCCCATTTCTCATAGGTACTTTGTAAATCCGCCATGGAATAGTCTCTTCTATTTTCCCATTTTGGAATTTACATGAATTCTAATTAAAAATGTCTATTCTATTTTCACAAAAATTGTTATTTTAATAGAAAAACTTCCCACCATGTCTACCAACTCCATAATTCCCAATTGGTGGTTCCTAATTTTATGTAGTTAAATAAAAAAGTTAATTTTTGAGATCCATGGTATGAAAAAAACTTCAACATATTTTTCAACCACCATAGTTATGTTTCCTTTTTCTATAGCATGGATGATCCCTAGCCACATCTCTATAAAATATTAATATATGAAACCATATGAAATTCTTGAGCAACCATGTGATGTCCCCTTAAGGAAACTTACGAAGTACACTAGGTTAACATTATGATGTTTTACTTTATCATTTTTTTCATTTCTAAGTATCTTTTCTTGGATATGCATTTTTACTAACCATGACATCCACTACACATGAGATTTCACTCATCATTTTTTAAAAAAATTATCATGATCAAAAAAAATCATTATGTCATGACACTAAACTGCTCACCATTTTCACCTCAAAATCCATCCTATACAATAAAGTGTATAAAATACTTCATAGTTCCTTAACTTTATAGTGTGTTGAAAAATTTATAACATTTTCATAAACTTATCTAATCCATTTCCATCAACTCATTAGCTCTTAGGAATAGGATTCAACCACATTATCATTAAACACAACCCCAAAATGCATTCTAAAGGGATTTCATCCAAGACATGCACATGTTTTATGTAAAATCTCTATATTGAAGATTCCTAACACTGTGAATTTGAAAAAAATAATATTCTTCCACAAACTATTGAATATTGTTGGACATGAACTTATAGTTATTACCAAGGGAAGTATAAGTGGATCAGGGATAACTCTTTGATGTTATAAAACAGATGTTAAGGGATTATAAACTGAAAAATAACAATAGCTCTCAAGGAATGTTTTTATTCTATAAGAATTTTTCTCATTTTTGAATGATATAACATGAATTATATAGAACTCTTTGAATTTATATTATGAGGCTCTACCATATATAAAATAATGTTTTTTAGAGAAAAAAAATGAAAATGATAGTATTATTATATTTTTATTCTAATGTAACATACCTTTAGTGATTTACATTTAATATTATCACATTCTAGTTTATCTTATATAGAATGTATATATTCTCCCATATGAATCATGTTTATTCATAAAACATTTATAGGATTAAAAAGGAACTTCTACCTAGAAAATTTCTCGTGACCCTCAGAGTGGGAATCTTGAAAAAAATTGGAGAAGAACAACTCCATATTATAAATGATAGTGTTCATATCATTGATGATATAGATAATTTACATTATCCTATACTATAAGATGATTTTACTAATATTTATGATACAAATAAATGATATAATTTTAATTTTCTATTTGAAGATGAAACCCAAGATCCTATCGAGAAAATCATTGAAGCAATGAATTCAGGTACTTTTAACTCCTAATGAAACACATTTTTTTTGTTTAGAGATAATTTTATATAAATTTTTTCAAGGATAAAACCAAATAATTATAACTATTTTATGAAACTACTGAATCATGTAGAAATTTATGATAATATTACATTATAATAATGTAACAATTTGTTTTGAATTATTATCCTTATACATCATTTCATATTATTCTATGAATTTTTAATGGATTTCATGGAATTTAATTGATTCATTTAATTAAATTTTTGTATATGGAATAAATTTTGTAAGATAAGCTTCATGTAGTAAATATTAATGTTTGATAAAGTATAGTTTTTGTGAAATCTTGAATGATATCCACCATCAGATTAACCCTTTTATCACTGAATTCTTATAGGACATCATTATAATTTGTGGTATTGATTCTACAATCTGAATCATTGTTGTTTTCCAATTTCATTCAAAAATATTAAAATGATATAATGTTATTATTTCCACATAATTATTTTTTTTATATTTAAGTTGGGGTTATAAGTTAAAATAAAATTATAGATCATATCAATTCAATGAATAGACCATGTGATCGTATATTTAAAAAAATTATAATGTTTGGGTATATAAGTTTTCAATATTATAAGAATTTTTTTCACTCTAACCTTAGATGGTGTTTTGATGACTAAATTTTATTTAATGATTATTCTGATATAAGGGTATGTAATGAAAATATATCAAAACTCACTTTTAGTGAAGTAATTCCTAATGGTAATAGGGAAAATATAGAAAAAGGTATTTTTGGAAAAAATTAAAATATTCATGAATTGAATTTTAGAGTGAATAAAAAAATTTAAAACATTTCATAACTAATTTAATGAAATTTTGTTCATCATAGAGATATATTTTATGGTTCTTTTTATAGATTGAATGATATTTTTAGATACATGATTTTTTTAGAAAAACTATAAAATATTATTTCATTTTCTATAAGTTTCATCTTATATTATTAAAAAGATTTGATAAAAAAATCCCTCATTTTAATAATGTGATCTAAATTTGTTTCTATTAGATAATTTATTTGGTGTGGTAATATCTTACAATCTAAGGAATGGTTCTGCCTTAGAAATAGTAATTGACCATAATAAGTAAATTTAAATCACATAATTCAATAATGTTAATAATTTAATTAAGATCGATGAATATGATGAAAATTTAAATTCAAATATCGGTATTTATATGATTTCATACTACAATAAAAATAATAATAAAACCTTAACTAAGGTTCTAAAAATGAAACAATATCATGATATATCCCACATATGCCTTCAAGTATCCCCCAATGCAATTAGAGTTCTATATTTATGTAGAGGATGAATTAATGTACTTATCAGTCAAGATAAAGTGAGAATTTATGGAATTGTTTGTCAATATCTTTATACTATTGAAGGTGAATTAAAATTTTGTAAAATTTCCCCAAATATCAAATGAGGTTGAGAATTCCCAAGGAGAAAGGGAGTTTTTTAGTGAAATAAGTTGATAGTTTGAATATATCACATTATAAGAAGACTAATATGAATGGTACAAAAAGAATAATATAGAATCAAGAGAAAAATAATAGGAATACTGTTTTAATAATGTTATATTATTCAAAAATAATATAAATGAGTTCATGATTGATTTTAAAAAATCTATGTGAGATGAAAGTAATTAATTTAAATTGTGGTAAGAAGACTTATAAACATCAAAGAATGTTTATGATCATTGAAACCATAATGAAGAAGATTATATGGATTCAAAAGATCATGATGTTAATGGAAAATAGACATATAACAAAGAAAAAGGAATGATAAAGAAGAAAATTTATAAAGAGGAAAATTTAATAAAATATTAAATATTTAGAAATAGTTACTTGAAGGAAAAATATTATACAGATAATAATGTGTTAAATTAATTATAAATGTATAACATATATTTGAAAATTTTAAGAACTTTGTATATTATTAGTTCTCTAAATTTAAAATGAGATCACTCGTAAAGAAGGTGAAAAAATATAGGTGTCAGGATCATGATAACAAATTATTTTTTCTAAATAATGTTTTTTTATTTTCCTATACTTTTGTTTTAGTAGATATGATCATATAGAGAAATAATTTTTTTTATACAAGGTAATAAAAAAGTTATAAAAAATATGATGGTATTATTTGGGGGAGAGTGAACCTACTCGATGATGACATGTTTAGGGAAAAATTGATGATTTAGTATTTTAAGTGAAAATTTATTATTTATCTTGAATGATTATGGTTAAGGAAATGATCAGATAGGTAAATTTACTAATATCTTACATAAAAAAAATTAGTATAATTAATAATATGTATAATGAATTTATTGGGAAATGGTAAGATTAATTGAGATATATCTTGTGGTGTTAGTATATTTTAAGTCATCACAAAATTTCCTTCCATTGACACTCAACTGTGGTTGTTCATCAAAAAGGTCAAGAAACTCAATATATTTGATCAGTGAAAGGAATGACTTCTCACATTTAGTAGAAATAGATCACTCAAAATCAAATGTATTGATGAAACAGATATTAGAAATATTAATTTATAGTCAAATAGTGCTCTCTTTAATGATGGTTTCAATCTTAGCCTTATATGTGTTTCATAAATAAAAAATATTAGAATTAAAATTTTCTTTTATAAGGATGAATATTTGGTGAATTAGTTTAAATATGGATGTGTTTTTATAATAGCATAGTTTTATAATTGTGATCTATTTTGTTTTATAGAGGAAATATATTTTTGTTGCATGAGTATGAAGTAGGGTACTGATTTGTGTCATTAAAATCCAAGACACATCGGCTAAAATGTCATAAACAAGTTAAATAAATGATGAGATGTTTATATTTATCCATTATTGAATAATATGTTGAACTAAATAATTTTCTTCATGTTAAAGTTAAATGAATATAATGTCTCCACATAAACTATTGGGTATTGACCAAATTAATATTTGGAACACATCTATTCAGGTAATGTTTGGATGATGGTGAATAATTCAATAAATAATGATAAATATTTTATCTTACTTGTGATTTTACCGTGATCTTATTCTTCATGTCCACGAAATAAAAAAAATTCATTTAATTGTTTTAAATGATTCATGACAATTAGTAAAAGGAAATGTGATTATTCCTTGAAATGTTTCTATTTATAGAATGGGGTTACATAAAGAAGTGAATGTTTTAATGTTTTATTAGAGAATCATTTAAATTTATATGATTATAATAAATCATTTATCTCATTTAAAATAGTCTATAATTATGGATGCATAAAATTTTACTGATATGGATAGAATTATGTTAGTGCAACATATAGCTACTAATTTCGTTTTTATAAAAGTGAATGGGAAAATAGTTCATATTCAAAACTATTTCATGAATAATACAAACTTCTAAATACCTATTTTTATATTTATTATGACAATACCATAATCTATAAGTATTTGATATTATTTTGAATCCTTTCTATAGGCAATGTAAAAGGTACCAATATAAATTTATTTTTGTAAAGATGAGTGGATATAATTATTCTTATAAATGTTATAAAAATGAGAATATCATAACTACAATAATAAATATTCAATGGTTATTAATTAAATTAATATAATATTTTTATTAAAATTACATTAATGGTGTGAATAAAAATGAACACATTTAGAAGTTGACGGAAATAGTGAATATTTGGTAGGATAGTGTGCTAGAATCTATTGAAAATGGATTATTCAAGTGATTGGAATAAATAATATGATGATAAAAAAATATCTTCTAATTAATAACAACAAAATTTAATTAACTATTTGTTAATAAAAAATTAATAAATAAGACATAATTGGTTGTCATGTATAATTTCATTAAAATGGTAGATCTTTGAGAACAAAATCACAGACATTTATGGTTTCTCAAGATCAAAATGGAGTATAAATAATGTAATAAAGTATATAAATTAAATTCATACCCTAAATGATAAAATTGATTCAATATGGAATAAAAATATACGTGATTCATGAAAAAAGATAAAAAAAACTAATATTTTTTTGGAACACATTGGGAGGTTCTAAATAAGTTGAATAACAAGGGAGATGTGATGATAAACAAAGAATGGATTTTTTTCAATGGGTATTCACTGGATAAAGGAATTTATTTCAATATAACTATTTGTCTAGTCACTAAATCTCTTTTTTACCACTCTTTAAAAAAGATACAAGATATTATAAATGGACATTAAGTTATCATTATTCAATAATAGAATAGGATGAGAAGTGTACTTCATAAACCCATTTGTTTTTTTCTTAAAGATAATGATACGTGTGTTTATAACATAAATAAAGTTATGAATGGGTTAGAAAATAAATATTTTCATAGTATTTGAAACATAAATCATGTAATAATTGATTATATTTTAGAAACATGGGAGTGTAAAACAACATATATATGAAATTAATCTTAGAGAAATATCTCATTTTTATTATCTATGTTGATGGTGTTGTGTTATTTGGAAATCAAGAATGAATTATTAGATAATTATACTCTAAAACAATGGAGTTTTTCAAAAAAAATTATGTTTTAAGACATGAATAACTTTTTTGGAATTCAAATTTCATATGAGAAAAAATAAATTTTTCTTTCTCAAGAGAAATATGGTTTGGACTTGTTAATAAAGTTGTAAATGGATGATGAAATGTTGGGTTTTAATCTAATTTCAATGAGAAAAAAATATTAATAGATAAATATTTCATTGAGTTCTTTTGAAATTAGTGTAATGAAATGAATTATAGATTTATCAGTTTTTTAAGTTCATGTCCAAATATTTTCCATGGTGTTACATAATGTTAATTATTATGAATTTCAACTAAGGAGTATCATTTCATAGAAATAAATTGATTTTATAGGTATATAAAAATAATTTTGTATTTTGTATTTTTTTAATAATATAAAATGAAAGCCAAATCATTTTTCATATGTTGATTAATATTGTGATAGAAGTTTTAATGATTGGAATTCTATCTCTAATAGTCTGTTTTACATAGGAGATTTACATATAAATTGGAACAAAAATAACAATAATTTTTCTATATTAAGTATAATAAATGAAATATATTTCACTAACCCCAAATAAATAATATATTTACTATTGTTTAATTCATAACTTTTTTATATCATGTTTTATGTGGAGATATACTTGTTGGTGGTTTTTGATAATCAAGGTGCCATTATTCTTTTGGTAACTATAGTTCAAATTTTATGATAAAGTCAAATTAATATAATTAACAATTTTATATCATGGAATTTTAAATGAAGAATTTTTAATATGTATTTTTTTAATAAGTATTAGGTGGTTTATGTTCATAAAACTATTTTATAAAGATTCATTTCACAAACAGGTATTTATCATGAAAGTTCAACATTAATATTATCCTAGATAAGGTATAAAAATTCCATTCCATAGAGAATATATTATCTTTAATACTTTTATCAATGTGATAAAACATAAAACATTTCAAAAGGAATATTTTTTCCTTATATATTGAAAATATCTTATTAAAGGGAGTGATTTTTTGTTTTTTCTTTCAAATGGGGAAAGCTATGAGTTTAGTATGCAAATTGGTGTGTGTGTAAAACTGTGATTTTTTTATTGTGCGTGTGTGGTTTGCTAGTGATTTTTTTTCTATTTTATATACGAATGTATATATTTATTATGATTTTAATATATATAAGGTTTACTCATTATGAGAAGATAAGATATGCAGAATATTGGATGTGAATGTGAATTACTCTTATGGATGAGATTATTATTGTTATTCATTATTATAGTTTCTCATATCGAGTATTATCATATAGGAATAAACTAATTATTCTGTGGTTAATTATATGATTTAGGTCCATATATTTTCCTTAGTATATTAAAAAAATCCAAAGGTGACATTTTAAATACCCCATGTCCATAAAGGCAACGAAATTAATGATCAATTTGATTTTTTTTGTTTGGGAGCATAGTTTTTTTGAGAATGGATACATGAAATGATATTTAGATCGTTATAACACAATAAAAAAATTCATGGTTTATGTTTTAGGAGTTGTCTTAAGGGTTAAATATTTATTCAGTGAACTGGCCACGAGACAAGGATACTAAAACTTGTAGTAGTAGTCATTTCAAAGCATGAAATTCCCTTTAAAATTGTGAATGGGTTTCATGGGATGAGTATCGGTTGTGATAGGGATCCAAAAAGGTGAAAGGGGGACTGAAAAATGATTCATGTTGTGAACCATATGTTGACACCATGATATATTTAAAAAACTGTTTTTTAGTCTAAGGAAATTTAGTATTTTCCTACCATCTAGGGCCCATTTGTTTTAAGTTAATAGGGGAGTTATGAGGTACCATTTTTTCTAGTCACTCCTCATTTTCATCCTTTCATGGTTCCACTTTGATCATGGGGTTTTTATATAAATTTCATTGTGTTTATTGGTGCAATCTACATTTTTCATTAATTTTTTTTTCAGTTTTCCATCTTAGTTGTGGATTTTAGGTTTCCCCGGTGTAGGGTCACAATAGAGATTCCACTTTAGTATGGTGGAATCTTCCATTTTTATGATTTTTTTTCATATATACTAGCGAGATTACATCCTAAGTTGACATCTTCATGCACTTTTAGTTGAGTTATGTATCCATTTGGGTTTTCCAAGGTTTTTACCTAAACTAAAATTATTTTGGGTAGTGATTTATTATCGAGTTCTTGGGAATTTTCTTGAGATACTATTGAGAGTGTAGTTTGGACCTCCCTAGGGTTTTTTTGTTTCTATTTTGGTGTGATGAGGTTGAAAAAAAGTTATTTTAGAATCGTTAATAATTTTTCCAATTCTTAAAATATATAATTTTTTATTATAAATTAATGGGATGTCATGGCCTAGGTTTGCATGTGTGTCAGGAGTGGAATTCACTATTTAGCTTATGGTTTTGGTGATAAGTTGTGGATTAATGATAATTTTGGATTTTATCCTAATTAATTTAGCTTTTGTGTTAATTAAATGTTTTAAAATTACTTATATATTTTTTATAATTAATTTTTGGGTGTAATGGATCAATGTAGGTGAAGGGGGTGTCGATGTGAGCTTGGACGAGTCTCAACTAGAATATCAAGAATTTTTAATATGGTAAATTTTATTTTATTGAGGTTGGTGGAACCTAATATATATCCCTTTAGCATTAATGATTTTTTATATGGAATTTTATTTGTGTTTTCTCATAACATTGGGCTATTAATATTTTTATTTTTTATAAATTATTTAATTAAAATTAAATTATTATGTATTGAATAAACAATGTGCATGAAATATGATTAACCTTATGCACTATCTAGTTTTCCTCAATAACCAATGTCTATGGACTATATTATAATTGTATACCCTACTAAATTTGGACCCTCATGGGATAAAATAAAATAAAATGAAATTAATAGGATGAAGTATCCCTTATGTTAAGTTCCCTTAGTGACCTCTAGGAAGAGGGAGTGATGAGCTGAGATCTATTATCCCAAGTATGCCATGTGAGAACATAAATATTCTATAAATACTTAAGTCTAGTTATATTACCATTGATTGATTCTTCCTCCAGTGTTGAGATGTGTTTACATGAGTGCATACACCCTAGGGAGATTGATAGATATGATGGGTGTGAGGACTGACCAAGAATGACTAGGAAAATGAATGGGCATGAGACCATCTCCATATTGGGACATTCCTACGAGGATAGTGAGGCTTGATTAGACTTTTAAAATGATGAGGGAAACCATTCCCTCCAAGTGGTGGGTATTGACCCAAGATAACCATATGAGACAAGAGTACCCATGAAGTGTATCCCAATTATAACGAGGCCTTTCGAACCCTAGTGGGTGTTCCTCAAATATGTCAAAAATAGTGAGTGAGTGTATATTAGGAATGGTTAGTGATGATTAATTGTGAAATATCATTACCCAAGTTGTTTTTATGTATTAATACTGTTATAATTACCTGATGTGCACTTGAGAAGATGAGCTTCTTTATATGACTATTAGGTGGATGGAAATCCTAGATGAGATATTATAGGAGGAAGTAATAACCACAAAGATTTGTTTACATATAAGTGATGACTTGGATTTTATTCTTGGATATGGCTTTAGAGCCATATATCGATTTTTTCTAAGGGTAATCCCTAAGGAATCGGTGGTGATGATCGATGACAATAAAATACTCAAAATTAAGTATTAGGGTTAGACGATGATTTCCGATGTCTATGGATATCCTAGGACTACCTCATAGGTATTTAATTGGATCATATTGAGAATGGTTAACTTATGATTACAACATGGGTTTTACTGATGATTCTTAATGATTATTTACCTTTTAGGGATCAATGGTGTTCTCTTCTCACTATTGATCACCAAGGATCACCTCATTGGTATTAGATTGTATTTTACTACTATATGATTTTTTTTATCCTCCTTGTATCCTATAGTTATGTGGGATACCATTTTTATGGATTAGTATATGTTCCATGATATATCATTTTTTCCTACAACTATATTGATATTGGTTCAAATATTTATGGTAATAGTTATGTGATGTGTTCAGAGACCCTCCAACAGTGGATGATTCAATTTTGTGATTATAAAAAGTTTAATTAAAGAACCTAAGGATTGAATATGTTAATTATTTATTCTTACATATGTTATTTATTTATTCATTCTAATGATAATTTCACAGGTATACACTATATTTACTTGTTATGTAATTGACTGTGTTTGTGGCTCCTAATTTATTTGTACTAACAACATGCTTGGGTATCCATGACACTTCGGTACCCAAGAAGACTTCACTAATTGTAGGTTCAAGTTGAGTGGTGGCCCAGTGTCACTGGATGAAGTGGGATAGCTTGGATGAGTATAGATTAGATTAAATGTTCATTCCTAAGGATGTAATAGAGCCTCCTGTATATTTATTTTATTCTCGTATTTTATTATTAATATGTGGTCAGCCCATTTTGTGGCCAATGGGCACGTATGATTGTGTTCTTCCACATGGTATTTATTATTATTGATTACATTGTATTTAATCGATGTACTTTGATGGGTATTTGTTGTTGATGTATGTTGTTTTCATTATTTTCCCATCATCACATGCTCTAATATTGGGGTATAGTTTCCCTACAATAATTATTAAACCCCCACTCTTATTCAAATGTCTCTAGTGTACAGGGGTGTATACATGATTTATAATGGATACTACACCTCTTTGGGCACCACTCTATGATTTTGGGACTAGAAAACGATGTTACAATATTATTTTGAGAAAAAAATCATGTATTTCGATATGGTTTTTATGAAAGAAGAGAATGTTTTGAGGATTTAGTTTTTTGAAGAAGTTAATGTGGATTTGATTTAATATGTTTGTTATTCTTATTTATCTGCACAAACTTCACATTCAATATATGGTAAAGTCATATTTTAATATGAAATTGAAGTTTTTAAATATCTTAAAGAGTTTTGGTATTGTTTGGTACTGCTAGATAAGAGTTTGGTTATAGTTTCTTGCTATAAATGAAATCGATCCATGGTAATATTCATCATGAAACACTATTTTTTGTATGTTTGTATAAAATTTAAAATATAAAAATATAATTACCTGTTTCATAAATATTTCACAGTGATTTTATTTTATATAATAATATTCTTAAGCTAGTATTTATGATATATGTGTTCTACCATAACCAAAAGTTCATAGTTTACTTGTGTTCTTATTGTCATTATGAGGATAAGACTTCCAAATTAAGGGAGTTGGTTTTTCTAAGGATGTACTTATTCTATAATATGATTTGGTAATTTTTTTAGTTCATGTTTTTAGAAATTATAGCATTGTAATAAATTATAATAGAATAGTGTAGCGAATGTGGTGATTGGATATTCATTGAAGTTAATATGTTGTAATATGACATGAACCCAAAATAGTTTAACAAATTTAATTTCATTATAATGATAAATAATATAGTGAAATGAGTTTAAAGGTATTTTTCATTAAAGAGGTAATTATATATGAATATTTGTGTCATGACCCATGCACCGGGGGCCGTGTCGTGACTACCCTAAACCTGCCTTCCATATGCCAGGGGATGGCGACTAGAACGAGAAAGGCACATCCCTATAACGGGAAGGAATTTCCTTTAAACTAGTACAAACACACAATCCAAGAACCCAACAAGAATAAATCATGTAGTAAACTGCTATAGTAAAAGAGTCCTGAAATTAAAGGGGCTGAAATACAACCTGACTGGAAAGTACAATTACAACTGATAGAGAAAAACAGCTCCTGGAATGTCAACTAAGGATCCTACCTGAAGGGTAGATACATCTCATGATCAGTAGTCACTGCATCATGTCACATCAAATGGTCCACCTCTGAGCATTGTCCATCCTGGATCCCTCACCCTCGATCAATGTTGTTTGTTGTCTGCACAAGACACAACAAGGTTCGGGCATAGCCTGTGTAGGGGTTAGTATAACAATACTCAATAGGGACCCTAATACCCCTGAAGGTCTATCAAAGTTCCAAAAAGGGAAAACCACAAAACAAGACCTAAATCACAATGTACGAAGGATACATCAACTCTACTTGGGTATATTCCAATACATATACCTAAGTTATCAAAATATACTCATCTAACATATGAGGAATCATAAGGATCCAACTTTTAAGCCATTTTCACAACTGATCCATGTGGAATGAATACCACAAAGGTAACACCATTAAGGTAAAAGTACTAGAAAGGTAACACAATGAAGGCAAAATTAAAACAAAGGTGACACCACGATGGTAAAACCACAACGACAAAAGTACCACAAAAGGTAACACCATGAAGGTACACCACGAAGGTAAAATTACCAAAAAAGTAACACCATAAAGGTAACACCATGAAGTTAAAAGTACCACAATGGTAACACCATGAAGGTAAAGACTCAACTCACACCAGGTATATAACATAATTACAAAATTACATATGATTAGTCATAAATCTAGATTATATTATTCTGTTGAGAGGAACTAATGCTGACCCACACAAGATCGATAGATGCTAACCCACACAGGATCGCTATGCGCTGACACACACAGGATCGATAGATGCTGACCCACACAGGATCGCTAGGCGCTGACCCACACAGGATTCCTAGATACTGACCCATACAGGATCACTAGGTGCTGACCCACACAGGATCGATAGATGTTGACCCACACAGGATCTGTAGGCACTGACCCACATAGGATCGATATGTTCTGACCAACACAGGATCGATATATGTTGACCCACACAGGATTTATTGATACTGACCCACACAGGATCGATGTTCTTTCTTCACGTTACAGCCAGCCAGAAGATTCCTTGCACCTAGTGTGCTCAACTTCCGTAGAATCTTCCCTTTGAGATATCGTTCATACCTGGACTGACACTAAGCTCCAAAAAGGTGTAACCCAAATAACTTTTATATATTAAGGGTTCCAACGTGACAGACAGCGTGTCATTCAGACACCCGGTCTGTGACTTATAAGCGTTTTAGTATCGAGGGACCGATTGGATTCGGGTTTGATTTAACCCTGATGTACTTAAACTTTCTTTAAAAATCAATTGGATTACTCAAAAAGGACCATCTTTCTCCAATTATTTGAAAGCCACAGACGGTTATTCAAACAGACACCTGGTTCACAAGTTATGGCTCTTTTAGCGAAACTATGTTTGGAAGGGTCCAGATTCGGTCACTCCCGGACGGAACGACCTGGCCCACTAGGCTTGCAGGCCCGGCTCATGGAGGTAAGCTACCTATTGGGCTCATGTAGCACATCCCATAAAGGGTGCGGCTGGCTGGGCTCGCGCGGCCCAGCCCATGGAGGGGTGCGGCCCACTGGAAGTGTGGCCCACTGGTGCGAGGCCCGCCCTAGATGGCATGGGGAGAGGATAGTGCCCCCCCCTTACAATGAATGGCGAATTCATTTAGGTAATGGAGAGACAGAGCCACGCCGTGCATCATGGTCCCTACGGGACCTATAGGGGCAGGTCCCTCCTCCACCGCCGTAGCTTTTTGTTACGGCCTGCCTGAGCCGGCCGCCATCTTCACCCGCCACTTCTATAGATGTGGCCTTCTCCACCGGCGGCACACGACAGCATGCCACCATCCCTTCCATGTCCATCCATTTCTGGCAACCTCCATCACCCTTCGGTGCCGGTCGTCGGTGCTGTCATGCTGGTGCCACGCCGATGGTCTTCCACAGGTCATTGGGTGAGCTTCAGTGGCCCATTTTTCTATCCATAGGTACCATCGGCCTCCCTGGGATGCTCTCTTCACTGCTCAACCCTCCATTCTAGGATTCTTCCAATCAGAATAAAAAGGACCGCAAATAATGCATAGATTAACAAAGTATTGGAGTGTTTGGGCCTTGTTCGTTTTTCCCACACCCTCTTCTTTAGCATCTTAACAAGGGGAAGTATACTTGATTCAAAAATCTCTTGAAATTAAAATAATATAAAACCCTACATCAAGATCTTTGGAGAACATACACGTTTGGGTAAGATTTGGCATTCTCCATTCCCGCAACAATCCTCCAACGGTGTCGCTCAAACATCATTATTCGGTTCGTGATTTAGTGTCAATCATAACCACTCATCGGTTCCAGTCTTTTCCTCCAAGTGGTTGGCATCGCGGTACTTTTCTAGAGCTTTGTCGCATGGTGAAGTACTTCCAACACTCCTTCCCAAGCTCTATATAAATAGAAGATGGGGAGGGTGAGTAACGTAGATGGAATTAATGGGGTTCAATTAATTAAGGAACCTTATAATTACAACAGCGTTATTACAAATAATTGAGGAGTCAATCCATTTAATATATTGACACGTCGTTGGTCCCACCACCACTGCTTGTCTATTGGTGGAAATGAAAAGAAATAAATAAAATAACTTTGTTATTTAATAATTCTATTAAAATACCCAAAATCTATCATTTTTTCATGACCTACTATGGTTGATGCGAATTATCTACTAAAAGAATCTTACTGCTACAAATTCAATGGTGCTCTCAGATTTTTAATCCGAGCACCGGTTCAAAAGTCATAAAACACCGCTCATGAATTTACTGAACGTTCCTTAAAAAAGTTTAGAAATTTATTCCGGGCACACTGGGCCTTGGAATCACACAACATCAATTTTCTCATACTCATAATAAGTCTATATATTTAAAAAAAATTCATGGAAAATCTGGTTCGTTGTATTCTTCGAACCTTGGGGATTTTTTCCTCGAAAGTGACAACATAGACTAAGGAAACATATGGGGATACTGAGCATGAATAAGAGCCTCTCGCACCTAAGTACTCTCTTGGAGGTTCCCTTGCTACCAGTGAACGCACACTAGAGGTTTCGATCATCCATGAATTACCTGCTCATGTCGATCCTCAATCTCCACTAGAACCTCCATAAATACTGTCCCTTCATCAAAGTCTAGAAAATTGTGATAGATGACGTGAGATGGATCATGAACGTATCTCCTCGGCTAGGATTCATGGAAGATGTTGTGCACCCTCTCAAACTGTGGTGGCAGTGCCCAAGTGGTATTCCACCTCACCAAACCTCCAAAGAATCAGAAATGGTCCGGTAAACCTCGGTGATAACTTGTTTCCTCGTCCAAATCGCTATAGTCCCCATCAAGGTGAGAACTGTAGGAAGACATGGTCTCCCTCCTCGAACTCCAAAGGTTTCTTTCTCTAGTCAACGTAAGACTTCTGTCTGCTTTGTGAATTATTCATCCACTCCTGGATGACCTGCACCTTCTCAAAGGTAGCTCATACCAACTCTAGACCCATAAGTTCTGACTCCCCTAAGCCTGTCCAGCATAGAGGAGATCTACAGGGTCGACCATAAAAGGCCTCATATAGTTCAATACCTATGGGGGAGTGATATCTGTTGTTGTACATGAACTCCACCAAGTGAAAGTGATCCTCCCAATCGTAGCCAAAATCCCGGATACAAGAACTATTCATGTCGTCTAGTGTCTGAATGGTCTGCTCCATCTAACTATCCATCTGATTATGAAAGGCGGTGCTCAGATGTAGCTAAGTCCCAAATCCCTTTTGTAATCCCTTCCACAACCGAGATGTAAAACATGGGTTACGGTCAGATACAATCATCAATGGAACCCCATGAAGTTGTACAATCTTCTGTATGTAGAGGCGTCCCAAGACCTCTACTGATCTTTGCTCTCGGACAGGTAGGGACAGAGCCGACTTGGTGAGTCGGTCAATGATCACCCAGATGTAATCTTGTCCACAGGATGTATGTGGAAGACCTATCACAATTTCCATGGACATATCATTTTACTTACACTTTGGAACCTCTACTGGATGCGCCAAGCTTGTTGGAATCTAATGCTCAGTCTTCATTTAGAGACAAGTGAGGCATCATGAAACAAACTCTAACACTGCCTTCTTCATCCATGTAGTTCAGTTCTAACGTCGGAGGTCCCGGTACATCTTCACCACACCAGGATGTACCACCAAAGGGGACATATGGAACTCCCTCAACACCTCTTCCCATAACGCTACTGGTACCATGGTGCGTCCTCTGAAGAGGATAACATTGTGCCTACCTTTATAAAATCTATCTGGTTTATGTCTTGAGGATATCTGAGCATGCCGATTCTCATTGTAAATGTCCCCAAGTTGTGCTTCCCAAACTCTCTGAAGAAGTGGGGGATTGACAGTCATAGATTAGAGGTAAGCTTCCCCATCTCTATCCATAAAGTATATCTGCAACGTGACTAGCTGCGTTGTCACCTCACTCAGCAGCCATAAACCAGAACTCCTATTGAGTGTGTCTGCCACTACGTTCCCCTTACAAGGAGTATAGACTATCTAAAATTCATAGTCCTAGAGGAACTATAGCCATCGTCATTGTCTCAGGTTTAGGTCCTTTTGTGAGTAGATATACCTAAGACTCTTGTGATTAGAGTAAATAGTAAATTGTTCACCCATCAAGTACTGCTTCCACATCTTCAGTGCAAACACCCCTACTGCTAACTCCAAGTCATATGTAGCATATATTTTCTTATTCTTTATCAACTGTCAAGATACATACATGATCATTGCTCACTAATGCATCAGGACACATCCAAGTACAATCCTTGATGTGTCATAATAGACTACATACCCAACGCCCTCTTCGAGTATCCTCAATATGGGGGCACTCATCAGTCTCTACCTTAGCTCTTGAAAACTATGTTGGCATTTCTCCGTCTATACAAAGGGTTGTCCCTAATTCGTCAAAGATGAGAGGGGTTCCATAACACTGGAAACTTCAGGCACGAATCTCCGGAATACCCATCCAACCCTAGGAAACTATGCACCTTGGTCACACTTCTAAGTGGCTCCCAAGAAAGAACATCCTTTATCTTTGCTGGATCCCCTGCAACTCCATCCTCTAAGATAATGTGTCCCGGAAAGTGAACTTCTCGTATCCAGAATGGGCACTTTGAGATATTACCATAAATTTGGTTCTCTATGAGTGTGTCCATAACTATCTGTAGATAATAGGCATGCTCCTCATCCATCGCTAAGTACACCAAGATGTCGTCGATGAAGACCACCACAAAGTGATCGAGGTATGGCTGGAAGATCCAATTCATGAGTCCCATGAAAACTACACGGGTTTTGGTCACACCGAAGGGCATAACCAAGAACTCATAGTGGCCATACCAACATATGAAGGTTGTCTTCTGCACATCCTCACCTCATACCCTAAACTCATGATAGCCTGGTCTGAGGTCTATCTTCAAAAACCAACGATCTCCCTTCAACTGATCAAATAGAATATCAATCATCAGATGTGGACACTTTTTCTTCATGTTCACCTAGTTTAGGCATCGATAGTCCACATAGATTCTCAATCGCCCATATTCCTTATTGGAGAACAAAATTGGGTCTGCCGATGGGGAAACACTAGTCCTTATGAACCCCTTCCACAAAAATTCCTCCAGCTGTACCCGTAAATCATGAAGCTCTGTGGGCGCCATTCAATATGCTAGTGTAGATATCGATGTCGTCTCGGGGTACCGGTCAATGTAAAATTCTACCTCTCTGGGTGGAGTTACCCATGGAACATCATTAGTAAATACATCAGCTTATTGGTCCACTACTACAGGAAAACTCAGACTCTCAACAGCAACTACTCTGAGGGTAAAGCTAGCCAACTAATGCGTGATTGGATTCACCCTCCTCTAGGAAATTCCATCTTATTCTGAAAAGGATCCCTTCTCACCAGTGAAGGAAAACATGGTCCCATCCTCACGGAAACACCACACTTTGTGCCTAATACAGTCAATTTGGGCATGGACTGTGGATAACTAGTCCATACCCAAGATAACGTCTTAAGGCCTAGAATCTGGTACTAGAAGATCCCAACCGAAGCTCTTTCCTCCTAGAGTAAGCTCACACAGTCGGCACCATTGTGTAATCATCAAATTCCCTCCCGTAAGAGTCTCTAGCCCTAAGGATCAATCCAATAGCTCCATCGGAATCTACGATCCCCGAATGAGTGTCATGGAAAATAAAGAGTGACTGGAACCTATGTCTATAAGTACTGTAGCTAAGGTAGAGTATACATATATCTTACCCTTAATCAGCACTGGAGTGATGTGTTCGTAGACCTCAGCTGCCTGGAGCTGATCCCATCATTGTCCTCCTGCTCCATGTGGTTGGGGTGGACCACCTGGAGGTGGTGGTGGTAGAACCCTGAATCGCCACCCACCACCTATTGCAAATCCAATTCCTCTTCCATGTCTTCCACCCTATGGAACTCCTTGAATAAACCTATGTATCTACCTCGACAATCCCTCAACTGTCTATTGGCCATCTGTACAGTGGGTTGGGCAATCGCGATCCATGTGACCCTGCCCGCCGCACAAGTAGAAATGTATTCTCCTCGTCTGTCCTCATGTTTCTCGTGAGCCCTGCACCACTGAACCTGTATCATGAGGTCTCCCACCAGAAGGTTTTTCCTCTTGGGCCCATGCATCATCCATCTACAGCCCACTGCAGATGCATCTATTACCTGACATCTGGTGGTGGCTCTTGTTGTCGGTGCCTGCTAAACTAGGAAGCTCTCAACCAAAAGCATTTTCCCTAGCACCCCGGCCTCTATTAGAATGTTGATCTATATCATCGATGCTCTGATCTCTAATCTAAGACCCTGCTCAAATTTTTGTGACCTGAAGAAAGGGTCTTGTACCATGTCATTGGAGTAGCAGGAGAGATCAGTGAACCTCGCCGAGTACTGGCCCATGGACATGATGCCCTGCTATAAGTGGAGAAACTCTTATATACGCACTGAGCGTACAATCGCTGGGAAAAACATTGCCCTGAAAAACCCCTCGAAGTCCGCCCATGTGAGTTTCACCTCATCGTGTAACTGGAGTGTCAGAATCCACCCTCTCCCAACTGCTCCCTAGAAGAGACTGGCAGCTAGGATCACCATCAGATCAGTTAGTGTCCCAACTAAGCAAAAAACTATGACCACAACCTCCAGCCAGTCCTCAGCCACCTTCGGATCCATCTCACCTTAGAACCTTATAGGCATCTTCTGCTGAAACTCATGCAACACGCTCAGTCGGCGTGCATCCTCTGCGGGTGGGGATGGTGGAATATTCTTCACAACGGGTGGTGGTGCTACTGGTGCACCACCCGATGGCACTATCACCATAAGAGGGCCTTGCAGCAAAGCCTCCTCACTCGGTGGGGTATCATCGTGTACTCTCTCGAATCTTGGATGGGTGTCTACGTGGCAGCATCTTGAAATAAAACAGGTGTTCCATAGTCAAAAATTTATACCTGCTGAGCTGAATCAAAGAGAATATATGAAAAACTTTTCAAAAACACACACAAACAATGTTTTCATGCACTGAGTTGGAAATCATAATTCAGGGTGCTGGTGTATGGATACGTCAGCCACCACACTAACACTAGATTCCTCAAATAGAAAACCAAACTCATAATAATTACCAGTATTGCCACATAGAAAATATCATTGTCCTAGTTCTTCAGTAGAACTGACTCATTTGATACCACTTTCTCACGACTCGTCCCTCAGGGACCGTGCCATGCCTACCCAAAGCCCACATTCCATAGCACAAGGGTTAGTGATTAGAACCAGAATGGTGTATCCCTATAATGGGAATACATTGCCTTTAAACCTGTACAAACACACAATCCAAGAACACAATAAGAAGTAATCACGTAGTAAACTGCTATAGTAAAAGTGTACTGAATGTAAAGGGCTGAAATACAAGCCCAACTGGAAAGTACAAGTACAACTAAAAGAGAAAAATAGCTCCTAGATTGTCCACCAAGGATCCTACTTGAAGGGTAGGTATAGCTCATGATCAGTAGTCACCGTGTCACGTCACGTCAAATGGTCCACCTATGAGCACCATCCAGTCTAGCAACCTCAGCATCGATCAACGATTTCGGTTTTCTACACAAGACACAACAAGGTGCGGGCGTAGCCCATGCAGGGGTGAGTATAAAAATACTCAGTAGGGACCTCGATACCCCCGAAGGTCTCCCAGAGTTCCACAAAGGAAAAACCACAAACCAAGACCTCAGTCACAAAGTACGAAGCAGTCATCAATTCTACTTTGGAATATTCCCATTCATATACCTAAGTTATCAAAATATATTCATCTCATACACGAAGAATCATAAGGCTCCAACATTTAAGATATTTGCACAACTGATCCATAGGGAAAGAATACCACAAAGGTAACACCATGAAGGTAAAAGTACCACAAAGGTAACATCATGAATGAAAAAGTACCACAATGTTTACACCATGAAGGTAAAAGTACCACATAGGTAACACCATGATGGTAAAACCATCAAGGTAAAAGCACCATAAAGGTAACACCATGAAGGTAAAGACTCACCTCACACTAGGTATATAACTTAAGTACAAAAGTATATATGATTTTTCATAATTCTAGGTCATCATATTCTATTGAGAGGCTCTCTTGCTGACCCACATAGGATTGATAGATGTTGACCCACACAAGATCGCTAGGTGAAAACCCACACATGATCGATAGATGCTGACCCAAACAGGATCACTAGGAATTGACCCACACATTATCGATAGATGCTGACCCACACAGGATCTCTAGGTGTTGACCCACACAAGATCGATAGAATCTTACCAACACATGATCTATAGTCATTGACCCACACAGGATTGAAATATAATGTACCACACCAGATCATTGTTCTTTCTTCACGTTACAGCCAGCCATAGGATTCCTCGCACCCAATGTGCTCAAGTTTCGTATAATCTTCCCTTAGAGATAATGGTTGTACCTCGACCGCCACTAATCTCCAAAAAGGAGTAACCCAAAGGAACTCCATATCGTAAGCGTTCCAACATGACAAATAGCGCATCATTCGGATTAACGGTCTGTGACTTATAAGCATTTGAGTACTAAGGTCCCGGTTGGATTCGGGTTCGATCCAACCCAACTATACTCCAACTTTCTCAAAATCTCAAGTGGAGTATTCCAAAAGTACCTTCTTACTTCAAGGATCCCAGTGCTATAGACGGTTCATCAAACGGATGCCTAGTTCACAAGTTATGGCTCTTTTAGTGAAACTGGGCCTGGAAGGGTTTGAGTCGACACGGCCCGGCCTGCTGGGTGGGTGCAGCCTGGCCCATGGAGGGGTGCTTCTCATAGGGCTTGTGCGGCCTGGCCAGCGAAGGGCACGGCCTGCTGGGCTCGTGTGGCCTGACCCGTGAAGGGGCGCAGCCTGCTGGTGCTCGCGAAGCCCGACCCGTGGAGGGCCGTGGCCCGGCCCACGGAGGGGCGCGAACTGCTGGAGGTGTGGTCTTCTGGTGCGGGGCCCACCCTAGCTGGCATGGGGGCAGGGTTGCACTCCCCCTTTTACCGCCGAACGGTTAAGTCATTCGGGTAATGGAGCGGCGTCGCCACGTGGTGTCGCCTGGTCGCCGCAGGACCCACAGGGGCGGGTCCCTCCTCCACCACCATGGCTTCATGTTGTAGCCGTCTCAAGCGGTGCGTGACGGCGTGCCGCTCCCCCTCCACCTTCCACGTCTGTCCCGAGACAGCCTCCGTCTTCGCCTGCCACGGTTACAACTGCAGCCTTCTCCACTGGAGTCGCATGACGGGGCACCACCATCCCTTCCATGGTCTGTCGTTGCCGGCTGCCTCCATCACCCACCGACGCTGGTCGCTGGTGCTGACGTGATTGTGTCTTTCTGGAGGCCTTCTATTGGTCACTGAGTGAGCTCTGGTGGCCCGTTTTTTCATCCGTAGGTACCATCGGCCTCCCCGGGATTCCCTCTTCGCTGCTCGATCCCCTATTCTGGGTTCCGTCCAATCCGAATAAAAAGGACCGCAATGAATGCATAGATTAACAAATTTGTGGAGGGTCTCGGCCTTGTTCTTTGGCCTTCACCCTCCGCATTAGAATCTTAACAACCGGGAAGGATACATGATTCACCAATCTCTTGAAATTAAAACAAGATAAAACCCTACCTCAAGATCATTAGAGAACTTTCACGTTTGAGGAAGAGTAGGCGTTAATCGTTCCCACACCAAGCCTTCAACGACGCCGCTCAAACATCATTCTTCGGTTTGAGATTTGGTGTCACTCATCACCACTCGCCATTACTGGTCCCGTCCTCCATGGGGTTGGCGTCGCGGTACTTTTCCAGAGCTTCGTCGCTTGGTGAAGTCGTCCCAACACTCCTTTCCGAGCTCCATATAAATAGGAGAGGGGGAGGGTGAGTAACACACATGGAATTAATGGGGTTCAACTAATTAAGGAACCGTACTAATTCCAACAACGATGTTACAAAGAATTGAGGAGTCAATCCATTTAATGGCTTGAAACATCATTGGTCCTACCACCGCCGCTTGTCCGTTGGAGAAAAAAAATGAAAGAAATAAAATAACTTTGTTATTTTATTATTCTTTTAAAAGTCCCAAATCTAACTTTTTCGCCCTACCTACTATAGTTGAAGTGAAGTCTCCCTTAAGTGAATCTCGGATCTATGGATTCAACAGTGCTCTCAGATTTTTAATTTGATCACTGGTTCAAAATTTAGAAAACACTGCTCGTGTGTTTACTGAACGTGCCTTAAATAAGTTCATAAATTCATTCTAGGTACACTGGGACTCGGAATCATGTGCCTTCAATTTTCGTAGACTATTAATAACTCTATATAATTAAAAAAAATTACATGGAAAATCCAGGTCTTTAAATTTGGTTAACTAAAATAATTACATCATAACACAAAGAATTTGACCATGATTTCTATAGTTTTCGTGATTTTTTGGTTTTAATGATGTGGTTTGACATATTCCATGTTATTCTATTCAAACATGACCCCTAATATACATTAATTATATATAAGATATATTTATCGATTTAATAGATGAAAAGGATAAACATAAAGTTGAATTTAATGAATATTGAACTAGATGTTTCTTATTATATTTCTAATTAAAACTCAAACATGAAGAGGGATTTTAGTGAGGCTCCCCAAACCCACCATCCTATATCTAGCACTAACAAAATTATGAACTATATTGGAATAAATACATATTTTGAAGATCTTTTAAAAATAATATATCAATTTAATTACAAATACCTTTATACATATAGGATTTCTGAGTGTTCGGAAAAATTGAGCTAATAAAACACATGTCTTGGTTATAAAATTGAAAGTTTTCCAACTAAATAATTGATAATATGACTTTAAAATCTACATAAAATTATATATATAATATACCCATCTAGAAACATCGTACATGTTACTTTTCATCATAACCTAAAGAAATGGAAATAAAGAAAATAGTGATCTAAAATGCCTCGTAAGGGTAATAATATGCAATAAGAATCAATGATCACAAGTGAGAATAATATGATTATGTGGGTATAATCATGATATATAATAAAACCATACCCATAAAAACTCATATCATAAACAATTTCCCATGAAATGGAATAACCTATGCCATGAATCAAAATAGTGTGTAAATGTGAATCAATAAAAATAATTTATGTGAGTATATCATAGTCACTAGGATAAGAATAATAATATATAATAAATATATGCATATGGTATCATCATATTGTGATCTTATCCTAGAAGGATCATATATTGGTTTGTGGTAAGATCTAAGAATGCTCACCCATTAGTTCGTGAGAATATCCAAGAATGATCACTCTTTATATTTTGAGCATATTCAAGAAGTATCACACTAAATTATCTCATGAAATAATAAAAATTAATCAATTAAATTAAGGGAGATATAAGACTCCACCAATCATTTTCCTTATAGATGAGTTCCACATAAAATCAATTCTTTTAACATATCATAACGAACCCATGGAAATAAAATGGGTTTTATATACTTTTTAAACTGGATTCACATATGGCCTCATTCCAAAATTAATTAAAAATAATTACATGATAAACCCATAGAAAGTAAATGGGAATAAAATTACACGAAGTAAATTAATAGGTAAATACTATTTAGTCAAGATAAGACATATAGTATTTACACTATATAAATTATGGCTATATCGTTAAATTATTAATTCCCCCAATAAACAATTGTATCAAATATAGTTGAACACCATTCAATCAAATGAAACAAATATTTGGTATTCAATGAGAGAATTCAATGGAAGAGTAATTAGGATTATGAACCATTAATGACTGGAAAAGATAATGGAAATGATGGATAATTTCCCTAAGGGAAAATAACATTATATAATCCTTCGAGGGAAAGAAGTTTAATAGTATCATTTCTAGAATTTCCATGTTCATGAATTATATGTATCATTTTAAAATGAAAAAAATGAAAAAAATAGAAATTTTATAAAAACCAGTGTTATAATAATTAATATTCTAGATCTTTTCAGGGAGAATTAAAGGAAATATTTTATAACACTAGGAGAAATGTAATTCCGTTTTTAATACATAAAAACATATGGAGAATTCTTCATAAAAACTGAAATGGTGGAGCAGTGATGTGTTCACATATATGCATTCAAAAGAGAAGCTCTTCATATTTTGATGAAAATTACCCATTTAGAAAACATTAATGATTTCATTAAAGAATTTAAAAGAAGGTATGTACTTAAAAAACACCTAAATAAAAATTTTAAGAATGTATTAGGACACATAAAATAACATCCATTTTATAGAAATATGAAAAAATGTAGTTTTATGACTCATAAGAATAAAAGGGATTAGTTTCACCTATAAGAACCACATCGAGTAAAATATGAGTCAACTAGAAATGAAAATTTGAGGGGTCATGTAAAACCCCGTGAATATAAAAATAAAATTATTATTTTTTAAATAAAATTTTCCTAGGTATATTATATTTCTAAAATAATATTTTTTAAAAATATTAGTAATCAATACCCTTATGGTTAGAGTAACATTATAATCAAAAACCATTTCAATTTTGGTTTATTATGAATTGAATTACATTTAAATAATGTGCAAGGTATGCCTCCTAAAACACCATGAATTATAATAGTATTGTAAAATAAATTAATTTGAAAGAAATATAAATATATCAATGATATTATAGGGAACAATATGAAATATGTCACATGAAATTAAATTTGAGACAAGGAACTTCTTAAAATGTATTCCCAATTAGTCGAATGTTCCCTAAAAATCTGTTTGAAAAGAATAACTATATTAATTACTTATTTATTAACCTCATTTGTATTAAAAATCCATTATAATATTATGGTATATTCATTATCTATATATGTATTAGTTTGTTATTTTTTATTTTCAATATCACATGTGGGTAATTTTAATTGGTTTGAAATAGATTTAGAATATTTTTGATATTTTTCTTATTTGATCCCAATGTTCATAATTACTAGATCATACAAGGTACTAGAGTGTAATATTTAAAATTATTTATATTGTAATAATTTTATTCTTTGGGAATTTTTCTTATGGACCTTAATGATGAATTCATCAATGATCATGTTTCGATGATTATTTATGAATGAAAAATATTTTCTTAATTAGATAATTAATTTTTTCTATTACCATAATATAACCAGAAAAATAAATATTTAATTATTTATAACATATATTACCATAAATTAAATTCTAATATTAATCCATGAAAAAAATTCTAAACATTTTTTAAGAATATGGTTAAACCAACCCAAACAAGAAGATATCATAATTAATGGATGGTTATGAATTGATTGTGTTGTAATATTATTATATAAGAATTATAATTACCATATTTAGTTTTCATGAATGAGATATTCCATAATGTGAAATGATTATAATAGGAAGATAAATTCTATAAAGTTATTATATTATATGAATAAATCATGTTTTCCTCTTTGTACGTTGTTTTTGTAAGGTTCAATTTATAATGATTGTTTATTTCTTATATTTTTAATATGATTAAAAATTCGAGATTCCATAACCTTAATAATTTCATTAAAATAACCTTCATACCTTAAATAAAATCTTATAAACAACTATTAATGTTGACATAGAATGATGGAATACATCATTCCATGGTGGCAGTAGTCCACCTGTACACATGGATGATGATTTAAATTTCCATAGAACATGGAAATTGAGTAATATGGATTATAATTTATGAATATAAAATAAATCCTAAAATCACAATTATTTATTAAATTCAAATTTTTTACAATCATTGTATTGGTATTATAGAAAATGAAACTTTTTGGTTGATCTCAGTGGTAGCCCGTACATACGCACAATTTATGTTTTTACTTTTCATAATGGAGGAGGGTAAAATGTAGATAATATATGCCCAATAAACATAAAAAAAAATTATATAGAAAATTAAAATTTTATAATTTTATAATGAAGAATATATTTTTAAATGATTAATATAGAAAAGGAAAAATATTAGAGAGTGAGAAGTACGCACTATGATATTTTGAACATTCTCTTAAAGTACTTCTAGGAAATGAAAGAATTTAGGAAATATCTAGTGACCATATTCTTAAGAGGGTAAAAAAGATTCTCTAAGAAATAATTAATGCATATTTCTAATAATACCTAAATATTTTGAGAGTTATTGATGGTTTTGTGAGAGTACCCATTTATAATAATTGAGAATGATCTTATTGTAAATATGACCACATTATATAAAGAGAGAATGTGTAAGCATGTCAAGTGGCTTAAAATAATGTAAAATAACTGAGTTTTGGGTGATAAAAGGATGATTATATCTCCAAAAAAATAAATATATTTAATGTAATATTCCATCTCTTAACCCATAGATATGTTACTTTTATTATTCTTGATTTTACCATGTTAACTAGTTTTTACCAATGTAATTTACTTTTATCGCCAAAAAATTAAATGGAACAAATTTCTAAAATTTTACCTACTGATTAATATTATGAAAACCATTTTTTTATGATA
The DNA here is from genome assembly GCA_963277665.1 of Viscum album. Classification (NCBI taxonomy): domain Eukaryota; kingdom Viridiplantae; phylum Streptophyta; class Magnoliopsida; order Santalales; family Viscaceae; genus Viscum; species Viscum album. Next base: position 912,205,760 of record OY728143.1, on the reverse strand, counting down.
AATTTCAATGTGTAATAAAACCTAGTTTATCATTAGTTCATGTAACACATAAAATACTTTTTTATGAAAAAAGTGTATTTTTATATATATAATTTATGTGTAGGGTAAAATTATCCATTTTCATGATTTTCGTGATATAATTTTTTTTATTATGAAATAATTATATGTTTTGAAAACATCAAATCAATTAATAACAAAAATTTATCAAAATAATATATAATTAAAAGAAAATAGCAAAAAATAGTTTTTATTGAAAATATTACTTAGGTAGTTAAAAAATGTATTTCTAATTTCTTAATAATATTTTTGAAATATATATTTTTACTCCTAAAATGTTTATATAATAATAAAATGTGTTCTATAAATTTTTTATTTATACTTACTTCTTTATATATTCATAAATTAAATGATAATTTTAAAATATTTATTTCTAACTATTCAATAAAAAATAATATTTTTGAGAAAAAACCTAAAATTTTACCCCAGGATAATAATTAAATTGTTATGTTCATTTAATATAATTATTATTTTAATTTTTATAAATATTTCCTTAAAAATATATGAAATATAAACAAAAAAAACTTTTATTAAAAAAAGATATTTTTAAACACTCTATTTAGTTTATATTATTTCTTATAAATTTATAATTTAATTGATTTTAATATATTAGTTTATATAAAATTTTAACTATTGTTAATTTAATTTTTTAGTATAAAATATACAATAATATAAAAACAATTCATTGAAATAAATACTTTTATATAAATAATCAAGTACAAATTATAATCTAAAAAATTTAATTTTAATACTAATTTTTTTTAAAATCATATTATTAAAAATAGGTTTTATTATTCTCATAACTATATTTATTTAATATATAATGGATAAATTTTGGTTAGAATTTCATGTAAAACCAGTTATCAATTAGAATTTGTTTTCTAAAAAAGTATCTAGTTAAATAATGAGTCATTATGTTCTCCCCCATTAAAAAATTTTCTTCCTCAAAATTTTAATTATTACCTACAAATGAAATATTTAATTTTGTTGATACAATAGAAATAGATCTAGATTTGGTTTAAAATGACAATTCAACCTCAAAATCCCTATTATAGCTATTGAGATCTTTATTTCTCTCATAATAGGAAGACAAATAATATTTAGTTCTATTCTTTGGCAAGTTTTTCCAACTACACCAATATAATGAGTGTCATTTATCATAGGGAGTTTAGAATTAGTATTTCATAATTAGGTGATCATTGGTTTAGTTTTTCGGTACAATTTTCTTATTTTAATCCATTATCATGGCTGTTATTTCTTCAGCACCAGTCCATGCTTGATATCCCATAAAATCTTACTAGAGTAAAGATACAGGGACTTTAGATGGAACACACAAAAATTTAGGGGAGTAGAGGTATAGAATTATGATGAAATAATCTTATGAATAGGTATTCTATTAATAATCCAATATTTAGTCATTTTAGTAATATTCAAGGTTTATAGTAATCATTAAATATAAAATAGAGTGAGTAGATAAATAATTAAATATAATGTTCATAGTTCTAAAGTGTTTGAATAGTGTTCCAAACTCCATATAATCATCATAAATAACTTCAATTATTGTGGTTTTGTAGAAATTACCCTGAATTAAATGTTCCTTATTCCTATAATCAACTTTATTCAAAGTATGTGTGTGTTAAAATAGAAAATTTTAATGTTTCCTATATTTAATATAGTGAATTGTATGTGGTACTTTAGGATAAAAACCTTTACCTTTTACTGTGTCCAATGAGTTCATCACTTTTACTTGATAATTAGATTCTTTATTCCATACATTATCATAGATAAAACATTTTCCTATTCCTTTGAGAAAAATCCCTAGTTTTTTCCACCCATAGCATTTATTCCTAAGAAAGTGAATGTTTTTTCTTAATCACCTTTATTACCTGAAGTCCCCTGAGAATCCATACTCATATTACTAGATGTTTTTATAAATTAAACAATATTCAAGTTGTTAATAATAATTCTTGGTAGCTTATTATACATTGTAACAGTATTTATCACTCTAACACTTATCATTTTATGTTTCTCATTGTGATGATCTCTTCACTGTCCATGGAATCCATTATTAACTTGGTTCCTCTAAGAATCGTCTATTAATAAAATCAAAAAAAAGTTAATCATGAGTGGTGAACAACTAACACCATAATTCAATTAATGTATGATATGAAAAATTAAACCTTGAAATTTATTACTCTTAAAAATTATTTTATTTTATTTTAGCTCAACCAAAATCATTCATAATTCAATCAAGGATTAATTAGGTTGGGTTTTCTCATATTTCATAACCTAATTTATTATATTAAATATCCTTCATAATGGATTGTAAAGAGAATTTTATTAACAAAGCCATATCTCCTAGGAGTCCCATACTAGGTGTTTAGTTTACCCTCTTTTTCATACACCAGGTGAAAATTGAGTTAATACCCAGCATGACCTTTTAGAGTAATTACCAAAATGTGAATCTATGATTGAGTATGAATCCACTTTTAGTATCTAGACAGTGATTTTATTTCGAAGATAACTATACAATCTCTGCATTACCAATTATTTATAATGTTATCCTATACATATACTTGTTCCAAGGGTTTTCTATAATTTTTTCTCATCCTAATTATCAATTGACATAAAATATTTAGAATAAAAAACTTAATGGTTTGTCTATTCCTATGAATATTTGATCACGATAATCCTAAAAATACTCAATGACCTTTCTAACTATAATTTATCTTCAACTGATAACTTCTTAACCTCTAATTTCATATAAACAGTCCTTCAATACTATATTAGGAACCCCAAACCCATACCCATGAATCCATTGGTAAAACCAAAATACTATAAATACTTGATTTGATACATAAACATAGATATAAGATCTTTTTAAAATTGAATATATATTATAAGGACCTTATTAGGTTTAGTGGTTTATAGAGTTCTGAAAAATATTTAACCAAAATTTCCCATGTTTTTTATATCAAATTGAAATTTTCCCCGCTACTCAATCCAAAATAATTATTTAAAATATCTCATAAATTCTAAACATAAGTTACTCTAAAAGACACATGATACAAATTACATTTCTTAAAAACATAGGAAAAATGAAACAGGAAATTTGGTGACCTATAAATCTCAGAAAAGGTCATAAAAAGGGATAATAATCATTGAAAAAAGTGATAATAAAAGGATCATATATATATAATCAATATACTTAATAAAATCCCACCCAATAAAACAAATATCATAAAACATGGAATCATCTTGTCCAAACATAAGACATGAATCAAAAGAGTTATGAATACTGATTCAATAAACATGATCTAGGAATACATAACATAGATATTAGAATAATCATAATACTATATAATAAATATATGTGTGAGGTATCATCTTATTTTGAGCATATCCAATAAGTCTTGCCCATTAGTTTGTGGGTATATCTAAGAAGTTTCACTCTTAAGTTTGGGGGAATAAATAAGAAGTCTCATTCATTAGTTTTTGATCATATATGGAAGGGTTATGATATATTATCTGATTAGATATAACACATTAACCACTGTATTGGAGGGAAATATAAGATCACACCCATCATCCTCCACACCTATGAGTTACACTTAAAATAAATTCATTCATAATATTAAAATGAACCCATATAATGAAAAAATAATAATTCCATTTAAAAAATGGATTCAAATATGGGATTATTAATAAATACATTAATAATCATAATAAGATAAACGCAAAAAAATGGTTATCCAGTGACATCAAGTAACTATCTAAGAGAATACTATCCAATCTGGATAAAGGGTTTGGAATTTTCACTTTTTAGATGGACGGCATATTTTTATGTCAATAAATTCCCAAGAAAATAGATTTTTGGAATATAGTTTAACACTATTCAATAAATTTAATAAAAATATGTTATAAAAAAGTGAATTCATCAGATGATATATTAGTTTTTTAAACCATGAATGACTAAGAAATACAACAATAGTGATAAATAATTTCTAATATAGAAAATAACATATCACAATACTTACAGATAAAAAATGAGGGTGATATGATTTTAGGAATATCCTAGATCAATCATAATATATAACAATGGAAAATGATTTAGAGAAAAAAAATATTTTCAAACTTTTAGAAAAACCTATTTAGAAATAATATATATTATTGATCTTTTAAAATAGTCTTAAATTAGATACTTTATAAAAATAGAAGAAACTTAATTTATTTCAGAACCCATGAATATAATCATATATATAATATTATAAAATCAAAACTGTGGTAGAATGACATGTTCACACTTAAACATTAAAACAAGAATATTTTCACATTTTATTAGAAATGTTCAAATGGGAAAGTGATAAGAATTTATTTAAAACTATTTAATGAAAGTATTGTAGTGTAAAATAACCTTAGTTATTATTGAATCATATATATGGAAATAACAAAAATAATCTAATGAATGAAAATATGATAAAAGGAAGGTTCCTGATTTAGAAGAAGAGACAGGGCTAGTTTAACTTTTATGTAGAACTTCTGGTAAAATATGAGTCAATGAGAAATTAAATTGTGAGGGGAAATGTAAAAACCCATTAATACCAAAATAAAATGATTATATTTTTTATAAATAATAAATATTCACCTAATTTATTGTTTTTCTAAAACATTTTTTTTAAATAATATTTCCCATCAAACCCATTTGGATTGAACAACGTTTCAATCAAAACTATATTAAACATTGCTATATTTTGAAAAGAAGGACATTTAAATAAAGGATTTGAACAATATTTTAAAAACATGTGATATATATGAATATTTAAAAATAATTAATTTGGGATAAATAACACCATATCAATGATATTATGGTGAAAAATATGAAATATGTATCAAGAAATTGTATTTGAGACAAAGAGCCCCTAACCATGTATTACCACTTAGTCGAATGTTCTCTAACCTTATTTGTGAAAAAAAATATCATTAATAATCACTTATTAGGATACCATAATCCTATACAAAACTTATTATATTCTTGAATTAAATTATTGTATAAATGTATATTATTCGGTTATTATATATTCTCAATATTGGGTGACAATAATGTTAAGATTTTTAAACTAGTTATATAAAAAAGAGGTGGTTCTTTGTTCTTCTCCAAAATTTCATCATTAAAATATAATTTAAGGTAATTTAATTGATCATTTATAATTTTTTATAGAGTTATAATTCCATTTTATTGGCTTTTTTGTGATGATCCTTATTAATGAGTTTGATGATATCCTTTTTTTGATGATTCGTAGAGGATGAAGTGTGTTTTATCAAAAAATGAGTAAAGTTTTTATAATAAAATTGTAGATCTATAAAATAATTAGGTACTTATTTAAATCATATATTACCCGAAATTAAATTCCCATAATCATCCATGACATAAATTCATAGAATTGTTAAGTATATGTTCAAACAAACCCAAAAAAGAAAATAGAATAATTAATGGATTATTATGAAGTGATTTTCATGTAAAATCATTATAATAGAAGCATAATGACCTGATTTAGTGTTAATAACTATTATATATCATAATTTTAAATAAATTTGTGAATAATATATACTATATAATTTTATTACATAATATGAATAAATCATCTTCCCTCTTTGTACGCACTTTTGGGACGGTTGAATTTTTAATGAATGTTTATTGTTAATATTGTTAATATGATTTCTAATTTTAGATAAAATAATGTTAATAATTATATAAAAATAATATTTTTTTCAATAAATATAATCTTATAACAACCCATGAATTGTGGAAAATAAATACAAAATATATCATTTCATGGTTAGGGAAGTCCACAAGTAAAAATGGATAATGAACTCAATTCTAATTGAATAGGGAAATGATTAATAAGGTATATTATTTTGTAATATAAAATAATTAATAAATATTCTAATTATATATTAAATTAAACATGATGACCATTAAGGTATAGGTTTCGAGAAAAATTAAATATGTTGCATCGTCGAGGTGGAAGTATGCACATTCACACAATTGAGGTTTCCATTTTCCTTAAGGGGTGAGGGAAAAGGGTTGATAATATATATCCCATACATTTCAAAAAAATTAACTATGTAGTTAATAATGATTTTCTATTATCGTAATGGATTATATATGTTTAGAAGAAAAGGTTAGGGAAGTTAAAATATTATAGAATGAAGGTACTTTGAGATTTTGATCTTTCTCTTGAAGTGCTTTATAAAAATGGAATACATTGGCCAATATGTTTTAACCAAAAGAATAATATTTTGAAAGAGGGTTACACATGATGAATAAATTTAATTTTTTTAATAGGAAACAATTTTTTTAATGGTACTTTAGGGGTGGTGAGAGTCCCCTTTTATAATTGACCAGAATGACATTTCTCTAAATATAACCACTTTATATAAAGAGAGAACATGTCAAACATGTAAAATGAATCAAAAGTGGACATCAAATGAGTGGGAGATTATATATGGTATATAATATCTCAACGAATGAATTTTAGACATTTTTTAAAAAACTTTCAGGTTCATTTCCCCTATATTTATTAATTTTACTATTTTATATTTTATCATGGTAACAAGTTTTCTCCTAAGTAATTTACTTTTAATGATAAAAAATAAAAACTTCTTTATTAAATAATTTGTACCTATTTATACAAAATTATAAATCCATTTTATCATATAATATATCAATGTGTATGAAAAGTAATTTTTAACATTTTCACATGTAACGCTTAAAACCCCATTTTTGGAAATAGCGTATTTTTTATCATAACATTTTTGTATAGGGTAATATTATCCTTGTGTATATGTTTCATGATATACATTATTTTAATATTAAAAAAAATATGAAAATTTCAAAGAAAACCAAATCAAAATTTTACCAAAATAATATTTATATAAAATAGAATACTAAAACCATTCTTATTTAAAAAATCACTTATGTTGGTAATTATAGTTTTTGAAAATAGATAATTGTATTATCAAATATATAGTTTTACTTATTACTTACTTGTTTTATCATAAAATGAGTCTTATACATTTTTAAGTTATACATACATCTTTATATAGTCCAAAATTCTATGATTTTAGTGTAAGCTCTATTTTTAACTAATCGCATAGAAATAAAAAAATTTAGAAAAAAACACAAAATTTAACACAAGTATAATTTTGATATTATGATTTAAAAAATTATGTTCCTTTTATCTAATTAAATGAAAAAAATTCATAATTAATAGGTTACATGAAACTATAAAATATTAAGAAAAAACATTTTTTATTGAAAAATGATGCTTTTAAACATTATGTGTTCATGATATTATTTCATGTCAATTTATAATTTATAATATATTAATATAATGGTAGATATAAAATTTTAAATTTGTTCAAATTAATTTATTAGGTTACAATATTAAACCTTATAAAATATTTCATTAAAAATTATTACATTTATATTAAATACTCAAATACTATTTATAGTATAAAATTTTATTTTTATTAATACATTGATATTTAGTATCTTTCAATATAATAGATATTTTATTATTCTAAAAATTATATTTTCTATAATATTTTATTTCTAATTTATGTTTTGTGTTACCTATAAAACCAGTTATTGATCATATTTTTTATTTTAGAAAACTATATATTAAAATAAAGTGTCATTTTACTTTGGATGTAGCAGCATTTGTAATTAATTTTTTGAGTGTTCGAAGACATAAAGATATGGGACAAGAAGGGGATGAAACCCAAAGATGAATAGGTTATTTATTTTCCTTTGTCTACATAATTATTCAAGGATAATTCCTTTTAATGTATATATTAAATGATTATATTCAATAGAATATGGTATTAATTTTTTTAATAGTGTTTTATTGACTTTTTATATTTTATTGATGACCTAAAAATGTATAAAAATTGATACATATTAAAAAATCTTGAATCAATCAATTTTTTATTCAAATATATGTAATTATTTGTTAATTATTATTTTTTATTATTAAATAATATTAGTGGCCTTGTTACCCTATTAACAATATCATAGAGATTCATAAAGGTAGTTTAACACTCAATTTCTATTTTATTTGAAGAATAATTTTTTTAATATAGTCTAATATTTATTTTTTGGGAGACAATTATATTAACATGGTATCCAAGATATGACCTACTCATTGTATCCATTAAATTGTAGTATCACTTCATATTGAAATTCTACCATGCCATTCCAAGGATAGTTTCAGTCATTTCGAATAGTGCATGTTCAATTTCACTATATTTCTTATGGTTGTCAGAATTTTTAAGAAAGGTCCATAAAATTAATTTTTTAACATCATTAATTTATATATGAATAAGAAGTATTGGAAGATAGATTATTTATAACTAAATATATTTTTTGATAAAGGATATATTTATATAAATAAAAAAAATATGTTCTATATGAAACAGTCATATTGTAAATTATCATGGGACATTATTAAAATATATTGCAATGATTAAACACTAGATATTATAGCATACCAATCTTATCCACTAACCTTCAACCAAATAAAAAGTTTCACATGACCTTTGGAAAGACTCCCCTTATTAAATAGGATTACCCCTTAGAATTATGGTCTCTAAATAAAACATAGTGAAACTATACACTCAATATCATCATAAAAAATAACAAATAGAATAAGTTATTGGAATTAAACATTACATAATCTAGTAAATTTTTTTAGAATTAACATTCTTACAATCCCAATAATCATTTCAATTTAATGTTTTAAAAAATTATGGAATAATTAAAACATAGAAACCCACATGCATAAACATTGGGCAATACTAAAATATTATATATTTATTCCATAATGAAAAGGTTTTTAATAAAATATGAAATATTTTCATGAAAAAAATTTAACACATTCAATGTTTCTTCTTCTTTTATCTTACCCATCCTTAAACATTGTGAAAAAAATTTAAAACATGATATGAGCACCAAAAAAATAGTAAGGTACATAAAAAGAAATATGAAAATCATTAGTTCAGGAATACTTAATAACATTCTAAATCATTTTCAAAAATACATACTTCTCTCTCATAAAGTATCAAATAATTACTTTGTGAAAACAATAGTGTTCCATATATAAAACATAAACAAAACCATAAAGGTAACTTGGGGAATTAATTACTTAAGATTTTAACCCTCATGGATAACTTATGATTTGTAAACCTCACAACTAACTTACAATTTAAGCCTCATGGCAACCTTGTGATGTAACCCTTACGGCACCCTAATGGTGTAACATTTGCAGTAACACTTAGAATAACCATTATGGTCAACTTTAAACATAAAAATATTCAATGAATTAGAGGGATATCGTGGTCTTAAATTTAATCATAAAAAATTACCAATAGCCAAAAAATAATCATAAAACAAGAATAATTTCATTATAAAATATTTCTTTTGAGATTTTTAAAAATAGAAATTTAAAAGATGATTTTTAAATAAAAGTACCTTACCTTGGGTTTGACTTATTTAAAACATGATCAAATATCTTATATAATGGTTTAAAGAGTATTATTAGTTTAAAATATAACTATATTCATATTTATAATACCTTATATGAATTATTTATAAAATCATTTCACCCATTTATTGATAATATTTTGTTATTTTTATTGTTTCGGGTATGTTTATTTCATGGTTTCCATAGTTGGTTCATTGTTGATTTTCCTGTCGAATGGAATCAAAACTCCATAAGTGTAAAGAAATTGTATTAATAGGTTTATAGAATTTTAAAATATACCATATTTCATTTATTCTAATATTACAATGCTTTATTAGATAAAAAAGTAATGGAAATGATTTAATTTATTTCAGCAGATTTTACGACTCTCATGAACATATATCATATTATATAATATAATGTTTATATATTAGTTCCAAAACATTATATAACTTATAATATGTATAATAAAATATGATTTAACCATAATAAATGTTTTCTGACCAGCCATGAAGGTGGTAAAATAAAACTAAAGCACATCGTCCATGATGATGGTAAGTTGACACATCACGGACAATGTTTTCATTTTTTTATAATAAGAGGAGAATAAGAGAATTTTGATGGTAGATATTACATTAACATAATGAAATTACATTATATGTAATATAATGGATTTATTATGTCACTTGTATGAGTGGAGGTGAGTAAAGAATTATAAAAAAACAAATTTAAAAGAAATTTAATAGAAAATGAAAGAGGATTTTACCTCTTGAACTTATTATCCTTGTAAAACTTCTTAAGGTACTTGGTTTTGGCAATATCTTGAGACTATAAGGTCTTGTACATGGATAAGAGACTTGGTAATGTAATTGGGAAAAAATTAAACAATATACAAGGCTTTGTAAGTTTGGGGAGAAGAGGTGGTGAGGGGTGGTCTTTATAGTGGAGGAGAGGGATGTTTTTTTGAATATTTTATTCATTAGTTTATTATTTTTGGATAAAGACTATGAATTGTTTGATAATTATCAATAAATATATTAATAAAATAAAGGATAGTTCTAGATTATAGTGATTACATTAGTAATGACTCAATGAAAATTTTATTTAGCTTATAGTGTATCTATACCGTAAATTATTGTATTTTTATACTCACTAAGAAATCAAGTATTTTAGAAAAATCCAGAAAAAATCACAATAATTTATTTTTGATTTTTATATTTATATAATTAATTCCATTTTATGAAAATTATTTTCTAAATATGATAATGTTAATTTTTTTTGAAATAATTATTTATTCAAAAATACCAATTTTAAAATTGTAACTGATTTTATAACACATTGAAAATTTAGATAAGGTCTCATAATGTTTTTTATAATCAAAAGAAAAAAAATTAATTTATGAATCTATTTTATGAAGTTAATATTTCTTTTAATTAATTATATTAATTATAAAAATTTATATAAAAATTTATGTGTCACAAAAATACCAACACTAAATTTATCATTTTCAATACATTTATATACTTATTATATGATATCAATATATCATATTCTCACTTATAAGATATATAAATTTTATTTATAATTTCATAGGGTAGGTTACTATTATATTTTAATAGATTTCTTAGTTTTTTAAAATACCACTTATTTCAATATACATTTATAATTAATTTAAATATTGATTTTCAGAATGAAAATAAATTACTTTAAAAGTACTTGGGAAGTTACAAATAGGTAATAAAATATCCAATAAATAAATAATGATCACAAAAAAAACAACTTTTTTACTTTATATTTTTTTATTAAATATCCTCTTAAATAATTTTATGGTAGTGTTTGTTGAAAAAATATATAGTGATACAACAAAAGGTATTCAATAAGTCATGAGGAAAAAATAAAATTCTAATTTGAAGGAGCTTAAAGAAGATGGAATATTTTATCTATATTATAAATCATGGGAAAGAACAACATGTCATGCCACATTCTATGTTCGATATAGAAGAGTCAATATCTAGAAAATGGAGCATGCCATAATGGTACTGGAGTTTGATCCATGAATCTAAGAATGAGGGAATTGAACTGTGAAGGAGGTATTTATGTTTTTCTGATGTCCAGATTAGAATTATAAATAAATTAGTTTTTCAGGTGAAGGAAGGAGTTATGTAATGATGACAATGATCACATCATAGTTAAATCATTTCAACTAGCATATTAATAATTTAAAGATACTATCTTTTTTGGGATCTTATGTTACATAAATTATGAAAATTTGACTCATAATTAAAATTTGTTTTTGATGAATTTACCCATACTAATTATGGTAGGTTAAATATCAAACAATATTAAATCATAGAAAATTTTTCAACAGTGATGAAATATATTTCTCTTTAAGGAGGGAAGTATGAACGTGGATTAAAAAAGGATAGAATTTTGTATCTACAATTGAAAGAGAAAGAGAGAAATTATGAAATATCTAAGAGTCTATCAATCTAGAAAAGGTAATATTTTTATCATGTGGATGAAGGAGTATATAATATATACTCTATTAATGGAATAGTTATTATATTGCTTCATAACTATCGAGGAAGTTTCTCTTTGAAGAGTAGTGATCTTTTTATGTGATTGAGAGTAATGAGATATCTATTTGCGAGTGTTCTTAACCATGAGGTTCAGTGAAATTAAATTAAAATTTAAAGATTCTAGTAGTTCACTTATTAAATTTGGAATATCAACATATAATTGTTCTATGCATCGTTTAAAAACCCCAATGTTTGTGAACAAAGTAAAAAAAATTATTATGTCTTTCTATACACAATTTATCACGTCAAATTATTTATATGAGAGATAATTGTTCCCACTATTAGAGGAAAAAGATCATAGGAGAGGTTCATTTAAATAAATTGATATACCCTAATTCATCCCCAAATTAAATCATTTCCATATCTTGGACCAACTATTTGTATTAGAGAAGCATGTTATTACTGAAATCTCTCTTATAGACTCCATATCCCCAATTTTCAACTACAAGGTAATTCTGATATACATTGGTATTAATTTTCAGTGGTGACTGAATCATATATAACATTATATTCTATTATTAGGCATAATATTTCTATATAACCACCATGCATAGGATATATAACAACATGGAATGATTATAATTATTAGAGAAATATCAAAGTGATCTTGATATTTATTCAACTAGTGTCAACATTTTAGTTATATATTTTTCAAACACAATTTATATTAAGATGATTACATGTAAATCCTCACATTCTTTTTTTTAAAAATTAATCACCACTTACAAAGGATATTCCATGGTTCATGAAAATAAATTATAGTTTTTTTTGAAAAAATAAATTGATATAAAGATGATACTGAATGAAGATGTTGATATATTATTTGATGATGTAAATGTTTTTGTAGAGAAAATATATAATCTTAGAGAAGGCCCCAATGATATTGAAATTAAAAATACGGTCCTTGGAATTTTAACAAATCAATTAAATATTATTTTCTCAATTTTTGGTGATATTTACATAATGGATGTGACAATAGATAGATTTCATAAAACTATTTTTACTTGTGAGATGAGGAATAATGAAAATAATTCCATGGTAATAGATAACTCTTTATAATAAGATTTCATGGAAATTAAGAAACATACATTGGATGATAATCCTAATGATAGGGAATTTAGTGAGGTTATGTATTTCCTTTCCTAAAATCCATAAAGGGGGAATTAAAAATATATTTTCAAGTTTCCACTAACTTCATTTCAGTTTAGAAATTTTGGAATCCTTTTTATAAGGTGTGTTTGTTCACTCCAGTTTACCATCAGGCCTCGATTAATTATTTTGTATCTTTGAAAAGGATTATCCATGCCAATATTCTACTTTATTTAGTTCCCATCATCCATATCTATTTATTCCCATTACCCTTGACTTTTCATGAGTTTTTTTTTGTATTTTTTCCCATATATGGGTTCTTCCCTATATTTGTCTGGTTCAGATTCAATCCTAGTTAAGTGCTTCCAACTCTGACCAACCTGCATCCCCTCTCTAGTATCATCTCTTATTTTTGTGATAGAGTCTTCTGGTCCTGAGTGGTGTTGTCCCAATCCATTTTTCAACGATGTTTGTATTATTTATTTCTCTCTTCAGAGTTTCTAGGTTTTGGATCTATCTTTGGTGTCTCAATTGTGGTCTCAGTTGTGGTTTACCGATTGGATGATGTTTTGGTAATGACATAGAGAGTGGAGTTGGATTTTTTATGATTCAAGTTTTCTATTTGTTGTGAGGTTCCTATTCTTGGGGTGTTTTTCTTGATCATTATGCTGGTTTTCAACCCCTGGTTGGCGTTTGTTCATCGAACTTAATTTTTTTCTTGTTTTTTCTTGGTGATACTTCATGAATGTTTGCATCAATGTTTTGTGATTCGGTTTGAGGTTAATTTTTTTATTATTTTATTAGTGGAGAATATCATTTTTTATTTAGATGTTTTGTTGGTTCTAGTGGAAATGGAGGTACCATCGTAGAGTGGAATTTGATAGAGGTGTATTCAAGAGGCACAATCCCAGTCTATAAACCAATGTAAGGTTCAAGGAGGGAGTGATGGAGATGACGGTGCTAGTGGGTTATAAAGTGATGGGTGTTTGTGAGATGATATGTAGGAACAATTCATGATGAATTATAATTTGAGGTGTTTATTTAGGATGGATGTGTCCCATAGTAGTGGAGGGATAGCTTTACGACGGAAGAACATTGTTTTTTCTTCCTCTAGTCTAGTTATTTTTTAAATTTTAAGAGCTATTAGATTTAGTGTAGTTTACTCATTAATGTGGCCTAGTTCATGCTTTTTATTAAATGTTCCCACTTAACACTAAAGTGGAATTATTAAAAAAATATAGATTTCAGTAGACCATAAATATTAATTATCGGTTTTACATGATGATATTTATGTTTCACTGCTAGAAATTTTGGTATTTTCGATGGGATCCCATTATAAATGCACCATTATAGAAAATAGTGTCGCAAATACTTTTATAGAGTTTATTAAAAGACCTCTTTGTGACAAGACCATCGCAAATATTAGTTGTGACGGGCCCGTCTTAAATAGTTATTTGCAATAGAAAAATATACCCGTCAAAAAAACATAAAAAAATATTTTTTGCGATGGAAAAATATACACGTTGCAAAAACATTAAAAAATAGTAAATAAATAATATTAATAAAATAATATTTATAAAATAATTTAAATAAAATAATAATAACAATAATAATAATACTAAAAAATAGTATTATTATAATATTATTATTATTATTATTAAAATAATAATAAAAATCACAACATTCATAAAAAATAAAAAATAATAACAATAATAAATAATTTTAATTTTAATAAAATAATAAATAACTAAATAATAAAAATAACTTATAAAGTAATACAATTTTAAAAAATTAAATAAATAACAAAATAATAAAAAACAAAATATTCGAAATAATATAAAAAATCCACTAAACCATGAGTCAGACATCGCATGTACGTCATTATCAACTGGTGTTGTTGCTCTAGTAATTGATGCACCTTCTCCTCCTACTATTGTTGTTGTTGTTATCGACACATCACAATCTTCCATCCCTAGTATATACCGGTAGCAACGTGCATCATATTGAAGTGTGGTTGATTCTTGCATGTCCCAAAGTCTCAAAAAGTTCATATGTGCTAATGTAACCATGATAACATTGTTATTCTATGTCGAACTGTCAACTCTAAATATTTACTCAATTTTATTAAATTATAATTTTTCTCTATTGTTGAAATTCAAAGTGTAGAATAAGCTCATGTTCTCAATATATCATGAGAATTCACCACAATGGAAACAAGACCCTCTTTTACTCTCTTATCCTTCAAAAATTGTAAAGATTTTCGGTTAACAACATCAAATTGATATGTAGTGTTGGCAGCTTGATAAAGAAAAAAATGAATTTGGAAAATGTGGTTACATTAGTAGAAAGAATCATTTTATATATTTTGTGACACTTTGTAGACAGTTGAAAACAAAACATGAACTCCCCAAAGATATGTGGAAAAAAGTAATTAGGAATTAGAAAAAAAATTATAAGGAAATTAACTTACAAATAGTAGATAAAATGATAACAAAATTAATTGAATTAGTAGTAGAAATTCACCTTTTCCTGATGGTTGTATGCATTTTTGACGCATTTCTTAATTACGACTATTTATTATTATTTATTATTATTTATTATTATTTATTACAAATTATTATTACTACTATTTATTACTGTTTATGACCAATTATTACTCATTACGATTGATTATTCTTGATTATTACTAATTATCACTAATTATTTTTAATTAATACTAATTATTCATAATTATTCCAAATTGTAACAAATTATTACTAATTAATCCTAATTATTCCCAATTATTACTAATTAATTCTAATTATCCTTAATTATTAATAATTAATCCAAATTGTTACCAATTAATCATAATTATTACGAATTAATCCTAATTTTTACTAATTATTACTAATTAAATCATAATTATTACTAATTAATTCTCATTATTAATAATTTTTATTAATTAATTCTAATTATTACTAATTATTAATAATTAATAATAATTATTACTAATTATTTCTAATTATTACTAATTAATTCTAATTATTACCAATTATTACTAATTAATTCTAATTATTACTAATTAATCATAATTATTACTAATTAATCCAAATTATTACGAATTATTCCTATTTATTACAAATTATGACTAATTATTCCTAATTATTCTTATTTTTTACAAACTATTCCTAATTTTTACTAATTATTCTTCATTATTACTAATTATTATTAATTATTCCAAAATATTACTAATTAATAATAATTAATAATAATTAACACCATTTAATACTAATTAATCCAAATTAAAACTAATTAATCCTAATTAATCCTAATTAATCCTAAATATTACAAATTATTACTAAGTGTTACTAATTAATCCTAATTATTACTAATTATTACAAATAATTTCAATTTATTACTAATTAGCTCTATTTATTACTAATTAGGACTAATTATTCCTAATTATTACTATTTAATCATAATTAATCTTAATTGTTCCAAATTATTAATAATTAATCATAATTATTACTAATTATTAATAATTAATCTTAATTATCCCTAATTATTACTTATTAATCCTAATTTTTTCTAATTATTACTAATTAAATCCTAATTATTACTAACTAGATGTAATTATTACCAATTAATTCTAATTATTACTAATTATTACTAATTATTACTAATTATTACTAATTAATTCTAATTATTTCTAATTATTACTAATTATTACTAATTAATTCTAATAATTAATATTTATAACTAATTATTACTAATTAATCATAATTATTACTAATTGTTAATAATTAATTTTGATTATTACAAATTAATTCTAATTATTACTCTCTATTACTAATTATAACTAATTAATCCTAATTATTACTAATTATTACTTATTAATTCTAAATTTATTTCTAATTATTCCTAATTAATTCTGATTATTCATATTTATTACTAATTATTACTACTTATTACTAATTATTCCTTATTATTACAAATTAAAATTAATTTTTACCAATTATTACTAATTATTAATAATTAATACTAATTATTCCTATTATTACTAATTAATCATATTTATTAGTAATTATTTCTGATTATTACTAATTATTCCTATTTATTACTAATTATTCCAATTTATTACAAATTATTATTAATTATTACTAATTATTAATAATTATTACCATTTATTTTTAATTATTACTAATTATTGATATTTATTACTAATTGATCATATTTATTACTAATTATTTCTAATTATTACAATTTATTACTATTTATTACTATTAATATCTATTTATTACTAATTATTAATAATTATTACCAATTATTGTTATTTATTACTTTTTATTACTGATTAGTCATATTTACTACTAATTTTTTTTAATTATAACTATTTATTACTATTTATAAATATTTATTTCAATTTACTACTTATTAATGATAATTTTTACTAATTATCGCTAATTATCATTAAATATTACTAATTATGACTAATTATTAATAATTTTTAATAATTCTTCTAATTAATACTACCGACTACTAATTAATAATAATTAATATTAATATTAATCAATACTAATTAATACTAATCACGCGTAATTCTTTTTAAAAAATAATAATTCAAAATAAACCGAATTAATTCTAATTTAATTTAATTACAGCTAATAAACAATAAATATAACTAATATAAAATAAGAAGAATTAATAAAAAAATTAAAGAAAAAGATAAATACTGTAAAACTGAATCTTTCGGAGGATATAAGCCACGAATATTGCTCTGATTTTGAACTTTAAATTTTGAAAAATTTGAGAGAAAAAATGTAAGTAGAGAGGGAGAGAGAGGTGGAGAGAGGAGTGGAATGTGAGAAAAACAGATGGGGGTATATATAGGTTAGAATATTTTCGATGGGTTCCCGTCGCAAATGCTCTGCCCACTATTAATTAAGCGCGGTGGTTTAAAGGGTATTTGCAACGGGTCCCATCGCAAAAACCAACATGCCGACATAGTATTTGTTGCAGGCTAGATCTCCCATTGCAAATACTAAAAAACGTCATCAGGTATTTGCGGTGGGTATTAAAACATGTCATAAATACCCTTCTCGCAGTTTGATGTGTAACTCGCGCCCAACCTTTAGCGACGGGGACCATCTCCCCGTCGCAAATTTCTGCTTATTTGTGACGGGGATCGTGTTCTGTTGCAAAGTACCTTTCAACAGACTATTTGCGACAGGACTCCTCCTTGTCGCGAATAGCCTGTCGCAAATACCCATTTTTTTCATAGTGTTTGATGGTATAAAACAAATAATCCTATTATAGTTGTTCATGATTCCAAATAATATCTGTATCAAAAATAAGAATATAAATTTTTGACCATGATGCAACACTCTATGATCTTAAACAACTTATGAAAGAAGTCTGCTACCCTTATGCAGTGGAGGGAATTATTTGATGTAGCATACTGTGTAGCTCTATTACCATTACATGGCTCTTTAAATGATCCCAGAACCATTATGTTGCACTAAATTACCCTAAAGTTGCTAAGGGGTTGTGGCATTACATTTACACAGCCCTAAAAGTGTTTTTATTAGCTTTATACAACCTCTGTATTACCATTTTATTGCCTATGTAGTGTGTCCTCTACCTGTACACAATGGTATGAGTACCTTAACACAACTCCTTTGAATGAAATGGTTCCTTGATATAGTGACTTTGACACATTACATGAGCTTCTTATGGCTACAGGGATGATCTTTATTCCTTGGAGGAAGTCTTATATTGTAGGGTGTATTGAAGTCATATAAAGTTCCAACACCAAATTCATATGATGGAACTGTGTAAAGTCATACTATAGTGGATTCAAAGTATTATGATATGTAAGCCTTATGATCTAGGATAGATAAATTCAGATCATGTCATTCTGAAATCTTATGATATAATTCATACGATCTTGCTTTTAATAAATTCTAGCCAACCAGCATATCATAAAAATCAAAAATTAAGTGTAGGCATGTTTCAATTCATTTCAAAAATGACTTAAATAATGAAATTAAAAATTAAAAATCCTTAAAATAATTTATTTTCATAAATAATAATCAAGTTATGGATTTTCAATAAATTCTACAAAATCCATAAATAAAGTAAAACACTAATATTAATTAAATTTATCAAATTAATTCCATATTACATAAAAGTAAAAAATGAATTAATTATCGAGGTTCTAGATCAGTTAGGGGTTAATATCCAATGAAACATAGATAAAAAATGGAAATATTAGCTCTCATAACTCTCCCACACTTACAATATTCCACTGTTGGGAAATATGAATAATTCAACCAATTAAAAATAAAGTACAGCCTATGTTCAAATATACACATTTTAAATGAAATAATGTAAAGAGTTGTCCACTGATAAAACTTCCACGCCTCCTATATGTATTAATCCTACTATTTCACTTCCATCTAAATCAATTTTAGAGTTATAAGAGTGAATCAAATTTTATTTTAATGGAATTAAAATTTTAAGAGGGTCCACTTTCAATAATAACTCTCCCCTCAGTTTATTATACCTAAGATCCATTTTCCACTTCCTTGATAAACCTCAAAATATGATCTTATATATAAATTACCCCCTTCTTCTGTTTTTCAATATTCCTTTACCCTTATTCAATTCATTTTATATAATTTTTCACTTATGGAATTTTTCCCATCCATATATCTATAATGTACATATTAAATTTAAAAAGGGATTTTAATACTAACACGTCATGTGCCTAATTTTGTTCTAATTTAATTATGGGATCCTAATTACCCATTTTAATCCAGTTTTAAATGACTTATATTATTGTCTATTTATTTTGATCCCTAAGGTGTGATTTTAAAAAAAATTCTAAGTTATCTAGTTTCAAGTTCAAAACTATTTATTATTCAGGGTATAATTTAAATTTCACTGTAACATTCTCAATAACACTCCTCTTTTTATTTCTAAAATAATATTTCAAAGAAGTGGACTCATATTCAGTAATAAATAATATAAATTTAACAAATTTAAAAACTAGTGATTCAATAAAACTATCATGAAATCATCACTATGCATGATGATATTTAATTCTCAATTTTTTTAACCAAAAAACATAGTAAAAAGAAACAAAATCAACGAAAAATAGTAAGAATATTTTTATTTACATATTCTGAAAAAATAACATTCTAAACTTGTCTAAAATATGTTTAACCCCCCCACCCCACCACCACCACACACATTTTTTATTCATCACTACAACCTTTAAATATCATATAAAATCAAAAAATAGATTACAAGTGATTAAAGAATGTGTAAAAATGAGATAAAAACCTATTTTTCAATATGTTTTAGTTAATCTCACACATGGATGCACTATATATATCCTTAAAATATCCACCTAGGGTTCTTTCCACTTCGGGAAACTTATAAAAAGCACCATAATATTTATAAATTTTATTGAAAATTTAATAAAATTCAAATAAAAGGAAGGAAAGGAAAGATTCTCAGGGGTTTACCCCTAATAGGGGTTGTTGTTTTTACTTTATAATGCTAGAAAACTTTTGTATTATCCACAATCTATTAGTAGGTGTAGTTTTTGTGATTCAAAACACCACATCTGTATTCCTCTATAGATTATCTGTTTCACTTCTACGTAGACGTCCCCTTTTATTGATTGATTCAAGTCCACCGATTGATTAATGTTATGTATATCATAAAATATGGGTGTAATGATGATGTTTGGGTCTTCCTCAACAGAATTTCTTATATTATCCTCTTCTAATAGATGATCTACTGATTTGTTTTGTTATACTCAACCAGTGGAGAATTAGTGAATAAATCAAACTGCAAAAAATTAAAATATGTCGAGTTAAAATCAAAATTCTCCACCTCATATGTAGTATATTGATCTTTTTTTCTTCATTGAGACCACTATAAAATCCCCATATACTTTTCCCCCTCTATATATTCTTCTTGGTGTTCTTGAGTGGGATCTTTTTTGAGTACCTCAACAAATAACTCCACCTTTTCTAATTCTTTTACTTTATCTAGTTCTCTTAAGGAAACTTCTCCCAACTTTTCCAAGGAAGACTTTGACATATTATTAATATAATCCTTATTCAACTCTTCTTCATTCATTGTCATCTTTTGAAAACCCATTGAGTATTTGAAAACTACTTCTATGAGTTTCTTACCATCAAATTTATTTTCAGTAGGTTTTTCATCCTAAAAGTACTTCTATGTACAATATCCTCCTTCAATATCTATAGGTAAATGAATTGGTTCTTTCTTGTTATCTTCAATAACCTCTTAATCTTATGTAATGGAAATAATAAATGGTCTGAAAAAGTACTGTTGAAACTCATGAAATCCAAATTAATTTCATAATCGAAAAATCTAAATGAAATGTATATAAAGTAAATAAATCCCTATAATTTATTTCAACTCCATGCTCTCTTGGTTTATAAAACACTCATATAATATCAATTGCGATTATTGTTTCATGTGGGTCCTAGATTCTATCATAAAAAAATCCTTCAACTTGTCTTTCTCATCATCCAAGACACTAAAGATTTGAGCTGAATTTTTAAAATTAAAACTACGGACATTAACTAATATTACATCTTGCAAAAACATTTGAATGAAATGATTTGGATTCTTTGATGTATACCTAGTTGGTTTTATTATTCAATTCATCCTATAGGTTAAATTCCTCTTTAAATTCATCTTGAATGGATAGGGTTTTAGTGGACATTCCAACTTTTCATTAAAATATGGCCCATCCTTTTCCTATTTTCCTTTATCCTATAAGTATTGTAGGAAAGGAGATAAATCAAAGGTAAAAACATAAGGGTAATTTTATTTTAATTCAATTCCAATAAGTAAATAATAAAATTAGTTCAATAAAAAAATTCCCCATCAAAGGAATCAATAACTATCTCTTTTTCAAAGTGTAAGGCTTATACATAGTTGTTTTTAAGAGTAAACAATTTCGGGGTTTCTTATTAAATATCATCATCTACATTTTCTATTTTGTAGATGAGATTTTCATATTCTAATTAATATTATTCTTTATAGATATTGGATTCCATTTTTTCCTCCTTTTCTTGTTCTTGTTAAATAGAAGTTTGAAATCTATATGTGACTTGATCAAGTAGGGCCTTTAGTCTATCTATTCAAAGTGTTTACTTCTCCTTCTCTTCTTATACATGGGAAATTATAACTTGAGTATAATATATTAGTGTTATATATTTAACAATTATTTAATGATTTTACTAGGTAATTACTTGTGTTAGAGATTTATTTTTAATATTCATTTTGATTATGATGATTTTTGTTAAAGAACAACGGAAAAAAATAAAAGAAAAAAAAGAAAAAAGAAAAAAATTAATAAAAATAATCTAAATAGAAAATTATAATTAAAAATGTGCATGATGAAGTCATACGAT
The DNA here is from genome assembly GCA_963277665.1 of Viscum album. Classification (NCBI taxonomy): domain Eukaryota; kingdom Viridiplantae; phylum Streptophyta; class Magnoliopsida; order Santalales; family Viscaceae; genus Viscum; species Viscum album. The sequence goes on along the minus strand of OY728143.1, from coordinate 912,183,068 downwards.
AGTGGAATATAAGTCTTATGGTTTTAAAATATCAATACTAGGGATAGATAAATTCATATGATGTCCGGATGAAGTCTTACAGTGGAATTCATAATATTCTACCTTTGTTAATTTCCAACGAACCAACAAATCATGAATATCGCAGTTTAAGTGTATCTTTAATCCAATTTATTCCTAAAAAGATTTAAACAATAAAATTTCTATTTAAAAATCTATTAAATTATTTAATTAAAAAATAGAATCAATTTATGGATATTCAATAAATCCCAAGTAATAAATAAATTAAGTAAAAACCAATATTAATTCTATCACAAACCAACCCAGGTTGAACCTGAACTGATCACCCTATTCGACCTGTAACAAGGCCTGAGAGGCATTCCCAATCCAACCAGGTTGATAATAAGTTCAAAGGGAATCATTGAGAATCCAAGGGAATGATTTTTACCAAAATAAATAAAGTAAATTAGAAGAAATAAATAGAGCATCCCAAAAAAAAAACAAATTGAACATCTTTTAAATATAAATAGACAACACAAAAAATTGAATGTCAAAACCCAAACTGACCCTGATGACCCCTAAGTCTCTATGTCACCCTAAAGGTCAGTATTCGATCAAGAAACCCAATATCGCACATGATGATTGAAACCAAGATGGAGCCTGCACCATATGACATAAAAATTAGAATAAACTATACGTGTGAGTATTAAAACACAATATGAATTCCCAAACAATCTATTCCCAAATTAACTTTCTTTATATATAAGAAAAATCAAATACAAGTTTGAAATACAATATATAAAACATAATTTTTCCATACATTACCACATTAATGAAAAGCATGGTATGTTTCCCATTTTCATTTAAAAGTAGGTTCTTTTCCAACAAGAGAAAAAGTATCATTTTAAATGAGAATAATGAATTTTTTACATTAAAAGGGTGGAAGGAATTTTAAAACGTTTTCAAAACATTTTTTCATAACCATTTTCAAACTAATGAACGATATTTAGCAAATAATAACACCATATATGAAAGAAAGGCAATGCTTGTATATAAAGTGAAATAGAATATAGCACGCATGAGTATCCAACCAACAATCATCTCAATCATCTTCCACAGATAACCAAATGTAAAAGAATATATGAGAAACCTAGTATCTTAGTGGATAATCTATAACATAATAAACACCTGCCTCATTTGTAGGCATGCCTCAACCGATCACATCAATTTCAGCCACATTCTCATTTCTCACCCTACCTGGCCTAACTAAGAGGAACAATCCAAAGGTAGATAAATGTCCATACTAAGGTCCACTAGCCAAAGAGAAATCCTAATATAGTGTAGCAACTATTCCCTGAAAATCCACTAGATATAATAGGTTACCATGTAAATTATAATATGGGGTGATCCAATCATAACCAAACAATCAATCATATATATATATATATCACACACAAAAATATCCCCAAACAACCACAAGGAATAATCGATTTCCTTTCAAAAAATAGATCAAAAAGGAGTCCAACACGAAGGACCTCCCATCCCATTCAACATAAGCAAGTCCAAAAGATCATCCAAGGATACTTTTCAAGAGAACCAATTGTATAAAGGCTTCAAATGGGCCTCAAACACTCTTTCATAAACAACCCATTTATATAAGAAATAAAACACTTCATTTACAATATAAAACCACATTAACAGTTCATTTTAGGATCCAAAAACAGAATTTAAAATGACAAATAAATTTATAAGGAAAAAATGTGCCTTAAAAATCATAAATCACTTACAAAATACAATTAATCATTTTATCAAACACTTTTCATGAATATCACAACAACAAAATCCATGTACTTCAAAAACAAGAAGGAAAACACCTCATTTTATATAAATAAATTTTTCTAAAAACATACTTCACTAATTAACATACAATGGATGTTTAAAAATAAATAAATCAATGTATTCATAAATTTAAAGGAAACATGCAAAGGGAAAAAACCTCAACCCACAATCACTTCAGCAATGCCCAGTCAAAATAATATCTCAAGGGTGATAAGAAGAAAGAACATCCAATAGAAACCCGAGGAAAAAAACCCATTATAAACAAAAATATACATGAACCATATATCCACAAAACCAAGGATGAAGAATAACTAAAGAGAAAATGGAAAAGGAGGGATAGGAAGAAGAGGGGATGAGATTACCATGAATATTAATTCAAAAACTTAACGAAATTACATGTATCTAAACTTGGGAGAGAAGAGTATGATTGGAGAAGGAGGGAGGAGCACACCCTGGGTCCCATAATCCAAGAGAGGGAGGGAGGGATTTTGGGTTAAAAATGTGATGGGGTAGAAAATTAAATTCACATTTTTTAGACACATGGTCATTGTGCATGGTTAGTCCACATGGTTTCCTAAACTACATGCCAACTGTACACCCCATAATCGACAAACTAGGCAACAAAATAGTTTGGATGCATTGTTTTGTAAACCATCTTCCAACCAAACAACATGGTTCTGTCAAAATTTTTTATCCATATAAATTCCTTCTACACAGTCTACCTAACTGTTCTTGGTGTGTGCACCCAAAACTACAGACATGCATAGGCTCACACGATTTCTCCTTGGAGCCACATGATTCGGATCATAACATGCTGAATACATGAAATAAAAACCATGCCATAATAAAATTAACTAAAAATATACTCAACATAATGAGGCCACACATTTACCACTAAACTAGGATCCTAAACCATATAACTGGATAAAAATAGCCCAAAACTCAAAATTTAAATCTTGAACACCTGAAACTCAAAAAGGATACCTAGAAAAATAATAAAATTTGAAATAAAAAAAAAGAAAATGAAAACCATGGTTTGAAAATTATACACACCATTACAATTTTTTCCACCATAAATCCACAATATCTCTAGTTGGTTGATCAAAGGAAAATATTCCCACAATCTCATAACCCAACCACTCAATCCAAGAACACCTCAACCACCACCAAAACAGAACTCACACATCTTACCTAAAATGATGATTTTTGTACAACCCATTACTCATGTGATGATAGAATACCTTATACTTGAATCCAAGAACCTTCCCATGATCAAACCCACCAGTCCTACACCAAGGTTCCAACAGTCACCAAGTATAGTAGAAAGTAATAATGGAATAAACAGAAATAGAGACCCACTTGATTCAACACGATAGGTCCTAATTGAAGCCCCCATCCATTTTAGAATTCCATCTAGATGAACAAACAATAAAACCCACCAAACATAGAAATTATATACCAAAACAACCACACACCAACCTATGAACGAACCATGAGACATGGACTTTCTTCGCTACAATAATAAAAAATAGACAGACAATGAGACCCACCTCCACCCGAAAATGAAAAAATTTATAATTTAAAAAATACATGATTCCATTTAAAATAGAAATTCCAAAATTATACATAATATCCATTATCACTTAAAGAAAAATAAAATGTTGAAAAACACCACCACTATGACAGAAGAACCACCCAAACTGAGAGGGTCCTCAAACTAAACCCAAACCATCATCTTACTCCTTCAAATGGGATGGGGTGTCTTATAAAGGGGTGGATCTGACTCCACCCCAATTCCTAAAAACACCTCAATATAATCTTTGCATGTGACCTAGGAGTCCACATATATGGCATTTCTTTAGATCATTTACACATGGTGGCTTTTTATAACCCGGCTTTCCACACTGATGACACAACAGGATCCTACGCCCAAAACAATTGATGAGATATCTAAAGGCCTCTTGATTTTGTGACCCACACCAATAGATTTAGATTGTTTTTTCAATTCCTTACTGGACTTCCTATAACCACATCCATATACTATAGGAATATTTTCCACCTCGAGCACTCCTACTAATACAGCCTCAACCCGAACAGCTTTCCTCACCACATCGGAAAAATAAGTCAGACAAAACACTGAAACCCTCACCTGTAGTTTAGGATGATTCCCATTCAAAAAACTTCTATCCTTCAGAGAATCTTCCTTGGCTAACTTATAAAGATAAGAAACTAGATCCATGAAACAATGGATGAAATCCAACACCAACGCATCACCTTACTGAAGGAAACATATCTCCATATCCTTCCTCACCTTCACATCCATAGAGAAATATTTCCTAATTAAAGAAAACTTTAATATTTCCCATTAAAGGCCTTCATGAGTCTTAGTCCTCCTGACCAACTTCCACCATTTCTATCTTGGACATTTAATCATAAATATTGAGAACTTCACCTTTAGAGACTCAATAAACTCATGGAAATCGAAGATTCTTTCAATTTTCTACATCCACTATTCCACTTAAAAATGATACTCTTGAAGATAAAATAGATTAGGCTTAAACTAATAAAACATAGGGAGTAAATACTTTGTTTGATCAAATAGAGGGACTTCTAAGGGTGAACCACTCATAGCTTCACCGTGAATATCCATCGAATCTTTGGTGGGGGGTAAACTATATAATATGGAAATGAAGAAATAAATCAAAACCAATTCACCAATAAGAACTCAAACCTGAAACACCACTCAAACAACATTACCAAATCATAAGAAAACACACTTAATTTTTTAATGAAAAATTAACTTGAAAAGTTTCACCCTCTCCAATGGTATTCCCTTGGGCCTCATGCACATGTAATTTTATGTCACTCTGAGCACTCATCCTCACATTCCATCGATCATCCACTTACTCAAACGTATCTTTTCATGTGATCCCTCATAAGAATACCAATAGTAAAAAGAATAAATTTACCCTTTAAAAACAAAATGATCATCCATGTTTTAAAATTTCCCAATAATTTTTCAAAATCTTACAAACCACCATGTCAAAAACAATATTAGAACTCTACACTTCAATCCATTTTATTCTTCTCAAAAATACAATTCTCTGAATTCCATCAAAAACCCAATTTTACCCATTTCAAACATTCCCAAAAATTCAAAAGAAAAACTCATTCCATCAATAATCATCTGATCAAAACATTCTTCTCATTCAAAAAAGATTTAAAAACCCTTATAAAAATAAATCTAAAAACTAATTTTCCATCTTCCAAAACCCAAAACATTAACAATTAAAATCATGTTTTTCCACATTAAAAACAATGATTTTCAAAATAATATAAATTTCAAGGAGACCCCCAAAAACTCAAAGGGTAAACTAGTATTGATGGGAGACATTACCACATGGTTGGCAGCCATATGACAATCACACAACTATCATTGAAAATCATCCAGGACCATGTATTCGGCTTCACACAACTTTCTAGTCCCTACAGGATCATTGAAACCACTATTCTGATTGTCATTTCATTTCTCCAAACACCAAACAACACATAAGAACTAAATAAACTAAAAAAATCCTAGAATCTAATGGTAACCCAGTGTACATCATAGAATGTATTGTCCAGAAACTTCATCAATCCTACACCCCATGATCCTAAAATATTAATTTATCTACAATAAAATACCAAAAAAAAGGGAACTCTAAAAGCTAGGTCCTCTAAAGAACTTCAATTAATACCATTTTTTAATGAACCAGTCTAATTTAACCCTCAACCAGTCACCCAAGTCAGCCAACGACAAGGCCTGAGTGGCGTTCCTGATCCTCTCGGGCTAGTGACAAGTGGCAAGGGCCCCAACGACAAAAAAAAGGAATGATTTATCCTTAAAAAAATAAACTAAAGATGTTGAAATAAATATATTATACCAAAAATAAATACATTAACCAAACTAAACATATTTTATACATAAAAAATATAACAAACAGATCATCAAACCCCCAAAAAACCTAATAACCACTAAGGATCTATGTCACCCTGAGGGTCACTCTCTGATCTAGAAAACTAAAATCACTAATGGTGAATAAAACTTTGTTGGAACCTACAATAAATTCTAAAAACAAGAAAAAACTATATTCATGAGTATTAAAACTTATTAGGTGTTCCCGAATAATCTATCCTGAAATGAACTTCTTTTGAATAATAGAGTAATCAATTTTAGGTTTTAAATAAAATATATAAAACATAGGTTTTCCATACCTTCCCACATTAAATGAAAACACCGCTTATTGACCTTTTTCATTTAAAAACAGATTCTTTTACCAGAAGGGAAACAATATAATTTTAATGGATAATAATAATGTTTTTAATTAAAAAGGTTGGAAGGAAGAGTAAAACGTTCTCAAAATATTTTTTATAACCATTTTCAAACCAACACACCGCCTTTATAAAAGAAGTAAAACATAAAATAAAGAATAAGTATTGATCAAATATCAATGGAAATTGAATATAGCATGCATGAGTAACCAACCAACAATAAATATCAATGATCTGCCATAGATAACTATGTGTTGAATAACAAGGGAGAATCCTAGGAGCTGAGTGGATAATCTATAACATATTAATCATTTGACTCATCCTATAGGCATATCTCACCAAACAACATCAATTTCACTCACAGAATCAGTTCTTACCCTATTAGGCCTGACCAAGTGGCATTATCCCAAATTAAAGAAAGACCCATACTAAGGGCCACTAGCCATAGTGAAATAAAAATATTGTGTAGCAACAGTTCACTAAAAATATACTGGTTATGCATGGTTACCATGTCAAGACTAAAGTTGTATGATCAAATCATAAACAAAAAATCAATCATCCATATATACATATATGACACACACAAGCATCACACAAAATGATAACCCCAAACCACACTAAGGAATAATAAATTTTTATTCAAAAATTAGATAAAAAAGGAGTCCAATGGCAAGGAAGTCATATCCCATTCAACATAACCAAGGAAATAGGATTATCCAAAGAGATGTTTTAAGAGAACAAATTTTATAATGGTTCCAAATGGGCCTCCAACACTCAATGAGAAACCACCCATTTTCAAAAGAAATCAAACACATCATTTTCAATAAGAAACCACATTAAAAATCCATTTAAGGAGCCCAATCCACTATTTTAGAATCCACATACATTTACAATGCCCAAACCATGACTTAAATTCATATATCATATAAAAATATTAAATGGAATTTTATCAAACACATGGAATGCATGGCTTAGTAAAAAACTTTCATATACTTCATAAATAATAAGTCAAACACCTAATTTCACATCAACTTTTTTTTGTAAAAATAATACATCACTAATTAATATCCACTTGATATTTGAAAAAAAAATGTATTCATAAATTTGAAGGGAAAGTGAAAAGGGAACCTACCTCAAACCACAAGGTATTCAGAAAAGACTATTAGAAACAGCCTTTCAAGGGTTCTGAGAAGAAATAACATCCAATAGAGACCCTAAAAAGACAAAACCCCAATATAATCTAAAATAAACATGAAACCTAGATTCAAAAGACTAAATAATAATAATTACTCAAAATAAAATGGAATAAGTAAGAAGTAGAAGAAGATATGAGGAGATTACTTTGATAATTTCACCCAAAACAAGAAGAAAACACATGGATCTACTATTGGTATAGAATACGAGGCTTAAAAAAAGAGGGAGGAGTGCCCCCAGGGTCGCACAAGCCAAAATAAGGATATAGGTGGTCTTTGGGGTTAAAAATATAAAGGGTTAGTAAAGTAAATTCACATTTATAAGACACCTAGGCACTATGAATGGTTAGGATGCATAGTTTCCTAAATAATTCACCCATGTGACCCTTATTAGACACACTAGGAACCCACAAAATTTGGACACATGGTTTAGAAAACCATGAGTCAACAGTGTGACAAGGTTCTATCAAAATTGCAGAATCATACACACTCCTTTCGCATAGTTTTTCTAACCATTCTTAGTCTATGCACCCTTGAACAGATACATTCAAAGGATTGAAAATTTTATCCTTAGATCCACATGATTTGGATAAAACTATGCATAATATGTGAGACTCAAACCATGAATGAATAAAACTTACTAAATAGAGACTCTCTATTTGGAGGATGTATGGTTGCCCATAAATCCTGCACCTAAACTGTGAAACTAAATAAAACACCCCAAAACTCAAAATTTAAATTTGGAACACCTGAAACTCAAGAATGAAATCAATATAAAGAAGATAATATGAAAGAAAAATATGAAAATAAAAACTAGGGTGTGAAAAATTCCATAAATCAAATTAATTATAAATTTTGGAAAAAGTAAAAAATGAATTAATTACAGAGGTTATATAACTATTAGGGCTTAAAATCTAGAGAAACACAAATAAATAATTGGTAAATATTGGATTAAAAATGTAGATGTGGTGGTACCACTTTTATTTATTCGGGTACCATTTATTTATCATCCACTATGGCATTCATTTCATTCGATGGTTTCTAATTTAGTTTACATTAGAAGGCATCATTATGCTTATTATAATGATTGATATTTCCTCATGTATTGTTTATTATTATTATTATTTGGTATTTGGTATTTATTATTCTATTAAATTATTTATTTACTTTTCATTTCTATCCAATATAAGGAATATCTTGTCTGAATTTTCATGTGTGAATCCTTTGGTGCCATATTTTGATTTTCTAGTAAAATAATTCCCATTTTTTCATCTTTATGCCAGGGAATTTGTCTTTACCCCAATTGCATCAATAATTCCCCTCAATATATGAAACTAAATCGATCTGGTGGCTATATCAGAGGTGGATCATACAGGTTCATGAGAAAATGGTATCAAATCCTAGGTTCATGAGATTAATTAGGTTAAAAATTCATCCTTTCTATTTCGGGAGTCCTATAATATGAAGATAGAATCATCAAAGTTCAACTGTTTTTTCATGAGTGGGAACCTGATCACCACCACTTGGGATGGAAATTGAGTCACCTTGTCTTTAAGATGAATATTACTTGAATTTGAGGGAATATTCTTGAATTTCATTGATATTATGAGTCGTCGATTACATATTTATTTAGTTTCTATTGAAAGTTTGTGATTTTATTTTGAGAACCTCTATTATTGAATTGAAATTGGGAATAAATTAGTGAGTGAAAGGATATTATGTATGAATTGGAAAACCATATTTGTACTGTACAACTAGGTATGGGAGACTTCCAAAGGTACATCACGTGCTATGCACATGATTTTATTAATTGTGATTCCAAACCGTGTGTAGTTTAAAATTTTCATGATTTTTTTTATTTTGGGTTTCTCAAATAGTATGAATTTTTTTACTCTCCTTTTTTATTGATTTAATATTAGTTAATATAATTTATATGGAATATTAATATTATTTGGGTTATATTATCTTGAAATTTGAAATAAAACCCTTGGTAATTATATAAAAAATTGGTGGAATGTTTTACTTAAATGTCCCATATTTGTAAAAAATAATTGATTTTGGAAATCATTGTTTTCTTTTAAAATGAATTTAGTGTTAAACATTTCTAATGATTTATGTGGGACTATAAAGGTATATATTTTGGTATGTTTGAATATTTTTTGTTCTAAATATTCTTAAACCATATTTTTAAATATTTCAAAATGACGGATGATTGCATTATAAATGGAAAGGTTTGTCTAAGTGAAAAATTGAATAATGAATTTTCTTTTTAAAATGGTTTCTATAAAGCCTATTGATTTAAGTGGGGAATATTTTTGGTTATTTGAGATATAATTGTTGGTTAATAATTTATTTAATGATGATCTGATATTTAGGGGATTTTTAATGTATTTTTGGGGTTGTATTAATAATTTACATTCGAGTTTGTAGTGTTTAGATCCAATGAATGATTTCATTGTGCTTTATGTTTCTTGCTTGAAGATTTTTCCCCCACCAAGTAAAATAAAACCATATGGAAGATTTTTGGGTGAATTCACTTAATTATTCTCTTTGTTTGATCATGGATCATATTAGTTGGTTGATTCATTATCACCAAACATGGGTCCTAGCAGTCTTCATCTCCTGGATCAGTGTCTGGATTTCGTTAGAGAGTTCAAGGATTCGAATCCTCCTTACATCCTAGTGTAAACAAGTTCTCATATGGAAGGGAATTGGTTGTAGATTTTTTGGGGATTTCTTAATTGTAACACCCTGATATTTTATGATATGCTTCTATTTAAATATTTTTAATGCATTTTATTTCTTTATTTACATCCAACACTGAGTTTAAATAAACTATGATCTATTATTGAAATATTATTATTAAATGTGATTATTATAGCCTATCTGTTAGATTAGTGGCCATGAATATGACTAGTTAAATAATGAGAAATAATTTTTTACAAATGTATAATATTAATTCATTGGTCATCACTTTTTTAGAAATAAAAAAGTTAAATCATTTGAAAGAAAAAAAGATAAGTTTTTCTGAAAAACTTTTTTCATGTGCAAAAAGTGTTTTTATATTAATAAATTATATTATTATATCTTGAAAAATGATTTTAATGAAATGTGCATATAATATATTTAATAAAATATTTTAAGAAAAATTTAATTTTTTCACTAGGAAACTAATTATATCAAATTCAATTTTATTTTTAAAAATACATTTTTATTAAACCTGTTTATATTGTGTTTTTCGATATTATTTTAAAATTAATTTCAAAAAAATTTTAAAATTAATTTAATAAAATATATTTCATATTTTGAATCTTTATTTTACTATTTTTTAATGATAAAACTTTTATTTTTTCAATAATTAATATTAACTGTGATAAAAAGTTGTCACCTTGGTTAAGGTTAAAAAAAACTAGGAGTTAAAATAAATGATGAGATTTAAATTATCATTTAAACTTTACTAAATATGATTCATTAATGAGATTTTTACCTTAACTTATCATATATTGAAACCTTTTTACAATTGGTTCAACTTTAAATTTAATATGAATTTATTATATTTTAATGGTTTAAGTATTTATATGGTGGCCACCTTCCTCAATTATAAAAGGAGGTCCTCTCCCCATCACTCCTTCACACAATTTGAGATATCTAGCTCAGAAAATACCTACCCATATACCATTATAACTTCAGTTCCCATGTATTATAACTTCTTTTATTCCAAAAATATAAACCTTTGAATGGTTAAGGAGTAAGCCAATAGAGGTTTCCTAAATAAGAGGTAATTATCATTACCAATCAATTTTGAGTTTATTAATTCATTAACCTCATAAAAATATTATATAACCATATTAATATGATTAAATAAATATAATTCCCATTCTTAAATGTTTTTATTTCTATGTAAAATCCATTTTATACTTTCTTTACATCCTATGAGAAATGATAATGTCGTTTGTGCATATTTGTGTACTACTACCTTCATGAAGCGATGTGATTCATTTTTCATATCTGTCATACATAGATTATAAAATAGATGGTTTTAGTGAATTTATATATTATTAATTATATTATTATTATTTTTTATTGATATGTTGTTTTTAATCTTTATTTTATTCCATTAGTAAAAAAATTAAAACAATACTCACGTACGTATGAACTATCATCTCCACAATGTAATGTAATTCATTTTTCATCATCACATTATATGAATGGTTATATAACTATATATAATGATTAAATATGATATATATAACATTATATATATTCTAGGTATGATTAAACCATTATCAAGGTGGAATGGTTGGAATCTTTAAACGGAAACATGTATGGAAAACAAACTAGTTTTCACCTAAATGTTTATTTTAATGAAAATTGTTAATAGATGGAAAATTGGAAATTATAAATTAATGATATATTATAGGATAATAATGTATTTATTTATTTTATAGATTTATTATAACTCAAAATTTTTAATATTGGAACTTAAGTGAGTGTATGAAGGAATGTAGGACTTGAGGTAACAGTTTATGTTACAATATCATTTCTTTTCAGAATTATCTATTTTAAATTTCTATTGATGGAAATTATATGACACTAAAAATTAAAACCACATGTATTTTAATATAATCCATTTTTTTTTCAGGTTTTCCTTTCATTTTCCTCTCTTTTGAATATAAAAAAAGCTAGAATTTGTTTTAATGAAATGTCATCCTTATTTCCTCTTTGGTCAATGAATTTTGTCTTCCATATACATGTTATTAAAAATATTTTCAAGAATGATGTTTTATATCATAAAATTATTATTGAAATTAATTATTGGCCATATTTTACTTTATTATCTATTTTTTAAAATGAATATTATTTTTTTGACTAAGGTATTTTTTGACTTTTTACCAAAAGTGTAAAGAGAATCTGTGTTTTAATGTTTACCAAAAAAATAATTTTACCACTATCATGACCCTTATTTTATTTGAAGAAAAATGTACAAGTTTCTATACTTATTTTAAAATAAAATATTTTTATCAATGTTTTAGAATTTTTATTTTTAAAGATAGAAAAGGAAAATGATATTTTCCTATTATTTTAAAGAAATGTTCAAATGATATTTTAAATGTATTTGTTATCTATGTCAACATCCTTTGATGTTTCTTATGATTCACTGGGTTTATGGTATAATGATACCAACAAAGTTATTTGTTTATATGGTTTATGATTATAAGATAATTAAATGATTATGGTAGTCATTTTCTCATGGGATGGGTTTTGATGAATTGATTAAGGTTTTAATGATGTTTTGGAACACATTTCTGTAGTTATAATCATATGATGTTTTGGTCCCTTAAATCCCCCTATTTCACTGATTAATGATTGATATCTCAAGAGATAATATAGATTGTATTGAGGTGTGGACCTAGATTATTAATGGACTACTTCTACTAGGATAGTCATTGGAGTGAACCTTGACTAAGGAAATGATGGAATGGGTAGTGATCTCAATCCACCAAAGGGTTTTTTCCACTATAATAATATTGGTAGTGAGAATTAAATAATGAAAAGAATTTATATTCTTTTGATCGCATCACCCAATAAATTTTATATATTCTAATTATTCTTATATTCTCTAATGGATAATGATTGAATAATTATTATAACTCACTCTTATGACTCATGTCTTTTGAAATGATAAATACTTTTTCAATGAATGAAAATTTATGAGCTATAATTGATTTTTTTTAAATTAGTATATTATGATCAAGATCACATACCCTTATTATTATCTTATTCATACATATAATAATTTATTTAAATCTACCATGTCTAAAATTATTGATCATATAATCTCACACTTTCTTATTTTTTTCATTTTCCATAGGTTATAAAGAAAGTTATTAATTAAGAAATGTCTAATAAGGGTAATATGAGAGAATAATGTTTTGAGATATAATTTTTATCATTCTTGAAAAAGGTTTATTATGAATCTAAGCTCCACAAAAACTCAACCTTTATGGTTTTAGGGCATGTAATATTCTAAAATATATTGAATATTCATATAAAATGATGAAATATTTATATTTCTAATGCCCAGGTTGCCTTATATGGTATCATATAATGTTTTAGTTATTTTTTGAGATTAATATTAGAGAACATTAGTGAAAATCATATAGATAAATCTTTGTATATGATAAAATCAAAAAATATTTGTAAGGTAGTGCTTTTTTGGTTTTCTATAAATTAAATCATGTTTAGATACTGAGAATTATATATTGTTATGACATAGATACAAAAAGGTGTAAACAACCTAAAAATAATAGTTGAGTATCAACTTAATCTTCACTCGGTGCATAATGATTTAAATTTAGACTACGAACCTAGATAAACACTCCCATGGGTCAGGATTTGGTAAATTTAAATTCTCTTTATAAACTATAATGTTAGAATCAATGAAAACCTATGAACGATATAGTGATATGATATGAACATAAATTTTAATTGGTTTAAAGGAGGATTCAAAATTTATGATATCTAGGGAATTATTTTTATGATTATAAGATTTCTCACTCTAATTATTGTAGCTAGATTATTACACTATTTGTTTTTTGTTTTATTTAATGGATGGAACTAAGAGGAAACATGATAATCATAAATATGGTGAAAATGTAATGATCATTCTCTTGAGAAACCAAACTACTTCGAAGATGTAATGTAAAATATTTTTCCCATAATCATAAAAATATCTCAAGATATGAATCAAGCTGAGAATCAAAATGATTAAATAAGGGACTAATGCACTTTTGAGTCTTTAATGAGGAAAAATACACCTTCTTTTAGTGGTTCTTCTGATCCGCAATATTCTAAGTAACGGATCAGTACCACATAAAAGTTATTTTCCATTATATATTGATCATAGAATGAAAAATTAGTCCTAGAAGTATATCATTTGTAAGATGAAGAATATTAATGGTGGAATATTTTTATGAATATAAGGAAAGAGAAATAAATTGACTCCACAGAATGGTATGAGTTTAAAATGATATTTTATAGTATGTACTTCCCCCAATTTCCTCATAAAAAATGGAAATCAAATTCCTTGATGTTAATCAGAATAATGATGAATCAATTGGTACATATGAAGAAAATTTTACAAGACTTCTAAGGTATGATTCTAGTTTTATCGTCGACCCTAAAATAAAAATCAATTGATTCTTTAATGGCATAAAACCAAGTCTCTAAAAGGTAAAAACCATAAAATAATTTATTATCTATGAAGAAATCATTCAGTGTTCTCTAAATGGAATAAATGGAAAGTTGATATTACCACCATTCTCATGGTTTTTATAAGAAGGGAAAGATAATTTTTTAGGTAAATTATAATAATAAAACCCGTATAGTAATGAAAATATGTTAGAAGTGTGGAAAGAATCATGGAGAAAATTTTCTTAATATCAATGTTAAATGTTTAAATTATGGAAAATAATTTCATTAAGAATGTGAATGTTTAAGAGATATAAAGGCCAAAGACAATGAAATGAATGTAGATATATATCATATAAATACACCACCCACACCTCAATGATACAATTTTAATTGACAAGGATGTATGCCAACCAATACTCAAATCCAAGAGTTAATGATAATAGTTAGTGTAAATAACCTCTTAAGCCAAGAGATAAAGGTAAAGATCATGAGATAAAAACTATTGAAGTGGGTCACAAGAATAAGGTTTTGAAAGATACACTTTTTATTCAATATAGAACATAAAATGTATTATTTTATTTTGGTTTCAATATCTCTTTTATATCGTAAGAGTTTTATAATGGTATCATATCACCACCTCAAGGATTAGATGTTGAAATACCAATGAAAAATCAGAATAGTATAATGATCAAATTAAAGTATATAACTCCTCTTTAATATATGTTTTTGGGAATGTTCTTCGTGATAATATTTTTATTCTACCTATAGTTGAATTTTATGTTATTTTGGGAATTCATTACCTCTTACTATATATATCCCATATAAATTTTTTAATAAGGTAAGTCATGTTTTATATACCAAATCAACCAATGATTATTTATTATTTTCAGGATGAATACGAACTTACAATAGAAACTACTTACTTTATATGTTTATTATTACTTATTCATGAGGGTTATCGATCTAAAATGGTTGGGGAGAGACTCAATATTGAAGATACAGATATTCTAAAAATCATGACATATTTCTTAAAGAGCTTCCTAGTATTCACACAAATTATGAAGTTGAGTTTTCAATAGAAATCATATATAATTTTATTCATATTTCAAAGACGCCTTATAAAACATCAATGTTTGAGATACATTAATTAATGTAGAAACTCTTGGGGAGACTTGATAAGGGATTAATTCATATAAGTGCTTCACAATGGGGTGCATATGTTCGTTTTATTAAAAAGACAGATGGGTCAATTTATCTTTTTATTTATTATGAAGAACTTAATAATATTTATATCAAGTATAAGGATCATATAATTAATATTTATGATTTGTTTGATAAACTATATGGAGATAATGTCTTTTCAAATATTTACTTAGGATCTGGATATCATCAGTTAAAGGTAAAAAATGAGGGAATATCCTAGATAGCCTTCCATACGTGGTATGGACACTGTTAATTTATTGTGATTCAATTTGGACTTACCAATTCCCCTATTATCTACATGGATATATGGAATAGAGTATTTTTAGATTAAATTGGTTATTTTTTTGAATTCTATAGAGAAAATATTATTATATATTCCTATAGCAAGGAATGACATGAAGATTATTTTAGGATTGTATTGAATATCTTAAGGAATGTGAATCTATATGCCATTATATGTGAATTATTGTTACAAAGGGTATCATTATTGGGTTATTTAATTACGAATGAGGGGATCTCCGGGGATCCTTCAGAGATAGAAGTTATTGAACATTGGCCTAAACTGACCTCGGTGATAAATATACATAATTTCTCTAGTTTCCCTATATATTATTGAAACATTGTGAAAATTTTCTCATGGATATAAAATACACTAACTAAGTTGATATAGAAGGGTACCAATTTACTTTAGATAGATTAATGGATATAAAATTTCAATGAACTGAAGAAAATGAATGTCATTGAAATTATGTTCACATTACCCTATAGTGGAGAAGAGTTTGTTTCTCTATATTGATGCATCAAATATGGAATTGGGATGTGTTATCATTTATAATTACATGGTACTTTCTTATGACTCATGGTATTTTAAGGTTCATGAGAAAATGTTTGCAACTCAAAATTATAAAGTGATGGTGGTAATCATTTCATTGAATGTATAGAAGAATTATCTTTATAGTGAAAGGTGTGATATATATACCGACCATAAACACATGATGCATATATTAACATAGAAATATATGAAAATATACCAAATAATATGGTTAGAACTGATTAAATATTATGACTTCTCAATACAATACCACCCTAGGGAGGTGAATAAGGTGGCCGGTGCTCTAAGTCAAAAATAACATGTTTGTTTTTCTATAATGATGATTGAGATCCAATAATTATATATTTAAATAGAGTGGATATTAAAATCATATGGAAAGGAAAAAGTTCATATATTTCCAAGTTTAATTTTTAAAAATCTATTCATGTGAATATTAAATAGGCGATGAAGTTGATATGGAGATAAAAAAAGAATTTAAGGATTGTTTCTAAGATCGGTGATGATAGTGATGGAATAATAAGGTTATGAAATAGATTATGTGCCCCATAAATACTAAAATTAAATATGGATATTTTATTTGAAGCTCAAAGTTCATAATTATCTATTTATCCTATAATTATGAAGATGTATATAGATATTAAAGAGAATTTATGGTGGGGAAACATGAAGATAGATATGTCAGAGTATGTATCAAAGTGATTGTTTCCAGGAAGTTAAGGCTTAGAGATATAATTATAAGAAGATTTTACAACCATTAACCATACCTAATTGTAAATGGGAAAACATCTCCACGGATCTCATCATGGGAGTCCCAAAGATATATAAAGGTCATAATATTATTTGAGTTGTATTTTACCACCTTATGAAATCAGTATATTTCATTGTTGTTAGAGAATATTTATCTCTTAATCAACTTTTTATGTTATACATTAAGAATTGGTAAGGTTTCATGGGTTACCATTCTCAGTAATATTTGACCAATATCATTAGGTAACCAGAAATTTATGAAGAATCCTTTAGAAATATATGAATATGAAGTTGAGATTTGACACTACACATCATCCTCAAAAATATGTTCACATTGAGTAATATTAAAACCCTATAAGATATACTCTTATCCTTCTATTTTGATTTAAAATTATTTTTGATTCAACATATTCTTCTGGTCAAGTTTTCATTCAATAAAGTTTTTTACTCTATAATTTTAATGGCTCCTTATGAATCCATCTATCGAAAGAAGTGCGGGACTCCAACTTGTTGGGATAATGTTTGGTAATAAAATATATTTGAGCCTTATATAACTGAGGAAATGTAAATAAGGTTCTATCCATTTAGAAACACATCAATTTAATTCATAGATTAAAAAATAATGTTGATAATCATCAGAGGGATCTAAAGTTCAAAGTTAGTGATAAAGTGTCCCTACAGATACCTCCTTGGAATAAGGTTATAACATTAAGAAATAAATATTAGATAATATGTAGGTATATTAGTCCCTATGATATATTGGATCACATCAGGATGGTATCTTATCACTTAGTGCTTCCTCTGAACCTATCTAAAGTTTATGATGTGTTCCATGTATCTATTTTGAGAAAGTACATAGCAAATATATCACATTTACTAAAGTCAGAGGCCATACCATTAAATAATGATATTTTATATGAAGAAAAATCATTAAAAACCTTGTATAATAGGGATAAATTTGTATGGAATAATTCTACTCACCTGGTTAAGGTTCTTTATAGGAAACAAATAGAAGCTACATTGGAACCCAATGATGTGATGAGGCAGAGGTTACCTCAGTTGTTTGTATTGGAGTGATAGAATTTCACGGGAAATTTTCTTATAAGGGGGTATAAAGTATCACCCTAACATTTTATGATATATTTTTATATAAATAATTTAATATATTTTATATCTTATTTCACATGAAACACTGAGTTTAAACGAACGGTGATTTAATATTTAAATAGTATTATGAAATGTGAATGTTATCTCTAGTCATTAGAAAAGTGGGTATAAATAGTACTAAATAAATTATGAAAATTTAACTTTTAAACATGTATAAATTTAATTTATTGTTTATCAATTTTTAATAAATAAAAATACAAAATCATTTGAAATAAAAAATATAAATGTTTTTCTCAAAAAATATTTTAATTTGTACAAAGTTTTTTATCTAAATAATTTAAATTAACCATTATTGATGAATGATTTTAATGAAATATGTACATAATATATTAAATAAAAAAAATTAACAAAAATGAATTAGATTTTACTAGGAAGTTAATTGTATTAAATTTAATTTTATGTTTAAAAATGAATTTATCTAAAATCTATTTTTGTTGTGTTTTGCACGCTTATTTTAAAAAAATAATGAATATTTAAGAAATTGAATTTAATAAAATGGTTTTAATATTTTAATTTGTAATTAAAAAATTTAGTAATGATTCTACTTTCATTTTTTTGTCCTAATGAATAGTAACTTTGGTAAAAATTTATCACAATGGTTAAGGTTAAAAAGGGTTAATGAGGGGGTTAAACTAAAAGATAACATTTAAATTATAACTTAAACATGTATGAATTTTATTGATTTAAGATATTTAGAATTTAAATTATCTTATATGTTAATATTTTTATACTTGGATCCACTTTCACTAGAATATGACTTTATAATATTTTCATTTTTTAAGTATTTACATGTTTTCCACCCACCTCACTTATAAAAGAAGGTCATATCCCCCTAAATATTTCATGCCTTTTAATCCATATCACTCAGCCAATAATTACACAAATAAATTACTAAATTCCTTTCCCAATTTATAGATATTATTTTACATATTAAATACCATACTTTGATGGGATAATATGTAATTTAAAGGAGGTTTCATAAAGAAGAGTTAATTGCCTTCATCGATATATTTTGAGTCTATTTCTTCCTTAACCTCATAAAAATATTTAATAAATAGATTAAAATCATTAAATAAATACAATTAATGTGATTAAATTTTTTTATGTTGATGGCACAACCCTGTTTTAACTCCTTTAAAACCTATGATAAATAATAATGTTTTCCATATGTATATGTGGACCACCACCTCTACGAAGCAATGTGAATTGTTTTTGTAGTATGCCATCTATGGTGGGTCATGTGGATTTTTATAATGAATATGTATTATATTAATGATATTATTTTTATTTTATGATTATAAATTCTTATTTATATTTCCATCATTCTATTCGTTGGAGAATGAAAACATTACTCATGCGTACATACGAACTACAGTCTCCATGAAAATATTTAATTAATTTTTCACCACCATCTTATATGAAGGGTTATAAAATTGTATTAAATGAATAAATATGATAATTAAAACATGATTAATATTATTTATATAATAAAAACATGACCAATGTGTAAGGTTTGGAACCATCAAACCAAAACATGCATGGAGAACGAACCAATTTTCACCTAATGTTGATTTTAATGAACAATTGTTAATAAAAGGATAATTGGAAATTATGAAGGAATTATATATTATAAGATAAGTATTAAAATGTTTATATTATATATTTATAAATAATATAAATTTATTATTTAGGAATATATGAGTGTAAATAAATAAATTCATGAATTTTGGTGAGGGTTTATGTTACGATCTCATTTCTTTATTGGATTGTCTTTGTTAAATCTCAATTGGGGGAAATTATATAATCCTTAACCATTAAACCCCATAAATGTTATTCTACTTCATTTATTTCAAGTTATTTCATGTTTAACTTATATTTTACTCTCTTTTTAACCTAAAATAAATGATAAAATATTTTCGAGAAAGGTCGCCCTTATTTTCACTTTTGTTAAGGAATTTTTTCTTCTATGTTAATCTTCATTAAAAAAAATTTAAGAATGTTATTTTCTATGATATATGAATTATTTAATGTAATTATAAACTATATTTGATATTATTTAAAAAAATTAAAATTAATCTTATTATATTATTCTGAATGATGTACTTTTAGAATTTTCAAAAATAGTATGAAAGGAATATTTGTTGTAACATTGACTAAATGGAAAAAAATCCCATCATCTTGACCATTGTGTTATTTAACTATTCCTTTAATATTTTCCTTGGTTATTTTAAAATAAATTATTTTCCTAATATTCATTAAATATTTTTTTAAAGATTCCCAAGGAAAAGGATATTTTCCGCAGTATTCAAAAAATGATCAAATTATCTTTTAAAGGTATTTTTCATTTATGTCAATATCCTTGGATGGTTCTTATGATTCAAAGGGGATATTATCTAATGATAAAATCCATAGTTTTCTTTATATAGATTATATTTATATGGTTTTGAAATGTTAATAAAGCCTATGTGTTTTTAATGGGTTATGCTATGATGAATTGGTGAATGCTTGTATGGTCTTGTGAAACAAATATGTATAGTTTTCATTATATGATAGGTGGGGCCATTAACGTACTAAAATGAAATAGGTAATTATTAAAATATCATGAGATAGTATAGAAAGGAATAGGGAGTGAACCCAGTTTAGTAAAGGACTATGTCCACTACAATAGTCTTGGGAGTGAACCTTAACTAAGGAAATGATTGAATAGATAATGAACTAAATACACCATTAGAATATATTCACTATGATATACTTTGTAGATATTCTTTTCTAATGAAATTAATTTCCATGCATATGATTATGCCACAGAATTACAATTATGTGTTCTTATGGTTATGATATGCTCTCATGGATCATGATTGAATAATGATGACTCTTAACCCTTATGACTCATGTATTTTGAAATGATAATGATATATATCATGACTCATGATTTAAGATCTATGGTTTATTTAGATTAACTTTATAAGTTATGATCATGTTATATACCATTATGTATATCTTACACTTTTATATGACAATCAATTGATCTCTCATGTTTACCCTTACTAAGAATTTGATCTCACCCTTTACTATGTTTCTATTTTACCAAAGTTATGAATAATATTATTTAGTAGGTTATTTATGATAAAGGTATCGTGAGAGAAAAAAATTGTGGGATATATTGAAAATATCTCATGAAATAAGTTTATTATGTATCAATTATTCAAAGACAATAAACCTTCTTAGATATGGGACATGTATTATTATGAATTATATTGATTAATTATATACAATGATTATTTATTTATTTATTTCATTCTTAGTTAACCTCCTTCATCCTTAATGACCTGTTTGAGTCTCTTCAGCTCAATTTGTCTCCCTTCATACTAGAGAGTTAGAAGTGGTGGAAGTCCACTATTCAGAGTAAACCACAAAATAATTATTCATCATAAAGCTTCATAGAACTATTTATTCAATATTAATTACCTTAATCTATGAAAATATTGTATTTTATGGTGTTGTATTTCCTCTAGTAAGGTGATTGATCATTTTTGGAATATAAATGGTGTTTTAACAAGTTTAATTTATAACTTCTTGATATAGATATGGATGATTCCTTAAAGGATTGGTATTTTAAAATATGTATTAAATTGGATCTTCTATCATTAGTGTTATCCCAAGGAATTAAAACTTGTGAAGAAGTTGTGAAGAAAGATTTTTTTCGATTCTTTTCTGCCAGAACGCGCCTCATCGTGCTACATGCATGGGACGCTTCAGCTGGACGGGTCTCATTATTTCCCTTTATTCCAACTTTCCAAAGGCGGGTAGCATCTTTCATCTCTTGAGGGACGTTTTCTCCTTGATTGAAATGGGATGATGGTATTTTGATCTCTCTTTATTTGGATTCCACCTCATAATTTTTCACCTAGTCCCTGTCTCCCATAAATATTAAGACATTTTTCATGAAACTCTTCCTGGTGCCATATCATTTTTGTTGTCAATTAATTCTTCTTCTTCTATCATGACATTCCAAAGGGATCAACCTTCGGACAGGAGAGTAGTCACGTTGGGAATCACTGGCATGTTGGGACGTTGAAACACTGGTAAACATGGATTTTCCTTTCTCATAGGGCTTCTTGAGGGAGTTGAAGCCTAACGCATCCCACGTTGAATGTGGGGAATTGTATGATAGAGTCATGTCTCTAAGTATTTCCTTAGCTTCCCATGTTTAACATGGGGTATGCCGAAAGTTTAGTATATAACGAAGATGGATTGGACTGATTGAAACACTTATGAAAGCGGATCATATTGCGTACATCCATATGAGGGAGGACCTGGAATGTTTACTGGATGGTTGGATCAGAATTCCATATGAGGACATACCGTAGAGTGGTGTGTCCAAAAAATGGGAAGATGTCACACCTTGAAGGATGATTTGGGCACCACAAATGGCGGATTAGAGAAAGATGACGGGTCTCTACAAATGGGACACCAACGTTTACCAGTGGATGGGATTGGAACTCATTGAGGAATCACACATAGCTTGTGTAGAAGACATGGATCAAAACCCATGTATTTCGAGTGGGTGAGTCATGGGATCAAGGTGTACATAATGGAAAACAACCCGAATACATGTTGGGGCTTACACAGGATTAGCGGCCTAAGTGATACAAAGGGAAATGAGATGAAAAGGGCTTACACAGGGTTAGATACCCTTATATATGGCATGATTTCACCTGGATGTGGTGGCCCATGTAAAATCAGGACAGATATGGATGATGTTTTGAAGGATGAATGAATGGGTATGGAACCAAGAGCATGTGTAAAGGTGACGATATTGGGCTTAAACCTCAGAATGGTTTCCAATGTATCTCATTGGAAGGGAATAAAAGACCAGATAGTTCTATAATGGGGAGATGAGTCACCTGAGGATGAAACTTCTGAGAATGGATGTGTGGATGGGAAGATGAAATAAATGGAACCAATGGGTTAAGGCATGATCTTCCCGAGACACAAATACTCAAGGGAGAGACCAGGATGAAGAGTGGGTGATGGTCTTGAACCTCAGGGATTCTTTCTATGTATCTTGCTCAAAAAGGGAAAAGATCAATGTCCATGTAGTTCAGGAATGGGGCAAAGAATCGAGGTGTACACAAATGACAGAAACCTAAAGACATGATCGGGCTTACATGTGGTTAGAAGCCCGTAGCAATAGGGAAACTCTTGGTTGGAGGAGTATGTATTGTGTGTGGGACTTACGCACTGAGATGGACTAGGAATTGGTCTGACACCACTAAGGGGAAGACCAAGGATGTGGGTCCCAACAAATGGGACACTAAAGCTTATTGGAGTTTTGGGATGAACCTCTAGGAGGTTTCCTATATACCCTATTTTGGATATAGGGATCAAAACCCAAATAGTTAGAATGAATACAGTTTAAAATCATGTGGGATGAAAGGGGCATACCATTTAACATCATGTGGGATGATTGTGCACCAACATGATGTGGTCGAGACTGATGGGTGATGGGCTTGAACCTCAGGAAGGAATCCTATGTATCCTTGTGGTAGAGAACCAAAGTCCACTTAGTTTGGCAGATAGGGGATGGGGTTTACATTCTAAGGAGGCCCAAAGAGGATTCCAATGTCGATGCTTACTCTAAGTTCATGTGAGTCATACTCGTTGTGAGAAATAGGAGTCCGCAATAGACTTGATGGTGGCATCATGAAAAGTGCATCAACGAGGAGTAAAGTGGGGATTATGCATGGTTAGTGTCCCAAAGAGAAAAACATGGTCTTACATGTGATTAGATTCCTAGGGAAATGAAGATTGGGAATTACTCTAAGAAGGAATCCTGAGGAGAATATCCATACATATGAGGTGTATATGGTCATCATACATGGAGCACCCTATGATGTTGGGTCGGGGCTTATGTTGGGACGGCCTAAGGTGTGCATGGAGGCCAAAAATAGCAGGAAATAGAGAGAAGGAGGGAACTGGTGCTCATCCCCTCTCTAATCCTCTTGGACCAACCACACATGTGGTAATCACGATTTAATGTAATGTGTTAAGGATGTGGGGTTTCTTGTTAGTTTAACATCTTGCATCTCAGATGATGAGGACTAACTTCTCACCGGTAGGAATCACATAACTTTTACCAACCCATACTTGTAGAAGGTAAGGAAAAATAAATACCCAATATTGGAGTTTGTGGAGTGATCCATTGAGGGGTCCACATTAGCATGGCTATGTGAAGAATAAATATCTGTCAGTGTGCTTATGCGAAGAAATGTAGGGAAATGCAACATGAAGCACCACTCAGGGGACCTTGAAATCACTTCATAAAATCTTGAAGGGCCACATGGGAGAGGTGTTTGTAAATTAGGAGACCTTGAAAATAGTGGATTCACAAAGCTTTGGTGCTTCTTGAAGAGTATGGCCTTCACGAATCTCTGGTGCTTCGCAAAGAGAGGTTTTCAACAGAGAAGATATTTTCCATAGCAAAGGACTCTTTATTTGGATAGTGATTTACGAATTATTATTTCTTCGCGAAGGCTCAAGCACCCTGAAGGGCCTGTCTCATTTGAGAAAGAAATAGGCCTTCGTAAAGGGAATCCCCAACATAGGTAGGGGCCATGAAGAACACAAGGTGGCATGACACGTAGAGGCCAAGTACCTTTACTGATCCATTTTTCGACTACACGAATGTATTTGAAAATTGAGAGCATGCGTGGAAAAAGGGAGGAGTGACAGTGGTTTAAATGGGGGAGATAATTCTATTTATAGGTAACAAAGGATTATGTGGTCACAAAGCTCACTATAGACACAATTCGGGCATCGTGAAGAGGAGGTGACTCCATGAAGCCAAAGGGTCAGCATCAGACTTGGTCGGACTCACATAGGGTTCTTCAAAGTGATGGTTGTGGAGCTAGTCATGGAGAAATCGTGAGCTATGGAGAGGTAGGGATCTCTTAGACTCACGGGGGGTCTATTAAGTCTCATAGGGGATCACTGAGGCGGCCATCATGGAGCGGTTCATGGATAGAATGTGACACCATCAAGGCGTCTAGATTCATCAGACCCACAGAGGGTTTGTAAAGTCTCGCAAGGGATTTTTGAGGCAGCCATCGCAGAGTGGGCTATGGATAGATTGTGATTTCTCAAAGGCGTTGGGATTATTCATACTAACATAGGGTCCATCAGGGATTCCTTTGATCGCAGAGGTGATATGGGATGGAGAAGGTCTTTGCGAACCAGGAACTTTGGAATAGTTTTGATGGATTTTAAGGCCATTTTGGGTTTATATTTACTTTGAACCGACCATGAAATTATTCATACCTCAAGTGGAATGAATTTTTGTGCCAACAAATTTCTCCCCTCAGAATACGAGCTAAAGTAAAAGATGGTTGGATTCTAAGGGTATGTCACC
This sequence comes from Viscum album, assembly GCA_963277665.1. Classification (NCBI taxonomy): domain Eukaryota; kingdom Viridiplantae; phylum Streptophyta; class Magnoliopsida; order Santalales; family Viscaceae; genus Viscum; species Viscum album. The sequence continues at coordinate 912,157,174 of OY728143.1, read as the reverse complement.
AAAAATGAGATGGATCACAGAAAGGCAGATCATGAAGTTAGATCATAAAGATGGATCACAAATACGATTATGAATTGGAATCAGAAAGAGGTTCTAAAACAAGGGTGCTGTGAAGTGTAGGTGATGATCGTCATGAAGCTAAAGTGCATGTCACTGTAAATCCCAAGCCGATCATGCCTTTAAATTATTGAACATGGTTTTTTTCAGTACTTAGATCTCCGCAAAACATTGCATTGTTCCTCTATCTTCACAAAGAAATCCTCACCACGAACACAGCTACACAAAATGGGTTCTTTATTCTAGTGCTCCACGAATGATTTAGAGAATTGGAGCATCACGATCTGCTACTTCCTTTGTGACGCAAGATGAGATCAATACAGCTTTGTGTAGGACTGTCTCTTTACAAACTGTTTTCTCAAAAGGGCCTTTGTGACCATCTTCAAGACCTGACCAAAAAAAATCTATGTCTTAGGATGATGGATGCTCATGATATTGCTTGAGAGGTTCATTTCAACGTAACACGGAGGGAGACCTTGGAAAACAACATCCAAATAAATGGAATACATCCGGAGAACTTCTAATCACTAATCATTGATAGTGTCGGTGATAGAGGCATGGAAAAAATATTCCATGTGAATAATCTTTCTACTGTACAGGTTCATCATGAGGGACAACATATTCATCCTAGAGGAAAGCAGAGATGAACTAGATTACTGGTTTATACGCACACCAGAATAATATCAATTGTATAAGGATGCAAATGACCATGCTAGAAAGGATCATACTCCTTTCACAACATACTAACACCACAACCATGTCGACAACATTGATGGAAAGTAGATGGTGGCAGAGACATTCTTGCTGAAGTACATAACCATTATTAAGGTGAGGCACATGAATCCAGGTATGGGATGGATTAAAATTTGGGATCTATTCCAGGGAGGCAACTTCGCTGATTAGTGGGCATATGCCTATTGGGTGTGTTCTTCCTATGAAGAGTTTGAGACTGTGCTAAGGTGGGTAGGCCTATACGAATAATTCTAGGCTTCTAAATTTCTTGTTTCCCAACAGAAGTGGTTCATAACTGAACTTCTAAGCCAGTGGTTGCTGGATACCAACACATTCCACCTATACCACAAGGAGGTTAGTATCATCCTCTAGGGCCTTCATCAAATTCATGGAATCCTGATCCTGGCAGGGATGTATGATGAGTTTCATCCTTCCATGAATGTATGAGAGGATATAGAATAGATTCTGCCTATGGGGAAAGCATTACTATATTTAGTACCACGCATGAATGATGATAAGCATAACACCTGATATGTCCACTTTACTCAGTGGTTCGGCTAATTTCTAAACATCCCACCAGAGGAAGAGACACTACCAAAAAGTCCCCCCACATGCCCAAGATGAGCTCATCATGACAAATAGGGTTCATACTGGCAGATCATGGAGGATAGATAGTGGAATTTGTGGGGTTACAGTGTCAAAACTAAGCAGCATGCAATAGTCAAGATGGTCACATTCATCTTGGCATTGATTTGTGGGTGGATGCTACAGGTAATATATTCTCAGATGGGATTATTACTAATCTTGTTTTTTATAGCGGTGTGACTGCCTAGTGGAGAATGTGTCAACATGGGAATACTGGTGCTGGTCAAGTTATATCATTTACATCGCCACATCAATGAGGGAAAGATGTCATTGTGGGTATATGGGTCAATCCATTTTCTGTATATATGGATAGCAGCACATATGTGGGGTTATGAATATCTCAACCCCATCACTCCACCTTGGATACACTCCCGACCAGCAATTTTTTATATCGCAGGGAGCATCCCACTGAAATTAGAAACAGCAACCGTGTTGGGTAAGCTGGGGCGGGCATATGAATTCATCTTCCACCCATTTCCTTTACCAAATGGAGCATATAATAATGATGGAACATACACCACCATTAAAAAATCATACATATTTTCTTTCCGCAGTAGTGTGATAGTGGCGTGGGTAGATTGTGAACCCATATGACAGTCATGCACTCCACACCGCTTCGTGAGACAATTAATATGCATTCAAAGGCTGACCCAGAAGGTGTATATGAGGGTGAAGAATGAGAATCACCCATACACAATGAGTAATATATAGATAATGTTTATATTAGAGGATTGGAATATAAGGAATAAGTTTCCACCAACCACCACCACATTTAGATTTGTTCACAGATATGCATTAAGTTGGGAAGCTAGCAACCTAGGTGAGACACTGAAGCAACCAACTATCTGGGATAGGAAAGTATTGGTCCCCATAACTCAATGTTGGAGAGTATATATGGGGGGCCCTCGCGTGGGTGGTTCCAATGTGCATCATGGTGATGAGGTTGTAGTAGCTGGAGTAGCAGGCCACAAACCTAATATTATAGAAGGTGAAGAAAGGGAAGCACTAAGGCATAGATCAGCTTCCCTGACCGAAGGAACCCAAGAGAGAGGGTAATATTCAAGGGGATTATATGGGAGATCACCTCATTCCTCAGGTAATTAGGTACACCATGTAATGATTCCTTCTGATTCCATTTATCCAGAGGCCTGGAATGACTAGGAATTTTGCAAACATTACCTTTGTACTGACGACCTCTCAGCAAACATAAATAAGCATGGAATGGATCTTGGGGAATTCAGTCTTGTAAAGTTTGGATTCAATAATGATCCATCTAAGAAAAGAAAATTTTTATGGGAGCTTGAAATACTGATATACTCCAGGGGTACCCCACGATCATTGACAGATTGGGAGAGGGTGTTGTCGAAAAAAACATCCACCAAGTGGAGTCGACGGCTCAACTGGCAGAACAATTTCCCCTACCTGACAACTTGGATAGCTTTTGGGGAGATATGTTGGTGAGGAAGACATTTAGAATTGAGATGAGAAAGCATCTTCAAAGGGGGCCTCTCCGAAAGAAGGAGAAATAGTGGACTTAGAGGGGACTTCTCTGAGTAAGTCTTCCGCAACTCATGATGTAAGATCTTACTCATCTTCATTGTGTCATTTCCCTTATTACATTATTTTGGTCTCTCACCTGACACATATCTATTTAGGAGGATATTTATTAAATCACTTATGCTAATGATAATGAAGGCTTGAGTACAAGTGTGGATAACTGAACACCAGGACCCACAATCGGTGAGATGATAGTTGCACAGTCCAGTAGTGTTGGGGAAGCGATGGTGGTATCATTGGAACCTTTAGAGTCCAAAATCATATACAGAGGTCCATGAAAAGGCATCTCAGCAATTAAAGGACTAAGTCGGGATCATGTGGGGGAACAATGTAAGTCTCATTCTTCATATATATACTTATTTCCTGATTGATTAAATTGGCTATCATGAACTATACGCACAGTTTTCAGTATGGCATGCATGTTGCTGGTGAGAATGGCAGGAGGACTTGAGGATCCTTCATAGAGCTAATATTTTCATTATTATTCATTTTATTCAATTATTTAATCCCTAAAAATTAAAAAATGTGATCTGATTTCCATCACTTTATGATTTTTGGTGAGTTTTGAGATAAAATGTAAAAATTGGTTAATTTTGTAAATTTAATAGTTTTATTGACCTTTTTTATTTCAAGAATAAATTTTAAAATTTTGATCCAAATGGGGTGATTAGTTTTTTAGGTGTAATTGATTCTTTTTATCAATTTTTTTCTTCTGGTCCATGACCTAATTCAAAATATAATAACCCATAAAAATCAATCAAGTGGAAAAATTATTCTGGGCTGTAGAGTGGACCCTACCACATTAAATGGATCATATCATGAGATAAAAAACATCAAATGAGATGATTCTAGTTGGGTTAGAAAAATGACTTTCTATTTAATGTTCAAAATAAATTTAATGAATAAATAATCTCAATAATACATTATTTGGTCGAGTTAAATAAGAGTGTTTGGAATAGTAATTGGAAGCCACAAAAAATTATGTTAAATGATTCGGACATATCTACCTTTACGCCTATCCAAAATCATTCAAATGTTTTTGGTCGATATAAAATTTCATTACTCACATCCTTTAAGAAGATACCTTGGTGATTTTTGGTTGTATGGTAGGTATAATAGAAGAAAACTTCTAGAAGACATATTCTTGTGGAGAAAATGATTTGTTCATTTTTCTCTCTTTTATTATTCTTAGTTTTGTAATGAGTTTTTATTCTCCCTTATTCACAATTACACTTATCATGGTGGGTAAACTTCTATGTTATTTTGGAAAGAGAGGTTTTTCATTTTTTTAATTCTGGAGTTCTTTCACCTGATGTTTTAAGATCCTTTCCGCTCTTTCGTGAAATCAGTTTCAAATTTTTTATAATTGTTTTTTATCATGTACGATTGTATTTGATTTTAGATTCAGTTGTTTTTATTGTTTTTTTCAATGATCAATTTATACCTCCACTAGGATCTGTTCTATATACTATGAAATAGATTAGTTATTATTGGTGAATTAATTGGTGATCGTCGGTATGTGTGTGAGGAGTAGTGAACGTTCTTGATTGTTTGGGATAAATAAGACCCGATTGGAAATTGCCTAAGTAAATTGAGGGAATTTTCTATAAATCTACTACAAAAAGGAAGAAGATTAGACCAATATGATATTTTAGTAAGTTCTATTCTCACCATTATTATTTTACCAAGGGAGTTAGAAGAAGCGATTGTGTATTCTCACTTTTATCAACATTGCAGAAGAGAATTGGATGGTTTGAACTATTATAGAATTACAATTAGAAAACCAACCCTGACCTAATCACCCTTCTCATATAATAGTTTCAATCACTTGTTTTATCAATTTGTCCTAATTTTTTTAATAAATTGATTTCCTTTGATTATTTTCTTTCTTTTCTTTTCAAAATCAATCAATTTTCAAAAAAACAAACTCACATTTTTCTCTTATTTTAAGGTGGTAGCTTGATTATTGTGCACTCCTCTATGAAGACAACCTAATTTAATAATTATACTACATTTTAACTTAGTAAATAATTTTTTTCCCACCCCATTATAGGAACGTGTCAGAACTTGGATCTTATTCCAGGGAAGTAGTGCCAACATTTTTTTCTTATTTTGCATGACAAGAAGTATAAACCCTAACCCTTTCCCCATAGATCCTGAAATTGAAATAACCTTGTTGAATAAACTTAGAAACCTAAATTTTAAATCCAAATTTGAGGAAATGTATTGTGTAGACTCGTGTGAAACATCATGTGTTCACTCTGAGCCTATCATCAAGGATGAAAATCAAAACAAAAAACATAGAGACCTTTTTGCACCACAATTCCTTAATCAAAACAATCATCTTGTCATTCTAGTGTTACAAAATGATTTTGAGATGAAACATTATATGATTCCATTGCTCCCAAAATTCATTGTATTGGTAGGTAAAGACCCAAACAAACATATAAAATAGTTCACGCATGTCTTCTCTACTTTCAAACCCTTAGGAGTGGCTGAGGAACTGGTAAAGTAGAAGGTGTTCCCATTTTCATTGGAAAGAGATGCCAAAGAATGGTTGTATGGCTTATAACTAGGATATGTGAATGATTGGAATGGCTTGGTAAGATGATTCATTCAAGGATTATTTCCCACCTCCTGGATCACATCCATTATAAATGAAATCTATACCATCATACATGCATCTAGAGAAACTCTTTATGAGTAATGGGAAATATTTAAAAAGTTATGTTCTAGTTTCCCGCATCAAGAAATTGAGGAGCATCACATTATTTTCTTATTTTATCAAGGCTTACTATAAAATGGTAGAAACCTTATATATGCATCATCTAGAGGCACATTGATTGAAAAATCTCCAGAAGAAGCCAAGGGAATTATTGAGAAAATTTATCAATACTTACAACAATTTGTTACAAGAGGTACTGGCACAAGAGGTATTTATGAGGTAAGAACTTCTCACCCATCGCCATTATTAAAAACTAAGATTCAATAGATAACTATTTTGGTGAGACGGATGGCCTTGAATCAAGTGGGTGACCAACAATCACCGGCTAAGGTGTGTGGTTTATGCTCATCATCTAATCATTTCACTGACCAGTGTGCTAAAATACAAGGAATGGAAAGTTTCAAAAAAGCCATTCATCCAAGGATGTTTCAGAAAAATCAAGGATAGAGAGATCCTATCTAATACCAATATGGATTTCAAAATCATCAAAATCAAGCTAGATCCCATTACATAAATCAGTTCCAAAACCAACCCCCATTGTAGAATCAATTTCAGATCGCACCACCATTTCAAAAAAAGAAATTTTATAACCATCCTTCTTACCAACAAACACCCGCATTCAAAAGACCATATGATCATCTATCCACCAGTGCACAACCTCCAATTCAAAACCAACAGTAGAAATATGAGATTGATGGGATGAAAGACATCGTAACGGATTTTTCCAACAAGTTCGAAAGTCTCATGGACTTACTAAACAAAAACACAGAAAGGATCCCATCCCAAAAAATCCCAAACCTAAAAGAGAATTTCATTATAATAACAACAAGAAGAAGAAATGAACTCCCTCCACCAGCCATTATTGAGCCCGAAATAATACCACTTGAGATAAGGGAGAAGTATGTTTTAAATTTGGAAAATTCTTTTAAAATGCACCATGAAGAAGTGATAAAAGAGGAGGAGGAAATGGATATACCAAGGAAGAAGAGAAATGAAACACCATTTAAAAGGAAATAAAGGGACAGTAAATACTTACCCCTACCATTTCCATCAAGGATGATTTAATCAAAGATGTTTCAACAAGAAGCACATCAAAAAGAAATTTTGGACACCTTCCAAAAAGTAGAAATCAATATCCCCCTTCTTGAATCCCTAAAAAAATCCAAAGTATTCTAAAATTTTGAAGGATCCTTTCACCAATAAGAGGATACTTCAAGGGAATGAGAGGATCATCTTGGGAAGTAGTGTCTCTGCCCTTATCACACCACTGTTTCTATCCAAATGTCAATATACTAGTACATTTTCCATTCCATGAACCATTGGTTCTTTAAAGTTATCTAATGATTTGTGTGATTTGGGTGCTTCAATTAATGTATTTACTCACTCGGCATACACTTATTTACAGATAGGAGACCCAAAGCTCACAAGAGTAGTTGTCCATCTTGCAAAAAGATCCACAGTTTTCCTAGTATCAGTTCTAGAGGATGTCTTTGTGAAATTCAAAGATATCTTATTCCCAGCTATTTTCTATTTGATGAATATGGAATTTGATAGGATCCCATCACACTCACCCATAATTTTGGGGAGAAATTTCATAAAGATGGCCAAAACCAACATCAATGTCCATGAAGGGACCCTCACTATGGAGTTTGGAGATAGCACAATCCACTTAAATATTTTTGAATCCATGAGCCATCCATCAAAGGATCACTCCCTCTTTTCACTCTCCCATGAATTTGGTAGTGAACCCATTGAAGAATCAGGTATGTTCCAAGAATTCTTATCATAATTATTAACTTTATCCATATAAAAAATTATTGAACCTAAGGATTCCCAAACTCCTGCAGATTCTGATTTCATGTGGGAGGAAGAGGTAAAATATAATTTCTTTGATGATTTTTTAAATGATGAATATGAAGACATGATTTTTTGTGTGCAAGATGTCCACCCTTTGGAAGTAATGAACCTTAAATTAATTTCATCCCTTGACCAACACCTTGATTTTGAATTAAAACCACTCTCCTCTGATTTTAAATATGTTTACCTTATGGAGGGATAGAAATTACCATTGATAATTGCTAATAATTTTTTTGAAACCCAAGAAAAATATTTGATTGATATTTTGAGAGAGAATTTTCATGAAATAGGTTGGATCTTAAGTAATATGCTAAGAATCAACCCAAAAATGTGCTCACATAGAATTCTTCTTGAGGGAGATTCCAAACCTGTAAGAAAACCCCAAAGAAGGTTGAACCCCACCCTAATGAAGGTTGTGAAGAAGGATATTTTGAAGATCTTGGAAGCTAGGATCATCTATATCATATTATATTCATAATGGGTTAGCCCCATCTATATAGTTCCAAAAAGAATTGGCCTAACCATCATCAGGAATGAGACGAATGAATTAATCCCTGTGAGAATTTAGAATAGCTGGAGAGTGTTCATTGATTTTAGTAAGTTGAATCAGGTCACTCAAAAATATCATTTCCCGATTCCCTTCATTGGCCAGATGTTAGAGATATTGGAAATGATAACTAATTATTTCTTTTTGGATGTATTTTCCAGTTGTTTCCATGTATATATTGCTCCTGATGATTTTGAGAAGACTACCTTTACCTGTCCCATCAGCACTTTTTCATACAAAAGGATTCCATTTTGATTGTTTAATGATCTAGGTACATTTAAGAGGTGTATGGTAAGTATTTTTTTCTAATCATATTGAATATTTCTTGGAGTTATTCATGGATGATTTCACAATTTTTAGAAATTCTTTTGACCATTTTTTGAAAAATCTGGAAAAATATTTAAAAACATTCATTGAAATGAATCTTGTTTTGAATTTTGAAAAGAGTCATTTCATGGTAGAGAGAGGAATTTTCCTTGGGCATGTAATTTTCATAAAATGAATAGATGTTTATAAATAAAATATTTAAGTGATAAATTATTTACCGTACCCAAATTGTGTGAAGTATGTTAGGTCATTTTTAAAACATGCCAGATTCTACAGGAGGTTTATCAAAGATTTGAGTAAGATTTCTCTTCCTCTATCTAGATTAATCTTGAAAGATGTTGATTTTGATTTCAATGGTGCATGTAGGGAATCCTTTGATGATTTGAAGAAGATATTGATTACACCACCAGTAATGCATCCAACCAAATTGGGAAGAACCATTTGAGCTACTTTTGATTCTTCAAACCAAACAGTTGGAGCATTCCATTATTAAAAAATTATGGTCAGGCTATAAGTCACTTCCTAGGCCTCAAGAACAATAGATGTAGCCCAATTAAACTACACAACAATAGAAAAATAGTTTTTAGAATTTTTCTTTTCTTTAGAATGATTTAGATCATATCTACTTGGAACTAAAGTCACTGTGTTTTCTGATCATTCAACTCTTATGTACTTGATAAAGAAGGAAAAAAGTTGAAATGAGGTTAGTAAGATGGATTCTATTACTACAAGAGTTCAACATAGAAATCAAATACAATAATCTATATGAGAACCATGTGGCTGATCACTTAAGTATACTTCCAAACACCGCTGAAGCCGAAATTCTGGATAGAGAACCATTGAATGACCACCTTCCAAGAGAGCAGTTGTACTTGATTGATGGAGAAGTGCCTTGGTATGGTGATATGGTAAATTATATGGTAACATATCTTGTCCCATCTCATTTAAATTCCCATAAAATTCAAAATATTAAATATGAGTCTAGATATTACTTCTGGGATGATCCATTTTGTTGGAAGATTTGTAATGGCCAAGTAATAAGAAGATATTTTCCAGAAAGTGAAATTGATTCAGTCTTTAAGTTTTGTCACACTTTAACTAATGGATTCCACTTTGGTCTTCTAAGGACAGCAAGTAAGTTTTTAGAATCTTTACTTTATTAGACCACACTTTTTAAAGATTCTCATGAATATAGAAAAAGGGGTGAAAAAGTTTAGTTTTCTAAAAATATTTCAAGGAGATAAGAAATGTCTCAAAATCAACTGAATTTTTGTGAAATTTTTGTAGTTTGGGGGATAGATTTTATAGTACCTTTCCCAATATCATTTGGAAATTCTTATATATTTCTTGAAGTTGATTATATTTCCAAATGGGTGGAAGAAAAATCTTCCAGGACTGATGATACTAATTTTTTTTGTGATTTTGTGAGGGATATCAAATTTTATAGGTCTGGTGTTCCCAGAGCCATCATCTGTGATCAAGGGACTCACTTTTGTAATAAGATAATGGAGGCTTTACTGAATACGTATGGGGCATATCATAAAACATCAACTCTATATCATCCATATATCAATGGGCATGCTGAAGTGTCCAATAGGAAAATCAAATGAATTTTGGAAAAGACTATTAATAAAAATATGAAATATTGGAGCCAAAGGTTGGACGATATATTATAGTCTTACAGGACAACATACCAAACCCCAATTGTAATGAGTCCATATATGTTGATTTATGGGACCATGTTTCATCTTCTAGTGGAATTGGATCTTAAGGCATATTGGGTTGTGAGAAAGATGAATTTGGATCTTAAAAGTGATGGAAAATAAATTAGATTTCAGTTACAGGAGATGGAAGAAATTAGAAGGGGAGCATTTGAAAATTCAATGATTTACAAAGAAAGAACAAGGGTGGCTCATGAAAATTTGATCTGACCAAAAGACTTCCTTCTTGGAGACAAAGTGTTTTTATTCAACTCAAGACTCAAGTTGATGCCAGGTAAACATTGTTCTAGGTGGGAAGTTGCATTTATAGTTACTCATGTATATCCTTTTTCTGTTGTGAATATTGTGATGGATGGAGAGAAGGATCCATTCACTGTTAATGTATATAGGCTAAAGAAATTCAACAGGACCATTCCATCAGATTCAATAGAGGAGATCACACTCCTCCAACCAATTTATCAATAAAATTCACCAGGCCATACCTCTCTGTTACACTCGATTTCTTATTGTGATTCATTTTGAAAATATAATTACATCTATTTGAATAAATTGAGGACACTACATAATTTAAGTGTGATGGAGGGACCCATTTTTGTTTAGGACTTTTATTTTGTGTTTGTTTTTTCAAAAAATTAAAAAAAATTAAAAAATTTGTGCTTTAAAATTTTTGTGTGTTTATTTTTCAGTGTTTGTATGTTTTTGATGAAACTTTTGAGTTGAAAAGATTATAATTTCCATATTCGAAACCCATTTACATAAGTGAAACAATTTATCCCATGAAGGTGAGCTTAAATGAATGATAAAAATGACTTTTTTTCAAGTTCCAATATTTAGGAATTTCTACTACTACAAATAGGGCTTTTGAAATTGCTAAAAATAGCCTTTAACAGTGCTAGAAAAGCGTTCTTGATCACGACAAAGATAAAGGGGTGGGGTCCCTTTTAACAGTGCTAAAAAATGGCTGATAAAGGTCCCCCTTTATCAGCACTATTTTGAGCACTAATAAATTCCCCCTTTATCAGTGCTATTTTGAGCGCTGATAAAGGTGTCCTTTATCAACACTATTTTGAGTGCTGACAAAGGCACCCTTTATTATCCCTCAATTAGCTCTGATAAATTCCAATTTTCTTGAGTAAAACTAGAACCTACACAAAACATACATACCTGAGACAGATGCTTCACAGAGAGCACAAAACAGAACTTTCACACAAAATAGCTGCACAAAACAACACCTACTCACAAACAAAGCATAGATGAACAAAACAGGCACAAAAATTTCACAAACAATGCTATATTTATTTACTTCAAATCATTATTAAAAAACACACTACTATATACATTTCAAAAAATGTTTTATGTGGTTGTAATTACATTTATCCAACAAACAGTCAAAAACATTAATGTTTCATCCTTTATGCACCTGTGATCCCCTCTCAAAAATTGTCGTCCATAGTATCAGTTAACAAAAAAAGCATCTGAACTCAGGAAAAAAATACACCTATATAAGAAAAAAAATATTATTTTAGTAATAGAATAATTAAATAAATTAAACATTAATATGAAATAATATATTAATAAAATTTCAATTTTTAATAAAAAGAAGCATTTGGGTAGGTAGGGTCTATAAGACTAGATGATATGTGATACATGGCCTTGATATGGGTAGGTAAGCGGCCATGATAAGCTACTAGAGTAATGAAAAGGAAAAAAGTCCAAAAAGTAAAACAATTAATTATTTTGAGAGGTTTCTTAGTGTATTGACTTGCCTAGTTTCTCTTCTTAGTCCTCTTAGAGGAAGGAACTTCAAAAGATAACTTGAGTTACCAAAGTTGGTGCTGATGGAGGCACAAATGGTGTTTCCTTTAGATCAGAAACAACCATATCCATGAGGTCCATTTTACTTGGACAGCCCTGATCATCAGCCTCTCAGTCACTTTCTGAACCAACTTTGTCCACTGTATCCTTGGGAAAGTAAACTAGAGTGGTGGTTGGTGACCAAATTTTACCAGCCTCTTGCAATATCCAAGAGAAAAAGAAAGTTCACCATAGTCCTAACAATATCAAAGAATATATGAAAGTGATGATAAAACATATATTACCTCTTCACTAGAGCCATCCTAGTATCCCTTATCTTCACTAGTTACCATTTTACTAGAAATTATCATTCTATAAGCTAGGGTTATGTAATGGACTTGGACTTTGATAGAATGAATCACCACACTAAGTTCATGGAGAAGTGATTTGGCATTAATGGGTTGTTGTTCATAGAATATTCCTTTGAGAAGGATCACACTCCCAAATCCATATATCTCTCTATCCACTTGACACAACACTCTCCAGACCTCTATGGTTAATGTATTCCTCCTCTAGTTATCTCTGTATTGTAATGCAATGGGAAACACCAAAATAATTAGAGTAGATCCCCCACTGATTTTTACTTCTTTCATGGGAACCCCATACAATTTTACCAAATTCGTTGGCACCCTCCTTGTTGATGGTGTTGAATCTAAGTGACTCATTGTATTCTAATACATCTAGAGAGTTGTGGATATTATAGAATATGTTTTTTTATCTGGAATCTAACTTCTTGATGATTCTAGTGCCCCTGTGTCCTCCTCCTTATCCACTATTAAAAGATCTATGTGCGTTATCACCAATAGATCCAACTGACCATTCAGTTATGATCGGACCAAGGTATCGACATAATCCTTGGAGAGGCTAAAACCCACACTATCCAAGGGTAAGGTCACTCGAACCTAAGTTTCCTATCAGGTGAACATTATCCACAATTTCTGAGCCACCATGGGATGCATTTTTAAATGGATGTGGGGAGGAGTGGGGAATTTCATCTAAAAGCACTAAACTATCTCCCAAAGTGGTATGATCCATACCACTCATAGAATATATTTCAGTTATTCCAAGTGGATAAAACACCCTCACATATGGATAAAATATAGGCTTAGGATACAGGATTACCCTTTATATTATTGGTAATTTCACAGGTTGTTGCTCTGTATGGTATAAAGAAACTGATCATACTGTTTCACTTTTCTCTTGATCTCCTAGTTCTTTTGTGTGATTAGCTAGACCACACTAATACATTATTAATATTTCTTTAACTGGTAACTTGAAATTTTGTGAGTATTATGTAACTCATATCCTCCAATGTGGGACCCCATCCAACCCCATCGCAGTTGTAAGGGGCTGAATATTCTGAATGGGGAATACCCCTATAGATGTGGTGAAGTTGGAAATATAACTAAGCCAACATGTGACCAAACAAGATGATAATAATACCACATGAAATCACCTCTACCATCATTATGGTGGAGACCATAGATCCACCTTTTTTTCTAAATTGTGAATAAGTATCCGCTTAGGTACATTGCTAAGAAGCATACTAGATAAAGAAGGTGATGGTCCTGGGAGGTGACTGAACATCCCTAGTCATTGAATTAACACTCTTAAACTATTTTAAACTGATAAATATCTCCCCCATAGGTTTCTCATTATGTCCAAGCCTTGTGATTCTTATTTAGAAACCCACGCTGAGTATTCTTAATGAACAAGTCAGCCCACTTCTTGAAGAGGATGTCAACCCCTGGATATGGGTCCTTCCCAAGGGATGTTCTGTCCAGATTGATGAGATCCTTCATAATGGGAGGATTCTATTCCATGTCATCCTGAGTATATTGGGGATTAATTTTCTCATAATACTTGTCTCCTAAAATCATCACACCATAGATCATCTTAATGTCCTATATATTAATGTTGAACTCATGATACATAAAATGGAATGTGTTCATGTATTGACTCTATAAACTGAACAAGTCTACCATAGAATTTTTTTTCAATAAGTAAAGGTTTTGTAAGCCTAAAATGATTCAAAAAATCTTATATTTTTCAGCTCAACCACAAACTCTATGGAAGTACACTGAACCAAGAAGGGACAGCCCTGGTTCATCCCAAAGCTTCCACTTGATCGAATAACCCAGCCAAATAACCTCCCAAACTTCTAATTTGATATATAATTCTACAATTTTGATCCGTAAATATGGTTTTTAAGATCCAAATCATGTCAGAAACCTTTAAAATAAATCCAAATATTCATCAAAATTAAGTGCATGACTTGTTCAAAGTCATGTGATCACATGACCATAATAGGATCACATGATCAAATGAACATGGGAGATTTATACAATTACATGACCCTTAAAGCTTTATGTGATCATGTAAATATGACAAGAATACATGAATCATGGTTCAAGTGAATTACATTGATTATGCGATTTTTTAATGTCATTTGATCATGTGATGAGATCACACGTTCAGTTCACATTAATCATTCGTACAAAGGAGCTAATGTGACCTGATCACATGAAGAGGTTTATGTGAAGTAGAGTAAAATCCTAAGACTTCTCATAGAGCTATGAAATATTGAGTCATTAGTGAAATAGATTTCCCATTACTCTCCTATATATACGAAAAATCATGGAATACAAAAAGTATGTTAGAATACTAAGAGAAAAATAGAAGCCCAAGGGACTCATTCAGGTATTCACTTCATTTTAACAATGTCCTTTTTTCTTCTTCTGGAAGTTGTATGTGAGGTGTGTATGCATCTGGACATTGATGTGATGCAGGTTTTATATGTGGTGCGTAGGCTCCCAGATTTTGATGGGCATGCATATATATATATATATATATGATGCAGGTTTATTTGAGAAATTGTTGAGATACAAGATATACGGACAATGATTTTACTGTGCAAACATCATGATTACCTCTCTGGTTGAGAAGACATAATGTCATTGCTCTTCCTTCAATGGAATGTCAGATGGACAGAAATCTTCTAAAATAAACTAAACCTTCAAGGAATAATGAAAATCAAATCAACGTTTCATTATATAATTTTTCATTAAAATAGACATGTTATATCATAACACAACTTTTACATCTTTCCAAACGGTTTATTTGGTCCAAATATAAGCTAATAAAAAAACTAAGGATTTTTTGTGCACTTAACTATTATTGGTTAACTACCACTTAGCATAGCATATGATCTTAACTTCTGATTCGGCGTCCCCATGATTCTCTCATAGGACACCATCTCTATGATATCACCATTCATCGTTCACTTTTCCTTCTCTTCCTGCACCCATTTACCTAGTAAATGGGTGAAGGAAGAGAAGAAAAAGTGAAGTATGAATGCTGATATCATAGAGATGGTGTCAGATGAGAGCATAATGGGGACTTTAGATCAAAATTTCAGATCAAATTCTATGTTAAGAGGTAGTTTACCAATAGTAGTAAAGAATCCTTAGTTTTTTTATTAAATTTGTGAGTGGTGTACAACCAATATTCTTCCAACACACTACATTAGTAGAAATAGATACATAAGTGACCAAAATATAGAATATGAATGATCAATTCCATAATAGTTTAGGTCTAGTGATTTTGGAAACATGGAAACATAAAGAACTAGTTCATAAGAGTCTCTCATTATGATATGTTTTACTAGAAAGAAAATTCATTTCTAAAACCATTATTCATATCCAAAGGAAACAAAACATAATATATGGTGATCATATATACTAAATAATTGTAAAAAATGGAGATATAAATGATCATATAAGGATAACATAAGTAGTAGGAATTCACCTTTATCCTATTTGTGTACAATCTTCCATCAGGTATGCTTCCCATTCGTTTCTAAACACATCTATATCATCTTGTGAATATGATTTTTTGAGAAAGTCATGGTAGTACTAGAAAATATAAATACAAAAAGGATTAATAAATATTTTAAATGAACTTGTAATTATTTTCTAAAATACCTCTTCAGGGAAGCTATTTTTTTGATGAAATATGATCTATTTCATAAATTTACAAACATAATAACCATAGTCATTTCCGTTTTTTTTGTATTGGACACTACAGAAACATTGAGAAAAATTAGTAATTTGTTTTTATATGTGTTTGGATAGTGAAATATTATTATATATACCATGATATTTTTCTATTTTTAGATCTTTTAGGCATTATTGTCCTTAGGCCCTGCATTCATTCCATGAAGTAGAGGATATTGATACACCACCCTATCATAATAGAATCCTCATTAAAAGATAATATAAATTAAATAACTAGATGTTTAGTTCTAAGATGTTGGATCTAGTGTATTACAATTTGACAAACACCATCATACGTGGTTGTTTTGTTTCATATCCATGCATTAAATCAAGAAGATAAATCTTTAGAGTGTCCAAATTGACTGCAATCAGCATCCAATATTGCCTAAAAACACCAAAATAAATAAGTAATGAAAGAAATGAAAATATTGTTGATATGATTAAATTGTAGAGTTTTACCCCTGCATCATTGTTATTAAAAATATTCTGTCATCTGTAATTTGGTTTTTAAATTATTTGAGTAGGGATGAGATTATTTCATCCTCTTTATCAGGATTTATTTCTTCTTTTGAAGTGGTGATGTGAGGACTAACGAGACCAAATTTTTGTTCATGGGAAAATACCTTCAATTGTTTTTCATATATATGCATGTGAAAAATATGAATTGTATTTAGTCATAATTATCAATTTATATCATCTTTTCTAAAATCAGATCATGAAATCATACTTCAGGTATACATTTACAATTGAGGCGCATAGGCATTCATACTTGAGGATTTCATTTACATTTTCATCACTAATGAAATATGATTTTTCCTCCATGTACATATTTTTTTTCAAAATAAACTATGTGGGAATTTTTGTCTATCAACTTTGTATCCACATGAGCCTGCAATGATATTAAAAGTAGATATAGAACGGGCGGGGTGAAGGTGCCCTCGGTTGATTGTTTGAATCTGTTGGTTGATCCTTGAGATAGTTTTGAGCTGATATTTCATTTCACCCCCTTCTTTTTTCTATTTTGTAATAACATTCATCGGTTTAGATATTTTTTCATTAAATGGTATAGGTTCAGCTTGAATAATAAATTGGAAGTGGATACCTTCTTATCGACATTTTTTTTACAAGAATTGACAGTCATGCAATAAATGCTTCAACAGCTTGTTTGACTGTATGAATGTCATGATTGTCATTTGGAAGAGGTAGCTTGTCACTCCTCTCATTATCTACATTAATCGACATTCTGACATGATCTTTTGCAAGTTGTTTATTATGTAGCATGTCGTTCTGCATATTGAACACCATAGCCCTCACTACAAGGTGATAGGTGGGAGTTGATAGATATAAATCACAGTCATTTTCACCTTGTATAATATTAGTACAGGAATGGTATAATTTTTTATGTGATTCAAATTTACATAAAAGATTATTATAACATTAATTACCTCAGCTAATTCAAGTTTTTGAGGGGAATGGATCACCTCAAAGCTGGGGCTGGGGCGGGGTGTTCACGCATAGGTTTTTATTGAGTTGTTTCTTTTCTTTTCCTCCCCCCATAAAACTTGTTGTCATCTCTCTTTGGTATTGTAATTATTATTGAATCATAACTATTTTTTATCTTATCTTTCTCATTTCCTCAGTTTGATCCTCCACTTTTTTTTCTTTCTGAAAATATGTTTGGGGTGTCACCCCAAACCCACACCTCTGACATAGCCATACTGCTCTGGCTACTTAAAGGCCATTGAAAGTATATATACATCTGGTGTGGGTGTTTTTGATTCCTGTGACTATTTCAGATAAGAAATAAAGGAATATAATTAGTCATTATTATGTAATAGCAATTAAAGCAAATCAAATTAATATTACGTCATACTTACACATGTTTCCCACACTTTTGTGTGTTTTCATCTATTAGTATCCCCTCTTTATTTACATGAGACTCCTTCTATATCACATGGTACGGGACGAATGTGGATTTCAATTTTGATTCATCAATAGGCATATAAATAGAGGAACATGGTTATTTTGTTGTTTTATGTCACATAAAAGTATTACGCTAAATTTAAAATATGTACCAATTTTTTCTCAAGTGAAGAATACCCCCATCCTTTCTTTACGGTAGGGGTACGTTGGTTTTTTTTCCGTTCTTTATTTTTAGCACTCAGTTTCTATTTCATAAATAAAAAACTGTCAGTCAAAGTGATGAATACAAGAAATGTCAAACAACATATTACCAGACACAATGTACTTGGAAATAATGCTCCCTATTAAAGTTACTAATCACATCCCGTGCTCCTTGGGATATCAAGTGTGCATAAAGAAGAGGTGGGTGTAGATTGATTTTCCCTTTAGCATCTTTAATATGATATTTCATTAAAATTGTGTGGAAGCCTCTATGAATCCTTCCTACAACTCTTAATACATATTCCTTGTGTGAGTCATCTACTATAAATACACTCTATAATGGATGATGAAAATTAAGTCAATGTTTTATTATTTTATTTTATTTTAATAAATTAAATAAATAATATCATAATTTTACCATATTCTCTTCCAACATTAGTGTCTTAATCATAGTGACAACATGGTGTCATAACTATACATCAATCAACACACATTTCCGAGTGATAATTACAATGTAGCTACTAATGATGGCTTTGTTGGGGTTAACATGTTGGCCTATCTTATTCCATCCAACCTCATATTTGATGTGTTTTTCTTTTGCCTTAAGGATTTTTGCTAACAATGTCAAACTACAATGCTCTTGTTTTTTTTGTACCGTTAGGGTTTCATTTCCTACCATTTCCTCATAAGCATCATCAATATGTTCCTCTAGAGAACTAGCATCAACACTGGGACCAGTATCAATATGTTGATAAAACTGTTATACCTCAACACAGGGACCAGCAACAACAGGTTGCGAAACATGTTGTTTCTCTACATTGGGACCAACAGTAGTAGGTTAAGAGACCTTTTGTGCCTTGGGGTTGGGAGCATCAGCAATTCCAGAAGTCATTATCTTTATAAGTGGTTTAACATTTAATTTATATTACATAAAAGCCACAACAAACAGATAATAACCTAACGTAACACAATGTATATTACAATAAACAAATAACTTGATTATTAAACTCTTTTTTTAGGATGACGAGATTTGACCCCTCTATTTACTATGTAAATCCGTTCATTGTGGTCTCCTATGACATACAAAACACTTTCTACATTGTTATTGCTATGAAATGATTGAGAATTCCCAATGAATGGGTCATACTCTGTTGAACATTCATCTAACCCTTCAGTTGTTTTGGTCAATAACAGAACAATTGACTAGTTTTGGTTTGCGGGATCTGGAACATAAAATACTTGTACTGCCTGTGTTTCCATTATAAATGGTACGTCTTTCTCCCCTTCCTTAATGAAATAAACTTTCACAAATCCCAAATCATCTATTTTAATAGAACTCCTATTATCAACCCACTTGCATTGAAAAATTATCCCTTGGAATTTTGTATAATCCAACTCCCATATTTGTTTGATGATGTCAAAGTATGACATATTCGCCTAAATTGGATATATTTCCTTATCACCAGAAACATACATCGCTTCAGCCACAAGTGTAACCCCACTATTCTTCATTTAACTGTCTTTATCATGTTTATTGGTATAGAATTTATAACCATTAACTACATAAGAATTGTAAAATAATACATACACACATGCTTCTCCGGCTAGCCATCGAAGTCGTTCTGAAATTGAGTCTGGATTTTCATATAACTTCTTAAAAATATGGCATTAAAAACATCCTGTAAGCTATTGATTATGTGTATCTAAAATCCATTTTTCAGCCATAGATATATTCAAATGCCTTAGAACTTGATTGTGGGTTTGGACATATGGGACAACGTTGAAACTGTTATGAAAAACACAAATGTGGGCCTACTCCGGATCTGTAATATTGATTGTGACAACCACTCTTCCAGAAATTATTTCACCATTAAGCCACCCCGTGTGATGAGATTTAGGTAGCCCAATGATTTCCACACCAGAAAAGTATTCGAAATAGAATTCAATGTCTTCCTCAATAATATATTTCTCCACAATACAACCCTCCGGCTGACTTCGAATTTTGACATACCCTTTCAAAATTTTCATATACCATTCAATGGGATACATACATCTATAATGTGCAAGACCACATAGTCAAATATCTCTCACCAAATGAACCATCAAATGAACCATCATATCAAAGAATTATATTGGGAAGAACATTTCCAATTCACATAATATGATGGTAATTTCTCTTTCTATAGTTAGAAATTTTTCGGGGTCTATAACTTTTCTGCATATAGATTTCAAGAAGAAATAGAGCATCGTTAATGTATGGCAGACATTCATGGGAAAAATGCAATGTAAAGCAATATGAATTAGATCTTTCATCAAAACATGACATCCATGTGATTTCAAAACCTTTAAATTTAAATCTCTCATTGAAATGATGTTATTTATATTTGATTAATACCCCTCTCAAACCTTTATGTCATTCAAGATGTTGCAAAATTGATATCTCTCCTGGCTGGAAATAGTGTAAGTAGTAGGAGGAAGAAATTTTCATTTTTCACCCTTCACTAGTGAATAATCTTCTCGTATTCCCATCTCAACCATGTCTAATCCAGCTTTAATTCCATCTTTGTTTTACCGGGTGTATTTAGCAAAGTTTTGATGACACAATCACATATATTTTTCCCAACAGGCATAACATCAAGAAAATGTCTAACATACAGACAATTCCAGTATGGTAATTAAAAACAACTGATCTCTTTTTCTAACTGGTTTTCAGCTATCCTTATCATTTCATCAATACGATCTTCATCATCAGTCACATCTGTAATCACATCCTTCGTACGATCACCTTCATCATTCATGCTTGTAATCATATCAGATGATCCATAAAACTAAGTGCTATTACAACCACTACCTGTGTACATTTTTTCCTGGGTTTATTCTGACATGTATAACTTCGATCAGTTCCGTGACAGATCAGGTGTTCTTCCAACTCTTCTATACTAATTTTTCTTGAATAAAAATAGTGTAAATGTGGATAAAGGATTTGATAAGGGTCATTTTCATTATCTTTTGCAAACTTGATAAACTCTTGTGTGCCACCTTCATACTCTTTTGTCAATTGATTGGAATTCATCCATTATTTATTCATATTCATCCAATTTGATACAGTAATATTGATATTTAACAAAATAATTACGCAAAAGATGTTCAACTAGGGTCATCATCCAACTATAATCAATGGAACTAGCTATGGTAAATAATACCCTTACCTCTCCATGTATTACTCAAGACCAAAGTAGATCACACCCATCTTCCCAACCACCTGATCATTGGAACTAGTTGTGTGAATCCCATACACTAGAATGTTTTAGTATCCCACGTGTGATCTATATGAATTGTTATAAACCAGTTTTTTAGTGTTTCTCTAGAGACATAATGTCTTTAGTCAAGAACTATAGTACTAAACTAATATATGGTATGATTTTAAATAGAGTAATTGTGGGTGGAATGATTCATTACATGTGTTGGTATGGTTAATTGACTAGGGTGTCCTTAAAGTGTCTCATAGAGTCCTCTAGTGAAGTGTTCTTCTAATATTCAGTGGGATTTCACTAGTAACAAAGTGGTGGTGACATTGGAATGGGTAATTTATGGATTGATATTCAATGGTGTAAGAACTATAAATTGGAAAAAAATGGCATAATAATCATGCCAACCACCACAACACCATACAAACACACAATCATGCTCACAATCACAACACCATACAAACCAAACAATAACAATTGCAGATTTTACAAAGCATCCCTTATTCAATTTTTTTTGTTAATTCCTGGGTTACCATAGAAGTTTTATCATCATGGGGAATTCATTCATTAGTCAATATACTTAAATTTCCAATTTTTATATTCAAGTGTTCAACAAGAACCAACCAACATGCAATTCATTTAGTGTGCAAACAAGGACCACCAACGACCATGATTTTCAGTGGGGAATATAGCCAGTACATTTCACAACATAACCATCAATATAAAAAGATAATAACATCCGAAAAAGATGAAACCAATGGGTAAGTGGAGAAAAATCATTGTGAAGGTGTCATTCAGCATGCGGTAGAGGTGTGTTTGCGACAGAGGAGAGGTGCACGACAGAGGAGATTTCCAACTAAAAATAAAACATAAAATGATAACTCACATGTTAAACAATATTATTGGTCAATAGTGGGATTTTATTTTCCATCTACGATATATGATTCCTATTTATTTATTTTTTACATATCTATTATTTTCATAGATGTTCAACTTATTAATGGGACATGTCTGCTTTTCAGAAGAAAGATCATTTTTTATGTACTCTAATTTATGAGTAAAATATTCAACATTAATTGTATTTTTTTTCCTAGGGTATAATTTGTATCCTGTAGGGATCATGAACACGTCTTATGTTATTGGAATGTCATGTCAGTTGTTAGTTATGATACCATCATGGGTCGTATCATTACATTTCCAATTGTAATTGACCCATGTCCATTTAAATATAGTATTGGGGGGGGGGGTAAGACACTAATATATATAAGGAATAAGATAGGTAAAAATTATTCTATGCTCTCCAATACTAGTGATTAAAGATGAAACATAAACCAGGGGAGGGAGAAACACCCAAGAGGAGAGGAGGGGGAGGTCGGCGTAGCGTAGAGGGTTTCTGGATGAGAAAAGGGGAAATGTAGTAAAACATAAAAGGATCAAAGGGGAAGGTGTGTGGGATATCCGGGGGGTAGGCAGGGCTATAGGGGGAGGGGTGTGGGTAGTCTAGGTGGGGGGTGGGCTATCCAGGTGGGGGGATGCAGGGGTGTGGGGGAGGGGGTGGGTTCTCCAGGGAGGGGGTGGTCTGTCCACTATGAAATGACCATTAGGGATCCTAAAGAGTGAATTGTGAGAGGGGAAATTATAGGGAATATGGGTTTGGATTATGGGGTCAAGTGACTAATAAAGAATAAGGGAACCTCATAAAAAGGACTAAAAAATATCTTTTCAATTCAAGAATAGGGTACATTATGGTGTAGCCTAAGGTTATATTTCATAGTACACCCAATGATGTCACAATGTTGAATTACCACAAGGTATACACTGCAACACTCATCCCCTAGGCAGAACCACTAAATCTTGATCATGAATTGTGATGTGACTATATACCTCATGGAATAACATCGATCCCCCAAAAAATAGTTTGGAGGGCATAACATAGCCAACCTCCCACATGATCCAAACCATTAACATAAGGTGGGTCTCATAGATAAACTCACATACATAAAGGTGGACCTAAAGAGGAATAACCAATCTAACCTCTAACACAATCTAAATCACTAATACAAGGTATTTCACAAGGTTACTAATATATACTAGAAGTGGAACATGAGAAGATCATAAAAGAGCCAACTTACTTCCTGATAAAGACTACCAATGTAAGACAGATCCCTTGACTAAAGGAACATACATAAATCAGATCTAGGAAGTGTATAATGTAGCTTACCTTAAACACAATCTGAACTACTAAAATTATATATGACTTGTGGGAAATCGCATATACCCCATGATGTATAGCCAAACATAAACATTAATAAAAATTAAAGAATGTTCACCTTGGTGGAGTATCTCTACCTTTAAATCCCAAGGACTCTAGGTCTCATCCTCATCATATATATATAATAATGATTAAGATATAATGAACAATTAAGGAAAATAAACCTCATCATAGATCTTACCTAGCCAATGATTGATACCTAGCATCGAGGAGGAGGAGGAGGACAATCATGGAAGAGGAGGAGGAAAAGGATGTGGCGATGGAGAAGGAGTGAGAATCATTTCCCAACACTAAGGTATGATTTCCCTAGTCATTGGCTCACCATAGAATGGGTATATCATCCCTCAAATGCATTCTTTTAAAATATCAATATTATTGGTTAGGTAATCTCAAACCTTTTGAATATTTCCTAATTAGTATAGCATCTTGGATCACATTATTATATGGTAAGTGGGAAATGAAACTCATACAACACATCATAGTATCTCATCAAGTATATCAAACCATTATTTATGAATCTTCAACATAAATTTTCATATCATCCCAGTCCATAGGCCATTTCAGAGTGATTAAGTGGGTCATCCCACACCCAAACGAAGATATTAATCAATGGGAAGCACTTCCACCACCTAAAAATAGAATTTACAATGGGAATAGTGTCCTATGGTATATAAACAACATAAAATGGCATAATAAACATCTTAGAAAATACTAAATAAACCATGACATTGTTTTCCTAACATATGACTCACTCAAAGTTTAAGATTAGTTGATCCCCACATGATGAACCCATATCCAAATCCAAAATGAGACTATAACCCACTTAGATATTACATGTGAGAAGGGGGAGGAACACTCACCCCATAAGTTATTCAAATTATTCAAAAATTCTATGAGGAAACACTTAGTTCCATTTGGGTCCAGGATCACACTGACCTCACATAATCTACACATCTCTTATTCAAGGGAGGCTAAGGGAACCTATTTTGTTCCCTCTATGTTATTTTCTACCAAGGAGGAATACCTATTGGTTATATAGAACATAATTACCATTAATTTAATTTTCAAACATGAAACATATTATTCATTGAATCACTCTACATCACATGTAAGGATAGAACATATCCCAAAAAGAACTTACCTACCCTTAGGTGGTGAATTAAAAATATCCTAGTAAAAAACTCAAAATGGAACTTCTCAATTATACCAACTACCCAAGGTTGTAAAGACTACATATCACACAATGCATGAAACAATACACAAAACATTGGAAATGGTTTGAAACCACCAACCTCAAAGTAGATTTGACCCCTTAATAATGCTCAGCCACCATATACTAAGCTCATCCAGGCTCCATCAAGATCCATCATCTATTTTAAAAACACATGAGGAGGCGTCTACTGAGGAGGATGATGATTAGGAAGCCGGAGGAGGAGGAGGCAGTGGCAGTAGAGGAGGAGGAGAAGTAGGGTTGTGGTGGAGGAGGGATCGCGGTTGAGGAGGAGGAGGCATCGGCGGTAGAGGAGGAGGAGGACAGTCGTGGTGGAGGAGGAGGAAAAGGTAGTGGCAGCGACAATGGCAGAGGAGGAAGAGGAGGAAGAGGATGAGGAGGAGGGGTTACGGCGCAAGGTTCAGCTTCTATGAAGGCCTGAATGGGTGCAATGGAGGAGGGGCCTGTTAGGGTCATTTTATAAAAACTACTGGAACCTTTATCAGTGCTAGTTAAAAGTACTGATAAATATATGTCTTATCAGTGCTAAAATAAAATTTCTGATACAACATACCTTTATCAGTTCTTTTTGAGTGCTGATAAAGTTCTACCTTTATCAATTCTTTTTAGCGCTGATAAAACAAACATTTATCAGTGCTAAAATTATAGTGCTGTTAAGTACTTATTTTAGCAGTCCTTTTTCATTATATATATATATATATTAAAAAAAATTATATATTTATAAATGTAATAAATATATTAAATATAATAAATGAAATAAATAAATAAAATAAATCTCAAATAAATATAATAAATCTATTAAATATATTTATTATTTAATGTAATTTATTAAAATGTTATAATTATATAATTATATATAAAAATTTTATTAGTGCTTGTTTTAGAACTGATAAAGTGTACATTTATCAGTTCTTTTAGTTAGCACTAATAAAGGCCCACCTCTTTATCAGTAATTTTCTCTTAGTGGTGATAAAGGGAAGCGCTTCCCTTACCCTGTTTTGTGGTAGTGTTCATGAAAAGTACTCTGATTTTTGAATACCAGGCGACAACCCACTGTCTTTATATTTGAAATCACATTCCTGTGAGGACTCTAAACCATTTCTTTCATATTCATTACATTCACCCCATTTCCTAAGAGAACCAAATCATGGTTAATTTAACCAGAATTTGATTTATTCCTGTTAAAACTTGAGGGTTTGAGGTTCTTATGTTTTAAATGATTGAGGAATTTCTTTGGTTTTAAATCCCCCTTTTCAAGATAATAATTTTATTTCCTTTCTTGTAAATTTAATCCTTGTAGCCCTTAGAATCCATTAATGTCCTGTTAGGTTATCCAAATTACAAGCCAATTTTCCCTATCCAACCTACTCTTGAATTTAAATTGCATGATATAGTTGAACTTAAGTGTGGGGGAATATATCGTGTATTATGCTACAAAATTTTGAGATAATTTGTGTGGGAAATGAAATTATGATGATATGATCTTGCTGTTGAGAAAAAAAATCATTCTGTGGAGAGCTATACTTTTTGTGGAGCTTTTAAGAAAAAGAGATGTTGTGCCTTTCTGAAGCTTTTAATGGAGGAAGAAATCTATTCCTATCTGAAGATTTCAAGAAAAATTATATTTAAGAAGACTAAAATGTTTTCTACTTAAATTATTAACGGTGTGAACTTTCCTTGAGTTCACATACTGATGGAGGTTATTTTCTACTAAGGAGTGAGGAGGATACCATATTTGAGTGAAAATTATAATACTGTAATTTTTTCTTCAAAAAGAGCCTGGCCCTCCTCATTTGGCCTCAGAATGTTTTACATATAAATACTACCAACCAAAATCCATAGAACAACCCTGTAATGTCTTCAAGACAAACACATGTCCTTTACTCACATCGGGTGGAGATTTAGGAATTTATCATGCCTATGGTGACCCTTGTATGAGTTTGGATGAGAAAGGCAATGTTGAAAAAAAGAAATTTGTGTTATGAGTGAAAATGAAACTGAGGTAAGTGTTTTGTGTGCATGGGAGGAGAAAAAAAGGAAATATATTGAATGATCTGAAATGAAGAAATTTAAATAATGGTTTTTAGGTGGTATGATATCTTTTGTTTCTTGTTTTCAAATGGGGGGATCTTATGGGCATGTGTTTTGAATTTTCTTTGATTTGATTTTAATTCTGAATTGTCTAGGAGTCCAAGTACTAAGTGTGGGGGAATTTATAAAGAAATTATTTTCATTATTATTAATATTTTTTTCAATTATTTAATCCCTACCATTTAATCAATGTGATCTTATTTTCACCATTTTATTATTTTTGGTGAGTTTTGAGATAAAATGTGAAAATTGGTTAATTCTGTAAATTTAACAATTTTATAGAGCTTAAATATTTCAGTAATAACTTCTAAATTTTTAATCCAAATAGGTTTATTCATTTTTTAGGCTGAATCAATTCCTGGGATACATTTTTATCTTATGGGTCATGACCTAATTCGAAATATGGTATCCTAGAAAAATCAATCAAGTGGAAAATGTATTTTGGGAGACATAGTAGATCCTACCACATTAAATGAATCATATCTTGAGCTACCAAACTTCATATGATCCGTTTATAGATTTTTTAGACCTAGGACTAGATTTTTCATGTTCAAATTGAATTTCACTAATAAATGAGCTCATTATGTCATCATTTGAGCAAGTCAAAGAAGAGTGGTTGGAATAGTATTTGTCAGCCAGAAAAGTTCATGTTCAATGATTCAGCCATATCTTCCTTTAAACCTATCCAAAATCTTTGATATTTTTAGGGTCGATATAAAAATTTGTTAAGAACTTCTTTTATGAATATTCCTTGGTGATTTTTGGATTTCTGGTGAGAATAAATGAAGAAAAATTATGGCGGACAGATTCTGGAGGTTAAAATTTTATGTTCATTGTTTTCTCTTTTTTATTATTCATTGTTTTGTAATGAGTTATTATTATACCTTATTCACAATTACCCTTACCATTGTGGGTTAAAATTATATGTGATTGGGGAAGGATTGTTATTTTTTTGTAATTCTTGAGTTCTTTCACTAAATGTTTTAAGATCCTTTTCTCTCTTCTACGAAATAGGATTAAGTTTCTTATAACATTTTTTATTATCATGTAAGATTGTATTTGATCTCGTATTATGTTGTTTTTATTTCTTTGGTAAATGATAAATTTCTCCCTCCACCAGGATCTGGTCTATATATGATGCAATAGATCAGTTCTTAGTTATGAAGTACTCGGTGATCGCTGATACGTGTGTGAGGAGTAGTGAACGTTCTTGATTGTTTGGGATAAACAAGACCTGATTGGAAATTTCCTAAGTCAATTGAGGGTATTTTCTAAAACTCTATCACAAAAAGTAAAGAGATTAGACCAATTTGATATTTTTTTAAGGTTCATTTTCTCCATTATTATTTGACCAATGGAGTGAGAATAAGCAATCGTGTATTCTCACTATTATTGACATTACAAAAGAGAATTGGATGATTGAAACTATGATAGAATTAAAATTGGTAAAAATCCCCTAACCTAATCACCCTTGTATTATAATAGTTTCAATCACTTGTTTTGTCAATTTTTTCTCAATCACGTTCTTAATTTTTTTTCCTTTTTTTAGTTTCTTTCTTGTCTTTTTGAAATCAATCAATTTCCAAAAAAGCAAACTCACTTATTTCTCTTATTTTAAGGAGACAGCTTGATTTTTGTGCACTCTTATATGGAGAAAACCTAAGTTAATCAATATACTACATTTTGACTTAGTAAATAATTGTTTTTGTCACACCCCACAATAGGCACTTGTTACTCCTCTCCAAAGAGGGATGTCGATCTGTATAGAGCTAAACACTCGAGCAAACCAGTCCATAGTTCCTTATGAGAAATCAATGGTAACGAATGATACCGTGCATGGGAAAAAGTCTGGAGATGGCCAAGTAGAAATCATTGAAGTCAAATAAAGAAATGAAGACCAACCTGAAGAAGATCCTATTTCTGAGCTTCTGGAGTAATATTCTGAGTATGAGATTGTTGGTCAAGAGGAGTGGGATGAGACCGTTTCTAATGAAAAGGATAGCAAGTTTTTATTCCACTAGTCATGGAACTTGATCAAAGACATCACCTATAACACTCCACAATTATATTGGATAATATATATGGGAAAAAATTCCCCGACTATGTTAACTATGCATTGGAGGAGTGGATGCTTGATGACCACATATGCTCATTTGATATTACCTTTCCAAGAAGGTGTTGGACGATGAGCATGGCCTCAGTTTGGGTTGATTGTAGAGGAAGAAATCAACACCTAGATGCTTCAGGAGGCTGAACAGAAGATCCAGTGCTTACGAATACGGAAATATGAGTGCTCCTCCTTCATTGACACTGAAGAAGAGCTCATAGCACATTTACGAGATCATCTGGAATAATCCAAAGAGAATATAACAAAAGCATCTGTGAAATGGCCAATACCCAAGATAATAAGGATAGGGCACTGACTAGGTCTAATGAATTGTTCCCTACATCATAAAAGAATATATGGAGCTTAGAAGGAGACAAAAAATCCTGGAGGCCACACACGAAAGAGTAGTGGAGCTAATATGTTCCATTAAAGAGGTCAACCCATCTATTAGAGGGGCCAATCCATGGGGGTTGTAATTTTCATGGACCCAAAAACATAATTTCATGATCTCTTTCTTATTTTGTTTTTGTGCATGAGTTTCATTATTTTTTTGATTATTTTATCCTAATCGTATCTATGAAACAATCGGAAATCAATTCATAAGATCACGTGGGTCA
This sequence comes from Viscum album, assembly GCA_963277665.1. NCBI lineage: Eukaryota > Viridiplantae > Streptophyta > Magnoliopsida > Santalales > Viscaceae > Viscum > Viscum album. The sequence goes on along the minus strand of OY728143.1, from coordinate 912,127,407 downwards.
TGCCTGGTGTGAGAAGCAAGGGATGGCCATGTAATATTTAACCTTTAGCATGAGAGAGCCAAACAATTACAAGACACCCTAGGTTTGAATGAATACTCAGAGTTTCTGGGAGAAGTGAGGGAGGTCGTGACTAGAGAATAGAGTTATAAAAATATAAAAATTAACCATTCCCAACATGCTGTCGCAGACGGGGGGATAACTCTATGGGTGTTGGAATCTATTTGAACAAAGGGGAATGGAAAGTGTGAATCTCCATACCCAAAATTCAGAATGCAGTGAGGGTGGAACGATAATGGAGGATAACTACTAACCATGATCATAACACAACATCCACATTGTGTTAGCCCGAAATGGGTATAAAATACAAAGGAAAATCATTGAATGAAATTGAAACATGAGGCCAAAACTCTATGTGTTGTCTGATATCATCTATAATTTTAGCTCAGTACAGTAGGAGTGCCATAAGACTGAGCATCCATACCATTGTGGGGGGGCATCAGACAAGGACGAGGACGAGGATCTGAAATAGAGGGCATGCAAATCTTGGAAATGGAGTGATGGGTTATTCAAATGGAGTCCAACACACCTAACACTATTCTGCCATGATGAAAGTGCATTGGGTGGGTGTGTTAGCTTGAATCAAGTTCAAACATATTTCCATACGGGACCTCTCTGTAAAGGACCTAAAATACCTTGCATAGTTACTTCATGTTGATGAGGACAATGCATGAAATAGTTTAGTATTATATAGTCAGGATGTTAAACATAGTTTAAGGTCATATTTTATGGAACCTGGTCAACAGTTTGAAGACTTGTTACATGGACTAGGGACTCCTAGTTTGGGGTCTTAGAGTTTGTACCATAATTAGGGGAAAATATATCGAAGAGTTAATGACCTTGTGGCTGGGCCTAAGGCGAGATGCTCAGGTGTCCCTACGTATCCTGTAAGGGCATGAATCAATAAGTACATAGTTCTGGAATTCGATGCAATTTAACATCATGTGGTAAGGATGTAAAAACCCCAAAGGAGAAACAAGTGGCATGGTACATAACCTGATGTGAATGAGGACAAAAGAAGTCTGCATTCTACATCACATGTTCCTAGTTGGGGCTAGGGCCAAGAGGCCAAAATATGAAAGGGCTTGCGGCTAGACCCTAGACAAATAGTCTATGCATCACTACGTATCCCATGAGAATGGGAATCAAGCCTTACAAATTTCTGGAGGATGGTATGGAAGATAGAAAATAACAAAAGGATTGATATCCTATCAGGCGAGAAAAATCATAGTTATTACGTAGATTAATTTCATGTGAACTAGGACACTGGAAGTATTAGTTTAAAGGTCATAGAGTCGAACTGTATGGGGTTGGGAGGTGTATTATAGCATCATGAGGCAACCTAGTATGAATGAGGACAAAAGATTTCTACACCAAACATCACATTTCCATAAAGTAAAACCCATACCAAGAAGGGGGAAAAGTTTCATGACTTTGTGTCTAGACTCATAGGTAAGGTATCCAGGCATTACTACATATCTCACAGGTGTGAGAATCAAGTGAAACCTAGTGCTGGAATGTGGCATGGTAGAGGTAAAATTCCATAGGTGAAATATCTTCTTGAATGAAGACATCATACAACTAGGTAGTTTATCAGTACACATCCTGGATGTAAAGACATAGCTTAATGTCATATGATAAGGGTGCAAGAGATCCTAGTTTATGGTCTTATAGCTCAGACCAAAGTGAATTGAAATTCTTCCATGTAAGAGAAAACCATACCTACATCCCTAAGACCACATGAGGCATGCTCTATGAGGGAAACAAGTGTGAAGAAGATCTTTACAACACAAGGGAGCACACAGTAGGGAAAAAAGGTGTTGAATCAAGGATATCCCCATGATGTCGGTTCATCCTCTCAATGCGCAAATGTGTGTGAAGGAATAACACTGAGGGTGTAAATATTCAGCTTGAACATGATTAAATAGAAAGGGATATGGATAACGAAACCAAGATTTAAGGAATAATGGGGTTGGCTAAATGATGGAGGATAATTGTTTTCTATATTCAAAGCACAAAAACTATATAGTGTGACATGGGATGGGAACAAACAAGAGAGGGTTGGCTGCTGACCATATTTGTGACGCGGGACCTGTCTCAAATGAAGTTTGAAAAGCTCAAGGATGTTGGCCCAAAATGGTAGACGAGCCTTAAGGTTGAGCATCCGTACAATTCAAGGGTCCTTTCAGATGTGAAAGTTGATGGAAACCCAAATAAAGGGACTCTTGAGTTGTGGAAATGGAATGAAATCATGTCCATGTAGAATTCAACACACTTGTCCCAAGACCATAGTGCATATAATTGCATTGATGGGAAATAATAGAGGTTAAAGGGCCCCGTTAAGAGTGGAAGAAGGGAGAAAATAGGTTTATGTACTTGGGGATAGACACGAAGACAAAGTGTATGGGCATTCCTATGTATCCCATACGGATGGGAATCAAGTCATAAATTGTTCTGGAAGTGTTGTGTAGTTTAACGTCATGTGGTAAAGAAAAATGTTAATGAGGTCCGGAAGGGGGTTTCCATGGTATGGTAAATGGAACCTGGTATGAATGAAGACAAATATGTATACATTATACCATGCACCACTCTTGGAGAAAACATAGCCCAAAATTCCAAAAGAGGGGGAAATCGGAAATTTTTTGTGTGTTTTAGCATTTCACAGAATGAAGGGGTACATTACTTTTAAGGTCACTCAAAAAAAACCATAAATTTCTTGCATTTTAACATCTTGCAGGAAGGATTGAATAGTTTAACGTCATGTGGGATGAGAAAGATCTTAGTTTAAGGCCGTAGAACTCGAACCATGTGGTAGGGGTGAATGGTCCAAAAAGGTTTTGGAACCTAAGGCAAGACCCAAAGACTAAATGTTCGGGCATTCCTACATATCCCATAAGGATGGGAATCAAACCATGTGTATTTCTAGAATTCCATGTTGTTTAACGTCAGGAAATAACGACATTGATGGAATGGAAAATCCCATAGGGGGAGTACATGGTGAGACTATTATAAACCCAAGGTGAATGAGGATAAAATAAGCCCACATGCCACACCACGTAATCTCATAAGAATCAGGGCTAAGGGGCTGAATAAAAGTGATAATTTGTGGATCCTGGGCTGGACCAATATGGATGGGAATCAATACATACGTAGTTCTTGAATTATTTACAGTTTAATGTAATACGGTAAGGAAGTGGAGGAAAGGGAGGTATTCCTGAGGGAGGCACATGGTGTAGTTGTTTTAAACCTGACATGAATGAGGATAAAGGAAGTCCACATCATACCATATGCTTAAAAAGGAATGAAAAACCATAAGACCAATAATAGGAAAGATTTGGGCTAGAACCAAAGACAAAATTTATGTGCATTCCTACATATCCCATATGGATGGGAATAAAGCCATACGTAGTTCTTTACTTTCCTATAGTTTAACATCATACGGTAAGGATGTGTGTGGAAGAATGAGGTTCTAAATGGAATGTGCATGGTGTGATAAATCATACCTGATGTAAATGGGGGTAGGAGAATTCCAAACCACACAGTGCCCAATCCCAAGGGGGAACCTCAGGCCAAGGGTTCGGAAAAGATCGAGGGACCTGGTGCTGGACCCAAAGATGAAATTTCTGGGTGTTCCTACATATCCCATAAGGATGGTAATCCAGCCACACGTAGTTCATAAAATTATATATAGTTTAACATTGTGCGGTAATGACATAAAAAAGTTAATGGAGTTGTGCATGCGCCTGAGGCGAGATTCCCAGGTGTCCCTATATATCCTGTAAGGGCAGGAATCAAACCATACATAGTTCTAGATTTGTATGCATTTTAACATCATGTGGTAATGAAGTGAGATAAAAGGAGATATCCTTGAAAGGGATACATGATGTGGTAGTTTTAATCACTATGTGAATGGGGACTAAATAATTCCACATTGTGCCACGTGCTTCGGGGATACTAAGGCTGAGAGGCTATAAGAAAGGAAAAATCTATGATACCTAGGCTAGACCTGAAGTCAGTGTGTTTGTGTGTTCCTACATATCCCATAAGGATGGGAATCAATCCATATGAAGTTATTAAGATGTCATGTAGTTTAGCATCATGCGCTAAGGATGAAAAAGATCTTTATTTAAGGTCGTAGAGCTCAGACCATAGAATCTCAGTTTAATGTCATTTGTGTGGGAAATATGGGTAGAAAAAGGTGAATCACCGCATCCAATATTTGGGACACCATGGGGATAATGGTAATGATAGAGGATAACTACGTACCATGTTCAAAACATATTATCCATATCATGTGACCTGGAATGAGAAAAAAAATTAAACACTGACCACTGACCATATTCACAGCATGGGACTTGTATCAAATTGTCATTTGAGATCCTCTCGGACATTGGCCCAGAATAGTAGGTGAGCCAAGGTGGAATGAGACTAGGCCTCTAGGGTGATTCGTTCAGATGTGAAAGATGGTGAAAACCCAGATGAAGGGAACTTGTGAAGCATATTGGTACACATGTAGTTTAACATCTTGTGGAAAGGATAGGGGACATATTAGTTGAAGGTCATAGAGCTCAAACCATGAGGTATGTTTACCACTTTCAATTTATCATCATGTAGGAAGAGGGTGAAGTGTAATTTTACATCATACAGAGGATAGATCGTTCATTTTAACATCATGTGTTAAGGCTGGAAAAGATCTTATTTTATGGTCATTGAATTCAGACCATAAGGTTTATTCATCTTTTTCATTTTATCATCATGTGGGATGAGGGTTCACTCATGTGAAGTACTACTTAAGAAACTTGGTATTGGTGGGTGGAGTAATGCCCTCACCATCCATGGTGACAAGAGAGTATGCACTATTGGGGAAAACCTTATGAATGATATAAGGTCCCTCGCATTTAGGTTCCAAATTTGGTGGCTTCCTGCTAGGTATCATCGTTGTTCTCAAGGACAATACCCTATCACGTTGAAGGAAAGAATGGAGACTACCATTTTTATTGAAACCTATGGCTATCATATTTTGATGCCTCTCTAGATTCTGTATGGCCCGAATCCTATTCTCATTGAGGAATTCCAATTCAACCAGACAGACTTATGCTACCTTGTTTGAAATCTTCTAATCATATAAATTTGTGTGGAGTGATAGAAACTAAATCTCAATTGCCAAGACTACCTCTATTCCGTACACCAGGGAATATGGGATCACCTGGGTGGAATTATGAATTGTTATCCGATAAGACCATAGATAATTGGGAATCTTTTCCAGATAACTCTTCTTGTTATGACTAACCATCTTCTTCAATATGTTATAGAGGGTTTTGTTGAACACCTCAGTCTTCCCAATTTCTTGTGTGTGATAGTGATAGGTGTGATTAGAATAGATATTGTACTTGGCATACGATTTCATTAGCTCAGATGCCCAAAATTTGGTGCCATTATCTATGAGGATGATGTAAGGGACTTTGAATTGGTGGATGATATTTGAGCTCATGAAATCAACAATACCACGGGCCTTGACTTCCTTGGGTTGAATGGCCTCTGCCCACATGGAAAATAAATCTATAGCGGTTAGGATGAACTGACACTGCTGATCTGTAGCGTTCATAAAACACGTGTGTGTCTATGACCTTATCTTGTGAGTGTGTAATATTATTTGGGGGTTTTCCTAACCTATCATTATATATAGAAGGATTCATAGATCATTAAATTTTTTATCATGATATGTGAATTTCCCCAAATTTTATTTATTTATCTTTAATTAGGTTGGGTTGAACCTTGGTTTTAGGGTTATATCTATAGAGTTTACCGTTTACTTTTTTCCCTTTGAAGTCATCTTTTAACTGGTATCAATCTTCTTAGTACCATATCAAATATTTTTTGGGTTATCAATATATTTGATTATATAAATTTTTTATCATGTTTACGTTTTGTGTTTATGATCTGGTTTTCCATGGTGGTCATAGATGGATTTATTTTTCTAGTATTTTGGCTCATGTCTCAAAAACACGCGTTAAATTATATTTAGTTCATTGATCAACCTATTCTCCTATAATTTTTGGGGGTCAAATTTGTTATAATTATGAGAATTGGCACACACTAACCTCAATTTATTATTTTATTCATTTTTAAGTCTCTTTTGTTTATATCTCCCTCTAATTCATATTCCATTAAAATTTAATGATTATGGTAATTTAGTGCATATCGCTTGGTTAGAACATAGTTTATACTAACCATTGAGAAACCATACCACATGCCTAATGTTCTGATAGTTCCAAATTACATGGTTGGAATATGGTTGGGATAACCATGTATTCGGCCCATACAATGTACCTCAGTGATCCAAAACTATCCACACAAAGGGTTCACGGTTTGGATAACCATGTTACCAAACCATATACCCTAAAAAATCTCATTAAAAGTATCAAATTCTTATCCTTACATTATTAAATAAAATCCTTTAAAGGATTCCTTTTTCTGTCATTCCACCCTTATGACCTATGTGCCTAAATCCTTGGATGTCTCCCCCCTTTCATGGATATTTCTCAAGGATTCTTCAATATTTAAGGCTTCTTATGCAAGTTAATCATCTCTTTGTCACTTAATTTCTTATTTTCTTTCGCTTTGCCCCCTTTTATTTCCCATTCATGCTCTCAATTTCAGAGGGTTCATGATTTCTTGGTTTTTAATTTGTTTGTCTGATGTTCTAGGGTTTTTGAGAGTTTATTCTAGCCTTCTTACCAAATTTAGATCTCTTTGATATACATTAACAGTATAATTGGTGAAATTAAAAAAAAGGTGAGAAGTCCCCAGTATAACTTTTGAAACATATAACTTTGATTTCATATTGGTTTAAATGAATATTTTATGTGTTCTAAATATCTTATCAATTAAAACATGTATATTTACTAAATTAAGTTTTTTTCTCTCTAAATTTCATCAAATAATAATGGGATCTCACTTTTTTCAAATAATAAAAAACTATTTTTGATATCCATTCACACTAATTGTTTGTATAAATTTTTTGTTGGATATTTTAAATTTATTATTGGATTATAAATTATGATTTAGTTTCAAAATGAAAATAAAGTGATTATTTCAAGAGATATGTATGCGTGTGGTATTTTAAATAAAGTTTAAATAACTCTGATAGTTGAATTTTTTATGAAATTCATTTATTTATTTTCAAGAACATGTTTAATAACTAAATTTCATACGGAATAATTATTTGTCTTGATTGGGACCTTTGATTCTAATGAAAATGTGTGTCTCACTATGCAGCTGACAGTTCATTTTGGGGGGTTGAATTTTTCACAATCATTTTGATCATTTTCGATCAGCTTCTATCAGGTTTTTTTATGGAGCTGGAAGCAACCAACGGTTCCCTTATTGAAGATGTTTTGTGAACATTATTTCTAAAGGGAAGTGGTTATTGGGGAATGGATCTAGTTATTATTAGGGACTAACATTTTTTGAGAAGATGGGAGGTTGGTCTCATCACACCTTTTGGGAGGAATTATTTCCTACCCCGGTACAGTCTTATAGATTCAATACATATTGGTAAATCCTTTATAAAATTCTAAACATAACCGGGGCCACCCTTAAATTAACAACCAATTATTATAATGTATGAAATTTATAATAATTTTTATGCATCTGAGGTTCTTAATCTATATATATATATTTGTATTTATAAGAGGTTCTCCATTTATGGTACCCTTTTGTAAATGGTTTGGAGATTCGTATGTAAAATATTATTTCAATTTTGGTTTTATGCCACATTGTGGGGTTCTCTAGACCTTATCAGCATCTATGGAGATGATAGTTATTTTTATGTTGAGAGCAGGAAAAATAGACGGTATTTCCATATATCCTTGTGAAAGGAATAATAACCCATGTAGTTTAGTGGAATTTAACTGGACACATCATTCCTTTTATGGTCATTTGACAAGGACCAAACCGTGCAGTTTAACATCATGTGATAAAGTGTCTTGGAGAAAGGTTCCTAGTCAAGGTTGGTGTCAGACATATTTCAAAGCATACCAAGGGACCTGGAAGTGATGTACCCTCACAATCTAGATATAAACCTACTAGGAATATGGACTAGAGAAAATTACGGTGATTTTGGGGAACTGGGTTTGGGCCATATGGAGGCATCCTACATATCCCATTTGTATGGGAATCAAAATCATTGTTGTTGGGTTCCACTTAATGGGAAACTTCATACCGTTTAAGTTCATGTTATGGGGACCAAATAATACATTTTAAAATCATGTGTTAAGGATGTCTTGGAAAAAGTTTCATATTCAAGGTTGGTGTGGGACTTGCACTGAAGTAGACCAGGGGAACTAGAAGAGATATCGCCTCCTATAGTAGATATAACTGGCTGTGAATATGGCCCATTGAAAATTAGGTAGAATTTGGGGTGGTATGTTTGGACCGAGTGAGTCTTCCTATGTATCCCATTTAGATGGGAATAAAATCCCATATTTTTTGTTTTGGATGAGGACCCACGCCTATGGGGGCCCTCTGAAGGTTTCTCTTAGAGGGGTTATGACAAAATGAGATGGATAAATGAATCTGAGGACCAATGCATATGGAGTCCCTCGAAAGTGTTTTCTCATAGTGGATATGAACCTTTTTTATGGATACATGACTTTGAGGATAAATTCCTATGGAGTCCCTCTAGAAGAAGGTGAGAGGAAGATTTGGAAAAAGATTATCTAATGAGACATGCATCTTATCATGCAGATATCATGATAATTACTAACCTCTATGACCATGTGATCCGTGCTCTATATGATAAATAAGAGGAATTATAATATTGGAAAAACCACCTAAAATGTAACACCCTAACCTCAGTTACCCAGAGTCGGTGCATTATTACATAACATTGGCATGATCACAAGGGATCAAATCCTGAAAGACCAATCAGTTTAGTGTCATTGGAAGTACTAGATACATTCATAAGTTTTACATTACATCTCAAAAATAAAAACATCAAAAAAAAAAATTTCCCCTCTGAACACACTTATATCCTTAGACTATCCCTACAGTTCAACCATAAAATACTTATTCACAACCTGGGAAAAATAAATCATAGAAAGGTGTGAGCTCATATGATCAGTAAGGATAACAATATAGCGTAAAATTTCATAAATAAGCATAAACATTTAAGGAAATGTATAAGACTAAAACAAAATCATTTTAAACATAAACTTCAAAACAATATGGTAGGTATAAAATCGAATAATTCCATTTACTTATTCACATGGATATTCTACAAGTCGAATAATCACATGTAATATCAATAGCCAATTTCATAATGATGGAATGCATAATGGCAGACTTCATAACCACATAGTCAAGGCCTTGTGTCAAGACTACAAATAAGATTTTGTCAAGGCCTTGTTCTAAGACACTATTTTGTCTCATGAGACCTACCTATGCATCGAGGAGCTATATTGGGCTCCACCCGACACTTAATAAGTCCAATGCATTCCTTATATGAAATTTTTTAAACATAACATAAACCTTCGTATAAAAACTATCATACAAAATTTTAATACTTTATCCATAAAACATGAATGGTATAAAAATGAAACATCCATATTCAAACATATCACAAAACCTTCAATAAAATATGTAAGATTTGTATCAACTTCAAACTAGTTTAAAATCCATCAAAGGATGTTGACATAGATGAAATCAAAAATATTTGAGAGAAATATCTCTTTCTTTTTGAAATATTTTAAAAATAACATAATTATAAAAGAAAACATTCATTTTTAAAATGTTATTATAAGCTTGTAAGGGAAGATTTGAAGGTGTTATAATGGCAGAAAATAGTCGCACCTGTCGTATAAGTTAAAAAAAGACATTCATACCTTAATTTTGTCGAATTGGTCATAAAGTACCTTGTTTGGAAAACGATAGAAAGATTCCTTTCAAAACATATAAGGTTAAATAAGGGTATAAATGACTTTGACCCATAGTCTAGTAAATTGTAAAAATGTTTTGAAATACATTTTTAAGAAAACACGGACGTGGATGATAAAGAGAACCCAGTAGATACTTACGTATTAACAATCTCGGGTAAGTAAAGAGATTGTAAAATTAACCCTTACCTTGTATTTTTCCTTTATCGAGGGAATGTTAACCTACTCTATAATAGTTAAATAATATTTATTAAATTAAACAAGAACTATATACATAAATATGATATCGTATATGATCCTCTAAATTTTTTTTGTTAATAATATTTCATTAGTATCATCTTTTTGGGTGATAACTGATTCGTTTTTCTTTATAGGCTTGGTTATGTAAGCCATGATTGTTATGGATAGGATGTATTTGATTCATATCCAGAATGATATTAAGTTCTTAAACATTATTTTTAATCTTAAAATAAAAATTATTCTTTAATGATTACGAGGGGGAATGAATCTCATCGTGTTCATGGAGACGGTAATCCATACGCACGCACGAGCGACATTATCATTATTTTGATGGAAAAATTGTATGTAATTTAATGTTATATCATATTTACAGAATTATTAACATGTTGTTTTTATTATTTACATCATTTATTGTCATTAATATATCCATACAAATAATTAAGTGTTTGAATAACAAGCTACACCACAACATGGAGACGGAAAGTCGTACACACGCACGTATGGTGACTTAGTCATTTATAGGATGGATAGAATAAAAAATATGGTAGTAAAATATTTATAATAACATCAGAATATTTATAAGGTACGTGAGTTATTATTTTGGTATTGAAACAACAAATAAAGAGGAAGTTGAAGAAGAAAAGAACTTGAAAGAGGGTGGTGAAATTATTACCTCTTCTTCGGGTGTTTCCTTTTGAGTTGATCAAAAGGGATCATTAAGTTGGCTTTATGATAAAATTAAGGAATATAAATAGAATTGAGGGTATTTGGGAGGATATTTGGGCAGTTTTTGGCCGAGCCAAGTGGCTTTGGAATTGTGAAATTAAGAGAAGGGGAAGTACCCTTTTATAAGAGAAGTGAGGGTCACTTTTGGAAAAAGCTTGAAATATTATTTTATAATAAAAAACATTTGGTTTATAATGGCTAAAGAATTATTTATTTACAGTATAATGTGGGTATGGGTCTAAAACATCTCAATAAATAGGTTTTATAAAGGTTTACATCACCGGATTAACCTTATCATTAAGATTTACGGCTTAGTTAAATAGTTTGACATTTACCATGTATCTTTGTATTTTTATATTATATGGTCAATAAACTTAATATAAATATACAAGAGAAGCCCAAGTGGTTAATTATTAATATATATAACAATATATAAGTCCTTTGGATGAACCTCAGATTTTTAGGAATGTTATATCATTTAATAATATAATATTTGTTTTAAAAACTCTATTATGTCAATTTTGACACTATTTAGTATTTTATTTTTTTGAAATCCAAACCTTATCCCATAGAATAAAATTTATTTAATCAACCATAAAATGTCATATTAACCTAGAAAATTAGTATATTTTATCATAAGTCTCATTTTACTTTTATTTGGATATTTATAATATCAATTATTCTAATATTTCATTAGTAAGGTAATTACTGCATCATCATTGTGTCATAAATAAATTAAATTATTTAATGTATAAAAATTATAAATAAAATACCATTATGTTGTAAATATTCTTATCTTTCTAATGATTATTTATAGTCGAATATATCATATGTTTAACTCTATATTAAAAATGTTTTAGTTATTAAACTTTGAATTTAACACTTTTAACTCTTCTTTAAATAAAATAATAATAAATGTCCAAATCTAATCCAAGTGAACCAAAAGGATCATATTTTATTCATAATGTTGTTTTTTGTCGAATTAAACTTATTTAATAGGATTTGTACCTGTGTTAGAGTAATTATAATATCATTTTTACCCTTAATTACCATATTTACTTTTAACTGTGGTAAAAAAAATTAAAAATTTACTATTCACCAAAAAATATTTTCATCTTATTGAACCACATTTACTTACTTATATCAACCGTGTCTCTAGAAGTTTTTAAATTCAATTCACTGAAGATATAAAATTATGTTTTATGCAAATTTTCAAATGCTCTAAGAAGGTGGGTAAATGACGGTAAAGAGTTCAATAAAATTTTATATATCTAAACTTATTAAAAAATGACTCTAATGAATTAAATTCAAAATATATAGGTATTATTTATCTATTTTTACCTAAAATAAATTAAAATAAAATTACTAATTACTTAATTAAAAATTCAGTTTTAAACAATAACATAGTTTTTTTCACAATTCATTAAAAATTGAAGGTTTTCAGAAAAATACCAAAAATTCACCCTAAGCTAATTCTAATATTCTGAATCCAAAAATGAAGTCCATATTGAAAAGAAAAATTTATAAAATTTCAAAAAGTGGGTATTAATATTCATAACGGCTAGTTTGATTGGTCATGGTGTGTTAAAACTCTAAGTTGCGTACAAAGCAAGCTACTGCATTATTCAAATGGAAACGTACCATGGAAGCATGATGTGTTACATTCTCTCCCCCTTAAAATAATTTATTTCTCAAAATTTCTAGAATATTACTACATAAAAATATTTGGATGGTTCTTCATTATAAGTTCCTCAGGTTCCCATGTTTCCTCTTCCATCTTATGATTTCTCCATAGAACTTTTACCAGACGAGTCATCCGGTTTCTCAACACTTATTCTCTAGTGTCAAGAATTCTGATAGGCTCTTTACAATAAGACAGGTCGGGTTCTAGTTCTATTTCTTCTTAGGTAAGTACATGTGTTGGGTTAGGCATGTATTTTCTCAACAGTGATATATGGAACACATCATGAACTTTGGAGAGAATTGGAGGCATTAACAAACGATAAGCTATAACTCCAATTAGTTCTAGAATTTCTAAAGGTCTGATGTACCTGGGACTCAATTTATCCTTCTTATTGAAATGTATAAAACCCTTCTAGAGAGATACCTTCAAGAAAACATGGTCTCCTACTTGAAATTATAAATCCTTCCTTTGGTTATTGGCAAAGAACTTTTTCCTACTTTGGGCTGCTTTGATGGGGGTTTGGATAATCTTCACCTTTTCCATTGTTTCCTTAACAAATTCTGGGCCTATGAGTTTTCGTTCTCCAACATCATCCCAACAAGTTAGTGTGTGACATCTCTTTACATATAACGCTTCATATGGTGCCATCTGAATACTTGAATGGAAGTTATTTTTATAAGAAAACTCTCCCAGAGGTTAATAGAGATCCCACGTACCTAGAAAGTAAAGTGAGCAAGATCTCAACATGTATTCTAAGGTTTGAATAGTCTGTTCTGATTTTCCATCAGTTTGAGGGTGGTAGGTAGTTCTCAAATGAAGTTTAGTATCCAGGACCTTCTGAAGATACTTCCATAATATTGATGTAAAATGAGGATTATGATAAAAAACAATTGATAGGGGTACTCCATGAAGTCTTACAACTTCATTAATATATAGTCTTTCCAGATGTTCAAGTGCTGAATCTTCTCTTATAACAAGAAAATGTGCTAACTTGGTAAGACGATTAGTAAAGATCCATATTACATCATTCCTTATTATTTGGTAGCACCATGAAAAATTTCATCATAATATCATCCCATTTACACTCAGGTATGGGAAGAGGTTTCATGACTCCTATAGGATGTTTCCTTCTACCTTTCACTTGTTGACAAACCATACAACTTGACACATATTCAGTAATATCCCTCTTCATGTTGTCCCACCAAAAATGTTCCTTCAAATCTCGATACATCTTAGTGATACCAGGGTGTATAGAGAAATTGGAGCTATGAGCATCATCCAACAATTCCCTTTATATATCAGGTATATCAGGAATACAAAGCCTCTTCCCAAATTTAAAAATTCCATCTCCATATACAAAGTCAATCAATCTCCCATCATTCCCAGCTTTAATTTTCTTTTGAAACTCCTCATCATCAATCTGAGAACTTTGTATCCTTTTAATAAAGATGGTTTAGCAACAATTTGAAAATGTATCGATGTTTCACCTTCCATGATTCTTCACATATCCATATTTACTAGATCCATTAACATAAGATCCCTTTAAACTCTCATATTGTTCAAAACTCCATGATCCTTTCTGCTTAAAGAATCTACCACCTTATTTACCTTCCCTGGGTGGTAGTTCATAGTGAAATCATTATCTTTGAGTAGTTCAATTCATCGCCTTTGCTTCATGTTGAGTTCTTTATATGAGAAAATATACTTCAAACTCTTGTGATCGGTATATATATCACATTTTTCACAATAGAGATACTGTCTCTATATCTTAAATGAAAATATTACAATTGTCAACTCAAGATCATGAGTAGGATAGTTTTGTTCATGAATTTTTAGTTGTCGTGATGCATAGGCAATAACTCTTCATTCTACAGAAGGATACAACCAAGTCATTTCTTTGAAGCATCACTATAAATAATAATCCCATCACTCCCTGATGGTAGAGTCAAGATAGAATCATTGACTAATCTTCTCTTCAGCTCTTCAAAACATTCTTCAAACTTTTTTTTACAAACAAATTTATCCCCTTTACATGTGAGCATGGTTAATGGGTTAGCCAATCGGGAAAAATTCTGGACAAAATGCTGATAATAACCTGCTAAACGAATAAAACTACATACCTCAGTTATACTCATCGGTGTTGTCCATTCTATGATTTCTATTGTATTTGAAGGATCAATAGAGATTCCATCCTTAGAGACAATATGGCCAAGAAAATAAATCTCCTGAAACCAGAATTCACACTTTCTAAGCTTCCCAATAATTCATTTCTTCATAGGGTTTTCAGAATATTGCACAAGTGATTTTCATTGTCTTCGTAGCTTTCTGGGTATACAAATATATAATTAATAAATACCACTAAAAAGTCATCAAGATAATCTGTGAAAACTCTATTCATTAGATCTATGAAGATAGATGGTGCATTAGTCTGCCCAAAAGGCATTACTGTAAACTCATAATTCCCCTACCTGGTTCGAAATGTTGTCTTTGGAATTTCTTCCATCTTTACACACAATTGGTGTTATCTAGATCGAAGGTAAATCATTGAAAAATATTGAGCTCCATGAATTTGATCGAATAAATCACCAATGCGAGGTAGGGGATACTTTTTCTTTATTGTTATAACATTGATATCCCTATAGTCAATGCATAACCTCATAGATCCATATTTCTTCTTAACAAAAAGGACAGGGGCTCCCAATGGAGAAACACAAGGGCGAATAAATCCCTTTTTACTTAATTCATCTAGTTTTATCTTTAGTTCCACTAATTTCATAGTGGTCATTATATAATGGGTCTTCGATATGGGCCTTGAACTAGGAATTAAGTCAATGGAAAACTCAATATATCGTTCTGGAGGATGTCCAGGTAAATCCTCTGGAAACACATCAACATATTCATGCACAATAGGTACATATTATATTTGAACATCGTTTTCCTCACCCATAGTTATTTCATTCTCTTCCTCCCCAATAATTGAATTTAGTAGAGCTACTGGGGGTGGATCTAGATAACAATCATGTGGTGACGTTTCTGATCTAAAGAAAAGGTACTCTTTATCATCATCTAAAATTGTACCCTCATTCTTCTTACAATAAATTTTCACATCATGGTCCCAAAACCAATACATTATGAGGATTATATCAAATTAAATCATGGGTATGACAATGAGATTAGCAGATAAATAACATCTATATGCCCTAATTAGAACTGATTCACAAAACTTTGTTGCAATGATACTTCCCTTAAGAGTTTTGACTGACAACTCCCTTTTTATGTCAAATTGAAAATATATATTTTTTTAGAAAACTAGGTAGATATTAAACAATGAGATGATCCAGTATCAAAAAAAGAATTGGCTGAACATGAGGAAATCATTAAATTGCCTTCCACTATGTCTTTTAGAGCTTCAACCTCAGCAGTAGTGATCACATATGCTTGGCCTTTCTCCCTTGGAATTTTCTAAGGTATGTTTACTTGGATCTTAGGACATTCATTTGAATAATTCCCCTTTTCTCTACAATTGAAGCATTCAAAATTGACAACCTCTTTCTACCCCTTAAAATCATGAGCATGGTGGCCCTTTTCACCACACTTGTAACAGACTCACATTTCCTTCAGGCAAGTACCAGGGTGTTTCTTCTCACATTTACCACATGATGGATATTTAACTTTTCCCTTATTATCCTTATTTCCATTTCCATAGTGTTCAGTAGATATCTTCTTCTCTTGCTTTGCTTTAAAGTTGTAAGACTTAAAAAAATCATTTTTTGTCTTGATAGCACATGAGACAATATCTTTGTACGATGAGAATAATTGTGAAACTATTGATCAATGGATAAATAGTTTTATCCCATCAAAGAAATGATCAATATTACTTCTTGGGTTATGTATATAATATGCAGAATGCCTTTCTACCCTTGTAATGTTAGCTTCATACTTTGGGACATTCTCAATCTCTTTTTTCCTTATACTTAGAAATTGCCTTTTAATATCTGCTAGATGGCCATGAGTAAAGTATTTTTCTAAGAAAATCTCTTTAAACCCCCTACATTACATACATTATACTTCTTCATCCTCCTTTATGTTTTTAATTAATGACCACTATTGATTTGAATCTCCCATGAGGTGATAAACATCCATGACAACTTTTTCCCTTTCGTTACTCCCCAAAGCATGAAATATTTTCTCTAATGAAATTATCCATTTCTCAGCTACAAATGGGTTTGTAGACCCATTTAATTTTGGTGGTTATTTCCTCATTAAGTGGTCTAACATTGATCCTCCAAGTTTTGGATTAGGGTGCTCCATACGGGTAAGGTTATTATTCATAACCTGAGTGAGTTATCCCAGTGTGGTGATAAGCTGATCCACACCAGTTGCATCACCAGCTCCACTATAATTATCTTGAGTAGTAGGTAAATACCTACATAGATTATGTGCATTGATACAGTTTCCATTCCATCCACTATGCGCCATTTCTAAACAATTTCGTACACTATATTAGTTTATGAATCGCAATACGTAATTCCAAACATGTAAAACACTTAACGTAAATTGAAAAGTTTATAGATATAATCCATAATCAAAAAAATATATTTTCTTTGAGGAAGTATATACTCATAAATAATTCATAATGGTTTGTAAAAAAATATGAATTATCCTAACCATACCCCATGGGAGTGTCATAACCAAGAGTGCAGCAAGGCCCGTTGTCGTGCACTAGTTCATATTCAAGCCTTAATCAAAGTGGTGTTTTCGAGTTTTACCCCTAGGTACATCTTTTCCAGAGCTGCCTCTACCTTCTCATATACAGACAAGGATTTATTTCTTGGAAAACTCACAAAATCTCTACATTACCAAAATTCAAGGAAGTTCTTCTATACTAATCCTCAAAGTCCATCTTAGGGTAATGTGCTCTAATCAGAGTTTATCTAAATCTAGTTTCCAAGGTTTGTACTAAACTTCCTCTGATACCAAATATAACGCCTTGAACCCTGTTACCCATAGTTGATGAATTATTAAATAAATTCTACATGATCACAAGAGATAAAATCCTGAAAGACCGATCAGTTTAGTCGCTTTGGAAGTACTAGAGACATTAATAAGTATTACATTACATCATGAAATAAAAACATTAACAACATTTTTCCCCTTTTAACACACATATATCCTTATCCTATCCCTATAGTACAACCATAAAATACTTATTCACATATTTGGAAAATTTAATCATAGAAAGGGGTGAGCTCAGATGCTCAGTAAGGATAAAAATATAGCGGAAACTTTCATAAATAAGCATAAACATTTAAAGCAATGTATAAGACTAAACTAAAAGCCTTTTAAACTGAAACTTTAGCATAATATGGAAAGGATAAAATCAAATAATTTCATTTACTTATTCATATGGGTATTCTACTAGTTGAATAATAACATGAAATATCAATAGCCAATTTCATAACGATGGAATGCACAATTTCAGACTTCATAACCAAATAGTCAAGGCTTTGTGCCAAGACTACAAATAAGATTTTGTCAAGGCCTTATTCCAATACACTAGTTTGTCTCATGAGACCTACCGATGCATCGAGGAGCTATAGCAGTCTCCACCCGTCACTTACTAAGTCCAATGCATTCCTCATATGAAAAGGTTTAAACAAAACAAAAACATTTGTATTAAAACTAGCATAGGAAATGTTAATAGTTTTTCCATAAACCATGAATGGAATAAAAATTACACATCCACAGTCAAACATATCACAAAACCTTTAATACAATATGGAAGATTTGTATCAACTTCAAACAATTTTAAAATCCATCAAAGGATGTTGACATAGAAGAAATCAAAACTATTTGAGAGAAATATCTCTTACTTTTTAAATCATTTAAAAATAAAATAATTATAAAAGAAAACATTTCTTTTGAAAATATTCTTATAATCTTTTAAGGGATTAATTGAAGGTGTTATAATAGAGGAAAATAGTGACACCAATCATATAAGTTAAAAAAATACATTCTTACATTAATCTTTTCGAATAGGTCATAAAGTACCTTATTAGGAAAAGGACTGAAAGATTCCTTTAAAAACATATAAGGTCAAATAAGGGTATAAATGACTTTTAACCATAGTCTAGTAAATTGTAAAAATGTTTTGAAATAAATTTTCAAGAAAACACAGATGTGGATGATAAATAGGTCCCATTAAATACTTACGTATTAACAGCTTTGGATAAGTTAAGAGATTGTAAAATTAAACCTTACCTTGTACTTTTCCTTAATCGATGGTATGTTAACCTCCTGTATAATAGTTAAATCATTATTATTAAATTATACAAGAACTATATACATTAATATTATATCATATATGACCATCTAATATTTCTTTGTTAATAATATTTCTGTAGTATCATCGTTTCGGGTGTTAACTAATTCGTTTTCATTTTATATGCTTGGTTATGTAAGCCATGATTTTTATGGATGGGATGTATTTTATTCATATCCATAATGATATTAAGTTCTTAAAAATTATTTTTAATCATAAAATGAAAATTATTCTTGAATGATTACGATGGGGAATGAATCTCATTGCGTTCGTGGAGACGGTAATCTGTATGTACGCACGAGCGATAATATCATTATATTGATAGAGAAATAATATGTAATTTAATGTTATATAATTTTTGAAGAATCATTAACATGTTATATTTATTATTTACATCAGTTATACTCATTATTATACCCATCCATATAATGAAGTGTTTGAATAAAATACTACACCACGACGTGAAGATGGTAAGCCATACACACGCATGTATGGTGACTTTTTCATTAATAGGATGGATAGAAATAACGAATATGGTTGTACTATATTTATAATAAAATCAAATTATGTAGAAGTTATTGGAGTTATTATTTTTTATGGAAACAAAAAAGAAATAAGAAGAGGAAGAAGAAAAGAACTTGAAAGAGGTTGGTGAAATTATTACCTCTTCTTTGGGTGTTTTCTTTTGAGTTGATCAAAAGGGCTCCTTAGGTTGGCTTTATGATCAAATTAAAAACTCTAGTTAGAAGTGAGGGTAGTTGGGAGGATAGTTTTTATGGTTTTGGATGAGACAAATGGCTTTGGAATTGTGAAATTAAGTGAAGTGGAAGTACCCTTTTATAAGAGAGGTGAGGGTCACTTTAGGAAAAGCTTGAAATATTATTTTATAATAAAATCATTTTCGGTTTCTAATGTCTCCAAAATGATTTATTTCGAGACTAAGGTGGAGATAGGTCTAAAAACCCTAAACTAATAGGTTTTATACAGGTTTATGTCACCATATTAACCTTATCTTTTAGATTTAACTCTTAGTTAAATAGTTTGACATTTACCATATCTCTTTATATTTTTATATTATATGATTAATAAACTAACTATAACCAGCCAAGATAACCCTAAGTGGTTAATTATTAATATATATAACCTTATATAATTCCTTTAGCTGATACCTATATTTTTAGGAATATTATATCATTTAATAATATAATATTTCTTCTAAAAACTCAATTATGTCAATTTTGACACTATTTAGTATTTGATTTTTTTGAAAGAAATAAAAACTTTATCACTTTGATAAAATTTATTTAACCAACCCTAAAATTTCATATTAACCTATAAAATTAGTGGAATTTATCAGAAGTCTCAATTTACATTTATTTGGATATTTATAATATAAATTATTTTAATATTTCATTAATAAGGTAATTACTGCATCATCATTGTGTCATAAATAAATTAAATTATTTAATTTCTAAAAATTATAAATAAAATACCATTATATATAAAATATTATTATATTTATAATTAATATTTATAGTCTAATTTATCTTTTGTTTAACCCTATATTTAAAATGGTTTATTTATTAAACTTTGAATTTAAAACTTTTAACTCTTCTTTAAATAAAATATTAATAAATGTCCTAATCTAATCTAAGTAGACCTAAAGGATAATATTTCATTCCTAAGGTTGTTTTTGATCAAATTACACTTATCAAATATAATTAGTACATGTGTTAGGGTAATTATAATAACATTTTTATCCTTAATTACACTATTTACTTTTAACTGTGGTAAATAAAAGTAAAAAATTACTATTCACCAAAAAATATTTTAATCTTATTGAACCAAATTTTACTTACTGATATCAACTATGTCGCTCATATTTTTTAAATTCAATTCACAGAAGTTGTAAAATATATTTTTATGCGAATTTGCAAATGCTCCTAGAAGGTGGGTAAAAGACGGTAAAAAGTTCAATAAAATTTTATATATCTAAACTTATTATAAAATGAATCCAATGAATTAGATTGAACATATATAGGTATTATGTATCTATTTTGAGCTAAAATAAATTCAAATAAAATAATTAATTTCTTAAATAAAAATTCGGTTTTAAACAAAAACGTAGTGTTTTCACTATTCATAAAAAATTGACAATTTTCAGAAAAATACCAAAACTTCACACTAATATAATTTTGATATTATGAATCCCAAAACGAATACCATTTTGAAAAATAAAATTTATAAAATTTCAAAAAGTGGGTATTACTATTCATAATGGCTAGTTTGATTGGTCATGGTGTGTTAAAACTCCAAGTAGTGTACAAAGAAAGTTGATGCATTATTCAAAGGGAAACGTAATGTGGAAGCTTGGGGTGTTACATAAACTCCATAATCTACTGGTGGATGAGGTCAGGGCTATGAGAGAGATAAAGGGATTTTATTTCCTTGTATCCTCTCTTATTTTGAAACCTTGGGTGATGGAATATAGGAGGGGTATGAACTCTTGTAAGAAAGATTAAGGGATTACTCCAGGATGGATTCCCTCTCATAGGTTTTAAATAATATGAGAATAGGATAATACACTATCCCTCATCAAATTTAAATGAAAGTATCTCCCTGTCTTTCTAAAATGGGAAGGTTCTTAATTTAGAGATGATGAGGGATGGAGAAGGAACTATCCCTCATCTTATAAACCAAGAGGTCCCTGGAACCACCACCAGGGTTGGGGTCCTCATTACTAAAGGAATGAACAACTGTACACACCTCTAGTACCCTACCCATAAGCTAGAAAAAATGTGGTTCAAATATTACATAAATAATTCACAACTGAAATGGAGACACTCTAGTGTGTATTTAACCATGATCGTTCAAGTACGGAAGCTTCAGTGAAGGTTTTGATTTGGTCTCTCTCAGATAAGAGTCTCAAGGAAGGAGGTTCCCTACCATTAGTGGCATAAAAAGAGGGATCAAAGGAGGCTCACACATGTGGAGGCCGGGAGAGCATAATATGGCTCATGTAGATGAATTCTATATGAGATGAATATGGCTCATGTAGGTGACATTTGGGAAAGATGAAGATGGATTGCACAGGTGAAGACCTAGGTGAGCTAATGATGGCTCACATAGGTGATGACCTAGGGGAGATAAGTAGATCTATGGGAGAATGATATCATGGGTGAAAACACTTGGGTGATGCCTTACTTTGGGATCCAAGGGTCTCCTCGGGTTTCATTGGATGAATAGAACTTAAGTCATGAGCTTGATAAGGGGACATAGACCTCGTGTGATTTAATTAGGGGAGGTAGCACACATAGGTGTTCTATGACTAAATCACTAGGGGAACATTAATCTGATTACCACAATAATTTCCTCTTCTTTTGAGGCATGGAAATCTACCTGAAAGGTTCTCACAGACTAGAAAAATGATTAGGGTGTGTAGAGCTTGTTGACTTCTTCAGGTTTTCTAGTCTTTGTAAGTGAGAATCCATTGGATCCTATTAATAGGAATTCTTGGGACCCTTGCAAAAAGAGGTTCCTCAAATATGTATTCTCTTTTGGTCATCATGTCGGTGTACCCTACATGATTCTCTTTGGTTCTCTATTCAACATCTTGCACGATGATTCATCCTACTATGTAGTACCTACGCAGTGATTCTACTACACAAGTCATACATGTATGATGACACTACTTCGAAAATTTCGTGGTATTACATGGGGGAGAATTCAAACCATTATTTTGATCAATTCCCTTTTTCATAAGTAATTTCCCTATTAAAATTCTAATTCTCATATAATAAAAGTGTGTTTCAAAAAAAATCCCCCCCTAGGATTAGATCCAATCAGATTAAGATGTTTTGACACTAAGGTAGAAGATAAAGGATGTTGATAAACCCTTTATTTTTTGGCCTTAATTTCTTCACGTGCCTTCATGTTTAGTCTTGACAAGCATTAAGAATTAGAAGTTGCATTAGGGAGAAGTAAAAGAGAGAACTGCATAGATGGATCACACTAGTATATCGTGGAGGGGGTTGTGTAGGTCGAACGCATGAATACTTCACATAGATGGATAATGCAGGGGTCCCCATATCTATAATTAGTTTTGATGGATTTAGTGGTTGTTCTTCTCACCATTTCATCATTGTTGTCTTTTCACTAGTGAGATTTTCATGGCAGTATGTCCAGTAAATCTCTATTCACGTAGACCCTATATGCACTTATCTGCACAATGCATTCAATTTGGTTAGTGACCTATACGAGGTCACATGGGAAAAGGGACTTATACATGGTCACCTTGATGAGTGATCTATGTGGGGTCTCTCCTTTGAAAAAAAATGAATTTCAAATTTTTTTTAAACCAAGATTTATCTATAATGTAAATATTAATACTTCCCTAAAGATTCCCAAAGGAAGCCCAGAATGTTATAGTTTTTGATGAAAAAGATGGTAATCATATCATGAATATGGTTGATTTCATCAGGATAGATTATTACAATATATGTTACACTACTTATTCATAATTAGTGAATAACATGAAGAATAATCGCCATTAATATCCTAAAAGTAATTATCTAATTCGTTATAACCATGGGCTTGTAAATTATATCTTTATCCTGAAGTTGAATAATTATCTTATACTATCTTGTGTCCAATAATACAAGATCTTTTCCATTGTCCACATTTTGGGAAAGGGTATGTATATCAATAAGGTAAAGTTATCCACCACCTACTCCATGCATCACAGTAGTTTTTTCCCAAACATAAATCCTCATACTCATGAGTTAAATCCACACTGTTACTCATCTATATTTTTTTATTCCAAAATAGACCCATAGAAATGATGGAGTGAATATTGAGACCTGCACCTTAGAGGGGTGCAAGACCTGAGTGGATGTCCGTGTATAATGTGTACCAGACCTATACTGATTTTTCAATTGATCTGAAGGTGGTTGGAATTTATGATGCAATCTAGGTGGCCAATACATATGTATACGAGAACCTAGACATTATTCCTGAATTCTTAATCCAATTGAGCCTACATACAAACACCTTCCATATGATTCCCAGATAAGTTGGAATCAGTCAATGGGACATTTAAATGATCTCCAGATCTCCCATACTCAGAGATATATATGATGAGTTTATCTCACTGAAATCTATATTGGATTATGGTGAATGGGAACCTATTTTGGATCATGAGCTTTTCAAGATAGCCTAGGACATTAATAATGCATACCCTCGCCTAAGGAGTAATTACCATTAAATCATGGATGAATTGTTTTTTTGAAGCCTAAGGGGGATATCCCCACATGAAAACATCCCATAAGATGTATCAAGATATAAAAGTGGGTAAGTACTGGTAAATTATGGAAAGTATTGGAACAAGATAAGAAAATCCAATGTGGGTAAGAAATCAAGTCTTTATTACCTTCCAAGACATGTCTTTCATGCTTCTTATTGATGTGTCTAAGCCTCTATATGCTAATAGTTCATGAATGTGTTGGCAGGGTGAGTCTAGGAACATTTTTCTTAGTGACCATGTTAGCAGGGGTGGCATATAGGGTTGGAGACTCCCATCCTAGTGAAGATTCATCAGTTATTATTAGAAATTCATATAATGAATGCACCTTTCAGAATTGAAGGGCCATTCCAATTACCGTGGGGATGGATTTGGCACATTTTTTCACTAATTCCATGTTGAGTGGAATCAAACTTCTAGAGGGATGGTTTCAACCATTTATTTAGGTTGTTTCTTGTATCCATACTCTATCCCTAAAGTATAGTAAATCCTTGGAGAAGTTAAATCTATTTAAGGATTTCCACCTCTTTTCATATGGAGATCCACCCATCACGACATTCACTGATTAGGATAAGGCTGATGATGAAATAAGATCATATATGTTTTCCCTCAGGGATGGCATGATAGCATCCTAAATTGATGGTGTGGTTATCTGTGAATCCTATTAACCTTATATATTTTCACTCTAATTCAAGTGTATAATGAAACTGATCTTATTCCCTCCAATGCGCGTTCGATCAAAGAGGTGCCCAATAGTGGCCCAACAACTCTGCATTCTCACAGCTATGGAGGTGAATCAAGCATTAATCAAACTACCACCATTGAGTTCATCCACCGGGTTAACATCCTGGGATGTTGAAGACTTAGTTTCATCATATCCTCAAGGGGCGTTGACAATGAGTATTTCGTAATTCGGGGTTGTAATGACTACAAGGTGGGGAAATCCAGGTATAAAGGCTCAACCCAATCTTGAGAGTGACAGTGATGAGGCACCGAGATCATCGAAGAAACTCCATGCACATTCTTGTTTACAATTTATGGTCAAAAGTGTTATACTAGCTAAGTTTGGGCCTAGATGGTCCATCCATCATCTCCAAGAAGAAACTCAGGCTCTTGTTTCCCACACTTTGACCATGATAGAGAGAGATGGAAAGCTAGTGAAATTAAAGAGAATCAGGTTTTCTTCACAGCAGGCCTAAAAAACCTTGAAGATCATGTGACCAAAGTCAGTCCAATATTTTTACGGTAATATTATTGATGATAAGGACTTGTGATCACTCATCTATGTCAGGTTTTGGATTCCACAAATTGGGGATGTTCAAACCCCATACTACCTCTGCATTGAATATTACCCTATCAATGCAGGGATATTTATCCAAAAGTAGAAGATTATCATTTATACAACCCATAATAGGATCCCTACTACATAGTGAGTGGAAAAATTATGAAATTATAGGATTCAGAACAAGTTAATGAACTATCCTCTAATGAATGGGAAATGTCATCGGTCCTTTGGATGTAAGTTTTATATCCTTCTATTTTCCTCATTTTTCTTGTTCTTCTTATTTTTTGAAAAAAATATCATTATTGAGGAAAGGGTGACCTTGATTTCTTCAGGTAGAGGGAGAATCTTCTAGGATCCCATCATTGAAATTTTCCCTAATAGACACCCCTATGAAGGCTTATAAATCAAATCTTGAATTTGGGGAGCTATCCTCAAGCCAGAGGGATGATAAAATATGAGATGAAATAAGAGTACCCTTCACTACCAACTCCAATACCTATATTTGGGGGGTGCAACTTCTACACTTCCTCTATAAAAAGTAGAGGAATGATGGAGAGTGAAGTGTTTTTCAAGCTCAACATTAGTCTGGGTGAGTTTTCAGTACATCATTTATTCTTTATTTTTCTAGAATAAATGATTGATTAAGCTCATGGTTTGTAGGATCCACTCCTCTATTCTCTCTCAAGGGGATTATAGATGAACCTGAACTAAATGATGATGAAATTTCAGAAGAGACATAGATTCCTGCTATTGAGTCTACCCATTTTATAAGAGAAGCATCAGGGACTAAGGCCAATTTTTTTCCTACAACTATAAAGAGATAGTAGAATCCTGGTAATGTCAAATGTGCACCATAGGGTGTCATAAAACCATCACTAACCTTTCTTCTTATTAATATATCATATCCATTTCATACACAGGAGGACCATGTGATCACAATCATTGATCCTATCACCACCCTAGAAGGGTATGTCATGGACCTCAGACCATCCAATGAATGTGTTAGTGTTGATATTGATCTGGCGGGGACTGACATGGTTGTTTATGCTAAGAGGAATATGGATGCAGCTATTGGTGAAGCCAATTTGGGTCCCAAGCCCAATTTCTTGGACACCCTTACTTGTGAGGAAGCTATGATATTTGAAAAAATATATATGAAATAATGTAAGTACTTAATCTATATATTGATATTTCAGGCTCCCTAAAGGAGTTTGGGGACATTAATAACGTATTGTATAGACATGATTTTTTCCTTTTTTAGTTTTTTCTATAATGTTCGATCGTACGTCCAATGCATTAAATCAGTGGTCTTCATTGGTGTATCTCTTCCTGTTGAAAATGTCACCAAGTCAATCCATGTTTAGGGAGTTGAGGTCCATCCAACTCTTTCTACTAAGGGAAAGATGGTCTAGGGTCCCGGAGTTATAGATTCTCGAGAACTGTCCATCCTATGCCATGAGAAAAAATATGGTAATTTTCCTCAATAATAAATCACAGTTCAAATTGTTGAGACAAAGGATGTTAGGGATAAATATAAATGGAAAACTAATCCATTAATGGGTGAGTTCCATATACTACTTTTATGATCTTATTCCTTTCTCTTTACCATCATACAATGTCAATGACTAATTTCATTCTTCCTTCAATGTTAGAAATTTCAGTGGTTGAACCTGAAGGGGATTCCTTCACCCCAACTCAATCAACTACATAAGGAGAGGATGAAATATCTCCAAGAATGACAATGAAATTAACTTACATAAGTGAACTAATTTTTAAGAACACATCACCCCATGTGACAAGCTCCGTGGAAATCCAGGAATATCAGGATACCTTTTAGGCACTTGTCAGTTTTTATGGAAGGATGTCTGGGAGTTAGTCTCATGGACACCCATGGAAGCATTAAATTCATGATTCCATCATCTCTAAAATATGTTTGGGAATCTAGGTTATGGTGTATTTGACTACTGTATGGTTCACTCTACCATGAAGGAGATCATTCCTTGGTGGGTACACCAACACAAGTCACAATAGTGCCTTATCACGGAAAAAATGCTCATCAAGACTAATAATCTTCAAGTTTCACTATCCCTATAAAATATTGATAATGTTAGGATATTTTTGGAGTAAAATCAGTTGATTGATGAGAAAGATTCTCATATATAACACCTCTAATAAGATTTAGATACCACAAAAGGGGAGTTCATAAAATTCCATCATTTTCCAAAAGGGGTTCAAGATGAGGGTGAGACATCCATTGCGACTATGGTGGAGGAACTCCAACTTCCTGAGGAGGATACGGTTTTTCAACTAGTCGATCTTCGACAGGACATCGAAATGGCATAGGAGACCCTCCAACAACCAAAGAGTTGTATTGAAATCCTTTCATAGAATATGACAGTGAGACTCTAATTTATGGATTCTCCTCTAATTTCTTTCACCATAATTGAAAAGGATATTGTGCCAATCATCTATTTCTTCATCTCTGTTTTTCTCTATAATTATAACATAACACTGAATTTGGATTCTTTTTTCTAAATTACCTTGAATTTATTCATCACAATCACAAAAATATGGATGGGGAGGTGCCCTAATTTTTTCCCTACATCATTAGACCAAGATATCGTAGTTAAAATATTTATAGATTCACATGGTGGACCCTATGAACTTTGTGTATTTTTGTTCCATTGAATTAATATATTCCTAAGTCAGATATGAATAATACTTATCATGAAAGACTTGAATTTTTATTGTCTTCCATTTTTATATTTTTCAATCTAACTAGTTTTATGAAATTTACCATTTTTTATCAAAACAATTAATAAACCATGTGGAGTGAAGTTCTAGTGAGATGAGACTTGAATTTTACCCACGGAACCCTTTTGTGGATTTTCAATCAGGAAATTGACATGTATCTTTTCATGGGTATTTTAGAGTCTTGAAAATGGAATAATACATCTGGTGTTTCAGGTCAAATATCTTTGACCATGATTTATGTGATGATGTCTCAAATTGGTTTTTCTAGTCAATAATGTTCATACATTCCTCAGTCATACAAAAAAGGGGAATTTTGAGTCATGGTTTTGTTATTATTACATCTAAAACATGATTCAATACATGTATGTGGGTGATGATCGCAAACTATATTTGAAAATTAGTTTCTATAATGATTTTTTGAGCTTACAGAGATATAATAGGTCAATCCTAAGGACAAATTCACCTTTGGTTGACATGCCTTTTTTTTGGGTGACTTTTGAAAAGTCAGACTGGGGTGTATCAATGCATATTCAAACAACGGTTTCTTTAATAATATAACATTATATTACTGATGGTCATGGAGCTTATAAAGATTCAAACTTCTCAAGACCATGGAGGGTTTTTTAATGTATTTTGATTGAGAATGAAGGGAGAATCTATGTTGGAACATCACAAGAATGGGAAACCACTCTTACATAGATTTGGTTTGGGTAAATTAGGGGCATTCTATTTTGAAAATAAGAATTCAAAAAAGGGGTTCCTGGGATAAGTCCAGATGATCCCACCTAGATTAGAGTTATGTCCTTGAATGGAGGAACAAACAAATTTCGGCTATTATGGAATTTGGGCCCATAATGGAGGAACTAATCATCACTAAGTGTCTTTATGTAATGAGAATCAAGTTGTATATAGTTATTTAGGGTGATGTGGTGGATTACCAACACCAGGAGGAAAGGATCCACCCTAAAAAGGGTTAATGCGTCATGTAGTTTAATTTAGTATGAATATTCCATAGACTGTGCAATTTAATGTCTTGCAGAAAGAATATTGAGTTCTATAATTTAAGAAAATTTACATTTGACCAAAAAATTATCGATGTTTCCTTTTATGGTAAAATTTCCATGAATGTTCCATAACCTTTAGGAATGAACTGGGAATTTTGTAAGCTATAATCTAGGGGTTTCTGAATTTGAATAGTGATATGGGACAAGTATGCAATAAATGACCAAAAACCATGCTCAAAAAGCAATTTCTAGTATAATATTGTTTGGGGCTTATGGAAATAGAAGAAGTATCTCCTGAGGAATACTATGAATTTGGTTAACATACCATTTTTGTTGGTGACTCATACAAATTATAATGTGTCATATCGATGCATATTAAAACAATGTAATCCCCTGATTGACATAATGCTTTTTTGGGTGACTTATGAAAATTGAAACTAGGGTGTATCAATACATAGTAAAAAAATGTCCTTAAGAAACATACATTCAATCATAGATGATCAGAGGATGATTATATAGATTTGGATTTCCCAAGACACATAGTTTTGTTTTTGGAATGAATTTTCCTAAATATGGAAGGATAATTTCATATCAAAATTATCCATGAATGGGGGGAAATTTTTCCCTATGTAGGTTTGAACCATATCCAAGAAAGGGGTATTTTTTATTAAAGCTTCTCCCAAAACATAAGATATGGGTGTCACAAAGTATCTTTTTTTTTGGAAAGAATCAATCCACACATAGTTCTTATAAATATTACCCACACTGGTTAAATTTTTTTGTTGATAAGGGGGGTTTTTTTAAAACAAGTTCTCGAATTGGATGAGAACCCGTATTGGACCCTCTTATGTAGAACTAGATAATATATAGGATTGTGGTTTTTTGTATTGTGGTTGGACCAAGATGTTGGATCCAAGAATCAATACATATCTAATCAAAGAGAGAATCAATCCACACATAGTTTTTGAACATACTTCATGAAAGAGATGCCAACCATGTATTTTAACATCATGTGGTGAGGAATTTTGGTGTGCCTTTATATTCATACATCCAGGACCATGTAAACCTTGATGTGAAATGATATGCCTTGATCATGAAATGAATAATTTACCAAAACTACTAATCCCAAATGATCCACGATTTTTGTGAGAAACAAGGATTGCAAAAGGATTATTTCACTATATAAATGTGATTAAAATAAAGGAAAAAGGTATTTTGATCTTGTGGTGTCTGGATCGGGATGTAGGATCTATGAATTTCTACGTATCCCATGGGAATGGGAATCATAAAATACATAGTTTTGGGAAACCATGAAGTTTAATTTTCATGCTCCGAGGACAAAGGTGTATTGAAATGCACGGCCGATTATCACCTATCGATCGGTCAATGTTCCGGTGCTCTGCTAATGTGTATAGTAGCACTTGGGTCGAATCCTCGGCGATGATACTTTTTAATAGTCATTTTTTTAGTTGATTGTATTTTGATTAGGGGGTTTGTTTGCAGAGCTTAATTGAAATGATTGATTGAATATAATTGATTTAACAAATTGATAAAGATTGGGGTGAGTTCATTATTAGGGAGTTAAGCTTGTGATATCCTTGAGCTTTTCTTTATATTGCATTTAAATTAACACCCACTTCACAAGTTGACGTCGATTAGAATTCCTAAGTGTTAAAGCTTAAATCCAAGCCTTAACTTAACTAGGATTATAATCTCAATCAGTACTTGTTTATGGTATTGTATTTATGGTTCCAATAATCCATGGAAACCACATGCTAAAAAAAATATTTCATTAATCCATTACATATTAAGTCCAACATACACAATGTTAAATTAACAAATACTCGTCGAGAAAATACTCTCAATCACTTAACATCCATAAATCTTGACTCACCCCAATGAGATATTTACTCAGCCATTTGGGTGTTTAATAGTCTGGTTATAATAATTATGATGATAAATTAAGAATATAAGAAAAAGAAAGAGATTAGAAAAGAGTGATACGTCGAACACACACACACGAACAATGATGATAATTAAAAATGGATTTTCGATCGAATGAGGAAGCAAAAGAAGGGAAAGGGATTCAACTGAATTTAAACTATTTTAAGAAAATTAATATGAAACTAATGAAGTTGTATGAGAATAAGAGATATTGAAGAAGTAACTTGCATTAAAACAGAATTACAAAGAAAGAGACTTACAAGATTACAAAACGAAGAACGCGAAAGTAAGTGAAAACAAAGAGAGGAAGAAAGGTCTCTCAAGTGAAAACATGAGTATGTAAGGTCCTACCAAGCCTTTGGAAAGTCTTTGTTCATGCCAATATGTTCTCCTCTCTTCTGAAATTCCTACCCCTCTCAAGGAGTGAAGGGGAGAGTATTTATAGCCCAAGGAGTGGACTGTTTGCATTCCCAATCTGTCCCTCCAATTACATCACCAAGTTGGCTATTAAGACAGCAGAATCTAGAGAAATATCCTTCTTCAAAGTTTTATATAATAATGTTGGTCGACCTATCTCAAAATTTGTAGTCATTTGGACCTATGTAGCCAATTTTATGGCCGGTTTATTAAAAACATTTAATTTTTCCATTTCAATCCATTATTTTTTATGTCCAAAATGTGAAAGGGGTTTTGAATAGAAATATGCCTTCAAAACCAAATTATGTCTTCAAAAAAGTCATTCGCCTATATACTATCTTTCGCACTGCCAAATCTAAACTCAAAATGAGGTCTATATCAGGATCCATGTCATCAACACTATAATGATTTTAATTCCCAGCCAAAAATGTTGGTTGAGTTGAAAAAGAATTAGTTGGGCCCCTTTTCTTTTGATTTGGGCCTTGAAAGTTTTATAAAATACTACTTTAATTACCCCCCAAACATTGGAGGAGGATAATAGAATTTTGAGTTTTTGATTGAGCCAATCAATTAAATCTTTATGGGTAGTCCAGTTTCTTCACAGATTCTGTAGGCCTCCTTGTGTAGTCCATATGGGCCTTAAAATGGATGAATTATCCCATGATCCCTTCTATGGAAATGTTTTATATTGAATTTTGAATCCTAAAAAATAAGAACCACCCAATTAGGATCATTAGGGTGAGAGATATAAATAAAATAGTAAACTAACTCAATTGGACTACTTCTAAAAATGCTCAAAAATTATACTTAGTATTAAAACATTAATATTTCACACAAATTATTCACAATTCATATAAAATAAGTAAAGGGAGTATATAATAAGTCGTGAAAATATTAATAACATCAACTCCCCCATACTTAGTTTTGTGCATGTCCTCATGTGCAACAAATATAAAAACATGACAAAATCATTTTCACTCACCAACAAATATTAAAAAAAAATTCTTCAATCAGGGGAGGTTTAGACTATTTCACTCATCCATTTTGAATTACACCACATGTTTTTATAGTGTTCCATAACTAATTCTTTTTTTCATGCTCAAATTTAGAAATGGAAAATGTTGACACTCAAAACTCACACCTCTCAAGATGATAAAATTCATTTGTGGAGGTTCACTATTTCACCAACCAAAAGTGAAAATCTTAGAGTTTGAAAGAGCTATCAGCTTCCAATACCTATAAAAAGTGAACAAGAATCAAGAGGTCTTTTAAGGGGTTTTTCTGTGGCTCTGGGACGGTGGTAATATAATGTCCAAGAAAGAGAAGAATAGGGGTAAAACGCCAACATAGAAAAAGCAATGCACATTTGTTTTTGAAACAAACATGGAAGGAAATGAAAACACATATTTACAAGGGAATTATTGTGTGAATAAAGACACAACAGAGGATGAAAATATGAAGGTAATGAGAAGATGGAATATTTACAAACCACAAAACTTCTCCCTATAAGAATATAATGCAAGTGTTATTTTTTTTTATTTTCCTTTTTTTCTTTGTTTTTTCAAAAGTTGACCTTGAAACAGATCTCACACTCATATCCTGACCCATGTTTGATCTCCTCATGACATTAATTGTAATAGTTATAACAAGATCAAAGGTTGAGGAAGAGTGATTTTTGACCCACCCAAGACACAACCCATTTTTTCAAATTTTTATTTTATTTTTTTTCATCATTTTTTATTTTTTTTAACACTTGTCAATAACATTTACAAAATTACATAACTGGAATTACATTACATTCCCCAAAACACACTGAATGACAACCTCTCCCCCACACTGAAATGGATTCTTGCCATCAAGCAGATGATAACTTATTGAAAATCAATAATAGGGTACCCAAACAATGAAATACATTCCCCCCACACTTAAATTTCAAAAAATTATGCAATGAAAATCCATGTTGATATTGGGTGGGAAACGGTATTGGGCTTGTAATGTGGATATCAAAGTGAAGGTTTTCATAGGCTCTAAGGGGATTTCAAAAGGAGGATTAATGTAAGGGAAATGGGAGGCTATTTGGATATTTTTATTCTCATGTGGTTCAAAAAATGCCTTTATCTTATAAATGCACAATAAGGTAGGAAATTCAGCTTGAAGGTCCACAAACTCAAGACTCACAAATGGGGGTGAAAACACACATTTTTAAAATATGTCCATAGGTGGCCTTATCAAGAAATTAAATGTTATTCCTCACGGTTTGGGAAAAGAATTTTCCTAATCAAATGATGAGAATTCAAAATTTTCTAATTTTGACACACTATTATTTATCCAAATTCATGATGAAAATAAAAAAATTGAGATGAAAACATATTTGTTAACTCCCAGAAATGGTTGGACAAAATTTCAAAACTCGATGGTGAGTAATCATGACTCTTGATTTTTTTTTTATTTTTTTAAGTGATTGTTTTTTTTTGTTTTTTTTAGGTTTTTGTTTTTGTTTTTTATTAAGATACACCAACACAAAAGATAAAGTTAAAAATAAAGGTTTTGATAAAGAAGGTGGTAAAAATTAAAGATAGAGGAAGAAGAAGAAATAGGTAGAGGGAGGAAGAGATAGAGAGAGAGAGAGTTAAAGGGAAAGAGGTGCCCCTTGGTTTGGATTCGGCAGGTTTTCATCTCCATATAGTGGTAGGCCGACTGGAGAAGTTGGGGATCCAATGGAAGTCGATGTTGATCCAAGATTTTTGGATGTTACCTGAAAAAGAAAAATCATTATTCATATAAAGAAAAACTAAAAAGAAATTGAAATTTCACAAAAGTAAAAGAAAACATGGGTTGCCTCCCAAGAAGTGCTGTATTTATTTGTCTACAGCTATAAAGTTACAGTGGACTACCCATAGTCTAACGGTGGTCATCGTGTTTTCTCAACTCTAGTGTGCTTCCAGAAAAACTTCTCCTCTAGGATGCCTGATTGGTCGTTGGATAATTTCTCCCCCTCCTTGATGTGGTGCTTGCAATTAAACAGAGGTGGAAAGAGAACATGACTATCCTCTCTTAGGTACTCAACGTGAGTAATGATTTTATCAATGAAGTGATGATTTTATATTCTTGTAAATTCAGGAAGATGTCTCAATTTTGATGGTTCCTTTATGTAAGGTTCAGATAACACAAAACCACATTATGAGATCCCAATTGTTTTTGACTAATTTATTTCATCACTTACTAATGTAAAGTAATAAGGATCAACGGAGTCATAAGACTGAATAAAATTATTAATATCCATTATTTCAATGTTTTTCACCAAAGAATGGTCAATTTAAACCTCACCAATGATCACTTTATTAATTAGGGAACAAATGTCATAACCTTCACTCTCATCAGGAAAATATAAACAAATTGGTTTGGGGTTCACCACACATATAACAGGATTTTCATAATCATTTATAGGAAATTATGAATGTGGTATAATCAGATTTGAATTAATAAAGGAGGATTCTAGTTTATTTTCTGTATTACCATCAATGTTGGAGAATTTGAGGTCAGAGGTGAGATGATATTCCAAAGAGTTTTCAAGATCCTTTAGATCAATGGAGTTTGCATTTGTAATGTCAACATCAACTTCTCCATTAATCACTTGGTTAATGAGGATGAAATATTCACAAACTCCTCTATCAGTATAACTGGAAGGACATGATGGATTGGGATTCAACACACTCTCAGAGAGAATTTTTGACTAATAGATAGATAGTGCAGATTCATTCTCTGATGGGTATCGCATGGATTGAAAAATATTGAATTTGACCAGTTGGTCACCAAATTCCATGGATAATATGCCTGAATGGATATCAATCTTGGTTCTCACTGTCATGAGGAGTGGTCTTCCTATAATTAGGGGAGATCGAGAAGAGTTCGTCTCACCTTCCATGTCAAGGACATAGAAATCAGCATGGAAGATAAGATCATTGACTCGGACAAGGACATCCTCAATTATTCCCTCAGGACTGGTTGTGCTTCAATTGGCTAACTGAATGACAACACCCGTTGGATGTAAGGGACCTGAACCAAGGTTGGAGAATATGGATTTGGGCATGACATTAATTGAGGCTCCTAGGTCTATGAGTGCATCATCAAAGTTGGAAATCCAATTTCGCATGAAACCATAAAGGTCCCTGGATCTTTTCACTTAATGGGTATAGACACTTGGGTTGCAACATTTTCGAAGGTCCTAAGTTTCCTCTTGTGGGTTCACAACTCCTTGAGAAACTTGTCATACTTAGGAATTTGTTTTATGGAATTTAAGAGAGTAATGTTGACTTCAACACATCTAAACATGTCGATCATTTCAGGATCGGGTTCAAAGGACTTCTTTGGCTTAGAAACAACTTGTGGAAAAGGAATTGGATTCCTAAGTGGAATGGAAGGAGGTGAAGGAATGGATTCAGATTCCTTTTCAATTTTATTTTTCTTTTCATTTTCTAGGTCAACATTAAAAGGAGGGTTGGAGGACTTATCTTGAGGCATAGAAATTTTCATTCCTGATCTAATTTAAATTTCAATTACATTAACCATGGGATTGGTTAATGGTTGAGATGAGAGTTGGTAATAATTGGATGGTTGCTGCTGACTAAGGTGGGATGCAAGTTGACCAATTTGGGTTTCAATGTTCTTGAGGATGGAATGGGTGAAAGAGATAAGATCTTCCACTGCACTTTCCCATGGTTTCTTAGAAGAAGAGTCTTTTCCCGAATTTGGATTACCTTGATTTTGGTTCTTGGGAAAGCGATTGTATTGGTTTTGGAATTGGGAAGGCTCACTAGGATAATGGAATCTAGGAGGAGGATTGTTCCTTTGAGGTTGAGGAATAAAAGGATAAGTTTGTTGGAAGTTACCAATACCTTGACGATATTGTAAATGGTTTGGGTTTTGAGGAGGGAATTGAGGGGGATGATATATGGGATTACTATACCTAATTCTTTGGTTTAAGGAAGAAGAGAATGGCTTAGAGTGAGGTTGGTTGATGTTTCTAACAAACTGACCTGATAGTTGAGGGTTGGTGTTCTGTTGAGCATATGTTGCATTGATCTCTATTAGTACGGATGAATTAGATTGATCCTCTTGAAGTTGTGGACATGTGTCTATTGGATGAGATGAATATTTGCAGACTCCACAGTTTTTGACAGGTTCATAAAACATTGATTGTGGAGAAGACGAGCTTGGAGATTTGGATGCCACAGCTAGTTGCCACACAAGAACTGTAATTTCACTCATCCACTCGGTCATCTTGTTCGTCTCTATGGATTTAATATCTTGGGCTTGATTAACATGAGCATGTTCTTGGGTATGGAATTTTTGTGTGTTTTCAGCCATGTTACTTATGATATCTCTTGCAGCTGCAGGAATTTTATCAACAAGAGCACCGCCACTTGCGGCATCTATGAGAGTTCTCTCTATAGCCAATAACCCCTCATAGAAGTATTGGATAAAGAGTTGGTAAGGAATTTGGTGGTGTGGACAGGTTTCCACAAGAGTTTTGAACCTCTCCCAGTATTCATGGAGTGATTCACTTGGGAATTGACATATACCACTTATTTCCTTTCGGATAGAAGCAGTACGAGAAGCAGGAAATAATTTCTCTAAGAAGAGTCGCTTCATGTCATTACATGTTGTTATGGAACTAGGAGGTAGGTCGTAAAGCCATGACTTAGCAGTGTCAACTAGGGAGAAAGGGAATGATTGAAGTTTGATCTGTTCTTTAGAAACCCCTTGAGGCTTCATGGTAGAGCACACCACTTGGAACTCTTTAAGGTGGAGATGTGGATCCTCACCGGCTAGCCCTTGGAAATGAGGGAGAAGATGAATCAAACCCGATTTGAGTTCGAAGTCAGCTTCTATGTTTGGATATTGAATACCAAGAGGTTGGTAATTCATATCAGGGGCATCATGTTCTTTAAGGGTTTGTTCTCTAGGATTGGCCATTTCTAATTCAACTGGTTGGACAAGGAATGGTTCTTGAATTATTTGATTATCTCTTATGTTCCTCCTAAGTTGGAAAAGTGTTCACTCAATTTTAGGGTCAAACAAATCCAAGGGATTGTTTGGGAGGATATGGGGAATTTAAGAGAGATTTTTTAAGAAAGTGGAAGATGGGTTTTTCTTTGTATTTCTTTCAGTTTATGTTTTTTACGAGAAGACGGGTTTTTCATTGTGTTTTTTCAATTTTTTTTTAAATTTTGTTTTTTTTGTTTTTTTTAAATAACCAGAATCAAATGACTAATTAAAGTACCCTCACCAACAATGGAGCCAATTGAAACATGTAGCTGATTGTCACCTATCGACCAGTCAATGTTCCGGTGCTCTGCTAATGTGTATAGAAGCACTCAGGTCGAATCCTCGGCGATGATACTTTGTAATAGTCGTTTGTTTTTAGTTGATTGTATTTTGAATAGGGGGTTTGTTTGTAGATCTTAATTGAAATGATTGATTGAATATAATTGATTTAATAAATTGATAAATATTGGGGTGAGTTCATTATTAGGGAATTAAGATTGTGATATCCTTGAGCTTTGCTTTATATTGCATTTAAATTAACTCCCACTTCACAAGTTGACGTCGATTAGAATTCCTAAGTGTTAAAGATTTAATCCAAGCCTTAAATTAACTAGGATTATAATCTCAATCAATACCTATTTATGGTAGTGTATTTATGGTCCCAATAATCCATGTAAACCACACGCTAAACAAAATATGTCATTAATCCATGACATATTAAGTCCAACATACACAATGTTAAATTAACGAATACTCAAATACTCTCAATCACTTAAAATCACAAAATTTTGACTCACCCCAATGAGATATTTACTCATCCATTTGGATGTTTAATAGTCTGGTTATAATAATTATGATGATAAATTAAAAATAGAAGAAAAAGAAAGGGATTAGAAAAGAGTGGTATGTCGAACACACACACACGAACAATGATGACAATTAAAAACGGATTTTCGATTGAATGATGAAGAAAAAGAAGGGAAGGGGATTAAAATGAATTTAAAATATTTTAAGAACATTAATATGAAACTAAATAAGTTTTATGAGAGTAAGATATATTGAATAAGTAACTTGCATTAAAATAGAATTACAAAGAAAGAGACTTACAAGATTACAAAAACGAAGAAAAAGAATGTAAGTGAAAACAAAGAGAGTAGTAAATGTATCTAAAGTGAAAAATTGAGTATGGAAGGTCCTGAAAAGCCTTTTACAAGGCTTTGGTCGTGCCAATATGTTCTCCATTCTTCTGAAATGCCAACCCCTCTCAAGGAGAGAAGGGGGGAGTGTTTATATCCCAAGGAGTGGACTGTTTGTATTCCCAATATGTCCCTCCACTTGCATCGCCAAGTTGGATATTAAGACAGCCGAATCTAGAGAAAAAATCCTTCTTAAAAGTTTTATATAGTAAGGTTTTCCGACCTATCAAAAACTTTGGAGTCATTTGGACCTATGTATCCAAAGTTATGGCCGGCTGATTAAACAAATTTAATCTGTCCATTTCAATCCAATATTTTTGATTTCCAAAATCTAAAAGGGTTTTTGAATAGTAAGATTCCTTCAAAATCAAATTATGTCTTCAAAAAAGTAGTCCGAATATATCTCCTCTTTCACACTGAAAAGTATCAACTCAAAATTATGTCTATATAAGGATCCATGTCATCAACACTAAACTGAATTTAATTCCCGTCCAAAAATGTGGGCTGAGTTTCAAAGCATTAGTTGGGCCCCTTGTCTTTAGAGTTGGGAATTGAAATTTTTATCCAATACTCATTTAATTATCCCCAGAACTTTGGAGGAGAATAATAAAATTTTTACTTCTTTATTGATCCCATCAATTAAATCTTCATGGCTGGTCCAGTTTCATCACTGATTCTGTAGGCCTCCTTGTGTGGTCTATATGGGTCTTAAAATGAAAGAATTAGCCCATGTTCCCTTCTAAGGAAATGTTTTATATTGAATTAGAAATCCTAATAAAGAATAACCACACAATTCGGATCAGTAGGGTGCGATTTATAAATAAAATAGTAAACTGACTCAATTGGACTACATCTAAAAATTCTCAAAAATTATACTTAGTATTAAAACATTAATATTTCACAAAAATTATGCACATTTCATATAAAATAAGTAAATTGAGTATATAATAAGTCATGAAAATATTAATAACATCATGTATTATAGTTTTAGTTTATATGACTAGGAACGTACATCATTGAAACAATGAGTGGGAAAAGGATTTACAGCTTATGGATTTTCCAATGTAATTTGGACCTGAAGAGGTAAATTCTAAACCATGATATTAAGTGTTCTTAGATCGGTAGAAGTGATATGGTAAAAAAACACAGGGAATGACCAAATACCATGTTCAAAAATATGTTTCTATCTTGGTGTTTTCAAGGATTATGGAGATAGAAGAGTTCTCTTCTGAATATTAATGTGCCTTTGGTTGATAGGCCCTTTTTGTGGGAGACTAATGCAAAGCCAGATAGGGTATATCAATTTATAGTAAAAAAAGGTGTCCTATAGAAACTGACATCAAATTACTGATGGAAAATGAAAGATTATGGAGATCCAAAATTTCCCAAGACAAGGAGTATTATGTGTTGAAGGAATGTATTCAACCACAAAGGGAGTATTTGGTCTGGAATTAGCCATGTATTGTGATGTCTCCTATGTAGATATTTGTTTACATACAGAATAGTGATATTTCTATTTCCATGATGGGATCTTGAATGAGAGAACCTAAATTGTGTCTCCTACATAGATCTTTGTTTATATACTGGAAAGAGGGAATTTTCTTAAGTTGATGGTTGAGCCCA
Organism: Viscum album; assembly: GCA_963277665.1. Taxonomy (NCBI): domain Eukaryota; kingdom Viridiplantae; phylum Streptophyta; class Magnoliopsida; order Santalales; family Viscaceae; genus Viscum; species Viscum album. The sequence goes on along the minus strand of OY728143.1, from coordinate 912,086,873 downwards.
TGACATAAGGCCTAAGAATCACTACCTATCTTAATGAGATGAGAATCAGTCCACATGTAGTTATAGAATAGAGGTTTGGTCTGATAACTGCACCAAATATTATGATCCATTCAAACATGGATTGAAGTGTTATATAGTTTTACATCATGAAACAAGGACATGAACCATGCATTTTAACATCATGAGGATAGAACATTGTCATATAATTTAACATCATGTGACTAAAATGTTAAGAAATGATGTTTAAATTATTACAACTCAGACTATGTTATCTTTTAGTTTCATGCCATACCACTAAGACCCCATGTTGTGCCTTTTATGGTCGTTCATACAAAACCATGATTCCATGTAGTTTAACATCATGAAGTAAAGATGTCGTGGGTCGTGACTTTTAAGGTCATGTGATAATGATGTAACCATGTAGCTTAATTTCTTTCAGTAAGGATAGAATAAATTTCTTTTATCAAATGAAGTATTTCATGAGAGACCATGCATTGGTAGGGGACTTAACAGGCCCTCCATCCATCGAGATCAAGAAGTAAGCTCCATTACAGTGGACCTTGTATATGGAATAATTCCCCGCCAAATTTTAATAATGCTTTGGAGTTTTCTTTTCTTGTATCATTGGGGTCTTAAAGACCAGTACTAGTTCTCCTTGGAGGAATGAAAAAAGGAATACTTTCTTTTTAAGGTCCTATGGAATCTACTTTAATGGAATTCCAAATAATGAAAAGTATACAATTTTTTTTCATAAAGTCACCCTAATTCATATATCCATTTTGGTATTTATTATATATAGATAATTGATCACATATAGAAATGTGATGTGAGTAAAACTGGACCTCAATGGGAAGAACCACTTCATGTATACAAGTGAATACATAGTCACCCGCATGGTGGTGTGGGTTGTCATTTGGTATGCCCACAATTCATTCAAGAGAATTTCATGCTATTAATTTTTATCCTTATCAACCGTCTTATCCAGTATGTTATATAGTAACTTTATGAAGGATTCTATCTATTTATTTGTTGAAGCAAAATAGCAAGATGAATGGTTGGATATGACATTATACTCTTGATATAGCTTATCCAACTTAGTAGAACAAAAATTGGTGTTGTTTTCGATCATTATTTTATAAGGTCCACCAAAACTAGAAATGATGTAGACTTTTATGAAGAAGACCATGATTTTTGTCTATAATTATTTGAGGGGTATTACTTTAGCCCATTTAGAGAATAATTCGGTTGTAGGGAGAGTGTATTTGAACCTCATGGACATAGATGAAGGATACGGCCCAACAATATCCATTACCTATATATAAATTGGCCAGGATTATTTGGTTTTATGTAAATACTCTAGGGGTTGATGGATAAAGTTTTCATGCACATGGAAGGAATGAAACTTCTTGGTGAATTTTTTGAAATCCTAATTCCTTAAAGGCTAGAAGTATCCATGCCTCTAGATTTTATTAGAAATCCTAAACCCTAACTAATAAAAACTGAAGGCTCTTGTATGTACTTATTTCATGATAATAATAGTCTCTTCTCTATAAAGGAACCTAAGAAACTAACTATTTAAGCCTCATGTATAGAGTAATTTTTTGTGATTTGGGCCATCATAAAGAGTGACATTAGTCACTCATCATCAGATTTTACCTTTTTCTAGATCTATCCAATGAGAGAAATCTACTTTGAAGCAAGTCCCCAATTGGTACCATCTAACCAATTTTAGGACCATCTGGTTTGGGGATCAAGTTAACCTCATTGATCTCTTCCATACTGAATTGAACAAAAGGTGATACCATTTGGTGGTGTGCAATGTTACTGATTCTTTCATCCTGATTTGGATCTTCCAATGTTTTTGATGTATTTTCCAATACCTTTTCATGGAATTATGTGATCATGGGACATGATTAAATGTTGGATCCAAGGGGAATGATACCATTATTCCCCATAACTAGTCAAGTGGGGTATTAGCTCTTCCTTTCTGATGAAATAATCACCATTGATCTACATGATTACCAAATATGAATATCCTTTCACCTTCAAGTGGTCCAATAGCATTGAGAGATTAACACAACTCCCAACCCAACATTGTTGAGATTAGGGTCTTCTATTCTCTTCCCTTCTAGGATTATGAAAGTATCATCAAAATACATTTCCCATTTCTGGGGTCCGTCTTGACTAGAGAATATATCTTCATCAGAAAATAAAGTATTCAATGATGTTGCTTCTGTATATGGGTGTTATACAAGGAAATATACGAATCATACATTATACCATTTTTGAGGCATGAACTATTTATCAAAATACTAAAAGATCACATTCCACCATGTCAAACATCTATCAAACATAAAAAATTTGATGATGTATTTGAGTGGGTTTTTATGAGAGACTAAAATAGACCTTGTGATGTTTTAGGTAGTTCCTTAGCTACTGAACCATGAATATTAACACTAGGTATCTCTTCTCAATATCAAAATAATGAGTTTTAGTATAAAGAATAGTTCAACATAGATAATAATGGCTTTCTTTATTACTAATTTCCTTATTTTTTTTGAGAAAATAACCCAGTGATTGTTTGAGGGATTTCATATAAAAAAATGAGTGGTTTTACCTCAATGGGTGGGATTAACACTAGAGGTATCAAGATGTATTTCATGAGGCTATCAAATAATTTATAATAGTCATCATTCCACCAATATGTGAATCATTTTTCATCAATCAGAATAAGGGAAAACACATGCCTATGAGGTTTACTATAAAATGCCAATTGATGGAAAGTTTTCTCTATAATACCATCAAATATTTGTGTTTTTTAACAGGGTAAATATTTAGGATATCCTTTATCTTTTTAGGTTTAACTTCTATGTCATAATGGTTTATGAAGAAGCTAATAAATTTCTATGAGATAACCCTAGAAGAATATTTCACGGGGTTCATCTTTAGGATATGTTTTTGTAGTTTGTTGATGAAAAACTCAAGGTAATACAAGTTGTAAGATTATTTCCAAGACTTAACCACCATATCATCAATTTTGAATTTGAAAAACTTCCCTGGGAAAGGATTGAATATGAAATTCAAGGAACATTAATATATAGAACTAGAATTCTTCAATCCAAAGGGAATTATATAATATAAAAATACTCCCTAGGGGCCCTAAAGTTGGTATATTATTCATCAAATAACGACATTAAGATCTAATTATACCCTAAATATCCATCCAATAAGAATAAAGCTTGATATTTAGTAATTACATCAATCATAAGTTCTATAATAAAAATTAAAAAGTCACCTTTCAGATAGTACCGCTTGAGATCTCTGAAGTCGATGCAGAACCGAACTTTATTATTCTTATTCTTTATCTGGACTATATTAGCTAGAAATTTCATGTACTGTACTTCCTGAATGAAAATATATTTTATAAACTTGTCAAATTCAGTCTCAATTTTGGTAGTGTGAGTCAAATGTGTCCTTATGGAAACCTTTTTTTATCCCCGATGGTTTTCTATAAATCCTAGATGGTGAGTGGACACCATGGGATCAAGGCTTAGAATTTCTATATAAATCTAGTAAAAAATGTCTGAATTTTGATTCAGAAAGGATTTAAATACCCATTGTTCTCCAAAATTCAAGGATACATTAATCAATGTGGGTTTTGGGTCTTATTCTATACCTATATTTATTTGTATGAGTTCATCAATGTTGGTAGATAAACCTTCCTCAAAGGATAGAGGGAAATCCCTGAGGCCTTCCTACTATTTATCTTTTTATTCTTCTTCCTCTTCTACCTTAATATTAGTGTAATTAGGTAATGAATTAAATTATCCATAGTTAGGAGAGGATTCAACATTTTGACATCTGTAAGATGAATCAACTTCCACTGACCCAACTAATGATATGGTATTTCTTTGAAGTTACAGAGGAGATACAAGGGCTATATAATGTGTATCTTCACTCTCTCATGGTTACATGATGGATTTTTCCGACTTATCTAGTGATTAAGGAATCTATTTAAGCTCAAGGGGTATTAATAGGTCAATTTCATCTGATATTTTACAACCTTATGGAGATTCAGTGACTTTTTAAGTCTCATATGGCTCGGTTTTCAAAGTAGGAATCATGAAGCTTGTTAAATATTTTCCCAAATCTGTGTACATGCCTTCTATTTGATTTATGGGAAGAACATATTATTCAATAGTCTATTTTATGGTTTTGGTTAGGGTCATTTCCAAATCATTTTGGGTAGTGGACTAAGAAATTCCATCTGTCATGGGTTTCTTCCCATCTCTTTTGTAGAATCCCACATCAATTTATTGTGATTATAAAGATTAAAATGGGGCTTTATCACCATGAAAAGTCACAATTTGACCATTAGTGAAATATTTTAGGCATTGGTGGTATGATTTGGGGACAACCACATGCTGATGTAACCCAAGACTTCCTAGAAGAATGTTGAAAGTCATATCTTGATGGAAAACCAGAAATTATGAGCCAGATACGAGATCCCCAAAATGATCCCTAATTTTGATTCTACAAAGAGGATTTTTTTCTCTCTTTTCATAATCCTATAGTGTTATAGAGAAATGGGACGAGTGGGCCTCACCATAACCCAGTCAAAAAAAGTTCTCATACAGGAATTAAGTTGACTCCCAATCCATTATCAGTGAAATTCCATTGGATATTGACATCATTTTTCCATCTAGACACATACAAGGGTCTGATTTGTCCTTGAATGAAATTATCTTCATCTTTCTCCTTAAAAGAGATGATCGTGTGAAATTATATAGGATTTTTCTCCACATGATATGTCTCGGGAATGGAAACATCATATTTAAAGTCTTGAGGACTTAGAAAATCCTCTTTGAGTGCTTCCTAGAGGTCTTTTGATAGACTTATTGCATCTAGGACTAAAAACATGATCAGAATCAAGGCTAATTGCTTTAGAATTTCATAATTATTTAATAAAGGTATGAACTTCCTAGTGGGATAGTGTTATCTCACAAGAAATTTAGGAATTGAAGCACTTGATGTAGGTAGATCCACCCTATGAATAAAAGTTGAAGGTGCTATTTTCCTTGGTATATTATGTCGTACTTGTCTTCATATGCACTAAGGTTGATTTGAAAATGGTTCCCCTGTACTCGGTATTCTTGAATTATAGGGATATTTAAAACCCTAGAATATTTGGGGGAACTTTCCTACTCCTTCTAGGCCCACTAGAGAGCCTCCCAAGAGTTTTTTAAATGAACATATTCTGAGAGGGGACGTGGTGGGAGTTTTTATTTATTCTCTAGTCATGTCTTCCCCAATATTCTCAGCCCTTGTGGAATATTCACCGGATTCAAAAATCAAGTATAGGAATCATGGGTTCATGGAAATATTCTTCATTTGAGAAGGGAACTATTAATTGAATCAAATTAATGAAACAAATTATTAATTCCTCATTTGATGAGGATTCCATATGGATGGTCAACTGTTGTGGTACCATTTGGTAGGGTTATTCCCATGCTTTCAGGACTGATGGAATGAAGTCCAAAAGTGTCAAAGATAGCTTTTTCCATGGTACAGGTTTATCATCCTACATTTTTTCACACCCTTTTGTCCATGTCATTTTTAAAAGATTAGATTTTAGAGGACTGTAGTAATGAAAGAGTAATCTATTCCACAATGAAAGTGGTTGGGGTTATAGTTAGTTTCTTCACCTATTCCCAGAGGATAGCATGAGTCCATTTGATTCTATTTCAATTCATAAAATCCCTAAACTTATATGAACCTTTTTTGGTTACATCCTACCACTCACCCTCTTCCTTTAGGGTCATAGTGGAAACACATGCCTCTTATGATGCTGGTTTTCTAGGCTTCAGTTTCCCAGAATCCACCATTTTTTATAGGATATATTTGAAAAAAATAATTGTTGGATTTTGGGACACAAGATCCATTGAAAGGCGAAATAATTTGTCAGATCCAGAAGACCATCTTTATTGGGCCACTTGGGATTTGGAAAATTGATAAAAAAATTATCTAAATACATGATGAAATATCTAGGGAATTGATTATCTTAGAACGAATAAAATTTATTATCTTGTTCCTAAACTAGTTTCTCTTCTTCTTTATTTTCTCATCCTGAAAAGGCAAGCCTTGTTGCTGATTCTTTGAAGGGTATCTCTTATGGAATGACATGTGATTTAGAGTTGGAGTTGTTTTAGTAGTTGTCTTAAGTGTAACTGTGACAACCTATGATTTCCTTAATCTCTACCCATGATCTAATTTAATTACTCAATACTTTCCATTTGTTTGTAAGATGTAATCTTCTAATCTTTTAGAAACTCTGGTGATATCCTGAAACCCTCCTGTATATTTCATAGGAATGAGCTTTGTTTAAGACTCATTGTTGAGATTCTCTATATTTATGGAAAAAATATTCTTGGAGAAGCTTTAGGCTTAGGGAGTAGGTTAACCTATTCCACCAAGAAACAAAATCCAAGACCCTCCCACTATCTCGTTTTTTTAGTTTAAGAGGTCGATTACTATCATCTTGTACATATTTTCTCTAAATTGAAAGAGAAACTATTGTCAAAGATCTTCTCATCCCATGATTGACAGATATAGAAAACCAATAAACTATAAAAAGGATATCCTGTATAGTGTTTTCATAAAAAACCAACGTTTTACTACTTCTAATTGTGTAGGATTCCTCATTATGGGATCACAGAGAGACATGGAATGCATCAAAAACTGCTTAGAGTCCTCTGGTCTATTAAAAAATGGAATTGATTGGTTCCCAAAATTTGGAGGGGGAGGGATCAGATTAACCCATTGAGGTTAAGGATTCCATTCTAGATATCTTAGTATGTATTATTCCTCCATAGATTCTAATGGTGCTATAAATGACTCTATGTTATTGATAATACCTTGAGGGGTTTCTATTTAAAAATGATATTTAGAGGGGGTAGAAACATATATGGAAATTTTTGGAGTCTCTATTTGTACTCACAGTGGTAGCCCGCATGGGCTGGTTCATAAGTTCGGTTCTGACTCAGCCATGGTTGTGTACCTAATGTATGGAACTCCTAAAATCAGGTTTACATATGGTTCAATTATATTGGTTGTTGGTTCCAATATTGAATGGATGTTCTGGATCCATTTCAGCTACTGGTATGAACCCTCTTTGTTGAGGTGTGTTGGATGGGAGCACTGGATGAGGCTCTACTTATAAAAAATATATCTTATGGATATTTCCTCGTAGAATTTATATATTGAGTCTTATAAGATCATTAATATCTTCTTGCTTCATAAAAATATTTCCTCAAGTTTGATTAGTTCAACCTCTTTAAAAGGTGGGTGGTTTGTATCCTTACCTTTACCATTTTATTTAGTAGATTCTCTTTGAGGAGGTAGTAATGGAGTATTTAATGGAATCTGAAAATTCATAGTAAGCCTCTACTTTCATTTATTAATGCCTTCTTTAGTAATTTTAGTATAGACTGTATTATGAATAGAAACTTCCTCCTCCTTCTCCTATGTGTCATTCTCATGCTCTGTAGCATCCTTAGTGGTGGTGTTAGTGGCATTCACTAATGGGTAATTCATTGTAGGTATTTCATTAGTATCTTTGATAGATTCCTTTTTCTTATTCCCACTGTGAGGTTTTGTACTCTCCATCACTAGTCCCCTTAGGATTATCTGATAAATAGTGATCTAAAGAGAATCTCTGGACAATTTTTTCAGGCATGTTCCAACTGATGGCACTAGATTACATGGTAGTATAAACTGAGGGGATCCATTTTGTAGTATTCCCTACAATCGAGAGAAGACTGACTTCTATTGAGGAAGATGATGAGGTAAAAAATTTTCCAATCATGTGGTCTAGGGATATTCTTGTTCCCCTAAAAAAACATTTGAGCCTGATTTTCCATCCTAGAGGTTTATTTTAAAAAACTACCCCAGCCCCGTGGGATGGGGTTGCTCCTAGATTGTCATGGATACTACTATCGCAGCTTCTTTATTGAATTTATATAGCCGTGATTGAACATGGTTAGGTTTAATTGTAAGGTTTTCGCAAAATCCACCTACTTCCAAATATATTGGTGATTCTTGATGATTGTCCTACATTAGGTAAGATGCTTTCTCAATATTTATGGATGCTTGGAGATTGATTTTCTTTAAGGATCACTCTTTTTTGGCATGTCAACATTGAGAGTCGGTCAGGATTGATTTTTTATGAGTGTGCCATATATTATGAATAGAGAATGTTTCTTGAAGTCGACCTGGGCCAATGACATTACGTGATGTCACTTTTTTGACTTTTCTTATTAGGGAGTGAGATGAAATGCAATGCTCTGTGATATCCCCATCCTATAATATGGAAATACAATTGGGAATCTATGATCAGCTTATGTAAATCATTTAAAACATTGATACATGCTTGTTGAAGGGCTATTTATTGTTTTCCTAGTTTAGGGTGTCATGTAACTAGGAGATCAACCAAGTCAATTTGATGGTGTATCCCTTATTTTAACTTGATGTGGATTGGATATTCATGGTAAGGTAATGATTTTGTTTTTAAGTGATAAAGAGTGGTCCATATATTTTTGTGAATTTTGTGATCAAAATATTATGACAACACCTCTGGAATAATGTATTAGTGAGTGACCAAATACTAGAATATAAATGGAATTTATTTTTTATACAACAATATACTCATGAGGAACATGTATTCTTAGTCCTTCTCTAGAGGCTACTCAACCCAGTCAGATCAATGTGGAAATTTATTGATTACATTATTGTAAATAGTTGGATTTGAAGGGATTTTCTCTATTATATTGGAACACAGACGATCCTAGGATGCTTTAGATAATGATAATTTCCTTGGGGTGTATTATCATTGAGAAAGTATTTCGGTTTTCAATGATGAGGCATTAGGCATGAATGGACTCATTTTTTCACATGCCTTGTGGTATGATGGATTTCTCATATTAAAATTGGATAGGGGTGGACCTCTTTAATGAAACGAGGAGTCACTATGGGTAATAATTCCATAAATAATTCTATCATGGGGAGGACTACCACCATGACATGATATCTAACAGAAAGGGAGATTCCTATAGCATATACTCTAGGGAGGACATTCATAACAGAAGATATCAAGGGGAGGAACTCCTTACTGTTTAATATTCCAGCCATGTAGATGAATTCTATAGAAATCATTAAGATATGGGCTCTCGAGATTGATTAAATTATGGACATGAAGTGTGCCTTCATGGACATATGTATGGAGGGGATCTCTAGAATGGATATGAGTATTTCTATAATTTTTTAACATAAAATTACATTCCGTAGACTTTGTAGATAAATGTACGAGAGCTTCAGGAACTCCATCATTAATAAGAGTGTCATTATAGACTAGATCTTCATTTTCCAATAACCTTTGGTGTGGATTATTTTTTAGATACTCTCTTACAGGTGAATGGGGTTGATTAATGGGGATATAATCATTCACAAATGGAGGCATGTTTGATTATCTCCCATGTTTTTGCTGTAAGTTTTTGATAAGTTTCTATATTTTTTATAGGTGTTTATGCCAGCCCTAGAATAAACATTAGAGTAGATCGATGACCTCTATTTTAAATGGGGTAAGGCCCTTATCTGATTGTCTATGTATCATGGTAAGATTTGGACCATGAACCTCCTAGATGGTACCATAGATGTTTATTTTCTCCTGAGTGACCCTTATTTTTTTTTATGAGTCACCCCAATTTTTGGGGATGAATTTGTGTGTCCTCCCCTAAACCACTTCCACTGTGGTTATTATATCCTAGAAGGTTTGTATGATGTGATTAGGAATTTTCAACTTCCATTTCACTATTTTCAAGATACACTGGGTGACTTCAAAGGTTGGAATGAGGATATATTCCCATTATTTGGCTAAAGAAAGTGTGTGTTCCTTCTTATTTCCTCCATTTCCTTTTGGTAGATACTAATGGTACTCAGGTGTAGTGGTAGAGATATGGGTATACCCTCCATTTTTTATGGGATTCTCTAGTGTAAGAACCCAGATCTTCTTTTCAGGTATGTTTTTCCTTTTTCTAGAGTTTTTGAGAAAAGAGGTGTTTTTGGAAATTTTTAATGTACACTCCATGTACTTCGTTGTCGCAGGAGGCTGTGTGCTTGCCATGTCATGTTGATACACATGGTCATGTGGGGGATGTGGAGGCCACCTAAAGCGGAGTATGAAAAGGGCAAGTACATGTCGTGTACTTTAAAATTACAAGCCATGTATTTTGTTTTTTTCATTAAACGAACTGGGGTCGCATCTGACGGAAAGAACCATCTTCTTCTAGGAATTCTTCATCTGAGAGAACCCACACATATGTGGATCTTCAAAAAACCCTCGAACCTCTGTCCATTCTCCAAATCTACCACCATCGATTGCGTTGGAATCATAGTGGTAAGATCTTCCTTCTCCTAGAGTTTCGTTTCCTGATTTCACTTCTTTTCTTAGTTATCGTAGGTCGAACATTTTAGACGTTTTCTTAGATCTATGGCATTATAAAGAGATTCAAGATTCTAGGTTCAATTATTTTGATCTCTTAACCCTGTGGTGGGTGTTTTGTGTCTTTCTGTAGAAATTCATTGAGTATTATGTGAAAATTCCACCAATGCCCTTGAACGGAGTATTGCATGTTTACTGTTTTTCCCCTGCTACTTGCCTGCTTTGCTCGTATTCCTGAGTAGAGGTTGTTGTTTGTGAATAGGGTAATTTTTTGTGCTTTGGATGTACTGACCATGCATGTTCTGCTTGTATTTGACCTTTGGGTCTACTTTGCCTGTTAGGCTGCTGTTTCCTTTTCCATGACTGTATTATAGGATGGTGTGACTGTTGCTCTAATATGCTATTATGATGTAGAATGCTAGCCAATTAGTTCTTGAGGTTTACTTTGGCAGTTACATGATGCTATGCTTTTTGACTTACACAAAGTCGTGAGAACCTGGTGTATAGACCATAGGAAGAATTGACATTGATGGCTTCTCCAGAGTGTCTTTATAATTACGATGCGAGACCACATGGGGAATTGACGTTGAGTGCTTCCCCAAAGTGTATGTAGTTCCTCAACAAAGGCCACAGGGGGAATTGAGGTTGAGTGATTTTCCAGAGCACCTTTAGTAAGATACGAGACTATAGGGGGAATTTACAGTGAGTGATTCCTCAGATAGTCTATACATTAGTTTAACCAGAGGGGTGAAACTATGTGTGCTGCCCAGAGGGTTGCTTGTACTTGATAAGTAGAACTAGAAGGGATAGGCTGTGGGTACTTCCCAGAGGGTTACCTATAGTGTTATTTTTTTGTTGCATGTTGTGTGGGGTTTTGAATGCTTGAACTGTGTATTGTTTACTGCTTACTGCTTCCTTGTTACTGATTTCGGTAATTTTACCTACCATATACTCACTGACTGTTAGGCACAGATATTCGGGTGGTCGCCTACTGGTAATTAGTCTCACACCCTATTTGGGCCATGCTTTTGGGCCCAAACAGATTATATTGCTGCAAGTATAGACAAGTTAAAGTTCCCTTCGACTTTAGTTACTTGATTGCATTGGAGCTGGAGAGCATGGGACCAAGCTGAGTCTTGCGATACTGAGGAGTTTCTGATCTTCTTTACTTTTGTACTTTGGTTTAGTATTTTATTCATCATTTTGACTTGTTTGGATACTTTCCGAGACATATATGCATCATCCATCATTTATACATTTTTATGCTCTAGTTGTTTCTCTATCAGTCTTCTGTTGTTTACTGTTGTTGTTATATTTACTGCTTCCACTACTGTGTATTTGTTTCCCTTCCATTGTGTTACTCTGTCAATGAGATCATAGTTTCCACACTATCACACCCAAGGCCCTCGCTGTTAGTCGGTAGCCTCTGGAATTTTGGGAAATGTGCTTGAGGTCATGTGACCAACCGGGTATGGTGCACCACTAGGCGGCTTCTGGAACCGAGATGTTACAAAGTGGTATAAGAGGTGTTCTTTCTCTTGATTTACTGTTTGGAGCCTATAGATAGGGATAGAACGGAATAGGTACTTGGTAATAATTTGTGCCCAGGAGTAGCTAACTCGTGTATAGGGAAGATCCAATATACCTCATTTAATTTCAATTTATATGGTTTTTCAATTTTATAGTTGATTTGAATTTCACCGTTTGGTGATTCACATGTTTCGTGATGTTACCGTTGATGTTATTGAGGTTCTATTTCTATCGCAACCCGATGATATGAGGGTGTTCCATCTCATGCATCATATATGCACTTGTTAGAAATCACATTCCATGCATTCTTTCCATGCCATCTAGGATGCATTAGCGATTTCATGTTGTTGTGATAGATTTTGTGTAGAATATGCATATTGTTTTGATAAATGCCTTGATAGAAATACATGTTATTTGATAGGGAATTTTGTGTCAGGTTTTGTTTGAATGAACACCAAACTTTGGTTCTTGAGATGTTATGGGCCCTCATGGACATGAATTTGGTGGAACATTGCACAGTTTTCTTGTTTATAACTTTTATGGGATTACAAACTTTGATTCGCAGGTAATATGGGCCCTCAAGAATCGGAATTTGGTACTTTCAATGCTCGTTTCAGTGTTTTTTGGGTTCCAGGGTAGTCTCTGAGGCTTATTGTCCGAGAAAACCCAGAATACACACCGTGTAATGTTGAGTACATTCCATGTGTTCTTTTGTTTGGGAAGAAACAATTTTTCTTTAAGTACACGTCGTGTACTTTATGTACACGCCGTGTAGTCTATGACCATGTCGTAGGATGTGTGGGAAGAGACACGGGATGGGAAAAGTCTGGTGGAAACACACCGTATCCTCATTGAACACTCCGTGTAGTATAATCCTAGGAACCCGGCCGTGTAGCTAACAACACGAGTAAGTGGAGTCTCTTCGTATATATGCCATTTCCCCTTTGAAAACGCCGTGTAGTCTAACCCAGGTACCTGACCGTGTCACAAACAACACAGGTCGGTGTTATCCTTTTATGTACATGCCCTGTCTGTCAGGAACACGCCGTGTAGTTTGAGCCGTGTGCCTAACTGTGTCACTAACAACACGGGCCAGGTGAATCTTCTCTAGTACACGCCGTGCCTACCTTGAATATGTCGTGTAATATTGTATTAGGAGAGCCGTGTGGCTTAACCGTGTAGAAGGACCCGGGCAGGGGAAGAGGATTCAAGTACTTGTCGTGTGCTTTGACAACACACCATGTGTTTGGGGTGTTACATGACCAGTTTAGGTAAAAGTACATGCCCATGTGAAAGACTTCAGGGAACACGCCGTGTAGGTAGTGTAGACGCCGTGTAGTCATGTTTTGTAAAACATGAATGTTTTATTCCTCCTTTTCTCTTCTTACAAACCATGTTTTCAGTCCTCGATAATTCTGATCTTAGGTGTGTGCTTGACCTTGCAGAGTCATGCCACTGAGACGTCCTCTAGTTGTATGCCAGTTTCCAGGAGGTGATCAGACACCGGACATAGCTGATCAGGGACCACCTGTAGATCCTCCTATTATGCCAGTCCTGGAACCAGCAGTTATACCTGTTACTGGTGCTGATGCATAGTTCAGGGAAGGATTCATGAGGATGATGCATACGTTTTAGGGAGCGTCGCCGCATGCCTCGTCGATGGCTGATTTGACGTGGGTTTTCCAATAGCAGCATCCTCCCACATTCTCAGGGGAAGGAGGACCTCAGGCTGCATAGTCATGGCTCGAATCCATGCTAATGATATTTGAGCCTCTGGAGACGCCTCTAGAGTGGATAGTCAAGATCTCTACCTATATGCTATGGGATTCCGCTAAGAGATGGTGGGATGTGATCTCACAGGTGGGTCATCAGTAGGTTATGGCTTGGGAGGAGTTCCAGCGCATCTTCTATAACTACTTCTATCTGGAGACCCTGAGGATCAACCGAGCCCAGAAGTTTATGAGCCTTGAGCAGAGCACCCTATCAGTTATGGAGTACTCCTATCATTTCACCGAGCTTCAGTGTTTCACACCCCTCATGGGCAGAGATGGCTTGTTCTTGGAAAATAAGTTTGAGGATGGTCTCAGACGTGAGATTCACTCCCAGTTGAATATCTTCAGGTTGACTTCCATCGCTTCAATCGTCAACCAGACATTGATTTTGTAGCACAATCTCAGAGATTCTGGAGCTGAGAGCAATGGTGGTTTCTCTTCCAGAGTTAGTGCTCCACCAACTGACAGTAGGAAGTGCTGTAGGGAGTCTTCGCATGGTGATCCGAGGTAGTGAGACACATATTTAGGTAGCCAGGTGGTATACTACCAGTGTGGAAGGGTAGGGAATACAAGGCCGCATTTCCAAGGAGACCCAGTGGAGTTCCGATCTTATGGAAAGATGGGTCACCTTCAGCATTTCTGTCAGGTTTTCTTACCAGCAGCTAGTGATAGGGGTTCATCTATTACTCCTCATTCAGGTGCAACACCACCAGTTTCTCACCAGTCTAGGAACTGGAGTTATTTTGACTGTTCAGGCCGAGGTGGAGGTCGTGGACGCGGTGGTCAGTCACCAGGCCACCCGTGAAAGCAAGGTGAATCAACTCACAGTAGTCGGGCAGGGTCACTGGGCCGCGGAGCTGCCCATAATTTTGCAGTGGAGCAGACCCATCAGGAGTAGGATCCCGGCCCCTCTACGGTTCTAGGTACGATCCTAGTTGCCTCGATTTTATCTTCAGCTCTTTTCGATACTGGTGCTATGCATAGCTTTAAATCTTTCGCTGTTGTGGAGAGCCTTGGGCTCTGTATCTTTTCTTCTGGCGATGTTTTGACACTAGACACTCCATTGGGGACAAGAACATCTGGTGTACGTTAGTGGAAGGAGTGCCCTATTGAGGTTGGTGGGTGTCACTTCCTTTTGGATCTTTATGTTCTGGAGATGATAGGCTATGATGTCATTCTTGGAATGGACTGGCTAGTTCCCTTCCAGGAAATCGTTTACCTTTATCACCGCAGGGTGAGTTTAATATCACTAGAGGGTGGATATTTTCTTCATAATGGGGAGTGGGATGTCCAGGCGAGCAGCGTAGGTCCAGAGCATCATGGATTGGGAGCAGTTACAGCCTAGATTGCTAATCTTTTTCTGGATGACCAGGAAAATTCACAGTTTCATTTTCCTCCTGTGGTGGATTGTTTCAGATATGTCTTTCCAGAAGACTTTTCAGGTTTTCTTCCAGAGTGTGGGGTATACTTTTCTATTGATCTTGTTCCAGGGGAGGCACTGGTGTCCATTACTCCTTATAGTATGGCTACACTAGAGTTGAAGGAGCTCAAGAAATAGCTAGAGGAGTTGGAGGCCAAGGGTTTCATCCAACCCAGTAATTCTCCTTGGGGTTCTCTTGTCCTATTTGTGAATATGGTAGATGGTACCGTTAGGATTTGTGTGGATTATCGGATGCTGAACCAATTGACGGTCAAGAACTGATATCCCTTGGCTAGGATAAATGACCTCTTTGATTGGCTTCGAGGAGCCCTGGTGTTCTCGAAGATTGACTTGAGGTCCGGTTATCATCAGTTTCATGTTAGACCATCTGATATACCTATCACAGCCTTCTAGAGTAGGTATGGTCTATACGAGTATATGGTTATGCTGTTCGGTCTCACAAATCCGCCTGCAGTTTTCATGGGACTGATGAACTAAGTGTTTCATCCATACTTGGATTCCATCATGGTTGTTTTTGTGAATTATATCTTCGTGTATTCTCATACTCGACACAACCATGATACCCATCTTGAGATCATTTTGAGTACACTGAGGGATCATCAGTTATATACTAATATCTCTAAATGCCACTTTTGGATGGACCATATTCACTTCTTAGGTCATGTTATCTCAGAGACAGGAGTGTCAGTAGACCTAGAGAAAGTGAGAGCAGTAGTTTCCTAGGATCAGCCGAAGAACATCTATGAGTTGTGGAGTTTTCTAGGGATGGATGGATACTACAGACGTTTCATGTAGGACTTTTCACACTTGACAGCACCACTGACAGGTCTGACCAAGAAGGGTGTGAAGTTCTTATGGTCAGATTCTTATGAGTCATCCTTTCAGGAGCTGAAAGGGAGGTTAACATCAGCACCGATACTAGTCTTTCCAGAGCTCGGAAAGAGATATATCATTTACTATGATGCATCAGGTATTGGTGGGAGATGTGATTATGCAGGTAGGTGGAGTCGTTGCATACGGGTCTTGGCAGTTGAGACCACATGAGAGGAATTACCTGACACACGATCTTGGGTTGGATGCTATTGTTCATGCCCTACACTGCTAGAGACATTATCTTCTGGGAGAGAACATTTTGGTTTTCACCGACCACAAGAGTCTCAAGTACATCTTCACTCAACGTGAACTGAATTTCAGACAGTGAAGGTGGGTTGAGTACCTTTAGTCTTTTGACATTGAGTTTTCCTACACACCGGGGAAAGGCAACGCAGTGGCTGATTCATTGAGCAGGAGGACTCGGATACAGGAATTTCAGGAGGCCATTAGTGATTGTCAGATTATGGATCTATTCTTTGAGATGAATTTGGAGGTGCATAATTGGCATGGGTAGACTTTTCTATCTTCTTTAGTTGTTACCTCTACTCTTCTTGATTGAGTATGAATGAGGAAGCTATCAGATTCTGAAGGCCTAGTACTATGGGAAAGCGTGTCAAGAGAGGACCCTATTTCTGGGTGGACCATAGGAGAGGATGAGATCTTACATTTCCAAGGGCGCGTATGGGTGACAGCAGACATACGCGAGGAGCTGATGCTGGATTTTCATTACTCAGTTTGGGAAGCTCATCCTGGGGTCACCAAGAGGTATCGTGATCTACACTTTCAGTATTGGTGGCCAGGTATGAAGAGGGACGTTTCTGGTTTTTTCATGAGGTGTTCCACTTGTCAGCAGGTGAAGGAGGAGCATTAGCGAACTGTAGGGATTCTACAGCAGTTACCCATTCCCGAGTGGAAGTGGAATGGTGTCGCGATGGATTTCGTGACAGGGTTGTCGAGGTCTCCTCAAGGGAACGACACATTGTGGGTTGTCATTGACAGGCTCACAAAGCTTTCTCATTTCTTTCCGATCAAGGAGACCTTCAGTGTTGATGATATGGGGTGGTTGTACATCCGAGAGATTGTACGTCTATATGGGGTCCCACACTCCATTGTTTCAGAAAAGGATGCACGTTTTACTTTTTGAGTCTAGTAGAGGATTCAGAAGTCTTTGGGTATACATGTACTTTTGAGTATATATTATCACCACCAAACAGATGGCCAGTCTGAGCATATGATTCTGGTTCTTGAGGGCATGCTCTGAGCATGCATTCTGGATTTTGGAGGTTCTTGGGAGAAGCATATAACTCTTGTAGAGTTTTCCTAAAACAATAGTTTTCGAGTGACTATTTAGATGGCACCATATAAGGATTTGTATGGTATGCCATGCCGATCACCTTTATGTTGGCTAGAGGCAGGAGAGGCTGCTTTGATGGGACCACGTCTTGTTCAAGAAACCACAGAGCAGATAGAGTTGATTCGAAAGAGGATGACTGCTGCACAGTCTCGACAGAAGTATTATGCTGATAAGCGGAGACAACCTCTGGAGTTTGAGGTCGGGGATCAGGTTTTCCTATGCGTCACACTAAGGTTGGGACACAAGAGGATTAGGAGATAAGGTAAGCTTTCACCGAGGTATGTCGGGCCATTTGAGGTGTTGGAGAGAGTTGGGACGGTTGCCTATCGGTTGCGGTTACCATAGAGGTAGCGGGCTATGTCCGACGTCTTCCACGTTTCTCATCTCCAACATTACTTTTCAGACCCATCTCATGCCTTCCAACCTGAGGAAGTCGAGTTGGAAGTGGATTCATCTTTCGAGGAGTATCATATCCATATTGTTTATCACAGTACGAGGGTTCTCTGTGGTCGGTCTGTTCCTCTCGTACGAATGCTATGGAAGCACAGGCGGGTGCAAGATGAGACTTGGGAGAGGGAGGGCGACGTATGATCACAGTGGCTGGAGTTTTTTGGGGTTTGTTCTTCTACATCGTGCTAGGGAATTTCGGGGAAAAATTTCTTTAAGTGGGGAGGTTTGTAAGAACCCTGATCTTATTTTCAGGTATGTTTTTCTTTTTTCTAGATTTTTTTAGAAAATGGGAGTTTTTGGAAATTTTTGAAGTACACACCATGTACTTTATGAGTACACGTCGTGTACTTCATTGCTGTAGGAGGCCGTGTGTTGGCCATGTCATGGCCACACACACGGTCATGTGGGGTGATGTGGATGCCGCCTAAGGTGGAGTATGAAAAGGGAAAGTACACGCCGTGTATTTTGTATTTTTAATTAAACACACTGGGGTCACGTCTGATGGATAGAACTGTCTTCTTCTAGGATTTCTTCATCCGAGAGAACACGCACAACAAAGGATCATTGACGAACCCATGAGCCTCCATCCATTCTCTGAATTGACAGCCATTAATTGTGTTAGAATCACAGCGGTAATCATTTCTTTATCCTGGAGTTTTGTTTCCTGATTTCTCTTCTTTTCCAAGTTATCGCGGGTTGAACGTTTTAGATGTTTTCTTAGATCTAAGGAATTCTAGGTAGATTCAAGCTTTGAGGTTCAAGTATTTTGATCTCCTAATCCTGAGGTAGGTGGTTTGTGCCTTTCTGTAGAAATTATTTGAGTATTATGTGCGAATTCCACCAATACCCTTGAACATGGTATTGCATGTTTACTATTTCGCCCCTGTTGTTTTCCTGTTTTGATTGTATGCATGAGTAGAGGTTATTGTTTTTGAATAGAGTAATTTTTTGGGCTTTGGATGTATTTCCCATGCATGTTTTTCCTATATTTGACATTTTGGTCTAGTTTGCCTATTAGGTTGTTGTTTCCTTTTCCATGCCTAGTATTATAGGATGGTGTGACTGTTGCTCTGATATACTGTTATGCTATATAATTCTAGCCAAGTAGTTCATGAGGTTTAATTTGGATGTTATGTGATTCTATGCTTGTTGACTTACACAGGGCCGTGAGAACCTAGTGTATACCCATAGGGAGAATTGACATTGAGGGCTTCTCCAGAGATTCTTTATAATTACGATGTGAGACCACAGGGGGAATTGATGTTGAGTGCATCCTCAGAGAATCTGTAGTTCCTCGACGCAGGCCACGGGGGGAATTGATGTGTAGTGCTTCCCTAGAGCTCCTTTAGTACGATACGAGACTATAGAGGTAATTGAGGGTGAGTGCTTCCTCAGAGAGTCTATACTTTAGCTGAACCAGAGGGGTGAGACTCTGTGTGTTGCCCAGAGGATTGCTTGTACTTGAGAGGTAGAACCAGAGGGGATAGGTTATGGGTACTTCCAAAAGGGTTACCTGTTGTGTTATTTGTTTTGCTATTGCATGTTGTATGGTGTTTTGAATGCTTGAACTGTGGATTGTTTACTACTTAGTGCTTCCTTGTTACTGCTTTATGTACTTTTCCATGCCATATTCTCACTGACTGTGAGGCACAAATCTTCGGGTGTTTGCCTACTGGGATTTAGTCTCACACCTTGTTTGGGCCATGATTTTGGGCCCAAAAAGTTTATATTGTTGCAGGTATAGACAAGGTAAAGCACCCTTCAACTTCAGGTACTTGATTTCATTGCAGCTGGAGAGCATGGGACCAAGTCGAGGCTTGCGATGTTGTTGATTTTCTCATCTGCTTTTCTTTTGTACTTTGGTTTAGTACTGTATTCGGAATTGTGAATTATTTGGCTGCTTTCCTAGACATATATGTATCATGCATCATTTATACATATTTATGCTCCAGTTTTTTCTCTACCAGTCTTCCGATGTTTACTATTGTTGGTATATTTACTGCTTCCGCTATTGTGTATTTGTTTCCTGTCCACTGTGTTACTCTACCAATGAGGGAATAGTTTCCCCACTATCACACCCAAGGACCTCATTTCTAGTCGGCAGCCTCTGGTATTTGGGGAAATGTTCTTGAGGTCATGTGACCAAATGGGTACGGGGTGCCTCTGGGCGGCTTCCAGAACCGGGATGTTACATCTAGCTTCTTTCTGTGAATGATTTCATACTAGGCTAGAAGGCTTGATAGATATAGGTAGGTGTGTGCTCATACTTTTAGTTAGCAACCAATTTTTACGGGTGGGATTTCTAGATATGGGAAGGTGCTTGTTCCTGGTCATGGTTTTCCACCGAATTATACTGGTTGGATTCTTTGGATATTGTCCAAATATGTCGGCAGGCTTGGCTGGTGAGGATAGGTTTTTGTGCCTACTTCCTATTTTCCACTATATTATGTTGGAAGACTTCATTGGATGCAATACAAGTGTTTCCATGTTCCCTATTTTTTTGGTCACTGCCCTCAGTGGTCCATCTTGTGTTCTCGAGTCTGGGTTACTAGGGCCATATTCCTAAGGAAAACACCCCCATCATGTTGAGGGTTTTTTGTAACATGAAATTAAAAGTGGTGGCTAATTTTCATATCCCTTTGGAGGGACCCCTATGCTATCTGGATGAGGCCTTAAGTGGACTCTTGATCTGCCTCTCTAGAATAAGGGTTGTTTCCACGTTCTAGGGATAAACTCCCAAAATTATTCGACATAGAAACTAGTTCAATCTACTTTTGTGCCACTATCCATCATTGAGTGTGTTATTAGTGGGGATTTATGAGTTGTACGGATTTTTGAGTAGCCTCCATGTTTGGTACGGTACAATTTAGGTGGTAATTATGAATTAGTGTATTTGAGACCTAGTATTGAAGATGTTGGGACGATGATGGTGCCATCCATTTAGTTGAGCGCCCATCTTGTGCAGTGGTCGAAGCATGTGTCTACTAGAGATGGTATGAAGACATTTGGATTAAAATGATTTACTCTTGAAAGTTCATGAATACATATGAAAATAAAAAATAATAATACCCTTTTAAATCAGTATCTCAATAAACAAACACATGCATAATTGATTTTTTTAGATCCATGTTTGGAACTCTTTCATTTTGTGTGAGAAATGGATATGACTTGTGGTTGAAAAATTCATGTTTTTTTAGGATTCATTTCAATTTCTTCATTTTAGTTTCCAATGAAAATGTGTGTCGCACTGGGTGTCTGGTGGTTGATTGTGGGGGGTTTAATTTTTGCACAATCAGCTTTATCATTTTCAAGTGGCTTCTATTTAGTTTTGTTCGTAGATCCAAAAACACTCAATGGTTCCCTTATTATATATGATTCATGAAACTAATTTCCAAAGGAAGGTTTCATTGGGTAATGGATCCATTGATACTTGGGGACTAACATTGGTTGAGTGGATGGGAAGTAAGTCTCATCATACCTTTTTTGGGGGAATTATTGCCTACTATGGGACTCTATTAAATATTTAAGACATATTTGTAAATACTTTATAAAATCCCAAACATAAAATAGGTCTCCCTCAAATTAACAATTAATTATTGGTAAATATGAACTTTAGAATCATATGTATGTATATGAGGTTCTTTATCGATGGAGATATCTATATGTATCTAAGGTTATCTAGTGATGGTACCCTTTTGTAAACTAATTATAGTTTCATATGTCACTTATTACTAAAATTCTAGTTTTAATCCACATATTGGGGTTCCCTAGAATTTATCATCACCATGGATATGAGAGTTATTTTGATGTTGGCATCAGGCCCATCATATGATCTTTCTATGTATCCTTGTGAAATGAGTAATAACAAACATAGTTTAGTGCCACTTAATGGGGCATATCATACCTTTTATGGTCATGTGATGAGGACCAAACCTTGTAGTTTACCATCATGTAGTAAGGATATCTAGGTGAAAGGTTCCTAGTTAAGGTTGGTGTGGGACTTATGTCGAAGCGTCCTAGAGAACCTAGAAGGGATATAGCCTCACATATTGGATATAACCCAACTGGGAATATGGCCTAGATAAAATTAGTGTTAAAATGGGGTTCTAGGTATGGACCTTAGGGAGGCTTCCTACTTAACCCATTTGGATGGGAATACAATTCCAAGTAGTTTGATTCCACTTAAGGGGACTTATCATACCTTTTAAGGTCAAGTTATGGGAACTAAACCATATAGTTTAATGTCATCCATTAAGAAAGTCTAGGAAAAAGGTACCTAGTAAAGGATGTGGTGGGACTTATGCTGAAGCATCCTAGGGGACCTATAAGGGATGAAGACTCATTGGATATATATAAACCTATAGGGAATATGGACCATAGAAAATGAGGATGAATTTGGGGTGTTGTGTTTGGACCTCAGGGAGGATTACAAAGTATCCCATTTGGATGGGAATCAAATACCACATAGTTCGGTTTGATTGAGGACCCACGCATATGGAGGACCTCTAAATGTTTATCTCATCGGGTATATAGACCATTGATATGGATATATGGATTTGAGTACCCACACAAATAGAGTCTATTTGAATGTTTTTATCGTAGGGGATATGGCCCTTTGAGATGGATACATGACATTGAGGACCCATCCTTTGGAGGCCCTTTGAAGGAATGCGATAGTAAGATCAGTAAAAAAGGATTCTTTATCAATAGATTCATTTGATCATGTAGATATCATTATCATTATTAACCTCTAATCCCATGTGCTTCATTCTCGGTGTGAGAAACAAGAGGAAGTAGAAGATTTCAAAACCTTCCCCCCTGATATCTTTCATCCATTGGTGGATGAGGTCAGGGAAATGGGAGTTAGAAAAATATTTGATGTTCCTACCTACTCTCTTTTTTTCAATCAATGAGGTGAAAAAAGATGGGAGGGTAGGAATTCATATAGGAAATAATATGGGCTTACATCAGGAGGGACGCCCTCTCCCAGGTTTCAGAGAAGATAAAAGGAGGATAAGCCACCAGACCTCATCAAAGGGAAAGGCAACCATATATCATCCTTATCTAAAATAGGGAGGTCCCTAATTCAGAGATAATGAGGAAAGGAAAAGACATTATCCCTCATCATCTGAACTAAGAGGTCCCTAAAAATGCAACCAGGTTTGAGTCCTCATTATCTAATGGATGAACAATTGTACACATCCTAAGGAAATTATCCATTAGGGAGGACAAGTGTGGAATAACTCTTACCAAAGAATGAACAATTGAATGTGAGACATTATAGTGTGCCTTTTTCCATGATCATGCAAGTTATATGGCTTCAATAAAGGATTTTATTTGGTCTCCCTCAGATATAAGCCTCAGGAAAGAAGGTTCTTTTTCCATAGTGGCTTGAAAAGAGGGATCAAGGGAGGATCATGCAGTTGGAGGCTGAGCAAGATGTAGATGTATCACACAATTGAAGGCTGTGTGAGCTAAATATGTCTTGCATTGGGGAAGGTTGGGAAAGATGAAGATGTCTCGTGCAGGTGAAAACCTGGGTGAGAAAACAATGGCTCATATAGGTGGTGACCTAGCCAAGCTAAAGAGATAATTGGGTGATGGAAAGTCTAGGTGAAAACACTTTGGAGATTCCTTTCTGTAGGATCCAAGGGTCTCCTCGGGTGCCTTTGGATGACTAACACATAATTCTTGGGCTTGATAAGGGGAATAATCCCTAGTGTTCTTTAATTAGGGGAGGTGACTCACATATGTGTTCTATTTTTTAAACACTAGGGGAAATTTAATCATATTACCCCCTTAATTCCATATTTTTTAAAGGATTTTAAATCTACCTGAATGGTTTTAAGGGCATGTGTAAAGGACTAGGATGAGCGGGGATTAGAGTATTCTCTATCTTGTCGATTCATTGTATATGAGGAGCCTCGTGGTCCTACATATAATAATTCTTAGGAACCTGGGAGAATGAGGTTCCTTGAACATGTATTTACTGTCAGCCATTGCACAAATGTGCCTTATGTGAGTCTCTGAGGTGTGACTTTCTAGGGGCTACATGGTGATGGTATTGTGCATACTGTACCAACATGGTGATGCTTCTGCACAGGTTCTAGTTATGTGATGATTCTTCTTTAGACCTTTCACTATATTACTTGGAAAAGCATGTGATCCTTCATATTACTCACTTATCTTTTTCCTAAGGATTTAACCATTTAAAATTCTCATAGTTTTATGGAAAAATGAAGTTTAAACAACCTTCAAAGTGGTTTTTCCAAATATAATCACCCTTAAAAATACCCCATTGCATTATGGAAAGTAAATTTTTATTGATTCTAAGTATACGATGGTTCCCAATGAAGGGAACTATATATATTTATATACTTATTTTATGGATTTGGGTCTATTTTTTATGAGGATAAATTTATATATTTCATTCATGGATTTGGGTATATTTTTTATGAGTCCATTATAGGTGAGGGTGTGACTTACTTATTCTTTTTATTATGAGTTTTTTTGTGATTACAACTCCAACTCACCTACATTTACATGTCATGGGAATCCATGGGTAGCTAGGTGGGAATTCTATGATAGGTTGGTATGGAGTATGATATTCTCCTATAATACCAACTGTAGGATCAGAATGATGATGTAGATGCTCAATATATAAGAGGGGGTGAATTGTATACTTTAAAAAAATATTTTGGAACTTTTAAAGATGGTAATGTTTAACAAAGTTAAACAAGGTAATTCAAAAAACCTCTAGTTCTACAAACTTGCTTGATTCCAAAAATATGATTCCGTGAATGTAATTCCGGAAAAGTGGTTCTGTAAAAGAAACTTAACAAAAGTTTACAAATATAAAGATTCTACGTTAAAGCATATAGAATCTTACTAAATCAGAGTATACAAGTATAAATAAGTATAAGATAGTTATACTTTCTTCAACAAACAAAATGCAGCGTAAAACGTGAAACAAATCGAGTAACAAGTAGTAAATCTTTTATCCCAAAGAGAAGGGTATCCAACAACCTTCGATAAATGTACCTTGATTTTTAATTTCAAGAAAGTCCGTCTTACTCACACTAGGGTAATCCCTCAATATAAATATTGGAGTCTGTCTTGCTATCCTCGCAAGCCCTCAACTTCAAGGTAGTCGGCACCTTTATCTTCCACACCAAGGAAGTCCTACAACTTTAAGGTAGTCAGCACCTTTGTCTTCCTCAACAAATAAGTCCTCAAACTTTAAGGTAGTCGACACCTCTATCTTCCTATCCCCAGAAGCCCTCAAATGTACTCAGCAACATTCAGATTCGCATGAAGCAATTCTGAACAAGAAGCTCAGTATGCACTAAACATGAGGGTCTCTCTCTAGAAATCACTTCAACAGCATGTAATCTCTAGAGTCGTATAATAGTCAGTGTTGTGTATTGAGCTCTTTCAAATGAGCTTCTATTTATAGGCACGGATTCAACGGTCAGCTCCCTCCTCCAACGGTCATATTTTTCCATGAATTTCGGAGGGACCTATACATGTGTCACACAAACAATGGTTAGTTAGTAACTGAATGCACAACATCATTTTATAACCAAAACAAGTGTAAAGAAAATATGGTTGCTTAACCAAAACCATTTTTTTGGAATGTAAGGAAATTAAAAGTTTGGAGTCAAATAAAAAACCATTTGGTATCAATTATACATAAATATTCGGATTCTTTTTTCAAAAGAATTCGGAACCTGAATTATATAGAATTTCGGAGTCTGAATTTCAAGGAAATTTTGAGTCTGAATTCATAAGAATTCAGAGTCTGAACTTATAAATTCCAGAGTCTGAATTCAGAAGAATTCGGAGTCTGAACTCAGAAAGTTCAGAGTCTGAATTTAGAAATATTCACAGCCTGAACTCAGAAAGTTCGGAACCTAAATTCAGAGAATTCGGAGTCTGAATTCAGAGAACTCGAAGTCTGAACTCATAAGAGTTCGGAGTCTGAATTCAGAGAATTTGGAACCCGAATATATATCCTGAAAACAGAACACTCTATATCTAAGTATTTATAAGATTATGAGGTTTTATATATGAAACCAAATTTTACACTTATGCATAAAATGAGTTAGACTAAAAATATGCATAATGAAAAATTGGTAAGGATAAATTTTCCTTGGGTAAGGAAAATTTTCCTTATCAAGATAAAACATAGGGGAAAATAAATTTTCCTTAAGATAAGGTGTTTGTGATTTTCGAAACAAGAAGGAATGGAAAAGTCATAAGGAAACCTTATTGACTCAACAATCTCCCCCTTTTTGGAAAGCACAAACATCCTTACGAAAATGAATATAAGGACTTAGAAAATATTTATCAGGACATTGAAAATAAAACATATCTCCCTTAGCAAATGGCCAATAATGAATACAACTAACTCCCCATTAGGATTTGGAAACACTAAGGATTTTATTCTTGATTTTCAGAATGAGACTTTGCATTTTATTGCATACGAAAATATTCTTGGATAAGAACTCCCCCTTAGATGAACTCCCCCTTACTTAAGGAAATTTGTTCTTTTCTTAGTATTCTTTTTTTCCTTTATCCCCCTTTGTGATTTTCAAAAGGGAATATAGGGAATGGAAAAGAAAATATGGTACCTGAAAGATTAGTACAAGGCAACCAAAAATATACAAAGAGAAACCAAAAATTTCATTACGATTGGAAAAATTTCTACAAGAAAGAAATAAAAAAAAGATCGGAATTTAACAAGATCATCCTTTCTTTTCCTTCGGCATCATCTTCTTCATGATATTTTTGAGCTTTTTGAGTTCTTTGTGGTCTTCCTCGACTCGTTTGAGAAGCTAATCCTGATCTTCTGTTTTCTTCTCTAAGGATTTGATTTTTTCTTCCTGAGCCTTAAGACTATCATCTTAAGCCTTCAAGTCTTCTTCCTGCTTGACAATATTTTCCTCAATCTCAATCCTGAGATATCTTTCTCTCTTAAAACTTTGAGTAACTCAATACAACTTCCCATTCAGATCTTTTACTTCTTGAACCTGAGAATTTTGTTCCAGAGATAGCTTTTCCTCAAAACTATTTATGAGATCCTTGATCTTCACATCTTCTGTGTCAAATGCATCCTTGACACTTTCTTGTAAATCATAAATAATTCCCATGTCCTCTAAATTTTTCCTTGACTAACTGGTCATCTTATTGCAAGATCTTTTGTGGGCTTCGTAGTTTATGAAAAAAGTTTTGAAATCAGCCTCAATCTTGACAAGCTTATCCATCTCCATGAATACTGAATCCGATTTCTGATTCAATGAATGTTGAAGTATCTAGCATCTCGATTCTATGCTTGGAAATATTGGGATAGTTCCAACAATATTCTTCAAGAATTGGACGACAAAATCATGTCAAAGGGATGACAATTCCGAATCATAAATTTTTCTTGGAGAGGGTTCTTTTTCTAACTCAGCAACCTTCCTCTTTGAAGAACTACCAACATATTTCTTCATTACCACAACATTGGTAGGTGTATCAACTACAACATGTTTTCCTTTATCAACCTTAGGAATTAATTCCTCTTGTTCAGGAGACTCATGTTCACTATCAGACAGCTGAACAATTTTATCTTCATCTATCTCTTCTTTTTCAGCTCCTACCTCAGCATCCTCTGGGTGAATAAAATCTTTGTTGATGCTTTCTTCTTCAGATGGTTTTTCAACTTTGTCTACAGCCTTTTCTTCATCCTTCCCAGGAGTAGAAAGTTTTTTATTAATCGGCTTGAGAGGTTCAGAATGATAATTTCTCAGAAGGGATTTCCTTCTCATGAATGTCCTCAACTTTCTTTGTCATATCTCCGGTATCACCACTTCCTTATTCTTCTTCTTCTTATACTTCTTTTTCTTCATCAACTTTTTCTTCATCAACTTTTTATTTGACTTTTTACGACGTCACAAAATTATTTTCCGAAGTCTCTGGTAAATGTTCTATCAGGAAAAATTCTAGTACTGGAATATTCTCAGAAGCTTTCTCAGTAGCCTTCAGAAGGGATTGAACAATTTCAGGCTTAGATAACTACTTCTTCTACTTCTTCTATTTCACTTGTTTCTAAAGCTCATCAGCAGCCATTTCCTTCAAATTATTTGCCTCAGCAGGATCCAAGAAAAACTTAGGCTACCCTTCTTTCCAGTTCTTTTTATCTTCTCTCCACTTGTCCACAACTTCATCAAGATAGTATTTTTGTTTCTTTGGATTCGGTGGTGCGGATTGGGTTTCCTTAGCCACTGGTGTTTTTTCTTTCTCTTCTGCTTACTTCAGCTTCCTCTTCCTTCCACCCTTTGTAGAGGTCTCAGCTACCTCTTGTTTCTTTGAAATAGCCTCAACTTCCTCTTCAAGAAAGTCATATAATTCTTTGGATTCTATGGAAAATCCAACCTTCATCCTTTTCAAAGTGTTATCACTCAAAAACATAACATTACAATTCCCCGACGTAGATCTGCATGGAATTTTGAAAGATTCTAGACACCGAACAATCATATTTGACAGGATATTTGGATAAAGGATAATCTGAGCCTTTAAATTCCCATTCTTTATGTTCTCAATTGTAACCAAGATATTCTTAACTAAGTTTATCTTCCTTAGATTTAACAAGAAATCCAGAATGTACATATCACTTTTCTTAAAAGTGTCCATGACTTCTTTTCTCGGTATGATGAATCCTTGAACCCAAAATTCAAGAATCCAATAATTTGTATATAGGTGAAGAATCTATGGAGTCTTTATATCTGAAATACCAAGACAAGCCATTGCTTTTTCCATGATGAAACCTCCTTGAACATCAGGCAGCTTATGTGACCAAAATTATGCTTCTCCTTCATAAGGGATTCCAACCAAGCTTGCAACCTTGGTGTAAGAAAGATAATATGTCTTCCCGTAGCTCTTGAATGAAAATTTACTTCTTCATTATTCCTTTAATAAAGTTACTAACTCATATAATTCTATTAGCAACTCTAGCTAAACTAAATCCTGAGGTTTTCATTTTGAGAGGCAAACACTCTCCCATCCATTCAACTTTATGTTCTTCGAGATAATAAAATCATACATTGAAAAAAACATCGGATCAACTAACCTTTAGCTATATATCTACCATTCCAAGATTGGTTTGATAGTTGACATATCATTCTGAGAGGAGACTTCAGTAGACATTCGGAATAAAGAAAGATCTGAGAAGTTCAGAACGGGATTAAGTAGGAGGGCAGAGCTTTAGTATGCATGAGCTTGAGTTTCGATGTGGGACAACCATTAGGGGTCTTTTATATAGGTTCTTGGGGTGATGGTTCAGCTTCCATACTCAATCCAATGGTTTAAAAACCTTCTGATCAGATCTGGCGGTTGGGAATATAGCCAGAAGGAAATTATGATAAATCCGATCTTTTGAGGTTTTTTAATAAAAACATTCAGATTTAAGAAAATGTGAATATGAAAATTTAAAAATAGACGAAAATACCAACAAGTAAAATATGATTACAAAATTTAATAAAGGAAACATGCCATTTGGATTTATAGGAAGATTATTTGTAATGAGAAAATTTATTTTTGAAGAACTTTAGATTCTGAAAATGTTTATTACGAAAATTTTATTACAAAAATCTCCATTACAAAAATTCTAAGTACAAAAATATTCATTAAGAAAATTTCAAGTACGAAAATCTTCATTATGAAAAATCTAGAAAAAAATGAATATGAAATTTTCATTATGAAAGATTTAGAAAATCTTACTACAAAAATTTTCAGACTTTAAAGAAAAATTAGACTACAAAAAAATTAGACATCTAACAAACAAATGTACTCCCCGTATGAAAAGGAGTTTGTTACTATAAGGAGATAGGTTTCAACAAGAAGTTAATAAGGATGATTAACTTATAGTTATCATTCCTAAATTCTTTTTAATGTATTCAAATCTATCGTATGGTAATGATTTTGTGAAAATATCAGCAAGTTGATCTTGTATTCCGATAAATTGAAGAATGATATCTTCTTTTTGTGTGTGATCCATAAGAAAGTGATGCCTAATATCTATGTGTTTTTCATGAGAGTGATGTGTAGGGTTTTTACTTAAGTAAATGGAACTAGTATTATCACACAAAATTTGTGTTTTGGTAAAACTCATACCATAGTCTGTTAGTGTGTGTTGCATCCACAACACTTGAGCACAACAACTTCCAGCTGCTATATATTCATCCTCAGCAGTGGAAAGTGCTACTGAGTGTTTCTTTTTGAATGACCAAGAAACTAATTAATCTCCTAAGAAATGAAAATTTCTAGAAGTACATTTCCTATCCATTTTACATCCACCAAAGTCAACATCCAAAAAAAGTTTTAAAACAAAATCCTTTCTAGAAGTATAAAAGAGTCGTAGATCTGTGCTTCCCTTTAAGTAGAGAAAAATTCTTTTCACTGCCTTTAAATGAGATTCCTTAGGATTGGATTAATATCTTACACATAAGCATACTAAAAACATTAAGTCTGGATGACTAGCTATCAAGTAAAGTAGACTTCCTATCATACCTATAAAGGATGTCTAATCTACTAGTTTCCCAGATTCATCTAGATCAAGTGAATTTGAGGTACCAATGGGAGTACATATATTCTTAGTGTTGTCATATCCATACTTTTTAAGAATATATTTAATATAATTATGTTGGGATATATAGATTCCTTCTGGTTTTTGAGAAATTTCAAAACCAAGGAAAAATGTTAACTCACCCATCATACTCATTTCAAACTCATATTTCATTATATCCTCAAAGGAATCAGTTAAAGATTGCTGATTTGAACCAAATATAATGTCATCAACATAAATTTGAACAATCAAAATATTTTCCATATCTTTCTTTATAAAAAGGTTTGGATCCTTATTTCCCTTAACATAATTATTTTGAAGCAAAAATCCAGTAATCCTATCATACTAAGCTCGAGGGGCTTTCTTAAGTCCATACAAAGCTTTGGTAAGTTTGTAAACATGTTCAGGATGTTTTGAATCTTCAAAACTAGGAGTTTTTTCAACAAATACTTCCTCTTGTAAAAACCATTAAGGAAAGCACATTTAACATCCATTTGAATTTTTTTGAAATTGAATAATGTTGGAAAGGCAAGTAGAATACGAATAGATTCAAGTCTAGATACTAGAGCATAGGTTTATTCATAGTCTATTCCTTCTTTTTGATTATAGCCTTTAGAAACCGATCTAGATTTATTTCTTACTATGATTCCATTTTCATCACTTTTATTTATGAAGACCCATTTTACTCTAATAACAGATGTTTCCTTAGGTCTTTCAACCAAGGTCCACACTTTATTCCTTTCGAATTCATTTAGCTCATATTGCGTAGCTTTTATCCAATCATCATCACCTAAATATTCATCAGTGCTTTTTCGTTCTAATTGGGAAAGGAATGCTAGATTTTCTACTTCATTTCTTAAGGATCTTCTAGTCCTTATAGGTTGATTCACATCTCCAATTATACTACCACTGGGATGATTCTTAAGAAACAACTGATTTGGGTTTTTTAAAACCGGTTCATCAACGTAGGGTATGAATCCTTCTAGAGTAAATTCTTCAGAAATACCTTCTTGAACATTTTCCTTATCAGAATGATCTTTTAACAATGGTTTATAATCAGTTTTTTAAAACACATCCAAATATGTAGGTTGGGGTTGTTTAAGAACAAAGGGATTAGTTTCATCAAATTTGACATGTACTGTTTCCTCAATAGTACATGTTTTTTATTAAAAACTTTGTAAGCCTTAGAAGTTGTCGAGTATCCTAAGAAAATTCCTTCTTCAGATTTTGGTGTGAATTTGTGTATATTATCATTAGTATTCATAATAAATACCTTGAAACCAAAAACTTTGAAGTAGGAAAGTCTAGGTTTTCTACCATTCTATAACTCATAATTATTTTTATTAACAAAATGTCTAATCAAAAAACAATTTATAGTATAACAAGAAGTACTTAAATATTCAGCCCAAAAATGTTTGGCTACTGAATATTCACTCAACATGGTTCTTGTTATCACTTGAAGAATTATATTTCTTCTTTCAACAACACCATTTTTTTGAGGTGTTCTAGGTGTTAAGAAGTTATGATTAATGACTTTTCTACTACAAAAAGTTTCAAAATCAGAATTTTGAAATTCTCTTCCATGATAACTATGAATAGCTATCAATGGAAGGTTTTTGTCATTTTTATCATGGGCTCTAAAACTTTTGAAATAAGAAAAAGCTTTAGATTTATTTTCTAGAAAATAGACCCTCGCAAATTTAGTGTAATCATCAACTAAGAAAAATAAATAATACGTACCTAAAATGCTTCCAGTTTGTGTTGGACCAAAAAGATCCATGTGCACTAACTATAATGCATCAGTGGTTGAAACTTCACCAACTACTTTAAAACGTGATTTATGTTTCTTTCCATATTGGCAACGATCACAAACTTTTGAAGAATCAGATCTAAGCTCTGGTGGATCCTTAACTAGTCTTTTCTTATAGAGTTTCCATAGGTTTCAAAGGTTACAGTGTACTAACCTTCTATTCCATAACGAAGAATGATCTTCCATTGCACTAAGTCAAGTTAGGTCTTGTCTCTTAAGGTATTCTATGTTTAGTGTGTATACATTCTCTTGCCTATTGGAAGAAAGAATAAACTCTTCCTTGGAATTGTGTACTAAGCACTTGTCATTCCTAAAATTTAAAAGGTAACCTTCTTCACATAATTGACTTATGCTAATGAGGTTGTGCTTAGGACCCTTAACAAATAAAACATTTTAAATCAATTTTTTTCCAAGAAGAATGATGTTACCTATACCAATAATTTTTCCTTAGCATTATCTCTGAAAATTATTTTTCCTCCTTTCTTCTTGATAAACTTTTCAAAGAAGTTTTTATTTCCAGTCATGTGCCGGAAACATCCACTATCCATGTACCAAGTATTTATGTTGGTACTTTCTTTATTTTCTTGAAAATAAAAGATTTGGACTTTCAGAACCCAAACTTTCTTGGATCTAGAAATTTCAGAAAGTAAAATTTTAGGTAACCACATTTTCTTTGAAAAATAAGCTTTATGAAATCCTAAAGAGTGAGTTTTATTTAAGGAACAACTTTTTTCCCAATGCCCTCCACACCGACACTTAGTGCAGAATAGAGCACTTTTATGAACAAAATAATTGTAACTAAAAATCCGTTTTGAACTAGTATAACGAAATCCAAAATTATTTCTTAGAGGTCGAATTTGAGAATACATCTTATCAAAGTTTTCCCTACATAAGGTAATGTTCAAAAAACACTTCCTTAAGGAAAATATCTCTGACTTTTGTCTGATAACTAAGTTCTTATCTTCCAAAACATTATCTTTAGCACTAGAGTTAGGCTCGAAAAGATTTTTCATAGAAATTACTTTTTCTAGATCCTTAGAAATTTTATCCTTCTTAGAATTAACTTCCTCATGGGTTTTTGAAATACTTTAAAAAGCAAGAGTTTTCTATCTAGATCTTTAGAAAGATATGATATTTCCTTAGTAAGAATAGAAATTATAGAATTTGCTTTATCTAGGTTTTTATTGACTTTAGAATTTTCATTCTCGAGAAGCTTAGAAAACCTAGAAACTCCTTCATAGGTAGGTAATGCATTATCTTCATCAGACGAATATTATTCATCTGAAGTTTCATAATGTTTACTATCACTATAATTAGTATTCAAGGATACATTGGTTATGGATTCAACATTGTTTACCTTAGCCATTATGAAATGATTTTCAATAGGTAGTCTGCCTATTAGACCAAGATTCTTCTGTCCTAAAGATTCGTAATCAGATGATTCTTCTGAAGCGTCTCCACCATTGGCACTCCATGTGTCATTAGCTTTAAAAAATGTCTTAGCTTTATATTTTTAGTACTTCTTTCTATTTCATTCAGAATAATTTTCCTTTTTTCTTTTCTCTTAAGAATAGGAAAATCATGCCTTATATGTCCATATCTTTTGCATTTATAACAAGTTAATTTAGAGTCTTTCTTATCCTTTCATTCTTTTTTCTTGTATCTATACTGAAAGTCTTTCTCCCAAACTATATTTTTCATCCTTCGAGCAAGATTAGCTAGTTCATTCTCAGAATGTTCACTTTCACTAGATTCTGATTGAATAAAAACCTTCTTAGACTTAGATCTTGTAACTCTTTTAGGAGTCTTGGCTTTAATATGATTAGAAGTAGTTGTAAAGGAAACACTTCCATTCACATTATTCTTTTTATCATTGTCAGTATCTCTCTTCATTCTAGTATCATGTTGAAGAAGAGTTCCAAAAAGTTCATCAAGAGTAATCTGTGAGACTTTCCTATTCTCATCTATAGTTGTTCTCTTAGATTCCCACTCATTAAGCATGATGTTTATAATTTTTTCTACAAGTGCCTCATCATCCAAACCATTTTCACCCATAGATTGTAAGATGTTGACAATATTCATAAATCTCTGTTGTACCTTACATATAGGTTCTACATAAGGAATGAAAAAACCATGATAATCAGCTCTAAGCATAGCTATTCTAGTTTCAATAACTATGGAAGTACCAAAATGAGTAACTTCAAGATTCTTACAAATAAAATTTTCTTCTTCACAAGATGAAATCTGGCTATATATAATCCTTGTCATGGAACATAATAAATTATTGTGTACCATATAGTTTATTTGATATTCTGATTTCTCTTGATTAGTAAAAGTTCTGACTTCTTTATTTGGAATCTTATAATATCCAGTCAGTATAACAAATTTGTCAACTCCAATATTGATAACAAAAGTATTCATACAATCTCTCCAATATTCATAATCATTCCCATCAAAAATAGGCAATCTAGTAGGATTTATGTTGTCTATGGAACCAAAATTTATTCCTTCCATCTTGAAGAAAATCTTTCCACACAAACTTGTTTGTAATAAAAGTTTGTAAACAAGGATAAAAATATCCTAAGAAAGGAAAATATAGAATAATGAAAAACTTGGTTAAGAAAACTTATATGTGAATATAAGTATTTCAGAGACCGGCCCTAATACCAATTAATAGGTCGGTATGTAGTATGATATTCTCCTATAATACCAACTGAAGGATCGAAATGATGATGTAGATGCTCAATATACAATATGGGGGTGAATTTTATACTTTAAAAAATTCCTTTGGAACTTTTAAATATGGTAATTTTTAATAAAGTTAAACAATGTAATTCACAAAACCTCTAGTTCTACAAACTTGCTTGATTCTGAAAATATGATTCTGTGAATGTAACTCTAGAAAATAAACTTAACAAAAGTTTACAAATATAAAGATTCTACCCTAAAGTGTATATAATTTTACTAAATTATAGTATACAAGTATAAAAAATTATAAGATAGTTATTCTTTCCTCAACAACCAAAATGCAGCGGAAAACTTGAAACAAAACAAGTAACAAGTAGTAAATATTTTAACCCAACGAGAAGGGTATCCAACAACCTTGGATGAAGGTCTCTTGATTTAAACTTTCAAGAATGTATGTCTTACCCACACCAGGGTATCCCTCGATACGAATATTGGAGTATGTCTTGTTATCCTCACAAGCCCTCAACTTTAAGGTAGTCAGTACCTCTGTCTTCCTCTCCAATGAAGTCCTTGAACTTTAAGGTAGTCGGCACCTTTGTCTTCCTCAATAAGGAAGTCCTCGAACTTTATGGTAGTCGACACCTCTGTCTTCCTATCCCTGGAAACCCTCGAATGTACTCGGAAACATTCAGAGTCGCACGAATAAATTCTGAAAAATAAGTTCTGTACGCACTAAGCATGAGAGTCTCTCTCTAGAAATCACTACAACAACATGTAATCTATAGAGTTGTAGAATAGTCAGTGTTGTGTATTGAGCTCTTTCAAATGAGCTCATATTTATTGGCACGGCTTCAATAGTTGGATCCCTCCTCCAATGGTCATATTTTTTCTTGAATATCGG
Organism: Viscum album; assembly: GCA_963277665.1. NCBI lineage: Eukaryota > Viridiplantae > Streptophyta > Magnoliopsida > Santalales > Viscaceae > Viscum > Viscum album. The sequence goes on along the minus strand of OY728143.1, from coordinate 912,050,955 downwards.
AGGGACCCATACATGTGTCACTCAAACAACGGTTGGTTAGTAACTGAATGCACGACATCATTTTATAACCAAAACAAGTGTAAAAAAAATATGGTTTCTTAACCAAAACCATTTTTTGGAATGTAAGGAAAATAAAAGTTCGGAGTCTATTCAAAAACCATTCGGTATCTATTATACATAAATATTCATATTCTATTTTCCAAATAATTCTGAACATGGATTCTATAGAATTCTGGAGTCTGAATTTCAAGGAAATTTGGAGTCTAAATTCATAAGAATTTGGAGTCTGAATTCATAAGAATTTGGAGTCTGAACTTAGAAAGTTCGGAGTCTGAATTTTGAAGAATCTTGAGTCTGAACTCAGAAATTTCGGTGTCTGAATTCAGAAGAATTCGGAGTCTGAAATCAGGAAGTTTGGAACCTGAATTCATAGAATTTGGAGTCTAAATTCAGCGAACTCGGGGTCGGAACTCATAAGATTTTGGAGTTTTAATTTAGAGAATTCAGAACCTGAATCTATATCCTGAAAATAGAACACTCTATATCTCAGTATTTATAAGATTCGGAGGTTTTAGATAAAAAACCAAAATTTACTCTTGGATATAAAATGAGTTAGTCTAAAAATATGAACAATGAAAAATAGGTAAGGATAAATTTTTCCATGGGGAAGGAAAATTTTCCTTATCAAGATAAAACATACGGGAAAAGAAATTTGACTTAAGATAAGGTTTTTGTGATTTTCAAAACCAGAAGGAATGGAAAAGTTATAAGGAAACCTTATTTACTCAACATTATAGAGACACATGATAAACTAGTTTATAATCTTGATTTAGATAGTGGTCCTGAGATATAATTTTCACTACTTATGGGATTTTACCCCTAAGTTAGGCAAGTAATGGTAATGCTAGTTGTTAGGATAGATTGTTTAGTATCTAGTTCCAGACTAAATTTATTTTTGTTGTGTTAGTTTTCATCTAGATTTTCCTCAAATATCATATTTTCTTATGATACTAGGTTTTGTATCTATTATATGTTCTATTACCTTATAACACTATTCTCAAAATGGTATTTAGAATAATTATTTACTTCACTTTAATGGTTATCAATGTATTGCATTCCACATTTCATTAAAATAATTCATTATGATCATATATTAAATATTTTTTACTTTGAATTACAAAATTAAATGGTTTTAAAATATATTAACATGCTAGTTATTGTGTAAAGGAATAAAAAAATATTTTTTATATATATCTTTAAACTATAATGAAAGTGTTTTTTTGAAAGGGGTGTGCATGGGATTTGGGGAGGATACCTACTAGGAAAATTTTCACACACCTATCATATTACATGTTTGGATAGTTCAATAAAGACACAACTATTTTTCATCATCATCTTGGTTGGGGTTTGATGGTAGTGGAAAATATTGATGACCCGCTCATGCATGGATATTGGTAGACATAGTTGGATATAATTTTTTTAATTTGGTACGATTGTTTTATCAGCCACTATGAACATGTTTTCATTCATTGGTTTTTATTTTAGTAACTTTTAGAATGAATCGTTATTATTATTAAATTGATTTTTATTACCTGTCTTCTTGTTTATTTTTTTATGTCTTTTTTGGTCTTGTTTTTATTTTTGAATTGATTATTTTATTGGATTTCCATCCGATCTATGGATTTTTCATTCTAGATATCTAGGTGGGAATCTTTTAGTGCTTTATTTCTCTTTTTTGGAAAACTAAATCCTATTTTTTCCATTTTGATGCCCTGAAATTGTTTTCCAGCCTATGGGGGTTCAAGAATTCCCCTCGGGTAAAGTCATGGTCTAGATTGAGTGTGTGGATCATGGGTGGCCCGGTATAGTTTGTTACATTAGAAATTATTTGTTTATATTAGGTTTTAAAATTATTATGAATTAGATTGTACCTTGATTAAAGTGTCCCTATATATAAAGAATTTGGGTTGGGCTTCCCACTATCCTGGAGGCTTTTCATTATTATAGAGATATTGGGGTTGGTTATCTGTATCTTTAGGATTACACATATTGAGTTTGTAAATCACATATAGTTCTAAAACATTACATGAATAATACATATACCATTTTCATAGGATTCATTTGGATATATATGTATATTTTTAGATTCAAAATTTTAGTGATTATCACAAATGATGAGATGTGTAAGGAGTTACACTTTAATGTGGTGTGAATAGATTAATTTGGTGGTTGTAATAGGGATTCCAAAACTAGATTTCTAGAAGAATTCATAAAGAAATGAATAAAATATGAGAAGATAAAAATTTCATTTTATCAAATAGTTATGAGTGTGATATACATGTGATTTATATCAAAATGTTGAGACTTGGAAAGAAAAACCCCTTAAATGTTATGTGTGATATTCTTTCCAAAGTAGATCATGTCAAGATCTCAATCATCTAATCAAGTAGTTCACACCAAAGTAAGGTTCTCATGGATTATCTCATATATGAAATGGTGGGTGTGATTTACCCTAATGGATAGGTAACCATATCCTATTGTGTGATTTGGGATACGTCTAGCTAGGAAACCCCAAGGGTTGGGATACCAGTGAAAGAAAATTGAGTATTATCCATGTGAAGGGTATGAATAAAAAGTTTTCCACTAAACTATCCAAGAATCACAATTATTGTGATTGTTAGGACCAATCTAATGATTAAGGTGTTTTTTATTCAATTTTTTCCTTTTATTCTCAAGTATGTTTTAAAGAAAATAAAATCGCTTCACTTTGTTTTGTGGAAACAATTGTTTTGGGTTTGTTTTGAAAAGAATCGGACCCAAGTGTTATGACAAATGGACACATGTATTTAGAATGTTTGTTCTCAGTATGAGAATGAGAAGCAAAGAAAGAAATGTGAGTGAATGGAAAGTAATGATATTTTCTGATCTAATTGTAACATTTATTTTCTGATTTGTCTTTCATATAAATCATGAGTTGTATTGAGAACATGTGATGAAATCTTGATAGAATAAAGTGGGAGTGAAAGAGGTGTTGTCAATAAGAAAATAATTGTATTCAGATTTATCGTATCTAGATGGTAGGGTGAAATAAGTGATATCTATTGTTTTTCAAAACAATCAGAAAAGTGTCTTATTTAGATTTATCGTATCTGGATGGCAGAGAGAAAGAAGTGGTACTGATTTTTTTTTTCAAACTAATCGTAACCATATTGAAGAGGTGGTGTTGATTTTTTTCAAAACAATCATATCCATATTGAAGAGGTGATGCTTATTGTTTTTCAAAATTATCATATCTAGATTGAAGAGACGGTGGAAATTTTTTTTCAAAACAATCCTATTTAGATTGAATAAGTGGTTCCGATTCTTTTTAAATCAATTGTATTCATATTGAAGAGGCGGTGCCGATTTTTTTCAAAACAATCGTTTCCAGATTTAAGAGGCAGTGCCGATTGTTTTTCAAAAAAATTGTATTTTGGGTGAAAGTAAAAGGTGGTACCAATGAAAGGTGGTGTCGATGAAAGGTGGTTTTGATGAAGGTGGTGTTTATAGAAAATGAGGTTCCGATGAAAAGGGTGATGCCGATGGAAGTGGTTATACTGATGAATAATGAGACACTGATTGTTTTTCAAAAAAAATCATTTTCAGGTAGAAGATAGGAAAGATATGGTATTGATTGAAAAGGAATAGTATTTAGAATGTATTGTATCATATCTGAGTATATCATCATTTTCATATTGTATTGTATTGTATCTAGGCATATCATTATTTTCAGATTGTATTTGATCATAACCAGAATTATCGTAACTAGAAACGATCATATCTCATAATGATTGTATCTAGAATGATCGTAACCATAATTATCCCAACCAAAATGATCATAAATATAAATGATTGTATTCAGGATGATCTTATCAAGACCATTTTTTATTCATAAAATTTCATTCTTTGATTCAGATGAAAAGAATGAAGCAGAAATGAATGGAAAGTTACAATACTTTCTAATTGAAGTCAGAAAATGCTAAAGTTTGTCCTCAATGAATTCAAGGTCATGAAGGTATTCAGGATTCAAGCACTGGTTTTTTAATGAAATATTGCATCTTAAGTGGTTCAAGAGAAAATAAAATAGAAGAATATTTATGAATTATTTGTCAGGGGGAGAAAAACATTCAAATATAAGATATTGATTCAAATTGGTTTTGAGAATCGTATTCATTAATCATTATGAGGAATCAAACTCAGTTGTTCGGACCCATCTATTCTTAAAAATTGAAATAATTCTTAGAAATTGAAATGAGAGTCTGAAGAAGAATAGGTGAAGATGGTGAAGTTTCAAGATTAATCAATAAGCATTGAAGAAGTCATAATTACTCTGAGATCTCAGGTGAAACTCAAATGTGGGTGAATTTTTTATATTGGGAAGCATTTTGGGATTCCTGCCTAAACTAGTTTGGGTCACCTATAAAAGGAAAACAAGTACATTGTACTTTATATGACTTACACTATTCACTACAGAAGAGAGAGAAGATCCTGGTTTCTATAGAGAAATAGAAATCAATTCTATTAGGATTGACAATTTTCTTTGGGTGGTGCTGATTCATTCATATTCTATTAGGTTTTAAAATTGTATTTAGGAATTGAATCATTGCTAGATATACTTTATTTCATTCTTTTTAAAGAATTGGACTTGGAGGAATAGGGCTTAGAAATGATCGGACTCAGTGTTTCATAATAAAGTTGAGGTGGTTCTTACCTTTCTTCTAGGTAAGGAATGGATGAATTGTTTTTCAATTTAATACATTTGTTTAATTGAAAAGAATCACAGGTAATGTGATTTGTTATATAAAAATTTTATTACCTTATTATTCTAAGAGGATGCACATGCACTAGTTGTATTGTTTCATAGTGCTACACGAGTGAAAGGGTGCATCCTACTCATTGTAATCCAAGGATCAATTTCTACTGTGTTGTATGGTATTGGATCATTTCCAAATCATACCTAGGATATAGATCTTCTTATTGAATAATGAACCTTATAAATGTTTGTGTTCCTTTGGGTGTGTGTTTATTTTTTTCTCACCAAGGAATTGAAATAATTAATAGGAGGTGACGGTTATTTCAATTGAAAAGAAATAAAAAATAAAAGGTGTATCACTAATTCAACCACTCCCCCTCTCAGTGATATAATACTGTGATAGGGAACATTCAATTGGTATTAGAGAAAGTTCCATTTTCTATTCTTTGCTGTTGGAGAATGTGAAATGTGTGAATAGTAATGGTATTTATGTATTTTTTAGAAAGAACTATCATATCTAGAAAGATATAATGCTTCTATATCTTATTTCTATCAGTTATGATGTTCTTGAAGATGTAACAGTTGGTTTTAATCCCATTGATGATAGTGCTCCACTTATACCTATTGATAAGAAGTTTCTTGAGAATATGGAAGCGATAAGAATACTATATTATCTTCACTTTCTAAAAGTTAATTCTTTAGAGTGAAAGGTGTTTCCATAGCTAAAGGTATATGAGATAAATTGAAAAACATATATGAAGTAGATAAAAAATTAAAGAAGAAAAATTAGAAATACGGAGATTGAAGTATGAATATTTTAATATGGGTGAGCATGAATTTTTTGGGAAATTCATTACAATAGTGAATGACACTGTGAGTACTATCAGATGTCTTGGTGAAATTTTAAAAGACTCTATAGTTGTTGAAAATATCTTTAGAATCCTACCTGAAGAATTTGATGCAAAAGTTTCTTCATTATAAGATATAGATCCTAAAACATTATCTCTTTATGATCTATATTTCACTCTTATCATAAATGAAATGAGAAGATAAAATGATATAAAGAGAAAAACAAAGGTTGATATAGAAATGTATTTCAAGGCTATAAAGAAATAAAAGTCAAAGAATATTTTTATTGAAGATGAAGCCAGCGATTATGACTCTGAAATTAAGGTATGTAAAAATATCAATGAAATTGTATCCTTCTTTTCTAACAGTGTGAAAATAGGTATAGGGAAATACAAAGAGAAACATCCCTTTAAATGTTTTGATTGTGGATTTTTTGGACACTTTTCGGCTAATTTTCCTCAAATAAAGAAAGAATAGGATAGTGATATTAAATAATGAAATACAAGAAGATCGTGGAAGAAAAATGGAGAAAAAATAAAATAAAATTTTTTTCTTCAAAATCAAAAAGAAGAAGTTTATTTTCCAAAGAGATGAAGAAGAAGAGTGTGATGTTGAATCCGAAAAATCCCTTGAGTATGGTAATGAAAACACTTTCATTTCAATAGTTAATGATAATGAATTTAGAAGCAGTAGTTTTGAAGATGAAGAAACTCAGCTTAAAATGCATTTGAAATAAGTGTTGAAATAATGTCTGAGAAAGATCAAAAGGCTTGAAAAGAAAAAAAGAAAGTTGGATGATGAATGATCAAGAAACCAAGAATGTTTTGCTGGTGAGAAAGAAAAGATGTTTAAATAGATTGATGATTTGAAGAATTATTTTGAAGATGAAAAGAATATTAATGTGCATTTGGAAGTGAGGTTGAAGGAAAAAAGAAGAAGATTTGGAACTTGTCCAAAAAACTCTCTAAAGATGAAAAACAAATTCCAAGTTTCCAAAACTCTATCACTGAAGTTTTTGAATTTTAGCATAATGTAAAACATGATAATGTTCAACAAAATATACCCTCAAAGGGTGAGAAGAAGTATGGAACTGTGTTTGAAAAGAATAATGATGGGAAAGTTATGTATGTTGTCAAAGTGAAGAATTCGAAAGTTAAAAAACATCCAGGGTTTGAAAAGGTTTTATCTGGATCCAGAAAATTTTCAAATACTTATGATCCTATCAAGGCTGAAAAGAAGAATAATAATCCAATTTAATGTAAAAACAAGATGGTTTAGAAATGTTTTCACAATTCTGATTAGTATGAAGGTTTCAGAGGTAAATACTCTTTCTATGGGTATTGCTGGTACTGTGGGGGATTCGGTCACACAACAACTATGTGTTGGTTCAATCAAAAATAATACTATTATCCAATAGGTTATGAATGGAAGATATTGAGGGGGATTCAATATCCTCAAAGAAAGAAAAATCATAAGGTTTTCTTAAAGAAATCTAAAAAGAATGAAGTGAAGATTAAAAATAGGTTCCAACTCTTGGAAAATATTTGTGAATGATATGAACCACCTAGACACCATGAAAAAGGGATGTCTTTTTTTCCACTGGATCAACAAAAGATTCTCAATTCTCAAAATCCGAAGGTGAATAATGAAAAGAATATAGAAAATGTGCTTTTTTGAATATTCATTAAAATCCATGAAAGGAAAACGACCCTAGATACTTGATAGTGGGGGTTATTCTTACATGACATGAGACATGAATTTTTTGAATGATGTGAAAGATTTTAGATAAGGAATAATGAAATTTGGCAATGATGAATCGTTGAAAATCAATGGTGTTGGGTCAGCCATTATTGGAAATTAGAAGATGAAATCTAACAAAACTTTGAATGTTGATGGGATGAAACACAACCTAATAAGTGTCTCGAAATTGTGTGATACGGTAATAAGGTTAACTTCAAGTAAGATTGATTTTTGTAAAGAGTAAAGAATATTGAAATATTGTTACAAGCGTCCAATGTATAAAAGGAAATTTGTTTCCGGATGGCGATTCAAAAGATTCTTGTTACATGAGTATGGTTGAATAAAATTAGTTATGGCATAAAAGTCTTGGACATATTTGTCAAATAAACATGAGAAAGTTTTCAAAAATAGATAGTGTTTGAGACATTCCTGATTTTCCAAGAATAAGAGATTGGTGATTCACTGCGTTCCAAAAAAGGAAAAATTACAAATGTTGTGTATAAGAAAGTTTATATTTGTTCAAAAAAAACCCTGAGCTAATTCATTTCGATATATGTGGGCCAATGATCAAATAATCAACACATGAATATAAATAATTGATTAATTTAATTGATGATTTTACCCACATTACTTGTGTTATGTGCATGAAACACAAATCAAACGCTTTGAAATTTTTTTAAAGTTTTATAAGAAAAGATGAAAAAGAATGTGAGTATTCTGTGAAGAAGTTGAAAATGGATAATGGTGGTGAATATCGAAGTGAATAGTTTAATGACTATCTTGAGAAGCATATAATTCATCATGTGTATAGATCTCCATACACTCCCCAATAAAATGGGGTTGCTAAAAGAAAGAATAGAAGCTTGTGGAAATGGGAAGAACCATGTTACTTGAGCAAGGCCTTTCTCATTACATTTGGAGGCAATCCATGAGTACTTCTATTTATATTTAGAACCATTGTTTCTACAGGCCTCAATCAAGTATGACTCCCTATGAATTGTTTTATGAAAAAAACACTATGTTTAAATCAATTTAGATTTTTCTGATGTCCTTGTATTATGAAGAATAAAGGTATAAACTATGGTAAGTTTGATCAGAAAGGTGAGTATGGAATCTTTCTTGGCTATTCTCTGAAAGGAAGAGGGTATATATTCTTCAACAAAGAAACATAAATAATTGTTGATTCAGTTGATGTAAAAGTGATTGATGTATCTAAGAAATAGAAACATGTTTAGGTGGATAATGTAGTTGAGTAAGTTGAAGAAGATAATTCTGATAAGGATACAAATGATGGTAATCCTAATAAAGGTGATGAATTGGACTCAGCTATTTCCAGTGATGAGGAAGACAATCAAAAATATTATCCAAGGCTGAGGAAACATGTGAAAGCATAGAATATAATTGGTGATCAACATCAGAAGTTCCAAACAAGAAGAATAACCAATTTCATTACACATACTTCTATGTATTCAAAAGTGGAACTGAATGATATGAAATAATCTTTTGAGCATCCAAAATGGGTTCAATCCATGAATAATGAATTATATTAGATTAAAAAGAATAATACATGGGAACTCATACCCAAGACTGAAAACAAAAACATCATTGGCATAAAATGGGTTTTCCAAAACTAGATTAATTAAAAAGGGGATGTTATAAGAAACAAAGCAAGATTGGTTTACAAAGGGTATTCATGGATTGAGGGTAATGATTTTGATGAAACCTTATCTCTAGTGTTAATACTTGAAAAAAATCAGAATCTTTCTTTCTATTGTCGCACAACGAGGAAATATGATTCTCCAAATGGATGTTAAATATGAATTCCTAAATGGTGATCTTGAAGAACAGGTTTATATAAAACAACCTTGTGGATTTGTTATTGAAAAAGATGAAGGTTATGTGTGAATATTGAGAAAGGAATTTTATGGCCTAAAAGAAGTTACAAGGGCATGGTATTCCAAATTGGATACATGTTTAAGAAATGTGAATTTTAACAAGGGATGAGTGGATTCAAATATTTACATCAGAGAAAGTCAAGTGTATTCCCTCATTGTAATTGTTTATGTTGATGATATTACCTTTTTTGGGAATGATGAATGAATCTGTGAAAGTTTTTCTGGAAAAATGAAGAATGTATTAGAAATGTCCATTCTGGGATAAATGAAATACTTTCTTGGGTCACAAATCCAGCAAAAGAAAGAATACATTTTCCTCTCCCAAGAAAAGTATGAAAAATAATTTCTCAAGAGGTTTGGAATGGAAAATTCAAAACCTTTTTCCACACCCATTTTAATGGGAACAAAGCTGAGTAAAGATAGAGAAGGAAAAGAAGTTGATCAAAAATAGTATCTGAAGCTGATTAGAAGAATATTGTATTTGATTGCCTCAAGACCTGAATTTTTTTATGTTGTTACGTTATGTGAAAGATTTCAGAGTGTTACAGTAGAATAAAATATTATTGTGGGAATAAATAATCCTTATTTACATCAAAGGCATAATAGAATTTGGAATCAGGTATTGAAACTCAGGTAGTATTGATTTATTTGGGTATTCAAGTGCAAATTGGCTAGGAAATGTTGATGATAGAAGATCCACATCTGCTGGGATATTATTTCTGAGAAAGAATTGTGTTAGTTTGTATTCAAAGAAACAAAATTCAGTAACTCTCAGTGTGGCTTATTCTATGTATGTTGCTGCTACTCAATTTACTACTCGAATTATGTGTATGAAAACACAATTGGAATATTTTCTTGTATAAGTGAAGTTACCCTTGCTCTTGGGTTGTGACAATCAAAGTATAATCAATCTCACCAGAAATATAGTGAAACATTCTCGCTCAAAACACATTGATATCAAATATCATTTCATCAAATATCATGTCCAAAATAATGAATTAAAGTAGGATTATGTTCCAATATCAGAAAAAGTTTCTGATATTTTCACAAAACCTTTATCAAATGAATCATTCTCAAAAATGAGGTTGAACATGGGTGTCCACCTATTTCTCTTTAAGGTTGAGGTATGTGTATCTATCCCCTCTCTCATATTACCTTTGGATTTTTTTTAAAGGGGGGGGGGTTATTTCATAAATCTATTGCAAAAAAGAGAGAGTTGTGGGTAAGCTATGAATTCAGCATTTTTTTGTGTGTGAGCTATTCTAACTATTTTTTGGAGTGGTTGTTGGAAAAGAAATTGAATTGTTTTCTAGGGAAAAGGAATAAAATAAATAGAAAAGAAAGATGTTCTCGTGATTGTTTTTTTATAGAATGATTTTTCTATTAATGATTCTCATTTCCTATAATGAGTTAGCTCACTTAGGCTTAAAATTTTTGATACACCATCCATTTCTTGAGGTTACAAATTTTAGTGATTTATGAAACTTGGTTGACAAAAAAATCTAAAGGGGGATATTTTTACGACCATGTTGATGATGAAGGTGTTTTGTATTCAAGTTTTTTCTTTTTTTTTCAAGGTATGTTTTGAAGAAAGGAAATCAATTCACTTTGTTTTGGGGAAACAATTGTTTTCGGTTTGTTTTGAAAAGAATTGGACCCATGTTTTCTGAAAATTAGACTCATGTATTCAGAAATTTTGTTATCAAAATGAGAATGAGAAGGAAATGATGAAACTTGAGTGATTAGAGAGTTATGATACATTCTGATGTAATTATGATGATGCTTTTCTAATTTATCTTTCATATAAATCCTGAGTTTTATTAAGAACTTGTGATTAAATCATGATAGAATAAATGGGGAGTGAAAGAGCTGCTTCCTATTGGAAAATGAATTGCTTTTATATTTATTTTGTTTGGATTACCGAGAGAAATAATTAGTATCGATTGTTTTTCAAAACAATCAGAAAAGAATCATATTTATATTTATCATATATGGATGGCATAGGGAAAGAAGTGGTACATATTGTTTTTTAAAATAATCATATCCAGATTAAAGATGCGGTGATGATTTTTTTTCAAAACAATTGTATCCAGATTGAAGAGGCGGTGTTGACTTTTTTCAAAATAATCTTATTCAAATTGAAGAGGTGGTTCTGAATGCTTTCAAAACAATCGTATCTAGATTGAATAAGTGGTGTCGATTGTTTTTCAAAAACAATCGTATGAATATTGAAGAAGTTGTGCCTATTGTTTTTAAAAACAATCATATCCATATTGAATAGGTAGTGCTTCTTTTTTTTCAAAACAATTGGATTCTGGGTAAAATTAAAATGTGGTACTGATGAAAGGTGGTACCGATGAAAGGAGGTTCCAATGTAGTTGGTTCTAATAACAAATGAGGAGCCGATAAAAAGGGTGATTCCAATGGAATAGGTTATGCGGACGGATGATGAGACACTAATTTTTTTCAAAATAATCGTATCCAAGTAGAAGAAAAGGAAAGATATGATATTGATTGAAAAAGAACCATATTTAGAATGTATTGTGTCTTATCTGGGTAGATCATTGTTTTCATATTATATTGTATCACATTCAATAAGATAATTTTTTTCAGATTGTATTTGATTGTAACCAGAATGATTGTAGCTAGAAATGATAATATTCAGAATGATCGTATCTAGAATTATCATAACCAGAACGATTGTGACTAGAATGATTGTAAATAGAAATGATCGTATTTTGGATGATTGTATCCAGACAAATTGTATTCAGAAAAGATCATTCTTTGGTTGTGATCAAAATAAAGAAGTAGGAATAAATGGAAAGTTAAAATACATTCCAATCGAATTCATATGATGCTAAAACTGGTCCTCAATGAATTCAAAGTCATGAAGGTGGTAATGATTCAAGAACTAGTTTTTTAATGAAGTATTGTTTCTCAAGTTGTTCAAGAGAAAAGTAAATAGAATTATATTACTGAATGATTTGTCGAGGGGGAGCCAAACATTCAAATATAAGATCTTGATTCAAATTGGTTTTGAGAATCGTATTCAGCAATCGACATGAGGAATCAGACTCAGTTGTTCAGACCCATGTATTTTTAACAATTGAAATTAGTCTCAGTAATTGAAATGGGATTCTGAAGAAGAACAGCTGAAGATGGTATAAGTTTCGAGAAGAATCGAGATGCATTGACGAAGTCAGAATTGCTATGAGATTTCAAGTGAAACTCAAATCAGGGTGAATTTGTGTGAATGGGAAACATTTTGGGATTCCAACCTAAACTCATTTTGGGTCACCTATAAAAGGAAAACAAGTGCATTATACTTTCTTTGACTTTCACTTTTCACTATAGAAGAGAGAGAAGCTTCGGTTTTCTATAGAGAAAAAGAGATCAGTTCTATACGTTTTGACAATGGTCGTCAGGTGGTGCCAATTCATTCAAATTATATTCGGTTTGACAATTGTATTTGGGAATTGAAGTAGTGATGATTCTACTCTATCGCATTATTTCTAAAGAATTAGACTTAGAGGAATCAAACATAGAAAATATTAGCCTTAGTGTTTCATAACAAAGTCCATGTCTTTCTTACCTTTCTTCTAGGTAAGGAATTGATGAATTGTATTTCAATTGAATACATTTGTTGAATTGAATATAAGTGCAGGTAACATGAGTTGTTACAAAAAAAATTGTATTACCTTATTGTGTTAAGAGGATGCACATGCACTAGTTGTATTGCTTCATAGTGCTACATGAGTGAAAGGGAACATCCTACTCATTGTAATCCAAGGATTTATTTCTAGTGTATTGTATGGTATCGGATCATTTCCAAACTATACCAAGGACGTAGCTATTCTTATTGAATAGTGAACCCTTTAAATCTTTGTGTTCATTTGGATGTGTGTTGATTTTTTTCTCAGCAGGGAATTGAAATCATTAACAGGAGGAAAATGTTGTTTCAATTGAAAAGAAGCATAAAGAAAAAGGGTATCACTGATTCACCCACTCCCCCTCTCAATGATACAATACTCTGACTGGGAAATTTCAGGTATTGGATAGAATTCCTACCTAAATAACTAAATTAATGAGTTTCACACTAAATAAAGATCATTTCTTTGTGAAATATGGGTATTGTCTCACTAAATGGATATGATATATAATGACATCATTTTTCGTGAGAGTAAATTAATTAAACTTCCTTGATGAAATGATAAAAAACATATACTCACCCATAGATTTTTCTTGGTCATATATTTTTCCAAACTATAGGAAAAATATATTTAGACAACTTATTGGCATGAAATACCAAATAGTTATTGATTGGTATCTAGGGTTGAGAAGTGTTCTCAAGGAGAATCATTCTGATCATCTTAATGTGAATGCTATAGAAATAAATTCTAACAACTATGACTCATGGGTATTGGATACTAGTTTTGAATAACAAATTGTTACTAATAAAAATAGACTTAAAATATTGGGGGGTTTATAAAGGGGGAAATAGATCTTCATGTCAATAATGGTGAAATAGTTTCTACATTAGAGGTTGTAACTTATTCTCTAAGTCAGCCTAGTGTACTTGTCCTTGAATTCAAGAACAATTATTATATTCCCACTATAAAAAAACTTGATTTCTGTATTTGATTAAATAATATAGTATTTTCTTTCACTATTAAGAACAAGAGTTTTAAAATGTATAATAATAAAAAAATTATGGAACAAGAAATATGATAAGAAGTTTATATATTCTAGATATGATTGATCCTATAAATAATGTTCAGAACAAGAAGGTTATGGTTGATTCTAATCCCACCTACATTTGGAATTGTCCCCTAGGACATATAAATGAGAAACACATTCAATGAATCCATAGATATGGATTTTTGGAACCATTATATTTTCAATCATTTGAAACATTTTAATCTTATTTATTAGTAAATATGAACAAGGTGAATTTTAAATTTAAATTTCAAAGGTATAGTGGTTAATTATATATCATGCACAGTAATGTATGTGGACCAATGATCATATAAGAAAGTGGTGGTTTTAGGAACTTTATTACATTTATTTATGAATTTAGTCGAAATGATTATGTGGTTCTAATGAACCATAACTATGAAACTTTTGAAAATTTTAATGAGTTTTAGAATAACGTTTAGAATTAGTATGACAAGATTATTAAAAATCAGATAATTGTGGTGAATACTTAAGTACGGAATCTACTAATCATCAAAGAGATTATGGATTTTTTCCAAAACACACTCATCCTAGAAGACTATAGTGGAATGGTGTGTTTGAGATTAATAATATTACTCTATTGGAAATGGTTCTATTTATGATAAGTCAGTGTGACCAATCTATTGAGTTATAGGGTTATGCTCCCAAAATGATGCATTATTACTAAAATTCATTCCATCTAAAGTAGTCATAAATACACTATATGAGATATGAACCAAGAAAAATCCTATTATATCATTTATAATTCGATTATAATAATCTTGGAGATAATTGAGTAAAATTTTTATTTGTTGGTTATCCCAATGAAAGTTAATCTTGGAGAACATTATGACCCACAAATAAAAGGTTTTCCTCATATGGAGGTTGATCTAGTTACACAAAGATTTATAGAATAATAACTTATCCAAGTCCAAAATTAACCTCAAAGGTCTGGTGGGATTCTTCAGGAACCTAAGAGATAGAAATTTTTCATAAAACATGATGATGAAGTATCATTTATAAGTGATTAAACTACTACCTACCTTGAGTCCAATGAGAGTTCGGATTCCAAGAAAATGTTAAAATCCTTGGAATCTAAAATTTCCTCCATATTTACAAACCATGTTTGGATATTGGTAGATTCCCATGAATGGGTAAGACCCATATGGTGCAATTGGGATTTACTTATGAAAACAAACATTGATGGTAGAATCTATAACTATAAATATTTTTAAGACGTAATGTGTTATAAGAAAATGTATAGTATTGAATATGAAGAAAACTTTTCACATGTTTTAATAATCAAGAAAATTCATATTTTTCTACACATAATAACTCATTTTTATTATGATATATATCAAATTTATATAAAATTTTATTTCCATAATAATAAAGGTTTTTATGTACCAAAAAAGAAAACTATGTTATAAAAGTTTTAATGATCTATTTATGGACTAAAGAAATCTTCTTGGAGTTTGAATATCTAGTTTGATGATAAAATCAAATAGTTTGGTTTCATCATGAATGTGGATGATACCTATATATATATGTGGATTAGTCAGTATTATAGTGTTTCTAATATTATATGTATATGACATACTCGTTGTTGTAAATGAAATCTTGACACTTAATTCTATGAATATGTGGTTGGGTAAATTCTTGTTGACAAAATACATGGGTGAAGCAACCTACGTACTTGGTATATAGATATATAAAGATGAATTTAAAAGGATTCTTGGACTTAGTCCTGACACATAAATTTCTAAAGTGTTAAAGAATTTTATCATAGATAAATCCAATAATGTATCTTTATTGGTGTTACATGGAATGAATCTTATAAAGATCTGAGATCCTTCTAAATATTTAAAAATATGGATAGAATTATCAATTTATTTTACAAAGGTTGTATCCTGTATGTTATGTTTTGTACTCATCATGATGTATCCTATGCTCTAGTTATAACTAGTAGATACCAATCTAATCTTGGTAAGAGTCACTAGATTACTATAAATAACATCTATAAGTACATAAGAAAAAATAAGGATATATTATTGGTCTCTATAGAAATAAATGATCTCTCTATAAAGGGGAACATAAATGCTAGTTTTGAATCCAATAAAGATAACATGAGATATCAGCCTAGTTTTGTGTTTTCCCTAAATTATGGTGTTATCACTTGAAAGAGTTCCAAACAAGACACCATGGTAGACAATGTAATTGAGGTAGAGTACCTCACTATATTAGTTATTCTGAAGGAATATTTTTGGATTCATGACTTAATTATTGTAATATGATGTGGTTCCTAGAATTAGTAGAGAAATCAAGATTTAGTGGGATAACAATGTAGATTTTACTCAGGGTAATAAACCACAGTCTCTCCAAAAGGACTAAATACATCCTTTTCAAATAGTGTATCATATGGGAGATCATTGAGAGGGGTGGGGTAAAGATCTGTCAGGTGGATACAAAGGATAATATATTTTATCCATTGAAAATTCCATTACTATAGAAACATAATGAGGGTCATGTTAAATATATTGATATATGATACATAAAATATTAGTGTAATGGTTGTATATGTTTCATGATTTATAATAAAATCAATCTCCATTTATCATTCATTTATAAGTGTTTCATCGTAATTTACATGAGCAATTGAATGAAAATATCACCTCAATGTATGACTTTAATTTGTACATAATCGATGATCATCAAGAAGTATTGTAGGTTGAGATCATATGTTATGGTTAATATGAATAGAATATTTTACTCATTACAAAGGGTTGTATATGATGTATAAATAAAAGTTTCATAAGGTAATAAGTTGATACTTATTACTTAAGTTGACTCACGAAAGTATATCTCATGAAATATCATACTATAATTGATATACATAGGTGTGTATTCATATTATCAATCCTCATTATCTTAGGTTGTAAAGATACCCTACATGAAAAACTTCATACTAAGACATATTTATTTAACAATACTTGAGGCTTTGCTAATCAGGGAATTTTTTGGTTATATTGATGATCATTTCTTCAAATCGAGCATAACCATGATGGGGTTTTCCACTTGTATGATGAGTTAAACATAGATTCCCTTACTTGAAGTAGATTGATAAAATGATTGGAAATTATTAGTTGATTCACATATATGTGTATAGATACTTGGATGAGGATCATGTGTTGTACTCATCTATTATATTAATGACATGTGATGTATTCATAGACCTATTCAGTCTATTTTAGATAATAAATAAAGGATAATATGGATTATACTATATTGACATGTTCCATGTCTAGTGGTCACATTATGTCATTGAAAACGGGGTAATAAATATGTATATACAATGTGTATGATATATCTTATGGTGTATATAATCATGTGGAGATATGGGTCTATTTGATCATGACCACACTGAACCCCTTAGTAGTTCGAGTAGTCTGGTACATTTCTAGAGGCCTTTCTTGGATTAAATATATAAAATAGGGATATCATATTTTTTTCTCAATGCTACTAAAGCCTACATGGTGACATAGTTAGGCCATTGTATAAGGATTAAGTTTGTGATAAAGTGTTCCATAATTATGAGAGTTTAATAAAACTGTATCCAAAAGGGATTTTGGATGGATTATCAAATAGATGTAAATATTTTCATGAATCACTTATGCGATTCTAGTGAAAGTGTGATATTGTTGGACGTTCCTGAAAAGGAAAGGAATATGATTAATATTGTACTTAAGTATATGTTTCTACAAATGTATCCTTATGTAGTTTCTTGAGAATACATTGATTCCAATATAGTCTGGTGTGAACATGATGCAACCTAATACTATGTTTCATACAACATAGTGTGTGTTTGTGGCTAGCACTATCACTACACTCCCTCATGGTTTCATTGGTTATGGACTAATTATTTGATTCATTTAAGAGTTTTTGATCCATTTAGAACATGGAAATGGTTATATTTCTCAATAGTAAGTAACATATGTTACTATGACTGACAATATTCATTTAATAAATATCATCAGTGATGGACTATATAATGGGATGGATTTACCTTCATTAGTAACAACTAATTTGATTCAATCATACCAAAGTTATCTTCTCCCATAGAAATAGTCATTACATAGTGAAGGAGGTATTTCCCCTTCAATGTAGGATAATTATCATTTTATGAACATGGATTAGCTTTCTAATGTATTCCCTCAAAGGTAGGAATAATTTTTTTCCTTCAATTAACACTAAAAAACATATATTTAAGATTAAATGATGGATTATTTAACTACATAGGTATTATTGTAATTTTCTTTATTTCTTTTCATGTTTATACCATCAGAAATGGATTAGGAATATATGGGTTTTCTTCTACTACTATAGTTTATAAGGTAAACTACCCAGACCCATTATACTCTCATTACCTTTCTCTATTTATATGGGTTAGCCTCTATATATATTCTATTTACTTAAAGAATCATTTAAGTTGTTTTATACCATTCTAAATGGAAAGAAATATTTTTCTTTGATTAAAACCAATGAGATAATGGTATATTCTTCATGATCATATATTATGATTCAACATTTCAAGCATGTAATGGTTGATTTTCATATATATCATGTTCCAAATATTTTATATTAATGAAAGGAAATGGTTAACTCAAAACTACTTCCTGGGATGATTACATGTGTTTTTTTAGTGTATAGGAGTTCTTAAAGAAGTGTTTCTTTGTATAAATTATTGTATAAGAGTTATTAAGGAATTTATTTTTCATATGAATTTATTTATGTATGTATTAAATGATTATTTTCATAAATATTTATTTCATGTTATACTTGAAGGGAATAATGGTTATTTCATTTATTTTTCATGGTCAATTATGCCTTGATATTTTTTTCCACAAGACTGAATTAAACCTTTTTCTTGGTTAACAACTTAGTATTAAGGATTATTCCATTTTTCTATATGGTAGAGATGAGTCTATAAATTCAACTACATTATTGATTCATCTAAATATGGTGACTATAACACTCTTATGAACCACCATATAAGCCCTTATGCAACACCAATTTCTAATATATATATTTTAATTGTCAAGTTTTGCTTCTAAGAATTATTAATCTATAGAAATAGATATTTTATATCATTAATTAATTCCAAGTATTTATTTCTAAATTCTAAACACATATATTTAAATCTTATATGTACTTGATAAAACATAAATTAATGATACACTACCACTGGTACTTGGGTACTTAAGTTGTACTCGATACCAACTCATATAATCATTAGTGGTAGGGGATAAATTCTCATCACCCCATATTTTCTCCAACATTTTTTATGGAGGCATGTATTCATCGCTACTCATGCAGACTATGGTACCCTCACCCTTATCACCTTCCACCATACCTTTTATGCACCTAATTCACTAATCCTTACTTCAACATTTACAAATTCAACCCCCATAATAACATCATTTCCTATTCTAATAAGAATATATCACCCATGATCTATTCCCATATTTACCAGGAACACACTTAGAACCCATTTCCCTTAAACAACCTCAGTGTCTGTTAACATCATTCCTCTCCTGGAGTCTAATTCCCCTATCTTGTATGGTGTCCCACCACCCCTCATGTATGCTTTAATGATAAATAATTAGATATCTAGAGTCACTTTTCAAAAAAAAATGTTATCTCAGTTTATATTTTCTAAATTAAATTCTAAACATTCTATGTTTTTCTAATTAAAATACTACTTAGTTTTTTGAAAAATATAGATCACTATTAAGTAAGTTAAAGACCATGGGTCTCATTATTATAAAATAGTAAATTTAGTTTTTATATCATATCAAAATATTAATATTAAATATGCAATATCATTGAATATTATAAATTTTTTAAAATGTAATAAAAAGAAAAATAATTCACCTGAATTTATAAATAAAATCACGAATTAATTCATTTTATCAACATTCTATATAGTTAAGTATTTAATTTTAATAAATTAAAATACTAAGAAATGTTAAAAAATACTTAACTATATTTATTCATTTGAGAAACACTTTAATTAATTTGAAAATAATTATTATTTCTTTAAATTATCTAATTAACATGATTTACATCATATCGACCTCAGATAACTTAAGTAACTAGTGACATTAAAATATCACATTAATTAATTACACACATATATAAATTTATTTATATTATATTTTTATTATACTTTATTTCAACAAATTAGTTCCCTTATCCTCCATTTTATCTTAAAAATTATCAGACACACTACGCCATCATTTTATGTTTTCATTTACTTTATTCATGCGTTTGGGTTTTTAAAATATATGTTCATTTGTGTCTATGAGTGTGAATGTGGGTACATGAGTAAAACCTACCACAACCCATGTTCCCACCATCAACTACCTCTAAGAATTTTTTTTTGTTAAGGAATAATAAGGAGTGGTATAATAACCTTGAATATTACAAGAATGTGTGTATAATTAAATGAAATACTATAATTAAAAAGTGATAATTCTATGTGAGTCGTTGTGATAATCAAGTAATGAATTTAAAATGAATTGATGGATTTTAATAATTTTTTGAATTTATTTATTAAACTTTTTTAATACACACCCTTATGCCACAATTTAAATCAAAATCATTAAAATTAAGTTAAAACATGTTTATACTACTCTAAAAAAAATTTCCATATCAAGTTATCTATTTAGAGTAGACTTTTAAAAAAACTTACATTATTTGGAAATTAATCATCTCATATAAAACTTTTTAAATCCAATAAATTCACACCAAGAAGATGTTTTACTCATACTCTACTCAATTAGACATTAATAATCTTTATACTCAAATTGAATAATAATATGATTCTAAATTTACCATGTCTCCTCAGTCATAATGTACAAATAAACTCTTCTATGTTTATTAGTACTTCTTCCCTCACACATATCTAACATTATATCTATATTCATTTAAATAGGTAATTGCACAACACATAAACATTTTAGTGCAATGTTTAATGAAAATAAAAATATATGATGTAACAAACTAATCCCCTAACAAGTTATAATCATCAATATATGCATTTGTAGGTTTTTATATAGTTTATCTTCCATATAGGTTTTATAAAATAATGATTTAAAATTTATTATTGATCAATGGAATTAAAAAATTAAACAAAGAAATGTACTTTAAAAATGAAAATAGAAAAAATAAACGAATCATGGGTTCCTTTATAGGCAATGTGGGATTTAGATTCCTCAGATGGAATTAATTTCTCATATTTATAAATGTAGAATAGGTTATCCAATCCCTTTGATTATCTTTCAATTTATATTTTGATGCACTTTCCATTAACCTGAAACGGCTGATTTGGTCTATTCATTGTGGACCTAAGCATTCTAATATGACTTATTTAGTGGAAACCATTTCCTATCTATCAGAATGATCAAACCCATTTCTCATCCCACACATAGATCGTTGCTCTTCGTAAATAGATACACACCAAAACCCAAGAAATCACTAGGTCACTAGATACACAACCTAAAGTTAGACAGCTCCACCATTTCATTTACTTTTTTAATCCTCACATCATCACATAATCGATTTATGAAGAGACTCTAACTTAGAGAGCCTTATGAATATCATATGTCATAACCCTCATATATCATATATATTACCTTGTTTTCACCCAATACTATCACCTCCCAATTAGTTTTGTCACACCTACTTAACCCAACTTATAAATCGCATAACACACTTAATTACATATTAAATCATCAGAATTAGGTACTTTCACCTTATATATGGAGTTACCTTGTTATTATGATGCTAATTATATGCTTCCTCTATATTTTAAATACCTAACTCATCAAAACAGACATTTAATTAATTAATTATACCTTATTAAATCCTGTAGTTATCATATAGGTGAAAATATCCCCAAGATATGATACCCCACCAGAACCACAACCAATGGAATATGCTCGATCCATGGAATTATCCCAATGATATTATAAAAAAATACTTTATTTCCCCATCTAGTTAATTATTCAATTTTTCATATATTATAAAATAATAATGATAAATAAATATACATATTTCCTCTACAAAACATCTACCAAATGTGTTAAATCATACTTCCCAGACCTCCTCTAAAAACCATGAGTAAAATCCCCATCATTATGTTCAGATTCCACTATTATCTAGTGGAATCACAAATCAAATCCCAAATAATATCACACAAAATTAAATATGAATGAAAATGGATAATAAATAATGATAAAGGATAAGATTTTACAATAATCTAATATGACAAACACCTTTGATTCCACACCCAATAAAAGGGGTGGTGGGATTAAAGGGGGAACTAAAGTAGAAAGGTTTATCCAGATTTACTTCCTCGTATTCCTATATAACTATATAAGAAAAAGGAGATTGACATAAAAAAGTTTCTTCAACATTAAAAAATCATAGGCTCTACTGAGTTCTCACCAGGTGCCTACCAAGTAACTCATGGCCACTGTCCACCTTCTTTAGAGATAATGGTTATCCAGTAGCACACCTAATGGATTATTCTACACACTAGAGACTCACTCATACGTAATTACCCTATATTATGTAACTAGTGGTTTGTAATTCATTTTTTAAAGATTACCACCCACATAAACACAAATAAAATCTTCCATTCTCCCCCATATTTATCAAATTCATTATAAATAATCCATGATTTGATAATCTATTATAAGAAATGATAATATTATCCCTAAATAAAAAAATCCCAATGCTATATTGTAACTGGATTGTTTTTATTATGTTCCACTTACTCCTAATTGGTTGGTTCATTACATGATGGTTATGCCTTGTCATTTTAAAATTTATTAAATGGTTATTGTTTACAGTGTAAAAAATCAAGGGGTAGGGGGTTATGCCTTCCATTTAAATAAATTAGTTTGTTGTGCCTCTATTTAGTAAACATTTTGGATTGAAATAGTGTTTTTATTTTCATATTATATGTTCAAAACTCTCATAATTTTATAATATGAAGAGTTTAATGATATTATATGATCTGAACCATTATAAAATCATTGTACTCACTTTTACTTAACCTTTTTTATATATATGTATAATGTTTATACTACATTACTTCACACCCACAACATATTCAAAATATATTAATTTTTATATCTTTTCCACCACCGCATTCCATATTTTTAATGTAATTTATTTCTGTACATACTACAAATTGGTTTAAAAGTTTTAAAATACACCCCTACTGTATTTTCCATCAATACCATTAGGATAAAACATGGAATTTCACTATCTCTTACCTCCTCATCACAGATTGAATGATATATAACATCTTAAACTCCACCTTAACATAAAGTTAAATTCATGGGGTAGGAAAACATGGTAGAGGATGGCCTGGTACAATACATAATAATAATAAAAGGATTTGACCTATCTACGAACTTTATCTTCTATGATACCAAATAAATCCGAAAGAGGAAATCCTGTGTCACTATTATTGATTAAAAACTAGTAAACCCTCATAAAATGACATGTAGGGGACATCAATATATAATAGAATCATATACCAATATCATTGAATCATGATTAATATTTTTCATCCACTTCAAATGATCTAGGATTCACTTGATATATAAAAAGAAATATTATTAATGTAATATATTATCTTGGTTTGGGAAGTTTCTATTTTTCTATCTAATATATTGGATTCATTAAATTTTTAGTATCTACTTTACATGTAATTTTGATTTGGTGATTGATTCACTCAACTCCATCTTCTTCC
The DNA here is from genome assembly GCA_963277665.1 of Viscum album. Taxonomy (NCBI): domain Eukaryota; kingdom Viridiplantae; phylum Streptophyta; class Magnoliopsida; order Santalales; family Viscaceae; genus Viscum; species Viscum album. The sequence continues at coordinate 912,027,140 of OY728143.1, read as the reverse complement.
TCTAAATAAATTTCAATATCCTCCTCATGATATTTATAATGAGTTTCTTCAAATTCTAATTCATAAATATATTTACCTTTAGTAATTTTATATCAATTTGAACAACTTGAAATATTTCATTATTCTTATTAAATTTTATTCATATTATTTCTCTTAAAAAGTTTTGATCCCGATGTTGAGTCTATTTAATGACTTTCTCTTTTTAAAATGACTATAAAATATATCTTTTTTCTTAATCTCTATATTTTCCTTAAGTTCTTTCATTTTTTTTTAATTCTCAAAAAATACACTAAACTATTTTAGAGTTGGTTTTATTCCACAACTTTTCTCATAAGATATAAAATTCTCTTTTGGAATATGTATGTAACACCCCAAGATTTTAGAAATTTTTTTATATTAAATAAACATTGTATCGATAGCTTGTTTCACATGAAACACTGAAAAAAATATCCAAATCATATTAGATTAATATAGGTAAAAAATTATAGGATTAATAAAATATCTAATAAATAAAAATGTAATACTCAAAAAAAATTCTTATATTTAGAGGTTAAATAATAATTATTATTTAATATAAAAAAGGATTACTCTTTCTCAACTAACTACATTTTTTAAGACAGTGTTAAATTTTTTATCCTAATAAATTAAATTTATTACTTATAAAATATTATTATATATAAAATAATATATTAAAATTATCTAATTTATAAATTGATATGAAATAATATGAATAAACCTTACTATTTAAAAGTGGAATTCTTTAATAAAAGTATTTTTTTCCTTATATTTTGTATTTTAATTTAAAAGAAAAATTTATAAATTTTAGAATTTTAACTTTAAAAAATTAACATTGTTTTTACTTCATCATTTGGAAATTATAATATGATAAATGTTTTATATTTTTCTGAAATAATTTATTTTTATGTTAAGAGTGAAAAATACAGTTTTACCAACTGTACATTTTATAATATTATCATTATATAAGAAAGGAATATAAATGAAAAAAAAAATTTATTAGTTAAATATTTATTAAATGTATAAAACTATACGTTTCAAAAATACTATGTGGAATTTATAAAACTCATTATTAATATTTTGGAAGTATATGTAATATTTTACTTTAAAACTGTTTTTATTCACTTATATTAAAAATTACTTTTCATCGCTTGTAGAAATTAAATATAAATAAATTTATTTCATATTTTAGATTATAATTATCATATTATTTAGTAATTTCAATTTAGTTTTTAGACATAAATTTATTATTACTAAGATTTAAGCTAATGACCGTGGACATGATGAAATTGTTATTTTCAATGAATTATTCTATTAATGTTGTTTACTTTTTAGATAATAAACTAAAATAATATATTCTATATAAATATTATCATATAAAGTTTACACATATATAAAAATATATTTTAAATCTATTATTTTCAAATTAATTTTATAGAATATCAAGAATACTTGATGGTTAGAAGAAATGTTTTCTATAAAACAATTTTCTCATACACCAAATGTTTTAATTTAAAAGATAATTTTATATCATTTTCAAATATAATTAGATTATATGGATATTAAATTTAATTTATTGAAATAAAAATTTTGAATTAAGGGTAACCTTATATTTTTATGAAAATATAAATTACTTGAATAAAAAATAGTTACCAAGGTAAAAACCATAATGGTAAAATATAAAAATCTAGAGGTAAAAAAACATGAAACACGTTTAAAACTATTTTAAAATGGATTTTGGAGGATTTATCATACTTATATTATTATAATATTAATTATTTCTTACTTTTTTGTATTTTACCCTTTAAATAGTATCATTCCATCATTGAAAAAGTAATTTGTATTTACAAGAATCATATTTACTTTACCCGTAAAAGGTGGTCATATCCACCAAATTTCTACACCATTTAGAAATAATTATCTCAACCTAAAATATACCATATTATGTCCTAAAATCTATCTATAAATCCATTAATCATTTTTCTTCCTAAAAGACCAAGATAGGGACCCTTAAGGTGTTATCTAAGGGATAACATTCTAAGAGAGAGGTAATGTTCTCAACCAAACTCTCATAATATTTTCATTATTTTAACCAATAAAACATTTTATATCCAAGAAATTATTATGATATCTAAATTACTAATGAACTTAAATGTTATTATACTAATATAATATCACTTTTTTCCTTCAACTCCACTATTAGGAAAACAAAAATGTTTCTTGTGTTATGTGCAGACTACCGCCTCCATAAGCGATGTGAATAGTTTTTATTAATTTCCTCACATGGATAGTCCGATGTATTATTATAGTGAATAAGTATTATATTTAAAAAACATTTTAAAGATATAAATTAATTCCTACCATATTTAAATTCTATGTAAAAAAATGTGTCAACCATGTGTACATGCAGACTACCTACTCCATTAAAGTGGCATTTTTCATTTTTAAATATAATATTTTCTTATCTATAAAAATATATAAAAATATTTTTCACCTCATTAATAACATATAAATAATATAATTACAATTTTAATGATTATAGTTTTCTAAAATAATAACTTTATTAACCATACTCACCCATAGAAAAATATCTTGTTCTTGTCTGGATCAGTTTTACCACCTACATTAACAATGATATAAATATCTATCATCGATGAATGTGGAAACATGAATAAATTTATTATTATAAATTTATGAGCATAAAATTTTTGGTTTATTATCTTTATAAAAATTATACTAGTTCAAAACCCACAATTATTTCACATCATTTTTGTTCATTATAAATTACTGAAACACGTTCTTCACCAACTTTTTCATCATGAATCATAAAAAAAATACATATGAAATTTAATTAAAAAGTAATAAATCTTTATAAAATATATTTAAAATTATTAATAATTATCAGGGAATGGTGAAATTTTAATTTAAATACAATATCTAACAGCGCCATTATGAAACTCGTAATAAATAAATAATAAAAACAAATAACATGCAATTATGAGAATAATATAAAATTAACTAATATATTTGTAATAAAAGATTATAAATTATGTTTATAAAAGTATATAGGTATGAATAAGTTTAATAAATAGGTAATTAATATTGTTTTTTTATACAAGATGTTAGTGCGTGCTCGACTTAACGGAATTAAAGGTAAGGGTTTTTTTCATCTCAATTTTATATCATTAAGATATGATGTACATTCAACAGTTGGTTCCTTTATATGGATTATATATTGGTCATGGATTTATTTTTTCATAATTTTTCATGAAATAAATTGGTTTTAAAAAAATCTAACATTATTTATTTCATGTACTCTGGATTCATAAGATACCATGGTTGTAATGGTATTTTTTAATTCAACTCTCTTCCTTGAGTTATATAGATTCTTCATTAACTTATTTATTCCAAGAATGGTTTCATCCACCATTAATTTTTTTATTATTTTTACATTATATTCCTATCTATAGAGAATGAGTTTTTTATTCTTTTATTGTACCTCGATTAATTTATTCTTTAAAAAGTTTTTCATTTTTGAGAATAGTTCTCAACCTATTTAATAAAGGTCTATCATTCTTGTCTATATTTTCTTTTCCTGACAATTTTATCCTTTATATTTGGAAACAAAATTATTTTTTATATCATGTGAAATTTAAATTTTCTTTCTAATATTTTCAAAAATGTTTTTTATTAACACTTTTTATGATATGGGTTTTCAACAATGGTATTTTAAATATTATAAATATTTTCCATCTATTCATAATAAAATATTTTATCATTCACTCCCAATTAATTTTTTTATAACCTTTATTTATTTTAAAATATTAATTATTAAATATTAATTTCAATCGAATGAGTGTTCAAAAAAATCACTTTATCATTTTGAAACCATTAAATCATTTTAAATGTTCCATTATTGGAGATTATTTTTAAAAGTAAAAGTTTTCAAAATGTTTTAAAGTGTCCATTTTAAAACCTCTATTTATTTTTCAAGGATTAATTTTTAAGAATTATTTCCAAATATTTATTTTTAAAATTAATTCCTTTTAGTTTCTTAAAATTGATCATCTTTAAAGTGACACATAACTTATTTTCATGAAAATGTGAAGAAATGTTTTCTATATACTCTTATGTTTTACATATATTTTTCTATTTAGATCTAAAATATTTAGCTTATATGGAATTATATTTTATAAATTGTGTTCTAAATTTCATTATGAAATAATACTTTCGGTTTATTGAATTTTAGGTAGTAATCATTTACATTCTTTAGTTCAATTTTGGTGATACAATATGGAAATATTATGAAACAATTTCTTCTTTCTAGGGGTTCTTTATAATGTGGTGAATGATTGTTTTCAAGTGAAAAACATATGTTTGGATGATGATGGGTGGGTTCTTATATCAGCATTTAATTAATAAGTTCAATATGTATTCCTCATGATCCCAAAGAGGGCATACATGTTCTTAGCCCAATCCCACTATGTTAAGAGAATTATGTAGAAATGTGTACTCTAGTAGGTTATGTTTTACTATTCTTTTTCTTCTACCACGTTTTGATGTTATTTTATTATTTTATGCTACCCAAGATCAGGTTTATTGTCTTGTGCTTCTATACTAATATGAAATGTTATATGTTTGATCATCTGAGACAATATGTCATTCTATTATGCCTTAGTAAAACTCTTATTTTTCTATTTCCCTTTTAATAAGATTTTTCTCCTGTGATCATGATTTCTCTTATATTGGTGATCTAATAATTGATGAAATGTTTTTGTGTTTTTTCTTTACTAAGTGTTTTATCCCACCCCTTTCTTATGTTTCCATTCCCCAATTTATAAATATGAGTATAAATTATTATTATTCTATAAGGGGTCTATTGTGGTTGGATTATGGAGAATTGTTCATGAGTTTCATAAAATAAATATCTTATATTGTTGAGTCGAAAAGACACTAAACCTTCCATTCTTAGGATTGTGTGATTATTTTTAGATGTAATGTATAAATTATTAAAATATATATTTTTAGATTGGGAGATATTACTCTATATAAAATCCATTATTTAAAGAAAAAAATTAGTCGTGGAACCGAGATTGTGGGTTTAGGGCTTTACAATTTGTATTAGTGTTGGGTTTAGTTATTTTTTGGGATTAGTTTAGTTTTTTTTTGAAATTATTATAAGAAAACTTTATTAAAAACCATGGGTATTTTTATATGTATTTTATAACATCATGAGGTTTGTATAAAGATGATATTATGTGATTATATGAGTAATTACATCTATGTCTGGATACTAGCAAGTGGATGTGGTTATGGATCAGATGCACTTAGGGGTAATCACCCAAAAAATATATGGTTAATATTTTTATTAATATTCACTCGGTGCATGATGAGCGGTCCTAAGACTAAAACCATAGATATACACTCCTGATGGATATGTTTTGGTTGATCAAAATCTATTTATAAAGCATTATGAAGGATTTGAGAACATCTTTATGGAAGGTTATATAACTGGATCGGAATATAACCATGTAAAACATAGATTAAACTAAAAGGATATAAATATTAATATAATTATATCATAGTTAAACCAAAAATATAATAAGTTTAAATGATATTGTTATTGGATAAGATATCTTAGGATTGAGTTTTCATGTTAATATTATCATTTACTCTAATTTTATTGGATATTATCATTATTCTTTTGGTTTCAATATATGGTGGTAAATAGGATCATGAAAATGAATTTGTGAATTTTATATCTCTATAAATTCCTATAACCTAATATAGAAACATATTTGGTACAAAATTTAAAGATAAATGAAAAATATCAATACATTCCCATTAGGTGATAAATAATCTGTCTCTAAATATCTACGATCATGAGGTTGATATCCCAGTAAACATAATATATTGAATCTATTATGGATCCCATGGTTTCTTAAGTTAGTAATCAATAATTAAAATTTTTAGGATAAAATTTATTTAATTGGGAGAATGTAACACCCTAAGATTTTAGAATATGTGTTCTTTAAAATAAACATTTTATTAATAGATTGTTTCACATGCAACACTAAAATGATCCATGAAATATTAGATTAATATTATTAAGAAATTATAGAAATAATAAAACCTCTAGTAAATAAAAATATAATAATAAAATATAATTCTTTCATTTAGAGGTTAAATAATTAATATGATTTTATATTAAAGGGGTTTTTCTTTCTCAAAAGACTGTATTTTTTAAAAAGTGTTTTATTTTTTGTCCTAATAAACTAAATCAACCACTTTTAAAATATTATTATATATAAACTTAAATATTAAAATTTTTTAAATTATAAAATTATATGAAATAATATGAATAATAATAAATTTTTAAAAACTTCATTTTTCAATATAAAAAAAAATTCTTTATATTTTTTATTTTCTTTTAAAATATAAACTAATAAATTTTATAATTTTAATTTTATAAAATAAATATATTTTTTTAATTTAGAATTTAAAATTTTTATTAGGATTAATATTTTGAAATTTTAATAATTAATTGATTTTTAGTTGAATAGTGAAAAATAAAGTTTTTACCAAAACTATAAATTTTATGACATTATCATTATATAAGAAAAACCTAGAAGTATATAAAAATTATTAATTATTAAAATATAAATTTAATATATAAAAATATACATTTAAAAAGTAATATATTGAATTTATAAAATCAATGTTTAATGTTTTGGAAACATAATTAATATTTTACTCTAAAAAATGTATTTTATTTTCTTATATTAAAAACTATTTTTCATCAATTATAGGAATTACATCTAGAAAATGGATTTCATATTTTAGATCAGCATGTTCATATTATTCAATTATTTCAATTTCATTTTTCAATATGAATGTATGATTGCTAAGACAGTAGTTAATTACCACAATAACAATGAAATGGTTAATTTAAAATAATTCTTCTATTACTATTGTAAAAAATATTTCTAATAAATTAAAATGATCTAGATTATATAAATAATTTTATATGAAGTTTAAAAATATATAAAAATATATTATCACTCATTTAATTGATATATATTGTTATATAATATTAAGAAGACTTAATAGTGAAAAAAACATTTCTACATAATAGTTTTTATATATATTAAAATTTATAGTTTAAAAGTTAATTTTTTATTATTTTTAAATTTAATTATATTATATGTACATTAAATTTATGTTCATAACATTGAAATATGGAAATAAGGGTTACCTTTTGATTTTAATGAAATATTAATTACTCAAGTAAAAACTAGATATCTAGGTAAAAACCCAAAATGGTTAAATGTAAATATCTATTGATGAAAAAAATTTAAACAAGTTTAAAACATGTTTTAAAATGAATGGTGGAGTCATTATTGACCCTATATCACCCAAAAATTCATTATTTTCAACTTTTAGAGACATTGACCATTGAATATTGTTATTCCATCATTGAAAAAGTTGTGGGTATTTACAAAAAAATAATTTCAATCAATTATAAAAATATATCACTTCTACCACATTCCTCACCATTTAAAAATAATTAGCTCAACCAATTCTATATTATTAATATTTATATTACAAAGGAGATAAATTTCATCAGCTTTTTTATCGTGAATCACAACAAAAATATTTATGAAATGAAATTAGAATATTATAAATCATTATAAAACATATTTTAAATAACCTATAATGATATTTAAAGGATGAAATTGTAATCAATAAATAATAATCGACATCGTAATCATGAAACTTGTACTAAATAAACAACTTAAACTAATAACATATGATTATAAAAATAAAATATAACTAAAATATAAATTTTTAATAATTTATTTTAAACAAAGTAAAAAAGGGTTATGGGTTTGAATAAAATTATGATATAGGAAATTAAGTCAATTATATTTATTATATAGGTGGTTAAATAATTCTTGGCTAAACAGGATTAAAGGTAAGTGTTATTTTCAACTCAATTTTGTTTATTGATATATGATCTGTATTCATAACTTATTTCCTTTTTGTTGTGCACATATTGGATATGTATTTCTTTTATCATTATATCTTTTGAAATCTAATGGATTTATAAATCCATCTCACATTCTATCTTTATGGAATTTTTTATTTAAAATATACTATGTTTTTAATGTCCTTTTTCATTTAAACTCACATTATTCCGTTATACTACTTATTCTTCAACTTATTTCTTCAAATATTGGTTGATTTCACCGATAAGATTTTATTTCTTGGAAATTTATCTTCCTCTCTGGTGGTAATTACTTTTTTATTCCATTATTTTAACTTGATGAATGGGTTTATCAAAAATTAAATCTTTTTTTAATAATAATTATCATCCTCTTTAAAAATGGTTTTCCCTCCTTTTCCAAATTTTCTATTCCCTCCAAAGTTATCCTTTATATTTGGAAACAAAATTATGAAATATCTCATAGGATGTTTACATTTACATTATCCTCTATTCATAATTTATTTTCATTAACCCTTTTACAATTTGGTTTTTAACAAAGGTATTTCAAAACATTAAAATGGTTTTCCATCCTTTCATAATCAAATATTTTATATTCCACTCCAAATTACTTTCTAATAATCTTTATGTCTTTTAAAATATCTATTATTGAGGATTATTTTTTAAAATTAAAAAATTTCAAAATTTTTTCACGTAATCATTTTGAACCCTTTATATATTTTTTATGTTTCATTATTGATGAATATTTTTAAGGTAAATGTTTACAATTTAGATTTTTGAAATTTTTTTATATTTTTAAGGATTTATTATCATCTTTTTTTTCAAATATTGATTTTGAGAATGATTTCTTTTAAATTTATCAAAATTTATCTTTTCAATGGTCACACATATATTCTTCTTTTTGTGAAAATGTTATGAAATGTATTCTAAAGTATCATTATTGTTTCACTTACATTTTCTAAATTAACTCTAAAATTTTTATATCCTATAGAGTTATGTTTTATAAATAACTTTCTAAATTAATTTATGAAATAATCATTATAGTATGATTGAATTTTGGGTATCAACAATTTATATCATTATGGAAAATTCAGGTGATATTATATATAAATGTTATGAAAGTGATTTTCTCTATCTATGGGTTACTTATGATGTGATGAATGATTTTTTTAATAGACTTTCATATGTTTGGATGATTATGGGTGGGATATTATATCTCTCTCATATAAATTAGTTGATTTATTATTTCTCATGTGCTGAAAGAGGTTACACAAGTTTTTAACCCAAGCCTAAGAGGGTACACAGGTAGTATCCCAAGCCCAAGTGGGTATATGGGTTGTTATCCCAAGCCCACTTTTTTTGAAAATCATGTAGCAATGCCTTCTTTATATGGTTATCATTTCATATTCATTCAATTGTGCTGTATTTCTATGTTATATGATTATGTTATGCTACTGTGGATTATTTTTATGGTATCATGTTTTTATACCCCCATGACATGGTATATTTTTTATCATTTAAGACTATAAGACATTCTATTATGCCTAACAGATAATGCTGATAGTTTCATGTTCTTTTGAATAAGATATTTATACCATATTCATGATTTCTCATATTCCTATGATCTAAATCTTGATAAATGTTTTTTTAGTTTTTCCCTTACTATTTGTTTGATCTCACTTGTTTCTTTTTTTTATATTCCCCATGTTATAAAGATGATTATAACTTATAAAAATTCAATAAGGGAGTCTAGTGATGATTTTTATAGAGAAATGATCATGGGTATCGTTAAATAAGTTTCATATGTAGCTGATCCTTATATTCACTAAACCGTTCATTTTTTAGGTTGTCTGATTATTATGAGATGTAATGTTTAAATAATTAAAATATATTTATTTTTAAATTGGGATAACCCACTTTGTATCATGGATAGTATTTAAAGAAAGTGTATTAGCATTAGTCCTAAGATTGAAGGTTTTGGAATTTACAGTTAGTTTCAGAGAAGGGTTTATTCATTTTTTAGAAATATTTTATTTATTTTTAGTTATTAAGATGAGGTATTTTTAGTGAAAATACTAGGTAATATTTGGTGAAGAAAATAGTATGTGGTTATCCTTATAATCATATCTCGGTCTGGATACCTATAAGGGGATGTGACTATCAACCAGATTCACCTAGGGGTAATCATCATGAAATTTTTGGTTGAGTGTCATCTCAATCATTACTCATTGCATGATGATAGGGACTAAGATTTCACACTTGGTTAGACACTCCAGAGTGATGTGTTTTGTATGATCACATTCTCTTTATGAATCATTTTGAAATTTTTGACCACATCTTTATAATAGGTTACAGAAACTAATAAGAATATGAAAATGGGAAACATAGCTTAAATTGAAGGAGTTATAGGTTGATTAAATTATATTATAGTTGAACCAAAATTATCATAGGTTGTAATGAATGTTTCATTGGAGAATACATCATATGATTGAAATTTTATATTTACACAATAATTTAATATGTTTTTATTTGATATTATAAATACCATTTTTGTTGTAGTATTTCATTGTAAATAGGATCCTGAAAATTAATTTTGAATTGTATATCCCTAAAAACTCATATAACCAACTATAGAATCATAGTTGGTATAAGTTTTTGAGATAAATGAAAAAATCTCAATATGTGAATTTTATATGTGAAATGATGAGTCTCCTAGTATCTGAGATTGAGAGGTTGAAATCCAAGTAAAAAATATATATTTAGTTTCTTATGGATCATGTATCTTATTTAATTAGTAAGTGGTAATTAAAATTTCTTTAACATTATTTTTTTTAAGTGGGGGGGGGGGGAATGTCACACCCTAGATTTCAAAAAATTATTTCCATTAAATAAACATTGTATCAATAGCTTGTTTCACATGAAACACAAATCTAAAATGATCTATGATATATTAGGTGAATATTATAAAGAAATTATAGGAATAATAAAACCTATTTTAGATAAAAATATAACACTCAACTAAAATTTCTTACATGTAGATGTAAACTAATTAATATGATTTAATATTAAAAAACGAGTATTCTTTCTCAAATAACGATATTTTAAAAAAGTGCTATATACTTTAACATAATATATTAAATTTATAATTTTTAAAATATTATTATATATGAAATAATATATTAAAATTATTTAAAAACCAGATTGAAATAAAATATTGTGAATTATACTTAATGTTTATAATGAAATTTTTTTAATAAAAGAGGTTTTTCTTTATATTTTGTATTTACATTTAAAAGATAAATTTATAAATTTTAGAATTTTTATTTTATAAAATGAATTTAATTTTTCAAATGATCATTTTGAATTTATCTTAAGATTAATTTTTTGTATTTTTCTTAAATAATTGATTTTTAGATGAATAGTGAAAAATATAGATTTTACCAAAATTTTAAAATTTATGACATTATCATTATGTAAGAAATACCAAGAAGTGTATAAAACCTTTTAATTCGTAAAAAAAATTTAAACATGTAAAACTATATATTTCCAAAATACTATATTGAATTTATAAAACCCATTTTTTACATTTTATAAACTTAAGTGACATTTCTCTCTAAAAAACTACATTTATTCACTTATATTAAAATTGTATTTTAATCAATTTTACTAATTAAATATAAAAAAATTATTTTAAATTTTCATTCATTATTCTCATAATTTTTAATGTGGTTTATGTCCTTTTTAGGCGTAAAATTATGATTAATAAGATTGAAATTAATGACCGTGATAATGATGAAATAGATGTTTTCAATGATTTTTTATATTAATGTTGTGTAATTTTTATTTAAAAAATTAAAATGGTATATTTTATATAAATAATATGATATTAATTTTAAAAATATATAAAAATAAATTATCACTATTTTAATTAATAATTAATTTTAAATAAGATTAAAAACTCTTAATGGTGAAAGCAACATTACTCTACTGAAGAGTTTTTCTATATATTAAAATTTTTAATTAAAAATTTATTTTATTTTATTTGTAAATTAAATTATATTATATGGATATTAAATTTAGTTTCATAAAAAAAACTGTGAATTTGAGGTTTCATTGTATTTTTATTAAAATATAAATTACTTGGGTAAAAACCAAAATGGTAAAATGTAAGAATCTAGTTGTAAAATAATTAAAATATATTTTAAATATGTGTTTGAATATCCTTATTTTAATGATCACAAATAATATTTATTATTTTTCTTATGAGATTGATTTTTTGTTGTAGTATTTTATTTTATAAGGCAATTTGATGAATATTTGTCTAAGAGTCACACATGAGTCACTTTTAGAATTGAGTCACCATTAGTTCAAATGACTCACTGCCAGAATGACTCGCCACCAAACATGAGTCACTATTTTTTCAAATGACTCACCTATATAATAAATCATCACTAGACATTAATTTCTACTAGATATGAGTCATCGCTATATATTATTCACCTCCAGATTGATTCACCACCAGAATGACTCACTACCAGACTTACGTCACCATTAGTTCAAATGAATCACTGACAGACTGAATCACTACCGAACATGACTCACGACAAGATATGAGTCACCAAAAGATATTATTCACCTCTATATTGAGTAATTTTTTTATTGAGTCACTACCAGATTTGATTCACCACTAGACATTACTCGCTGTCAGAAATGAGTCACCATCAAAACATCTTTTTTCGTTGTTCTTCCCAATTTGAATTACAATCCCTTTAAGGAAATATTAATTCTATTAATATAGAGGGTTATTTTATGATTATATTTCTTAACCATTATAGGGATGAATTAATGATAAATTTGTAGTTATTATGAGGATCTAGAAGATCTCAATGATTATTCTTCAATAGTCACATTTTGTGCTTTATATTTCAAAATACTCCCTCATGTGTAGATCAAAAAGTTTTGATAGAAATGCTGAATACTATAAGTATCATCACTAAAGATCATACATGCTTTATTCATACTGACATTAAAATGTGATGGTGTAACTCACTGAAGATCAATATACTTTCCTACATATAGAAATAGAAGTTTGTGACACTCTAGTTTACTTCAATTTTATAAGAAATAGTTCTATCTCCCCATCAAGACAAACCTGAGGATAGAAGAGCATCTAGAGAATTAAAAATCGAGTAGTGCCTCATTTATTTATCTATATTTTAATCTATTTTTTGTACCTTTTGTGTAGTGTGTGGTTTTCCTTGTATTTTTACACTTACTGACTTCAGAACCGAAACATGAGAATAATCCATATTAACTTCTATCTATTTTCATCTGCTTACGCATGGTTATTATGGAAGCGGTTAGTATATGGCATGAGTTGTTTTTATTCCCACGTATAGATATGGAATATGATTTCAGCCTAGATATCTTGTAATTTATTTATTTTTACCCGGTCCATATTTTGGATCAGATTATTATTATATAATCTTCTTAGTAGCTGATGATTTCCAAGTGGAGGGGATTAGGTGTCATCTTGATACTAAACCACTTTTTTATTATGCTATGGGTTTTAGTTTGTTTTTCTTCATTTCATAGCTTTAACTACATTTTTTCTTAAACTATAAAAAAACCTATACTTTGATAGTTATTCTTAACTAGTGTTTATATAAAGATGTTTTTGTGTAAATTGATTTCAAAAAATAAAGAAATTTAAAATATTTTTTTAACAAACGAGTAATCAAGATTTTGGAAATATTTTAAAAGATAAAACTTATATCAAACTACTGTTTTGATTAATATAATTTTTTTTTTAATTGGATAATTTTATTTGAACTTGTTTTTAACAGAAATTTTTATTGGGAACTCAATTCATCCCCCCTCCTCTTTAGTTACACACTCTGACCAACATTTTGCATCATAGATTCTCAAAATTATTTCAATTGTGATTTTAGTTGTGATTTAATGATCTAAAAGTTATATTAGTTCTAATTTTAATTCTTTATGGATAATATACAAGAGGGTTATAATACTAACATACCTCTATTTTTAATGGTGCTAAATAAGCTCAATGGAAAATCAAGATGAAAATTTATATTGAGATAAAGGGATTTAAAATATGTAAATCTATTGTAGATAAATATGAAATACATAAAACTACTAGAAACACATGGTATGATCCTACCAAATCTACTTATAATAATAAGTGTAAATGTATGACTTATTTTTACTATTCTTTAGCTGATGAATAATTCAATAAAATATCTACAAGCACAGTTGCTTTTTAAATTTGGGACACTTTATTTGTTTCCCATAAGGGAACATCCAATGTCAAATAAAAGTTATTAAATATCTATACTATTGAATATGATGCTTTTAAGATGAAACTTTATGAGCCTATTTTTTATGTGTATCATAAGTTCAATGTGATTGTGGAAAAAATGCATTTATTAGGAAATATTATCTCTGACAAATACCAAGTGATACCCCTATTGAGGTGTCTACCAGAAAGATGGATAGAAACCTCAGTATCCATTAGAGAATCTTGTGATGTAAGTAAGTTAAATGTTAAGTTTATAATTGGAAAATTTAAGATGTGTGAAGAAGAAATAAAAGTAAATAGAGAAGTGTGGGATAAACGAAAAAGGAAATCTATAGCCTTAAAAACTACTACCTCAAAACAAAAGAAAAATGTTCAAAATAAAATTTCAAGTGATGAAGAATATCTTAGTTATAATGATGAAGAGATGGCCCATCTCTCTAAAATATTTAATATAATTTACCAGATAAATAATTTCTTTAGTAAACCAATATATAATGGTAAATATGATAATAGAGGAAACTAGAGAAAGTATTGGATGAGAGTTTATGCTTCAAATAAGATCATTTTTAAGCATGTAAATGGAAATGGAATGTCAAAACTGAATTTCCTAAGATGAAATAAAAAATAAAATATCAAAAAAAATATAATAAATAAAATAAAATAGTGAAATAAACTAGGAGTTATTTTAAAGATAGCTCTAGTGATTCCGAAACTACCCAAGAGTATAATCATGACAGAGCTAACATGTGTTTCATGAAAAACAAATTTTAGGTATCCAATGTCTTTCCTGCTTCTCCTATATTGATTTATAATCATTCCAGAGATAAATAAAATGATGAAAAAATTTATAATGAAGATATGTTTGAGTACTCTAAAATTTTATAACATAAATTCATTGAACATAAGGATAAATATAAACTTCTAAATAAATAACATTCTTTCAATGTTAGTTTTAGACCTGGCCTTACTATTGAAAAATAGAAAAATGACCCACTGATAAAACAAAAAAACAAAATAAAATTTTATAATGAGAAATTAAATAATGATCTATAAATATTCACCAATGATATAAATAATCTTACTAAAATACATGGAAAATATACCTCACCTAAATATGTTACTAGTTAGGGTATCAACCTAGAGAAAGGACAATAGTTAAGAATAGTTTCATTCCTAGTTCTAGTTATGATACTATTTTTTATTCTTCAGTACATAAAAAATTATTTATTTATAATTTTTCAAAATATTCTTATAGGAATCCTATTAATAAAATATGTGTTCCAAAATCCTTATTTACTAACATTTCTAGACCCAGGAAGATTTGGGTACCAAAATCATTTTTGGTGTAAAATAATTTTTGTACGAAACTTTCTTGAAAAGATCTAGTAAGAACCTATGCTTCCTAGAAAGTGGTTTTTCGAGACATGTGACTAGATTTTATTCATGTTTTATTAATTTGATAAAGTTTTGTGGGGTATATGTTACTTATGGGGAAAATTCCAAAGTAACAATTAGTGGCCTTGTCCAAATAAGTAATTCCAATATTGTTTTAATTTCTAAAGTATTATTTTTAGATAGTTTAAAGTACAATATTCTTAGTATCTCGCATCTATGTGATGATGGTTTTCATGTAAACTTTTAAAATAATTCATTCAATGTTTTTTATTCTAAAAATTATTTAGTGTTTACTTCCTAGAGAAATGAAAATATTTATGTTGTTAATTTCGATTCTTTATTTTATCAAAATATTCCATGTCTTATTACCTTTCACAAAGAATATTTGATTTGGAATAGAAGACTAGGACTTTAAAATATTAAATAACTTAGAAGTATGTATAGAAAAGGGTTACTCAAGGATATACTTAAAATATATTTTGAAAAAGATAATGTCTATAACCCATGTCAAAAAAGGGAAGCTACATAATATATCTTTCAAATCAACGAAACAAGTTTCACCTTCTCAACCCCTTGAGTTGGTTCATAAGGATTTTTTTGGACCATGTTGAGTTTCTATTCTAAATGTGAATAACTATTTTTATATTATTGTAGATTACTTTTCTAGGTATATTTGTATATACCTTATAGCTCAAAAAAGTAAAGCCAACACTTATTTTACCAAGTATTATAAATCTGTAGAAAATCATAGTGTACTTAGGATTAAGACCATAAGAAGTGATTATAGACATGTGTTTTAAAATAAAGAATTTAAATATTTTTTCTCAAAAAATGTTTATAATCATAAATTTTACTCTAATGATCCCATATTATAATGGTGTGGTCTAAATAATAAATATAACACTTCAAGAAATTTCTCGAACTATGCTTAATCAGTATGACCTTCCTATTTATTTTTTGGAAGATAATATGAATAAATCCTATAATAAAATTAAAATAGCTTTAGTTAGACTTCTCTTAAATAAAACCCTTTATGAACTATGTACTATCATAAAACCAAAGGTTAATTACTTTATATTTTTCAGTTGAAAAGTATTTATACTTAACACTAACGATAATCTCGGAAAAAAATCTTCTAAGAGTGATGAAAGAATTATACTTGGTTATTTAACTTATAATAAATCATATAGAGTTTTTAATAAAATAACCAAGACTGTGGAACAATCTTTTCTTGTCAATTTTGATGAAACAAATACAAATGAAACTAAAACCCCTTTATAAAATCATTATAATGATTTTTAAATTATGAATTTTAATCAAAAACATTCTGAAAAATTTGTGAAACTAATAGAAAAATCATCCAATTCTATGGAACATTCATAACTCGAACCTGATCCTCTTGAAGACCATGAGTTAACCAGACCGTCCTTTCCTATAGATTTTAGGACTCATAGATACCATCCTCTAGATGATGTAGATGGAGACCTATATATTGGTACATGAACTGGGTCTTCTCTTAAAAATCAGGTTGAATATCAAGAATTATTTTCACATCTTAAATCTAAGAATATCATCAATGAAATTAATGAAAAGTTATGGGTGATGGAAATTCAAGAATATCTTAATCAATTTTAAATTAATAAAGTTTGGGAACTTTTAGTTAGACCTAAAAAACCATGTCTTTTTTAACTAAGTGGATGTTTAGGAACAAATTCGATTAGTCAAGAACTATATTAAGAAATAGATCTAGGTTGGTTGCATAAGCATATAGTCAAGAAGAGGTTATTGACTATGCAGAAACCTTTTCATTAGTGTCTAGACTTAAAGCCATCAGAATATTAATTTCCTATCTAGTACATTTGGATTTAAACTATATCTATTGGATGTTAAAATTTCATTATTAAATGGTTATATTTTTTTAGGATATTTTTGTTGAAAAAACCCCTATATTTCAAAATCCTCATTTTCAAAATCATGTTTTTAAACTAAAAAAGCTTTAACGATTCAAAAGAGGTTCCTAGAGATTGGTATGGGAAGCTCAACTGTTTTCTAATTTCTAATGGTTTTTTTAAAGGTATATTTGATCATTATATTTTTATAAAAATAATTTAAAAATATGTTTTAGTAGTACAAATTTTTGTTGTTGATGTTATTTTTGGATCTTGTAAAAATTATTTGTG
The DNA here is from genome assembly GCA_963277665.1 of Viscum album. Classification (NCBI taxonomy): domain Eukaryota; kingdom Viridiplantae; phylum Streptophyta; class Magnoliopsida; order Santalales; family Viscaceae; genus Viscum; species Viscum album. The sequence continues at coordinate 912,009,226 of OY728143.1, read as the reverse complement.
TACTAATTTTTCAAAATTAATTCAAAATGAATTTTAAATGAGTTTAATGGGTACACATAAATTCATTCTTGGTTTCCAATTTTTTCAAAAAAATGGAATTATTTTAAATAAATGGAAGTATATTAAATACCTCTTAAAACATTTTCATTTGGATAGAAGTAAAATTAGTGATACTCTCTTGAGTACTACCTATAAATTGGATCTCGATAAAGTAGGAAATATAGTGGATCAAACCAATTACAGAGGTATGATTGGAATTTTTCTTTACGTAACTATTAGTGGGCTATAAATTTTGTTTAGTGTGTGTATAAGTTCCTTTTTTCAAGAAAACCCCAAGGAGTATCATTTACGTTCTATAAAAAGTATTTTTAAATACCTCAAAAATACTACCAATTTTGGACTATTTTACACTATAGGTTAATTAATTGACTTGTTACGTTATTCATAATTGGATTTTGTTGTCTGTAAGTAAGATATAAAAATAACCTCTGAAGCATGTCATATTTTGGGGAGGTCTTCAGTATCTTGATGTAGTAATAATAAAAATTTGGTTGCACTGTCTACTACTAAAGTCGAATACATAGTTGTAGGGAGTTACTATACATAGATTTTGTGGATTAAACACACATATCTAGACTATGGATATCAATTCATAGATGTCCCTATAAATTATTAAAACAAAAGTGCGATAAATATTTCTAAAAATTATTTGTCTCATTCTAGGAAAAAAACATATTGATGTAAAACATCACTTTTTGAGGTACCATTTTTAAAATGGGATATAACTCTCGAATTCATAAGGATTGGACATAATTTTGTTAATTTTTCACAAAACCATTTAATTATGAGAGACTAATCTACATCATACATGTATTAGGAATGATTCATTACAATTATTCAATAAGTCACCATTGAAAATTCACCATAATTGAGTCAATATTGGTGAGTCACTGTGAGAAACTCATTGTTGGTGAGTTGTTGTTGGAAAGTCATCACTAGAGATCCACTATTGAGAATTCACCATTGGTGAGTCACTATTAGTGATTCACCATTAGTGAGTAGCCATTGCTGATTCACTATTGGCGAGTCCCCATTAGTGAGTCCGTGTTGGAGAAGTATGTGGTATCTATTTTGTTACAATTATTTATTTCAAGTGTTTCAACTATTACTAATTTTCAATATTAAATTATTATTTTATTTATTCTTTTTATTTATTATATTTTATTGTTTTGAATCCCTAAATGATAAATCGGGCTTCAAATCAAAATTCAAGTCATTCTCACTCACGGCTTATCCTTTCAATTGGTTCCACCTTCCCTTTCTCTCTTGACCTTGAAACCTCGCACACCCTTGCTTGAACCATAATTTTACTACAATGGTGATAGTGAATCTCCCATCCAAGTAATATCTTAAGTAATTTAGGTATGTAAAGAATTTTAATGGAGACCCAAGCCGATCTATTATTGAGTCGAGGAACTCATAGCTTGTGAATTGTGTGGTTGTTACTAAAAAGGGAGTGGATGATGAATGGTGGTTATCCAATAGGTCGTTGGTGCTCTAGGTGATCCAGGACCAAGGATGGGTAGATTGGTTCTCTAGAAATAAAAACCGTTTTTATCATAGGTTGGTTCATTAATTTTATCTTCATGTAGAGTTTATATTTGTAAAGAAGAAATATTTGATATTGATCATGATAAATGGTAAAAAGTTTAAATTTTCTTCAAACTAATGGTAAAAGTGTTCAAATGTGCCTCATCCAAGAGTTTTTGAAATTTATCATGGTACAGTACCCATTGATGATGAATATTTTTTTTATAAAGATGCACTACTTGATTTGACTAGTAATAAAACTCTAATAAGGTATACTACTACTAAGTTGGATGGATAATTCAAAATTCATTACAATTTTATTCAGAATTTGTTATGTCTAAGAAAAGGGGAATTCAATAATATTAAATATCAAGACATTTACCTTATATCCTTATGAAATATGGGGATATAATTTATCTTTTGTAGATAACTCATGTCATACATGATAGAAATGTTTAAGCCATATTCTAAATCAAATTATCTCATTTACCATAAGTTAGTTTCATCCATGTTGGAAGACAATTATTTTATTGATAAAGAGGAAGCATCTACAGTAAAGTGTGGTAGTTTCTACTTAACTAAGGCTATGTATAGAACGATTATAGTGAATTGGAATCCATGGATGAAAAATTGGGTTAAATATAATGAAAATATCTATGTAGATTTTAATCGTGTAGATCATTCTACTAGACCTGAGAACCATGTTTATCCTGGCTTGAAGCCTGATGATATAGTAGAGTACTCTAATGAATAAGAATAAGAAGGTGTTGTTGAATTTATCAATTAAGAGGTGGATACCTCAGTTGAAGAGGTTAGTGACCCTGACATCCCTAAGAACCCTACCATATCTTTTGTAGATGATATCCATCTAGTTTCTCTAACTGCTAGAGAGAGTCCCTTAAGTGAAAGATATGAGGATGAGGAGGAGACCAAGGCCTTTTTATATGAGAAGATTAATAGTTCTTCTAAATCTTCTAAGGAAGTAGTATGTATCTTAGATAGTTATAATGATGATAATGATGATGATGATGATGATAAAAATTATAGAGATAATGAGGAAAATGGTAATGTTTGAGGACATGGTCATGATGATGGTGATGGTATTGAGTGGAATCAATCACATCATCTTTCTCCTATTACTTCAGTTAGGTTTATGGAAAGTCCTGGTTCGACCATATCTGATTAATTATAGAGACCAACTACAAATAAATCTATTGGTGATATTTCATATTCTAGAGGAGAGACTAGAGTATATGATGAGGGGGAGCAATCCCCTAGTTTTTTAGAGTTGACTCTATAGTTTTGAGTCTAGTTGGAGTGGATGTGGCTTCTCATGATGAGAGGAAAAAATTATCAAAATAGTTCTAGATTGGTTTAGACTATTCAAAGTCTAAGTATGTTGAAAAATATATTAGAGAAAATCAAGATTCTTGTAATGGTTCTATTTTGGTAGAGAATGAGGTATCCTATAAGGGGGAGCCTTCTCCTAGATCCATGTTTCGTTGACTATCTTACCCAGATTCTGATGGAAGTGGTGATGACTATAGAATTCCACTAAATAAAGTTGGGAATACTATATCAGTTGGAGTTGAGATAGAACCTAATGGATATTTATTTGAGAATATTGACCATGCTGGTGAGATTTGGGACATTCCTTTAGATACACCTGCTATAAGATCAGAGACTATTAAGGTTGTCTCACCTAGTGTTTATACCTACCACACCATTTCCATTAGATTTTGTTTCCAAGATATATTTAGAGACCTTAATAGGGAGAATTCTTACTAATTTTAGTAGGATTTTTAGGTCCTAGGAACCACCGATCACAAAACAAAGTGAAGCATATGCAAGACACCTCTTTGAACTAGTTATTTTCCAAATCGAACTAAGGATGAATTATCACATTCATAAAGTGGAAATTTAGAACCTAAGTTTGGATAGTGAAATAGATACCATGTTATTAATTATAGGGGATATGAGATCATCCTTATCTACTAGTCAGTCTACTATGATGGAGAGGTTGGAGAGCTTACCTATAGTGGATTCTACATCTTCTGCTCCACCTCCCTCTACCTCAGTTGATGTTGATTTGATCTAGTTCATAGTCTATGAGGATCTCCATACTGTTATGGGATATATTCATACTAATTATCATTTGGACCTAAGGAATATTTGAAAACATGGTTGGAACATATATAAACTAGTAAGGGAGGGTTTAAATGAAGCCTGAAGTGATAGGGAAAACATCACCAATGCCATTGAATATTACCTTTATATGATATATACCAAACATGATTTGATTTATCATTTCATGTTTTTGGATGAGAATCTGAGGATTCCACCACTTACTATGCAAATCAAGGAATTGGTGGGTTATATCATGGTTTTGGAACCTCTTATCAGGTTATTCATGGAGTAGAATAAATATTTATTTACTTATATGGAGAGACGGGGCATCATTATTATAGATTTTCTAAACCTTATAAATATTTTTCTATTTGTATATTGTATGGTAATGGTTTATCCTAATAAAATTCACATGTATACCTTCACTGTTACTTCTTCCTAGGACCCTTTACCTCCTCAGTACTAGCCTTTCAGCATGTCTCTCATGGCACTAGTCAGATATCTCAGACTAGTAATCATCAAAGAGATGCCTTAGACTCTCTTTGTACTTTTAGCCACTACCATATAACACTAAACCTATAAATTTTTCCTCCTACCTCTGAAAATGGAAAGGGACTTTATGATCCTACCTCTAGGGATGAGTGTGATTCTTATTATCTATAGTCTTGGATAGGGATTTTGTTTTACTTTCCCCTATATCTCTTTCAATGTTGTAATACAATGAATTTTTTAGCGTAATGAAATTTCTATTTATTATTATTTATGTATTTTTATTTATTGTCTCTTATTTTAGCATTTTAATAATACCAAAAGGGAGATAAGGGTTATGTAATTTATTTATTACCTTATTGATAAGTCTAATTTGATACTGAATTTTCCTTTAATACCCTTCCTTTGAAACCTATATTATTTGGATTCATATTTTGATACCATCATTATTTGGTTGTGATTTACTTTACCATTGAAAACCATAATTACACTTACCTTTGATGCAAAAAAATTTTAAATCTCACATTTTACATTTGAAATGTTAATAATACCGTTATAATTTAAATTCATCCCAATATACCTAAGTTTATTTTATACAAGGTTTATAAAAATTATATCATTTGTAATCATCAAAAGGGGGATATTGCTGGTACCTCTCTATTTTAATGCTCACAAATCATGTTTTGTATGTTTCTAATGATATTAATGTGTTATGATAGAATTTTATTTTATAATTAAATTTGATGAAAATTTGGCTATGTGTTAGACATGAGTCGCCACCAGACTTGTGACACCAATAATTCAAACGAATCACCATTAGAATGAATCACTACCAGAATTGAGTCGCTATTAGTTCAAATAAGTCACCACCATATTGACTCACCGTCAAACATGGATCACCAACATATATGAGTCCATTCTAGATATGAGTCACTAATATATTGAGTCACCACCAGAATGAATCACTGCTAGACATGAGTCACCATTAGTTCAAATGAATCACTACTAGACTGACTCGTTGTCAAACATGACTTGCCATCAGATATGAGTCACTTCCAGATATGAGTCACCACCAGATTGAGTCACCCTCTAATTGAGTCACAACCATATATTAGTCACTTCTATTCATGACTTACCGCCAGACATTACTCACCACCAGACATAATTCACCACCATAAATAAGTCACTTCTAGAAAAATATTTTTCCGTTGTCCTTCCATATTTGAATTAAATTATCCCAAAAAATATATTAATGAAATTAAGTTAGAGGGTTATTTTATGATTATTTTTCATAAACATTTCAAGGAAACATTAAAAAAATAGATTTATTATGAGGATTCATAATATCTCAATGGTTATTATACAATAGGTGTATGCAGTGCTTTATATTTAAGAATACTCTCTCATGTGTAGATAAAAAAGTAACAAGATAATTGCTGAATACTCGAAGAATCACCACTTGAGAACTTACACACTCTATTCAAACTGAATTTCAACTGTGAAAGAGTGTAACTCACTGAAGATAAATATTCTTTCCTACATATAGAAAAAGGAACTTTGTGTCACCCTATTTTACTGTAATTTTCAGAGAAATGGTTCAAGATCCTCATTAAGACAAACCTATGGAAACATGATCATCTAGATAATTAAAAATCGAGTAGTACTTCATTTATTTATCAATTTTTATTTTCACTTATTGTTTTGTTATACCTTTCGAGTAGTGTGTTATTTGATATGAATTTCTATGCACACATACTCCTACACCAAAATAGGATAATACTCTATATTCCCTTATATATCATTTCAACTTATTACCCGCGGTTACTGTGGAATCATTCCATTTGTGTCCTATGTTTTTTTTATTCCCAAGTATAACTATGGAATATTATTTCATCTTGGATAGCTTGTAATATTTTTTTTACTAGATCCAAGTTATGGATAAAATTATTATTATATAACCTACTTGGAAGTGGGTGATTTCCCAGTGGAGTGGATTAGATCTCATTTTTAGACTAAACCCCTTGTTTATTCTATTGTTTTTTTAGTTTTGTTTTATTTATTTTAAATATTTAACAACATTTTTATTAAACTATGAAAAAACCTAAACTTTTATAGTTAGTCTTCACTAGTGTTTGTATTTTTTTTTAGTAAGTTAGTTTCAAAAGTTAAATTAATTTTCAATATTGTTTTAGCTTAGTAGTAATCAAGCTTGGAGAAATATTTTAAAATATCAAACTTATATCAAACTACTCTTCTAATTAACTTGGTGATTTTATTTTAATTGGTGGATTTTATTTGAACTTTTTTTAACAAATGTTTTTATTGGGAACTCAATTCACCCTCTCTTGAGTTACTCACTCTTACCAATAACATGTGTTAAAATGAATGTTAGAGGCTTCATCAACCTTATATCACCTCACACTTCATTATTTCCCAATTTTGGATCTATCTAACTTTTAATTGTTCAATTTCGTCTTTAGAAAAGTAATTGGTATTTAGAAAAATCTATTTTCTCTAATTATAAAAGTAGATAAATTCCAAAACATTGATCCATCCTTTAAAAATAAAAAGATCTACAAAAACACTTCCTTAGAATCTACTTGACTATCTCCTCATTACTCATAAGCCTTGTTCTTTCCAAAAGAGCGACCTATAGATTCTTAAGTGTTACCCAAGGGAGAAAACCCTAAGGGATAGGTAATGTTATCAACCAAGATCACTTAATTTTTTCTTTCTTTAACCCACCCAAAACTATTCTGTACATGAAATTATTACACAGTTAGTATTACTAATATACTTAAATTTTATAATACTAATTTAATATCACTTTTCTACATTCTTCCTAATCGTTTGGGAAATGAAAATATTTCATGTGTTACATGTGGGCTATTGCCTCCATAAGTGACGTGAACCGTTTTTCATAACTACATTATGTGGATCGTTAAAAGGAATAATATATTGAATAAATATTATATTTAAAAAATTATAAAAATTATGAAAATATAAAAAAAATCATACCTTATTTACATTTTATATAAATGAATGTTTCACCTTTGCATACATGTAGACTACCACCTCCTCTAAAGTGCTATATTTTTTCACTCTAGTATTTTATTATGTATACAATTATAATAAAAAATATTTCACAACCTTTAAAAAATCTTAATAATATCATAATTGTTTTTTAATAATGACATTATTCCAAAATAATCACTTTCTAAACAACACTCACCCACAGATTATAGTTTGTTCTTTTCTGGGTTTGTTTAATCACCTACATGAACAATGCAGTAAATATTTTTCATGATTAAATTTTTAAACTTAAATAAATTTTGTATTATAAATAAATTGTAATATAATATTTTTATGGTTTTTAAAATGTTATAATAATACCAAAATTATTATTATTGTGTCACCTTTTTTTAATTACAAATTACCCAAACAAGTTCTCCACCAACTTTATCATCATGAATCATAACCAAAATTCTTATGAAAAAAAATTTAAAATTTATAAATGATTATAAAATATATTTTAAAAAACATATAATTATCTTGAAATAATTAACATTAAATATATAAAAAATAATTGACACAACCATTTTGACACTATTACTAAACAAACAATCGAAAATAATAACATTTTATTATAAAAAAATATAGGAATAAATAATATATTTGTAATAAATTATTTTAAATTATGTTTATAAAAGTTTATGCATATGTATAAGGTTTTTAAATTATTCATTAATACAGTTATTTTGTATTCATGAGGTTAGAGCATGCTCGGCTAAGCAGGATTAAAGGTAAGGGTTTTTTCATCTGAATTTTGTTTCATTGAGATATGATGTGTATTCACTACTTGTTTTATTTTTTTATATATATATTATCCATGTATTTATTTTATCACAATTGTTCTTAGAATATAATGGATTTAAGAATCCATCTCAAAGTCTTTCGATTCAAAAGATACCAAGGCTTCAATGGTCTTTGTTAATTCATTCCCTTCATTGAGTTATAATGATTATTCTTGAACATCCTTCTTCCAAGCTTGGATAATTCCACTAAAATATTTTATTTCATATTAATTTCTATTCCAAATTAGAGTTAATTACTTTTTAATTCAAATATTTTACCTTGATGAATTTATTCCTCAATAATAATATCATTCTTGAGAATGATTCTCATACCCTTTAACAATGGTTTTCCCTATTTGTCAATATTCCCTTTTCATACAATGTTATCCCTTATATTTGGAAAACAATTATGAGTTATCTCCTCTTTACATTAAATTTAACTTCTCCTATTTCCAAAATAAAACCTTTATTAACTTTTTTTAAAATATGGATTTTCAACAATTGTATTTTAAGATATTAAAAATGTTTTCATTCTTTTCATAACCAAATGCTTTATTTGAAACTCCACATTAGTATTTTATAACCATTATATATTATAAAATGTCTATTATTGAATATTATATTTATAATTAAAAAAATTCAAAATGTTTTCAATTCACCTTTTTTAAACCCATTGTGTATTTTTCAATGTTCCATTATTGAAAATTGATTTTAAAAGTAAATGTTTTTAAAAAATCACTTTACCTTTTTAAATATTTTTTCCTTTTTAAAGGATTAATTATTGATATTTATTTTCTAATATGAATTTTAAAAATTCATTATTTTCAATTTCACAAAATTTATCTTTTCAAAAGTGACACATAAATTATTCTTTTTAAGATAATTTTAATAAATGTTATTCCAAATACTCTTTTATATTTTTATTCCATTTACCTCATTAAATATAAAATATTTATATCATTTAGAGTAATGTTTTATGGATAACTTTATGAATTCCTTTATGAAATTATATTTTTTGGGTTATTGAATTTTGGGTATCAACCATTTACATTCTTGAGGTCAAATTTTTTATACCACATGTAAATCTTATGAAACAAATTCCTTGTTTCCATGGGTTCTTTGTAACGCCCCGACCCCAGTTACCCAGAGTCGGTGCATTATTACATAACATTGGCATGATCACAAGAAAGATCAAATCTCGAAAGACCGATTGGTTTAGTAGCCTTGGAAACACTAGATATATTCATAAGTTTTACATTACATCATAAAATGAAAAACTACTACAATAACATAATGTCTCCATAATCCACACTCATATCCCCACATAATGTCCCTGCAGGTCATTCATAATTTACTTCTTCACTTCCTGGGAAAAATAAAACATAGAAAAGGGGTGAGCTCAAATGCCCAGTAAGGATAACAATATAGCGGAAACTTTCATAAATAAGAATAAACATTTAAGGCAATGTATAACTAAAACAAAAGCCTTTTAAACATGAACTTTCAACATGGTATGGCATAAATAAAATGAAATAATGCCATTTAATTATTCACATGGATATTCTACTAATCGAATAATCACATGCAAAAATCAATAACCACTTTCATAATGTTGGAATGCATAATGCCAGACTATCATAACCACATATCCAAGGCCTCGTGCCAAGACTACAAATAAGATTTTGTCAAGGCCTTGTGCCAAGACACTAGTTTGTCTCATGAGACCTACCGATGCATCGAGGAGCTATAGCGGGCTCCACCCATCACATATTAAGTCCAATGCATTCCCATATGAAAAGGTTTAAACATAACATAAACATTCGTATTAAAACTAACATACGAAATGTCAATACTTTCACCATAAACTATGAATGGTATAAAAATAGCACATCCACAGTCAAACATATCACAAAACCTTCAATACAATATAGAAGTTTTGTATCATAATAAATCAACATCAAATAATCTTAAAATCCATCAAAGGATGTTGACATAGATGAAATCAAAATTCTTTTTAAAGAAATATCTCCTTTTATTTTGAAATAATTTAAGATCCATATAAAATAAAACATTTTCTTTGAAAATATTTTTATAAGCTTGTAAGGGAAGCTTTGAAGATTTTATAACGGCGGAAAATAGCCGCACCCTCCGTATAAGTTAAAAAAACATTCTTACCTTAATTCTGTCGAAAAGGTTAAAAAGGACCTTGTTTTGAAAACGACCGAAAGATTCCTTTATAAACCACTTATAAAAGTCAAAAAGGGTATAAATGACTTTAACTCATATTCTAGTAGATAGTAAAAATGTTTTGAAATGCATTTTTAAGAAACATGGATGTGGATGATAAAGACATCCCAGTAGATTATTACGTATAAACAACCTTGGATAATGAAGAGGTTGTAAAGTAAACCCTTACCTTGTACTTTTCCTTGGTTGGGGTAGGTTAACCTCCTGTATAATGGTGAAATAGTTGTTATTAAATTATACAAGAATCATATATATTAATATGATATCATATATGATCTTTTAACATTGGTTTGTTAATAATATCTTAGAATTATCGTCGTTTCGGGAGTTAACTTACTCATTTTCTTTTATATGTTTTGTTACATAAGCCATGGTTTTTGTATCTTATTCATATCCAGAATGATATCTAGTCCTTAAACATCATTTTTAAATCATCAAATGATAATTATACTTGAATGGATACGATGGAGATGAATCTCATCGCGTTCGTGGAGACGGTAGTCTGTACGTACGCACGAGCGACAATATCATTCTTTTGATATTAAAATAATATATAAATGGATGGTATATCATATATACAGAATCATTAACATGTTATATTTATTATTTACATGAGTTACACATCATTATTATACCCATCCAAATAATATTATATTGAATAACAATTACACCACGACGTGGAGACGGTAAGCCGTACGTACGCACGTACGGTGACATGTTATTCAAAGGGTGGATAGAATACTGAATATGATTGTACCATATTTATAATAACATCACAGTATATGTGAGATACTGGAGTTATTATTTTAAAATGGTAAGAACAAAGGAAGAATAAGTGGAAGAAGAAATGAACTTGGAGAAGGGTGGTGAAATCATTACCTCTTCTTCGGGTTCTTCCTTTTGATTTGATCAAAAGGGCTCCTTAGGTTGGCTTTCAGATCAAACTAAAGCCTCTAGGTTGTAGTGAGGGATGTTGGTAGAGTATTTGGGCAGAGTTTGGCCGAACCAAAAGGCTTTGAAGGTGTGAAGAAATGAGAAGGAGGAGTGCCCTTTTATAAGAGGAGTGAGGGGCACCTTTGGAAAAGCTAGAAATATTAATTTATAATAAATTCATATTCGGTTTCTAATGGCTCCAAATCTTATTATTCAAAGGCTAAGGTGGGGATAGGTCGAAAAACACTCAACCAATAGAATTTAGACAGGTTTGGGTACTTATATTAACCTTATCTTTAAGTATTAACTCTAAGTTAATTAGTTTCACTTTTACAATGTCTCTTTGTATTTTTATATAATATGGTTAATAAACATACTATATACATCCAAGCGACCCCCAAGTGGTACATTAATGATGAACCTATCATGATATAAGTCTCTTGGCCGAACCTTAGATTTTTAGGAATTTAATATCAATTAATAATATAATATTTGTTTTAAGAACTCTTTTATGTCAATTTTGACACTATTCAATAGTTGATTTTTTTGAAACTCATAACAGATTGATTACTTCGAACAAAGTCAATTACATCAATCCTAATATATCATATTATCCTAGAAAATTAGTTTAATTAATTAAAAGTTTCATATTATATTTATTTGGGTATTTATAATATCAATTATTTTAATTTTCCACTATTATAGTAATTACTGCATCATCATTGTGTCATAAATAAAATAAATTATTTAATGTCTAAAAATTATAAATAAAATATCATTATGTAGGAAATATTTTTAGCTTTCTAATGAATATTTATAATCTAAAATCCAACATATATAACCCTATGTAACAATTGTTTTTCTAAAAGATATATGCTTGTGTCATTTTTGTATTCATTTTAACTTAATTAAAATAAAGTGTCATTATCACTTACAAGTGGATCCATGGGGTCCCAAAATAGACCCAAAGATTCCCATGGTCGACCATGTATCAACCAATAGGGTTAAGACACGTTTTAGGGTAATTTAGTATTATTATAATATTATTTTTTAACCCTTATTTACCGGATTTACCCTTAACCATGGTAAATAAAATATTTACCGCAGTAATTATTCAAAATGTCTAAAAATAAAAGTTACCTATTTACACAATTTGAACATCCTGATTCCAAATATGGAATCCATTTTCCTAAATTCAAAACACAGAAGTGGCAGAAATTAATTTAAAATTAATTCCCGCTGTCAAAACAAAAAGCGTGTTTTTAAGAGATAATAACTATCAAAAGATTGACACTCGTTTATGTTCGGTTTAATTGTAAAATTATGTCCAATGACCAACATTATATTAAATGGTAAAAATATATTCTAAATATACTTTAAAACCACTCAAATTCATAATTTATCACTATTAATTATTTTGATTAAAAAAGTTGTTTTTAATTAAAACTTAGTAATTTTCACTATTCATCAAAATATGAAAGTTATCTGAAATGTACCAAAATCTCACCTTAGGCTAAATTCGATATTCCGAATCCAAAAATGAAGTCCATTTTCAAATATAAAATATATATAAATTTCAAAAAGTAGGTATTACTATTCATAACGGCTAGTTTGATTAGTTATGGTGTGTTAGAACTCGGTGTTGCGTACAACACACGCTATCACATTATTCAAAGAGAAGCGTACCGTAGAAGCTTGGGGTGTTACATTCTCCCCTCCTTCAAATAATTGCGTCCTCGTAATTTCTAGGGTATTATTGCATAAAAATACTCGGGTGGTTCTTCATCATAAGTTCCTCGGGTTCCCACGTTGCCTCTTCCATCTTATGGTTTCTCCACAAAACTTTTACCAGACGCGTCGTCCGGTTTCTCAGCACTTGTTCTCTCGTATCAAGAATCTTGACAGGCTCTTCGCAATAAGACAGATCGGGTTCTAGTTCTAATTCCTCATAGGTGAGTACATGCGTTGGGTCAGGCATGTATTTTCTCAACAGAGATACGTGGAACACATCGTGAACTTTGGAGAGACTTGGCGGCATTGCCAATCGGTAAGCTACAACCCCAATTAGTTCTAGAATTTCGAAAGGTCCGATGTACCTGGGACTCAATTTACCTTTCTTACCAAAACGTATGATTCCCTTCCACGGAGATACCTTCAGGAAAACATGATCACCGACTTGAAATTCCAAATCCTTCCTTCGATTATCGGCATAGCTCTTCTACATACTTTGAGCTACTTTGATGTGATTTTGGATTACTTTCACCTTTTCCACCGTTTCCTCCACCAGTTCTGGGCCTACAAGTTTTCTTTCACCAACGTCATCCCAACAGGTTGGTGTACGACATCTCTTTCCGTATAACGCTTCATATGGTGCCATCTGAATACTCGAATGGAAGCTATTGTTATAGGAAAATTCTACCAAAGGTAAATATTGATCCCACATACCCTGAAAGTCAAGTGAGCAAGATCTCAACATGTCTTCTAAGGTTTGAATAGTCCGTTCTGATTGCCCGTCTGTCTGAGGGTGGTAAGCAGTGCTCAAATGAAGTTCAGTATCCAGGGATTTCTGAAGACTTTTCCAGAATCTTGAAGTAAAACGGGGATCACGATCAGAAACAATCGATAGGGGTACTCCATGAAGTCTCACAACTTCATTAATATATAGTCTTGCTAGACGTTCCAGGGGTAGATCTTCTCTTATAGCAAGAAAATGTGCTGTCTTGGTAAGACGATCAACAATAACCCATATTGCATCGTTCCTTCTAGGAGTCTTTGGTAGCCCCATGACAAAGTCCATCGTAACATTGTCCCATTTCCACTCCGGTATGGGAAGAGGTTGCATGACTCCTCCAGGCTGTTGCCTTCCAGCTTTCACTTGTTGACAAACCATACATCTTGACACAAAATCAGCAATTTCCCTCTTCATGTTGTCCCACCAAAAATGTTCCTTCAAATCTCTATACATTTTGGTGCTCCCAGGGTGTATAGAGAAATTGGAACTATGAGCATCATCCAGCAATTCCCTTTTTAGATCAGGTATATTGGGAACACAAAGTCTCTTCCTAGATTTCAAAATTCCATCTTCATACACAAAGTCTCTCAATCTCCCATCATTCACAGCTTTAATCTTCTTTTGGAATTCTTCATCATCGGTCTGAGAACTCTTAATCCTTTCTAGTAAAGATGGTTTGGCAACCATTTGAAAAAGCATTGATGTTTCACCTTCCCTGGTTATTCCCATGTCCATCTTCACTAGATCCATGAAAATTGGATCCCTTTCAATTCTCATATTGTTCAAAACTCCATGGTCTTTTCTACCCAAAGCATCTGCCACCTTTTTTGCCTTCCCTGGGTGGTAGTGTATCGTACAATCATAATCCTTGAGTAATTCAAGCCATCTCCTTTGCCTCATGTTGAGTTCTTTTTGTGAGAAAATATACTTCAAACTCTTGTGATCAGTATAAATCTCACATTTTTCACCATAGAGGTAGTGCCTCCATATCTTCAAAGAAAAGATCACTGCTGCTAACTCAAGATCATGAGTAGGATAGTTTTGTTCATGAATTTTCAACTGTCATGATGCATAGGCAATAACTCTATCATTCTGCATAAGGACACAACCAAGTCCTTTCTTTGATGCATCACTATAAATAACGAACCCATCATTCCCCGATGGTAGAGTCAATATAGGAGCATTGACTAATCTTCTCTTCAGTTCTTCGAAACATTCTTCACACTCTTTTGTCCAAACAAATTTAACCCCTTTACGTGTGAGCTTCGTTAATGGGTTAGCCAATCGGGCAAAATTCTGGACGAAACGTCGATAATAACCTACCAAGCCAATAAAACTTCGTACCTCAGTTATACTCGTAGGTGCTAGCCATTCTTGGAATGCCTTGGTCTTAGAAGGATCAACAAAGATTCCATCTTTAGAGACAATATGGCCAAGAAAAGAAATCTCCTGAAGCCAGAATTCACACTTGCCAAACTTCCCATATAATTCATGCCTCCTCAGAGTCTTCAAGATAATGCGCAAGTGATTTTCATGATCTTCGTAGGTTTTGGAGTATACCAAGATATCATCAATAAATACCACCACAAATTCATCGAGATAATCCTTGAAAACTCTATTCATTAGATCCATGAATACAGAGGGTGCATTAGTCAATCCAAACGGCATTACAGCAAACTCGTAATGCCCGTACCTGGTTCGAAATGCTGTTTTCGGAATGTCTTCCTTCTTCACACACAACTGATGGTATCCAGATCGAAGGTCAATCTTTGAAAAGTATTGAGCTCCATGCAGTTGGTCAAATAAATCATCAATACGAGGTAGGGGATACTTGTTCTTTATCATTATAGCATTGATCTCCCTGTAGTCGATACATAACCTCATAGATCCATCTTTCTTTTTAACAAAAAGAACAGGGGCTCCCCATGGAGAAACACTAGGGCGAATAAATCCCTTATTACTCAATTCCTCTAGTTGTTTCTTTAGTTCGACTAACTCTACAGTGGCCATTCTATAAGGGGTCTTCGATATAGGCCTTGATCCAGGAATCAAATCAATAGAAAACTCAACTTCTCGTTCTGGAGGATGTCCAGGTAAATCTTCCGGAAATACATCTACAAATTCTTTCACAACAGGTACATCCTCTATTTGAACATTCCTTTCCTCACCGACAGTTATTTCATTCTCTTCCTCCCCAATAATTGAATTTAGTTGATCTATTGAGGGTGGATCTAAATAAGAATTAGGTGGTGACGATTCTGCTCTAAAAATAAGGTGTTCCTTATCATTATCATCAAGAATCGTAACCTCTTTCTTCTTACAATAAATCTTCGCATCATAGTCCGAAAGCTAGTCCATACCGAGGATTATATCAAACTCAATCATAGGTATGACGATGAGATCAGCAGATAAAGAAAATTTATGTGCTCTAATGGGGACTGATTCACAAAACTTTGTTGCAACGATACTTCCCTTAGGAGTTTTAACTGACAACTCCCTTATTAAATCAAATTGGAAATATCTAATTTTCTTAGCAAACTGGGAAGATATGAAACAATGCGATGATCCAGAATCAAATAATGCATTTGCTAAACTTGAGGAAACCATTAAATTACCTGCCACCACGTCTTTCGGAGCTTCTACCTCAGCAGTAGTGATAGCATAATCCTGGCCTTGATCCCTTGGCCTTTTCTGAGGTAAGTTATCCTGACGCTTAGGACATGAATTTGCATAATTCCCCATCTCCCTGCAATTGTAGCACTGAACTTTGGTAGCTTTCTTCTTCCCCTTGCAATCATGAGCTTGGTGGCCTTTTTCACCACACTTGTAACAGACTCCCATTCCCTTCAAGCAAGTACCGGGGTGTTTCTTCCCACATTTACCACATGATGGATATTCAACCTTTCCTTTCTTCCCCTTATTTCAATTCCCAGATTGATCAGCAGGTCTCTTCTTCTCTTGCTTTGCTTTAAAGTCATAAGACTTAGAGAATTCCTTTTCAGTCTTGATAGCACATGAGACAATGTCTTCGTACGATGAAAAGGATTGTGAGACTAATGCTCGATGGAGAAATGGTTTTAACCCATCAAAGAAACGATCAATCTTACTTCTTGGGTTGCAAATATAATCTCCAACATACCTCGCTAACCTTGTAAAGTTATCCTCATACTTTGTGACATTCTCATCCTCCTTCTGTCTCAGACTCAAAAATTGCCTTTCCATATCTGCTCGATGGTCGCGAGGGAAGTATTTTTCTAAAAACAGATCTTTGAACTCCCTCCATTCCATATTTGATACTTCATCATCTTCCTTCATGTTCTGAATCAATGACCACCATTGATCAGCATCTCCAGTGAGGCGGTAAACTGCCATGATAACCTTTTCCCTTTCATTACTCCCCAAAGCCTGAAATATTTTCTCTAGGGAAAATATCCATTGCTCAGCTACTAAGGGATTTGTATTCCCCGTGAACGTTGGTGGTTGTTTCCTCATGAATCGATCTAACATTGATCCTCCACGCTGCGGATCAGGGTGCTCCATACGGGTAAGGTTATTATTCATAACCTGAGTAAGTTGTCCTAGTATGGTGATTAGCTGATCAGCACCAGTTGCATCACCAGCCCCACTATAATTATCTTGAGCAGGAGGGAAATCCCTACATGGAGTGCTTGCATTGATACGGTTTCCATTTCTTCCACTAGGCGCCATTTCTAAACAATGGCATAAACTAGATCAGTTTATGAATCAAAATACATAATCCCATACTTATAAAACACTTAACATAAATTGAACTATTTATGGATATAATCCATAATCATAAAAATGTTTTCTTTGAGGAAGTATATACTCATAAACCCTTCATAATAATTTGTAAAGAAAATGAGAGTTATACTAAGCATATCCCCCGGGAGTGTCGTAACCAAGAGTGCAGCAAGGCCCGTTGTCGTGCACCAGTTCCCGTTCGAGTCTAGCTCAAAGCGGTGTTTTCGGGTTTTACCCCTAGGTACATCTGTTCCAGAGCCGCCTCTACCTGCTCGTATCCAGACAGGGATGTATTTCTCGAAAAACTCACAAAATCTCTACAATACCAAAATTCTAGGAAGTTCTTCTATACTAATCCTCAAAGTTCATCTTAGGTCTACATGCTCTAATCAGAGTTTATCTAAATCTAACTTCCAAGGTTTGTACTAAACTTCCTCTGATACCAACTGTAACGCCCCGACCCCAGTTACCCAGAGTCAGTGCATTATTACATAACATTGGCATGATCACAAGAAAGATCAAATCTCGAAAGACCGATTGGTTTAGTAGCCTTGGAAACACTAGATATATTCATAAGTTTTACATTACATAATAAAATGAAAAACTACTACTATAACATAATGTCTCTATAATCCACACTCATATCCCCACATAATATCCCTGCAGTTCATTCATAATTTACTTCTTCACTTCCTGGGAAAAATAAAACATAGAAAAGGGGTGAGCTCAAATTCCCAGTAAGGATAACAATATAGCGGAAACTTTCATAAATAAGAATAAACATTTAAGGAAATGTATAACTAAAACAAAAGCCTTTTAAACATGAACTTTCAACATGGTATAGCATAAATAAAATGAAATAATTCCATTTAATTATTCACATGGATATTCTACTAATCGAATAATCACATGAAAAAATCAATAACCACTTTCATAATGTTGGAATGCATAATGCCAGACTATCATAACCACATAGCCAAGGCCTCGTGCCAAGACTACAAATAAGATTTTGTCAAGGCCTTGTGTCAAGACACTAGTTTGTCTCATGAGACCTACCAATGCATCGAGGAGCTATAGCGGGCTCCACCCGTCACATATTAAGTCCAATGCATTCCCATATGAAAAGGTTTAAACATAACATAAACATTCGTATTAAAACTAGCATACGAAATGTCAATACTTTCACCATAAACTATGAATGGTATAAAAATAGCACATCCACAGTCAAACATATCACAAAACCTTCAATGCAATATAGAAGTTTTGTATCATAATAAATCAACTTCAAATAATCTTAAAATCCATCAAAGGATGTTGACATAGATGAAATCAAAATTCTTTTTAAAGAAATATCTCCTTTTATTTTCAAATAATTTAAGATCCATATAAAATAAAACATTTTCTTTGAAAATATTCTTATAAGCTTGTAATGGAAGCTTTGAAGATTTTATAACGGCGGAAAATAGCCGCACCCGCCGTATAAGTTAAAAAACATTCTTACCTTAATTCTGTCGAAAAGGTTAAAAAGGACCTTGTTTTAAAAATGACCGAAAGATTCCTTTATAAACCACTTATAAAAGTCAAAAAGGGTATAAATGACTTTAACTCATATTCTAGTAAATAGTAAAAATGTTTTGAAATGCATTTTTAAGAAACATGGATGTGGATGATAAAGAGATCCCAGTAGATTATTACGTATAAACAACCTTGGATAATGAAGAGGTTGTAAAGTAAACCCTTACCTTGTACTTTTCCTTGGTTGGGGTAGGTTAACCTCCTGTATAATGGTGAAATAGTTGTTATTAAATTATACAAGAATCATATATATTAATATGATATCATATATGATCTTTTAACATTGGTTTGTTAATAATATCTTAGAATTATCGTCGTTTCGGGAGTTAACTTACTCATTTTCTTTTATATGTTTTGTTACATAAGCCATGGTTGTTGTATCTTATTCATATCCAGAATTATATCTAGTCCTTAAACATCATTTTTAAATCATCAAATGATAATTATACTTGAATGGATACGATGGAGATGAATCTCATCGCGTTCGTGGAGACGGTAGTCCGTACGTACGCACGAGCGACAATATCAATCTTTTGATATTAAAATAATATATAAATGGATGGTATATCATATATACAGAATCATTAACATGTTATATTTATTATTTACATGAGTTACACATCATTATTATACCCATCCAAATAATATTATATTGAATAACAATTACACCACGACGTGGAGACGGTAAGCCGTACGTACCCACGTATGGTGACATGTTATTCAAAGGGTGGATAGAATACTGAATATGATTGTACCATATTTATAATAACATCACAGTATATGTGAGATACTGGAGTTATTATTTTATAATGGTAAGAACAAAGGAAGACGAAGTGGAAGAAGAAATGAACTTGGAGAAGGGTGGTGAAATCATTACCTCTTCTTCGGGTTCTTCCTTTTGATTTGATCAAAAGGGCTCCTTAGGTTGGATTTCAGATCAAACTAAGGCCTCTAGTTTGTAGTGAGGGATGTTGGGAGAGTATTTGGGCAGAGTTTGGCCGAACCAAAAGGCTTTGAAGGTGTGAAGAAATGAGAAGGAGGAGTGCCCTTTTATAAGAGGAGTGAGGGGCACCTTTGGAAAAGCTAGAAATACTAATTTATAATAAATTCATATTCGGTTTCTAATGGCTCCAAAGCTTATTATTAAAAGTTTAAGATGGGGATAGGTCGAAAACCACTCAACCAATAGAATTTAGACAGGTTTGGGTACTTATATTAACCTTATCTTTAAGTATTAACTCTAAGTTAATTAGTTTCACTTTTACAATGTCTCTTTGTATTTTTATATAATATGGTTAATAAACTTACTATATACATCCAAGCGACCCCCAAGTGGTACATTAATGATGAACCTATCATTATATAAGTCTCTTGGCTGAACCTTATATTTTTAGGAATTTAATATCAATTAATAATATAATAGTTGTTTTAAGAACTCTTTTATGTCAATTTTGACACTATTCAATAGTTGATTTTTTTGAAACTCATAACAGATTGATTACTTCGAAAAAAGTCAATTAAATCAATCATAATATATCATATTATCCTAGAAAATTAGTTTAATTCATTAAAAGTTTCATATTATATTTATTTGGGTATTTATAATATCAATTATTTTAATTTTTCACTATTATAGTAATTACTGCATCATCATTGTGTCATAAATAAAATAAATTATTTAATGTCTAAAAATTATAAATAAAATATCATTATATAGGAAATATTTTTAGCTTTCTAATGAATATTTATAATCTAAAATCCAACATATATAACCCTATTTAACAATTGTTGTTCTAAAAGATATATGCTTGTGTCATTTTTGTATTCATTTTAACTTAATTAAAATAAAGTGTCATTATCACTTACAAGTGGATCCATGGGGTCCCAAAATATACCCAAAGATTCCCATGGTCGACCCTGTATCAACCAATAGGGTTAAGACACGTTTTAGGGTAATTTAGTATTATTATAATATTATTTTTTAACCCTTATTTACCGGAGTTACCCTTAACCATGGTAAATAAAATATTTACCGCAGTAATTATTCAAAATGTCTAAAAATAAAAGTTACCTATTTACACAATTTGAACATCCTGATTCCAAATATGGAATCCATTTTCCTAAATTCAAAACATAGAAGTGGCAGAAATTAATTTAAAGTTAATTCCCGCTGTCAAAACAAAAAGCGTGTTTTTAAGAGATAATAACTATCAAAAGATTGACACTCGTTTATGTTCGGTTTAATTGTAAACTTATGTCCAATGACCAACATTATATTAAATGTTAAAAATATATTCTAAATATACTTTAAAACCACTCAAATTCATAATTTATCACTATTAATTATTTTGATTAAAAAAGTTGTTTTTAATTAAAACTTAGTAATTTTCACTATTCATCAAAATATGAAAGTTATCCGAAATGTACCAAAATTTCACCTTAGGCTAAATTCGATATTCCGAATCCAAAAATGAAGTCCATTTTCAAATATAAAATATATATAATTTCAAAAATTAGGTATTACTATTCATAACGGCTAGTTTGATTAGTTATGGTGTGTTAGAACTCGATGTTGCGTACAACACACGCTATCACATTATTCAAAGAGAAGTGTACCGTAGAAGCTTGGGGTGTTACATTCTTTATAATGTGATTAATTATTATTTACAAGTGTCTCACAAATGTTTGGATAATTAAGGGTGGAATCATATATCATCCTTTAATTCATTGGTTGAAGCCTTATTTTTGATGTGCTAAAAGAGGGTACACTGGTTGTTAGTCTAAGACCAAGTGGGTATATGGGTAGTACCTCATTCCTAAGAGGGTATAAAAGTTATTTGACTAAGCCCAAGATATTATATAGGTAGTAGTGAAATACCAATAGGTTAAAAGAGATATTATAAAAATCCAAAGAGGTTACATGGGTAGTATCCCAAGACCAATAGGATATACTAGTAGTAGCACATGCCCAAGGGGGTACACAAGTAGTAGCTAAAGACTAAGAGGGTACACTGGTTGTTATCCCAAGATCAATAGGTCACATATTTAGTGTCTCAATACTTAAAGGGTACATAGGTAGTATCCCAATCCTATGTGGGTATATGGGTTATTATCCTAAGCCCGTTATGTTATGAGAATCAGGTAGAAATTCTTACTCGGCCAGGTTTTGATTTCATATGCATTCATTTATGCCACATTTCTATTATATAAACTTATGTTATGATATAATGGATTATGTTTATTGTATCATGTTTCTATACTTCTATGAAACTGTATATAATTTATAATTTGAGAGTATATGTTATTATATTGTATCTTGTACACAACTCTTATTATTCCATTTTCTTTTTAATTAGATGTTTCTTGAATACTCATGATTTCTCATACTCCTATGAGATAACCCTTAATGAAGTGTTGTTATGTTTTTTCCTTAATGATCATTTTATCTCACCACTTACTTATTTTTCCATTCCCTAGGTTATGAATATGAGTATAACTTATGATTAGCCTGGTGTTTTTTTAATAGAAAAATGTCTATATGTATTGTAAAACAAGTTTTCTTTTGTGTTTGATCCTCAAATATACCAAACCTACCATTATTTGGATTTTGTGATTATTTTGAGAATTAATGTTTAAATTATTAAAATATATGTATGTTTATCTTGGGACATCTCACATTTTATCAAATCTAGTGTTCAAAGAAAGTTTTTTTAGTAATGGACCTAGGATTGTGGGTCTAAAGCTATATAAATAAAATCCTCGGTTTGATAATATACTGCCAAATTTACTACTTCTATCTAATATTACCTTGATAAACCACTTACAATGAAAAATTACTTTTCGATTTTATTTTACTTGTGATTTTGTCTTATAAAACTGAAATTTTTCTATTGAATCTCCACCAATGAATCTCGGTTTTTTCTACCACATTCATCAATGTAATTTTCAAATTTAATTTAATTATACTTTGTTTAATTTTATGATCAGAAATATTTTATCATCCTTTCACATTTATTTTCAACTTATCAATGATACCTTTTAGTGCAATTCATCACCTACTTATTTAAGATAATAACTATATTGAATGTCATCTAAATATAATCATTAACATGAAATATGTAACTATTTTACCATCTAGTACTATTTCATATAAAGGGAACACAAACATCAATGAGAATCAAGTGAAAAATAGTTCATTCCCTCTTAATCATTAGATTGCAGGGATAAAAAACCATATTCCCTTTTAGAAAATTATGATAAGTTTCTCCAAAGTTGTCTTTTAAAATGGGTTTATTAATTTTTATTTTAATCATAAATATTCTCTATGTTTTTTAATTTAATATGTGCAAGTGTACAATTAAACATATTTTCATATTCCTCTATAGTGATAAATAGATGTTTTTTCAATGTTATCCTCTTGATAAAGATTTAAATTAGTTATACAAATTTCAATTAAAACACATATATTCTTGATTTTGAATAAGAAGTTCTACTTTTTTAATTATACTTTATGATAGTAGTCATATAATTTCTCAAACTCAATATATTTTGAAAAAGTTTATCGATAAATAGAATATATATATACATCACCTCTTCTACAATTATCTTTATCTTATCACGAACTTTATTCCTTATGGACTTATAATTTCTAAAATTAATAATTCCATGCATATTATTATTTAATTTCTTCAACATGGACATATTTCCCATCACATGAGATGAATATCCACTATCAAGAATCCATATGTTTTTGTTATTACTAACCTTAAAGAAAATACAAAAAAAATTATTTTCTTACATCTTATTTTTCATCCATGAGATGCCTTTAAGATTCAATAGATTTTCAAGTATCTCTTTTTATTCAAATTATGTTTTTCAACATCTAATTATTCTTTAATAATATAGAATTTATTCTTTAATGAGATAACATTCATGGTATCTCTTTCAAATTTTTTCATAGGTGGTTCATGATCATTATCAAATAACTACATAATTAAGTTCATAACTTCAATTCCTAATACTATGAATTATAGTGATGAAGGGTAAATCTATATAAAAAGAGTATATATTAAATTTATTGAAAAAATAAATTTAATTAAGATAAGTGAATTTAAAGAAGTGTAAATTTAGTTAGTTTCTTAATGTGTTAGAGTGGATTGATTATTACAATGAAAATTTGTGGTATTTATTTAAAGGAGAATGATATCTAGATGAATTAAACCCATTTTGCAACACAAATGGAAAGATGAGTGGAATGAGATCAATTATAATTAATATTAAATATTCTAATTATTTTTTTTAAATAATTCTTCATGAATGCTGCAATAATTACAATATAATTCCAATATCTTCATTGACCTTATAAACCACTCATTAAATAAATCAACCTTCCGAGGGAGGATTGTGAATCAGATATGTAAAGATAATTAATGTATTATTTGGGTTGGTGAATTTCAATTTCAATCATCACTAAGTATAACGACACTATTCTAATATTTATCATTGAAATTCATCTATCATTTAATTATTTTTTATTTAAAATGATATTTTATCATGGGAAATGAAGTGTTTTTTCATAACCTTTTGGTTCTTCCACCCAACCCAAATAAAGTTTTGATAGTGAAAACACATTGAAGGTTAAATGCCAAACAAAATAGAGAAGTAATCATAATGTAAAATAATAGAATGGTAATGGTGTTTTCAGAAAACATTGATTCTCATCCCCTCACTAATAATAATGTAAGGAAATGAACCCCATCTCATTTATTCTATTTAGGGACTAAAAATTAATAGAAATAAAATTAAAAAATGAAATAAATTCTCTCTTATGATCCAATAATATTTCATTGAAATATTTGTGATAGCTCATTGATCCCCTCTGATGTATCATAGGGTTCCTCCTTATATAACTTGAATTATATACAAGAAATTATAGGATGTAAACTAAAATTATTTTTATATGATTCATATCAAACTTAAGGATACATTTTTTATGAGGTGTCCTCAATAAGAAGTCAGAGCATATGTTGATGTCAATATAGTCTCGTGTGCATGTGATGAAAACTAAGACTGTTTTGCACCTAACATTATATTTATTTATGGATGGAACTACCACTATACCCTTTCATGGTTTAAATGGTTATTAATCAAAGGTTTAATTCATTTATGGATTATTGATCTGTTTGAATTTTTCAACTGGTAAGATTATCCAAAAGGAAGTGATGTATGCTAATATGGTTGACTCTCATTATTTCAAGAAAAGCATCAGGGATAGCCTATATAAAGGGACGTAATTCCCCTTGTTGGTGAAAACTATATTCATTCACACCTTCCCAAGAACTATTCACCCATAGAATCATTCATCACAAATTGAAGGAATTAGCACCCCTTAGGTGTAAGGAAATCCTTACATTATGAATGTGAATCCACTAGATAGTGTATTCCTTTAGAGAAAGGATGCATTTTTTGCTGCTTCAGTGATCTCGTTTATGTATAATTCGAAGAGTAAAATATGGTTTATTTTTCTACATTGGTATGATTTTAATGTTATTAATTTCATTACATATAAATATTATCAAAGATCTATTGTTCATATATGGTTTTTCTTCAACTTCTATAGTTAGTAATCTTAACATCCAAAACCCCTTAGTGGTATTAGAGCATTCTTATTTGACATATTAACATGTCTCTTTTACTATTTTAAGAAGAACATGTTGAATGTATAGAACAACTCTATCAGTCCCACTTGACATTATGTTATATGATAACTTAATATCATGTTCTCTACCTTGGAATTATATTAAGCATTAACATAATCTCAAGAGATTCCCTAATGATATGTTTATGTCATAACATATCTTTCACTATCTCCTTGAAATTATTTTATTAAGATAATTTAATATGTACTGGGACTCAGAAATACATTGATAAGTTAATGTAATTTGGAATGTAAGGTAAAATATATGTTATAGAATAACATATCCTACATTGAATGTTGAAAAATAGATTATTATTTTTGGGTTACATTAAATTATGTTTATATTTAATGTAATGTGTCATACTTACTTAACATTATTTTTTGTTTCATCATAATATGAGATATTTTACTAACATTATATTATAATATAGAATATTTTAGAGTATGATAGGTACCTTGACACTATATTGTGAAACAACATAGAATGGGGAACCACCTTAACAGTACGTTAAATGTTAATTTATTTTCATGTGGTAGTATAAAACAAAATTAATTTTGTTCAATATTTTTTTAATTATTCTTATTGTTTAAAATTTTTTAAAAAATGGTAAGTGTTATAATTTCTAAAATGGTATTTTCGACGACTAAATTAAATATGAAAATTTCATATTTGTATCTCAGGTTTTTTAAAATAAATAAAAGGTTTTTTTATTTTTAGTTTCTTTAATATTCATGGTTAGTAAATTTTTTATAAAATGTGAATATATTGTTTTCAATATATATGTGATGAATTTTTTCAAGGAGATTGATCTATGCATTACATTATTGGTGTGAATCTATAAGATTTAGTTTTTATCTACCTTGGCCACATTTAGTAATTGGAGTTATTAGCTTGAATTTAGTATTTATGAATATTTTTTTCAAATTATTTTTTATAATAATTAAATATTGGATCATCCCCTGAGTAAACTATCCCTGAATAGAGGGACCCTAGTTCAGACTTTCCACCATATTGGATGCTTATTCATTATTATAGACATGTTTATATTGTCAATCTATGGCTCTGGGCTTACCCCTTTGGATTATGTCCATCCCATTTAGTTCAAAACCTTTACATGGAGAGTTCAAATACCTTATTCATAGGATTAATTTAGATATGTATGATTATGTTTAGCTTAAAAATTTGGGTGAGTATCACAAATGGTAGGTTGTGTAAAGAGTTACACAATAATGTGGTGTGAACACATTAATTAGGCATATTGGGTAGGTATTCTAAAACTAAATCATTAAAAGGATTGATAAAAAATGGAATAGAACTTGAGAAGATAAAAAATGAATGTGATAAAATAGTTATAAGTTTAATATGAATATAATGTATATTAACTTGGTGAGACATTAAAAGGAAAACCCCTTAAACACTAAGTGTAGAATTCCTTTCAAAGACACTCATATAGAGGCATCAATCATTGAACTAGATAGTTTCATGAAAAATCGGGGTTCCCATGGATTATATCAAGTAATGCATGGTTGTTTTGGATAATCCTAAAGGTTAAGTAACCATATTCTATAGTGTTCTTTGGGAGTCACTTAGCTAGGAAACCCCAAGGGTTAGGACACCAGAGGAATATATTTAAGTATTATCTATATGATGTGTATGGATAAAGAGTCATCCACTAAACTATCCAAAAACCAAAACTATTGTGATTGAATGGATTTCCAACCTAAATGAATAAAATGATTAGTTTCACTCCAAAATGAGTTTATTTCATGGTTAAATATGGATCATGGATTTCTAAATGGACATGATGTATAGGATCGTCATTTTTAGTGATAGTAAATTCATTAAATGTCCTTGATAAAAAGATATAAAACATGATACTCACCTAAATATGTCTCTTTTTTAATTATTTTGGAATACTAATTGATAATCATTTTGAAATTACTTATATTTATGATTTATAAGATGATTATTTATTGGTATTTAGGATTGTGAATTGTAATCAAGGAGAATCATTCTGATCATATAAATGTAAATATTATAGAAATCAATTGCACTAAATCAAACTCACGGGTATTGAACACTGAGTGTGCATAACACATTTATATTGTTAAAAAATACTCAGAAAAAATAGTGAATTGATGGGGGGATATGTATATCTCCATGTCAGTAGTATATCATAGTCTTTTGTATTATAGGTGAAAACTTATGATCTAAGTTTGCCTAGTGAATTAGTTATATAGTTAGAGAACTATTATTATTCTCCTACCATAAACATTAATTTTATTTATATATCTTGTTTGTAAAAGATATTATTTTCATTAAATATTAAGAACAAGAGGTGTTATATATATATATATATGAACAATTTTATGGCATTAGGAATAAGGTAAACACTTTATATATTATAGATATAGTTAATCATGCATTTAATGTTCATAATAATAAGTTCATTATTTATTTTAATCCATCCTACTTTTAGTAATTTTACCTTTGACATATAAATGATAAACACATTAAAAGAGTATCTAGAGATAGATTACTGGAACCAATCAATTTTGAATCATTTGACCTATGTGAATATTATTTATTAGAAAACATAACCAAGGAACATTTTAATAGAAAAATGTGAAAGGGATAGTATTTTTTAGATATTAAACATTGTGATGTATATGGACTAATGAGAACACAAGGAGGAGGAGGTTTTTGGTACTTTGTTTCGTTCACCAAAGACTAGTTAGTATGGACATGTTTCTGATGGGAATTAAGTATGAAACCTTTAAAAATTTCAATGTATTTTAAAAAGTATATAATCGTTTATACAAGAGTAATAAGTTAGTTTTATTATATCATAGTGGTGAATACTTAAGGACAGAATTAATTGATCAATGATATATTGTTGAATTGTTCCAAAACTCACTCCTCCTAGAACACCATAGTGTAATAGTATGTATGAGGGGAGGAATCATACTCTTTCTTACATTGTTCGATCGATTTTGAGTCTGCGTGACCTTTATATTAACTTTTGGTGTTATGTTCTATAATCTAATTTAATATTACTAAATCTTATTATATATCAAGTAATCATAAGGACAACATATTATTTATAGACTATGAAATGTCTCATTGTGTATTTTATGAGGATTCGAGGCTATGAAATAATCATATGATGATTAGATACTGATAATATTTTTCCCAAGTCAAATAAATTCTTATTTTTTAGTTATCCCAAGGAAACAAAGGGATATTATTTCTATAAACCTACTAAAAACAAAGTGTTTTTTTGATTGAGATGGATTTTTCCTTGATAGAAAATGCGCAAATAAAGTGGAAAGTTAAAGAAAATTATAAAATATAAAAGTTCAGGACCAAAAAATAAGAATTTTTCCTAAGATGTAATTTGTGATGGTTACATAATGAGATATGGAAGAAGAATCGACTAATGTTACACAATAAAATTAAAGGTATAATAGGCTTCATTAAGAACATGAGAGATATGGATTTCTATTATAAAATGATGATGAATTAATGTTCATAGGATATAAACTTACTATGTATCATGAATCCATTGGGAGTTTAGATTCTGATAAATAGTTTAAATCCATGGAATCTAAAATGGACTCCAAGTACACTAACCAATATTGGAACTGATTATATGCTCCTGAAGGGGTAAGACCCATAAGAAAGTGGTTTTTTAAAAGAAAACTGGTATTGATGGTAGAGTTTTTAACTATAATGAATTCATGGCAGTAAAGTGTTATAGGAAAATTCAAGGTGTTGACTCTAAGGAATCATTTTCAATTATAGTGATGATAAAGTCTATTCAAGTTATTCTAGTTATAGTAACTCATTTTTATTATGATATAAATCATATGGATGTTAGAACTTATTTTACTAGTGTAAATTTAGTCAAAGACATGTACCTAAATGTTTTCAAGTATCAAATGAGACTTATAACATATATAAGTTGTAAAGGTCCATTTATCGACTAAATCAATATTCTTAGTGTTAGAGTATCCACTTTTATAATGAGATCAAAAAATATGAAAGAGACTAGATAATTATTATGTATATTAGTATATTAGTGGTATTATTTTTGTGTTTCAAATATTTTATAAAAATAAAATTCTTCTTATAAAAATGATATCCTTACATTACATTCTATGAATATATAGTAGGGTAAATTATTCTTAATGAAAGACATGGGTAAATCATCCTACATACTGAGTATGGTGATCTGTAGAGATAAATCTAAAAAACTACTTATTCTTAGTCAAGACACATGTGATGGTAAAGTTATAATATCATTTAGAATTGAGAACTCTAATAATGGGTCTTTACCTATGTTATTTGTCAAAAATATAAGGAGGATTTAGGATCATTTTAAGGATTTAGAAAGAATGAATGAAATTTCCTAAGCATCCACCATAGTTTCTATCTTGTATGACATATCATGTACTCAACATTATGTCACCTATACACTAAGTATAAAAAATAGGTACCAATCCAATCATAATTAAATTCATAATATTTCTATAAATAGAATCCTTAAGTACGTAAGAATGGCCTAGGATGTGTTATTGGTATTTAGAGAAGAAATTATACTCTTTGTCAAGGGTTGCATATATGCTAGAATTCAATATGAAAAAGATTACATATGATCTTTATATAGTATCATGTTTTTCTTAAATGGTGGTGTTGTCTCTTGGAATAATTCCAAATAAGACACCATAGTAAACTCAATAATTAAGGTGGAGAACATCACTACAACATGTTCTATAAAGGAAGTTGTCGGGATTAAGAGGTTCATTACTGAACTTGAGTTGGTTCCTAGAATCAAAGGAAAAAAATTGAGATTTACTATAACAAAAATGGATCTATAACTAAGGTTAATGAACCAAAATCTCACTAAATGACCAAACACACCATTTTCAAATACTATCTTGTATAGGAGATCATTGCAAGGGGTGATTTAATGATCTAATGAGTATATATAAAGAACAATGTAGTAGATCCATTGATGAATCCATTGCTGCACCAACAACATGAGGGTCATGTTAGATCTCTTGGTATAACATACGTAATAGATTTATGTAATGGTTGTAAATGTATTAGGGTTTATAATAAAGGTAATGTTTATTTATCATTTATTCATGTGTTCTATAATTTACATTACATAAATAGTAAAATTATTTTATCCCTTAAAAGTATAACTTTGAGAAATCTCTAATTATTTATCATCATGGAGTATTTTGGGTTGTAATGATATGTTATGGTTTGTATGAATAGATTATAATACTCATTACAACTTGTTTTATATGAGGTATAAATAATATATTCATGAGATAATAATTATGAACTTATTACTTCAGTTGATTAGCCAAATTATATCTCATGGAATATCATATAGTCTTCAATATACATAGAGTTATATGCATATTATTAACATATATCACCTAAGGTTTGTGAGATACCGAGAATGAGAACCTTCATACTTTTATACCATTAATTCTCAATACATGATCCTTAGATAATCATGATGTCGTTAGCCTTGTTACATATCATGTTGTTAATTGGATTACAACCAAGATGGGATCTGTTCACATGTATGATGAGTTAAGATATCTAGGACCTTCATTAAATTATACTAAGGTAATTCATGGCTGTTCGTATTTGAGTCATATATGATGTGTTCAACTACTAATATTAGGGACATTTTATGTACTCATCTATTAAATGAATGACATGTGATGTATTAACCAATTTAGTCAGTTAATTTAAGATCCAAAAATTATGAGATGGCCTATACTAGACAGGAATGTTCCATATCTAGTGGTCACTCAATGTAATGGAAAAAGGGAATATATAGGTATACATTAAATTTATATGATACATATTATGGTATATATATATATATATATATATATATGTTTGATCACGATGACACAAAACCCCTTAGTATCATGAGTAGCATCCATGCTTTGAAAGACGCCTCTGTTTGATTACATCTATGAAATATGTATTTCATATTTTTGTGTGATCACTACTGATACCCATGAGGTTACATAGTTAGGCCTCTAAATAAAAATTAATTTTAAAAAAATTCTATATAATAGAGATATTTTGATAAAATCATATCAAAAAGGATATTTAGATACATTTATAAATATTTGGGATTTTTTCATATGGTACTTATTGGATTTTAGTAAAATGGGGATATTTTTTGATGGTCAATAAAATAATATTAATATGATTCATATCAAACTTAATTATACATTACTAGAAATGTATCCTTGAGTAGTAGACTGAGTATATATTGAATTTAACATAGTCTGGTTTGTATAAGATATAACATAAGACTACATTTCACCCAATATAGTGTGTGTTGATGATTAGAAATACCACTACACTCTTGTATGGTTTCATCAGTCATGAATAAAAGAGTTTATTCATTTAATCCTTGTCGATTCATTTCAAAAATTAAAATGGTAAAATTATCCAATAGGAAGCAATATATACTTATACAACCAATGTTATTCATTTAATGAATACTGTCCAGGATGGAAAATATAAAGGGAAAGAGTCCCCTTCATTGGTGACCACTAGTTGTATACAATATTGTGAATCTCTCTTCCCCCATAACATCTTTCATCATATAGTGAAGGTGTTTCACCTTTAGTGTATAAGAATCATCATGCTACAAACTCAGATCTAATAGTCAATGTATTCCCTCAAAGTAAGAAAGAATTTTTTTATGCTTTAGTGATCTTTATCAAGTGTAAATCAAAGAGTGGAAGATGGAATATTCAAGTACAAATTTATTCTTGTAACTTTATTCATTTAATTTCATATTGATACTTTTGAATATAGATCGAGCATATATATGTTTTCTTCTACTACTATGGTCAATATGATAAAACCTTAAACCCATCAGACTCTCATTACCATTCTTATTTACTATGGTAGAAACTCCTTGTATACTCTAGATACTTTAAGAATCATTTTAATAGACTAAGAATATTCTACATGGAAATAAAGATTATTCATTGATTATAGCTACTGATATAATGGTATATTCTTCACCATCATCTATTTTTCTTGTAAATTCCTAGAATGGAATGGGTTATTTCCATGTATCCCATGTTCTAAATATTTAAAATTAATTTCCATAAATGGTTAACTTGAAACCACCTCATGGTCTGATTACATTAATTTTTTTAGTGTATAGGAGTTGTTATAGAAGTGTTATTTTAAATGAATATTTATATTGGAGTTACTATAGAAGTGTTTTTGTATATGAATTTCTTTATTTATAGCTTAACTGGATATTTACTTAAAAATTTATTTTATAATAAAATTAAAGACAATCAAAATTATTTTCTTTCTTCTTCAAGGTCACCTGTGTCTTGATATTTTTTTCTGTATGATTGACACAAATATTTTTCTTTGTTGACTACTCTGTTTCTCAGTAAGTTCTATTCTTCTACATGTCTGATGTGAGTTAATAAATTAAACTACATTATTATATCAATAGAATTATGTGATCATAACACCCTTATGAATCACCAGATAAACCCTTGCAAAACACCAAAAAACTCATATAAAGATTTTTATTTCCAACTTTAACTCTTAATAAACATTAATATATAGAAATAAATATTATTTATATTTAATAAATTATAAATATATATTTCATATTTCCAAACACATGTATTTAAATCTTTTATATATTTCATAAAACATAAATCAATGTTACCCCACCACAACTACATCAGTACCTAAGTGGTACTTAGTTCCACCTTAGAGATTCATTGGTACTGGGGGATCAAATATCACCACCACAAATTTACACCTTCATTTGGAGGGGGAATATTTTCATTATGTCTCATGAAAAACGTGGTACAATCACTGTTGTGAGCTTGACACACTCCTTATACCAGCCTCAGTACCTATTCTCAACTTGATCCTTCACCAATTGTACAACCATCATTCCATTATTCCCAGTTATAATGGGAATATATAACTCAAAATATATTCACTAAAATCTAACTCATTCTACACCAATTTTAAACAAATTTAAACACCCTCAGTTTTGATTGATCACATCACCTTCACTTGGACCAACTCCCTGTCACCCTTTCTATGAACAGATATTTTTGGGCTCACAACTATTGTTTAATTCAACCACTAGATAAAATTCATTGGATCTATTGAAAGAAGATAATAAATCTATAATAAACCCATGTTTTGGTTACCAAAACATTAAATAAAAGATACATCCAAATCACATCAACATAGTTCCAAACATTTATACATGCCTAGAAAATAACAATCAAAATAAACAATAGAAAGAAAAAAAATAAGTCATAAGAACAACCATAACATGATTCAAACACGGAATAAATTCCACATTGAAAAGATTGGTTCACCATTTTTATGGAAAATTTAAGATTTATTAAAATTATCTTGGATTATCCAAAATAATTTATCATTCCTCCATTAAATAGAATAACCCATCCAATTCATTATATATTTTATTCCCTCTAAACTTAATTGAAAGTGAGCCACTATGATTTTATCATCATGGAATTCCTTTCATTTAGACAGCTAAATCATCCACCTCAACCTCTCCAACTGATCTATTATGCATCCTTAATAATTAACATAAATATATTACTTGTTTGAATCCCTTCTATGACTCATTAACTATCCATATTTGGTTGAGTTAGTCTAATTAGGTGACCTCCAGTCCACACAGTCTAGTTGATTGTGTCTATCTGCATAGCATCTATTTGTCTGAACCTATTTTTGTATATAAAAAATTTTAATCCAGTGATCGTTCATTAGTCCATTTGGAGTTTTTACATCATTTGGTCACAATATATTTCCCTAAAAATGGATTCCACACTTTGTTTAAAACTCTAAAATATCCCACTTGAAAATCATTTTTTGGGTTTCTCATAAAAATCCACCATCAACTCTCATAGACTTCCATTTGTCCTTAAATATATGTTAAAAGTAGTTTGTTTTCCCATGAACACTTCTAGTTATCCCATTCTAGATGAGGTTCAACATTTCATCATTACATATTTTAAGACCACTGCTTTTATCATGTTCACTATACTTTGAGCTACTTCAATATTTCATAGTTCATGTACACTTTACTCTATCAAATTCTAGATGAAGTGGTACTTCTACTGAATATTCTTCATCAATGAATAAAACATTATGTTTCTGGATAAGTGGATTTCACTCTATGATTCATAGAATAAAATTCCATATTCATTCCCCATTATAAGATCCACCAAAAACCCTTTCAACCAAACCAACTCCATCCCTACTTATATCAAAGAAATGAACTCATATTCTATTGTTGAGAGTACCACTATCAATAAAATATTTTAAATCAAACCCAATATCATTCCACAAAAATTGAACACATGTCTACATTTTTTCTTTTATCTGATTGAGTATCCCTCAATGTAAAATTCCAAAAACCCTTGAATCGGTTAATTTTTTTTGAAGTAAAGTTCCATACTTCTGGTACCCTTCAAGTTCCATAAAATTAACTCGAGGTTCTCACAATATTCCATTATATGAATTGACAAGAAAATTATGTAAAATCCCCCTACTTAAAATTTTTTTGGAAGAGTATGCACCATGGAATATATCAATCTTATGGTAGATTATGCATATAGAACCCTCACCATATACTCAACCAAAACATTCAATAATAGTTCCTTTTCTTTATTTTTCTAAAATTTCCATCCAATGGTGTGGTTAGCAGTTTCACTTTTCTCATAATAAAACACTCCACAACCTTTTAGATGAATCCAAAATGATTCATGTAAATTTTATCGCAACAAAATTATATTATTATCCACATCCCCAAAATCCATTTTTCTAGATTAATATCCTTATTCTCAAAACTCTTGTATAGTTCAGTTTCAACTTGCTAACTATTCCATTTACTAGACTGGTAATCAATATGTCATCAATATAAAAAATAAGGATGATAAAACTCCCTTCATTGAACACCTTCTGGTTACCAAAATGATAAATATTTCCTCATATTAACTTCTATACCTTAATGAAATCATTGAACTCCTAATTTCTCTGTTTTAATGATTCTGTAAAATTGTAAAGACTATGTTTGAGTTTGTAAAAAAATTCCTTATTTGAGTAATCCTAAAAAATATTTGGTAATTACATGTAAATTTATTTGTCTAATTCCCCATGAAGTTATGATGACTTCACATCAAACTATTCAAGATGGATTCCTTCTCATGAAACCATACTAAAGACATCTCGAATAGTTATATGATTTATTACTGGAGAAAAGATTTCTGAGAAATAAACTCCTTCCATTTTTTGAAAACCTTTAAAAAATAATTATTCTATCTATATTTATCTAACATTCGCTTATTCCTTAATCTGAAAACCCCTATTTTTGTTTTATTAAGGCTTTCTTGCTAGAAATTCTCTCTATCCACTCCCATGTTCTGGGAACATAGATGGGGTCAATTTATTCCATTATGTTCAAATCACACAATCCATAATATTTTAAATTACTCAACTACACTAGGATTTTTTGTCTCTATATAATTCATAATAAGAAATTAGTGAGATATATTTTCAGACCTTTACACTTGTTTCATCACTCTTATATACCACTACAATTTTCTTTTTGGATCAAATCCTTTTTTTACTAATGGTTATAGAGATATATCCTCTGAAACATTTACTTGATATTTCATCATCATTGAGTTCTATATTAAATCATGTAGAAGCCACACCATCAGAACTTTATTCCCTATAATTAAATCCAATATGGTGTCCGGTGACTCTAGTAATGATGTGTTGTCAAGATTTTTTGGAACATCCACTACATCTAGACACCCATCTAGTTAATCCTTAACTTATGATGATATCTTTCTATCATTGGAATTATTATATTATTTTTTATCCTTTTATAGGATTTATTCATTGAAAATATCATTTCAACTTCTATATAACTTCTGATAGTCATTTTTTAAGAGATAAAATCCAAATTCTTCATCTACATAACCAACAAAGTAATAAGCTCAATACATAGCCTCCAAACTTTCTCACTCCTTAACATCAACATGTACATAGGTTTGTGTACTAAATACTTTTATGTTGTTGAATTTAATATTATTTCCATACCAATAGATCTTTATAATTTTTCCTCTTATTAGAGATGATAGAATCTGATTAACTATGTAAGATGAACCGTTCATAGCCTCTGCCCAAAACACCTTAGAGAAACCTGTGTGAATCCTCATGATAATTAATATTTCCACCAGTGTTTGGTTTATACTCTCTGAATATTTTTTTAGATTCCTATGAAAATTATTATAAAATGGAATCCCATTCTATCGAAATATCCTTTAGAACTCCTTACTTTTGTACTCATCACTATTGTCAGACCGTAATCACTTCAACTTGATTCCAACCTCTTTATACACCATGGCTATATATTAGATGAAATTCTAGAACACCTTGAACTTAGTATTGAACAATTACACCCAAACTTTCCAGGTTTAATCATTGATTAAGGTCATGTAGAAGTGTAAACCCCCATGGGATCATACTAGATTTTAACCCTAAATGTTCATGTGAACCATCTATAAATTCTAAGACATTGGTTCCTTACCCTTTATCTGGAAGTACACCTTCCACTACTTTCAAAATATACAATCATAAAATGTTCCATACTCCACTCTTCCAATGTTCAACATACCTTTTTCAATGAGTATTTTCAACCCTTTCACATTGAGATTACCCAGATGATCATGCCAAGGTTTATGAGAAGTTAACTCTTTGACATGTATTCCACATTCTAATACTCATGTGATATACCACTTCCCATCCTTCACTCATTTTGAAAATACCATGGAATTACATTGAATTTTCCCCACACTATCCACAAAAGTCATATAAAAACATATGTTATAGAGTTTTACAATTGATATTATGTTTTTCCTTGACCTTGGTATGTGTATCACTCAAGTAAACATCATCATGCATTCATTCCTAGTTCATATAGACACATCTCCCATGAAAACACTTTTTAGTGTTTTTTCATCCACTAGATGTACCCTGCCAAACCTTTTGGAAAGATAATTACCCATACTCCCACTCTTGGATGTTGAGTGAAATAAAGCTCTAGAGTTTAACACCTAGGACTCAATTGAGCTAGTGGTGATTAGAATAAAGACACTGATATCTTTTGACATAGGATTTTCATATAAAATTCTTGAAGAATATTTTCATATATTTGAATCTTTTATCATTTTAATCATTATTAAGGTGTCATTTCCTCCTATAATTTCAGTAAAGATACTCTTTCTTCAACTCCTCCTACCTTTTCCATTATGGTGACTTTTTTAAGTTGTTGGATTCCTCATTCCTTCAAAAATATAAGAGTTTATAAAATATTATTGAATCTATTTTTCATTAATTTCTTTATTTAATCTCATTTCTATGATATTTATAAAATAAAATTCAAATTTTCCATTGGAATTACTCACAGTCGTCACTATTGCATCCCATGATTCTAGGAGTGAGAATAGTAATAACAAAACTAATTCTAGGTCTCTGAAGTTTTGATTTACTAACTCTAAATAGATCTCAATCACATTGTATTTGTTGATATTATTATTAGAATACTTTCCCACCGACATGATCATGTTTAATATCCCCTTAACAAGAATACTATATTCATCATTATTGTCTTATCATACATATTAGCAAGGGTGTCCATAAGTTCTAATATGGTCTTTAATTCATAGATATTATATTCTATATTGTTGGATAATGTAATTCATATTAAATCCCCTAATTTCTTGTCCAAAATCTACCATTATTTCCTTGTCATTGAATCAATCTTGGTTCCAATCTATAGAAGATTCAAGTCCTTTTATTGGATACAATCTTCCATCTGCATCTTCTTAGACTCAATGTCTAATTATTTGAACCTCTCCACCAAGACCGTACCCTCATCCAATACCATAACCCTATAAATATGAACTTCCAATAACTTCTATACAACATAAATAAGGGATCATGAATTTTCTTTCCAACATTATCCTATAAGATTGATGACAGAATATTGCTACTAGACTTAGCTCTAAAATACATTCAATGGGTCCTGAATTTCTAAAAATCTAAATGATTCTCTAATAAAAAATTTTGGGCTCACAAATACCATAAAATTCAATGACTATATGATATCTACTATAGCTTATGAAAGAAGAAACAAAATTCCTAAACAATTTTATACTACGATGACCAGAACTTTGAAGATAGAAAACACCAAAATAACCTCACTAAAATTAACTACTTCCTAACATAATGAATCAAGAATTATCAAAAGAAACAATAAAAAGAAAACAATAATTCCCAAGGATAATAATTACGTTGTTAAAACTTAAATCATAATCCAAGTGGAAAAAACAACTTCACTTTTATTTAGGAAAATGGGAGAGTGATTAGAATTCACATAGATTATACAAAACAATAGATCATTCCTCCTTTAAATAAAATAACCTAGATTGGGATTATAAGAATCATCACCCTCTAAACTTCAAAGATACTTTTCCACCAATATCAAATCTTTGCGGTCAATATTCAATTAAGTAAGCAAGATCCACCACCTCAACCTCCCCAGCTGGTCTACTATGCACCCATTAAAATTCATGAAAATATATTAATTCTATGAATACCCTATATGATTCATACACAACTCCTATAAAAATGAGTTTAATTAATGAGGGGACTTTCATTCCACATCGTCATTCTACCTATGTCTGTTTATATAGTGTCTGGTTTTTTAGATCATTTATTGATTTGCTGCCATTTACATCCAGTTATTGAACATTATGCCATCCAGATTTTCTCCATCCATTGGTTATA
Organism: Viscum album; assembly: GCA_963277665.1. NCBI lineage: Eukaryota > Viridiplantae > Streptophyta > Magnoliopsida > Santalales > Viscaceae > Viscum > Viscum album. The sequence continues at coordinate 911,969,504 of OY728143.1, read as the reverse complement.
ATTTCTTAGAATAAAAATGGTTCTCACACTTTGGATAAAACAAAATAGATTCATGATTCCCATGAACACACATGGAACCCATTTCCTATGAACACCCTCAGTACCCATTACCTGTGAACACCCTCAATGCATATCCTCTTAATTATTACCTTGGTGTCAGACACCCATGTACTATATTATGGTCAATGACCCCTATTGTATTATTTAATGATAAATAATGATATACCTATATTCCCATTTCAAGAAAAATTATCTCACCTGAACTTTTATGAATTCAATTCTACACATTCTATGTTTTTCTGATTTCAATACTACTTAGATTTCAGAAAAATATAAATCATCATTACATAAGTTGGATACCATGTGATTCATTATTATTTATGATTAAATTGATGTTTTATATAATATCAAAATTAAAATTAGAATCTTAATAAATATTATAAAATTATTATAATTTAATAAATGTAAAAAATCACATGAATTTATATATAAAATGAAAAGTAAATTTATATTATAAGATTACCCCATACTTAATTATTTACTTTTCCTCATGTAAATTCTCCAAAAATATTAAAAAAAATTATTAGTTTTAGGAATAATTTAATTAATTTCAAAATATTTCAAGTTTTAAAATTATCCAGTTGACATGATTCACATCTTATCAAATTCATATTCCTTAAATTACTAATCAATTCAAAAGATTAAATTTATAAATTACACACCTATATAAATTTCATTATATTATAATTTCTTTGAACATTATTTGTAAAATTTGTTCCCTTTTCCTTAACCTTATCATGAAATTTGGCACATATAATCAATACTTATTTTATATTTTCATTTTTTAATTCATGTGTTTTATTTATATATGTGTGTGTGTAAATTTATGTTTGTCTGTGTGTTAATGTGTGTATCAAAGTAAACCCTATCACAACCCTTGTTCCCACCATCAACTACCCCTAAGAATATTTTTTTACTCAAGATATAAAGGGGATGGGTATAATAACCTTGTTCATTGTATGCATGTGAGTCTAATTCAATGGAACTACATAATTCAATAGTGAGAATTACCTGAGACTAATTTTGATACAAAATTCATGAATGTTAAATGAATTGATAGATGATAATAAATTTATGACATTACTTATTCCTCTTTTTATATACACACACATGTTTAAAAATTGAAATGAATTCTTTAAAATTGTGTTTTACTATGTTCACACTACTCCAAACATAGTTTTCATATCAAGTTATCTTTTAATAGTGGAAATAAAAAAACATTATAGGAATGTTAGTTAACTATTTTTATATTTTTTATCAATAAATTCATACCGACATATTTGTTGGACTCACCTATTTTGATAGTCTCAATTATGTTTAGATATACTTTGATAATCCCAGATAATGTATATCTATATATTAAGTATACTTTATAATTATGAATATCAAAATGATCATATCAAATCATTGTAATAGGATATTCAGTGTTTATTTATGATTATAAATGTTTAAAGATGATTAATCTTGATACTAACTCAATCTGGAAATGAAATGCATAGAACAGATACTTTATAAGCATTCGAGTTTTAAAGTCACTGATACAGACAGAGCTACCAATAAACAAAGTTCATTGATAGACTAAGTCTAATGATGGAAAAGGCCAATGATACAAGATACAAATGTTAATAGCTGCTAATAGTGAGGAAGAGCTACCGATAGAATTTAACAGTTATGAAGAGAAACCACTACACATGGAGCTACCGATACATGGAGCTACCACTACACATGGAGCTACTATTACACATGGAGCTACTGATACATAAAGCTACCATTACAGATAGTAACAGCTACCGATACAAGACCTATCGTTACAAGTCCACCGCTACAAGTTCACTGATACAAAGAGCTATCGATGGATGCCAGTCACTGTTTCTCTAAACTCTATCTCTCTGTTTATTTTTTAGAAACGATCATATTTTGTGCTTTTAATGCAACTGAAATTAATTAATGATGTCTGTTGGATATCTGGAATCCGTACCTTGTACCTGCAGAAGTAATCACACCTTATGTCTGAATTTAATTATTAATGTTTGTTGGGTGTCAGGAAACCGTACCTCATACCTGTAGAAGTAATCATAACTTATGTCGAACCACCACATGAGATATAAATTGAAGATCAAAGCTGCATATAAAACATGTGTTGATTCAAAAGTTCTCTTTTGACTTTTATATCTTGTTTTCGAAACCACAAATCGTACTGACCATGCTGATCGTACTGACCATGATGATCGTACTAACCATGCTGATCGTACTGACCATGCTGATCGTACTGACCATGTTGATCGTATTGACCATGCTGATCGTACTGACCATACTGATCGTACTGACCATGCTGATCATACTGACCATACTGATCGTACTGACCATGCTGATCGTACTGACCATGTAGATCGTACTGACAATAATTATCGTACTGACTCTGGAAATTGTATTGACTCTATTAATCGTACTATGTTTTATAAATCATACTCACTTGGTAATACATATAGTACTCATACTTTACTTTCATTACTTGCTTGTTTTGGTCCTTAGCCAAAAACACATGTTTCATATTAATCATACTCATGTCTATCATCTTCATATATTTGTTGTTTTAACCAAATCGATGTCGTGGAGTTAGTTATAAACTAATCAAAACGATGTCGTGTTTTCTGTTTCAATATGACCGTTATAATGCCAGGTGTCCATGTCCCTCCGATTTTTCTAGAGAAATATGACATTTGGAGGAAATATGACTATTGGAACCTGATGCCTATAAATAGGAGGTCATTTGAGGCCAAGAATATACGTGTGTGTGATACTTTGATTATATCAAGTTCTAGAGAGAGATAATGTGACTTCTCTCTTGATTCATGTGAAAGACTTGAGATTACAAAACGTGAATGGCTTGTTCTTAGATTTTGTATTTCTATAAGTGCTTTGTTTTGCTTTGTGCATCTGATCAGGTGATAATAATCGAGGGCTATCGGGGATAGGAAGACAGTGCAACCGATCATCGTATCGAGGGCTTTCAAGTGATTGAAAGACAGAGGTCCTGATTACCTACAAAATCGAGGGCTTGCGGGGATAGAAAGATAGATGTACTGATCATCGTATCGAGGGCTTACCATGGTGGTGGTAAGACAGACCTCTTATCCTAGGTGAAGGATAACCCTTCTCTTTGGGTCAAAAGAATTGTAATACTTTTACATTTCCGCTGTTGTTTGTTTTAAGAATGGGAATTGTATTGTCTTCCTTTCTTCATTTCATATTCACTTTTAATTGTTTCAATTACAATCATACTATTACAGATTGTATCGATTGATTCTATACGCTTTATGGTAGAATCCTTAACTATTGTATTATTCTGATTATTTTATTCATCTTGAATACAATTTCATTAATTATCTTATAGTATTACATCATATCATACCTTTATATTCAATACAATTGGGGTTGTTTGTTTTTGTTGTGAATTGTATTAGTTTAAGATCTTTTAAACTAATTCCTTGAGTGTTTAAACTCAAATTTTTTAAACCTATAATTCACCCCCCCTCTTGTATTGTTCCATCTAATATACATATACATCTACATATTCGATCCAACAATTGGTATCAAAGGAGGTTTCCACTAATTTGTATTACTTGCTCTATTTCTTTCAAATTTTCATTTCAACTATTTACTACACTTACGTGTGGAGTGGAAAAGATCTTGTTTTATTAGATGGTAGGAATAAATATTGGGTCAATTGACAATCTAAATCCTTCTAGACCACCTATATTTGATGGGAACGATTATGAGTACTGGAGTTATCGAATGAAGACATTCGTTATCAATACTGGTGTAGACAATTTTTTTATGCTTACTAGAGGATAAAAAATTCCTGACAAAAAAGTAAGTACTTTAACTAATCATGAGAAGAAAGAATATCAACTGAATTACAAGGTACACAATAATTTATTATGTTCTATGACCAGGAATATATACAGCCAGATATCTTCTTGTGAAACAGCCAACTTTATTTGGATGAAATAGGAAGTTACACATTTTGGTACATCCAAGGTTATAGAAACAAGAAGATAAATGCTTCAAGAAGAGTATCATGGATTTATTTTTCCTTATGGTGAGCCGATATGTAAATTTCAACAAAGATTTATGTCAACAGTTTACAATATATGGGAGAAAAAGTTCTTGATGATGAAGCTCTTGTTGATAAAATTATTGATATAATGTCAAATGAATGGGAGTCAAAAAGGACAGCTATTGATCAAAACTGAAATGTTTCCCAGATTACTCTTGATGAACTCTTTGGAACTCTTCTACAGGACAAGACAATAATGAAGAGAGATGCTGATTTCAATAAGAAGAAAAATGGAAATGGAAGTGTATCTTTTACTACCACATTTAAAGCTAACACACCTGAAAGGATAACAAGATCCAAAGCTAAGAAAGTTGTTATGTATGATTCCAGTTATTGTGATCTTTCAGATAATGAGTTAGCCAATCTTGGTCGAAGGATGAACATGATTGTGGGAAGGAAATACTTCCAATACAGATTCAAAAAGAAATATAGGAAGGACAAGAAAGATTCAGAGGTAACTTGTTATGAATGTAAGAAAGTAGGTCATATAAGACCCAATTGTCCTTTACTGAAGAGAAAAGATAGAAAGGATAAACATTTTGATAGAAATAAGAAAAAGTATTATAAGAAAAAGAAAAAGAAAATCTTGAAGGAAAATGATACTTAGAGTGCAGGTGGTAGTGATTCATTAGATAATTCTTCAGAGTATGAATCGTCAGGACAAAGGAATATTGGACTTATAGCCAGACTACCAATTGAAAATTATTGTCTTATGGCTAAGGTACACAATGATGAAGCTATTACAAATGTTTCTTTGAATTAAAATTATACTAATAATATGTATTATGAATCTTCAGATGAATATTCATCATCAGAAGATAATACATTACCTTCTTTTGAAGAAGTATCGAGGTTTGCTAAATTACTTGAGAATGAGAATTCTAAACTCATGAAAAATATTGATAAAGAAAATTCTAGAATTTCGATTTTAACTAAAGTATTAGATCTTTATAATAATCTTAATACGAAAACTTCTGATTTTGAAAGTGTTTTAAAAACCCTTGAGAAAGTCAACTCTGATAAGGATAAACATTCTAAGGATTTAGAAAATGAAATTTCTAAGAAAAATGTTTTTGAGCCTAACTTGAGTTCAAAATAAGATGTTTTGGAGGATAAAGACTTAGTTTTAAAACTAAAATCAGAAATTTTTTCCTTGAAAAAATGTTTGTCAAAATTTACTCATGGAAAGGAAAACTTTGACAAAATGTATTCTCAAATTCGACCTTTGAGGAATCATTCTGGTATTGGTTATACGCATTCTAAACTGGTGTTTAGTAATAACTATTTTGTTCCTCAAAATACCCCTTTCTGTACTAAGTGTCAATGTGGAGGACACTGGAAAAGAGATTGTTCTCTTAATATAACTCAGTCTTTAGGATTTCATAAAGATCATTTTGTAAAACAAATGTGGATTCCTAAAATTATTTTATCTAACCCTTCTGGATCCAAACAAGTTTGGATTCTGAAAAACTAATTGTTTCTTTTTCAAGAAAATAATAAGTGTGCTAACAAGAATATTTGGTACATGGATAGCAGTTGTTCTCGACACATGACCAGAAACAAATATTTCTTTGAAAAGATTATTAAAACAAAAGGTGGAAAGGTTACCTTTGGAGATAATGCTCAAGGAAAGATTGTTGGAATAGGTAATATTGTTTTTCTTGGAAAATTTCTTCTTTCAAATGTTTTGTTTGTTAAAGTTATTAAGCACAATCTCATCAGCATAAGCCAATTATGTGATGAACGTTACCTTGTGAATTTTAAAAATGATAAGTGTCTAGTACACAATTCCAAGGATGAGTTCATTCTATCTGACCATAGGCAAGAGAATGTATACACTATTAACTTAGAAGACCTTAGGAGCCAAAATTTACCCTGCTTAATCACAATAGAAGACCAATCATGGCTATGACATGGAATACTAGGACACTACAACTTGAGAAACCTTTGTAAACTTTCAAAGAAAAGTCTTGTAAAGGGACTACCAGATCTCAGATATGATTCTTCAAAAAAATTTGATCCTTGTCAATTTGGTAAGAAACATAAAACTAGCTTTAAATCAATTAATGAAGTCTCAACTTCTAATGCACTACATTTAGTGCATATGGATCTTTTTGGTCCTTCACAAATTGGAAGTATTGGAGGCAAATGCTATGTATTTGTTTTAGTTGATGACTTTACTAGATATACATGGGTCTATTTTCTATCGAGGAAATCTGAATCCTTTTCCTATTTCAAAATCTTTAGAGCCCAAGTTAAAAATGAGAAAAACCTACCATTGATAACTATTCATAGTGATCATGGTGGTCAATTTCAAAATTCATATTTTGAAACTTTTTTTAGTAAGAAAGGTATTACTCACAATTTCTCATCTCCAAGAACTCCTCAGCAAAATGGTGTTGTTGATAGAAGAAATCGTATTCTTCAGGAAATAACAAGAACCATGTTGAGTGAATACTCAATTACTAAGCACTTTTGGGATAAAGCTATGAGCACTACTTGTTATACTATAAAACGTGTTTTAACTAGACCCTTTCTTAATAAAACACCTTATGAATTATGGACTGGCCGAAAACCTAAAGTTTCATACTTCAATGTTTTTGGGTGTAACGTATTCATTCTAAATACTAAAGATAATATACACAAATTCGCACCAAAATCTAATGAAGAAATCTTTCTAGGATATTCTAGAACTTCTAAGTCATATAGAGTTTTCAATAAAAACAATTGTACTATTGAAGAAATAGTACATGTTAAATTTGATCAAACCAATCCTTTTGTTTTCAACCAAACCCAACCTAAATCGTCCGATTTGTTTTCTAAAAATTTTTATCAACCTCTATTAGAAGATCCTTCTGATAAGGAAAATGTTCAAGAAATTGTTCTTGCAAATTTTACCCCAGAATATTTTCTACCATATGTTTATGAACAAGTTTTACAAAACCCAAATCAATTGTTTCTTAGGAATCATCCCAATGATAATATCATTGGTGATGTAAATCAACATGTAAGGACTAGAAATTCCTTAAGAAATGAAATAGAACATCTTGATTTTATTTCCCAATTAGAACCTAAAATTCCACGTGAGGCCTTAGGTGAGATTGGATTAAAGCAATTCAAGATGAACTAAATGAATTTGATAGGAAAAAATTCTGGACTTTAGTTGAAAGACCTAAAGAAACAACTGCAATTGGTGTAAAATGGGTTTTCAGAAAAAAAAATGTGATGAAAAAGGAATCATTGTAAGAAATAAATCAAGACTTGTTGCTAAGGGCTATAATCCACAAGAGGGAATAGACTACGAAGTAACATATGATCTGGTATCTAAACATGAATCTATTCGTATTCTATTAGCCTTTGCAGCATACATTAATTTCAAACTATTTCAAATGGATGTTAAATGTGCTTTTCTAAATGGTTTTGTTCAAGAAGAAGTTTTTGTCGAACAACCTCCTGGTTTTATAGACCCAAAATATCCTAATCATGTTTTTAAACTTACGAAAGCCTTATATGGTCTTAAACAAGCCCCTAGAGCATGGTATGATAGAATTACAAGATTTCCTTAAAAAAAATTATGCAAAAGATACAGCAGATCCAACCCTTTTTATAAAAATAGAAAATAAAAATGTTTTGATCGTCCAAATTTATGTTGATGAAATCATATTTGGATCAACTCAGCAATCTCTAACTGATTATTTTGCAAACTTAATGAAATCTGAGTTTGAAATGAGTATGATGGGTGTGTTAACATTATTTTTACATTTTCAAATTTCACAAAAACTAGAGGGAACATATATATCTCAACATAAGTTTATAAAATATTTACTCAAAAAGTGTGTTTATGACAAAACTAAAAGTATTAGAACTCCAATTGGTACCTCAAATACACTTGATCTTGATGAAACTGGGAAACCAATAGATCAAAAAATGTTTAGAGGTATGATAAGAAGTTTGTTATACTTGACATCCAGTCGAACAGACTTAATGTTTTTCATATTCTTATGTGCAAGATACCAATCTAATCCAAAAGAGTCTCATTTAAAAGCCGTGAAAATAATTTTTTAGTATTTAAAAGGAACTCTGGATTTAGGACTGTTCTACTCTTCTGGAAATGATTTTGTTTTAAAAAAAAATTCAGATGCTGACTTTAGTGGTTGTAGAATGGATAGAAAGAGTACATCTGGAAAATTTCATTTCTTAGGAGATTCTCTGGTCTCTTGGTCCTACAAGAAACAACACTCAGTAGCACTTTCCACTACTTAAGCTGAATATGTAGCAACTGGAAGTTGTTGTGCTCAAGTGTTGTGGATGCAACACACACTCACTAACTATGGATTGAGTTTTTCTATAACTAAAATTCTATGTGATAATACTAGTGCCATATATCTTAGTAAAATCCCATAAAATCACTCTCATGAAAAACACATAGATATTAGGCATCACTTTCTTAGGGATCACACACAAAAAGGAGATATCATTCTTCAGTTTATCGGAATGCAAGATCAACTTGTTGACATTTTTACAAAACCATTACCACTTGATAGATATGGATTTATAAAATAGAAGCTATGAATGATTACATTAAAGTAATAATTCATGTCTACTTCATGTTTTCTACCTCTTCTTACATTAAAAACTCTTCTTAAAAAGGGGGAGAACATTTTTTTACTTGATATTATTTCTCTTTTTATTCTCCTGGTTTGTCTTTTTGTCTTTTTGTTTATCATATTGACTATTTACTTATCTTTATTTACCTTTCTTTTATCATATTAATTGGTTATTTATAGTTTATCTTCTGTTTTCGTTTTGAACGCCTGATTACCGTATCAAATTTGTTTTCCATCGGTGTGTCAGTTCATGGTAACAAGTTTATTTTCCATCGGCACGTCAGTTCATGGTAACAAGTTTGTTTTCCACCGGCACCTCATTTTATGGTAACATGTTTGTTTTCCATCGGCACGTCCATTCATGGTAATGATTTTTTTTTCCATCGGCACATCCATTCATATGAATTTGTTTTCCATCGGCACATCAGTTCATGGTAAGAAGTTTGTTTTCCATTGGCACGTCAGTTCATGGTAACAAGTTTGTTTTCCATCGGCATGTCAATTCATGGTAACAAGTTTGTTTTCCATTGGCACGTCAGTTCATGGTAACAAGTTTGTTTTCCATCGGCATGTCATTTCATGGTAAAATGTTTGTTTTCTATCGGCATGTCAGTCCATGATAACGACTTTGTTTTCCATCGATACGTCAGTTAATGGTAATGATTTTTTTTCCATTGGCATGACAATTGATCATATTCTTTCTCTTAATACGCATGTGTTTTCTTTCACTGTTAATACCATTTAAACCAATAATTAGCTTATGATCTTCGGCAGGTACATAATTTCCTATTTTTTTTTAAAAAAATCATGTTAATATTATCCATTGATTTATTTTCTTCTAATCTCAACCGTAGAAGACCAATGGTCATTATTTTGTTGCCTATAAATAGACCCCCCCCCCTCCCAAACCCACAACGGTTTTTTAGATTTTGTGGCAAAACTCGGCCTCCCTATTTTAAGACTTTGTACGATCTTCCATTGGCTTCACCTATATGTCTCAGTCCTCTTCCAATACTCCTGCTGAAATGTCTTCAAAGAATTTTTTAGAGAAATATTTTTTTAGAGAAAGGTTAGTATCTCGGGACTTTTTTTATTCGTACGATTCTACAATCAAGATAATCATTTTATTTCAAGGCTGGGATCATTTTTGTGTTGAAAAACCAGTATCTCAAGATCCGGTTCTTATTGATGAAGTCAATTAGTTCTACAAAACTGTGAATTTCGACAAAAACTTGACTATCAACTTTGCTGTGTATGATAGAAATATTTCTATGTCTGTGAAACAAGCATCCCATTTTCTGAATGATCCTACAGAAGGTTATTCTTATTGTCCATCTCATAAACTACCAAAGGATGTTGGTATGTTTAACAAAGAAAGTGATGAAAAGTCTTTGTTTCTTATAAATGAAGAAATGAGGAAAGTGTCTCATCTTTCTTCAGATCATAGATTTGTGGCTCTTTAGATGCATGGTTTTATTATCCCAAGGAAATGGGATAGAGAAACTCTGAAAGTTTCTGATATCTTCATGCTTGACTATCTTGTCAACATGAGAAAAGTAACTCTCATGGGATACATTTTTTAAACAATCAAGAATGTTAATTCAGGAGTGATTAAGTCCCATTTGATCATGTATCCATCTATTCTTACAAAGTTCATTCTTAAGAGCATGAAGTTCTGTAATATTCCATTGAAAGGAAAATTGAAAGAGCTGAAGCCTTCCTGGATAAGTAAGAGTACATTGAAGAAGTTGAATGTGTGTTTTGATCAAAATTCAAAGCTCTTTGTTAAGGATTTAGAAGCCGAATCGCCATAGAATCAATCGGAACCTATCCCAGTCAAAGACAATCCATCTGTTGGTGCTCCTCAAAAGTCAGATCCACAAACCAGTTCAAATCCAAAAAAAAACCGAAGTACAGTAAGGAGGTCGTGCCGAGGTGGAGAAAAGAAAGGGAACAGAGAAAGGAAGGTGATCCGAAGTTTTGTCATGACCCAGCTGAAGCCTTTGCTGAAAGGATAATGGTTGAGGATACCCTTCAGGATAAAAAGAAAAAAAGAAGACTCTTTTAAAAAGAAATGATCAAGACTTTGATATTTCTAAAGTCTTGAAAGTGGTTGAGAATGCTAGTGCTTAACTAACTGAAGAAGTATATCAAGAACCCATCATACAGAGTCTTCCAAAGAAAGATAAAGGGAAAGAAATTCTGGATGAAATTCAAGAATTTGAAGAAGATGAAGGATATTTCATTTTGGAATTCCTTCAGAGCTCAAAGAAGCGTAGAGAAGAATCATTCCTAAGACAAAGTGAAGGGATTAAACAAGCTCCTCATGCCGATCAAACACCGGCTGAATCTTTTGAAACTCCAGAAATAATTATTTCACAAGGGAATCAACATCCTTAATCTTCTTATACAGAAAAAACAATCATTATCAGTGATAATGTGGAAGAATAAATAAAGGGGATTAAAAAAGAAAAAGGAAAACAACCAGTTGTAGACTCAATCCGATCAAATGAACTGGTTTCGTACGATGAGGATACCGATTCAAAACAGAAAACTTCTCTTAAGAAAAGTGATTACATTGTTCTTGTTTTAAGGAGAATTGATAATACCATTCTTTACTTTCCCAGGCTTGAGGGAAAGATTGATTTCATTACTGAAAATCAAAAAAAGAAGTTTGGTTCTATAAGAGAATTGAGAAAGAGAGTTTTATCAGTTGAAGCCGATTTGAAAGTTCTATCTGAATGTTCGTCTGCTCATAAGAAGGATTGCAACAAAATGACAAAGTGGTCATAAAAAACAGAGAGCTCATTCAATGATCATGAAGTTTCAATTAAAGACTTAAGGAGGATTTCTAATGATCTCACAATTTCTTTCAATAAGCTTGACAAAGAAACTATTGAAAGACTGAATCAATTGTCAAATACCCATGGAGCCGATATTCCTTCAGTGAAAGAGTTTCAAGACAGAATGAATGCTTTTCAGTCTGTGTTTTCGAAGGTTTCATCTTTCAAAGATGAATTAGTCTTGTTGAAGAAACAGAATTCTGAGTTATCCAAAGATAACAAGAATTTACAAAACAGAATTGATACCCTTGAAGAAGTAATCAGAGTCCCGGAGGAGACCATCAAGAATTAGGATCATATTTTTGCCGACCAACAAGAGATTCTCAGATCTCAAGGTGATTCTATATCTGAAGTCAAGAAGGAAATCAAAAAGATGAAATCCACTCTTCATGAGTCGATAAAGAAAGAAAAGTAAAGAGAAAACAAATGACTGTTGTTTTTGTTTTCTTTTCATGAACTCTATAATATTTTGTTATCGTAATGAGATTTATGTTATCCTTTCCTTTTTCCTGCTTTTCTTTTCTCTAACTCTTTCAGGAAACTAAAGATTACCCCATTCTTTTTGTAAATCATAAAGGGGGATAATGTTTTTTCAAAGGTGGAGAATGCTTTAAAAGTAAACACTTCTAAATCAAGGAAAATCTACGAATACAATCTTTAGGAAAATACATACCTAAGGGGGAGTTAGTTGTATTCAATTCCATATTAAGAAGAGTTTCCAATAACTCAGGGGGAGATAAGTATTTATTTATGTTTTTACTTTGTGTTTTGTGCTTTCCAAAAAGGGGGAGATCGTTGAGTTAAAAGTTCTATTTTGACTTTTATATCTTGTTTTGGAAACCACAAATCATACTGACCATACTGATCGTACTGACCATGTTGATCGTACTGACCATGTTGATCGTACTGACCATGCTGATCATACTGACCATGCTAATCGTACTGACCATGCTGATTGTACTGACAATGCTGATCGTACTGACTATAATTATCGTACTGACTCTGGAAATTATATTGACTCTATTAATCGTACTATGTTTTATAAATCATACTCACTTGGTAATACTTATAGTACTTGTAACGACCCAAAGTTTCATTAATGGAAAATCCCTCTTGATCTTATTAAATGTTTCTTTATGAAAAATGTTTTTATAAGATGACAACTTCTTTAGTTTTATGTTAAGATTTGTGACTATTACTTTTATAGCCGTTGAACAGTGATCATCTGAGTAGTATAAATATAAGGCTTTAACGAACCCATTTCTACTCAGAAAAATTAAGCGATGGCCTCATCTAGTAGAATTTCCCCTTACGAAGCCCATTTTTCGGAGCTTGGAAAAGACGTGGCATCTTTGGGATTTTCCCTTGAACAAGCCCAAGCTGAGCTTCATCAAGTCAAGCTCGAACGTGATCGTCTACGGGAAAAGTGGAAGTTTATTGAAATTACAACTCGAGCGATGTTATCCGAGCCACCCCAAGAGTCTGTCACCATCGCACACCTTACCCTTAGGTCTTATGCGGTTATTTTAAGGGTTTATGTAACAAATAAGTAGCACCATGTTCATGTACATTATTTCTGTATATAATAATGAATATAATTTCTAGTCATTTTTGATACATTGTAATTAGTTTTTAAAGTACAAATGGTGTTTTTAGTTATTATTTAATTAAGAATTATATTTTATTAAATTAAAGGATTTTTGAATTAAATAATATTTCAATAAAATATTATTATTAATATTACATTAATTTTTATTAAATATAAATTATCTTATAATTTTATGAATGCAATTAAAATTTTTATTAAGGTTTGAAAGCCATTTCTATCAAAACCCGTGAATTTTTTATAAATGTCGGTTTTTATTTTAAAAGTAAAAATTAACATATTTAGAAAATTATTTAGATAAAATAAATATTATTTTTGGAATCAGGACGTCGAAATTATCCAACGGTGAATTTTTCATAATTTTCTGAGACAGTCAAATTTTTGGGTAAAAATTAAATACCATTTAAATATATAATGTGTTTTATGACATCATAATGACCCAATGGTGATGTAATAAAATACCATAATCCTTATGTTCGGCCAATATGTATTTTATCATTAAAATAATGAGGTTTTGGGTTTGTTTGACTTACTTTTCAAAGCAATAATGGAGCCCTCAAGACTTATTCAACACTTTGCCTTTTTAAATTAATTTCCATGGGAGTGTGACTCACCTCCACATAAGCAACCCTAATTTTTTAATAAGTTCGGACCTTGTCCTTGTAAAATATTGTTTTCCTCTTTCCCTTTCCAGAAACCATGGGCAAATACCATGGGATTGTTTTTGGTTTGGATTATTTTAATATAAGGGGTCCCAAACCTAAATAATAAATAATTCCCTCACCTTTCCTATATAAACCCACCCAATCTCCCACTTCCTCCTCACTCAAAGCCCTTGGAGTTCGTCCAACCTCTTCCCTACTCTCTCTATAATCCTTTCAAGGTTCCCCAGGCTCCCAAGAAGCCTCTCACAAGCCTCTCTCTAGCCTTTGGAAGCACACTTCCAAGTAAGGGTTTTTTCTTCCTTTCTCATTTTTGTCAATTTTCTTTAAGTTGTATTGCCCTTTTAATTTCAATTATGAATGTTGGGGTATGGTTTCGCACCTCTACCATACTGCCCTCTTATTTTTTGAATGATGGGAGACCCCTTTCTCTCTCATTAAATGCCTCCCATGTACACCCGTTACTATGCCGAAATTCCGAAAAGAACCTTTTTCTCCCCTTCTATATTCAAGCAATACTTTTGTATCATGAATATAAATTCCATTTAAATTGTTGGGACATGTATCTATATGACCTCCTTACTTTCCATTACATGTAAATGTGATGAGGAACCCCTTTCTCTCTCATCAACCATTTTTATGAATTCTTATGTCACGCCGTTATGCTGCCGAAATCACACCGATTTTCTAAGCCAATATCATTGTGTAGTGAATACCATGCCCATTTCTCCATCAAGGGTATTCACCTTTATGGAAATTTACTAATTGATTATAAAGTTTCATGTATGAATTCCACATTCCTTTATCGTGGAATAAATGATTATGTTTTATGAATCCATGTTTTATGATCCATGTGGCACACTTATGCATGAAATGAAATGTTTAAGAAGGGTGTGCCCTTTATAGCGCTCCAATGCATTGGGTAAAGTATAGTATCATGATACGTCATGTGCAATGAGTGTTGACTCATTCTAATTAAAGTGCAAAGAGGGTTTACTCATGCTTCAAGTGCAACGAGGGTTTACTCATTCTCCATGTCCAATGAGCCTTGGCTCATGCTAATTCAATGTTAAGTGTTGTTGCCACATTTCCATGTTATGATTATCATGCTTTATCATGAATTTATGTTCATGTTACTCTTATGCTCTATTGATGTTCTTATTGCCTAACATGTATTGTACTCCTCATGTTATTCATTGTGTACTCCCTTACTGGTATTTATAGCTCACCCTTTTCTTATGCATGTCCTCAGGTTATCCCATGCAATGCTAAGTACGAAGGAATGTAGTGGTCATGTAAAGGAAGTTTTCAATAAAGATGTTGTATTCCAAGTTTAAAGTTTTTATTTAATGATCCTAAGCCCCAAATACACTAAACCTCTCGATATTCTTTATTTTATCAAGTGAAGTTTTATGTAATAAAGCATGCTTAAGTTGTAATAAAAAACAGGGTTGTCATAGTTGGTATCAGAGGGAGGTTTATTTATTTTTGGGATTAGGAAACCCTAGTAAAGCCTTAGATACAAGAATAAGCATAATAAAAAAATCCCTAAGTTTTGGTAAATACTAAGTAAGTGGTTTATCAAACAAATACATCCTTGTCTGGATACGAGCAGGTAGAGGCGGCTCTGGCACAAATGTATCATAGGGGTAAAACCCGAAAACACCGCTTTGAGCTAGACTCGAACGGGAACTGGTGCACGACAACGGGCCTTGCTGCACTCTTGGTTATGACACTCTCGGGGGATATGTTTTGATAAATTCACAATCTTAGTATGAACCCTTATTAAGGGAAAAAATTCCCCTAAGAATATATGTTAGAAGGAAGATCATGAAAATCCTGGATTGAATCCTATAGACTCATGAGTTAAATAGATTAAAGTTTATTTATAAGTCATCAACTTTTGTCTTTGGATTACCCTTTATCTGTTACCCCTAACTTTCCTTTTATTCCAACCAATGGCCGGTAATAGGAGAACTCGGGCTAACAACCGTTGTGAAGATTAGTGTGATGATTGTACTTATGAGATGCCCAATCCAATGGGAGCGGGAATCACGAACTTTGTCACGCTTCTCTCTCAGCTAACTCAAGTTTTGAATAGAAACACTGGTCAAGAGGAACGTTCAACCCCCCCTAAGAAAGAACAAGTCACTATCGAGAGCCTCATGAGACAAAGGCCTCCTACATTTAGTGGATCATGTGATCCCACGATTGCTGAACAATGGATCAACTCCATTGAAAAGATATTCTCCATCCTCCAATGCTCTGAAAAAGAGAAGGTTCTCCTGGCGGCTTATCGTATGGAGGGTGAATCTGATCAATGGTGGATGTTGATCAAAAATACGAAGCCTGAGGAGGAGATCGAGGCTTTGGAATAGAAGGAATTCCGGAAGATGTTTTTCGATAAATATTTTCCACGCACCCTCTGTCTTAAGATGGAAAGGGACTTCCTTTCCCTCAAACAGAAAGATGAAGAATATGTGGGAGCGTACGAGGCAAACTTCACAAGGCTTGCATGATACGCTTCCATCTTTGTCGTTACCCCCGAATGCAAGGTTGACCGCATCTTTGGTAGGCTGAAGCCTAGCTTGCGAAAAGCATTAGCGATCTATAACTTCGACAGCTATGAGGAAATTTTCCGATGTGCCCTCAAGGTTGAAATGGAGATCGGATAATCACAAGGGTATCATGGGGACAAGAAACGTAAGGTGGACTTCAATGCTGGTGGTTTGATGGATAAATCCAACGGTGCTAAGAAGTTACAGCACCCCACTTGCCAAAAGTGTGGAAAGAAGCACCCTGGAAATTGCCCTAGGGGGACAAGAAAATGCTTCAAGTGTGGAAGAGAAGGGCACCTAGCTGTTAACAATCAACAAGAAGGACCCGCGGCTACGACAGAGGAGAGGAACGCTCCGTTCGAACCTCAACACGTTGTTCAATTCTACAAATGCAAAGAACCGGGTCATTTTGCAAATCAGTGCCCTAATCCAAGAGTTATTAGAGGCAACCAGCAACCTCCAAGACAGCAAGGAAGAACTTTTACCATCACTTCTGCCGAAGTGAACCCCGACAATGAAGTGTTGAAAAGTACGCTAGTTATTCATTCAAGAATAGCGAACTTACTTTTTGATTCAGGTTCTATGCATTCTTTTATATCTCAAAAGTTTAGTAGAACAATCCCAGCACCACCACAAATCCTGGAAGTAAAGATGTCAGTGTGTACGGCAAATGGGGCAATCATTTCATCCCATGAATATAATTCCTCCCCTATTATAATATGTGGATTGAATTTCTTGGCGAACCTCGTCATACTCCCTTTTGTGGAATTTTATGCAATTCTTGGAATGGATTGGCTTTACTTATATAGAGCCAACATAAATTGTCGGGAGAGGGAAATCACACTCCATATGGAGAATCGACCCCCGATTCTTTACAAGTGTCGGGAGGAAGATGAATCTCCTTTAGCTCCATCATCTCAAGTATGGATATTACTGCCTTATGAGCATGAATATCTGGCTCAGATGATTGAGTCCAAGGAAGAAACCACCCTTGAAGAAATGCCTATTGTGAGGGAATTCGCTGAAGTATTTCCCGAGGAACTTCCTAGTCTTCCTCCAAGAAGACATGTTGAGTTCTCAATTGAACTTATACCTGGGGTGCTACCAATATCCAAGAATCCATATAGAATGGTTGTTGTTGAGCTTGAAGAGCTGAAGAAACAATTACAGGAGAATCTGGATAAAGGGTTTATACGCCCAAGTGCATCACCATGGGGTGCACCAGTCCTCTTCGTCAAGAAGAAGGATGGGTCAATGCGGCTTTGCATCAATTATCGTGAACTTAACAAAATCACGATAAAGAACAAGTATCCTCTCCCAAGAATCGATGACTTGTTTGATCAGCTGCGTGGAGCACAATACTTCTCCAAGGTGGACTTGCGGTCGGGATATTGTCAAGTAAGGGTGAAGAAGGAAGATATCCCCAAGACTGCTTTTCGTACAAGGTACGGGCACTATGAATTCATAGTAATGCCTTTCGGACTCACCAATGCTCCAGAAATATTCATGGACTTGATGAATAGAGTCTTTAGAGATTACCTAGACAAATTGGTGGTAGTCTTTATAGATGATATTCTAATATACTCCAAAACCAAGGAGGACCATGAGGAGCATTTAAGAACTGTACTGGAGACTTTGCGCAAGGAGAAGCTCTATTCCATGTACAGCAAGTGTGATTTCTGGTTGAAGGAGGTCTCATTCTTGGGCCATATCATCACAAGCAATGGGATATTTGTGGACCCCTCCAAAACAGATGCAATTGAGGGATGGCCGAGGCCAACATCGGTAACTGATATCCGTAGCTTCTTAGGGTTAACTGGATATTATCGACGATTTGTGAGAAATTTTGCATGATTGTCCAACCCTCTTACCAAGCTAACTCGAAAGGGAGTAAAGTTTTCTTGGAGTGATGAATGCGAAGAAAGCTTCAAGGAGTTGAAAAGGAGGCTTATCACTGCACCCGTGCTCACTTTACCCACAAGTGGGGAGCTTTTTGTGGTATTCAGTGATGCTTCGAAGATGGGCTTTGGATGTGTGCTGATGCAGAATGATAAAGTGATATCCTATGCCTCGAGGCAGTTGAAAATCCATGAGCGAAACTATCCAACGCATGATCTGGAGTTGGCGGCGGTGATCTTTTCCTTGAAAATATGGCGGCATTATCTCTATGGAGAGAAATGTGAGATATATAATGACCACAAGAGTCTTAAATATATATTCACATAGAAAGAGCTTAATATGCGCCAGAGAAGATGGATAGAGCTCATCAAGGATTATGACTGTTCAATACATTACCACCCTGGGAAAGCGAACAAGGTGGCAGATGCCCTAAGTAGAAAGGATCCAGCGATTCTATCAATGATGAGAATTGAGAAGGATCCAATATTCTTAGACTTAATGAAGATGGATGTGGGAATCATAAATAAGGGAACATCATCAATCCTTTCACAAATGATTTCTCAACCATCTCTTTTGGAAAGGTTAAAGGATGCTCAAAAGGATGATGTGGGAATCCAAGAAAAAGTGGAAGCTATCAAAAAGGGAAAATCCTCAGAGTTTAATGTTAATGAAGAAGGAATTGTGCAGTTTCGGAAAAGACTATGTGTTCCATCAAGTTCGGAGCTGAAGAAGGAACTTTTGGATGATGCACATAGTTCAA
This sequence comes from Viscum album, assembly GCA_963277665.1. Classification (NCBI taxonomy): domain Eukaryota; kingdom Viridiplantae; phylum Streptophyta; class Magnoliopsida; order Santalales; family Viscaceae; genus Viscum; species Viscum album. The sequence continues at coordinate 911,950,389 of OY728143.1, read as the reverse complement.
ATTTCTCTATTCACCCAGGAAGCACAAAGATCTATCGAGATCTCGGAGAAAACTTTTGGTGGGATAATATGAAGAAGGAGATCGCTGAATATACATCAAAGTGTCTGGTGTGTCAGCAAGTGAAGGCAGAGAGGCAGAAGTCTAAGGGGATGATGCAACCATTGCCCATACCAGAATGGAAATGGGAGAACATCACCATGGACTTTGTCACCGGACTTCCAAGGAAATCCAAAGGCAACAATGCAATCTGGGTTGTTGTGGATCGTCTTACAAAGACTGCACACTTCATTGCTATTCGATAGGATTTCTATTTGGATCAACTGGCATGGACATATATCAGGGATGTGGTACGGTTGCATGGAGTACCACTATCTATTGTTTCTGACCGAGATCCAAGATTTACCTCTAAGTTTTGGAAGAGTCTTCAACATGCTCTGAATACTGAACTGAACTTCAGTACGGCCTATCAACCTCAAAATGATGGCCAATCCGAGCGGACTATCCAAACACTTGAGGATATGTTGAGAGCATGCTCAATGGACTTTAAAGGAGGATGGTATCAACATCTTCCTCTGGTTGAGTTCTATTATAATAATAGTTTCCACTCGAGTATCCAAATGGCACCATATGAAGCCATGTATGGGAAAAGGTGTAGAACATCGGCATGTTGAGATGAGGTTGGTGAACATAATCTTCTTGGACCAGAAATGGTCGAAGAAATGGTGGAGAAGGTGAAAACCATTCAGCAGCATATCAAGGCAGCCCAAAGTCGACAGAAGAGTTATGCAGATAATCGTCGACGAGACCTTGAGTTTAAAGTCGGAGACATGGTGTTTTTACGCATATCTCTGTGGAAGAAGTTCATGAGTTTTGGAAAGAAAGGGAAGTTAAGTCCAAGGTACATCGGCCCCTTCGAGATTCTTGATCGTGTTGGGGCTGTGGCCTATCGACTAGCACTTCCACCTACTATGGCCAAGGTGCATGATGTATTTCATATATCCCTCTTAAGGAAGTACATACCGGACCCTTCACATGTACTCTCTTCCGAGGTGGTACAATTGGAAGATGATCTTTCTTATGAGGAGCAACCAGTGAAGATCTTAGATCGTAGAGAAAAAGTTCTACGAAATAAGACAATGCCCCTCGTCAAGGTGTTGTGGAGAAACCACAAGTTTGAAGAAGCAACTTGGGAGTCGGAGGATATGATGAAGCTGAGTTACCCACATTTGTTTTAGTGTGGGAAAAGGAAAATTTCGAGGGCGAAATTTCTTAAGGGGGGAATATTGTAATGACCCAAAGTTTCATTAATGGAAAATCCCACTTGATCTAGTTAAATGTTTCTTTATGAAAAATGTTTTTATAAGATGTGAACTTCTTTAGTTTTACGTTAATATTTGTGACCGTTACTTTTATAGTCGTTGAACAGTGATCATCTGAGTAGTATAAATATAAGGATTTAACGAACCCATTTCTACTCAGACAAAGGAAGTGATGGCCTCATCCAGTAGAATTGCCCCTTACGAAGCCCATTTTTCAGAGCTCGGAAAAGAGGTGGCGTCTTTGGGATTTGCCCTTGACCAAGGCCAAGCTGAGATTCATCAATTCATGCTCTAACGTGATCGTCTACGGGAAAAGTGGAAGTTGATTGAAATTACAACTCGAGCAATGTTATCCGAGCCACCCCAAGAGTCTATCACCATCGCACACCTTACCCTTAGGTCTTATGCGGTTATTTTAAGGGGCTATGTAACAAATAATTAGCACCATGTTCATGTACATTATTTCTGTATATAATAATGAATATAATTTCTAGTCATTTTTGATACATTGTAATTAGTTTTTAAAGTACAAATGGTGTTTTTAGTTATTAATTAATTAAGAATTATATTTTATTAAATTAAAGGATTTTTTAATTAAATAATATTTCAATAAAATATTATTATTAATATTAAATTAATTTTTATTAAATATAAATGATCTATAATTTTATGAATGCAATTAAATTTTTTATTAAGGTTTGAAAGCCATTTCTGTCAAAACCCGTGAATTTTTTATAAATGTCGGTTTTTATTTTAAAAGTGAAAATTAACATATTTAGAAAATTATTTAGATAAAATAAATATTATTTTTGGAATCAGGGCGTTGAAATTATCCAACGGTGAATTTTTCATAATTTTCTGAGACAGTCAAATTTTTGGGTAAAAATTAAATACCATTTAAATATATAATGTGTTTTATGACATCATAATGACCCAATGGTGATGTAATAAAATACCATAATCCTTATGTTCTGCCAATATGTGTTTTATCATTAAAATAATGAGGTTTTGGGTTTGTTTGACTTACTTTTCAAAGCATTAATGGAGCCCTCAAGACTTATTCAACACTTTGCCTTTTTAAATTAATTTCCATGGGAGTGTTACTCACCTCCACATAAGCAACCCTAATTTTTTAATAAGTTAGGACCTTGGCCTTGTAAAATATTTTTTTCCTCTTTCCCATTCCAGAAACCATGGGCAAATACCATGGGATGGTTTGTGTTTTGGATTATTTTAATATAAGGGGTCCCAAACCTAAATAATAAATAATTCCCTCGCCTTTCCTATATAAACCCACCCATGCTCCCACTTCCTCCTCACTCAAAGCCCTTGGAGTTCGTCCAACCTCTTCCCTACTCTCTCTAGAATCCTTTCAAGGTGCCCCAAGCTCCCAAGAAGCCTCTCACAAGCCTCTCTCTAGACTTTGGAAGCACACTTCCAAGTAAGGGTTTTTTCTTCCTTTCTCATTTTTGTCAATTTTATTTAAGTTGTATTGCCCTTTTAATTTCAATTATGAATGTTGGGGTATGGTTTTGCACCTCTCCCATACTGACCTCTTATTTTTTGAATGATGGGAGACCCCTTTCTCTCTCATTAAATGCCTCCCATGTACACTCGTTACTATGCCGAAATTCTGAAAGGAACCTTTTTCTCCCCTTCTATATTCAAGCAATACTTTTGTATCATGAATCTAAATTCCTTTTCAATTGTTAGGGAATGTATCTATATGAACTCCTTACTGTCCATTACATGTAAATATTATGAGGAACCCATTTCTCTCTCATCAACCAGTTTTATGAATTCTTATGTCACGTCGTTACGCTGCCGAAATCACACCGATTTTCTAAGCCAATATCATTGTGTAGTGAATACCATCCCCATTTCTCCATCAAGGTTATTCACCTTTATGCACATTTACTAATTGATTATAAAGTTTCATGTATGAATTCCACATTCCTTTATCGTGGAATAAATGATTATGTTTTATGAATCCATGTTTTATGATCCATGTGGCACACTTATGCATGAAATGAAATGTTTAAGAAGGGTGCGCCCTTTATAGAGCTCCAATGCATTGGGTAAAGTATAGTATCATGATACGTCATGTGCAATGATAGTTGACTCATGCTAATTCAAGTGCAATGAGGGTTTACTCGTGCTTCAAGTGCAATGAGGGTTTACTCATGCTCCATGTGCAATGAGCCTTGGCTCATGCAAATTCAATGTTAAGTGATGTTTCCACATTTCCATGTTATGATTATCATGCTTTGTCATGACTTTATGTTCATGTTACTCTTATGATCTATTGATGTTTGTATTTCCTAACATGTATTGTACTCCTCATGTTATTCATTGTGTACTCCCTTACTGGGCTTTATAGCTCACCCTTTTCTTATGCATGTCCTCTGGTTATCCCATGCAATGCTAAGTACGAAGGAATGTAGTGGTCATGTAAAGGAAGTTTTCAATAAAGATGTTGTATTTCATGTTTAAAGTTTTTATTTAATGATCCTAAGCCCCAAAGACACTAAACCTCTCGATATTCTTTATTGTATCAAGTGAAGTTTTATGTAATAAAGCATGCTTAACTTGTAATAAAAAGCAGGGTTGTCATAGTTGGTATCAGAGGAAGGTTTAGTTATTTTTGGGATTAGGAAACCCTAGTAAAGCCTTAAATACAAGAATAAGCATAATAAAAAAATCCCTAAGTTTTGGTAAATACTAAGTAAGTGGTTTATCAAACAAATACATCCCTGTCTGGATACGAGCAGGTAGAGGCGGCTTTGGCACAAATGTATCCTAGGGGTAAAACCCGAAAACACCGCTTTGAGCTAGACTCGAACGGGAACTGGTGCACGACAACGGGCCTTGCTGCACTCTTGGTTACGACACTTTCGGGGGATATGTTTTGATAAATTCACAATCTTAGTATGAACCCTTATTAAGGGAAAAATGCCCCTAAGAATATATGTTAGAAGGAAGATCATGAAAATCCTGGATTGAATCCTATAGACTCATGAGTTAAAGAGATATAAGTTTATTTATAAGTCATCAACTTTTTTCTTTGGATTAACCTTTATTTGTTACCCCTAACTTTCCTTTTATTCCAACCAATGGCCGGTAATAGGAGAACTCGGGCTAACAACCGTTGTGAAGATCAGTGTGATGATTGTACTTATGAGATGCCCAATCCAATGGGAGCGGGAATCACGAACTTTGTCACGCTTCTCTCTCAGATAACTCAAGTTTTGAATAGAAACACTGGTCAAGAGGAACGTTCAACCCCCCCTAAGAAAGAACAAGTCACTATCGAGAGCTTCATGAGACAAAGGCCTCCTACTTTTAGTGGATCATGTGATCCCACGATCGCTGAACAATGGATCAACTCCATTGAAAAGATATTCTCCATCCTCCAATGCTCTGAAAAAGAGAAGGTTCTCCTGGCGGCTTATCATATGGAGAGTGAATCTGATCAATGGTGGATGTTGATCAAAAATACGAAGCCTGAGGAGGAGATCGAGGCTTTGGAATGGAAGGAATTCTGGAAGATGTTTTTCGATAAATATTTTCCACGCACCCTCTGTCTTAAGATGGAAAGGGACTTCCTTTCCCTCAAATAGAAAGATGAAGAATATGTGAGAGCGTACGAGGCAAACTTCACAAGGCTTGCACGATACGCTTCCAGCTTTGTCGTTACCCCCGAATGCAAGGTTGACCGCATATTTGGTAGGCTGAAGCCTAGCTTGCGGAAAGAATTAGCGATCTGTGACTTCGACAGCTATGAGGAAATTGTCCGATGTGCCCTCAAGGTTGAAATGGAGATCGGAGAATCACAAGGGAGTCATGGGGACAAGAAATGTAAAGTGGACTTCGATGCTGGTGGTCCGATGGATAAATCCAACGGTGCTAAGAAGTTACAGCACCCCACTTGCCAAAAGTGTGGAAAGAAGCACCCTGGAAATTGCCCTAGGGGGACAAGAAAATGCTTCAAGTGTGGAAGAGAAGGGAACCTAGCTGTTAACTATCAACAAGAAGGACCCGCGGCTACGACAGAGGAGAGGAACGCTCCGTTCGAACCTCAACGCGTTGTTCAATTGAACAAATGCAAAGAACCGGGTCATTTTTCAAATCAGTGCCCTAATCCAAGGGTTATTGGAGGCAACCAGCAACCTCCAAGACAGCAAGGAAGAACTTTTGCCATCACTTCTGCCAAAGTGAACCCCGAAAACGAAGTGGTGATAGGTACGCTAGTTATTCATTCAAGAATAGCGAACGTACTTTTTGATTCAGGTTCTATGCATTCTTTTATATCTCAAAAGTTTAGTAGAACAATCCCAGCACCACCACAAATCTTGGAAGTAAAGATGTCAGTGAGTACGGAAAATGGGGCAATCATTGCATCCCATGAATATAAGTCCTCCCCTGTTATAATATGTGGATTGAATTTCTCGGCGAACCTCGTCATACTCCCTTTGGTGGAATTTTATGCAATTCTTGGAATTGATTGGCTTTACTTATATAGAGCCAACATAAATTGTCGGGAGAGGGAAATCACACTCCATATGGAGAATCGACCCCTGATTCTTTACAAGTGTCAGGAGGAAGATGAATCTCCTTTAGCTCCATCATCTCAAGCATGGATATTACTGCCTTATGAGCACGAATATCTGGCTTAGATGATTGAGTCCAAGGAAGAAACCACCCTTGAAGAAATGCCTATTGTGAGGGAATTCGCTGAAGTATTTCCCGAGGAACTTCCTGGTCACCCTCCAAGAAGACATGTTGAGTTCTCAATTGAACTTATACCTGGGGTGCTACCAATATCCAAGAATCCATATAGAATGGCTGTTGTTGAGCTTGAAGAGCTGAAGAAACAACTACAGGAGAATCTAGATAAAGGGTTTATACGCCCAAGTGCATCACCATGGGGTGCACCAGTCCTCTTTGTCAAGAAGAAGGATGGGTCAATGCGGATTTGCATCGATTGTCGTGAACTTAACAAAATCACGATAAAGAACAAGTATCCTCTCCCAAGAATCGATGACTTGTTTGATCAGCTGCGTGGAGCACAATAATTCTCCAAGGTGGACTTGCGGTCGGGATATTGTCAAGTAAGGGTGAAGAAGGAAGATATCCCTAAGACTGCTTTTCATACAAGGTATGGGCACTATGAATTCATAGTAATTCCTTTCAGACTCACCAATGCTCCCGAAATATTCATGGACTTGATGAATAGAGTCTTTAGAGATTACCTAGACAAATTTGTGGTAGTCTTTATAGATGATATTCTAATATACTCCAAAACCAAGGAGGACAATGAGAAGCATTTAAGAACTGTACTGGAGACTTTGCGCAAGGAGAAGCTCTATGCCAAGTACAGCAAGTGTGCTTTCTGGTTGAAGGAGGTCTCATTCTTGGGCCATATCATCACAAGCAATGGGATATTTGTGGACCCCTCCAAAACAGATGCAATTGAGGGATGGCCGAGGCCAACATTGGTAACTGATATCCATAGCTTCTTAGGGTTAACTGGATATTATCGACGATTTGTGAGAAATTTCTCACGATTGTCCAACCCTCTTACCAAGCTAACTCAAAAGGGAGTAAAGTTTTCTTGGAGTGATGAATGCGAAGAAAGCTTCAAGGAGTTGAAAAAGAGGCTTATCACTTCACCCGTAATCACTTTACCCACAAGTGGGGAGCTTTTTGTGGTATTCAGTGATGCTTCGAAGAAGGGCTTAGGATGTGTGCTGATGCAGAATGATAAAGTGATATCCTATGCCTCAAGGCAGTTGAAAATCCATGAGCGAAACTATCCAACGCATGATCTGGAGTTGGCGGCGGTGATCTTTGCCTTGAAAATCTGGCGGCATTATCTCTATGGAGAGAAATGTGAGATATATACTGACCACAAGAGTCTTAAATATATATTCACACAGAAAGAGCTTAATATGCGCCAGAGAAGATGGATAGCGCTCATCAAGGATTATGATTGTTCAATACATTACCACCCTGGGAAAGCGGACAAGGTGGCAGATGCCCTAAGTAGAAAGGATCCAGTGATTCTATCAATGATGAGAATTGAGAAGGATCCAATCTTCTTAGACTTAATGAAGATGGATGTGGGAATCATAAATAAGGGAACATCATCAATCCTTTCACAAATGATTGATCAACCATCTCTTTTGGAAAGGTTAAAGGATGCTCAAAAGGATGATGCGGGAATCCAAGAAAAAGTGGAAGCTATCAAAAAGGGAAAATCATCAGAGTTTAATGTTAATGAACAAGGAATTGTGCGGTTTGGGAAAAGACTATGTGTTCCATCAAGTTCGGAGCTGAAGAAGGAACTTTTGGATGACGCACATAGTTCAAATTTCTCTATTCACCCAGGAAGCACAAAGATCTATCGAGATCTCCGAGAAAACTTTTGGTGGGATAATATGAAGAAGGAGATCGCTGAATATACATCAAAGTGCCTGGTGTGTCAGCAAGTGAAGGCAGAGAGGCAGAAGTCTAAGGGGATGATGCAACCATTGCCCATACCAGAATGGAAATGGGAGAACATCACCATGGACTTTGTCACCGGACTTCCAAAGACATCCAAAGGCAACAATGCAATCTGGGTTGTTGTGGATCGTCTTACAAAGACTACACACTTCATTGCTATTCGATAGGATTTCTCTTTGGATCAACTGGCATGGATATATATCAGGGATGTGGTACAGTTGCATGGAGTACCACTATCTATTGTTTCTGACCGAGATCCAAGATTTACCTCTAAGTTTTGGAAGAGTCTTCAACATGCTCTGAATACTGAACTGAACTTCAGTACGGCCTATCATCCTCAAACTGATGGCCAATCCGAGCGGACTATCCAAACACTTGAGGATATGTTGAGAGAGTGCTCAATGGACTTTAAAGGAGGATGGTATCAACATCTTCCTCTGGTTGAGTTCTATTATAATAATAGTTTCCACTCGAGCATCCAAATGGCACCATATGAAGCCCTGTATGGGAAAAGGTGTAGAACACCGGCATGTTGGGATGAGGTTGGTGAAAATAATCTGCTTGGACCAGAAATGGTCGAAGAAATGGTGGAGAAGGTGAAAACCATTCAGCAGCATATCAAGACAGCCCAAAGTCGACAGAAGAGTTATGCAGATAATCGTCGACGAGACCTTGAGTTTAAAGTCGGAGACATGGTGTTTTTACGCATATCTCTGTGGAAGAAGTTCATGAGGTTTGGAAAAAAGGGAAGTTAAGTCCAAGGTACATCGGCCCCTTCGAGATTCTTGATCGTGTTGGGGCTGTGGCCTATCGACTAGCACTTCCACCTACTATGGCCAAGGTGCATGATGTATTTCATGTATCCCTCTTAAGGAAGTACATACCGGACCCTTCACATGTACTCTCTTCCGAGGTGGTACAATTGGAAGATGAACTTTCTTATGAGGAGCAACCAGTGAAGATCTTAGATCGTAGGGACAAAGTTCTACGAAATAAGACAATGCCAATCGTCAAGGTGTTGTGGAGAAACCACAAGTTTGAAAAAGCAACTTGGGAGTCGGAGGATATGATGAAGCTGAGTTACCCACATTTGTTTTAGTGTGGGAAAAGGAAAATTTCGAGGGTGAAATTTCTTAAGGGGGGAATATTATAACGACCCAAAGATTCATTAATGGAAAATCCCTCTTGATCCAGTTAAATGTTTCTTTATGAAAAATGTTTTTATAAGATGTCAACTTCTTTAGTTTTACGTTAATATTTGTGACCGTTACTTTTATAGTCGTTGAACAGTGATCATCTGAGTAGTATAAATATAAGGCTTTAACGAACCCATTTCTACTCAGACAAAGGAAGTGATGGCCTCATCCAGTAGAATTGCCCCTTACGAAGCCCATTTGTCAGAGCTCGGAAAAGAGGTGGCATCTTTGGGATTTTCCCTTGACCAAGCCCAAGCTGAGATTCATCAATTCATGCTCGAACGTGATCGTCTACGGGAAAAGTGGAAGTTGATTGAAATTACAACTCGAGCGATGTTATCCGAGCCACCCCAAGAGTCTGTCACCATCGCACACCTTACCCTTAGGTCTTATGCAGCTATTTTAAGGGGCTATGTAATAAATAATTAGCACCATGTTCATGTACATTATTTCTGTATATAATAATGAATATAATTTCTAGTCATTTTTGATACATTGTAATTAGTTTTTAAAGTACAAATGGTGTTTTTAGTTATTATTTAATTAAGAATTATATTTTATTAAATTAAAGGATTTTTGAATTAAATAATATTTCAATAAAATATTATTATTAATATTAAATTAATTTTTATTAAATATAAATGATCTATAATTTTATGAATGCAATTAAAATTTTTATTAAGGTTTGAAAGCCATTTCTGTCAAAACCCGTGAATTTTTTATAAATGTCGGTTTTTATTTTAAAACTGAAAATTCACTTATTTATAAAATTATTTAGATAAAATAAATAATATTTTTGGAATCAGGACGTTGAAATTATCCAACGGTGAATTTTTCATAATTTTCTGAGACAGTCAAATTTTTGGGTAAAAATTAAATACCATTTAAATATATAATGTGTTTTATGACATCATAATGACCCAATGGTGATGTAATAAAATACCATAATCCTTATGTTCGTCCAATATGTGTTTTATCATTAAAATAATGAGGTTTTGGGTTTGTTTGACTTACTTTTCAAAGCATTAATGGATCCCTCAAGACTTATTCAACACTTTGCCTTTTTAAATTAATTTCCATGGGAGTGTTACTCACCTCCACATAAGCAACCCTAATTTTTTAATAAGTTCGGACCTTGGCCTTGTAAAATATTGTTTTCCTCTTTCCCTTTCCATAAACCATGGGCAAATACCATGGTATGGTTTGTGGTTTGGATTATTTTAATATAAGGGGTCCCAAACCTAAATAATAAATAATTCCCTCACCTTTCCTATATAAACCCACCCAAGCTCCCACTTCCTCCTCACTCAAAGCCCTTGGAGTTCGTCCAACCTCTTCCCTACTCTCTCTAGAATCCTTTCAAGGTGCCCCAAGCTCCCAAGAAGCCTCTCATAAGCCTCTCTCTAGCCTTTGGAAGCACACTTCCAAGTAAGGGTTTTTTCTTCCTTTCTCATTTTTGTCAATTTTCTTTAAGTTGTATTGCCATTTTAATTTCAATTATGAATGTTGGGGTATGGTTTCTAACCTCTCCCATACTTCCCTATTATTGTTTGAATGATGGGAGACCCATTTCTCTCTCATTAAATTCCTCCCATGTACACCTGTTACTATGCCGAAATTCCGAAAGGAACCTTTTTCTCCCCTTCTACATTCAAGCAATACTTTTGTATCATGAATCTAAATTCCTTTTCAATTGTTGGGGCATGTATCTATATAACCTCCTTACTGTCCATTACATGTAAATATTATGAGTAACCCCTTTCTCTCTCATCAACCATTTTTATGAATTCTTATGTCACGCCGTTACGCTGCCGAAATCACACCGATTTTCGAAGCCAATATCATTGTGTAGTGAATACCATGCCCGTTTCTCCATCAAGGGTATTCAACTTTATGCACATTTACTAATTGATTATAAAGTTTCATGTATGAATTCCACATTCCTTTATCGTGGAATAAATGATTATGTTTTATGAATCCATGTTTTATGATCCATGTGGCACACTTATGCATAAAATGAAATGTTTAAGAAGGGTGCGCCCTTTATAGCGCTCCAATGCATTGGGTAAAGTATAGTATCATGATACGTCATGTGAAATGATTGTTGACTCATGCTAATTCAAGTGCAATGAGGGTTTACTCGTGCTTCAAGTGCAATTAGGGTTTACTCATGCTCCATGTGCAATGAGCCTTGGCTCATGCTAATTCAATGTTAAGTGATGTTGCCACATTTCCATGTTATGATTATCATGCTTTATCATGAATTTATGTTCATGTTACTCTTATGATATATTTATGTTCCTATTGCCTAACATGTATTGTACTCCTCATGTTATTGATTGTGTACTCCCTTACTGGGCTTTATAACTCACCCTTTTCTTATGCATGTCCTCTGGTTATCCCATGCAATGCTAAGTACGAAGGAATGTAGTGGTCATGTAAACGAAGTTTTCAATAAAGATGTTGTATTTAAAGTTTAATGTTTTTATGTAATGATCCTAAGCCCCAAAGACACTAAACCTCTCGATCTTCTATGTTGTATCAAGTGAAGTTTTATGTAATAAAGCATTCTTAAGTTGTAATAAAAAACAGGGTTGTCATAGTACTCATACTTTACTTTCATTACGTTCTTGTTTTGGTCCTTAGTCAAAAACACATGTTTCATATTAATCATACTCATGTACATCATCCTCATATATCTGTTGTTTTAACCAAAATGATGTCGTGGATTTAGTTATAAACTAATCAAAACAATGTCGTGTTTTCTGTTTCAATATGACCGTTATAATTTCAGGTGTCCAAGTCCCTCCGAGTTTTCCAGAGAAATATGACCACTGGAGGAAATATGGTTGGAACCTGAGAACTATAAATAGGAGGTCATTGGAAGCAAATAATATACGTGTGTGAGAGACTTTTCTTATATCAAGTTCTAGAAAGAGATACTATGACTTCTCTCTTGCTTCATGCGAAAGCCTTGAGATTAAGAAACGTGAACATTTTGTTCTTAGCTTTTGTATTTCTATAAGTGCTTTGTTTTTCTTTGTGCATCCGATCAGATGATAATGATTGAGGGATACCGGGGATAGGTAGACAGTGCTACCGATCATCGTATCGAGGGCTTTCAAGTGATTGAAAGACAGAGGTGTTGATTACCTACAAAATTGAGGGCTTACGGGGATAGCAAGACAGACGTACCGATCATCGTATCGAGGGCTTACCGAGGTGGTGTTAAGATAGACCTCTTATCCTAGGTGAAAGGATAACCCTTATCTTTGGGTCAAAAGAATTGTAATACTTTTACATTTCCTCTGTTGTTTGTTTAAAGAAAGGGAATTGTATTGTCTTCCTTTCTTCATTTCATATTCACTTGTAATTGTTTCAATTACAATCATATTGTTACAGATTGTATCGATTGATTCTATACGCTTTATGGTAGATTCCTTCACTATTGTATTATTTTGTTTATTATATTAATCTTGAATACAATTGATTTACTTATCTTATAGTATTACATCTTATCATACCTTTATATTCAATACAATTGTGGTTATTTGTTTTTGTTGTGAATTGTATTAGTTTAAGATCTTTTAAACTAATTGATTGAGTGTTTAAACTCAAAGTTTTTAAACCTAAAATTCACCCCCCCCCCTCTTGTATTGTTCCATATAATATACATATACAACTACATATTCAATCCAAAAACATTTGGGATATAGAGAATGCACAAAGTGACACATACAAGAAGAAAACACGAAGAACATGAAGAACACTCATACACATCAAGAACAGAAATTCAAAGAGGAGGTTCAAGTGCTGCAAGGAATACTCTGACATTCAAGTTGAACTCATATACTAGAAGTAAAGGAACAGAACCACGGCACTCTTTTTTCCAGAAAAATTTCAGAAAAGGACTCAAAGCTTTATCTGCTTCAATCCAAAGGAGTCCATAGCTGCATTGACATCACACAAGAGCATTCTAAAATCATATCCAGATTATTTATCTGCTGTGATCATTTTTATTACATTACGAGTAGTGTGTGTGATTATATCTTCTTGGACACACACTAAATCCTAATATTAACTGTAGGATACCGAAATCCTCACACCAAACTATTTATACCTTTGTGTATCACACGTAGAACTGTGGTAGAGGTCTGGGGACCTGGATAACCTATGTGTTGTTGTTGTTTCTTTCTCACGTAGAACTATGGTAGAGGTCTGAGGACTTGGACAGTCTGAGTACTATTGTAAACCTCGATCCAGGGTGTGGATCAAATTTTTATATAAACTTTTTGAGAGGACTAAGTCTTATCTTAAGACTGAACCTCTTGGTTAAAACTATGGTGCATCTTATTTTAGTTTAAACTATTTTCAATATTCCACTACTAATTACTTTGAAATTCAAATTTGTTTTAAATTAACTCTGATAGTTGAACTAGAAAGTGTTTTTAATTATTTCTAGCTAGTAAGTTAGTTTCAAAAGATAATTTAATCTTCATATTAAGTTAACTGAGAAATAATCAATCTTTGAGAAACTAATTGAAAACTTACAATATTTATAAATTCACTACAGTTTAACTTGTTTTATGAATTAGGGATTTCAATATAAATATTTTAAACATAAATTTTTAATTGGAACTCAATTCACCCCCCCCCCCTCTTGAGTACCCACTCTGACCAACATTTGGTATCAGAGGGTAGTAGATAAATGTTTTTCAAAACACTCTGTTTGTGAAGGGTTTTCAACTGTGATTTTAGTTGTATCTTAAAGATATCAAAATTTCTTTTAATTCTAAATTTTTATATCTTTATATATCTTTTTAAAACATAGTTATTATGGATAACAGATTAGAAGGTGTAGCTACCAACAGGCCACCATTCTTTAATGGTGTTAATTATTCCCAATGGAAAATCAAAATGAAAATTCATTTAAAAAGTATGGGATTTGACATCTGGACTACTATAGAGACCTAGTATAAGATTCCAGAAACTGTTAGAACTACTTGGGATGGACCTATGAATGTTGCTTACAATAATAATTGTAAATCGATGAATTCTCGGTATTTTACTTTAGGAGATGAATAATTTAATCGAATATCTGCTTGTAAGACTGCTCATGAAATCTGGGATACTTTGGCTATTTCTCATGAAGGTACAACCAATGTGAAAGAGATGAGATTAAACACTTACACTATTAAATATGATAATTTTAAAATGAGGCATGGTGAACCTATTTCTGACATGTATCTCAAGTTCAATGAAATTGTTAACACGATGAGCTCGCTGGGAAAAGTTGTTCCAGCAAAGGAGAAAATCATGAGAATACTCAAATGTATGCCAGAAAGATGGAGAAGCACCTCAGTTTCAATAATAGAATTGTGTGATATAAGTTCACTACCTATTAAAGATTTGATTGGTATATTGATGATGTATGAAGAAGAGTTTAAGGTAAACAAAGAGAAAGATGATGAACCTAAGAAGAAGTCAGTGTCACTTAACTCTACTGCCTCAAAGACCAAAGACAAGGAGAAAGTTCACATACCTATTGAAATCTCAACAAGTGAAGTTTCAGATTCAGATAGTGATGAAGAGATGGCTCATATAGCCAGGAGATTCAAGAAATTCTATAGAAAGAAGAATTTTTTCAGAAAATAAAATTATAAGGGTACGTATGACCAATGCGGTAATTGGAAGAGAGATTGGAAGAAAGTTGATAAAGATGATGAGATAGTATATTTGTTGACGCTCCTTTCGTCACAGAATCTAGAAATCGAAAAAGGAGAATATCTGAGCTCAAAGTGATTCAACGTTTGAAGAAAATATCAAAAATCGACAAAGGCATGAACAAAGGATCAAAAGCAACTTCACCGCGCAAGTTATATCACTGTCGCGCAAGTCCACTTGCGCGACGCCCTTGGTCGCGCAAGTGACTTGCGCGACCTAAGTGATAACTGCCCGGTAACCACCCAGGGTCTTCTCCTGCCTATAAATAGACCCTATGGGCCCCCCATTGAGGAGGATCTTTTTCCAGAAACTCGGATTGAAGCTCCCGACGCCCAAGTCTCTTCTCAAAGCTTCCGGAACACTTCTATGGTAATTTCTTACCTAGAACGGAAGATCTAAAGAGAGGGAGGAAGGCCTAAGTGTTGAAACTCATCAACACTTGTGCGCCTGAGTGGCCAACCCTTAAGGGAAGTGGTCCCACTTGTGCGCTGCATTATTCCTTCGATATAACTTGCGTGTCCCTTTTCTGGAAGAACCTCAAGAGAATTATAAAGGCTTTAATAAAGAGTCGCTCAAGTATTTCAATGATGGTTGACCATCGCGCAAGTACACCACATGTCACGCAGGTATACCTGCGCGACCAATACTTGCGCGCCCCCACAATACCTGTGCGCCTTCCAAGACTTGCGTGCCCCTTCCTTTTTGGGTGCCTTTCTTGCCCATTTCACCCCTATTAAGTCATTACACCTTTCCTTTTCAAGATTCAGTCTTCAAGACACTCTTCAAAGCCATTTATGGAATGATTTCTTGATTTGACTTCTTTATCCGAAAGGAATTCAGTGAAATATCTCTCAAAACCTAGTGATTTAAATATCCTTATGTCACTAAATATGGAGAGTTAATTCATTCAACCTCATCCTTTAAGATGAGAGAATCCTTAACCTGGGTCTCTTTTTCAGGAATAATCCCCAGTCATAAGTCCTCTAATTTGGGCATCCTTTTCAGGAGTAACCCCAAACCAAGTCCCCTAACATGGGTCTCCTTTTCAGGAATAAGTCCCAGTCATAATTTTGGGCATCCTTCTTAGGAGTAATCTCCAAGTCCTCTAATTTTTGGGCATCCTTCTTAGGAGTAAGCCCCAAGTCCCTTAATTTGGGCATCCTTTTCAGGAATAAGCCCCAATCTCAAATATGGGAATCCTCCTCAGGAGTAAGCCCCAAACCTTAATCCTTAACCTGGGCTTCCTTTTCAAGAATAAGTCCCAGTCATAATCTTGGGCTTCCTTTTAAGGAATAAGCCCCAAGTCCCTTAAATTCTCTTTAACCAGTCCTAATTTACGTTTGATCTGGGATTCCTTCTCAGGAGTAAAACCCAGTTATCAATCCTCTCCTAATTTGGGTTTCCTCTTCAGGAATAAGTCCCAAGTTAGAGTATTCAAATCTCCATGAAGCATATATACCTTTATGGACCCTGTTCCTGGATTTTCTCCCTAAAGTAAATCCTCTAGGCAGTCATACATACATAAGCCCCAGACCATTTCTTATGATTGAATCTTTCATGGCACAATTGTCTAAATTTTACCAATACCTCTTGTTTCTCACACCGAGCATGACTCACGTGAGCTTAGAGTGTAAAAGTAATTGTGACATCCTGCTTTGAGTCATCAATCATAAATATCATACCCTTATTCGAACTACGTGGGTTCTGATTCCTTTTTCAAAATAAAGGATACGTAGGTAGCCCATCTATGGGTTCGATCCCAACTTTGAAATAATTCATGTCCTTCTGAATGACAATAAACTTCAAGTGCCCCACTGAGTGGCTTTAAAACCAGCCTGGTCATCATAATGACCAAGATACTTTTATATGAATATTTTAAAGGTTACCATTGACCAATAATCTCTATATAGATATAGATGATTCTTTATTGATGAAGAACCTCGAATACATATAAAAGATTCTCTAAATTTATTACATATTTAATCATTGATTTTCAAAACTAAAGGAAAAGATCATTTTATACTTGGTAATGTAATAAGGATTCACGAACATAACTTAAATCTATAAAGAGAGTCCCGGAATAGACAATAATTCCCCTCAAAAAGGTGTGATGAGTCCGACCTCCCATCCTCTCGACCAATGAAAATTCCTAAGCCTCATCAGTTCACAAGCAAATGAGAACCTACCTTTGGAAAGTAGGTCCAAATGGATGTGGAATCATTGGATGTTTCCGGTTCTACGAACAAACCCGCTAGAAACCGATCGGAACGTTTGAATCTCCCATCCAGGAGGTCATCCCCGAATTCCGAGGGAAACAAAAAATGGTGAACCTGACGTGAATCCTTAACCAAGTTAAAATGTTGTTTTACCTATTTGTTAAGCCCCTATTTAAAACTCAATAAGAGGGATAAAAAAACAATCATTGACATGTGTGCTCATCCAAAGGATGAAGTGGCTGAATTTTATCTTGATTACGTCTGTTATATCAAACAGGCACTCTTTTCCAAGATCTTCTGTATTTCCGTAATAGCTGCTCTCAAATTCACATTTGTGAATACTGCTGCTGCAAATACCACTGCTTCTATTCCTACTGGATCGTCATCTGCTCTGAGGATGACATCACCTACTCAGCATCTTCAACGCTGGGTATCAAATGCGCTGGTTAAGGAGTTCCATCAACACGGTACCATCCCAACTCTGGAGGCTGCCTGACAGGCCCTCCAGGTGAACAACTCACACAGGTCGTCCGGACAACGATGACCAGTGATCAAAAGGCAGGCGGTGCTGACTACCATCTCCAACCGTTTCGGGTCGTTATCTCCGAAACGTAATTTCCATTCACTCCCTTACTCTGAGGAAGTGAATGAGCAGGTCCCTCAGGGCCTTAATTCAAAAAGACAGGAGTCCTTCCCGAGGGCTCCCATCAACAATCGCCGCCAGACTCGTGCGGCAGTGCACCCTCAACATGATGAGGGTACCGACTCCAGGCATTCAGCTCAGGTTCCTCGAACCCGAGCAGGCAAGACGAACCGCCAGAAACGGAATCCGGTTAACAATGGGAAGTTTTTCACCCCTGCCATCTCCGGAGAAGTCCACCAACCTAACTTGGTGGCAAACAACGAGCAGGCACACACACCTGTCCGTTTTAATTCCGATGTCCAGCAGACTCGTCTGGCAGCATCACGCCAATCCCGCCAAGCAATTCTGGCGGAGTACTTTAGGAAGGAACATACAACTGCTTATACATCACCAGTTAGTCAGCAGGATCGTCTGACTACATATGATGGATCTCGTCAACCACCTTTGGCGAAGTGTAATCAGCAGGCACATACACCTGCTAGTACTAATCAAGCCTACCAACAGTCTCGCTTGGTAGCGCATGGAGAAGTCAGTCGGAAAGCTCCGACGACAAACAGGAGGCAAACTCAACTCTCTGCCTCCACACTTGAGTACTGTCAGGATTCATTGAAAAGAAAAGGAGGACATGAGCATGCACATACACCTACTCCAAACCCGGAATGGATGTATATTCTCGTTCCGGCAGCTGAAGTCACCAAGCATATTTTGTCAATGGTGAAAGAGCAGAAGCAAATTCCTGCTCATATTCTGGATGCTTTCCAGGATATCATAACAGCTTCAGCATCATCTCAGGGAAAGACACATAAATCTATCCCTAGAAGTTGAGTGACACATCAACGATTCACTCTGGAACAGACACACACATCTGTTCCAGTCCAAGAGGGTTATGGGGCATACTCCCCCATATCATACGGACAACCATGTCAGGCACATACACCTGATTTGAGTGGAGATCGTCAGCCTAACCTAACCATGTTTCCTGATCAATCACATACACCTGCTCAGAGCAATCACTTTTGTCATCAAGTGGTTTATAAAGCGAGTAAGAAGGCATCTAAGAAAAAGATTCGCCCAGCACAGTCAGGAGATCAAAGGCCAATCTGTAAACAATCCTTGCTCGATGATGGAGTTCTTGAAGCCCTCATACATTTATCTGTCGGAATTCAAGATTCTACTCCCTCAGTTCCCAATAACGGGAACATTAATTCTAAAGGTCTTTAACAGACACTTCCTCATGAAGGCTTGCTTCATGAAAATTCGGTCAATATTGAAGTTTCTTCTTTAGATGAGAGCCACAGGAACCCTCTGTGTGGTCAGAAGACCAAGGAGCAAGAGATCTCATCTTTTGTTGTAACCCATTATGGTGGTCCTCCCCATGATGATGAATTTCGCTGCGAAAGTCCTCTCCAAAGTAGTGATTCACATTGCCTGGAAAATACTCCAGTGGAAAATGTAGTGCCGAGAAAGCCCTCTTATCTTGAGGCACTTGAAAATGTGAAACCAGTCATGTCTGATGCTTTATCGCTAGCAAGTGAAATACTTTCGCAATCAGAAGATAGCCCAGGGTGTAGGTCATTCTCTGAACCACCCCTAAGTCATGCATCTTCTAGTTTGATCAATGATCACTCTACCAATCTTGTTGAATCCAATGAATCAACAAGGAAACACCAACTCTGTTCAAAATAGGTAGAAGAATATTCATTTAATGATAAAGAGGAAATGCTGAACATGAGGAAAAAACTGGCTAAAAGTGAAGTACCAGTCATGTTTTGGCCTTTGGATGACTCCCAGTATGATATTCCAAAGATGTTGACGGAAGATGGAGTCCATGATATTCGTCTCAACATATGGAAAACTCTTTGTCAATTGAAGAAGAAGGTATTATATTATGATGAATATGAAAATCATCTTAAGATAATAGAAGGGCTACAACGTCAGATTGATTTGGCATCTCTATCAGTCTATCGGTATCTGAAGGCTGAAAAGAAACAGAGAACCCTTCAACGTTCATGCCTTGGCTCACTAAGAAAATTGCGTGAATTAATTTCCAATGCTCCATCTGGTGTTCATATCAGAGGATGGGGTGTTCATGGAGCACTACATTTCACAGTGCTTTCTAGTCAGCAAATCCCGCCGAAAATGGTCTCATGCAATGTTATTGCCCATGGCCGGCCACAGTCAATGGGCATTGTTCATAATCAAAATCTTGCTCAAGAACAGGATTCAACTAGTTCCTCTCAAAATCAAGCATATAGAGAACAAGTTGTTGAATTTCTCCTACATCAAGCAGGTGAGAATATTGCACAATCCTCTCGTCTGGAGAAAACAAATCATCAAATGACAGAAGTCTCGGAAATCATCCAACGGTCTGTTGAACCAGGTGATAAAAGTGGATACAGGTTAATGCATCCAACTAATTTCCGAACTAAGATTTGCAAGATCAAGAGAGATTTTAAGAAAGTCTCAGACATAGCATGTTAAGAGCCACCCCAGCTTGTCAGACTGGGGACTCCTTTAACCCAACCCTCAGAGTCAACAAATGGGATTCGAGGAGTTGAGCGGAATCAGCAGGAACATCCCCAGTTCACGAGACTAGGGACTCTTTCAAATCATCATTCCCCTTCTCAGAGAATATCGGTCTTTTCTCGATTGGGGAAGAATCCCCAAGAGGAACGAAGATCCAAATTATCAGGAGATTCCCTCCAAGTTATAGCTCGTCAATAAGTTCCTAAAAGATTAAATAAACAAAAGGAAATGTCTCATCAAAGATATGAAAGAAGACAATATCATAGAAATGTTGATAGAAGGGATGCGATGCATTATGCATCAATCAATGTCATCAATGCCGTTGTTGCTAATCCACCAGAGGAGACTCACTCAAGGGACTCAGATGAAGAGTGTCCTGCTCAAGAAAATGTACGCACCAATACAAATGAAGAAGGTGTGCGTACACGAAGTCAAAGGATTACTCAGAACCTAGGTAATCCACTTCCTTCTCTCCAAAAAGTATCCAAAAAAGGGAGGGGAAAGAATCAGGTTACATATCCTTCCTCTGGAGAAGGTCAATCACTCTCGTTAGAGAAAATGTTTGCACAACAAGAGGAAGAAATGAAAGAATTAAGAAGGTTGAATGCAGAACTACTTCAGAGTAGTCTTCTTCTTAAGAATGCTGAAGTCCGACAGCAGAAGGAATTTGTTGCAGTTACTGAGATGGATCAAGAATATCCTCCTTTATTAGTACACCCTCAGAGGTCTAATCCTACGGGTCAAACGCAACAACGGTTGGCAGTGCTACTATCAGTTGCAGCACCAACCACCACATCTGTCCAAGCTCCATTCATTGCACCTACTCAAGACCAGATTCAACCGGATGTTTCTCAAAAGTTAATAACTATTATTGAGTCATTAATAGCTCGGTTAGAAACTATGGAAGGGAAACGGGCGCAAGTTCAACCAGAGAAGAAAGTTTACCCTGAATGGGTAGATTCAATTTCTCCTCCATCCAGTTTTGGAAACCCTGTTTTCCCTACTTTCAATGGATCATGCGACCCTGAACAACATTTGACGCATTACGTGTCTTGTGGTGATCCTATGATGGGAACTCCAGAGCATAAAGAAGCAGTGAAACTCAGATGCTTCGTGCGAACCTTGCAAGGACCAGCTTTTGTCTGGTATACAAGCTTGCAATCCCGGTAAATCATCGGATGGGAGGATCTTCGCCAAAAATTCCTTCTTTAGTTCATCTCAACTTTGTCAAAAACGACAGTTTTCGATCTTACAAACTGCAAGAAAAGGGAGAATGAAAGAGTCTCTGATTTCATTACTCACTGGAAGGGATTAACGTATTCCCTTAGTTTAGCACTCCCTCGGGAAGAGATGTTACCAATCTGTGTGGAAAATTTGCGTGACGAATTATGCACGCCATTGATCCCTGTGAAATACACAGGAGGGTTTCGAGACCTTACTTCAATCGATCAGCATATTGAATATTCCCTTATATAGGCTAAAGTTAAATCTCGTGTAATTCCATCAGCTTCAGGAAGGAGAATGGGTAAAGCAGAAACTACTACAGTTATGCTTAAACAAGCACCTGTACCTATTTCTACTTCAAAACCTTCATCTTCTCGAAGGGCTCCACCTCCTGAACGCCAACAACAAAGGCCGTTTCGTCCAAATGATCAAATAGATCAACGACGAAAACAATTTGAGGATATGAAGAGTAAAACATACTCCTTCCGAAATGAGCAAGTTCCTGGTTACTTCATTTCATCTCTGGAAAATAATTTGGTTCAATTACCAGTGCCCAAGAGGCCAAACAAGGAAGGAGATGAAGACCGTCCCAATTATTGTCCCTTTCATCAAATGTTGGGGCATCCTATCCAGGAGTGTTTTTTCTTTAAAGACCTCCTACAAAAGATGGTCGACTTAGGACAAGTCAAGTTGAAAGGTTCTTTGACTCAGGTAGCATGTGTTACTGCTACAGTTCCAGAGGAGGAAGGTGAATGGCAAGAAGTCAAAAGAAGAAATGCACAGAAATATGATGATTGGATGGTCAGAAAGACAATCAATTGGACTCATGCCATTTTTCGAACACAATTAAAGAAACCAATTGTGTCTTCTTCCATGAATATTGTGGTAAAACCCTCTTCGTCAGAGAGAAAATCCTCAAAGAAACGGTTTGATTCAAAGAAGAAAAAAGAATCAGAAGAAGATGAGTATGTGTCAAAGCCTAAATTGTCTTTGACTCTGGCAGACTTTATGCCATCTAATTCAAAACCATGGGCACCGCCCCATCAAACGGCACAGCCTAAACAAGATAGTCAGACAAATTCTTTATTAGAAAAAGAGTTAATCTTCGGTTCTGTTAATATGATTCAATTAACAGATCCGTACTCCAGTCGTAATTTCAATTTTGATGAGCCTGAATTCCCTGTATCAAATAAGGGAATCCGAGGAAGTTCCAGAGGTTCAGGATACAGAGGAAGACGTGGATCTTTCTGAAGCCACTACTCCAATTCTACCCCTGCTAGCACTGTGTATCCAGTAGAAACTCGTGGTAGAGCCCTTCAGCGAGCTCAAAAAGAACAAGCAGGTTCTTCTGCTAATGGCCAACTCAGTCTTGGCACAGTTATTTTGGAAGACTGATTGAAGGTTCCATCTTCTTTATCTCAGCAAGTAAATGGATCTAATTGGTCTAATCTTCCAAAACCAAGGATGTTGCCAACTTCTATCCCAATACAAGATGCATCAGCTTCCAAAGCATCTGCTTCCAAGGTACCTGCTAAACCGAATATTCCTGTTGGGAAACGCAGACCTCTAGATCAAAAGTATGATATATTGAAACACTTGGCCCAAGTACCAGCCAAGTTATCAATTTTGGATGCTTCGAATCTGTCAAAAGATCTTCAGGAAGCACTCATCGAAGCTTTGCCAAGTCCTCAGGAGTTTGAAGCTGAAATTGCTGCAGCTAAAGTCTATCACATAGAGAATAATCCTGTAGAATGCCATGTAGTGATATCTTTTACTGATAAAGATGAAGATGATGTTATTCATGGGCACATAAAACCTTTGTACTTATCTAGAAAAGTCAATGGTGTGGATATCCGAAGGGCTTTCATTGACAATGGTTCAGGAGTCAACCTCATGCCCATTCGTACACTTTGTCGGTTGGGCCTCACAGAATCTGATTTATCTCCTTCTACCATTATGTTACAAGGATATGATAAAAATGAACAAGAATCACTGGGCGAAGTTACACTCAAAACTCAGTTTGGAGATCTTGTATCCAATTCGGATTTCATGATTGTTGATCAAGACTCAGCTTTCAACATCTTGTTTGGAAGACCCTGGCTACATCAGCATGCAGTTATCCCTTCATCATACCATCAATGTCTCAAATACTGTTTCAATGGTCAAGTTGGAACATTGTATGGTGATAAGGCCCCGTTCAAGACATGTGAGTCTCAATACATTGAGGCAGAATTTTATCACATGAAGGGAAGATAAAAATCTACAATGAAGGAAATTACCAAAGTTAATGCTCCATATGGTTTGGAGAAAATTCCAATAAATCCATTTACACATGTGACTACAGATTATGTGTTACCTATCAGTAAAATTGACAAAATAGGCCCAAATCAAAATACTCTTATGGAAAGATCCATAATGTCATGTACGGCAGTTGAGCCAGACAATATGGGAGAAATTGGTAACCTACCAAACAGTGATGAAAGCACAAGTGGTGACGTCTTCATTTCATATGCTGAAATCCAACAGGTCTATACTTCGCCAATCAGGCCAGAAGAAGTTATAGCAACATCAGAGGTGAATAATGATTTCAATTCTCAATCCATCATCTCCTCTTTATTTTCCAAAGAAGGCCCTTTATCATCAATAGGGTCGGAAATGGAAGCGTCTTCTTCAAAATGTGAAAATTTTGAAATCTCTTATGATCATGAAAATTTAGTTTTTTCATCTACTATGAAAGTAGAAACAGAAGAAATAGAACATGATGAAGAGGAAGAGGAAGATCTTAGAGATGCTCCTCCAGCATTTGAAGAGGGTATCTCTACCACTGTGGATGAACTCAGAGAAATAAATCTGGTTACAGAGAAAGATCCATGCCCCACTTTAATTAGTGCGGCCATGACCCTTGAAGAGCAAGAGATGTATATTTCTTTTCTAAATCAAAATAAAGATATTTTCGCTTGGAACTATACATAAATGACTGGGATTGATCCTGATATTTCTATTCATCATTTGGGTTTACCAAAAGAACATCGAGGATTTAAGCAAGCCGCGAGAAGAACACACCCAACTTATGCTTCCAAAATTGAAGGTGAAGTGGATAAGCTGATCAAAGCTAACTTCGTTAGAGAAGTTCAATATCCCATGTGGTTGGCTAATATTGTCCCTGTAAAGAAGAAGAACGGACAAATTAGGGTTTGCATCGATTTCAGAGATCTTAATCGGTATTGTCCTAAAGATGATTTCCCAGTTCCGATTACAGAACTCTTAATTGATGTGACGGCTGGTTAGGAAGTACTTTCCTTCATGGATGGATATTCCAGATATAATCAGATCCGAATGGCCCCAGAAGATGATTAATCTACAGCCTTCAGATCCCCTCAAGGTGTGTTTTGTTACCGGGTGATGCCCTTTTGTTTAAAGAATCCAGTTGCAACATATCAATGAGCCATGCATCGTATCTTCAAACCCTTTTTAGGGAAGTTTGTTGAATTCTATGTAGACGATTTTGTGGTTAAATCCAAACAACGTTCTAATCACTTGGCTGATTTGGAAGTCATATTCCACAAGCTTCGACAACATAATTTGAAGATGAACCCCTTAAAATGTGCTTTTGGGGTAACCTCAGGAAAATTCCTCAGCTTTGTTGTAAACCATCGTGGTATTGAAGTCGATCCTGAGAATACCAAGTCAATCCTTGGTATGTCACCTCCTCATAATTTGAAAGAATTAAGAGGACTTCAAGGAAACTTAGCCTATATTCGACGTTTCATCGCCAATTTGGCAGGAAAAAGTTTACCCTTTACCAAATTATTGAAAAAAGGAGTCACTTACCAGTGGACTGAAGAATGTCAAGAAGCATTTGATGTTCTCAAGAAATACCTCTTGAGTCCACCAGTACTCATGCCACCTGTTTAAGGAAGACCACTTATCCTCTATGTGACAGCTCTAGAGTGATCATTGGGTGCCTTTCTCACTCAAAAGAATGATGCTGGGAATGAAAATAGCCTCTACTATCTCAGTAGAACTATGCTTGAAGCAAAAACCTAGTATTCAAGTATTGAGAAGTGCTTCCTAGCATTAATCTTTGCAGTCCAGAAACTGAGACACTACTTGCAACATCACGAGGTCCAATTGGTATCTCGCAATAATCCGCTCAAATTCATCCTTAGTCGTCCAATGCTTACAGGATGTCTAGCAAAGTGGACAGTTATTTTGCAGCAGTTCGACATTCAGTATGTATCTCAAAAGGAAATAAAGGGCCAGGCTCTGGCTGATTTCCTGGCTGAACATCCTTCAGTGGAAGACACGTCTTCAGATATTGAACTCCCTGATGAGGAAGTTTTCTCTATTCAATAGAGTCCTCAAACATGGGAAATGTATTTTGATGGTGCTTCCAGAAGTCCAACAGGGAAGAAAATGGAAAATCCTAAATTCAACAAAGTTGGTTTAGGAATTGTACTCATTTCTCCAGATAAGGCATTGTTACCTTATTTCTTTTTTATTGTGGGAAGGTGGTACCAATAATGAAGCCAAATACCAAGATCTTATCACAGGCTTGGAGTTAGCGCTTCAAGCACAAGTGAATCACTTAAAGGTGAAAGGTGATTCAGACTTGGTAATCAAACAAGTCAATGGGGATTATGCCATCAGAAAAGAAGAGTTAATCCCTTTGTATGATTACGTCAGAAAGTTAATGGCGGAATTCCCTTCAGAACCGACATTTTCTTATGTCCCAAGATCACAAAATGCTCAAGCTGATGCACTGGCTAATATAGCCAAAACTCTAGCAGATCCAAATCGGGACGAGACAACCATCAGTATTGCCCACCGTCATGCAATTTCACCTTATGTTCAAGCCAGAACAGTGGAAATTAATGAAATTAGTCCCATTCCTGAACTGTATGGTCATACTACAGGATGGATGTCACCTATTAGGGAATACCTTCAAAATGGAACACTTCCACCTGGTAGAGCTGAGAAAGAACAAATCTGGCGACGTGTGGTCAATTTTACTCTTTATGATGGCCCAAACCACCTAGAGAAAATTCTCTACAAACGTGGTTTTGATGGAGTTATCTTCAGATGCATTGATGGTTAAGAGACAATGGCTATCATGAAAGAAGTGCATGCAGGAGTCGGTGGTGCCCACCAGTATGGACATAGATTGTCTGATCAAATTCGAAGGCTTGGATACTTTTGGCCTTCAATGATACAAGATTGTGTTGATTTCACAAAGAAGTGGCATTCATGTCAAGTACATTCCAACTTCATTCATCAACCTCCAGAGTTGCTTCATACAGCTAAATACTCATGGCCATTTGCCACATGGGGAATGGATGTGGTGGGACCTTACCCTTCAGCTACGACCAAGCAGTTTAAGTACATTCTTACTGCTACTGATTTCTTTTCCAAATGGGCAGAGGTAGTACCTCTCAAATAAGTCAGTTCTAAATGCATTTTTAGCTTCATCAAGTCTAACATCATTACTAGATTTGGTGTCCCTCATACCATATTGATGGACAACGGCACCAACTTCTGTTCTTCTGAGGTGAAGAAATTGTATCAAGAATACAACATTAAATCTAACCATTCATCTCAGTATCATGCGGCATCCAATGTCCAAATACAAGCCTTTAACAAGACTCTTCCAAATATACTGCAAAAGATGGTGGATAAAGATAAGAGGTCATGTCCTGATAAACTTTTTCATGCTTTATGGGCTTATTGGACTACCACCCGCAATGCAACACGGTCAACTCCATATTCGTTGGTATATGGAACAGAAGCAGTCTTGCCAATTGAAGTTCAATTTCCCTCACTCAGAGTATCCATTTGTGATCAGTTATCTACAGATGAGCAATCCCAAAAGCAATTGAATGAATTGGAATGGTTAGATGAGAAAATGTTGTGCACCTTTCACCACTTGGAAATCTATCAGAATCGAATAGCATGAGCTTTTAACAAAAAAGTTCCTCTTCGCTCATTCATTCAGGGAGAATTGGTATTAGTTCTCAGAACTCCAATGATACCAGGAAAGAAACCTCCCAAGCTTGAACCAAAATGGGAAGGACCTTATTCAATACATAGGGTCTACTCCAATGGAGCTTATTCATTAATCTCGATGGATGGAGAACTCATTACTACTCCAACTAATGCTAGATTTTTTAAGAAATATTTTGTATAAAATACAAAGTATTCACATTATGTCCCCACAACATGACACTAAACTGTGCGGCACCAGTTCGTCCTTGCTATATGACGTTAAACTATACAGCAACGGTATAAGCATATGACCCTAAACTATTTGCACCTATGTCCAACATGACGTTAAACTGTGTCACCTTATGTCCCCGTAACATGACACTAAACTGTGCGGCACCAGTTCATCCTTGATATATGACGTTAAACTATACAGAAACAGTCCAGTATGACCTTAAACTGCAACTTTGTCCCACACGATGTTAAACTGTGAAAAAGTTCCCTAAACCATCCAGCATGAACTTAAACTGCATCATCCCTGGTCCATGCATATGACCATAAACTATTTGTAAGTCCCTTACGTCCAGCAAGACGTTAAACTGTGACGTCCTAACTACATGATGCTAAACTGTATAAAAGTCCCTTACGTCCGGAAAGACGTTAAACTACATAATCATCAAAGGTCCTGTATGACCTTAAACTACACCATCGTCCAGCATGACATTAAACTGCACCATCCACGGTCCATGCATATGACCTTAAACTATTCACACTTTCATCCAACATGACGTTAAACTGTGGAAAAAAATACCCAATGCATCCAACATGACGTAAATGGTGTGTTATTTTGTCCTTACTGCATGACATTAAACTGCGCAGTACCCCTTTCGTCCAACATGACGTTAAACTCTTTGTCCTCGTCGTCCTAACTACATGACGCTAAACTGTACAGAAAATTCATAATACGTCCTACATGACATTAAACTGTATTTTGTCCCTGCTACATGACACTAAAATGCGCAACACCAAAAGTCCTAACTGTAAGACTTTAAACTGCATAGTCCCTTTATATGCCCTACATGACATTAAACTATGCATTGTTAAGGTTGTTATTACCTCTTGTTTCTCACACCGAGTATGACTCACGTGAGCTTAGAGAAAACCTCAACCGTAACACTCTCTTTGGGCCGCTAACCATGTATAAGTCCCAACAACATTTTATTTAGATCGTTGTCCCCAAGAACAACTTGATCATTAATTCATTCTTTAATTGAACTACACGGACTTTGATCCTTGCCCTCCAGGCTGGGTATGTAGGCAACCTCCCAGGGTTCAAGCCCAAAAACAATCTCTTCACATCGGTTCACCACCATCTAATATGATGTTGATTCGTGAAACCGCCCCTAGAATCAATATCTTTACATTGATTCACTTTCGTCCTTGTTATATGACGTTAAACTATGCAACAATTTTGTCCGGTACAACAATAAACTACAATACTCTTTGATTTCCTCATTTGAGAGAGAAATATTATTGACATTGATTTTTCAATCATGTTTTCATTTCAAAAGACTACGTGCATACATGGTAATGCCTAAACTTTTTGTCTCGGGTTAAACCATCATTGCACTAAAGTCCCCTTTCACCCTTCACATGTACGAACCAAATTTGTACAAAGGGTAGTTCTAGAACTACGTGGGCTTGATTCCCATCCTTATGGGATACGTAGGAACGTTCGAGTATCCCTCGAATCCAGCCCCAAGTCTTTTTGGCCTAACCCCAAATTTCACTTTCAGTCCCTTGGCTGAAAAGTCCTCATGAAAACACACACTGTGTATTCATTATTATGGTCCGAATTCTATGACCCTAAACTAAGATCTCTCATACTTTCGTCTTGCATGACGTTAAACTACATTTCAATAACTACGTATGGCTTGATTCTCATTCTTATGAGATACGTAGTGAAGTCCAAAATTTCAATTCAGGACCCAGCCACAACATGATTATGGTTATCATTGACCTATGTATCTCTATATACATTGGAAAATACCCATATTTATGTGTTATAATCCTAAACTTAAATATTTTCAGATCTTCATAACCCTTTTTCATGACTTCTAGTCACAAAAATGTCAAACTTCTGAGAATTCTTTTGCCTGACTATGCAGCACGTGCCCATAGGTGGCCTTGCATAAACAGTCTACATAACAGACTTGTCAGCCAAAAGATGCTATTTATTTGACCATGCAGCCAATGCCCTTAGGTGGCCCTGCATAATTCAACCCCCTAACGGGTTTTTTGGACAATAGTAACTTCATTCTTGGGAAGAATGCCTCTTTTGTCCTTATTTGTCTTAAATGACTGTATGTAGGGATCTGCAAAAAATAGCCATCCTTAACATATTTGTCCCATGTCCTTTTTCATGATCTAAAAGTATTCAAGTCTATGGTTTATACTCTATATATTATCTTTCCCTACGCTTGGGTTAGACCTTCGTAGGAGTGATATTCATTCAATTCTCTGATATTCTTGTTCGGAAATATCTTCTCCATATTCAAGTACCTCTTTCCATACAACAAAATCTATACTTTAGAAAATTTGAATCTCCATAAACATTCACTGGATTTTAGCACTAGGAAAGTAAATTTCTGAGAGTTCTTTTGCCTGACTATGCAGCACGTGCCCATAGGTGGCCTTGCATAAACAGTCCACATAACAGACTTGTCAGCCGAAAGATGCTATTTATTTGACCATGCAGCCAATTCCCTTAGGTGGCCCTACATAATTCAACCCCCTAATGGGTTTTTGTCAAATAATAGTAACTTCATTCTTGGAAACTACTTCTTCTAATGCCTTTTAGCTCTTTTTCATATCATTCCTCAAATTCAAAAAATTCTTAAGTCATAGCTTACATATTTTCCCTCATACTTGAGGATGGTAATATGTTTTCAGATAAATTGTCAAGGAATTGAATCAATTTTAATCCATTTTGGTCAAAGCTATTTCGACCTTAAACATTAGCCCCTTTATGTCCGGCATGCATGACTTTAAACTGCCCACAAAAGACAAAGGAACTCTGAATAAAAGTCAAGTTCCAGCTCACTAAACATACATTTTTTATGATTTAGGAAATATTGAGCAATTAAAAGGTTCAAAGTTTGTAGGTTTATTTGTAATAATCCTAGTAAAGATCAAACTATGCTTACTAAGCCCATTGGCTTAAGTAAATTTGAAGCAGGTAGTGAAAAAATGCAGGTACAAATGATTGAAGATGAAAGTGTTTTTCATTGATACACAAGAGTTAGAAGGACATCCACAAACTGGAGTCTCTTCTCTTTTTCAAGAATTACAAGAGGCTTTCAACATAACACTTCATTTGATTTACGGCATCCCGAGATTCATCAGCAACTACCTGGAATTCATTCATTCAACTGGATACAATAAGAGATGCAGTGATACCAGCTCTTCTTGGAACAATTGTAAAAGGATGTTCTTGAGTGCGGTTTGAGAAAATTTTCTGCTGATCAAACAGTGACTCTGTTTCTGTCCAAGAGACTTGGAATATGGATACATGGATCTGAGAATGGAGCATTGGAAGTAAAGAGCCATTTGGAGAGAGTACTCTTTTCAGATATTGCTCTAATACCATGTTTGTATTCTCTCCACCAACCGGTAGTGGAAAACATTTCAGCCCATGGGTTTGCCATTTTTATATCTGCAAGGAAATGACATGGAGGAAGAATATGAAAGTTCACACCATTGTTGTTTCTCTTAATGCACAGCATAACCGAAATGAAGGAGTATCAGCGCAGCTGAATTTCAGGTGTATAGTTCTTTGCATCTGGAACATTGACTCCTTGCAGGTGACCATGACCATATAGAGGCAGGTAGATGCTCTGTGGGAAATTAAGATGATATTTCTTTAAGTACTTAGCCAAATCTGGGAGAGTGTTGTCGCAGATATCATAGTAATCGTGGCCAATGATGTTCATCATGTCATCAATCCGCTTGTTAGCCAGTTCATCAGACGTTGTTCCCTTAGGATCCATTGAATCTGCACAAAAGTTGAATAAATTAAACTCTTAAATGGGTTTATTTTTCATAAAATTTGTGAAAGAATTTGGAAAAAATGGCTAAGGCATAAAGGCGCGCAATTCTAAAAAATGGCGCGCAAGTATTCGTGTGCCGCGCTAGTTTTTGACGCGCAAGTATAAACCGCGCAAGTACAAATGCCTTTACAGTAGCGCGACATCAAGGAAAACTCTGGAAAACAGAACAACCTACACGACTAAGGTGACCTGCGCGGCGAGAGCTCGAAGGTATGATGTCCGGAAATCCAGATGCTTGTACGGAAGTGAGGCCCTCTATTTATAGACGCGGCCGGGACTCTGCGCGTTGTACCCAGTGCGTTTAAGGCCTGCGCGGAGAGACCTTGCGTGCCACCCTCTGTTCCCTGAAGACTTGCGCGCCCCCTTTTCCTTTGGATGGATTCGATTTCCTCAGAGTCAAATCCTCATTTCTCTCAGGATCCAACTCTGAGGGGGGACTTTTGTTGACGCTCCTTTCGTCACAGAATCTAGAAATCAGAAAAGGGGAATATCTAAGCTCAAAGTGATTAAACCTTTGAAGAAAATATCAAAAATCGACAAAGGCATGAACAAAGGATCAAAAGAAACTTCACCGCATAAGTTATATCACTGTCGCACAAGTCCACTTGCGCGACGCCCTTGGTCGCGCAAGTGACTTGCGCGACCAAAGTGATAACCGCCCGGTAACCGCCCAGGGTCTTCTCCTGCCTATAAATAGACCCTTTGGGCCCCCCATTGAGGAGGATCTTTTTCCAGAAACTCAGATTGAAGCTCCCGACGCCCAAGTCTCTTCTCAAAGCTTCCGGAACACTTCTAAGGTAATTTATTACCTAGAACGGAAGATCTAAAGAGAGGGAGGAAGGCCTAAGTGTTGAAACCCATCAACACTTGCGCGCCTGAGTGGCCAACCCTTAAGTGAAGTGGTCCCACTTGCATGTCGCCTTATTCCTTCGATATAACTTGCGCATCCCTTTTCTGGAAGAACCTCAAGAGAATTCTAAAGGCTTTAATAAAGAGTCACTCAAGTATTTCAATGCTGGTTGACCATCGCGCAAGTACACCACATGTCGCGCAGGTATACCTGCGCGACCAATACTTGCGCACCCCCGCAATACCTACGCGCCTTCCAAGACTTGCGCACCCCTTCCTTTTTGGGTGCCTTTCTTTCCCATTTCACCCCTCTTAAGTCATTACACCTTTCCTTTTCAAGATTCAGTCTTCAATACACTCTTCAAAGCCATTTATGGCATGATTTCTTGATTTGACTTCTTTATCCGAAAGGAATTCAGTGAAATATCTCTCAAAACCTAGTGATTTAAATATCCTTATGTCACTAAATATGGAGAGTTCATTCATTCAACCTCATCCTTTAAGATGAGAGAATCCTTAACCCAGGTCTCCTTTTCAGGAATAATCCCCAGTCATAAGTCCTCTAATTTGGGCATCCTTTTCAGGAGTAATCCCCAAACCAAGTCCCCTAACCTGGGTCTCCTT
Organism: Viscum album; assembly: GCA_963277665.1. Classification (NCBI taxonomy): domain Eukaryota; kingdom Viridiplantae; phylum Streptophyta; class Magnoliopsida; order Santalales; family Viscaceae; genus Viscum; species Viscum album. Next base: position 911,917,473 of record OY728143.1, on the reverse strand, counting down.
TTCAGGAATAATCCCCAGTCATAAGTCCTCTAATTTGGGCATCCTTTTCAGGAGTAATCCCCAAACCAAGTCCCCTAACCTGGGTCTCCTTTTCAGGAATAAGTCCCAGTCATAATTTTGGGCATCCTTCTTAGGAGTAAGCCCCAAGTCCTCTAATTTTTGGGCATCCTTCTTAAGAGTAAGCCCTAAGTCCCTTAATTTGGGCATCCTTTTCAGGAATAAGCCCCAATCTCAAATATGGGCATCCTCCTCAGGAGTAAGCCCCAAAACTTAATCCTTAACCTGGGCTTCCTTTTCAGGAATAAGTCCCAGTCATAATCTTGGGCTTCCTTTTAAGGAATAAGCCCCAAGTCCCTTAAATTCTCTTTAACCGGTCCTAATTTACGTTTGATCTGGGATTACTTCTCAGGAGTAAAACCCAGTTATCAATCCTCTCCTAATTTGGGTTTCCTCTTCTGGAATAAGTCCCAAGTTAGAGTATTCAAATCTCCATGAAGCACATATACCTTTATGGACCCTGTTCCTGGATTTTCTCCCTAAAGTAAATCCTCTGGGCAGTCATACATACATAAGCCCCAAACATTTTCTTATGATTGCATCTTTCATGGCACAATTGTCTAAATTTTACCAATACCTCTTGTTTCTCACACCGAGCATGACTCACGTGAGCTTAGAGTGTAAAAGTAATTGTGACATCCTGCTTTGAGCCATCAATCATAAACATCATACCCTTATTCGAACTACGTGGGTTCTGATTCCTTTTTCAAAACAAACTATATGTAGGTAGCCCATCTATGGGTTTGATCCCAACTTTGAAATAATTCATGTCCTTCTGAATGTCAATAAACTTCAAGTGCCCCACTGAGTGGCTTTAAAACCAGCCTGGTCATCATAATGACCAAGAGACTTTTATATGAATATTTTAAAGGTTACCATTGACCAAGAATCTCTAAATAGATATAGATGATTCTCTATTGATGAAGAACCTCAAATACATATAAAAGATTCTCTAAATTTCTTACATATTTAATCATTGATTTTAAAAACTAAAGGAAAATCTCATTTTATACTTGGTAATGTAATAAGGATTCACGAACATAACTTAAATCTATAAAGAGAGTCCCGGAATAGACAATAATTCCCCTCAAAAAGGTGTGATGAGTCCGACATCCCATCCTCTCGACCAATGAAAATTCCTAAGCCTCATTAGTTCACAAGCTAATGAGCGCCTACCTTTGGAAAGTAGGTCCAAATGGATGTGGAATCATTGGATGTTTCCGGTTCTACGAACAAACCCGCTAGAAACCGATCGGAACGTTTGAATCTCCCATCTAGGAGGTCATCCCCGAATTCCGAGGGAAACAATATTATGAATGTAAAAGGAAAGGACATGTCAAGGATGACTGTCCAAAATTGAAGTTTAAGAAGAAATTTTATTACAAGGAAAAAAATATAATAAATCTATGAAAGCTACATGGAGCGCTTTGGAAGAAAGCACAAGTGGATCTAAAGATTCTAATTCTGAAGAAAAGAATCATGCCAACATGTGTTTCATGACTAAAACATCTAAGGTGACACTTAATTCCCCTATGCACAATGATTATTACTCTGGGAATGAAAGTGATTCAAATAATGATGATAATGTGTCTAAAGCTGAATTATTTGAATACAGTAATATGTTAGAAGATACTTGTAATGTGCTAAAATATAAGTAAAAATCATTGAAGAAATAGTATTCCTTGACTAATACTATTAAATCAGATCTTATTATAGAAAAGGAAAATAATTCTCAACTGTTAAAGGAGAACATTGAACATAAAATTTCCAACGAGCACCTTAAAAAATACATAGAGAATTTCAAAAATGCAAAGAATACTCTAACTCAAATGCTTGGAAAAAAATTGCACCAAATTATACTACTGGTTTAGGATACCAACCTGGACAGAGATAGATTGTTAAGAATAAATTTATTCCAAAATCTAGAAAGTATGTTTCTTGTTCAAGTTATGGAAATTATTATGCTTTATATAGCTATTCAAATTATTATAGACCAAACAAAGTTTATTTATCAAAATCATTTGAATCTGTTAATTGTAAGAAACCCATTAGACAAATATGGGTTCCTAAAGTTTTACTTTCTAACCTTTCTGGACCCAAGAAAATCTGGGTACCAAAGTTATCTTCTGTCTAAATCTATTTTGTAGGAAACTTTCTTGAAAAGTTCCTATAGGAAGATATGGTACTTGGACAGTGGATATTCAAGTCATATGATAGGATACTACTCATGTTTTAAGAGATTAATCAAAGCTTACGGAGGGAATGTCACCTTTAGTGATAATTTTAAAAGAAAGATCATCGGGTTAGGCCAGATTGGTAACAATGATTCAATTTTAATTTCTAAAGTATAATTTGTTGATGGACTAAAATACAATCTGTTAAAAATTTCTCAGTTGTGTGATGATGGTTTCAATGTGAAATTCGGAAATGATGCTTGCAATGTATTTAATTCTAAAAATATTTTGGTATTTACTACATTAAGAAATGAAAATGTACATGCTGTAGATCTGAATTCTTTAGCTAAACAAAATGTTACTTGTTTAAATTCTTTTCATAAGGAATCTTGGCTATGGAATGTGAGATTAGGACATTGCAATGTTCATTCACTTAAGAAACTGACTAGGAATGGTTTAGTTAGATACCTACCAAAACTAAAAATCACAACAGACAAATTTTGTAATCCTTGTCAAAAGGGAAAGCAACATAAAGTTTATTTCAAATAAAAGAAAGAAGTTTCAACTTCTCAACCTCTCGAGTTGGTTCATATGGATTTATTGCACCATCTAGAGTTTCTAGTTTAAATGGGAAGCACTATGTCTATGTTCTAGTAGATGAATTTTCTAGATACACTTGGGTATACTTTCTTAGTCACAAAAGTTAATCTTGTTCCTATTTCATTAAATACTCCAAGTCTGTAGAAAACCTTAGTGGACTAAAGATTAAGACCCTGAGAAGTGATCATGGTCATGAGTTTGAAAATCATGACTTTGAAACATATTTCTCACACAATGGCTATATTAACAGTTTCTCTGCCCCTAGGACACCTCAACAAAATGGTGTAGTAGAAAGAAGGAATATAACCCTTTAGGAAATTGCAAGAACTATGCTCAATGAGTATGACTTACCTATTTACTTTTGGGATAAAGTTTTAAATACAGCTTTTTATATTATTAATAGATTCTTGATTAGACCTATTCTTAAAAAGACCCCTTATGATCTTTAGAATAATAGGAAGCCTAAATTTATTTACTTTAGATTTATTGGTTGCAAAGTCTTTATTCTCAATACTAAAGATAATCTTGATATGTTTTCATCCAAAAGTGATGAAGGAATCTTCCTAGGTTACTCTATAACCAGTAAATCCTATAGAGTATTTAACAAAAGAACCAAATGTGTGGATGAATCTGTACACATAAAATTTGATGAAAGTTATCCACATAAACCTAAGACCCCTCCTGAAAATATTGAAGAATATATGTCAATTCTAGACCTTAATGATAGAAACTGTGAACCAGCTATAAAAACAAGTAATTCTGGAAATTCTCTAGAACCGGTTTCTGTTAAACCCGAACCTGTAAATAAACCTGAACTTTCTAGTCCTACATTTTCTAGACAAATTAAGACCCTTAAAAATAATCCTTTATATGTTGTTGTTGGACATTTAGATAGAGGAATACAAACTAGAGCTTCTCTAAGAAATCAGGTTGAACATCAAGACTTTCTTTCAAGTTAGAACCTAAAAATATCAATGATGCTATAAATGATGAATTTTGGGAAATGGATATGCAAGAAGAGTTAAATCAATTTGAATGAAACAAATTTTGGGAAATAGTTGAAAGACCTAAGGACACCTTAACCATAGGAACTAAATGGGTTTTTAGAAATAAATTTTATGAGTCTGGAAATATAGTTAGAAACAAAGCTAGGTTAGTTTCATAAGGATATAGTTAAGAAGAAGGAATAGAGTATGAGGAAACCTTTTCACCTGTAGCTAGGTTAGAAGCTATTATTATTCTACTTTCTTATGCTTCTCATTTGAATTTCATGTCATATCAAATGGATGTTAAAAGTTCTTTTCTAAATGGTTTTATAATTGAAGATGTTTTTGTTGAACAATCCCCTGGATATACTAATCCTCATTTTCCAAGTAGATTTTTTAAACTTTCTAAAGATTTGTATTTATTAAAACAAGCTCCACAATCTTGGTATGATAGACTTAGTAATTTTCTAATTTCAAAAGGTTTTATTAAAGGGATTGGTGATCCAAATCTTTTTATGAAAAGGATTTCAAAAGATGTTTTGATAGTACAGATCTATGTTGATGATATTATTTTCAGATCTCCTAAAAATGCTTTATGTGTTGATTTTTTAAAGAGTATGTAAAGTGAATTTGAAATGAGTTTAATGGGAGAAATAAAATATTTTCTTGGATTTCAATTTTTTAAAATTGAAAATGGTATTATTTTAAATCAAAGAAAATATACAAAGGATCTTTTAAAATGTTTTGGTTTGGATAATAATAAGGAAAGTGATACACCTATGAGTACCACTTGTAAATTGGATACAGATAAAAATGGAAAACTAGTGGATCAAACCAATTATAGAGGTATGATTGGGAGTCTACTTTATCTTACTAATAGTCGACCGGATATTATGTTTACTATGTGTATATGTACAAGATTTCAAGATAATCCAAAAGAGTCACACTTTCTTACTGTTAAAAGGATTTTTAAATATCTTAAACATACTTCTAATTTAGGATTATTTTATCCAAAAGGAAAATCTTTTAATTTAACAAGTTATTCAGATCCTAACTTGTATGATTGAAAGTTAGATAGGAAGAGCACTTATAGAACATGTCATTTTATACGTAAGTCCTTAGTATCATGGTGTAGTAAAAAAACAGAATTATGTTGAATTGTATACTACAAAAGCGAAGTATATAGCTGCTGGTAGTTGTTGTGCACAAATTCTGTGGATGAAACACACTTTATTGGACTATGGATATCAATTTAGGAATTTATCTATAAACTGTGAGAACACTAGTGTGATCAGTATCTCTAAGAATCCTATATCTCAATCTAGAACTGAACACATTGATGTAAGGCATCACTTTTTGAGGGATCATTATCAAAAGGGTGATATTACTCTTGAATTTATAGGCACTAGACATCAATTGGCTAACATTTTCACCAAGCCTTTAAGTTCATAAACGCTAAGTTACATTAGACATGAGTTAGGAATGGTATACTTTCCTTAAACCTCACCGATAGTAGAAACCTTGCTGTTAGATAAACCTCACTATTAGATAAACCTCACCGTTAGTAGAAACCTAACCGTTAGATGAACCTCACCGTTATACCTCACTAGTATGAACCTCACTATTACACCTCACTGGTATGAACCTCACCATTATACCTCACTGGTATAAACCTCACCGTTATACCTCACTAGTATGAACCTCACTGTTATACCTCACTGGTATGAACCTCACTGTTATACCTCACTAGTATAAACCTCACCGTTATACCTCACTAGTATGAACCTCACCGATATACCTCACTGGTATGAACCTCACCGCTATACCTCACTGGTATGGACCTCACTATTATACCTCACTGTTAGTGGACCTCACCTTTAGGAATCCTCAACGGTATATGTTACCACTAGTTTGCACTGTTTTAAACTTCATGTTTTTTTAGCCGCTAGAATCTGTATCATTTGTGTTATATTTATTATGATTTATTTATTCATTTATTGATTCCTAAATGATAAAACATTAGTCTTAACCTCATTTCAATCCACCTCTAACCCTTTACCTTCAAACCATAGCTCCCAAACCTTCGTTTCTCTCAAACCCTAAACTTCACAATTCGCAGAATGGCACAAGTGAAGAGATCAGCTGTCAGTAAATAGGGTGATGAGATGGATGCCAAGATACTCAAAGGAGAGTCTTGTGGTGATAGTGAAGTGAAGAAACCTGTAAACCCACATCTCATGAAAAGGGAAATAGTAATCGAGAAAGAACTCTGTGCAGAATGGCTTCTCCCTAGAAAATCTTTGATTCTAATGATTTTAGAGGAACAAGGGTGGATCGAATTTATTGCGAATAACAATGGTCCTTATTATCCAAAATTGGTAAAGGAATTCTATTAGACTATTCGTTTTGATAAATATGAAAGTGAGAACAGAATGGTATCAGTAGTGAATGACAAGATGATATCTTTTTCTTCCATTGAATGGGTTGAGTGCTTGAAAGTTCCACACGAGGGTGAATTGGGATATTTATTAAAGTTAGTACCTCCTACTAGTGACATTTTTGAGTATGAAACTTCTTTGGAAGATCTCACTGGAGATAGAACACCAATAAAAGTAGTTGCTACAGAAATATATGGAGAGAACCGGTTTCTGTTCAAATTTATCCAGCATGTGTTAAGTCCAAGAAGATGGGACTTTGCAAACCTCAGATTCCAAGATATATTCTTGTTTTATCTGCTAAGTCATAGTGTCAAAGTGAATTTGTGTAGGCTTATGATGGTCCAAATCGAAGATATGACCAAGACAAAATCAAAAACAAATGCTCTATTCTTTACAAAGATGATTTATTTGATGATCAACGTAAAAGTAGTGGCTGAGTCTTAAGATGAGACAGTGGTTGTAAGAGACAAATTTTGTATTACAAAAAATGTTTGTAAGTACATGAAGATTGGCCGGAACCCATGGAAAAGGGAATGGGTAAATGATGATGAGAGAATTTATGATAAATTTAACCATGTTGAGCATCCTAATCGGTCAAGAGATAGGATAAATCCAGGTCTAGGACCTGATGAGGAAGAACATCAATATTATGATGATGATGTGGAGGATACCTCTATAGAATATGGGGGGATCCTGATTTTCCTCCAAGACCAGCTGCTAAAAAGGTATCATATGGAAAGGCATGTCCACCTATGAAGAAAGCAGTTCAAGGATAAACTGTTGATGAAATCTCTGTAAATGAGAAATACCTTCCTAGATCAGATCAAAGGGAGACTACTCCATATTACAATAGTTGTGATGATGAAGAGGAAGAAGTATATGAGAATGGAAGTACCTGTTTGAATATCAGTCCTCCGATTGAGAACTCTATTATTCCTGTTGAGAATATTCTTGAATTGGAAAGACCGGTACCTATTACTGACATACCCCAGCCTGTGCAACCTGGATTGACTATAAATATGGTTGTAGATGACTCCTATGAGGTGGAGATGGCTGGAACTAGGGCTAAAGTGGAGGAAGCTCAGGTTGAGGGGGAGAAACTTGTAAGGATAGGATCAGTTTCTGTGACCTATAATGTGGAAGATTGGTCTGTGGATCCAGGATTTGTTGTATTGGGACTAGAATATCCTGATTATGATGATGAGACACCCACTAGAAGACATCATGTGTCTTATGATATTTTCTCATAGGAAGTTACTACTCAACCAGTAGATCCTCTAGCTCTGCCTGAAGACATTGTGAGAAAAGGAGATCTTGAGGCACTGAAATCTGAATTGAAAACCTATTTGGTTGAAGAGCTATGTAAGATAGAAATTTCTTTGGAATCTTCTCTGGGAAGTGTTATGTCAAGTGTTGTGACAGAAGTGATGGATGAAGTGAAAGTGTGTCAAAATCATATTGAGAGTTTGACAGAGGCTATTTATTCCTTGAAGCAATCTGTTGCTTCATTTGACACCTTCATGAGTTCAAAATATCAAGTTGATACTGACATCAACTACACTCTAGGTGTAGTGAAATAGTTTGTGGATGTGTTTGAATATTTTAAGAAGACCATAAAAACGCATGTCAGTATTCAGGATTTTGTTGTGAAAATTTTGATCAGTAATTTGACTCAATCTTTCAAAGAAATAGTAGCATTCACTATAAAACCTCTTGGGGCATCCAAAGTTTTAGTTGATATGGAACAGTTTAGATCTATGATGAAAGAATAACTTGGTCAAGTTAGGGAAATTATCTCATCAAAATCTCAGGTGATTACTACCATAAGGGATATCAGAAAGATCATCCAGGACTATATGAGATATGCTACTGCATCCCTGAAGGAAATCAGAGACAAAAGTGATTAGTATTTTCAGAAAGTGTACACCAAGCATCAGCTAACCAATCATTTCAAGCTGCTGTTAGAGAATCTGAAACTTCCCCAAGTCACTCAAGCCTTCAAAGAACAAGTCGGTAAGCTCAGGAAGTTGAATCCTGCCTTGGACAAGTTTATGGAGAACAAGGATGATTTTATATCTGATATGGAGAGAGGAGGAGGAATCATCATGTATTTTTGGAACCTGTTACTACCCTTTCTTCATGTGGATAGTGCACATATTATTGTACCTCCATCCATGCCTGCCTCTGGTCAGTTTTCTTCTACACCACAGTTGACTCCAGCTCAAGCTATCTGATGTCTTACTCCTAGGATCACACAAAGGAGTACCCATTACTGGCCTGGAATTGTTTCAGTAGCTAAACCACCTTTGATCATCAATGGTGTTCCCAAGCCTTCACCTACACCTACCAAGCTTCAATCCTTTTCTGATCCCAATGAAAAATCCAAATTACCTATTGAGGAGGTTGATTGATTAGTGTCTAGGACTTTTGAAAAAAATATTTGTCCTTATTATATTACTTTTGTACTATCTCATGTAACTTTTCCATGTGAAATGAAAATTTCTATTTTCTCTCTTCTTCTTTTATGCTCTGAACCATTGTTTTTTTATTCTCTTTTTTTCTAATCACAAAGGGTGAGAAAAATTATAATCTGGGAAGCAATTACGCTAAGGGGAGAAAATTGAAATATATTCTATTTCTTTTTACTCTTATTTTTGTCCATAGTTTAATTCTGATACATTTGAGAATTATGATATGAACACACTGAGAAATTCCATTAGATGTATTTTAATCTAATTCATTAAAGTTTATTCTGGATTATAATTCCATAATTTGTGATTATCAAAAAAGGGGAGATTTTTGGACTCAACTGTTTTGATAATCTCAATTAAGTATAGATATACTTTGATAATCCCAAATAATGTATATCTATATATTAATTATACTTTCTAATTATGAATATCAAAATGATCATATCATATCATTGGAATATGATATTCAATGTTTAATTATGATTATAAATGTTTAACGATGATTAATTTTGATACTAACTCAATCTGGAAATGAAATGCATAGAACAGATACTTTATAAGCATTTGAGTTTTAAAGTCATTGATACAGACTGAGCTACCAATAAACAATGGTCACCGATAGACTAATTCTATTGATAGACACGGTCACTTATACAATCTATCGATGTTAACAGCTACTGATAGCGAGGAAGAGCTACCGACAGAAGTTCGTCGTTATGAAGAGCTACAAAATACACATGGATTTACCGATACAAGGAGCTACAGCTACACATGTAGATACCGATACAAGGAGCTACCACTACACATTGAGCTACTGATACATAAAGCTACCATTACAGAGAGTAACAGCTAATGATGCAAGACCTACCGTTACAAGTCCACCACTATAAGTTCACTGATACAAAGAGATGTCGATGGAAGCCAGTCATTGTTTCTCTAAACTCTATCCCTCTGTTTAATTATTATAAATGGTCATATTTTGTGCTTTTAATGCAACTAAAATTAATTAATGATGTATGTTGGATTTTAGGAGATCGCACCTCGTACCTGCAGAAGTAATCACGTCTTATGTTTAAAATTAATTAATTATGTTTGTTGGATTTCAGGGAATCGTACCCCGTACCTATAGAAGTAATCATGAAATATGTCGAACTACCGCATGAGATATAAAAGGAGGATCAAAGCTGCGTATAAAACATGTGGGATATAGATAATGGACAAAGTGACAGATACAAGAAGAAAACACAAAGAACTCGAAGAACACTCATACACATCAAGAACAGAAGTTCAAAATGGAGGTTCAAGTGATATAAGGAATACTCTCACATTCAAGTTGAACACCTATACTAGAAGTAAAGGTACAGAACCACGACACTCTGTTTTCTAGACTACTTTTAGAAAAGGCCTCAAAGATTCATATGATTCAATACAAAGGATTCCAGAGCTGCATTGAAATCACATAAGAGAATTCTAAACTCATCTCCAGATTATTGCTCTGTTGTGATCATTTTTATTACATTAAAAACAGTGTGTGTGCTTCTGTCTTCTTTGACACACACTGACTCCTAAGCTGAACTGGAGGATACTGAAATCCTCACACCAAACTATTTTTTCCTATGTGTATCCCACGTAGAACTGTGGTAGAGGTCTAGGGACCTGGACAGCCTACGTGCTGTTGTTTTTTCTTTCCCACGTAGAACTGTGATAGAGGTATGAGGACCTAGACAGTCTAAGTATTGTTGTAAACCCCGATCCAGGGTGTGGATCAAAGTTGTATATAAACTGTTTGAGAGGACTAAGTATCATCTTGAGATTGAACCTCTTGGTTAAAACTGTTGTGCATCTTATTTCAGTTTAAACTATTTTCAATATTCTGCTGCTAATTACTTTGAAATTCAAATCTATTTTAAAGTAACTCTGATAGTTGAACTAGCAAGTGTTTGTAATTATTGCTAACTAGTAATTTAGTTTCAAAAGATAACTTAATCATCAGATTAAGTTACCTAAGAAATAATCAATCTTTGAGAAACTAATTGAACCCTTACAATATTTATAAATTCACTACAATTAAACTTTTTTATGAATTTCGGATTTCAATATAAAAATTTTAAAGAGAAATTTTTAATAGGAACTCAATTTACCCCCCCCCCCCTCTTGAGTATCCACTCCGACCAAAAATACTCCACTCTATCCGACTTTAATAATCATGATAGTAAAATAAGGAAATAATATGATTCCAATTTGACTATCTCTCCTCTATCATAATGGATGGTAAAACACTTGTGTGTTGATTAAAACCACATTCATCACACTTATCTAACATTATATTTATATTCATTTAAGTATGTAAGTGTACAATATATAATCAGTTTAGTAAATTTTTTAAAATAGAATAAAATAATAGGATGTAACAAACTACTCTCAATAAAATTTATAACCATCTACACAAACATTGATCAGTTTTTATCTATTTTAACTTCCATACTGGTTTTAGAAAATAGTGATAAAAAACATTATGGATAAATGGAATTAGAAAATTAAATAAATAAAATCACGTTAAAAAATAAAATATAGAACTTTATGGATCAAGGGTTACCTCCCATACAGTGTGAGTTTTAGATCCCTCATTTGGAAATGATTTCCCATAATTATAATGATAGAAGAGAGAATCCAATCCCTTTGGTTTTATTTTCATGTTTATCTTGATTCACTATCCAATAACTAAGAATTGATTAGTTTCTTGTCCCAATAGCTCAATAGATCCATTATTTAACAATTCAAATATGGGGAAACTCTGGTACCACTTTGACTTTAATTTTATAGAAAATAGATTCATATAATATTTTAATAGTAAAACCTATTATCATTTAACAAATTATTCTAAATAATGACTTAATGAAAGGATTTGTTCTTTCCTTATAGACCTAATCATTTTCTTATGAATAATTTATTTACAAAAATCTCTAACACTATTAAAATTATAATTCAAATATTATAAATATTAATAAGACTTATGATAAATATAAACAGTAGTTTTTTAATGGACCTAGAGTGCCTTGTCTGGTTTTTTGGAGCATTTCCCCTATAATTCCCAATAATTTTCTCCAAAAAATATTTATGTCCTTAATTGAGATATCGACTTTCCCACTTTACATGGGGTGAAATGAAGTAATTATTTTATATATTCATCTATATTTCTTCATCAACATTCTAAAAAAATTATTAAACTTGGTACTCTACAACCAAAAAAAAAGTTATTATTGATAAATCTCACAACACCTAAGTCTTAGTAGTTTGAGATATCTACTCTATTAACCAACATAGATACCTAGTTTTAAATCAATAAATAAATTCATTTACATAAATTTAGGGAAAATTTATCGTGAAGAATAATTCCAAATCATAAAAAAATATCAACCTCAAGAATAACCTTTTAAGGAATATCCTTCTTCATTTTAATGTAATACATACATTAAACCATATCAAAATCTACTACAAAGTTCCTTTCATCATTAAAAATTTTATACTAGTTGAATCATGATTAAATAACTTTTTTTTAATACTTTTCCATTATTTCCTATAAAAGGTGAAGAGTGAAAATTTTCTAAAATTGGATTTATTTATACCATTAGAAAAAACCATTTTTAGATTCCATAATAAAATATTTTAAAGATAAGTTTTTTTTATCCTTATACTATTTCTTAACATTTAAGAAAAAAATCCTTTATTTAGTTATAAGTAAACTTATTAGGAATGAACATTTCAAAAATTAGTTAAAAAAAAAAATATGGTTGTTAAACATGAAAAATAGAAAATAGTTCTTCATCTTGAAAGATATAAATGATAACCATCCTTACACTTCCTTATTTTCATTAAAACCTTGAGATATAAACTTTCACTATATCCTCACTCCCCTATATTTCCTTAATTTAAAAATGTAATTACTGTAATAAGAGAAACCTATCTATTAACATAGTCATAACATCATTATAAGTAATAAAGTGCCTCTAAAAATAAATGTATGAATTGAAAATGAATTTATTAACTATAATATATTTCCAAAACATTTCTTAAGTGTATAAATAGATAGCAGTGCCTTCACTGTGATGGTGTAATTCTTTTAAGCCCCTTATTAAAGCATAGTATCATAGTATATAACATAATGTCTTTTATCCTTAATTTTCCCAAGGACAAACCCTTATATCATATCATTATAAATATACATAATCTATAAAGGTAAAATAAATTATGTTAAAGTAATCATTAGTGTGAAAATATTTTTTTATTTAGAAGATTAAATAAATCCAAGTGTTATTCATTAAAAACAATTAGTGTGACCTTTTTTAATAGAGAGAAAAGTGATCTTCGAATATCAATTAAATATTTAATTAATCTTGTATAAAATCCATCACATCCTAAGAAATGGTTCAAATTATTTATAAAATACAGTGATGGTTGGTTTTAGATAAATTTGACCACAAAATATTATATTCTTATTCCTTATTTGGAAAACTTTTGTTGATGGAAAATCACTTCAGTAAATATAAACAGTAATTTTTCATAATTCAATATGGGGTTGGTTTATTCATATATTTTTAAAACATTACTTAAATTGAGAATTCATTATTCAAATAATTTTATCATAAAGATAAAATATTCACCTAGAGAAAAAAATTAAATTGTTTTCCCATAATACACCTATAGAAGGAAATTTTTCTTTACATAAGTTAAAGACATTCACCTATAGGAAAATATTTTAATGGGACATGTAAATTTCTTTTTTTATTGATCTTCAAGGGGTGTAAAAATATTATTGTATATATAATATTTATTTAGGAATAAATATAATTCATTTTTGACTAGTTTCTCAAACAACTGTCAAATAATGACATATGAAAGTGGTATTTTATTGTAGCCACATTGAACTTCATATAATTAATACATACTCTTTACTTGTTGAACTTCATAATTTATATTATCTTGTGTCTCTCATGTTCTACCATGGTTACTCTTTTTGTTAGAACCACTTATGCAGAAGTCACCCATGGTCTGTCTAAAATTGGTTATTTGATGCCTGCATTATGTGTCTTGATAAATTATTCTTAAAATAATTATTTTATGTTAGGGTTGATTTTTTCCCTTCCATGTAATTATTGTTATTGGGTTCCATAAAAATTCATTTCATACAGTATAATTGAATGATTCATTTAGTTATTTTTAAGTACTATGTAATGGCGATTCTAAATTTCATCAAAACTTTAACAAAATTTTCCTATTATTGTTATTCCATATTGGATGATATGATGGATATAAGTGTGCCATTATCTCCTAAAAAAATTAATTCAAATATTTAATTATTTACTTAAACTTCAATTTGAGTTCCCATTTTAATGGAAAAAAACATTTTATCTCTAATGGTATAAATTACTCAACATGTAGTTTGTAGAACTATTTTATTTTTATACATTTCTATCTCTATCATCATTTTGATCTAACTTAACTCATTTTTGTAGTAATTATTCTTCTGAAAAGTATTTAATTCATAATAACCATTATTTTAATATAATGTGAACTTTTTAACAATAATCCATAAGTGTGGACTCCTTTGGGTTTTTAAACACATTAAATTTTTCATTTTTTCTCCCATATTATAAACCAACTTCCATTTAGCCACATAAATCATAAATCCTCTAATTTCAAAAAATTATAGCCTTAATATGATGTTAAAATTATTATTATAATCTATATTTAACAATAAAAAATATATTATGAGAAAAAATTTATAAACACTAACTAACAAATCATACACGCTTCCCAAGGGGTATGTTATTGATCCATCTACAAGTTAAAGAGCCAAAAAAAATTCCTGGTCACTATAATTACTAATTACTTGAAAAGTAAATATTGAATTATATTTTTTCTTTCACAAGGGTTAAAAATACACATTTATGCATTTATCCTTAAAAAATAACATGATTTTATAAAACTACCTAGGTCTTATAGCTTCAATGGGTTATTATATTACTAGAATACACTACACTCCTTAGTTAATGATCTGGTCAATAGATCCTCTAATTTATTATTATTATTATAAATAACTCTCTTAAGATTTATTTGTATGAAGATAGTTGATTCAACCTCATTAAAAATGAAACATTTAATTAAATATTATTTAATACTTTCAAAAAATATATAAATTTATATTCATTTCATCTATGTTACATCCTATATAAATAAAAAATTGGTGTCAAAAGTTTTTTAATATTGATGAGTTTCCCTTTTTCTGAATTATTTTCATTTCCTTATTACTCTTCATTTTGTGTAATTTATGTTCAAAAATGCAAGGGGAAATAGTTTTTTGGGGTAATTATATTCTTTTATTATCACATTCACTTACTAGATAATCCCTTCCATTAAAATTGGTTCTTCTCTAGATTCAATCTTCCAAGTCTAGGATCCTTCCTTTCGTCTCATTAATAATAAATTTCACTTAAAATTCTCACAACCATTATATTCTTTCTTTGGTTTACTTAAGTGGTGATAAGTATCTTACTTTTTACCCTCTCAATAAAATTTTATCCCAAATGACCCAATTATTTCTCAATAATGTGGATATTGGATTGGTTTGTTTTATTTTCAATGATATATTATTCAAAATTTGAATCTAACTTGGTGATGAATTACATAATTATATCTTATAATTCATCTCTAGATCCAGGTGAGTCATCTTCAAGATTGAATTGAGGTAGATATTTTTACTTGTATATAAGTGGTGTATGTGGTTTTCATTCCTGATCAATAGAAGATAGATTATGGGGATTCTACAAGGTTTAGTTCTAATTATTTGAAAATGTGTGAAAGTTTCTCTATTATCTTCCACCATATCCTATATATGTGTCATTATCAATAAAAAAAATTAGGATAGTATAAATCAGTGTTCCCAAACAAGAAATGATGAAAACATTTCTCTTTAAGTGATGAATGTTAATTTTAAATTAGTTTTTCCTAAAATTCTGATTCATCAATTCCTATAATTATCTTTGAATGTTAGTAAATTGGGATTTCATGTCTCATCCACATAATGCCTCATTTCTAAACACTTTCATTTTTTTCCATTACTTTTTTTTGTAAATTAATTGTAAGAATGTTTTAGATATCCTTAGTCAACTCTTTGATTTTTTTTCTTATAGTAGCTTAGTTAACTATATTTTGACATTAGTAATTCAATAATTCATAAAATAAAACAATAAAATTTAAGAGGGTAGTTGGTCAAGGGGACATTGTCTTTAAAAATAATTAAATCGATCACAAGCCTCAAAAAATATATCACCCTCTTGTGTAAATATAGTTATTTGATTTCTTAGTTCTCTAGTTAGTCTATTGGGGTTGGATTTCATGAAAAAATCATTGTAAATCTATTCCCATGTATCAAATATAATTTCACTATGTTTTAAGAACTTATTTATTTCATTGTTCATAAGACATTAAGAAAAAATATATCATTCTTAATTCCTCCTCAGAAATTCCTTTCTCAGTATATTTTTTTACAATGTTATAGAAATCCTTGATTAAGGTTAGTATAACACAACCGAAAGCACTGGGGGCCTTCTCAGGTGAATAGTAATCTTATAGTTCCACCCCAATAATGTCTCTAATAGTCCAGTAGTTGGTGACTAGCACTGATATCAACCTGTAATTTTCATACATATATCTAATGAAAAAAAATAACCAACAACACAGGTAGAATATATATTTATATGATTGAAATGTATAAAAAAAAGTTCCTAAGACTTCAAATATAACATATCACCACATAAGAAAAGATAAAACAAACAACACATATAAAAATCCATCGTACCTAATATATATATATATATATATAACACTAAAAAACTCCCCCTCACTATTAGTACTCCTGGACTGATATCCAACCACAATGGTCACCTCTACCAACATCAATCTCCCTGATCTACCATGCATCACTAAGAATATCTACGAATTAGCTAAAAACAATTTTGATAGGATCCTAAATCAAAAATTATATCTCTAAACCAATTATTTACTGCAAAAACACAACAATAGTGTGAAAAAAATCAACTAAAAGGTGAGTATAAACATACCCAATAGAATTCCCAAAAATAAAAAAGGAAAAAAAGAAATAGTCATCGCAAACCCCCTGGTATGAGAGAGTAACCAATAGGAGGTTAAAAAATGGTCTAGATATAATTGACCAATAGAAGTATTATGAATGAAAATAAGTCTCTTTCATCTTAGCTCTAATCTATGAAGGCCCATAATTCATGAGTAACTATGGATTCTCAGAGTACCAAAATTCCCAAAATGTCAGAAGTCTATAGCTAATTTTTATGACACGTCTTAAAAGAAGTTGAGGGGATCATGAGAAATCACAAGTATCAAAAAACCCAGTTTACTCAGCTTCTCTTTTGAATCCATACTAGAAACTATAAAGGAGGTGTTACTCCTCATTGAAGTTTTCAGGTATCCTTTAATAAATTATCAAACCTAATTTTACATCCTTTCTACATCACTGTTAATGTAACACATAGTGGAACTCATGCCTCTCCCAAGAATAGGGCAATTTTTCCTTTTTCCCCCTATAGATGTCTTGGGACTCAGAAACTCAAAAATTTGTTAACTCTTAACTTGGAATAATTATAATACACTACATAGTACATATTTATAGGTAATTCCATTGAATGTAGGAAAAAATAACAACTATAATTATTTCAATTCAAAATTTCTAACTCTTTGATATTACCTAGTTTATGATGGGCCTCTTAAAGTTTTAAATAGTTGAATTTTTTTTCAATATATACCTTCTATTATTTTTATTTCTCACATTCATATATTATGTTTTCTAATTAATATTTATAACTTTATCTCTAAATTATTTGTTATCTACTCTTTAATGAACTCTAAGAGCACTATAATGACACTTAATTTCAGAAAAAATATTTCTAAGTCTCTAAGTTTATTAACTATAATTATTTATGAAATTTTAATTTTAGATAAATAATTAAATAATAATATTAAAAAATATCATTATAAATATAAATATATAAATAAATAAACACATTTTTCGACAACAGTGAAAAAATTTAATCATTTTTTGTCATCAAATCACTATATAATTAAATTTATTACTCCAATACATTGTACTAATAATTTTAGAAATTAAAATTCAATCCATGAGGAAGTAGTGTATATTAAAATTATTGAAAAAATAAAATATAATGGGATGCGTAAAAATTTAGAAAATAAAGGAAAATGAAATTTTATTATGAATGTGTTGGAGTGAATTGACTATAATATTGAAAATATAATGTGTTAATTTAAAGAAAAAATGGTTGAAATAATAGTTAAAATTGATTCTGGATAAAAATGAGAATATAATGGGGATCATGATCAATTTTATTTTATATTACATATTATCATTTTTTAATATTAATTATTCATTAATTCTATACTTTTTTTTATAAAATTTCATTATATTTTTTGATCCTATAAGCCAATTAAAAAATCAAAATTTATTTCCTTTAAATAATGATAATCAATTAAGTGTGGAGAATTGATATGTCATAATGGTTAGTCTCTTGAAATTCTAATCATCATTGTTCATACATGAGTTTATGTCATGACCCATCCCAAAGGGGCACATTCTATGACTACCCCAAGACCACCTCCAATAGGCCAGGGGTGGGTGACTAACACCGAGTAGGAATATCCCAAAAATAGGAGGCATTTGTCTAAAGTACCTATACACAAGAACACATCTCTAATCCACACAATTATAAAATGTAAAACAACAAAAATAATTCATGCATACCACTAAGATCCCACAACCGGAGTATGATAAGAGGTAAACGAAAAGTAAACAGGGCCAAATACAAGACCTCCACAAAGATAGTCTATACACAAGTCCAACTGAAACTGTAAAGAGTCCAACCGTCTCCAAGGGAGAGGAATATTTTATGGGTATTATACTAGAAAACACCTTTGTCTGCCCAGATCCAGCTATGGTCCACCCACTCCTAGTCCTCCTAGGACACCGTAAAAATGATCATCAGCATCCCAAGACATGAAAGATGTGGGAAAATACCGTCCATTGGTGAGTATAACAATACTCAATAGGAAACCCCAAAAACACTAAATTCAAAGCACCATGTGTAGTCATATCAATACAAGATGTAACATTGTACAACATATACAAGAGGGAAAACCCAGATATACTTAGGAGAGACACCAGGCCATCGGGTGTTCATAACCAACTGCCAGCCATAGGATTCTGTTCAAATCAATGCTTATTCTGGAATATCCCACTCCCTGAGTCATTATACCAATATAGAAACTCAATGAAGAGGTCTAGATCATTTCATCCCCACCCAAAGAGAATGTACTAGTCTGAGAATACTATGATACACAGAGTGGGGGTCACGCCCAAACCCATTGGGGGACACCATGAACCCAATATAGACCAACCTTCTACGTAGGAGACAAGTTCAAATGATTCCAGAGACCCTACAGACATGTCCCTCTAGATAGGGGATCAATACCATGCTCAGGGAGGTTACGCCGATTCCACAAACTCCAACTAGGGATGATAGAGGATCACACTCTGGTCTCACTGAGGGACGTCACAACTTTATCTGATACTCAGACTATAAATGGGATTATAATATAGTGATGTGGATGTAATGTTTAACTTTAACCTTGATGAAAGGACCAAGGGAAGACACTAAACCTATACTGGTCTAAATTAGGAAAATGAAGAGCCTTAGGCACTCTTTTTGGGAGTACATGGCATGTCGTAGGGGGTACTCAGTATGTTCAGTTATCCCAAGTCTTACCCATGTGGAATAACGTCACATGGCATGTATTCTCTATATAAACAGCATATAGGATGATTACATGGTGTGTAGATACACACGGTTCTCTACCCATGTTGTCTAGCCATGCTCGTGTACCATAGTTGTGTCCATGTATAGGTCTGTGTATGTGAAGTCGTGTCTGTGTGGGAGTACATTGTGTGTCTATACCCGTGTACTCCAAAACATTTTGATGTACTTATGAAGTAAATTCCAAGTCATTTTGGGAGGGTCACACATTTTTTCATAGGGTTTAAACACCATGTGATCATCATCTCCTTCCGAAAACCCTAGCTACCTTTGAAGGGTCCCCACACGGTGTATAGTACCGATTTAAATGTCATGTTGCTCGGGATTTTCCATATTTGAGGTTCTTATATGTTATTCCTTGCACATTTATTTTACCTTTTTTTCTTCTTTAAAGTGTTATGTAGATCCTGGATCTATTTTGACTGCACCTCACCACCGATAACCCATCAGAATCCATCCTTGAAATGCACCTTAAAACTCAGTGTTGATGTATGTATTCCATGATCTAGGAGGGGTATGTTACCCTAGATCCATTCCCATTAATCCCTAATCTACCCATCTCCACCATTTAATCCTTAATTCGCTTCTATTTACACATTATGTACCCACAGTTTGGATACGTTCCACTGAAGAATAGTTGTGCAACGATCTGGAACCGGGTATTTGTCGAACCATTGGCCAAGAGATTTTCAATGATGATCATGTGACGAAAATTGGTGATAAATACATAAACCATGAAAGTGAGGAACAAACCTCGACTATTTTTCATTTAGCTTTGATTTATTATTGTAAAAGTATAATCAAAGAGGTAAAATCAATGAACCAATATCTCACAATTATATCCAATTAAATCTACTGATAATGTGTGGATAAATTCTTGTCCATTGAATTGACCCACATTTGTTCAATATTAATAAAATAATGAAATTCAAAAAAACACCCTACCTGGTGTTTAAATCAATTGTTGGTGAGGAACAGTTGTGTTTTCATCATTGACCAGATCCTCCAACTCTATTGGTGTGACAATCCGCAATCCAATCCTGATCTATTATCATCATCCAAGAATTATCTCCTCCAATAGCATCTAGGTCTCTTGTATTTAGCATCAAAACCTATGAAAAAAGTTGTAGCTATATATTTATAGAGGTTAAAGTCACTGCATTGAAGAAAAATAAAATAAATCTTCCAATTAATTTATTTTTTTAATTTCGTGCTGCCAAAAAAACATTCACAAACAAACCACGCCAAAAAGAAATATTAGGTTGTTCTTATGGTAAATATTTTATTCTGGATTCAAGAGTGGCCTCATATTTCTGATCTGGTCACTCGTTTATGAGTTATTCTACTTTTTTAGAAAAAACTACATGTGTATGCTATTTAATACTTGAATATTTTTCAAACATTTATTCTGCAAACACTAGGCCTTATAATCACACACCTTCTCAGTACTTGGTCTCAAAAATAATCTATATAATATTTAAAAATAATACATGTAAAATTTGAGATCTTACATTCTCCCCAACTCAGGGCTTTACATCCCCAAAAAGCTAAAATAAGGGATACTCAAACAGATGAGGGTACTAATCATGAATTTGAGCCTCCTGCTCCCATGTGCTCTCTTAGAGATTCTCATGCTACCACCAAACACACACTAAACAATTGATCACCCATGAAGGATCCTCTCCTACTGATCCTCTATCTCTATTTGGTACTCAACAAAATTTTCTCCATCCTCAATTTCCATCATTCCCCAGTTTATAATGTGTGGTGGGTCATGCATGTACCTCCTCAGTTGTTACATGTGGAAGACACCGTGCACCCGATATAACAGTGGAGGTAAATCCAAGTGTTATGAAACCTCACCAACTCTGCATGGTGTCTAGAAAGGGCTGATGAACCTCAGAGATAGCTTTCTGCCGCAACCAAATCTCTATAATACTTGTTGAGGTGAAACCCTAAGGAATAAATGGTCTCATTACTTGAACTCCAAAGGCCTTTGTAACCTATCATCATAAGACTTCTGATGGCTCTATGTAGTCTTCATACACTCTTGGATTATCATCACCTTCTCTGTATTATCTCTCACCAACTCTGATCCCATGAGTGCTGACTCTCCTTAGTTAGTCCAGCAAAGTGGTGACATATATGGCCACCCATACAAAGCATCAAATGGTGTCATACCAATGGTGTAAGGGTAGATATTATTGTACAAAAACTCCACCAGTGGTAGGTGATCATCCCAACTACATCCAAAGTTTAACATGCAAGCTCTCAATATGTGCTTCAAAACCTGAATGGTCTACTTAGTCTGGTCTTCCATTTGTGGGTGAAACATTGTGCAAAAGTTTAACTCTGTCACAAATTCCTCCTATAATCCCTTCTATAACCAGGTTGTAAATTGATCATCATGGGCAGAAACAATCGTTGATGGGACTCCATGGAGTCTAACTATCTCTTGAACATAGAGGTGTCCTGCTCTCTCTAATGAACTCTTCTCTTAGATAACTAAGAAGTGGGATGACTTAGTGAGTTATCCAATGATCACCTAGATGGAATAGTATACCATTGATGTTCATGGTAATCCCACCATGAATCCATATATATCACATCCCACTTATATTTTGGCACATCAAGGAGTTGACATAAACCCATTGGAACCTGGTGATAAGCCTTCACTTGCTAACAAGTAAGGCATCGAGAAACAATATTTGCAACTCATTTCTTCATCCCTGGCCACCAAAACTAATTCCAGAGGTCTTGGTACATATTTTCCACACCTCGATGTACCTCAAAAGGGGATGTATTAAACTTTTTTGGAACCTCCTCACACAATTCCACTGGTACTACTTTTCATCCTATAAAAATAACGACAAGATCCCCA
The DNA here is from genome assembly GCA_963277665.1 of Viscum album. Taxonomy (NCBI): domain Eukaryota; kingdom Viridiplantae; phylum Streptophyta; class Magnoliopsida; order Santalales; family Viscaceae; genus Viscum; species Viscum album. Next base: position 911,894,950 of record OY728143.1, on the reverse strand, counting down.
CCTTTTGAATATCCATCAGGACCATGCCCTATGGATATCTGAGCATGTAGGGTCTCTCAGTCAGTATCTCCAAGTTTCTCCTTCCTAACTTGCTATAAGAGTGGATGGTTGATAACCATCGACTGGAGGTAAGATTCTCCATCTCCATCTATAAACGATAATTACAATGAGCCTAAATTCTCTATTGCTTCATTCAGAAACTATTAACTAGATATTATATTGAGAGAATCTACCACCAAGTTCCCCTTCCCAAGAGTATAGACAATCTCAAAGTCATAGTCATAGTGGAACTCTAGTCATCGCCTCAGTCTCAATTTCAGACCCTTATGAAAGAATATATACTTGAGACTCCTGTCGTCAGAGTAGATGACAAACTTACTGCCCATTAGGTAGTGTCGCCACATCTTTAAAGAGAATACTACCACTACTAACTCAAGATCATGGGTCACATAATTTTTCTCATGTGGTCTCAACTGGCGTGAAACATAGGCAATAATAACTTGTCTATGCATCAGGACATAACCAAGCATAGTTCCTGATGCATATTAGAACACCACATACTCAACACCTTCCTCCAGTAACCTCAAGATGGGAGAAATTTTCAACCTCTTCCTCAGATCCTGAAAGCACTGCTGGCACTTTTTCATCCATATGAAACTGTTCCCCTTTCATTTCAAATCTTTCAAGGTTTCTTACACTCTTAATAATTCAAGTAAAAACCTCTGATAGTACTATGCCAATACAAGGAAACTCCACACCTTAGAAACACTCTTTGGTGTCTCCTAAGAAAGAACTTACACAACCTTCAATGAATCCACTTCAACACTATCCTCTGAGATGAATTGTCCCCGAAAAGGGACCTCTCGAATCCAAAACTAGCACTTTGAGAGATTACCATAAATTTGGTGCTATTGGAGTGTGTCTTGGACCAACCTCAAGTGTCTTGCATGCTCCTCCTTGGATTTTTAATACACTAGTATTTCATCGATAAAGACTACCATGAACTGGTCTAATAAAGGTTAAAATATCTAGTTCATGAGTCCCATAAACACTGTTGGAGAATTTGTCACACCTAACAACATCACCAAGTAATCATAATGACTGTAACAAAATTTTTATTTCACCTTCAATATATCCTCATCCTGTAATTATCGCTGGTGATATCCTCATCTGAGGTCAATCTTCAAGAACCATTTTTACCCTTTAAAATGATCAAAGAGGTCATAGGTCCTCAGTATTGGACACTTTTTCTTCAGGTTCACTTGGTTCAAGCACTAGAAATTGACACATAACCTCAAGATATTGTCTTCTTTCTTGGAAAACAACACCCATGCTAGAAAGGGTGAAACACTAGGTATCATGAATCCCTTCCTCTACAAGTCCTCTAACTACACCCTTGGATCAAGAAGCTTTGTAGGAGCCTTCTGACATGGAGGTGTAGATATCAATTCCATCCTAGCCTATAGATCAATTCATAAGTCTATCTCCCAGCTTGTAGGTAAACCTATAACATATTTAGTAAAGACATCCTCATACTTTTCCACCACTGCAGGAAACTGAGGACTCATAACATCCACTACACCAAGGGTTAGGCTAGGAAATTAATGAGTAATCGGTTGCACACTCCTATGTGTGATTTCATCCTGCACTTCTTGGATTTTATTTTCAATGAAAAAGGAAAACATGGTTCTATCACTGCGGGCACACCACACTCTTCTCCTAAAACAATTAGTATAAGAATGAATTTTGGATAACCATTGCATACCAATAGTGATGTTGTAATACCTCTACACTACTACCAATAGATCCCAACCAAAACTCTTTCCTAGAAGAGTTAGATCACACTGTCAGAATAGGTGTGTGATCATCGATTCTCCTCTAGTAAGAGTCTCCAAGTGTAAGGGTCTAGTCAATGATTCAACCGGAATCTCCGAGTCTCGATCAATATTCATATAAAAAAATGAATAGAACCTATATCTATAAATACTAAAGCTAATATGGAAAATACATAGATCGTACCTTGAAGAATTCATGTACCCTCAGGTATATAGGCCTTCATAGTATGCAGCTGGCCTCATCCCTACCCACAAGTTCCTTAAGTCTGTCGTGGACCACCTAGGGGTGGTGGTGGTGATAGGTCAAACCTATGACCACATATTTCTACTCTGCTGGCCACTCTTCCATGTCTACCACCCTATGGACCACCCTAATCCTATCTCTGTCTCCTGCTAGTTAGTCCCTCGACCACCTCCCAGTCAGATGTATGATTGGTCAGGATCTCATGCTAGATGTCCCCGACCACCATAAGGGAAATTATGCCTATTCATTGGCTGATTTGAGCTACCCTGGGATCCCTAAACCACTGAACCTAAGTCTTGGGATCATCTACTAAGGTACCTGACCCTCTTGGATCCATATGACTATTGTTAGCTACCTGGTCCTGAGGTCTTAGCTACCAGTTTCCCACTACTAGATCCATTGATTAGTGTCTGATATTCTTGAAAACTTTCTACCAATAAGGCTCACTCATGTACCCCCAACATTGGTGGAAATGATAATGGATACCATGGATTCCCTGATTTCCCGATGCAATCCCTTATCAATGATCTGATTCCTAAATAACTAGTCTCATACCATATCCAAAGTGTAGTAGGAGAGATCTATAAACATTTCTGAATACTCTTCCACAGTCGTACTACCCTGCTACAGATGTAGGAGCTCCATTATGCATATTGATCACAACGTGGCTAGATAGAACTCCTCCCTGAAGAGATGTTCGAAGTATATCTAGGAGAGAGTTATCTCATCATGTGACTGAGTCACCAAGATCCATCATTTCCCTTTAGATCCCTTAAAAAGTCTCATGGCAAGGAATGACATCTGGTAGGCAGGCATCCTCACAAGGAAGAAAATACGGGTGACTACCTCTTGCCAATCCTTAGCCATCTGGGGGTCTAGATCACCTCAAAACCTGGGAGGTCACTGCCTCTAAAATATGTGAAACTCAATCAGCCTATGTTCATCCTCATCTAGTAGTTTCGGTACTATATGTTTCTCAAAGGGTGGTGGTATGTCTAGAAAAACACCCGAAGGTGCTATCTCTAGTATAATCCCCTATATCGATACCTCATCACTAGGCGGATCATCCTCATGATCACACGGTGGAATCCTAGCTGGCTATCTACATTGAGTAATCCTGAAATAAAAAAATATGTACCATGGTCAATATATTATATCTAAGAGATTACTCAAGAAGAAAATGGAAAACACAACCATTCCTATATGATTCTTGTACCGTTTTGTTTCCCCTATAAACAATGTTCTCATGTACAAAGTCAAAAAATAGGTGATCAGAGTCCGGGTGTATGGATACATCAGCCACTGCACCAACACTAGAGTCCCTAGCCTATAATCCCAACTATATATAGTTAATAATATTTCCCCAAACCAACCTCACAGACTCCCAGTCATAAAGTACAATTGACCTCCTTTGATACCACTCTATCATGACCCGTCCGAAAGAGGCACATGTCGTGACCAACCCAAGACTGCCTCCAATAGACCAGGGGATGATGTCTAGCACCGAGTAGCCATATCCCACAAATGTGAGGTATTAGCCTGAAGTACGTGTACACACACAAATCTCAAAGTTACACAATGCTGAAATGTAAAACAACCAAAATAATTCAGCATACCACTAAGATCCCACAACTAGAGTACGACAGGAAGTGAAGGAAAAGTAAATAGAGCCAAATACAAGCCCACCATAAAGGGAGTCTATACACAAGTCCAATTGAAACTGTAAAGAGTCCAACCTACTCCAAGGGAGAGGACTACATCAAGGGTATTATCTCAAAAACCACCTCAATATTCCTAGCTCTAGATATGATCCACCCACTCCTGGTCCTCCTAGGACACCATAAAAAAGTGTTGTCATCTGCACAAGACCTGACATCTGCGGGCAAAGCCTGTGTAGGGGTGAGTATCATAGTACTTAGTAGAAAACCCCAAAAACACTAAACACAAAGTGCTAAGTATAGTTAGATCAATACAATATATAACACTATACAACTGATATAAGATAAAAATCCATATATACTCAGGAGAGCCACCATGCCATCAAGAAGTCATAACCATCTTCTAGCCACAAGATTCTATTCAAAGAAATTCTCATTCTGGGAGATCCCACTTCATGATTAATTCTATCATTAGAGATGCTCAATAAAGAGTTCTAGCTCATTTGGTCCCCACCCAAAGAGAATGTACTGGTCTTAGAAGACTATGATAAATAGAGAGGGGGTCACACCCCGAACCTCTGGGGGACACCATGAACCCAATTTGGATTAACCCACTACAATGGGGATCATATGACAACAATTCCACAAACCATACCAATGGGGCCCAATAAATAGAGGATAAACACCCTACTCAAATAATTTATTCCAATTCCAAAAACTCCAACTAGGGATGATAAAGGATCACACTCTAGTATCATGGAAGGACACCACAGTTCTATCTAAGACTCAGGCTCTAGAGGGGATTATAATCCAGTGATGTGGATGTAATGTCACACTATACCATCAATGAATGGACCAAGGGATCACACTCAACCTATACTAGTCCAAAATAGTAAAATTAAGAGCCTCAATCACTCTTGTTTGGAGTACACAACATGTCTAGGGGGTACCTGGCATGTTTAGCTATCCCAATTCTAGCCTGTGTGGAAGAACCTCACACAGCATGAAGTCTTCATATACATGGAATTTAGAGACACAAGGTTCCCTACTCCTGTCTCATGGTCATTCCCATGTACTAAAACCATGTATGTGTACCGATCTGTGTATTCCAAGTCGTGTCTATGTGGGAGTTCACGGCGTGTCTGTTCCCATGTACTCCAACTTGTGTATGTGTTCTTTCAAAGTACACGCTGAGTCATCAGTGAAGGTTCACACACTGTGTGATCATCATATCTTTCTCGAAACCCTATCAGCCATAGAAGGGGCCCCACACAATTTGTAGTGTCGAGTTACACACTATGTTTCTTGATATTTTATAGATTCGTATTTCTTCTCCGTTATTCTTCATTCACTGGTTCCACATTGATTTCCACCTGAAATCACTCCGTAGAACCCGAATCTACGTCGACCACCCCTCTCCACCAGTAACTCTCTAGAATATAGCCTCAAAACAAACCATAAAACTCAGATTTGATTTTTATATGCCGCACACCGCCGGATAGGGTTATGAAACCCTAGATCTGTTCCTGTTCATCCCTAATATACTCATCACCACTATTAAATCCTTGATTCACAACCATCTACATGTTCTATACCTTCGGTTTGGATTTGTTTCATTGATTAATGGTTGTGTAACAATTTGGAATCGTGTATCTATCGAACTGTTGGCCAAGGGACTACCAATTATGATCACGCGAAGAAAATTTGGGAGAAATCCATAAACCATGAAAGTGAGGAATAAACCTTTACTATTGTTTGTTTGTCCTCAATTCATTATCATAGAATGATAATCGAAGTGGGAAAATCAACAAACCAAAAATCTAACAATTCTATCCAATTAAATCTATCGACGATGCATGGATCAATTCTTATTCATTGAATTGACCCACATTCTTCTGGGATTAAGTAAAGGATAGAATTCACATAAAAAAATATCCTACCTGGAGTTTGGATCGATCTTTGATGAGGAACTATTACATTTTCATCATTGATGAGACCTTCTAACTACGCTGGCGTGATGATCCACAATCTGATCATGGTCTATTGTCATCTTCCAAGAATCCTCTCCTCTAATGGTGTCTAAGTATCTAGGGTTTAGCATCCAACCTTGATATAAAAGATATAGTCGTATATTTATAGATAGTAAATTTTCTAAATTAAAGAAAAATAAAATAAATATTTCATTAAATTTATTTTTTTAATCCCATTCCCCCGATAAATTTTTCACAAACAAACTGGACCAACCAATTTTACTCTGTGCCTAAGGTAAATCTGTTATTCTAGATTCAATGTTTCCCTCATATTTCTAATCTGGGCACATGTTTAGGATTTATTCCACGTTTTTAGGAAATCCACACGTGCCTGATATTTAATATTTTAATATATTTTAAACATTTATTATGGGAACATCGGGCCTTAGAATCACACGTCATCTTAGTTCATGGTATCAAAAATAATCTACATAATATTTAAAAACAATACACAGAAAATCTTAGATGTTACAGTCTACTTGAATAGTTATCATTGAACATCGTTTTTTTCATTATTTAGTGATTGAAATGAAATTCCATTTTGGTAAAATATAAGGATGGGCCTCCTCATATTGTTATTTAGCCCAATCCCTAAAAGATTCATAGTGTGAACTCCTAAAAGATTAAAACCCAAATAGATGAGAGAAAAGGTTATGATGTAAAATAATAGAATGGTAAAGATATTCTCAAAATAAGTCGATCATGATTCCTTCCTTGGGATTTATCTAATAATCACTTTAGGAAATAAACTCCATATCATTCTAATCATCCAATTATTAAAATAATTAATATAAAATAAAAATAGGAAAATGGAGTCTACATTATAATTAACTGGCCTCCCTTTAAAATATACATGATCACCCACCATTCCACTTTAATTTATCCTTAAGGTACAATTTATACGTGGAAGATTCTATATTAAACTATCATTACTTTTTTATAATTCTAGAGTGACCAACACATAGACTTTATAGGATTAGAGAGTCATAATAATAGATTAAAATTATTCCATGTAGAAAATAGATATTGTTATTCAATTTCAACCAGTGATTCCATGGTATATACTAGATAATATTTTTTTAATCCAATATATTCACATGCATGAAATGGGAATATACTATATACCACACAATATAATGATTCTCCAATGATGAGTATTTTTGAATATGTGTTATTATGAAAGAGTTGTTATAGAGGTTTTTTGATATATGTGTTTCTTGATGTGAGGCTCATACAAATATTTACTTGGTTATTTGTAATGAAATTAAATTAAAGGAATTCACATTTAGTTCCATTCTTAATAATGGTCATCCAGACCATGATATTTTGTTCTATACAGTGAACTTAAATCTTTTAATTGGTTGATTAATGACTATCATGTTTATTTTAATTCTTTTTCATGGTTGACCATGAGTCTAGAAATTGAACGACACGGTTTAATATAATAAATTTAGTGATTGTAACACCCTTATACACCATTAGAAAAACCATTACATAGCCCTAGTCAATTTATAAGGGGATTTTTATTCTTAAGTTTCACTCTTATGCGTCATTGGGCCATGGAAATAAATATTATATATCTTTAATAAATTCAAAATAATTCAACCAAAATTTTAGACTTGTGTACTTCAATATTCTATATCTTTCAAAAAAATAAAGATCAGTTCTGAGTCTCCTTAATATTTTCTTAGAAAGAATTAAAATACTTATTTAATACGTACATAACTTAAAAAGACCCATGTTTGAGAAAGAGATACCAAGAATAGGATCCTAGACCAAAAAACCAAAAAATAAAAATAAATGTGTGAATTTCACAACCTCCAAAGAAACATAAAAAATAACCAACCAATTAGTGCACAAAAACATCCAATATGATGCATGCAATGTATCCAAAGAAACTGTTCAATTTGTATAGGTGAATGGAGAAGAAAAAGACTTGGGATAGTCCATGAGGACTAACTAGATAAGAAAATAACAACACCAAGATAAAACTGATCAACCCAAAATAACCAACCATACAAAATAGGAAGACTTGAGTGAAGAGATGGAAGTAAAATTTTCATTTTGACCAAGTAAGATCTGAGAACCTCGCTAAATGACTTCTGATACTAGATCAATAATCGTCGCCTCAAAAAATTGAATATTACTTTAACCTCTCAATAAAAAGTCCTGGATACCTATCTCCATAAAAAAAACCTACTAAACTATCAAAATCGGTGGAAATGAGCTAAAATACATATAACCCCTACCATCAAAAATCATCTTTTCCACTTTTAAATAAGGATAAATACCAACAACCATAAATGTATACTATCTTAAACTAACACCATATAAAGAACCTCGTAGAACACTAAAGAAGAAAACTAAGAACATGAAAAATAGAAGAACAATATAAATTCACAACATCATTCATTATATTAATCAGTTTTCTCTTCTTATGAAACATTGAAACCCCACTTTAACCATCATTTCATAAATCAGATACATACGGGAACCCTGAATCAAACCATACCATCTCTAAAATACTAGCAACATCAAATGTGGTAAATGGGGAATATATTGAATTTCTAGATGTAATGAATCAACTAAATGATACCATAAACCAAAACATACTTAAACCCAATAAAAACAAGAATGTTTAAAAAACTAAAAGAAAAAACTAATCCATATGAGGTAAAACAACCCACCAATAGAAATCATCTATCAAATATGGATTAAATAGAACTCATTTTCTAAGAAAAAGATAAACATAAAAATTTGATATGTAATGGGTTTAAAAAAAACATATTCAATCCAACAGTATCATTTACTATTAGAATCAAGGGAGATAAAAAACATGAAGAATCATCCAAGAACATGAAAAAAATATCTTGATGCTCCAGATTACTAGGTCCTATAATTATCTTATCATAATTAATACATAATTAAACCCATAGCATGTTGCCATAAAATTAATAGTACTCAGTGCCAAAATCATTCCACCAGGAATTCACAACTAACCGTCCACCACAATCAGGGAGGCATATTCACTAAAACCATCAAAATGATTGAACCTAATGGTGATGAAATAATTTAATTCTTGACCATCATGAGTAACATAGAAGAAAATTTTTGACTATGTTATACACATCACATCAAGGATAATTGAGGGAAATAACCTAGAGGTTTAAATCCACTGATAAAAGTGATACCATCAAATGGGGCCATCAAACTTTAATAGTGTGGTTAAAACTAGATAGAGAACAATCAATATAGAGAGGAATAAGAGGAGAAACACTAAGCAAACATCAAATAAAAATAATGATCAAGACATGATATAGGTGTGGGTGGTTTCTTCCCCATATAACTATTGTTCAATAGGAAAATCATAAACACTACATCACTTTATATAATTATTAAAATTTTAAAATTCAATAATATATATATTTTTATTTTCTAATTTTCATATTATGGAACATTTAGAAAAATACCAATCACTTTTACATATGTTATAAACCTTGGAAATAATTTATAAAAAATATTAAAATGAATTTTTAGATCATATAAAAATATTAAAATTAAATCATTAATATAAATAAAAAATATAAAATTATCATAATGTAATAAATTCTAAACCATTTACCTAAATTTATCAATATAATCCTAAATTAAAATTTCATCACTCAATATTAAAAGAATATATTTCCAACGTAATTTTAAAAATTTAATCACCTAAAACACATTAAATTGATATTAAATTATTGAATAAAAAATTGAATAAAAAGGTTTTCCAGATTTATTTTTAGAACTTTTATTCCTAAAATCAAATTCCTTAAGGAAAAAATTAAAATAATAAATGAAATATTTATTAAAGGATTTTTTTTTGTTTCGTTGTGTTTCAAATGTGGTATTGTCTGTTATTTGATTTCAATAGATTTACCTATAGATAAATTCATTCCTTAATTAAATATGTCATTTTTTATCCAAAGTGGTAGAAATGTTTATAATTAATCAATATAAAATACATATTAGTTTTCTTCTCCTTTGTACCCAAAAATATCTAATATTTTTCGAGTGTTATCAGGTATTTTATTTGAGTATCTTTTTAAATATTTTACTTCAATTTATATATTAATACTATGGGTTCGAGTTTCATATATTGTTCTTTTTATAATTATAATTCATACCTAAGTGTGCTTTTTCTCATAAGAATTTCCTTTCCCTATTGATCATATGGGTTTAAGCTTCATATAAACTCCAAAAGTTCCCCTCACCTCAATCATAAAAGGGAACCTCCTACCTCACATCATTACACCACATTAGGCCTTATAGATCAACCAAACTCTTCCAATTTATCTTCTCCACTTCATTATTCAAATTCTATAGGTGCTTGTTTTCCCAAAAGATAAACCCTAGATCCCTTTATAGGATATCTAAAGAATTCATTTCGAATAAGAGGTAATCACCATAATTGATCACTTTATTTGTCAACAATTATTTACCTCCTATAAATATATTTTATTTATAATAATATAGTAAATTAATTATCACAAATATCCTGAAATTTTATTATGATCATGGAAACACCATTATTAACCCCCTTTCTCATCAAATGAGATGTTAAGGTATCGCTCGTGCGTACGTATGGCTTGTCATCTCCGCGTAGTGATACAATTAATTTTTTATCACTATATTTTATTGATAGTCATTAAAGTGGGTTTAATGTTTTTATATGATATTAACAAAAAAATTATAATTATATAATAATAAAATCATGTATACCTTTTTACCATCCGATCCTTTTCAAAATGATAATGTTGTTTGTGCATACATGTGGACTACCACCTCCACAGTGTAATGTGATTCATTTTTAATTTATATTTTAATTATATGGTAATAAGGATAAATTTGATGATTAAATTATATATATGATATAATGATAATTCAATAAAGGTGGATTATTATTTTCCTTTATTTCATTATATCAGTCAAAAAATAGAAACATCTTTCATGCAAACGTACGACCTACCGTCTCCATGAATGATGTAATTGATTTTTATATATATAATTTTTATGTATGATTATAAATATGTATATAATTAATATATATTATTTTAATACCATATTTTTATTATAGAAATGATGAAAACATAATCAAAGTATAAGGACTGGGACTTCCAAACCAAAACATGCTTGGAAAATGAAGTAGTTATCACACCAAACAGTGGTTTTAATATCAAATTATTAATAAATGGGTGATAATATGTCATAAGTAAATCAAAAATGGTATGATAGATATAAATATGGGTATGTATTGATTTTTATTACATGTATAATAAATCCATTTTTCTTATATATGAGGTTTAAACATGAACAAGGAATTACAAGGCTTGAGGTAAGGGTTTTATATCACAATCTCATCGCTATATAGGATTGTTTATGTTAAGTCCCCATTGGGGGAATATTTTTTCCCCATATCCATATTTTCTTAAAAATGTTTTAAAATAATATATATATTACTATCCAATTCTCTAGTAAAGAAATTTTTACCAATGTTTAATTTTTTTAGAGAATGGTTTGAAAGGAATCTTTTTATGGTTTTCTGAATGAAGTGCTTTTTGAAAATTGTACAAAAAGTGTTAAAGGGGTGTTTTTTAACTTATATGGCATGAACATTTTTCTAATCTTCATGAATAAATGTTTATTTAAATATTCTATTAAAATTTTACATGGTTGTTTTCAAAGAAATTTTTTCTGATTATACGTGAGAAATTTTTTAAAAAAAATAATTGATTTCAAAGTTGAAAGGCTATTTTCCTCAATAAGTGTTCCAAGTTATTTTAAAAAATAATGTTCAATATAATATGGACTCATTTTTTGTCACTAATGATTTATTAGGGATATGTTCTAATGAAACCATTCTTACTCTTTATTTGTATGGTTAATATTTATATTGAACCCATTTATTTTTCATGGGTTATGAATTGATGAAATATTTATGAGACTCTCTTTATAAGGGTTTTTGATATGATGATAGGATGAATTTTTTATATTATTGAACAAATGTTTATGAATTTAATTACATGATGGGTGGGACCAATGACTACCTCCAATTTATTTGGTAAAGTGTTATATCTCATGATATAATAATGGTAAAAAAGTCGAAGTGTTTGATCTGTTAGGGGAAACAATTCGATATACTTGATCCATTATGGGAAACAAGTTGATGAGCTTGATCCATAGTGGAAAATAAGTTTTTATGCCTAATGTGATGGTCTTGGTAGTTAAACTTGAAATAAAAAATAGTTTCTAGACTTATATTCTTTTCAAAAACATTTATGAAATGAACTTATGGTTCTTTATTAAATTATGGTGAGTTCTCAATATTATGATTTATATATTTTGAAATGATAATGTTTTATTTAATAACTCATTTTTATGATCTTTTTCAGATTGGGTATGAACTTTATAAGTTATGGTCATGATATCATACCATTATTCTTATATTATGATTTCATATTCTCATTGATTGATATCTCATTTGTTTACCATTATTAAGAATCTAAGATCGCCCTTTTATTATGTTTCCTTTCCCTAGGTTATGAAGAAATGATTTTGTAGGTTATTCCTATGAAGAGTACTATGAGGGAAGTTGTTTATAAGATATATTTATGATCTTTCATAAAATAAAAATATTGTATATATAGTCTCCAAGGACTCTAAACACTTACAGTTATAGTGTGGATCATATTATTATGAATTGAATATTCATCTAAATAGATTTAATATTTATGTATGAAAATATCAGGTTGTTATATTTGGTATTAGAGTAGGTTTTACTTAATCATTATAGATTATGGTTATAAAAAATTTATGAAACCCATGGGGATAGGTTAAGTATAGAATAAAATCCTAAAGTTTTTTAAATGATCATGAATGACCTAGGTTGAACCTAGTGTGACATATAAGAATGTTTCTTTCATTATACATTATATAAATTATTTTTTCAAATTATGTGTTTTTACACTATGATTATAGTTTCTCACACTATGATTTTTTGTTTTAGCCAATGAATAGAACCTGAATTAATCCTATTACTTCTAAATGTGATGTATAATGCAATTATTTCCCACCTGAGAAACCAAATTTTATGGAATATGGAATGTATAATCTTGTTAAAATGCTCACGCAAATTTCTTAGGCTATTAATCTTGTCAGGTTTCAAAATAATAAAAGGAGGGAACAATGTATAATTGAATCTTTCTTGTGGAAACAACCACCTTATTTAAGTGGATCTTATGATTCAATAGTGTATGAGTAATGGATAAACACCATTGAGAAAATAATTTCCATTATTTAATTCTTGGGACATGAAAAATTTTTCCTAGCTATTTATCATCATGAAAATGAAGAAGATCAATTGTGGAATCTTATCAAGAATATGATGAAAGTGGAAAAAATTGAATACATGTAACGGTATGAGTTTAAGGTTGTATTAGTTAGTAATTAAATTATTCATATTCTAGGTATAATGTTGGATAAGTAATTTCATGAGACAAAGTAAATGGATGATGAATCAATTGGTACCTATGAGGCTAATTTTACTTATCTTTCAAGGTATTTATCTATTGTAAATATCATCCCTAAAAGTAAAATTTATTTATTCTTTGGTATCTTAAAACCAAGTATGTGAAAAGAGTTTTCTATAATAGACTTTAATAGTTATGAAGAAATCATTAGATGTGAACTTGAAGTAGAAAAAAAAGATTGAGTCCCCTGAAAACTTGAATAAATCCCAAGGTGGAAAGAACTTCCATCCATCTACCTGATAAAAATGTGGTAAGAAACATCAAGGTAAGTGTTAAAATAGAAATAAGTGGTGCTTTAAATGTGTAAAGGTGGGTCATAAATCCCATTGATGTAGAAAGGTGATGAATAGGATAGTTAATACAATGTAGGAAAAGAAGATGCAATAAATGCACCACCCAAGCTCCAATGCTTCCAATTCAAGGAGTATGGGAATTATGAATACCAGTTCATGAATCCGAAGGTTTTTGATGATAAATATAAAAACCCACTTAATCCCAAATACAAATTGAAATATCATGTGATCACTACTACCGAAGTGGGTTAAAATAATGATGTGATGAAAGGTAAACTTATCATCCACTCAGGAATATCTAATGTCATGTTTGATTTTGGATCCACCCATTATTTTAATTATAAATAATTTTTTATGGGTATAATTTTATCACCTCAATTATTTGATGTTGAGTTAGATGTAAAGACACCTAATGGAAAAACGGTTGCATCTCAATTCTATAGTACTTCTCCAATTTAATTTTGTGGGAAAGTAATTCTTATGGATATTGTGATTCTCTCTTTAGTTGAATTCAATGTGATTCTTGGCTTGGATTTTCTTTCTCTATATGAAGTACATATCAATTTATTAGGAAGTGAATTAACATTTCATATTTTGAATGAACCTATGATAATTTTTTAGGCAAGGACTAAAATGAACTTCTGATAGAAATTAATTCTATATTATTGGTCATGATTCTTATACATGAAGGTTATTAATCTAAAATTTATGGGGAGAAACTCAACATTAAGTATAAACTTGTTATATGGGATTTTTTTATGTATTTATAGAATAATTGTTGAGTCTTACACTGAATTGTGAAGTTGAGTTTTTAATAGAATGCATACCTAGTGTTATGCATATTTCAAATAATCCTTATAGAATGGACGTGATTGAATTACAGTGATTAAAGAAGAAACTCTAAGAGAATATTTATAAGGGATTCATACCCCATATGAATCATTAGGGGGTGCACCTATTCTATTTTTTAATAAGGAAGATGGGTTAATGTGACTTTTCATTTATTATTAGGATCTTAACAAAATAACAATCAAGAAAAAGTATCCATGCACCCGTATTGATGAATTATTTGATCAACTACATGTAGATCAATAATTTTACTAGATTTAACTTTATTGTGGATATCATTAATTGAGTATTAAGAAGGTGGATATACTAAAGTCAGTATTTTGTACATGGTATGGACACTATGAATTTATAGTGACACATTTTTTTCTTACTAATTCCCCTACTATCTTCAGGAATTTAATTAATAGAGTCTTTCTATAAAACCTTGATAAGTTTTTGGTATCCCTTATAGATGAAATTATTGTATATTAAAATAGAAATTAAGATCATGAAGAAAAATTGAGGATTATTCAGAAAACCCTAGGGAAGGAGAAGCTTTATGAAAAATTTACCAAGTGTAATTATTAGCATTAGAAAGTTTCATTCTTTAGGTCATATAATATGATGTGAGGGTATATCAGTAGATCCTTCAAAGATAGAAGTTATTGATATATTTTTTAGACCAACCATGATGACTTAAATATATTTTTTTTTGGTTGTATGGATATCATTGACATTTTGTTAAATATTTTTCATGATTGTCTAATAAACTTACCAAGTTGACTTGGAAAGTTGTGATGTTCATATAGATGGAGGAATGTAAAGTGAATTTCAAGAATCTAAATGGGATTTTTTTTATTGAACTTGTGCTCACAATATTCTATAGAGGATAAAGGTTTGTGATCTATAGTGATGCATAAAATAAGGGACTAGGATGTGTTCTCATGAAAATTATATGGTGATAACTTATTCCTCACATCAATTGAAGTTCCATGAGAAAAATTACCCAAATAATGATTTGGATTTAGTTGTAATTATTTTTTTCATTAAATATATGGATTTATTATCCATATGTAGAAAAGAGTGACATATATATTTTTCACAAAATTTTAATGTATATTTTCTATCAAAAAGAGATGAACATGCACTAAAGAAGATGGTTGAAGCTCATTAATGATTATGATTGCTCAATACATTACCACCCTGGGAAAGAAAACAATGTGGAAGATTATTGGAGGTGAATCGATAATTATATCTTATCTATGATGAGGATCAGAAAAGATCCAATATTTATAGATTTACAAAGGATGGATCTAGAAATATTAAAGGGGAGAAATATTTTCTAGCCCAAATGAATGTTTAGCCTTCTTTCCAAATGAAGATTAAATAGGTACTAAAGTAATATTCAGAGCTATAAAAGAATATGAGAAATTTTCCTAAGTTAAACCTTGATTTTAATGGAATAATAAGTTTTTAGAACCATGTATGTGTCCCTTTTGTTCTATATTTGAAGAAGGATTTGTGGATGAAGCTCATTATTTTTCATTCTCTATTCATCCTAGATGTATGAAGATGTATAGAGATTTGATTTATAGTTGGATGTAATGAAGAGAGATATGTCAGAGTATGTTTCTCATTTCTTGGTATGCCATTAATTTAAGTATGAGAGATTTAAATTAAAGATATGTTACAACCATTATGCATACTTGACTAGAAATGGAAAAACCTCATGGATTGTTTCATTGGACCCCCCAAAGATTATAAAGGCCAAAATTTTATATGGGTTATTGTTGATCTCCCTAAAAAATTTACACACTTAATTATTATCAATGAATATTTATCTCTTGATAAACTTTCCAAAATATATATCAAGCAAATATTAAGATTTCATAGAGTACCACAATTAATTTTATCTAGTCGAGATTTGAGGTTTACCTAGAATTATTGGATAAGTCTTCAGCATGATATAGATACATATTTAAGTTTCAACACTAATTATCATCCTCATAAATATGGTCAGTATGAGAGGACCATTAAAACTTTAGAAGACAAGATGATATCTTTCTCTATATATTTCATTGGTGGTTGGGATCAACACCTTCCTTTGGTGGAATTTTCTTACAACAACATTTTCTCCTCTAACATTAAAATGTCTCTTTATGAAGCCCTATATGGTAGAAATTATATAAATCGAACATGATGGAATGAATTTTGAAAAAATAAAGTTATTGGGGTCTGATCTAGCTAATGAAATGGTTGATAAGGTTAAATTCATTCAACAGTACATAATATCATCTTAGAGTCGGAAAAATTATGATGAAAATCATTAGAAATATATAGAGTTTGAAGTTAGTGGAAAGTTATTTCTATTAATACCTCCATATAAGAGGGTGATGAGATGTGGAAATAAGGTAAAGTTAATTCCTAGGTATATCATACCTTTTTAAATTATTAACCCTATCGGTATGGTATCTTACTGATTAGTGATTCCACTAAATCTCTAATAAGAACAGGATGTATTCCATGTATCTCTCTTAATAAAGTACATACCAAATCTATAAAATTTAAAAAACTCATAGTTCATACCGTTATAGTAATAAATTTCTTATGAAGAACAACCGGTAGAGATTTTGGATCATAGAGATAAATTTATATGAAACAAGACCACTCACATGGTTAAATTTTTATGGTGAAACCACCAATTTGAGGAAGCTACATGGGAACTTGGGGATGTGATGAGGTATAAGTATCATCATCAATTTATATAATAATGGAAAATTTCAAATAAAAATTACATTTTAAAGGGGGGTTAATATAATAGACCAATATATTTATGAAATTTTTCTCCTAAAATAATTTGATTTCTTCGATGGCTTGTGTTACATGCAATAGTGAGTTTAAATGAACCATGTAACATTATTAAAATATTATTTTTCCATAAAAACCTAGTTTTTGGATTGAAAGGTATGAATAGTAATAAATAAAATATGAAAAATATATGTTCTAGTCATTTATAAAATTTATTCAATAGTAATAAAATTATTGTCATTAAAAAAATAATTAATGTTCATAAAAAATGATTTTTTGTGTGCAATGTATTTTATAAAAATAAATTAAATTAAACCCTATTGGTGAATAATTTTAATTAAATATATATATTATTTACTTTTAAAAAAAATTAAACATTCAAGAAATACTTTTCTATGCATAGGATAAGAATAAATCCATTTTTATGCATAAAAATATATTTTTTTTCTAAAAAAACGTTTTTATCACATATTACATACTTTCTTTAAAATTAATTTCTACCATTTATATAAATTGAATCATGTAAAATTGATTCCATATTTTTAATCAATAAGTCTAAATTTGGTAAATAGGTCTCTTTTATTTTAGGCATTATGAATTGTAACTATGATAAAATTTCTAACCTAGGTAAACGGTAAATCTGGTAAATCTGGATTAAAAATAAGTGACATGGACATAATTATTCATCATAATTTTTATTAGATGAATTTAATTTCACCCTTAAAATATTAGTATTTAAATTTAGTTTTTTAATGGATAATTTCCCATGGAAATAAATTATGTATTATTATATCAAAGAAAGTTACAAAATATCCCTCTCTTTGTTTTCAATATCTCATATGTGTCCACATAGGGAAAAAAGTAAGTTATGAATGAATATAAGTATATATTTTTAGATTAATAAAATAATTTTAATGATAAAAATTTATTTTAAATTTTTATTAGTTATATAATACATAAATTGTTTATGCAACACCAATACAATATTTCTCCAATTAGTAAACAAATATAATAAATAATTTTAAAAATATTAAAGGTGATATAATTTTAATTATTTCATAAGTCCCAAGAATTTTTTAGTTCCATATTACATATTATGGAGGTTTTAAATCATTATATTCTAATTACCTCTTTGTATTTATATATATAAACATAAATTAATTGAATAGTTTCAAAATTGACAATAATAATATTTTATCAAAATAATATTTAATTAAATTATTTAAATATCATAAATATATTTAAATAATACAAATTTTCTATTATATGGTCTATAATTTCAAAAAAAAATCTATTTATGGTTCAATTTTTACCTTATAAATAAAAATTACAACCTTTTAATATTAAAAAAATTGTTATCATAGTTAAAATTAAAATAGGTTAACTAAGGGTTAATCAAAATGATAAGGTTTAAAATTTTACAAAAAAATTTTCTAAATTTTACTCTTTTATTGTTTTGAAACCCTATACCTCCTTAAATTAGAATCCATTTCCATTGGAAGGTATTTTTATTCAGAATTAATTTATAATAATTTAATCTTTTGAAAATTTCTAAAAGTTCCCCTCACCACAATTATAAAAGGGAGCCCCCTCCCTCACTTCATTACAACACATTGAGACGTCTACACTAACCAAAATCTACCAATTTATATTATAAACTTTTATATACACATTATATATTTATATGGATTCAAAAAATACCATCCCTAGATCCTATTATAAGATATATAAAGGAGTCATTATGAATAAGAGGTAATCGCTTTAACAGATCACATTCTTCTTCTACTCTTCTTTACCTAATCTATATATATGGTATTTATTATAAAAAATAATTTCAAAATAATAAATAATTTTAAATTTTGTTTTTATTATTAAAATATAATTATGCACCCTCTTTCATATCAAATAAGATGTGAGAGTATCGCTCATGCGTACGTACAAATTATCGTCTCAACATAGAAATATAATTCATTTTTCATCACCATATTTTATGCATCAGTATTATATGTTTGTATATGATATTAATGAAATAATTATACTTATATAATAATAATATCATTTATACCTTCTTACCATCCAATCCATTGGGAAATTATAAGGTCGTTCATGTGTACATGTGGACTACCACCTCCATGATGTGATGTGATTCATTTTTCATTTTTATTTTACTTAGATTTTAGTAAGGATTAATTTGATAAATATATATGATATAAATTATATAATTATGATTCGTAATATTTTAATTTATATTTAACTGTATTTCATTCCATCAGTTTAAAAATAGAAACATCGTCCATGTGTACATACTGCCTACCATCTCCAAGACCGATGTAATTAATTTTTCCATATATACTTTTTATGAATGATTATAAATATGTATATAATAAATATATATTATTTTTATAACATGTTTAAAATTCTGTAAATTATGTAACCATGATCAAGGTAAAGTACTGGGACTGTTGAATCGAAACATGCTTGAAAATCAAAGTAATTTTCACTCAGAACTGTGATTTAAATAACAAATTATTAATAAATGGGTGACAAAATGTCATAAATAAATAATAAATGTTATGATAGATATAAATATGGTTATTAATGGTTATTTATAAGATTTATAACAAATCCATATTTATTATACAAGAAGGCTGAAATTAAATTAAGAATGGAGGGACTTGAGGTAAGGATTTTATTTCACAATCTCATCACTATTTAGCATTATTTATGTTAAGTCCACACTGGGAGAATTTTTTTTATTCAATATCAATATTTTTCTTAAAATGTTTTTAAATAATATTTATATTAATTTTCAATGATCTATTAAATACATTTTTACCCATGTTTTACTTTTTTACAAAATAGTTTGAATGGAATCTTCTTATCATTTTTCGAACGAGGTACTTTTTGACAATTCTAGAAAAGTGTCAAAAGAATTTTTTAACTTATATGTCACAAATATATTTTACCACAACCATGAATAACTTTTTATTTGAATATTCCTTCACAATTTTACATTTTTATTTTAAAATAAAATTTTTCCCTTTACACGTGCACATATTTTTTAAAAATAATAATTGATTTCCAAGTTAAAAGGTTATTTTCCACAAAAAGTGTTTCAAGTTATTTTTCAAAAAAAATTACTCATAAGATAAAATATTTTGAGGATACTAATTCATTACTAGGTATAAAATCCAATGAAACTACTGTTACACTTTATTTTAATGGTTAATATTTATTTTTAAGCAGTTTATTTTTCATGGGTTATAAATTAATGAAATATTTATGAGACCAATTTTATTTATACAAGTAAAGATATGATAATGTGATGAATGTTTTATATTGTGTAAAAATATATATACTTTTAATTATATAATGGGTTGGACCTATATATCCCACCAATACATTGGGTAAAGTATTATATCTCATGATATAGTTATCAAAAAACAGGTCAAAATACTTGATCTGTTATTGGAAACAAATCAATGTTCTTGATCTGTTATGGGAAACAAGTTGATGTGATTGATCCACTATGGGAAATAAGTTTTGATTCCTAATATGATGGTATTTTTAGTTATCCTTTACATATGAAATTTTTTCTATACTTATATAGGTTCTAGACACATTTATGACATGAAATTATGTTTCATGATTGGGTTATTAGGAGTTCACATTCTTATGATTTATGTCTTTTAATTTTAATGTTTTATGTCATAAATCATGCTTATGATCTTTTTAATATTATGTTTTAACTTTTTAAGTTATGTTCTTGATCTCATTACCTTATTCTTATCTTATTCTTTCATAAGATCGTTGATTTATATCTTCCATATTTACCATTACTGAGCATCTAAGCTCATCCTTTTCTTATGTTTTCTTTCCCTAGGTTATGAAGAAAATTTTTAGTAGGGTATGCATATGAAGAGTAATATGACGGATAAAATCTATGGTATATTTTGAATATCTTTCGTAAAATAATAATACTATATATATAGTATCTAAAGACTCTAAACCATTAGAGGTATCGCATGGATTGTATTGTTATATATTTAATATTAATTTAAATATATGTAATATAAATTTATAAAAATCTCTTTCAATTATACACTCTTAAGGAAAATAGCTCCAAAATTGAGAAATAATGGAGGGGTAAGAGATAAGGTAAATAAAGGCCTAAACCACCCATTCGCACATATTTTTTAATCATGTTTATTTTTTTCCTCTTTATTAAACCCTTTTACCCCTTATAATTTTTACTTAAGTAAATATTTTTTTACCAAAGTAATTTGTTCTTTATGATTGAAAAAAATTGGTCCTTATTACATATTTTGGGAATAATTATTTCAAATTTGATATCCCTTTTATTGTATTAATTTTATAAATGTGATAAAAATTAATTTTAAAATAAAAAAAATGAATAATATATTAAAATCATTTTTTTAGAAAATATAACTTAAGTTATAAAATGTAAAATATGGGTTCTTAAATAAAAATAATTTTTTTAAAAATTTTAAAGTCACTTATAAAATACATATTTAATATTATAATGAAAATTCATGGATTTTTAATTCATACTTATATACTAATAATGTCATAAATGTAATGTTATTTGTAAAAACATTATTTTACACTATTCATCTAAAAATAAATTATATTAGAAAAATTACAAAAACAATAATCATAAGTTAATATATTTATGATAAGATCAAAAATTATTTTTTTTCGAATTCTTATTATAGAATTTATAAATTTACCTTTATATAAAATCATAAAATCTTGTGAAAGTTTTTTATATGAAATCATATTTTGGTATATTAACTATTCTTATAAAATTAGTTCTAATCCCAAATATATCAAACATGGAAAATATCAATTTTATAAAATAAATTTTGACAAAAAACTATTTTATCATCTACTTAGATACACTTTTTGAAATATTATTAAAAAGTACATTTACTAAATAAGTTGATTATAACTTCTTATACCTAGTTATTCAAATAATTCCATACATTAATCAATATATATTATAATAAAAATAGTAGTGGTCGATTAGGGTTTGGTGTTACATATGGAACACACTTTTACCATAATATTTATAGGTTGTTACATTCTACCCCTTAAATAAATTGTGTCCTCAAAATTCTAATTATTACCCACTAATGAAAGTAAGAGAGAGGGTATTTTTATTATATTTACCATTCAGTGTGTAATTTATAATATGATAAGTAGCTTACTCTTTTATCCTATATCAAGTAATTTATCCTTCCTTAAAGAACATTAATCATTCATATAATCATATACCCAAGTATTCATATACACTAATCATATATTCTCCAAAGCATACATTTCCCAAAACCATTTAAATCTCCAAGACATTAAACTATAGTGAAATAAAATATTCTTTTAAATTTTAAATTTTATCTTAAACAAATAGTTTATAGTAACAAACTAGTTTACATATATCATAATCCAAATAAAGAGAAAACAAATCAACAAAAATATCATGGATCACTTTTTCATTAAATTGAGAATTAATTATAAGGTGATAAATACTATCTAATTTTCTATACTGGAAATAAATCAAACTTTTATCACCTCAATATCAAGAATTTATTAAAAACAAGATCTATCCATCCCACAATAATGTTATCTCTAATATTTATCCCTAAAAATATAACTTTTTAATAAAAATCACTTTTGAAGGTTATTGATATAATTAAATATATTTTTCCATTCCATTAAAGAAAAACTATAGAAGAAAAATCCTTAAATGTTTCGTATAATCTTCATAACTTTTAAAATATACTAGAATATCATTGAAAATACCACTTTCTAATTAAAATAACTAAGTGTATAAATTTATATTATGATATCATTCTCACTACACTATTTGTGATTACCCGAATGGCCCAAAGGCCTTATTTTTTATTGATTTTTGATAACCACCCTTTCAAGGGATGAGGGGAAACCATTTCAAGGCCCATAGACTTATAGATTACATGAACTATAGGCCTTATGAAATTATACAGAATATACTTGGAACTCCTCCTCCTAGCTTCTTTATCATGATATCATCTCTTCACCTTCACATGGCTGTTCGGCTAGGCTTCCCATGCAAGCACAGGTTGGTCCTTATGGTAATGTCATACCCTCTCTTTCTGAAAAATCCTCTTATCTTCTGCTCTGGTGAATGTTCCTACTCTGATCCACATCTAGAGTCTACTCCTTATAGATTCTGTCTGATCATTAATCACAATTTCAGGTGTCCCGAAGGCCTTAAGGTGGCTTGAAGGCCATGAGGTGGCCCAAAATACTTGAGGTGGCCTGAAATCCTTGAGGTGGCCGGAAGGCCTTGTGGTGGCCAGAAATCCTTACTGGCCTGAAG
Organism: Viscum album; assembly: GCA_963277665.1. Taxonomy (NCBI): domain Eukaryota; kingdom Viridiplantae; phylum Streptophyta; class Magnoliopsida; order Santalales; family Viscaceae; genus Viscum; species Viscum album. Next base: position 911,871,304 of record OY728143.1, on the reverse strand, counting down.
GCCTTGGGTTCCTTAAAGGCCTTAAAGGACCCCAGGCCCAAACCGGTGGCCCAAAATCCCAAACGGATGAATAGTTCTGGCTACTACAGTACCGAACAGTGCCTTCTACATTACTGCTACAGTGCCCCGAAAATATGTCTCCTCTCGGTTTTGAACTTGGGTCTCTTGGATGCACTTGTCGATTGCTCACCAACAGGGCTAAGGCTATTGTGCTACACTATTTATGATTAGGATACTCATCTTTTCCATCATAATAGACATATAAAAATATTCTAAACCATTTAATTATGATCCCTAATTATATTATAATACATAAAGGTTTCAAGATACATACATTTATCATTATTATTTACATGATACTATATCAACTAAATAATAAAACCCAAAATATTTATCAATAAAATTTGATTAAAAGATCATGTGAATATGAAAAATCAATCCTAATATGTAATCTATAATGACACCTTCATTTAATCCTTTGATACTTTAAATTAAATATACTTTTCTTTAAGTTCGATTCTCTTTTGATTATTAACCAAATCCCTTAAAGTAATTACGAAATAAATCCTTAATAATGGTTTGTGAAGGGAATTTGACTGACCAATGAATATCCCCAGGGAGGTTATATCAAGGTGTGGATTCTTAGGCCCACTTTTCATACACAAAAGTGGATATTGATTTGATAATCATCATTATCTCTTCATTTATAGAAAATAAACCAAAGGCTGATAAAAAACTTGGAGTCTGGAACTACAGGGGCCTAACATAATGCACTCTAAGGGAATCCCCTTTAACTATTCTAAATCCATCAACCACATCCACTTTCTAGTATCCATACATGGATTTAATTTCTAGTAAACCATGCAATCTCTAATTTTAGAAAACATCATGATGTTATCCTATACTTAGATTTATCCCTTAGACTCATCCTCAGGGTTTTCACTAAATTTATCTTATCTTAATCCAAAAAATATTAAATATTACCTTAATTAACCTAAATTGTTATCTTTACCTTTGAAATTATGGTCAACCTTAACTTATCACTCCTTAATGACATTATATCCTCAACTGGTAACATCCAAATCTCCAATGTAATATAAACACTACTCTAATACCAACTTTGATAACCTACAGACACGACCATCTCATCCACATAACTTAAAGAAAATATTTAATTATAATACATTCCCAAAACCTTTTAGGTTTAGTGTTTTAGATAATTAGGAAAAAACATTAACTAACAAACCCTAAGTAATTTAAATCAATTATAAATTTCTCATATTATATATGAAATTACTTAATCCATACTGAGTCTTCAATATCTCCCAAAAATTATCCAAATAATAAAATCTTCTATACAATTAATAATTTTCTTATTTTTATATCCTACAGAAATGGAAACATGAGAAAGGAGTGAGCTCATATTCTTAGTAAGGGTAAATATAAGCATTAACAATAAAATATCATAAGTAAGTATAATATGTGAATTTGGGTATAATCATGAAACATTAGAAACTTATACCCAACAAATCATAGATTATAAATCCTGGAATAAGGCTTTGTTTAACATAATAAATTGTTTCAACCTGAGGTGACGTGTTTATGTGTTTGGGGAAAATGCTAAAAATGGTCTGACGGGTGACGAGAATTCATCCATTAGTATAGATACTTTCACGTCACCATATTTTTTTCGACCGATCTGTATTCTTATATTTTAGGGAGAATTGGATTGACCCCATGGGGACTGGGTAGTTTATCACTTTCGTAGTATGAAGGAGGTTCCACAGTCAAATGGTCCCAGCAGGCAATTGCATAGGGCTAAGTATTTGTGAAATCGATCCTCTTATGATATGAATTCCTTTGATGGTGTCAAATGAGTTTATTCATGGAGCCAGAAACAACCAACGACCATTGTATCCATGATTCATGGACCTGATTTCCAAAGGTAGGTACTAGTTGGATGACGATTTGTCCATCAACACTTAAGGACTCCATTGGTTGAAAGGATGGGAGGTCAGGCTCCTTGCACCCTTTTGGAGGGAATTATTTCCAATTCTGGGACTCCCTTATAGATTTAAGTCAAGTTCATTTTTTCATGAATCCTTGGTTCATTCATGAAGAGTGTATCCATGGGCTACATCTAGTTTTCATAATCATCATGGATATACATGGATTCGATGATATTGATGCAATGCTGACTTCAGCCATGAAATAAGGTGATCTTGAGTTTATCATCATCCAGGAGGGACAGAATATGATTGGATGTTGGGTTTGGACCCATAATATGGGATTCCTATGTATCCTCGTGGGAGTAATTAGATCCCATGTAGTTCTGTTATCTTGTAGATCAGACTTGGGAGGAGGCCCATTTGTTGGGGGCATAATTTGGTTAGACCTTTTGGGAGGGTACCCCTTTGAGATTAGTCCTTCAAGAATGCATCCAACATATGCTAGTTTGAATAAGAATCAGATTTATCATAGTTCTTGATGGGTAGGGGCTTGCACATTGAAGCTTCCCATTTGAGAGGCATGATTTGTTTGTCCTTTTTCGAAGGGCATCCCTTTGAGCTCAGGACTTCAAGAAGGCGTCCTATGTATCTTGGTTTGAATAGGAATCATATTTCTCATTTTTTAGGATATGAGGTTGATTGTGTGGATGTTTTAATCATCACAAATCTCTAAGACCACATGAGTCATGATCAGTGTGAGAAACAAGAGGATGTGAGAGATTCCCCAAAATACGCACCTTCTCTCCCACTAATGGAAGAGGTTGGGCCTATGGCTGAAGAATCTGAGGAGACGGTGGGAGAGGGTGATGAGTAATGAACCTTTCAATGTGGGATTATATTGGAGGATATATGGCTCATCTCTCAAAAGATTAGGGACTTACCTTAGTGGGAGTTCCCCAGAATATCATATGGGGTATACTACAATTTAAAGTCATATATTTTGGATGATGGAATCATAGTTTAGTGTTGTGTTGCAAGGAAGAGAACCATATAGTTTAACATAATGTGGATAGGACTATTTGGGGTCTTTCAATTTAGGGTCATATAATGAGGACCACTAGTTATAGAAACCATGATTAACTAGAGGAAAATCATGTTTAGATGTTCTGACATGCCTAGAACATGAGAGGGGTGGAATGTACAAACCATGATTATGGAGGATTTCGGACTAGTAGAGATGATATGAGGCATTTAATCCATTAAGGCATATAGGGGTAGGAGAGGCCTCTCTTTAGGATGAATTTTTCTCTTGTTGATATGCCGTTTTTGTGGGCAACATATACAGACCCACTGGGTCATGATGTGAATAGTCAAGCAGAGGTGTCCTCAGGACACTGACCTTCCATTTCTGGTGGATAGGGATATTTATGTAGATCTAAAATCACCTAGTATACTATAGTTTAAAGTCATATATCTTTGACGATAGAATCACAGTTTAATGTCGTGTTTCATGGACTAATACCATAAAGGTTAACATCATGTGGTCAGGATGATAACTCATAGTTTATGGTCATAAAGTTTGGATCAATTTTTATTGAATCCATGATTAGTTGGAGGATACTCAGGCTGGGATGTTCTATAATTCATCAAATATGAGAGGGAAGGAAAGAGTAAATTGTGACTATAGGGATTCTTGGATCAGGAGAAATGATATGGATCATGGAAGCCATTAGGCATACAGAAGCAGGAAAATCCTCTCATGGGGAAAATTTTTCCTCTGGTTTATGGTCAATCTTCAGGAAACATATGAAGAGCCATTGGGTCATGATGTGAATAGTCTAACAAAGGTGTCTTCTGGACTTTGGCCTTCCGCTTTAGATGGCCATGGAGGTTTATGAGGATCTAGAATCACTATATACATAGTGTTTTAGGGATGGAAAGGATGTATCTAGGACTTCAAGAAACATTTAGGATGTGATTTTCCATGGAGTTCTAGGTCAACCTGGGATAGGAGGTAGGTGAGAGGGTTTTTAGGAGGTACATGAGGAATGTCTCTTCTCATGGTAGTTAAGGGATGGATGTTTGGGTGGAATAATGGTGTAAAGGAAAATGTCGTCAACTCAACCCAAAAAGTTCACGATGAGACCGTCCATTTTTTTGGTGGTCAGTGGCAGTAGTGAAGGGACCGACCCAGAGGGTCGAGACCATAGCCTGGAACTGATCCCGAGTGGGGGTGTAGGGTCGTAGCCCCTGTGGTATGGACCGGTGGGAATGAATGATTTTATTCAGGGTTGTCCACATGCAAGCTAGCCACATAGGAGAATCCTCATAGGAGCTGTCCACGAGATGTATATCCATGAAGGATGTTGCTCACAAAGGAACTGGACACGTAGGATGGTATGTGGACTGTCGGGTGCATAGGAGCTGGCCACAAACTTTTTTCTGAAGAAAAAAAAGGTCATCTGTGAATTGTGTTGTCTGCATACACGAACCATTTTTATTATATATTTTTATTGGTTTTCTAGTTGGATACGGAGGGTCTTATGAATATAGTTTTTAGGAAGGAGTTCCATTCAGTGAAACCTACATATGGTTCATAGGATGGGGTCTACGAACTGATTATGGTTTGTGGGATGGAATCCATGAACTACTTCAGATGCAGGATGGAGTCATGCGAACTTCTTCGGGTATGGGAGAAATTTATCCTTCACCCTCTATGTTATTCATCCCCTTATCACCCGTCCCAGATCTCTTTCCCCTCCTATTCATCCCCTCCTTTTTCAGTTCCCATGATGGTCATTTTATAGAGTGATGGGGAAGCTATATCTATGGTTCATGTGGCACCTCTTACGGAAGCCCGTGGAGGAAATTTGGTCCATGGATGACTTAGTCAGCCAAGATTTCTGGAGGTGTGGGATGTCATTGGATTATCCTCATTCGAAAACCACATAGTTTGTGGGGTTGGTGTGGGGTCGTATCTCTATCATATTCTTGCCAGTAAAAATTGTTCATGGGGTCTTTAGTTCATGGGTGGAAATTCACCATGAACAGTTTCGTTCACTAGCCAATGCCTCACAGGCCATCACATCGTAGGTCATCTGTGTACCGGTGGTTCTCAATTTATGCCTTCCTCTAACCTTTCCTATTGATGGTATGTGGAAAGGTCTTATTCATTTTAAAAAATTTATTTCTTCACTTTTCTCCTCAATTTTCTAATCAAACATGCACTCATCATCTTTACCAAACTTTTAGGAGTATTTTCCTTCCATTTGCTGAATTTTTGGGACCCTACATACAAGAATTAAAAGAGTGAGGAAACATGAGTCAATTAAAATGAGACATTAGATCATAATATAGAGATGAGAATAAGAATATAATTATTATAAATCCTTCAAATATGGAACAAACATTAGTATATGGAACCATTACATTCATTAGACACACCATCAATGCCCATGCATATGAGAAACTAAAATGTATTGTTGAATACTTATCTCAGGAAATATAAACTATAAAACAATGAATTTGAGGTTGAAATACAACCCCACCAATCATAATATATAATTATTAATTAAAATTGAAAATTGTTCACTTAAAAATTCATGAATAACCCATGGAAATAATGTGGGATTCATAATACTTTTAAATGAAAATAATTCATTTTTATAGAATAAAAACAATGTGAAAATAAAATGGTTTTCTTTAATCAAATTATAAAGAACCCATGGAAACAAATGGGTTCTATATCCTTTCCAAATGGATTCATATAAGTAAATAATTAATAATTATATCAACAATCATAACATGATAAATCCATTGAAAATAATGGTTATTGAATGACATCAAGTAAGTTTATTGGTAAATACCATACAATCAAGATAAAAAAATGTTTTTTTATAGATAAATGGAATATGGTTAATACAATAATTGGTCCAATCAATAAACTTATGGAAACTAGGTGAACATCCTTAAATTAAATGTATCATTAAAAGGGAATTCATAATGGAAAAACATTGGTATATAACTCATATCTATACATAGTGGATGATTGGGAAAGAAGAAGGTAGTGATAAATAATTCCACCAAAATAGAAAGACATTACATAATCCATCTAGAGAAATAATTTTTGTTGTATATTTTGAATAATTTCCAAGATAATGTGTAATATATGTCAAATAATAATTAATTAGATGAAAAATAGTTTTTTAAGGTTTTAAAAAAAATCAATTTGAAAATAAAAAATATTCTTGATCTTTTCAAATCATTTTAAATGGGATATTTTATAAAAATAAGAGAGAAGTAATTTATTTTAGAAACCATGGAAACATATAGATAATTATTTATATAAAAATACAAAGTAAATTAAATAATTTGTTCACATGAAAACATTAAAAATACAAGATTTTCACATTTCAATGAAAATGACCCATACATAAAATGTTAAAATCTCTTTAATTTTTTTAATATAAGGTAAATTGGTATAAAATGAACTTAATATATTATTGAAGAATATATGGTTACATTTTTAAAATCATACAATAAATAGGGATATGGAAAATGGGGGGTTCTAAACTGATAAGAAGAGACAAGTTCAATTTCACTTATAAGAAGCACTTCGAGTAAAATATGAGTCAAGGGGAAATGAGATTTTGAGGGAGAATGATAAACCCCATGAATATCCAATTAAAATTATGATATATTTTAAAGAGATTAAAAATACCTAGATGAATTATATTTTAGAAACAATCCAAATTTGAAAATATGATTAGTAATCGAAACCCTTATAGTTTGAGTAACATTTTGATCAAAACCCCTTTCACCATTGGAATGTTTTAAATAAAAGGCCATATAAAAAAATTAAATGATATGGATATTCAAACCCAATTAATATGGTATAGTTAATTCATTAGTTATTAATCACACCCTATTAATGGTATCATAGTGCACATTAAAAATAAGTCTCAAGCAATTAAATTTGAGACAAAGAACATATTACCTCAATTCATGCTTAGTCAAAATGAAATATATCCTCATATATAAATATAAAATAAAATATATTAATCTCCAATTTAATAACCATTTTAAAATATAAAACCTTTTATAATCTCCATTGATAATTATTCTCTACGTGTATATTAGTTAGTTATTATCTATTATCGATACATGGCATGAGTAATCTTAATGATTTTGAACTAGTTTCATAATAGTGATGTTGTTGTTCATTCATATCCCAAATGTCATCATTACCATATAAAAAAGGTACATAAATTTATGTTTTATAGTTATATATAATGTTATAATTTCATTCTATGATATTTTTTGTCATGATTCTTAAAAATGAAATCAGCAATGTGCATATTTTGGTTATTTTTAACAAACAGACTGTGGTATCATAACTAATGAGTTTAATATTAATTTTACCATAAATAACCAAAATATAATAACTATTTACTTATTTATATCATATGTTAACATGAATGAAATTCCAATAGTCGTCCATGATATTAATTTATTACATTTTTCAAGTAGGTGGTTAAACCAGCCCAAACAAGAACATGCCCTAATTAATAGATGATTATGAATTAATTTAGTTCTAATATAATTATACCAAATTGATCATGATAATATTAAATGTTTATTAGTGTGTTATATTATAATTTTAATGAAGTATAAGGAAAATATAACCTATATGATGTTAATACATAATATGAAGAAATCATTTTTCTCTCTTAGAATGCTTTCTTGAATGGTAGAATTTAACATAGTTTTTTATTGATCATAATGTTATTAGGATACTACTGAAACCCACCAAATGAGTAATGGAAAAAATTAAAAAAGAAGAAATACTTGAATATGGGTATTATTTTCTCTACAAAGGAAAAGGAAAAATAAGGCATACATGATCATGTGGATCGCGTAAACCCTTAGGAGACACACGATCACATGACTAATAGAAGGTGATGTATATGGCCATGCATAGAGCATAGTCTATGAAAGATCCTGTGATGTCCCTTAGACATGTACTTTTTGATTTTGTGAAGGCGCCCTGAAAATCACTAATCATTCAGTGGCAATCAGACAAACTCTATCGGGACATGTGAATTGTCAATCGTCGGACGTCGGATGAACCACTAAAAATACTTGGATAATAGAAGGAAAAATATCCAAAATGTGTGAGCCTCTTACAATAATAAAACTCGTGTGATTCATCACTGATGGGGAGAATTATTTTCTTTGACAAAATTCAAGAAAACTCGTGATACCCTCATTACTTTGTAAAATGAATGAAGGAAATAAATATTGGAGGTGGTGGGAGCCTCTTATGGTAATAAATATCACATGACTTTCCCCTAGAAATACAAAATACACTACAAGAACCTAGTGTCATGTCCACATAATCTCTCAAAAGTATACTATCATTTCAACCTCATCGCGTGAAGGGACTCAGACATGTCTAGGAAACCTCATTCTCCCACTTTGGCTCCATAAGGGAAAACAGATGGATTTTTCCATGAAATAAACATGCATCTCCATAAATCCCTTTCTTGGTCACATGACACGTCACCAAGAGGTAGGGTGATTGTATTCAACAACACTCATTCAATTTCATGAGATCCCCAACCTTTTAGAAATAAAGAAATCAAATAAGATAGGGAATTAAGAGAGCCTCTCACTATCGTAAAACTCATGAGATGTTCCTAGGTTGTCCAAATCATGGTCTCACAAGACCCTTTAACAATACGGTCTTATTTCATGAAGGCCCATGAAATGTCATCCTTGTCTCATGAAAATTCCCAAAAAAGTCACCTGAGATCATGTGAAGGCCTTTCGATAGGCATCCTGATCTCGTAAAGGCCCTTAGATATGTCGATATGAAATTATAAAAGTCCCTTGTCATTTCCTCATGTTTCAAAAATCGCCATTAATTGGAAATAATCCAATAAATGGGGTGTGGATGGGATGGTCTTGTGGTCACTGAAATTCATGTGATGCCATAGTAATAACTTACGGTGGGAACTCATGAAGTGCATAATGTTGAATCCCCCCACCAACTTCATCCTTGATTCATCTGATACATGCCGCATAAATTGGAGAACAACCAAGGTGGTGAGGCCTATAAATCACCTTCCCCAAAATGAAAAATGAAACTCAGAACACACATGGATGGAAAAACTCTTGGAACCTCACATCGATACATCCAAGAACCAAATCGGATTTCTTAGAGCAACAGATATCACAAATGGAAAATATTATTATCAGGTGAGATATGGGGAACAACCTAAATGATAATGTAGTGTGTATAAGAAATTCACAAGATCACTCATAGATCACTTGAAGGACTCCTATTTGGACACATAAAGAAAATCCCACATATATTCTAAATCACGCGAGACTTAAAAATAAAGATAATTCTAAACAAATCTAAGGAATATTTAATAAAAGTTTGGAAAAAATACTAAAGTGGGAGACTTATGTGAAGAACATATGTTTTGATCCTCATGAACTTTTCATAAACCACCCTGAACATGAAACAACACTAGGAAATGTCATCCAAATAGTATGATACTTCTTTGGTATACTATTTGTATCATGTAAATTCCTCTGGACATGTAAAATAAAGTCACATGGAGCACCTCATACATGCCACCCTGGTCTTGTGAAGCCCCCTAGGTTCACCATCAAAATCTTGCGGTGTGCTTCAGACATGTTTCTCAACTCATATGAAGGCACCAGAAAATGTTAGCTGAGTCTTGCGGTAGCACCCAGTCATGTCAACTAGTTCTCATGACACCCTCCATCCATGCCATCCAAACCTTGTGATGACCTCTATACATGTTATTCTGGATCATTCATCCCCCTATGGACATGTCACATTGACTATTATGATTCCATTCAATTTTTTTAGTCAGATTTCATGATGACAACATGGCATGTCAGCCAGATCATGTGACACTCTCTAAGCATGTCATACAAAATCATGAGATGGATTCTAGGATAAACCGGCTAGGTATCACGATGTCCTCCAGGCAAGTCATCCTTGATCATATAGTGACCTTAAAAAATTTCATCCAGGATATGAAATGTACCTCGGAAGAGCCAACTGGATCAGGCGATTGTATTTGTACATGTTTGAAACATAACCATACATTTACAGACATCATCTAACATGTCAAACAAACAATAAAGTTGTATCAATCATGTTTTCAAGCATGTCATGCAGGAAATCAGGTAAACCCACACAAGCATCCCAAAACTTGATAACCTTGTCCATAATTAGTGCATAAGTCACGGTCATAAGTGAATCCTTAGTGTGTAATCAACAATCAATTGAACTACGATGACTTTGATTCCTATTATATCCAGGATATGTAGGACACATTCCTAAGGCTATATCTCCATATTAAAACTTCCCAATGATTATTCCAATATATATGTCTCATATCCATAAGCAATGAGACTGATTATTTGGAATATACTATGTCTCACACCAAACATAGATCACATGATCTTAGGGAGTTTCAATGATCATGATCATTCGCATTATAAGACTCTAAAAATACAAGGGATACCTTAGCATGTAATCCCCAACTAGCAGTATTATATGATATGTCCTGCATATAAGTGCATCCCAGGACTTTAAAACCTTGTTCATCCTCAGTTTGTAAGACCCAATCCCGCTAAACTATGAGTAATCTGGTTCCTTCAATAATCATGATACATAGGTCACCTTCCTAAGAAATGATCCTGAAATCAAATGGGCATCTACCTTAGTTTAATTCCTTCCAAGTCTTCAAAATTTCAACCATCGAGACCCAATCATTCCCATGGGCTGAGCATTATACCTCATCCATTAGAAGACTGAGAAATCAATTAAACTTTGAAGTATCAAATTCCTACCATAACTAGGATACATATGAAACCTTCCTAAGGCCTGAGTCCAAACTCAAATGGGCATCTAGATCAGTGTAAGTCCCTCTATGTCTCCAAAATTTCAACCATCAGGACCAAATCATTCTCATGGGATGATCATTCTACTTGATCCATTAGTGGATTGAAAAATCCATTGAACTATGAGGACTCTGAATCCTTCCATAACCAGGATACATAGAAATTCATCCCAAGGCCTGATCCTAAACACAAATGGGAATCTACCTTAGTGTAAGTATATCAATACCTATAAAATTTTAACCATCCGGACTCAATAATTACCATGGAATGAGCATTCTACCTCATCTGTCAGTGGACTAAGAAATATATTAAACTAAGAGAAATATGATTCATTCCATAACCAGGATACATAGGACTCCTTCCTATGGCCTGATCCTGAACTTAAATTAGAATCCACCTTAGTGTATGTCCAACCGTGTCTCTGAAATTTCAACCATCAGGACCCAATCATTCCCATTGGATGATCATTATACCTCATCCAATATCAGACTAAGAAGCCAACTGAACTATGATGACTCTAATTTCTTCCATATCCGGGATACATAGGATGCCTCCCTAAGGCTTAAGATCTATATTAAACATTCCAAGGTCAGTCCCGACACATAATCCCCCACATCCATATGCAATGAGGTTGATAAATTGTTATCCCTTGTTTCTCACATCGTGCATAGCTTATGTGGGATTAGGGAGCCACAATGAAAACATCATTGGAATCATGAATACCTACCATCCAAGGAAATCTAAATATGTAAGCCTCGATGAGTGGAATCATATAAATATCACTAATATAAGGGAATCTACCTTGGGTCCAGTCCCAAGGTAGTGATCGAACTACAATAACTATGATTCCTACAATAACTAGGATATGTAGGACGTCTCATCAAGAGTCAAGCTAGTGTCTTAGTGCATGTTTATATTTAATTTATACATGACATTAAACTAAAAGGTTTTAATGAACTATATGGGTTTTGATTCCTTTAATAAATGAGATATGTAGGATGCCTCATAATGCCTCAATCTCCTCCTCAGAATATTAATTGCCTCCTTGCATGGAATCAAATTCTAAAGTGCCCAGTTATATAGATTCAGTATATAAGCAGCTATTCATTACTAGGAAATGGATGAATAACCCCAGATACATACATATGGTTTCAATAATGATATCCCCTTTCTCTTTTTTAATATAAAATAGACTTAAACTATAATCATTTTTTAGGGTAACCAGTCTCGTATCAGGATTAGGAAGATATTATTGAAAATATATTAAATATATAAGAGAGTCTCAGAGAAGGAAATGATTCCCACTAAAAGGATTTTATGATCCCAACCTCCCATTATCAAGACTAATGTGATTCCCCAATATTTTTTGGGTCTGAAACCACAATTTAACACCTACCTTTGCAAAGAGTGTATGTACCCAGTTAAGGATGGGGGAACCATTAGGGGTTTCTATTAATAATTATGATGGTGACCCAATGTTAGTGATTTTTCAATAAATTAACCCCTCACAATTAACCATCAGGACAAACCAAATTCACTTAGCAGTCATCTCTTTCTCATCGAAACAAAAAAATAGTGAACTGGACATGAATCACTCAAACAAAAAAAACGTTTGGGCTATTATACATCAGGCCATTTTTTTCACATTATATGTAAAAAAAATGGTGAACCCAATGTGAATCTCTTAAATAAAAAAAATTTATTGGGTTATTATCCATAGGTCCATTTTTTCACATTATACGCAAACAAAAATGGGGATCCCGATGTGAAACTCTCAAATAGAAGAATGATTGGTTAATAACGCATCATGCCACTTTGTTAGAATATAAAACAAATCTAATAAGCTTAAAATAAATATTACAGTTGATCCTCTATAATCAGGGTTCTCATGAAATAAGTTCATCCTTTCTTTAACAAGTCCACACTAGTAGAATGGCCAGATCGGGAATAAAAAAACAATTGTGTTAACCATGCATATATGATTGATCACATCATGCATATGATATTACACTAATTGGTTACCATGTTTCTTATTGTCTGAATGAATGCAAATAATTCTCTCATCAATAGTATCCCAATCTGAGATAATGTCATCATCCAGTGACCATTCTGACAAGTCATCTATGGATGCAACCCCTATGGGTTGAAAAATGATCTCACCTACCAGATAACTACAACATTATGTGGAAAACACAATAGTCTAGGAGTACCATATACATGGTACAATCCTAAACCTCAAAGTTACCTATGAGGGTCTCTAAGTAATGAATCTTATGAGTCCACACTGTCCAAATAAATCTACAGTTATCCAGTGGCCCTCATTGCCACATCCAATCTCTTTTGGAGATTATCCCCAGAGCACAATAATAACCACCATAAATATCTAATGAAGGTGGACTAGGGATTCAAATATTGCTCTCGTCTAGTTCAGGTTCCACCAAGGAGGGACCCTATCAACCATAGTCCCCAGCACCATCCCATAGGTACCCACCAATAACCTACTGAGGGTACCACCCAACACACTTCCACCTTTGAATCCCATGAACGGGCAGCAAGGAAGACACATCGGGTGAGGAAGATGTTGGATATCTAGGAGTGGGATCATATCCTCACTCCTATTGATGATGGTTTCTAGTATATTCCATTAGTAAACAATGAGAAAGATCATATCCATGCTCACTCAGAACAAGTTTGTGGGAATATTTATGCAGCAAGCATGAGGGAGGCACATATCCCTACCCCCATTCATGAATTCATTTGGTATATTCTGATGGCATAATGAGGGGGAAAGTGGGGCATATCCCTGCTTCAATCAAATATAACTTCCAGTATATATTGGAGATAGAAAATTTGCAGTATTATATCCCTACTCACACTTTTCTAAAATGCCAATACATCTTATAAATTGCTAATGAACTCCACTAGTATATTCTAGAACTGGTACAAATACATGGATAGGTGCATATTTCAATCCCTACACCAAGGTAATCACAAACCTCAAATAATTATGAACAAGTGGTTGCTCTGGAGAAAGTGTACATACTTTATCTTGTCTAGGAGGATAATCGGCCTATTTCAGTAAAGTATAAGGCATTTTATTAGGATCATATTCTCATTCCAACTGGGGCTCACTAGGTGAGAACCTCACATGCCTCAGGATAAGGGCACATGACTATCAAAAAAGTATGTCAGCATATTCGAAAGGGCGATGATCATGCTCATATCCCCATTATGGTTGGGGATCACCAAGTGAGATGAGAACATTCCTTAGGATAGGCTAATATTCTGGTCTAAGAATTCAAGATGCATAATTTAAAGGCCTTGGATCAGGCTCATATCCTCATTCTAGTCAGGGTTAGCCTAGTGATAATGGAACATGTCTTGGGAAAGGTTCATATTACTATCACTGAATCTTCCTGGAATATTCTAGTAGATCATAGAATCCAAGTTCATATTCCTATTTCCACCAATGAAAAACTATCCCATCATCATTTTAAGGAAATATACGAGTAGGATTATACCCCTTATCCCATTTTAATGGTCTATCATCATATTTCAGAGGGGAATGCATATTTGAACATGGAACATATTCCTATTCCAACCAGAGATCACCTGGTGAGAGTGGAACATGCCTCAGGGCATGCTCATAATCTTGATAATAAATAATAGCGGTATATTACAAAGGATCGGGAAAATGCTAATACTCCCATTCTAACTGAGGCTCATCAAGTGAGAATGGAACATGCCTTGGGATAGGCTCATATTCATAAAAATAATGAGGAAGCTCATTATCATATTCTAGAAGCGTCTTAGTAGTGTGATCATACTCTCATAGCACCAAATGGTTATAAACAAGTTTTAGAAACCATCATATAGAAATCTCATATTCCTGCACAATTACAAAACGTAGGTTGGAATATTCTTTTCATGATGTAAAATGAGACCCATATTCCTAATATTTTTAATGTCAGTATCATTGAGGTTATTCTAGACACATTCTCAAAACCACAAGGGTAATTCAACTCCTAAAATGAAGTAGAAGATGATCATTACCATGATAGTCTTCCTCATGGTAGTGTGGAGATGGATCATAGGTAATATACTCCTAACATCTACCATGGTCAACCTCACCATGGTGATATATCCCATGGATAAGGAAATCCTCCCCTTGCCTAGAAACCTTCATATTGAGAGGTGTTTAAAACTCAGATTCCTTTGTATAGAGAGGTGTTTGAAACATTGGGGTAAACCTCATATAGTTCCCTATAAACTTCTAACATCACTCCACTCTAGTAAATAGGTGACCCTTGCAATCATATTTTATAGTTTGACCAGATTGAGGTGTGTAAGTCTGAAGAATAGGAGTCTGACATTGATATATGGAGAGAGTTAGCCAGAAACAACCTCCACATCATGTTCTACCCCCTCTCCACTTCTGACTATGATGTCCCAGATGAGCTATAAAAGGATTGCATTCATTATGTACACTAAAATATATGGGATACTCATCAGTGACTTAAGGATGGACATCTACACTATTTAGTATATGAGTATCACCTTCAGCTCATCAATACACTTTGTTATTAGCTGGATATGACTGCCTTTTTTATATCCCAAAACTTCATAGTGGAATAGAATAATAGCCACCTACAAAGTGGTTGTCACTACATCGCGATAACCCACCATTGACTAATTTCCCGAGAATATCTAGACGTGCATATCTGAGGATGGAAAAAATATGGATCATTTCACTTCACTATGTCCCCATATAGTAGAACCCTTCAGATATGGAATCTTGTGATTTCATAGCCTCCGTAAAAATTAAGGTATTGGGTAATAAATGAGCCAGTTGGTCACTACAATAGAATTTCCCCACTTCAAAAATGTCCAAAAACCATGAATGGAGGGAGAGAATAACCGTCATATCTTTGAACTGGACCCCTTAAAGTAATAGGAGTTCATTTTATACAAGGAGTCTAAATTTAAAAATAGAAGGGAAATAGCCCATGAAGAATGATCCCACCATGGGCTTCCATCGCACCCAACTCCTATGTGAGCATAGAAATGCCGCATCCAATGGCTCACAGTAGCATCTTCTATAGTATCCATTCCATAGATAACTCAACCCACCGATTATAGAGAATTTCTACCACCACCTCCACTACTCGAATCATCAATTCATGATAGGATTTAGGATATACTCATAGTAGCTTCAAACAAACCCCAGATCATTGTGCTAGGAGAATTTATATCTCAATCACCATAACTAGATAACTCAACCCACTGATTATAGAGAATGTCTACCACCACCTCCACTGCTCGAATCATCAATTCATGATAGGATTTAGGATATACCCATAGTAGCTTCAAACAAACCCTAGATCATTGTGCTAGGAGAATTTATCTCTCAATCACCATCACTAGGTTCATAATCCCTTGACAATGTTCTGGGGAAAGAAATGGTGATTCCAGATCAACCTTATCTCATTAGGCTGGGTGCATTTATATCTCAGTGTCCATCCTATGAGTCATCAAATCCCCAACTGGAATAATTGGATCATCAATAACATGATCAGTAAATTCCAACAGCGGACCTGAATAACCCTCAATCCATAGGGTTAGAAGAATTTTCATCATCATCACCACATATAGAATAATTATTATCTAGGTTGGGATGTAAAAATTGATAGTTGTTATAACATATATTCCTCCAAATATAAGATAAAACCGCCACTATTCATAGATTTTTTGGAAATCATGACTAAAAAATACCTCAAAGTCATTGTCCATAGACCAAGACAGGAGAAACTTACAGAGAAGAAGATCATACCCTACTGGGGTCACAAGCCAAAATATCCCAATTTTGCTAGGGGTTTGAAGAATGGCCCTAATGAAGGTAGTGCAATATCATCTTATTGTGTCTAAAGTAATGGGATAACCACTATTTTCTGATATTCCTTTGTGAATTTTTTCATCATCAACACAATATTTATTTTGGATCAAGATACAAATTCATAGGTCTGCAACATGGAAAATATACCCTAAGAAGAGGGTGATCTGGATGCACCAAACATGTTTGCACGCACCAAGAACGAAATGAGGCTCTAAAATTTGGTGCCTCTAAATATAGAGTTTCTACCTATATAGTGGATCACTACCAAAGAAAAAGGGAAAGGTGTGGCTATATCCTAATCACCACCAATAAGAGTTGAAGTTCCTTCTATGGAGGAACTGTTATCACAGTATGAGAGTGAGATTAAAACTCTCAGACAACTCAATGAGGATCAACTCAGGGGAAATATTCCTATTGGGTATCATCTTTAGGTGGAGACGAACATTCTCCCTTCCATATCTGATCCTATAGAAAGAGCAGTATCTAAGAATCATACTGGATTTGGATCTAGGTAGCTAGTCTACATAAATAACGATGTCTAAAATTATTCTAACCTCCTTCTGTTGTGGATAAAACCTCTCCCTCACTAGGGTGATCATTTAGTCTTAGGATGAATCAAGAATTAGTGGGAGACGAAGGCGGTTCCACCTCATTGACCTCAACCCATTCCATGTTGACAACAGGTGTCTCTAATGGTAAGTCTCCTAGAGATGCTTAACATCATAGAGTCTTTGGCTACTCGAATAGAAGTTATGGATGGGAGAAATGCACTTGTGTATCCTGAGAGGAAGTCATATCCCAAATGGGTGGATGACTTTTTCTCCCCAACTAATTTCTATAATCCTACCTTCCCCACTTTTAACGGTGTAAGAGACCCAGAACAGCATCTCACACACTTTTTATCCTAATGTGGTCTGATGATGGGCCCTCAAGATCAACATGAGGTGACCGATATGAGGTGTTTTGTATAGACCCTGATAAGGCCAACATTTGTTTGGTATAGCAGTCTTCCAGCAGGATCTGTTGCTATATGGGAGGACCTTCTTTGTTAATTACTTTATCAGTTCAGCTCCAAGCTAAGGAAAATGAAAATCATTGACCTGAAAAACTGAAAACAATGTGAAAATTATAGGGTTTCCTACTTCATATTCATATATAAAGGTTTAAACTATTCACTCAAAATCCCTCTCTTGTAGAAGAAACTGCTGGAAATATATGTTGAAAATCTCTAGGATGATTTGTAGATTCCTCTGATCCTAATGACGTATCCTAGTGGGTTCCTTGAGTTTGAAAAAATGGTACAATGTCTAGAGTATTCCATTCAATTAACCCGGTACAAATCTCAACTCATTCCCTTAGCATGGGGGAAAGGGCTAGTTAAAGAAGATTCTTTAGGTTTCATTCTCAAGATATAAAAATTTCTCATCCAAGCACTTAGGCATGTCCCAAAGCACCCAGTACCTCCTATCGAGAAACCACAAACACATAATTTTCCTCATCCAAAATCATAGAGAAATTACGGTTTCTTAGGATTTGAGGAATGGATGAATAAAGAATGCTCCTACCGAAATGAATAATTCTCTAGTTATTTACTCACATACATGAATAGTAACCTTCTCAAGATACCACAGACCAGAAATCCTGATGAGGCCAACCTCACCGACTGTCCCGACTACTGCCCTTTCCATAGAATATTGGGTCATAATATTTAGAACAAATTCATGTTCAAATAGTTCCTTCAATAATGGTAAATTCTGTATAGGTTCTATTAGATAACTCCTCATAGAATATGGCTTACATAATTATTTCCTAGTCAAAAGGAGAGGGTGATTAGGAAAAAGTTTTGGCCAGGCATGAGCAGAAGTTTGAAAACTAGATGACTCAAAAAACAGTTGACTAAGCTAATGAAACCCTGATAGAATAGTCTCACAGACCTATAAGAGCTCCACCACCCAAGAAGGTGACATTGGATATGTCTCCCAAAAGTGGGAATGACCACCAAAATTAGGAATAAATAGAAGATGTGGATTCATATTCTTCTCCAATGAAAACTATGACTCTTGAAGATTTCTTCCCTACAATTTCTGAAGCATGGTCTCCATCCACCCAAATGGATCTCTAATTAGAAGAAGAGATCATATTTCATTCTGTCAATGTTATAAACCTATAATATCCCTTCTCTAATGATAAATATGCCTCAAAATATGATTTTCCTACACATAACCATGGAATGGTATGCCTCATGCACAGGAATTGAGGATACAGGGGATAACACGGTCATGGTCGGACCCAATATTTCAATAATGTCATCACAAAATACATATATGCAGTTAAAACCCATGGGAAATCACTCCAACAATCCCAAAATAGTTATGGAGGAGTCCCAAAACCCTCCAGTAGTCTTCTTCATGTAGTTTTCTTGAATGACCACCTAGTGGGGGTTTAATTATCTGGTCAACCAAGGCAACGGGGAGGCTAATATGACCCATGCCACAGGCAGCAGCTACTCTATTGACCTATTCAGAATCACCAAGATCATCATCCTCAAATGAATTTTCTTATAATCGACATGTTAAAGAGAATAAATACATTTGGAAGCGCAGGCCTCTGGCATGAAAATATAAAATTTTAAAATAGATGTAGGTTTTCCCAGATAAAATCGCTATCCTAGATGCACTCTATATTTCAAAAGAACTCAGGGAGGCACTCTTTAAAGCCCCCCAGATCCCATGGGAGTTTGACATAGAAGTTTTTGCAGCCTAGGTTTATCAAGTGGAGACAATTCCATTAGAATGTAATCTCTCCATCTCATTCATTGACTAGGATTAGGAAGAGGTTATACATGGTCACATTAGTCCCCTATATATTTCAAGTAGATTTGATAATGTCAATATCTAAAGGGAAGTGATTAATAATGGTTTTGGGATCATCCTCATCCTAATTCAGAACCTATGATGTTTGGGATATAGAGAAGGGGACCTATCTCCCACAAAGATGACCATTCAATGGTATGATAAGCGTGAGCAATGAACTATCGAGAAAAAAACACAAACCTCAGTTTGGGTATCTCACATAAGAAAATGAGTTTATGGTAATCTAGAAAGGCACCACATAAAATGTCCTACTCAGTAGGTCCTAGCTCCATAGCCACATGGTTCCAAGCCACGTGGTGGTACCTTCAATATTCCATCAATGTATGAAATACCCCATCGATGGAAAGTTCAGCATACTATATGGTGATATTTCTACCTTAGATACTTGATATTCCACATATTCTAAAGTAGGGTTCTACAAAAATGGATGCAAACAACCAATGTTGGATGATGATATACAGGTTTCATCCCCCAAAAGATTGAGGACCACCCCAGAAAATCCTTGGAGTATGCTCGATAGCAACTATGTTCTCCCTATAAATCTAGTCGAGGTGATAGACTTGACCTCAGATGTCCAAGATCCTCTTATCCCTATTGATAGTTTAAAAGAAAATAAACTATGTAATCTCTCTGAAACAACTTAGGTAGTAGTGGATGATAGTGTGTCTCTTTAAGGCCTCTCTCACCTCGATAGTGATATAGAACCCCCATATTACTAGCTTCTTCTAAGAATGTCTCCACAGACTTAAAGTTGGAAGAATATGAGGATGAACTCAGTAATGCCCCTCCCACATTTGAGGAAGTAATATCCACCACTATTTATGAGATCAAATAGGTAAATCTAGGTACATGATAATACCCATGATGTAAACTAATTAGTGTCTTTATTCCCCTCAAAGAGAAAGCAATGTATATTACATTTCTAAAGTATGACCAATATGTGTTCCCTTATAACTATACAGAAATTCCCAAACTAAATCCAGATGTGGATACACACCATCTAGGATTACCTGATGATAATTGAGTATACAATAAGGCAACTAGGATGATTCAACCCTCTCATTCCACTAATTTTGTGGTGGAAGTTGATAAACAGATCAAATACAATTTTGTTCAAGAAGTGAAATACCCAAGATGGCTCACCAACATCATCCCTATCAAGATAAATAAGAGGAAGATTAGGGTCTACATCAATTTCAGAGACCTTGATCAACACTTTACAAATGAATATTTCCAATTACCGATCATAGAACTCTTGATCGATGTAATTACTGGCTTCTAAGCACTTTCTTTCATGGATATGTATTCAGGGTACAATCAAATAAATATTTCCACTAAATATGAGGATGTCACTACCTTCAGAGTGCCTCAGGGTATCTTTTTATATCAGGTCATGCCCTTTGGGTTTAAAAACATTGTCACTACATATCAATGCATCGTGCATTATATATTTAAGTTGTTCTTGGGAATAATAAATTAATTCTATGTCAATGACTTGGTGGTACAATCTTGACAGTGATTTAATCACTTCACGGGCCTTTAAATAGTCATCAACAATCTAGGACAACGTAGTTTGAAGATGAATCTACTAAATTTCACCTTCAGGGAAACATTAGGGAATTTATTTGGCTTTGTTGTACTCCACTATGTCATCGAGGTCGACTGAGAGAAGACTAGTTCTATTTTAACAATGTCACCCCAATAAATATAAAATAAGTGAGGGGATCATAGGGTAAATCTCATAAATTCATCATTTCATAGTCAACCTATATGGAAAAGATCTCACCTTAATTATTCTAATGAATAGGGGAATCTTAAATCAGTGGGATGATGACTGCCAAGAACCCTTTAAAAGTATCAAGCAGTATTTACTACACCCGTGAGTTCTGATTCCTCTAGTGGAAGGGAGGTCTCTCATGTTATATGTTTCCTCCATGGAATTATCATTGTAAACCCTCCTCATACATAAAAATGATGTAGGGAGTGAGAATAATCTCTACTACCTCAGCCGAAAAATGCTAAGTACTGATACTTGATACTCTAATGTCGAGAAGAACTATCCCACACTCATATTTACAGATCAGAAGATAAAACATTAATTGCAGCACAATGATGTCCATATAGTCTCTCATATTGATCCTATCAAATACATCATTGGTCATACTATGTTGACATGGTTCTTAGCCTGATGGGAGGCCATTTTTCAGTAATGAAACATTCAGTTTGTATCATAGAAATCAGTGAAAGGGAAAGAACTTTATGATTTCCTCACAACACAGCCTTCTCTGGAAAATATTCCAGTGGGTACCGAGCTCCCAGATGACGTTTTATTCTATTTCCATAACACTCCATGTACATGGAAAATTTATTTTTATGGTGCCTACCATATTCTAATCAGAAAAAAGGATAGAAAACTTGAAGCTCAATCGGGTTGGCTTAGGGATTGTATTTTTCTATCCAGATAATAAGTTTTTTTCTATTATTTTTCACTATCTGAAGGCTACACAAATAATGAGTCAGAATACCAATACCTCGTCATTGGTTTAAAACTATCCCTATAGCTACAAATATCCGACATGAATACCAAAGGGGATTCTGAACTAATGATAAAGCCGATCAATGGAGAATATACCATTAAAAAGGAAGAACTATCCCCCTTCATTGGCTATATTAAGGAATTGATATCAGAGTTTCCTTTTAATCCCACATGATATCATGTTCCCCAATCCAAGAATTCTCATGATGATGTTGGCTAATGCAGACACATTCTGTAACAACCCAATCTTTTATGAATAAAATTCCTTTTTTTATGCCTTATAGATATAGAAAACACATGCACTCTATTATTATTATTGGGTTTAAATGATTTTTAAGTATCATTACCATTGATAATATATTTGTTGAAGATTCATCACAAGACCAGTATAAATATAGGGTTTCAAAAAATCTTTTTGACACAGACAAAGGAAGTGATGGATTCAACCAGTAGGATTGTTCCATTTGAAACTCATTTATTGGATCTTTCAAGGGAGATAACATTTCTAGGCTTTTCCCCAAACCAATCCCAAGCTGAGATCCAATAACTTAAGCATGATCGAAACCGTTTATGGTATAAGTTCAATCTCATTGACATCACAGCCCAAACCATGTTAACCAAATGACCCCAAGAAAGCCCCATCATCGCACACCTTACTCTTAGGGAATATGCTATTGTAATAAAGGGATATGTAACAAAACCCTAGAATTATGATTATGTGCATTATTTTTGTATAGAATAATGAATATACTTTCATTTTATTATTGTTAATTTGTAAATTATTTTTAAAGCATAAATAGTATTTTTTTGTTAATATTCAAATTCAATTAGGAAATCTATTTTAATGAATTAATAGATTTTTTAATAAATTAATATTTTAATAAAAAATTATTATTAAATTAATTTTATTAAATATAAATGATCGTATAATTTTTATGAAATCAATTGTAATTTTTATTAAGGTTTGAAAATTGTTTTTGTCAAAACCCATCAATTTTCAATAAATGCAGATTTTTATTTTAAAAATGAAAATTCACATATTCAAAAAATTATTTAGATATCTTTTTGAATCAAGGTGTTGAAATTATCCAATGGTGAATTTTTCATAATTTTCTAAGACAGTCAAATTTTTTGGTAAAAATTAAATGTCGTATAAATAAAATATGTATTTTATGACATCATAATGACCCCAAAATGATGTAATAAATAATATAATCAGTATTATCGTCACAATATATGTTTTACCATTAAAACAATGTGATTCTATATATTTTTTTATTTATTTAATTTATAAATCCTTAGTGAATCCTCCAAGACATATACAATATTTTAAGATTTTAAAATCATTTCCTAGAAAGTGTGACTCACCTCCACATAAGAAAGGGAAATATTTTAATATATTAGTCCATTTTTCTTATAAAATATTTTTTCCCACTACTCTTTGGAAAAAAATCATGGGAAAAAAACATGTGATGGTTTGTGATTTTGAATATTTAATTATATAGATTCCAGAACCTAAGTTTGTGAAATGATATATAATTCCCCTCTCATTTCCTATATAAACCCGCCAAATATCCCACTTCTCTTCACTAAAAATTATTGGATCAGATATCTACTCTTACCTCCCCTCTATATAATCCTCCCAAGGCACCCCAAGATCCCAAGATTCCCCGCTTCAAGCTTTTTAAGTCACACATCCAAGTAAGGGATCTTTCACCCTCCTCTTTTATCAAGCATTATTTTCATATATTTTTTTAATTTATTTTATTAAAATGTTGAGATATGTTAATATATATCCTACTTACTAACCATTTTATGTATAAATTATTATATCCCCTTTCATTCTCATTTATCCCTCTTATGAACACTTATGTACACCCATTACCATACTGAATTTTTATAAGGGGTTTCTCTATTCTCTTTTCCATTCAAACACCTATATTATATTATGATTCTTAAATTCTATTTTTTATGTTGGGTTATAATTTTAAATGATCCCCCTACTTTCCATTTTATTTATAAATTATTATATCTTCCCTTAACTCTCATTAATCCCCCTATTATCTTTTAAGTACACCTGTTACTATGCTCAAATTCCATAAGGGATCCTCACTTTCTTTCCTTTTTCATTGTTATCCATGTTTCCTTATATTGTTAAACCATTTTATTTTTAATTAAAAATTATGGGGTATATTTTCTTACCTCCCCCATAATTCTATTATTATATTTGTATTATTTTATACCTCTTTCTATCTCATTAATCCCTCTCATTGTTTCCCTCGGAATCCGGGGATGACCGCCTTGATGGGAGGTTCAAACGTTCCGATCGGTTTCTAACGGGTTTGTTCATAGAACCGGAAACATCCAATGATTCCACATCCATTCGGACCTACTTTACAAAGGTATATTCTCATTAGTTTGTGGATTGACGAGGATTAGGAATTTGCATAGGTCGAGAGGATGGGAGGTTGGACTCATCACACCTTTTTGAGGGGAATTATTGTCTACTCTGGGACTCTCTTTATAGATTTAAGTTATGTTCATGAATCCTTATTACATTACCAAGTATAAAATTAGATTTCCTTCAGATCTAACAATCAATGATTAAATATGTAGGAAATTTAGAGAATCTTTTGTATGTATTCGAGGTTCTTCATCGATAGAGAATCATCTATATTTGTTAGAGATTCTTGGTCAATGGTACCCTTCGACACATTTATACAGAAGTCTCTTGGTCAGTATGATGACCATGCTAGTTTTAAAGCCACTCAGTGGGGCACTTGAAATTTATTTTCATTCAGAAGGACATGGATTATTTTAGATTTTGGATCGAACCCGTAGACGGGCTACCTACATATCCTTTGTTTATAAAAGGAATCAGAATCCACGTAGTTCGAGTAAGGGAGTATGATGTTTATGATTGATGGCTCAAAGAAGGATGTCGCAATTACTTTTACACTCTAAGCTCACGTGAGTCATGCTCGGTGTGAGAAACAAGAGGTATTGGTAAAAATTAGACAATTTTTCCATGAAAGATGCAATCATAAGAAATAACGTGGGGCTTATGTATGTATGACTGCCCAGATAAATGAAGGTTAGGATTTACTTTAGAGAAGAAATCTAGGAATAGGGTCCATAAAGGTATATGTGCTCCATGGAGATTTTGAATACTCTAACTTGGGGCTTACTCCTGAACAGGAGGCCCGGGTCAAGGATTAAGGTTTGGGGCTTACTCCTGAGGAGGATGCCCAAATTAGGAGACTAGGGCTTACTCCTAAGGAGAATGCCTAGATTTGGGAATTTTAAGAATTGGGGCTTACTCCTAAGGAAGATTCCCAAGCTTGAGACTAGGGCTTCCTCCTGAAAAGGAAGCCCAGGTTAGGGGATCCGGGGCTTACTCCTAAGAGGATGCCCAAAAAATTAAGGGACTTGGGGATTACTCCTAAAGAGGATGCCCATATTAGAGGACTTATGACTGGGGATTATTTCTGAAAAGGAGACCCAGGTTAAGGATTCTCTCATCTTAAAGGATGAGGTTGAATTAATGAAATCTCAATCTTTAGTGACATAAAGATGTGTAAATCACTAGATTTTGAGAGATATTCCACAAAATTCCTTTCAGATAAGGAATTCAAATAAAGAAATCATGCCATAAAATGGCTTTGAAGAGTGTCTTGAAGACTGAATCTTGAATAGGAAAGGTGTAATGGCTTAATAGGGGTGAAATGGGCAAGAAAGGCACCCAAAAAGGCAGGGGCGTGCAAGTCCTGGCAGGCGCGCAGGTACTGCGTGGGCGCGCAAGTTTTGGTCGCGCAGGTATACGCCTGCATGACACATGATGTACTTGCGCGATGGTTAACCATCAGGTTAATACTTGAGAGACTCTTCATTAACACCTTTAGAATCCTCTTGAGGTTCTTCCAGAAGATGGGCGTGCAAGATCTATTGATGGAGTAAGGTGGCGCGCAAGTGTGTCCCTTTTCCCTTAAGGGATGGCCACTCAGGCGCTCAAGTGTTGATGAGTTTTAACACTTAGGACTTCCTCCCCCTCTTTAGATCTTCCGTTCTAGGTAATAAATTACCTTATAAGTGTTTTGGAAGCTTTGAGAAGAGACTAGGGCAAAGGGAGCTCAAATCTGAGTTTCTGGAAAAAATCATCCTCGAATGGGGGGGCCACATGGTCTATTTATAGGTAGGAGAAGACCCCGGGCGGTTACCGGGCGGTTATCACTTAGGTCGCGCAAGTCACTTGAGCGACAATAAGGCGTCGCGCAAGTGGACTTGAGTGACAGTGATAGAACTTGCGCGGCAGAGGTGCTTTTGATCCCTTTTTCATGCCTTTGTCGATTTTATTGATATTTTCTTCAAAGGTTCAGTCACTTTGAGCTCAGATATTCCCCTTTTCCAATATTTAGATTCTGTGATGAAAGGAGCGTCAACAAAATTCCCCCCTCAGAGTTGGATCCGGAGAGAAAAGAGGATTTGACTCTGAGGTGAGAAGAAATAAGAAATCTGGCAGTTTAATGTCATGCATGTCGGACATAAAGAGGCTAATGTTTAAGGTCGAAATAGCTTTGACCGAATGAATTATAATTGAATCAATTATTTGAAAATTCATCTGAAAACATATTACCATACTCAATTATAAGGGAAAATATGTAAGCTATGACTTAAGAATATTTGAATCTGAGGAATGATATGAAAAAGAGCTAAAAGTCATTAGAAGAAGTAGTTTCCAAGAATGAAGTTACCATTATTTAACAAACCCGTTAGGGGGTTGAATTATGCAGGGCCACCTAAGGGAATTGGCTGCATAGTTAAATAAAATAGTATCTTTTGGCTAAAAAGTCTGTTATGTAGACTGTTTATGCAAGGCCACCTATGGGCACGTTCTGCATAGTCAGGCAAAAGAACTCTCAGAAATTTACTTTCCTAGTGCTAAAATCCAGTGAAAGTTTATGGAGATTCAAATCTTCCAAAGTATAGAGTTTGCTTTATGGAAAGAGGTACTTGAATATGGAGAAAATATTTCCAAACAAAATTATCGAAGAACTGGATGAATATCACTCCTACGAAGGTCTGACCCAAACGTAGGGAAGGAGAATATAAACCGCAGACTTGAATACTTTCAGATCATGAAAAAGGATATGGGACAAATATGTTAAGGATGGCTATTTTTGTGGATCCCTACATACTTTCATTTAAGACAAATAAGGACAAAAGATGAATTCTTCCAAAGAATGAAGTTACCACTATCCGAAAAACCCGTTAGGGGGTTGAATTATGCAGGGCCACCTAAGGGCATTGGTTGCATAGTCAAATAATAGTATCTTTTGTCTAATAGGTCTATTATGTAGACTGTTTATGCAAGGCCGCCTATGGGCACATGCTTCATAGTCAGACAAAAGAACTCTCAGAAGTTTGACATTTTTGTGACTAGAAGTCATGAAAAGGGTTATGAGGATCTGAAAATATTTAAGGTTAGGATTATAACACATAAAGATGGGTATTGTTCAATGTGTACAGAGATACATAGATCAATGTTAACCATAATCATGTTGTGGCTGGGTCCTGAATTGAAATGTTGGACTTCACTACGTATCCCATAAGGATGAGAATCAAGCCATACGTAGTTCTTAAACTACAGTTTAACATCGTGTGGGACAAAAGTATTAGAGATCTTAGTTTAGGGTCATAGAGCTTGGACCATTGTAAGAAATACACAGTGTGCGTTTTCATGGGGACTTTTCAGCCAAGGGACTGAAAGTGGAATTTGGGGTTAGGCCCAAAGACTTGGGACTGGATTCAAGGGACACTCGAACTTTCCTACGTATCCCATAAGGATGGGAATCAAGCCCACATAGTTCTAGAACTACCCTTTGTACAAATTTGGTTCGTACATGTGAAGGGTGAAAGGGGACTTTAGTGCAATGATGGTTTAACCCAAGATAAAAGGTTTGGGCATTGCCATGTATGTACGTAGTCTTTGAAATGAAACATGATTGAAAAAATCAATGAAAATAATGGTTCCATCTCAGGTGAGGGTATCAAAGAAATTTGTAGTTTATTGTCATACTGGACAAAAGTGTTGTATAGTTTAACGTCGTATAACAAGGACGAAAGTGAACCAATGTAAATATATTGATTCTAAGGGCAGTTTCACGAATTATCATCGTATGAGATAGAGATGAACCGATGTGAAGAGATTGGTTTTGGGCTTGAACCTTGGGAGGTTGCCTACATACAAAGCCTAGAAGGAAAGGATCAAAGTCCGTGTAGTTCAATTAAAGAATGAATTAATGATCAAGTTGTTCTTGTGGAAAATGACCTAAAAAATGATGTTAGGACTTACACATGGTTAGCGGCCCAGAGAGAGTGTTATGGTTGAGGTTTGATCTAAGCTCACGTGAGTCATACTCGGTGTGAGAAACAAGAGGTAACAACAACCTTAACGATTCATAGTTTAATGTCATGTAGGACATATAAAGGGACTATGCAGTTTAAAGTCTTGCAGTTAGGATTATTGGTGTTGTACAGTTTAGTGTCATGAAGCAGGGACAAAATATAGTTTAATGTCATGTAGGACGTATCACGAAATTTTTGTACAGTTTAGCGTCATGTAGTTAGGACGATGGGGACAATAGAGTTTAACGTCATGTTGGATAAAAAGGGGGGACTATGCAGTTTAATGTTATGCAGTGAGGACAAAAGAGTGCACCATTTTAACGTCATGTTGGATGCATTGGGGATTTTTTCCATAGTTTAACGTCATGTTGGACGAAAAAGGGACAATACAGTTTAGTGTCATGTTGGATGAAAGTGAGAATAGTTTAAGGTCATATGCATGGACCGTGGATGGTGCAGTTTAATGTCATGCTGGACGGTGGTGTAGTTTAAGGTCATATAGGACCTTTGATGATTATGTAGTTTAACATCTTTCCGGACGTAAGGTACTTTTATACAGTTTAGCGTCGTGTAGTTAGGACGTCACAGTTTAACATAATGCTGGACGTAAGGGACTTGCAAATAGTTTAGGGTCATATGCATGGACCATTGATGATGCAGTTTAAGGTCATACAGGACCTAGTTGCAGTTTAAGGTCATACTGGACCATTTAGGGAACTTTTTCACAGTTTAACGTCGTATGGGACGAAAGTACAAATAGTTTAGGGTCATATGTATGGACCGTTGTTGTATAGTTTAACGTCATATAGCAGGGACGAACTGGTGCCACACAGTTTAGTGTCATGTTTCAGGGACAAAATATAGTTTAATGTCATGTAGGACGTATAAAGGGACTATGCAGCTTAAAGTCTTGCAGTTAGGACTATTGGTGCTGCACAGTTTAGTGTCATGTAGTAGGGACAAAATACAGTTTAATGTCATGTAGGATGTATAAAGGAATTTCTGTATAGTTTAGCGTCATGTAGTTAGGAAGATGGAGGTACTTTGTAGTTTATACAAAATACTTCTTCAAAAATCTGGCATATGGATCTGTTAATTGAATCATATTAACAGAACCAAAGACTAACTCTATGTCTGATGAAGACTCTACCTGATTACCCTGTTTAGGCTGTGCCGTTTGGTGGGGCGGTGCCCGTGGATTTAAAGTAGATGGCATGAAGTCCACCAAAGTCAGAGACAACTTAGGCTTTGACACATACTCATCTTCTTCTGATTCTTTTTCTTTCTTTGAATCATGCCGTTTCTTTGAGGACTTTCCCTCAAACGAAGAGGGTTTTGCTGCAACATTCATGGCAGAAGACACAATTGGTTTCCTTAATTGTGTTCACAAAATAGCATGAGTTAGATTGATTGTCTTTCTGACCATCCAATCATCATACTTCTGTGAATTTTTTCTTTTGACTTCTTTTCATTCACCTTCCTCCTATGGAACTGTAGCAGTGACACATGCTACCTGGGCTGAGGAGCCTTTCAATGTGAACTGTCTCGAGTCGACCATCTTTTGCAGGAGGTCTTTGAAGACAAAACACTCCTGGATAGGATGCCCCAACATTTGATGAAAAGGGCAATAATTAGGAAGGTCTTCATCTCCTTTCTTGTTTGGCCTCTTGGGTATTGGAAATTGAACCAAATTGTTTTCCAGAGCTGAAATGAAATAACTAGAAACTTGTTCATTCCGGAAAGAGTATGTTTTGCTCTTAAAATCCTCAAATTGTTTTCGTCTTTGATCTTTTTGATCATCTGGATGAAAAGGCCTTTGTTGTTTGTTCTCAGAAGGTGGAGCCCTTCGATAAGATGAAGGTTTTGAGGTAGAAATAGGTACAGGTTCTTGTTTAAGCATAACTATAGCAGTTTCTGCTTTACCCATTCTCCTTTCTGGATCTGATGGAATTATACGAGATTTAGCCTTGGCCTGTATAACGGAATCTTCAATCTGCTGAGCGATTGAAGTAAGGTCTCGAAACCATCCTGTGTATTTCACAGGGATTAATGGCATGCGTAATTCGTCACGTAGATTTTCCACACAGATTGGCAACAATTCTTCTTGAGGGATTGCTAAACTCAAGGAATATGTCAATCCCTTCCAGTGAGCAATGAAATCAAAGACTCTTTCATTCTTCCTTTGCTTACAATTTGTAAGATCGAAAACTGTTGTCTTTGGCAAAGTTGAGCTAAACTGAAGGAGGAATTTTTGGCGAAGATCCTCCCATCCGGTAATTGATCGGGATTGCAAGCTTGTATACCAAAAAAAAGCTGGTCCTTGCAAGGTTCGTACGAAGCATCTGAGTTTCACTGCTTCTTGCTGCTCCGGAGTTCCCATCATAGGATCGCAGCAAGACACATAATGCGTCAAATGTTGTTCAGGATCACCTGATCCATTGAAAATAGGGAATACAGGGTTCCCAAAACTGGATGGAGGAGAAATTGAATCTACCCATTCAGGGTAAACTTTCTTTTCTGGTTGAACTTTCGCACGCTTCCCTTCCATAGTTTCTAACTGAGCTATTAATGACTCAATAGTAGTTATTAAATTTTGAGAAACATCCGGATGAACTTGGACTTGGGTAGGTGCAATGACTAGAGCTTGGACAGATGTGGCGATTGGTGCTGCAACTAATGGTAGCACTGCCAACTGTTGTTGCACTTGACCCATAGGATTAGACCTGTGAGGGTGTACTGATAGATGAGGATATTCTTGATCCATCTCAGTAGCTGCAACAAATTGCTTTGGCTGACTAACTCCAGCATTCTTAAGAATAAGACTACTCTGAAGTAGTTCTGCATTCAACCTTATTAATTCTTTCATTTCTTCCTCCTGTCATGCAAACCTCTGATCTAGTGAGAGCGATTGACCTTCTCCAGAGGAAGGATATGTAACCTGATTCTTTCCCTTCCCTTTGCTGGATCCTTTTCGGAGAGGGGGAAGTGGGTTAATCTAAGTATTACCTAAGTTCTGAGTAATCCTTTGACTTCGTGTACGCACACCTTCTTCATTTTTGTCGGTGCGTACATCTTCTTGAGCAGGAACCTCTTCATCTGAGTCCCCTGAGTGAGCCTCATCTGGTGGATCAGCAACAACAGCATTGATGACATTGATTGATGCATAACTCATCGCATCCCTTATACCATCATTTCTGTGATATTGTCTTCTTCCATGTCTTTGATGAGACATTGCCTTTTGTTGATTCAATCCCTCAGGAACTTCTTGATGAACCGTAATTTGGAGGGAATCTCCTGATAATTTGGTTCTTCATTCCTCTTCAGGTTTCTTCCCCAATCGAGAAAAGACCGACTTTCTCTGAGGAGGGGATAGATGATTTGAAAAAGTACCCAGTCCAGTGGAATGGGGTTGTTCCTGCTGTCCTCGCTCAACTCCCCGAATCCTTTTTGTTGATTCCGAGGGTTGGTTTAAAAGAGTCCGCAGTCTGGCGAGTTGGGGTGGTTCTTGACATTCTATGTCTGAGACTTTCTTGAAAGTCCTCCTGATCTTGCGAACCTTAGTCTGTAAATTAGCTGGATGCATTAATCTGTATCCGCTTTTATCACCCGGTTCAAAAGACCGTTATATGATTTCTGACACTTCTGTCATTTGGTGACGTGCTTTCTCCAAACGAGAGGTCTGTTCAATATTCTTGTTTTCTTGATGCAAGAGTAATTCAACAACTTGTTCTCTGTATTCTTGATTTTGATAGGAACTAGTTGAAGCTTGTTCTTGGGAAAGATTTTGATTACAAACAAATCCCATTGACTGTGGCCGGTTATGGGCAATAACATTGAATGAGACCATTTTTGGCGGGCTTTGCTGACTGGAGAGCATCGTGAAATGCAGTGCTCCATGAAAACCCCATCCTCTGACATGAATACCAGATGGGGCATTTGTAATTAATTGACGCAATCTTCTTAGTGCGCCAAGGCATGAACGTTGAAGGGCTTTCTGCTGCTTTTCAGCCTTCAGATATCGATAGATTGATAGAGATGCCAAATCAACCTGACGTTGTAACCCTTATATTATCTTAAGATGATTTTCATATTCATCATAAGATAATACTTTCTTTTTCAACTGAAAAAGAGTTTTCCAAATGTTGAGACGAATATCATGAATTTCATCTTCCATCAACATTTCTGGAATATTATACTGAAAGTCAGCTAGAGGCCAAAACATAACTAGCACTTCAACTTTCGCCAGTTGTTTTCTCATATTCAGCATTTCCTCTTTATCATTTGATAAAGATTATTCTACCTGATTTGACTAGAGTTGGTGTTTCCTTATTGCTTTATTGGATTCAACAGGATTGGTAGAGAAATTATTGATCAAACTAGAAGATGCATGACTTAGGGGTGGTTCAGAGAATGACCTACACCCTAGGATATCTTCTGATTGAGAAAGTATTTCACCTGCTAGCGATGAGGCTTCAGACATGACTGGTTTCGCATTTGCAAGTGCCTCAAGATAAGAGGTCTTTCTCGGCACTACATTGTCCACTGGAGAATTTTCCGGGCAATGTGCATCACTACTGTGGAGAGGACTTTCACAGCGAAATTCATCATCATGGGGAGTACCACCATAATGGGTTATAGAAAAAGATGAAATCTCTTGCTCCTTGGTCTTCTGACCACACAGAGGGTTCCTGTGGCTCTCATCTGAAGATGAAACTTCGAGATCGACCGAATTGTCATGAATAAAGCCTTCATGAGGAAGTGTCTGTTGAAGACCTTCGGAATTAATGTTCCCACTATTGGGAACTGAGGGAGTAGAATCTTGAATTACAACAGATAATTGTCTGAGGTCTTCAATAACTCTAGCATAGAGCAAGGCCTTGTTACTGATTGGCCCTTCATCTCCTGACTATGTTGGGAAGGTATTTTTCTTAGACGCCTTCTTACTCTCCTTGGAAACCACTTGTTGATGAAAGTGGCTGCTCTGAGCAGGTGTACGTGCCTGATCAGGAAAGATGGCCAGGTTAGGCTGACGATCTCCTCTCAAATCAGGTGTATGTGCCTGACTTGGTCGTTCGTATGATATGGGGGAGTATGCCCCATAACCCTCTTGGACTGGAAGAGATGTGTGTGTCTGTTCCGGAGTGAATTTTTGATGTATCACTCCACTGGTAGGGATAAATTTATGTGTCTTTCCCTGAGATGCTGCTGAAGTTGTTATAATATCCTGGAAGGCATCCAGAATATGGGCAGGGATTTGCTTCTGATCTTTCACCATTGATAGAATATTCTTGGTGAATTCAGCTGCCAGAACAGGAATATACGTCCATTTCGGGCTTCGAGTAGGTGTATGTGCCTACTCCTGTCCTCCTTTTCCTGTCAGTGAATCCTGACAGTACTCAAGTGTGGGGGCAGAGAGTTGAGTCTGCCTCCTATTTGTTGTCGGGGATTTCCGACTAACTTCTCTGAATGCTACCAAGCGAGACTGTTGGTAGGCTTGATTAATACTAGCAGGTGTGCATGCCTGATGATTGCACTTCGCCAAACATGGTTGACGAGATCCATCATATGTAGTCAGATGAGCCTGGTGACTAGCTGATGATGTATAAACAGGTGTATGTTCCTGCCTATAGTACTCCGCTGGAATTGCCAGGAGGGATTGGCGTGATGCTGCCAGACGAGTCTGCTGGACAGCAGAATTAAAACGGGCAG
The DNA here is from genome assembly GCA_963277665.1 of Viscum album. Taxonomy (NCBI): domain Eukaryota; kingdom Viridiplantae; phylum Streptophyta; class Magnoliopsida; order Santalales; family Viscaceae; genus Viscum; species Viscum album. The sequence continues at coordinate 911,836,990 of OY728143.1, read as the reverse complement.
GTGTATGTGCCTGCTCGTTGCTTGCCACCAAGTTAGGTTGGTGGACTTCTTCGGAGATGGAAGAGATGAGAAACTTCTCACTGTTGACCAGATTCCGCCTCTGGTGGTTCGTCTTGCTTTCTCGGGTTCGAGGAACCTGAGCCGAACGCCTGGAGTCGGTACCCTCATCATGTTGAGGGCGTACTTCCGCATGAGTCTGGCAGCGATTGTTGGTGGGAGCCCTCATGAAGGACTCCTGCCTGTTTGAATTAAGGTCCTGAGGGACCTACTCATTCACCTCCCCAAAATAAGGGAGCGAATGGTGATTGTGTTCCGGGGATAACGACCTGAAACGGTTGGAGACGGTAGTCAGCACCGCCTGCTTCTTTATCACTGGTCTTCGTTGTCCGGATGACCGATGTGAGTTGTTTACTTGGAGGTATTGTCGGGCAGCCTCCAGATTTGGGATGGTACCGTGTTGACGATACTCCTTAACCAGTGTGTTTGATACCCAGCGTTGAAGACGCTGAGTGGATGATATCGTCCTAAGAGTAGACGACGATCCAGTAGGAGTAGAAGTAGTGGCATTTTTAGCAGCAGTATTCACCGGTGTGAACTTGAGAGAAGCCATTCTAGAAATGAAGAAGATCTTGGAAAAAGAGTGCATGTTTGATATAATAGACGTAATCAAGATAAATTCATCCACTACATCTCTTGGATGAGCAGATATGTCAATGATTGTTTTTTTTGTCCCTCTCATTGAGTTTAAATAGGTTCCTAAAAAATAGGTAAAACATCATTTTTAATTTGGTTAAGGATTCACGTCGGGTTCACCATTTCTGTTTCCCTCAGAATCCGGGGATGACCGCCTTGATGGGAGGTTCAAACGTTCTGATCGGTTTCTAACGGGTTTGTTCATAGAACTGGAAACATCCAATGATTCCACATCCATTCAGACCTACTTTCCAAAGTTAGGTGCTCATTAGTTTGTGGATTTATTAGGCTTAGGAATTTTCATTGGTCGAGAGGATGGGAGGTCGGACTCATCACAGCTTTTTGAGGGGAATTATTGTCTACTCCGGGACTCTCTTTATAGATTTAAGTTATGTTCGTGAATCCTTATTACATTACCAAGTATAAAATGAGATTTCCTTCAGATCTAACAATCAATGATTAAATATGTAGGAAATTTAGAGAATATTTTGTATGTATTTGAGGTTCTTCATCGATAGAGAATCATCTGTATTTGTTAGAGATTCTTGGTCAATGGTACCCTTTGACACATTTATACAGAAGTCTCTTGGTCAGTATGATGACTTTGCTGGTTTTAAAGCCACTTAGTGGGGAACTTGAAGTGTATTGTCATTCAAAAGGACATGGATTATTTTAGAGTTGGGATCAAACCCGTAGACAGGCTACCTATGTATCCTTTGTTTAGAAAAGGAATCAGAACCCACGTAGTTCGAGTAAGGGAGTATGATGTTTATGATTGATGGCTCAAAGAAGGTTGTCACAATTACTTTTACACTCTAAGCTCACGTGAGTCATGCTCGGTGTGAGAAACAAGAGGTATTGGTAAAAATTAGACAATAGTGCCATGAAAGATGCAATCATAAGAAATAACGTGGGGCTTATGTATGTATGACTGACCAGATAAATGAAGGTTAGGATTTACTTTAGGGAAGAAATCCAAGAACAGGGTCCATAAAGGTATTTGTGATTCATGGAGAATTTGAATACTCTAACATGGGGCTTACTCCTGAAAAGGAGACCCATATTAGGAGAAGACTTATGATTGGGTTTTACTCCTAAAAAGGAATCCCAGATCAAAGGTAAATTTGGACTGGTTAAGAGAAATTAAGACTGGGGCTTACTCCTGAAAAGGAGGCCCAGGTCAAGGATTAAGGTTTGGGGCTTACTCCTGAGGAGGATGCCCAAATTTGGAGACTGGGGCTTACTCCTAAGGAGGATGCCCAGATTTGGGAATTTTAAGAATTGGGGCTTACTCCTAAGGAAGATGCCCAAGCTTGATACTGGGGCTTACTCGTGAAAAGGAAGCCCAGGTTAGGGGATCTGGGGCTTACTCCTAAAAGGATGCCCAAAAAATTAAGGGACTTGGGGCTTACTCCTAAAGAGGATACCCATATTAGAGGACTTATGACTGGGGATTATTCCTGAAAAGGAGACCCAGGTTAAGGATTCTCTCATCTTAAAGGATGAGGTTGAATGAATGAAATCTCGATCTTTAGTGACATAAAGATGTGTAAATCACTAGTTTTTGAGAGATATTCCACAAAATTCCTTTCAGATAAGGAATTAAAATCAAGAAATCATGCCATAAAATGGATTTGAAGAGTGTCTTGAAGACTGAATCTTGAATAGGAAAGGTGTAATGTCTTATGAGGGGTGAAATGGGCAAGAAAGGCACCCAAAAAGGTAGGGGCGCGCAAGTCCTAGCAGGCGCGCAGTTACTGCGTGGGCGCGCAAGTTTTGGTCGTGCAGGTATATGCCTGCGCAACACATGATGTACTTGCGCGATGGTTAACCAACAGGGTAATACTTGAGCAACTCTTCATTAACGCCTTTAGAATCCTCTTGAGGTTCTTCCAGAAGAGGGGCGCGCAAGATCTATTGAAGGAGTAAGGCAGTGCGTAAGTGTGGCCCTTTTCCCTTAAGGGCTGTCCACTCAGGCATGCAAGTGTTGATGAGTTTTAACACTTAGGCCTTCCTCCCCCTATTTATATCTTCCGTTCTAGGTAAGAAATTACCTTAGAAGTGTTTCGAAAGCATTGAGAAGAGACTAGGGTGCTGGGATCTCAAATCTGAGTTTCGAGAAAAATCCCTCCTCGAATGGGGGGCCCATAGGGTCTATTTATAGGCAAGAGAAGACCCCGGGCAGTTACCGAGTGGTTATCACCTAGGTCGCGCAAGTCACTTGCGTGACCATAAGGCGTCGCGCAAGTGGACTTGCGCAACAGTGATAGAACTTGTGCGGCATAGGTGCTTTTGATCCCTTGTCCATGCCTTTGTCGATTTGTTTGATATTTTCTTCAAAGTTTGAATCACTTTGAGCTCAGATATTCCCCTTTTCTGATCTTTAGATTCTGTGACGAAAGGAGCGTCAACACTCATGCACACTTGTTACCATGCCAAAATTTCGTAAGGGTTATTCCATTTCTCCTCTTTTTTCAAGTTTCTCTATTATGTTACGCCTTCTATTTCAAAATTTATTATATTGGGACATGTATTTATATTACCCCCTTACTATCCATTTCATTTATATATGATAAGAGACCCCTTTATCTATCATAAACTATTTTTATGAATTTTTATGTCAAGTTGTTAGGCTCCCGAAATTGCATCACGATTTTCCTTGCCAAAATCATCATGTAGTGAATACCATGCCCATTTCTCTATCAAGGGTATTTACCTTTATGAACATACACTTATTTAATTTTACTTATATGTATGTATTACACATTCTTTTATCATGGAATAAATGATGATGTTGAATGAATTCATGTTATATGGTCTATGTGGTACACTTAAGCATGAGATTTAAATGATTATGAAGGGTGCTCCCTGATAGCACTATAATGCATTGGGTAATGTTTAGTATCATGATAAACCATATGAAATAAGGGTTTAATCATGCTAATTCATGTTCAATTAGGTTTTACTCATGCTAATCCATGTGTAATGAGCCTGGTCTCATGATAATATCATGTTGTATGTTGTTGCCACATTTCCATGTAATGATAATCATGCTATATGATGCCTTTATGTTCATATTTCTCTTATAGTCCATTGATATGTGTATTTACAAACATGTATTTTATTCTTCATTTTATTCCGTTTTTACTCCATTACTGGGCTTTATAGCTCACCCTTTTCTTATGTATGTCCTCAGGTTATCCCATACAATGCTGAGTAAAAAAGGAATGTTATGGTCATGTAAAAGAATATTTCAATAAAGATGTTTTATTTTATGTCTTAAGTTTTCATTTAATGTTCCTAATATCCCAAGACACCAGACCTCTTGATCTTCTGGGTTGTATTAAGTGAAATTTTATGTAATAAATCATGTTTAAATGTGTAATAAAGACTAGGGTCATTATATAGTACTAGCCTGCCCTAATTAGAAGGAATAAATATTTCATATCACAAAAAAAAATAATGGTACAATCAATTTTTGGATTTGATTTAGAAGAAATTAATTAGGTCAACACCACCCTAGAGCATGATGAACTGGTATCCAACCTAGGATGTATGAATCCCATAATTGGTTATCTCTGAAACGAGACTCTCATGATGGACCGAGCCGTAAAGGAACAGATTCAACATTGTGTAGTGAACTTTACCTTGTGGGAAGACCCAAATGAAAAAAACTCCATCTAAAATTGATTCTTTGATGGAATCATCCTCATATGTATATCAAAAACAGAGATTAATGTCATCGTGGAAGATGCCTATGCAGGCTCCTATAGTTCTCATCAGTCTGTGTAACATCCCAGGAAAATAAAGAATAATACATTTTCATATTTATTAATATTTGTGAATTAAATATTAATTTTACTTTAAAGGGGTTTCTATGTTCGATAGCGTACCCAATACGCAACAATGAGTTTCTTTGAAATCATACATTGCACACTAATAATATAATAATATTATTTTAAATGGTAGTTAACACGTAGCCATTGTATTGGCAGGAATTAATATAAATAACTGAAATATGGTTATATATGTTTGTTAAATGTTTTTACATTTATCCAATAAAAGATAAATGCTTAAAATAAGTAAAGAATTCAATTTTAGGCATAGATACTCTAATATTCACTAAAATGTCGATTTATCACCTTTTGATGGAGAACCCTCTTTAAAAATAGTTTTGGTCACTCTTATACATTCTATTGGACCAAATAGAATCCTTCTTTAGAATCAGGACATCAAAATTTTCATTGTGTGTGTTTTTTTTATTTTTCCGAAAAAGTTCATTTTTAATGAATAAGTGAAAAATGTTGTATTTTAATTCAAAACCTCATTTTAATCTAATTTATTTATATGATTAGATTATATTTTGAATTGGTTTTAAAGTGAAATTAGAATATATTTTTACCATTTAATCCAATGTTGTTTATTGGAATTAATTTCACTTTGAAATTGGACTTAAACAGGTGTCATTCTTTTGATATATATTGTTTCATAAAAACACGCTATTTATTTTGACAACGAGAATTAATTATTAAATTAATTAATGAAACTTATATGATTTTAATTTTTTAAAATAGACATTAGTTTTTAATTTGGAATATCAAATATAGCTTAGGGTGATTTTTTTGTATTTTTCTAAAAAACTTCAATTTTTTGATGAATAGTGAAACCACTAAATGGTAGTTAAAAAACTGATTTTTTTGTTTAAACAAAAATTTACCACATCTATGAATTAAATTTCAAAAATCTGACATAAATGGTTTTCATTAGTAAGTAAAATTTATTTCAATGGGATGAAAAATATTTTTTTGGTGAATAGTAACTTTTATGTTTTATTAATCGCTATTTAAAGGTAATTAGTGTAATTTAAGGTAAAAATAATTTTATAATAATATGAAATCACCTTGACAGGTGTACTACACTTATTGGATGAGTCATGGATGACCAATTCAGTCCATGGGTCAATTGGTGGGTCTCCATGGAGCCACTTGGGTATGATAATGACATTAATACATTTTATTTAAAGTGAAAATAAAAAAGTCACAAACATGTATTGTTTTACTAAAACAATTTTTACATGGGGTTATATAATTTATATATTTGACTATAAATATTCATTATAAATATAAAAATATTTTCTAAAACATGGTAATTTTTTTATAATTTTTAGACTTCAAATAAATAAAATTATTTATGACACAATGATGATGCAGTGTTTGCGTCATTAATGAATGATTTAAATAAATAAGAATATAATGTTTAAAATAATATCCAAAACTTGTCCAAATCTTATTGGATGATTTTATTTAGAACCTGGGACACCTTATATTAGACTTTAATAATTTTTGGACCTTTAGAAACCAAAAAAAATATATAATAAAATAATAGTTTCATGCTTTCCAAAAGAGCCCCTCCTCTCCCTTATAAAAAGACCCCACTTCCTACCCATTTCTCACACTTCTCAATCCATTTGGCTCGTCCATACTCTACTAAAATAAGCTCCCAATATCCCTCTCTTCATCCTAGAAGCCTTACCATAGTCTGAAATCTCTTCAAGAAACTCTTTTGGTTCAAACCAAGGGGAGTTACCCGATTTAAAGGTAATGTCTTCTCTTATGTTCTTTTGTTTTATTTTTCTTCTCCAACCCCATAAACTCTTTTTATTCCTTTATTTTGTAACAAAACCAGTGTCTTAAATATACTAGGATGTTTTTATGAGAATTATTCTATCTACACTTACACACACCTCCGTTTAATGGTTAAATAACATACTGTTTCTGTGGATGGCGAATTACTGCCTCATGGAATGATGATTGTTCAGTCTTCTCTTAACACCTTTCATGGTGGACATTAAGATGTCACTGTATTTATATATGATATATATTATGTTTATTTTTTCCTTATGATTCTGTATTTTTCATTTATGTCATACCTTTATGGTTTCCATAATGGATAAACGCGATAATTTCATTTTAGGAAGTGCGGACTACCACCCCCTCAAAGTGATTTTAATCGTTAATGCCATATGTGGGACGTATAAAGGATAAAGTTACTAATATTATATATTATATTATACTTGAATTATAATGTACCTCTATATCATAATGTTTTCATTCCATTAAATGTGAAATAGAAATGAAAGTAGTGTTCATGCGTACGTACGGCTTACTGTCTCCATGAATAGTGCATTTCATTTCTTACCACTAAATGTTATGTACTATTATAAATACATGTATATGCTGGATATATATGATATATATTATATACAAATCATGAATATCATTTGGGATATAATGAACCTTTGACCACATGAACAACTTGTAATTATATGAAGATTATTTTTGACTTAAGTACCAAATATCGACAAAACGAACATTATTAACTTAAATGAATACATAATGTTTATAGCATGGAAATAAGTGATATAAAAGGAATAATAAACTTAAAAAATGTTCTTAAGCAAGTAGAAATTAACTTTAGTTTATTATTCAAGATATTAAATAGTGATCGTGTCAAGTCGGACACGAGGTAAGAGACTTCGTCTCAATCTCCTTTCATTGAGGCGTATTTTGTTTTATACACAACTTTATTTTATACGGTGTATAAATTCATTTGACTTCTACTTTTATTCAAAAGTAATCTTTTCTCTACGAAGCATTTTACTAAATGAAAAAAACTATGTTTCTTCTTAATATATGCGGTGACAATGACCTTTCCACCGCCGCGAGTATTATTTGATCTTTGGATTCCTTAACAAGCCGTAATGTTTTTAAAAGAAAATAAATACCATATACTCTTTTATGTATTTTGGTACTGACAATGGTTTTGATAATGGATTTGTTATGTCAATATATTTAAGTGATATATTGTGATTGAAATTTGGAAATGTTTTCTTTCCTTTATATTTGTTGTATAATTTTATATTGGTACTTGGGAATTTGACAGGTGGTTACGTGATAAACCAAAATGACGGGTGGTGACGTGAATACTAGGATGAGTGGTTACGTTATAACCTCCAATGCATTGGGTATGGAAGTTTGTCATATGGATATTCCATTTAGTGATATGTGTGGAAGTTGACTATATAGTTATTCCATTTAAGTATGTTTATGTCCCAAGTGTCCTTCATATGTTATGTGTTCTTTATATGGGTTTTATGGTAATCTTTTGGTTACAAAAGGGTAAGCAATTATATTTTATTCATAGAAGATTATTTACTACTTCACAAAGGTGAAAAGTATTACCTATGATAAAGTATTCATGGTTTACTTATTTTGAAAAACTAACAGTTTTCCTTCTTTGTGTATCCCTTACTGAGATTTTTATGCTCACCCCAAGTTTTTGAAATGTTTTTCACAGGACATAATGTGGAATAGGGTCAAGGATGAGATCATGGAAAAGTCATGTTGTCTTAAACATGGAACTAGACATGACTCTTTTTTTCAAGAATTCATGTTTTGTAAAAAAAATGGAAACTATGTAGAAGTGGCTACTTTGTAATCTTTTGAGATGTAATAGTTATGTCTTAATTCCCTAAAACTCTACACCTGAAAAGATCCTCAATGTGAATTATTCATTTAATTCAATATTAAGTAAGTTTTAAGGCTGGGTCATTATAGTCTGGGACCAGGCTCTCCCACCAAATTAGGAGGCTGGTTTATTACTAGAAAACCATGATACAATAGTGTGTGTAATTCACTAAGAAATTTCATGCATTCCAGATCCATGAAACCTTCATCTATTAACCCCTATAATTTCTACATATAACTAAATATTCCTACATGTTTACTATTTGGGGAATGGATATTCTGGGGCTATCTCTCCCAACCATAGTAAAGTAGTTCAATTACATCCTTACTACTACCAACTTATTTTCCAAACGGGTTGAGGCAGTAACCCTCAAATAATTTGGGATGAAGAGCATCATATAGTTCATGAAGTCCCATATCATCACTAGGTTTGGGGTCCCTCACACAATATTGATAGACAATAGCACCAAATTCTATTCTACATAGTTGAAGAAACTATACCTGGAGTACAATATCGAGTCCAATAAATCATCTCGCTATCAGGTAGTGGAAAATGGATTTATAGAGGCCTTAAATATGACTCTATTAAATATAATTCAGAAGATGGTGAATAAGGATTATAAGTCTCGTATGAACAAGTTCCTCTATGCTTTATGGTCCTACTATACCACCACACGTAATACTACACAAGAAACGCCTTACTCATTAGTGTATGGTACTAAGACAGTGTTTCCCATAGAAGCCCAGCTACCTTCACTCAAAATATCCATTTGTGGATAGCTCTTAGATGATGAGAAATCGCAACAATGGTTGGATGAGTAGGAATGGTTCAATGAGAATAGGTTGCATATATTTCACAACCATGAAGTCCATTAGAATCAGATCACATGAGCCTTTAATAATAAGGTTGTCCTCTGTTAACTCCTTCATAGAGAACTAGTGTTGGATCTTAGGACCCCAATGATACCTAGGAAGAATCCTTTGAAGAAGGAACGCAAATGGGAAGGACCTTACATCATATATAAGTTCTATCACAATGGATCTTACTCACTGGCCATAATGGATGGGGAGAGTGTCACACCCCCACCAATGAAATATTTCTTAATAAATACTTTTCATAATTGTCATCAATAATTCCTCATCCTAGCATCAAGATGATAAACTGCAAAACATATAAGGTATTGGAAGCAGGACTTTAAATTGTACAACACCCCACATCCCGACTACATGATGATAAACTATATGAAGACATCCTAGAAAAAATATGATAAACAATATGGAATCCATAATCCTGGATGCAAGACAATAAATTCCATAATATCTGAGATCCGAGCATCAATAATTTATACTACACATCACCCCAAGTCCTAACCAAAAAACAATAAACAATACGGAGACGTCCTATAAATAAGAGGTTAAACTGCATGGAATCCCTCATCCTGGAAGTAAGAATTTAAACTACATAGTGACCCATGTCCTTATAATATGATGTTAAACTACATGGAAAATATCCTAAATACATGACGTAAATCGGAAAATATCCATGAAATCCATCTCCATTCACATCAAATGATCCATGTCCTTACATAAATATGTCAAACTATATGGCTGATGTGATTTCCATAAGACATTAAACTATATGGGTTTTCTAGAACTACATATGGCTTGATTATAATTTTAATGAGATACGTAGGGATGCCTCGATCGTATATCTTGGTCCAGCCACCTCATGAAGAAAAATCCCCCTATCATATCCTTAATTAATCTATATGATATGATTAACCCTATCCATTCCTTATTTCTCACACAGGGCATATCTTTCATGAGCTTATGAATTTCGGTAAGGTTTTCCCTACACAGAAAAGGAATAATAGCTCACGACAGGTTCATTATGGTCCAAAATAAAATACCATAAAATTCACACCATGAGCCCTCACCACATGATGTTAAACTACATGATTCATGCCCCTTTTAACGACATAAAGTTTCATATTCCTTTAAACATCACCCGAGAGGGCCACTATTGATGGTATTGGTCTCCCACCACACATTCATTCAATAACTACATGTGGCATGATTCCTTTTACTGTGGGATATGTAGTGACATCCATATTTTCATCTTTGAGTCAAATCGCAATACCCTTTTTCACATCGGGGAGGCTGCATCATTTTCGCATGATGTTAAACTACAGTATTCCTCAAGAACTACATGTGGATTTCCTGTCATCATAGGATACATAGTTATATATGGATATCCAATCTTGGGCCCAGGTACAATGATCAATGAAAAAAATTTCCACCTATACATATGGGTTAAACATGCGTAGATCATTTCCCATTCAAGAACTATGTGTGACTTGATTCCTCTCCCCATATGATATTTAGTGATGCATGGATATCCAACTTCAGGCCCAGTCATAATAAATAAGTATTAAAAGGCCCCCCTCTCTATGTACAGATCAGACCTGCATAGGAATATTTATTAATAACTATGTGTGTCTTGATTCCTATCACCATGGGATACATAGTGACATCCAAAATTCCATCCATGGGCCCAACCACAATATTCCCATTTCACATTGGGGAACCCATATCCTCACTACATAATGTTAAACTGCATATCCCCTCAAGAAATATGTGTGGCTTGATTATTTCAATCAAAATATACATAGTTATGCTCCTATCTCCAATCCTAGGTCTATATATAACAACCGAAAAAGAAAAAATTCACCCCAACTATATAGGGTATGAGTCAACAATCTTATTTTTCTAACGTATAATCCATATCTACATGAAACATTCTTGGGTATGAAATATTCCATGAAAAAATTTTCATGTTAGTTCCCAGTGTCCTTACCACATGACATTAAACTTGAGGGGAACCATCCTGGTTTCATTTCAATAAAACTATAAAATGAAAAAAATCCTTATCTCACAATGATAAACAACGTGGAAAGCATCCTAGTGTTATGATGTTAAACTGCATGGAGACACGTCCCCACTACATGATGTTAAATTGTGTAGAACATCACCCATTTTCATCCCTTATTAAAGGAACATGAGAGACTTACCCCGGTCATCCAGAGTATGGATTGATTTCATCATATTTTAATCTCCTTAATCTATAAATCATAGTTCATTTCTTGGGTTCCTTGGGTTTCCAAAAACCTTCCATGGCCCTTGGAAAAGATACCTGACTTTAAGTGACAATTATTTTGACTATTCATGTATGCTTATGGATCCTACATATGAACCTTTGGTCATCAACCAAATTCATCACTCTACAAAAAGTTATTTCTGATCTTTATGAGCATTGAAATCACTACGGTGGATCTCAACACCTTAGTGTGATTTGGGGCATCCCTAGTAGGATTGTACCATATCATTACTCATAACCTGAGAACTTCAAGCTATGATTTACAATATTTTCATCTCCTTCTTAGAAGGTTGTTGGGGTACTCTTTACCCTAGATATTTTAATTAGGCTATTGTGTATCATCCTCTATATTGGGTCCATGTACTTCATGAACTTAAATTTCTTTCACTCATGTCAAAGATATATTACCTTAAAATCTATCCTATAGTGGTCCATATTTCAAGACATTAAATTTATAGTGAAAGAGACACAAATCTTGTCAGGTTGAAACCCTACAAAGGAAAGCCTAAGAAAAATTCATGTCTTCACTCACTAAACTCTTCATATCAATAATTTAGGAAAAATTAGGGTACAAATAAATAATCCATAAAGCTCATAGGACCTATTATATAACCCTAGTGAAATTCATGCTATGCTTTTTGGACCCTTTATTCAGAAAGAAGTTGGAGTAATTCATTTTCACATCTCCTCACTATGATAATATGTTATCTGGGTGGTAAAAAAACTTTTAGGGTTCTTGAAAACATCTTGGGTATTACACTTTCCACAACTCAAACTTCATGATTCGAGTTCCTCAGATCACTGTAAATTTCCATGGGCCTTGAAAAAGGATACTTAGCTTCAAGGGACCCTTTTCTTGACTATGAATGTATTCCTATGGCTTCTTAATATGGTCCTAAGGTCGTTAACCAGATGTGTCAATATGAAAAAAGGTATTTCTGATCTTTGTGAGCCCTAATATCATCATGGTCGAATTAATCACCTCAGAGTGGTTTAGTTTATTCTCAGTATGATTTCCCACATCATCACCCTAACCTGAGTACTTTGGACCATGATTTACAATATCTATAACAAACTACTCAAGAAGATTCAACATCCTTGACATTAATTCACCATGTTCTGTACCCTTTATCACATTTGGAATGATACAATCCATTTTAGAACATTTTATGGCCCACACCTCATGATTTAAAAACACAGGGTGTAGTGCTTGAGCTTCACAATTAAAGATTTGAACTAACCTAGGGTGATAAAACCCTTCCTGGATAAATTTTTTCCCATACCTAACCTCATAATCTAGATTCTTGAGTCTTCATAAATCATTCATAGCCCTCAAAAAGGATTATATATCATCTTTTCTTGACCATTATACCAATGAATAAGGGACTTGACCTACCAACTAAAGAAATATCATCCTCACAAGAAATGAGCTTAAATCCTTGTGAGCCCTAGAAACACCATGGAGGAACCTAGAACCTTAGGGTGTTATGGGTCATCCCCCACATGTCTGTCCCATTCTATATTCACAAACTAAAACTTTTGGGTTATGAATTATATCACCCATACTCCAACTATCCAGGTGTACCTAGCATCCCTAGTATTTATCCTTCAACCAATAATCCCCCCATAAACCTTCCATGACCCTTAGAAGAGAGTGGAGACACCTCTTATTGACAATTCTAACAACACATAAGGGCTTTGACCCACCAACCAAAGGTATATCCTCCTTATTGGAAAGGATCTCTAACCCTCGTGAGCCTCGACAACACCATAGAAAAACACACTACCCCATAGTGTTTTAGGTCATTATTGACATGTCTACACCGTATTCTATGATCATAGATTAGTTTCGGGCTAAAATACCCTAAACTACAGTGCTAGAAGGTCCGAGATAAAAGTCCCTAAACTATAGTGATATAAGATCAAGGCTAAAATACCCTAAACTAGAACGATAGAAGGTCTAAGATAAAATACCCTAAAATACAGTGATAGAAGGTTCGAGTTAAAATACCCTAAACTACTTCGATAGAAGGTCCAAGATAAAACACCCTAAACTAATGTGATAGAAGATTCAATCTAAAATACCCTAAACTATATCCATAGAAGGTCTGATCTAAAAGACCCTAAACTACATCATAGTAGTTATTTAGTCTGCAATAATGGAAAATATTACAATTCCCACTATATAACCTTGGAAAAAAATTAAACTTCTCTTTCCAAGAGTGTCATATTTGGTAAAAGATAAACCAATTTACCTCGAGGGAATATATTCTACCCAATTATCCTTCTATAAATCTGGTGATCTTAAGATAGTAGAAGAATATATATTAGTAAGGAATCTAATGTTGGTGGGAATTTATGAACACTTATAGAAATAAATCTATTGTGATTTAAATATTTAGATCCAAGCATTCAGGTTTACTTGATATTATGAAAAGGATGGGTATCGTTGGTGATTCATATAACATTGGATCTGTGAAAATTTATTCACATCATGAATGAAAAAAAACTAGACAAAAACATATAGAGTTCATAAAATTCATTCATTAATAAAGTGAAAGAGGTGTAATCTTAGCATTTTTAGAGTCTATATAAGAATATAAAGAAAAACATAGTTCATTTCAACGGTCTAACTACAATAAATTTTGATCAGATGAGATGGTTATATCAGAAAGAGTCTGGTGAGAAGCATCAATTGAATGATTAAGTTCCCCTCATCCCACCTCTTCTTCTACTTCCCCAGGATAGAGAGTCTCTACTAAAGTATTCATCTCTTCAACTCTCTTTCATGAAGTTTCTAATGAGGATAATGATGTTGAAAGTTCAAACCATAGGAGAGATATGATTTCCTTATATCACCATATTTTTACAATCTAGGAATCTACCTGGGCTTGCAATTTAGATATAAACAGACAACTATGTTCCAGTGCCTTCAACGCCTCCTTTATCTTATTAGCAAGGGGAGCCCCATCTGTAAGTTCATGATTACCCCTATCATTGGTGGATAAGTCTTGGTGAGTCATGATAATTTTCTTCATGATTTCCTATAGGGATGCTTGATCAAAACCACCTTCCCCCAAGTCATGAAATAGATGATGAATGCATTCCCCTTGGTCACAAAATGTTTCCAAATGAGTCTTAGTAATTAGTGCATGAATCTGTTGATAGATCAGCCTACATTATTTCTGAGCTACTGAGAATAATAGAACAAGAATTCCAAAAGAAGGAGTAGCTAGTTGAGCTAGAAAATAGATAGGAGAAGAGGCACCATATATCTTCCCCTCAACAGAGGCATCACCCATCGCTTGTGTCGAAGGGCTGATTTCCTCAACATAATCAATACCACTATAGGGGTAGTCATCCCTGGGATAAGGATGCTTCCTTGAAGTCTCACCCAAGTCATCAATTAACTCTATCGTCTCTATGGATAGAGAGGTTTCAAAGGAAAATGGATTGTCCACATGAAAAAATAGTCAGCCTAGTGCACCACCTGGATAGGTTGTTATCCAATACTGGGAATAATAATATGTAATAAAGGAGGGAACATTTTCATATGGAAGAATGATCTCTGCATTAGTGTCTTCACACACTAAAATCATCCAAAACTGGAAAATGATCATTGGGTGTCAATCTCCTTGCACACCAGCTGTAGGAAGAGGATAGACCCTTTGGGTTCATCCAAACTGACAAAAAAATTGATAAGTTTTATATGGATCACAGACAATCAAGTTTTTCATTTTGTATGAAAGAACCTAATCTCAAAGGGAGATCATGTATAACCTTTCTTAAAGAGAGTAACTACCATTTTCAATGATCAGCCTAGTTGATGTAATATAATAGGTAAAATCAAACAAATCAGATTGACTCAACACATATGTAACCTCATTAGAGCTTAATGAAATAGTCCCAACCCTAGATATGTTCAGAAACATATGATGAGATAAGGTATCGGAGATCCTAGTGGAATTGTAGTATTAGTAGCAATGGAAAATCTCCCCTATCCATCCGAATAAAAACTTTAATGGACCAATGGTGCTATAGAGATATTTTCCTTGTTGAATTTGGACCAATATTTTGTCATGGTGAGCAAGTTTTGGCACTGCTAGATTAAGGTGTTTTCTCTCTTCTAGTTGTGTTGTCATTACCAACGTACAAACCTGGATCCCTGTATGTGCATCCCCAATTGGGAAAATCCATCTATTCAAGCACATGGTTGTAAATCCTGCCAACCTATGGCTCAAATAGATATCTTAATTTACTCTATATTCCCATTAATTATGATCTCTAGCCTCAAAAATGGATCAATAAGAGCCAACACTATCATGAACTTTCTAGGAACAGCACCGATGGGGGCGGATAGTGGTTGGCCTAACCTCATTGTGATAAAGGAAAATGTTGATAAAGTATTTAAAGGAGATAAGTGAGCACATGGTCAGCTCCTTCCTCATCTTCTCCTCCATAATGATGAGCATGTCCCTCTCCAAGACTAGAGTCTGCAAAGGGTCATCCCAAACATCCGTAGCATGGAGGAACTCATCATACATCTCTCCAAGAGGGGGGATCCCGTGCAATTGGTAGATGTCCAATAGTATGATTCCCACATCTCCATGGGATAGATGAAAGGATTTGGTTCCAAGGAACCAACATATGATCATTTCTTAAACAAGATCAGGATGGCGATGGACAATAAATTTTTAAATCCATACGACTTCATAAAGATGGACCCTATATAACTGGTCAGTGAACTATAAGCCGCTTTTCCTGACCCAGAATGGCCATGCCCATTCATCAATAAAATTAATAGCAAGATAGAGATCCTATTTCAAGCTCCCCCAAACAACCATGTTATTTAGAGTGGAAATTTATATACTCAAGTAACTCTAGGAAATAGTCTGAAGAGTGAAACCATAGCCATATGTGACCAAGGGAGAGTTTCCCAACATGAAATAAAACCCCTGGGATTGAGCTAAAACCAGTCATTCATCCTCTGAAGTTTTTATATTAGTATAGTCAAGAGAAGATGAAACTCATCAAGATGTCATATTGAAGTCCAAAGGAAGAATGAAAACATCATCCATCAAGCTGAACCAATATAGAGGAAGCTGGTGTGATAGAGTGTAGTTTTGAAGATCAAGTGAAAGGAAACATTTCAGAATCACATTATCAAAATTCATGAGGTATCGGGGGTCAGAATTTTGATTCCTAGAAATCATGGCCCTTTGATTTACCGTAGAAAATGAACTTTTATGAGAACTTAAATCCATCTAAACAGAATTAAGTGTCATATTTCAAAAAGATAAAATTAAATCTTTTCAAACGAAAGATATAAAAAGCCGGAAGCATCATGTACATCATATAAATCAGAAATGCATTCACAAATCACATAAAAGATTCATGAATCACCTAAATCATGAAGATATTGTGGGTTTCGTAAACCCAAATTGAAATATGAAGCCACATGACCCCTCGAAGACTCGTGATTCCATGACCTGGACATGGTCATGTGAGCTTCATAATAATCAAAGGATCATTCGATCAATACTATAGATCCCAAAAAAACCCTAAATATGATTGCATCCTCATAGAAAATTTTCAAACAATTACTAGAGTTTAGTTTATTGTTGGTTCGAGCATGATCCTAGGAAAAGGATGTCTTGCAAATTATCTCACACAGAAACACTCTAGCGGTAGTGTCTCACGATCAGGTCTTATGGAAAGGTATTGTGATGAGGTCATGTAATGGAAGCAGGTCCAGAAATCTTTAGAGAAATGAGTAACCATTGAATAAATCAACTCATCCCTCCCCTATATATAGGTTATCCTGTGGAATACCAAACATCACCTGACAGACCAAGGTTTTTCCAAGACACCAATTGGCCACAACACCAAAGCCTCATGTGGGCATTTAAATTCATTATAATCGATCCATTATCCTCACAGACGCCACTCCTGATGGGGGTAATGTTTGGACACCTTCCAAATGAGAAATAAAAAAATTCACAAAGGATGAAATACCTGGATATGGGTATTATTTTCCCCATAAAGAAAAGGAATAAGAAGGCATCCATGATAACGTAGATCATGTGAACCCCCAGAAGACACATGATCACATGAACAGTAGGAGGTCATGCGGATGGCCACACACAGTGCATAGTCTAGGAAAACTCCACTAGAACACATGGATTGTCAACTGGTGGATTCTTGACGAACCATCCAAAAATACTTGAAAAATATGAAGAAAATATAAAAAAATTGGGAGCATCTTGTAGTCATAAAACTCACATGACACATCACTAATGGGGAGAATTATTATCCTTGAAAACATTCATGAAAACTCATGTTACTCATAGGCCTTTGTAAAATTAACGAATGAAATAAAAAGTGGAGGATGAAGGAGCCTCTTAAAGTCATAAATATCATGATACCTGCCCCTGATGATCTTAAAAACACCACAAGTACCCAGTGACATGTATTTATTATCTCGTGAAATTCTGATAGCAAGTCATTCTCATCATGTGAAGGGCCTCAGATATATCCAAGAGACCTCACTCTCCCCCTTTGTCTCTATAAGGACAAAAATATGGAGTTATACATGAAATTATCATGCATCTCCACAATTCCCTTTGTTGGTAACGTGACTCATCACTAATAGGTAGGGTGATTATATTCGACGACACTCATTTAAATTCTTGAGATCCACAACCTTTGGGAAATTAACAAAGGAAATAATAAAGGGATTTATATGAGCCTCTCATAGTCATAAAACTCATTTGATGCACCAAGGATGTCTGAATCATGGCCTCGTAAGATCCCTTGATGATTTGGTTTGATTTCAAGAAACCCCCCTAAAAATTCATCCTTATCTCATGGAAAGTCATATACAAGTCTCTTGAGATCTTGAGAAGGCCTTTCGATAGGTTCCCTAATCTCACGAAGGCCCTTAGACATATCAATATGAAAATATAAAATTCCCTTGGAATGTCTAAATGATTCAAAAATGACCCATTAATTTTCAATACTTTAATAAATGGGGTGTGGATGGGATGGTCTTGCAGTCCTTGAAATTCATTTGATGCCCCTGGAATAACTTATGGCGGGAACTTGTGAAGCGCATAATGCTGATTCCCTCCACCAACTCCATCCTGGATTCATGTGATATGCATCATGAAAAGAGTACAAAAACTGGGGTGTTGAGGCCTATAAATCCCCCACCCCAACATGAAAAATAAAACTCCAAAAACATGTGGGTGGGTGAACTCTTGGAACCTCCCACCGGCACACCCAATCATCATAATAGATTTATCGAAGCAGCTGAAATTTTGATCGGAAAATATTACCATAAGATAAGATATGGGGAATAGCCAAAGTGACCATGCAGCATGTATAAGAACGTTTTTTGATCACTTATAGATTATACAAAGGAATCCTGGTAGGAAATGAAAAAACATCCCACATATATGCTAAATCACATGAGAATTAAAAACAAATAAAACACTAAAAAATATAAGGAATATGAAATAAAATTACATAATAGTGACTAAGGTGTGAGAATTATGCAAAGAAGATATGTGTTGATCCTCATGAGCTTTGCATGAACCGCATAGGACAAGCGACACCACTAGGACATGTCACCCAGATCTTACGATGCTCCTTTGGTATACTATTTTGATCATGAAAAGTCTTCTGGACATGTCAAATCAAGTCATATGGAACCCCCTGAACATGCCACCCTATTCTTGTGAATCCTTAGGGGATATCCATCCAAATATTGTGGTGTCCTTCAAACATGTTTCCTGACTCATATGACGACACCAACACATGCTAGCTGAGTCTTGCAGTTGCAACTAGGCATTTCAATTAGTTTTCATGATGATATCTAATCACTCTAACTAAATATCGAGATGACCTCTAGAAATGTCAATATGGATCATGCATCACCCTTCAAACATTTCTCATTGACTCTCACTATTCCCTTCAAGTGTTTCGGCTAGTTTTTACGATGACACTAGTTCATGTCATCCAGAACATGTGATTCCCTCTAAGTATGTCATCCATGATCATGTGATGGATTCTAGGATCGTCCTACTTGGTCTTGCAATTTCCTATGAACAATTCATCCTTGATCATGCGATGAACCTCAAACATTCCATTTAGGATATGAAATTTCCCTTGTAAAATCCAACTAGATCATGTGATTGTATTTGGATATATCCACAATATATCTAAAAACGTCCAGATATCCTCTAACATGTCAAAAACAAATCAAGGCATGTCAAGTAGGCAGTCAATAATTTTAGGTAGTCGAGAAGGTGAACCAACACGGGCATCCCAAAACTAATAACCTTGTCCATCCTTAGTGTTTAAGCCCCTGTCATAAGGGAAACCTAAGTGTGTGAGCCCTAATAAATTGAACTATGATAAGTCATATTCCTGCTATAACCTATATATATAGGAATCCTTTATAAGGCTCAATAATTATATTAAAACATTATAAGGGTTGTTCTAGTACATAAGTATTGTATCCATAAGCAATAAGACTGAATATTTTCCATCACTTGTATATCACACCGATCATAGCTCACATTGTCTTAGGTAGTTTCAATGATCATAATCATTCAAATTATAAACCCCTAAAAATAAAAGGGAAACCTTAGAATGTAAGCCCCAACCAGCGGTATGATATGATATGTCCTGCCTTTAAGGTAATCCTAGGATTTGATAACCTTGTTCATCCTCAGTGTGTAAGACCCAATCCACCTGATTTATAAGGACTTTGATTCTTTCCATAACCAAGATATGTAGGAACCCTTCCTAAGGAATGATCTTGAACTTGAATAGGTATCCACCTTAGTGTAAGTCCCTCCATGTCTCTAACATTTCAACCATTTGGACCCAATCATTCCCATCAAACAATTATTCTACCTCATCCAACAGTAGACTGAGAAATCCATTGACCTATAAGGACTCTGATTCCTACCATAACCATGATACATAGGATGCCTTCCTAAGGCCAAAGCCTAAAATTAAATGGGAATCCACCTTAGTGTAAGTCCCACCATGTCTCTGACAATTCAACCATTGGGACCCAATAATTCCCCTAGCTTGAGCATTCTACATCATCCATTAGCAAACTAAGAAATCCATTGAACTATGAGAACTATGATTCCTTCCATAATCAGGATACATAGGAATCATTCCAAATACCCAAACTTGGACTCAAATGGGAATCCACCTCAGTGTAAGTCATGTCATGTCTCCGAAATGTCAACCATCGGGACCCAATCATTCCCATGGGCTGAGCATTCTAACTCATCCATCAGTATAATGAAAAATCTAATAAACTATAAGGACTCTGATTCCTACCATAACCAGGATACGTATGACTCATTCCTAGGTCCTGATCTCGAACTCAAATGGAAATCCACCTCATTGTAATTTCTACCATCTCTCTAACATTTCAACCATCGGGACCCAATCATTATCATGGGATGATAATTCTACCTCATTCGTCATTGGACTATGAAGCCAACTACACTACAATGACTATGATTCCTGTAATAACTAGGACACATATGATTACTCCCTGATGCTCGAGCTCTATATTAAACATCCCAAGGGAAGTACCAGAACATAAGCCCCCACATCAATGTGAAATGAGGTTTATCACTTTGTATCCCTTGTTTTTCACATCAATCATAGATCACATGCGCTTAGGGATCCTCAATGAACACATCATTGGCATCATGAATCTCCACCATCTAGAGAAATATCAGTATGTAATCCATAATCTACCTTTGGGTTATTCCCAAGGGTGTGATCGAAATTACATAACTCTAATTCCAACAATAACTATGATACATAGGACTTCTCCTCAAGACACTGGCCCAAATAGATGGTTCTTAATTACTAACACATATAAAATTAAACTGCATAAGTTTAAAAAACTACTTGGGTTTGGATTCCTATAATAAATGGGATGCATAAGACAACTCATAATGTCTCAATTCCCTCCTCAAAATATTAACCACCTCCCGACATAGAATAAAATTATAAAGTTCCTAGTTATATGGATTCAACATATAAGGAACTATTCATTATTAGGAAATTGATTAAGAACCTCGGATACATATAGTTGGATTAAATAATGAGATCCCCTTCTCTTTCATATATAAAATATACTTAAACTATAATCATATTTTTAGGGTAACTTGTCCCATAATAAGAATTGAAAGAAATTATCTAACATGTCTTAAATCTATTTGAGAGTCTTGGAGTAGGAAATAATTCGCCCCAAACGGGTACGATGAGTCTGGCCTGTCATCCTCTTGAATAATGAGATTCCCCAAGTATCATTGGGTATGAAACCCCAATTGACCACTTGCCGTTGGAAATTAGGTCTTTACCTAGTTATATGTGGGGGACCATTAGGGTTTTCCATTAAGAATGATGATGGTGACCCAACATTAATGATTGTGCAAAAAATTAACCCCTTGTAATTAATCATCGGTCTAAACCAAACGCACCTAGTGGTCATCTCTTTCTAATCAAAATAGTTACTCAGATTTTCTTTAAAGAACCTTAATAATTTCATAAAAATAATATTTATTTGTTAAACACATTCTCATGACCATCCATGTAAGGAGGTGATGAAAATAAAAATGAAAATTGATCATTATATGGAGATGGTAGTCCACATATATGCATGGATGATGATTTTATTTTCCATAGAATAGGGAAAATGAATAATATGGTTTATAATTTTATAATATAAAATATTTTATAAATATCATACTTATATATTAAATTTTCTATTATTACCATCGTTATAAGTCGTTGATGGAAAACAAATCATGTCGCATCGTGGAGGCGGTAGTTCACACAATACACAAATGACAGCTTAATTTTTCTTAATAGAAAATGGAAAGGTTATTAATTCTTATACCACAATTATAATATCATGAAAATATACTAATGATACTTATTTTATCATTTAAATATGGTTTAATGGAATTTGAGGAAGAATAAATTCCCATAAAGAAATAGAAATAAGAAAGGATTGGTTAGAAATGTATACCACACTTCTAGGATTATCTCCTTTGAAAAGAGAGTTAAGACTTTAGATATAGTCTTTTGAGAAGACTAAAACCTCTTAAATGTGTCTAGAAATGTTTATGAGAGTTTTTAGTAAATTTGTGGCCAAATTAAGTGGGTTTTTGTTTAAGGATAAGTGAGAAGTGGAGTACCCCTTTTATAAGTGAAAAGGGATGAAATTTTTGTAAATACCCAATAATTTTTAATAATGGGAAGTCACTATCAAGTAAAATAGCTCCAAAATTAGGAAAAAATGCGAAAAAATCAAAATTGTACAAAAAATTTCTATTTTCCACTGTTCACTAAAAAATAAAAAAATTCTGAAAAATCCCAAAAGTTTACCCTAAGTTAAAATCAATATGAATATTTCAAAAATTATTTTCATTTTATAAAATATAATTTATAAAATTTCCAAAAAATAATTAAAATATTTTATCACAAAAATAAATATAAATCATTTCTGAAGGAAATGTATTTTTTGGTAGAATAAAATATCTTTAATAAATTTGAGTTCTTATTTATTAAGAATTTTTAAATAAATTTATATTGAGTAGGAACATTATATATATATATATATCATAAACTAGTTAATATTATTTATACCTTCAAATTTAATGGATAGGTTATATTACCCATGTATAAGTAATAATATTTTAATTTTATATCATGGTTCTTTTAAAAGCAGTGTTGTGTGTTGAATATGATATCAAAGATAATGTTATTTTAAAATATCGGGGTGTTACAGTCTACCACCTTAAATAAATTGCATCCTCACAATTTTAACTTTTTCTCAGTAATTAGGGGTTTGAAATTTAAAAATTAACTTGGTGGAAAATCTGCATCATAAAATGGTTAATAAAACTTATTCTTAAATGAGGGAAAGTGAAATAATAAGGTTACCAAAAAATAGGTTTCCACAAAGGATATAATTAATAGGAAGTGAAAATATGTACATGGGAGAAAAGCCTAAATAATTATAGATTCTGGTAGAAATAATTGATTATAATAAAGTGAATAATTAAGATGAAGTTAGTAATCACAAAACCATAAATCTATGATGAATTAAATGACCATTGATTCATTAGATGTGAAGGAAATAGGATAAAATTTTTGTTTCAAGATCATTTTCTGAGAGTTAAGGGGTTATTTTTCTATCATGATAGAGAATACCAAAAAATATACTTACTTGATATCTTTTTATTTAATGAAAAAAAAGTCATCCTTTCATTCTGCTTAAATCAATTTTCACTTCACCTCTTATTCTAAGAAATAAATAACCAATATGATTTTTTTACTTAAAGCACTAAAATTAAATTTTAACTGATTATAAGATTTATAAAAGTGTAACAATTTTTTCCTCCTATCATTATAAAACAAAAATAGTTAGCAAATAGTAAGATAATACCCAAAATGAACATTAATATATTAATCTCTAAAATTTAACAATAAAAACAAAGGTTTAACATAGATCATTTCTTAAATAAGAAACAATATATCTTAAATAACCTCAATATCCTCAACATAAACAAAGGTTTTAACCTCAATGTTTATCTTATGCCCTTCAAGTTATATCTCAAAAAACATAATATAATTCTTCCCAAATAATCCTTTAGGTTAAACTTAAAGGTTATATATATATCAACCCAATAAAACACTTCCCAAAATATTATTAATCACATCAAAATAATAAATATTCAAAAATATTCAATCCTCTAATATATTTCCCAAAATTAATTTAATATTTATCCACCAAAAAATTTATATGAAAAAAATATCATACTAACCAGTACATCACATAGGCCAGTGGTAGGAACTACACCTTTATCACCATTAGGTTGTGGGTTCAAGACCCATGGACTTTCTGGATGCAATGGGTTTTCACCCAACTTGTGGATTTAACATTATTTAAAATTATAGAAAAACTTATATTTTAATTATATTCATAATTCACCTTGATGATATAACATTCTAAAGAATATAATGACATATTTAAAAATAACATTATTAATCAAATCACCTTTTTTAACCTCTAAGGCTTTCTATTAAACTCATTTTTTGTAATGGCCCAGACCCCCCTGGCCATTACTTTACCAAAAATACGGCTCTACCATAATGGTGGCATAGTGACGGGGGCACCGGTCACAGTGGCACCATGAAGGATGTGTTGTGATGGTGGCACTGGTCACGGTGGCACTGTGATGGTGGCGCCGGTCACGGTGGCACCGTGATGGTGGCGCCGGTCAAGGTGGCACTGTGACAGTGGCCCCGTGACGGTCTCACTGTGACGGTGACACCGTGACGGTGGCACCGTGAGGGTGACACTGTCGCACCATGTGGACCCGACTTCTTCGCTCCCGTAGCGTATCTTTTGACGTGGATTAATCTTAATACTTTTTTTAAAGTCATTTAAATCCTGAGAAACACCCCTGATGGGGGATATTAAATAACCACTTAATACCATCGTGTGTAACCGCCCAAACCACGTAGAAAACCATGATCCGGCTTTGAAGATGTTCAAAATCCCCATATACTGTAACAACGGTATTTTATCTATATATCGCAGAAGTTCTTATTTCTCTTCTTCCTTTTGGCCGACTCCTCTCCTTCTCCCTAGTTCACCTGGAGTCCCCCCCCCCCCTTCCTGAGACTTGTAGTGCGCTTGTTCTCGATTCATCTGCTCCTCCTTGGAGTTCCCGACGTCCCTCCCCTGCAAATCATGCATCCCCTTTTCTTAGCGCGTGGAGAAAAACGTCGATCCTTGATCAATCAAGTAGGGATTTTACCTTCGTCTCTCCTTTCTGTGTATCATGTAGGGTGGGTGCGCTACTGCTTATGTAGGAATGGATGAACCAAACATTAATGAAAATAACAAACGGATTCTAAAGAATAAAGGGGAGGGGTGTGATCGATGATGCTGCTCTGTTTTCTCCTCTTTCATGATTAATGATTTCTGAATTGTGCGGGCTTACGCCTACTGAAAATCATGGTCGTTGGTGGTCTTTCTTTGTGCACTAATGAACTCCTATAACCTGTGATGTTTAAATGTCTTTTATTTTGGTTTTCAGCCTTGTGTTGTGAAGAAAATTGGTTAATTACGTATATTCGGTTAAATAAATTGAAAGCACCAGGATCAACCCTTTTCTTTGATAACCCTGGTTAAAGAACAGTGGAATTGAAGCCATAGAGTGTGTTAAATATTTTAAATCTAAAAATACCTGCATGGGCCTGCTTTGTGTTGGTAGTAGTGGTTTGGTTGTTTTCTTCCACGGGCCGAATACGGGTGGCTTTATGGTTTTATTGGATAGGGTCTTAGATTGATGGGGTGATGTGGGTGAGGATGGGATCCTCTCACGGTTGCTAGTTGTGAATCTGGGGTTGTGGTTACTCCGCTTATATTACGAATTGGAGTGGAATCCTCTTCTGTTTTGAAACCTTTTTATCCATAGTTCTGGGGATGTGGGGGCTGTATCTTGAATCCTGCTTTGGTTACAATACTTGGAGGTATCTCACTTTGATGTGAATTTATAAGAGGACCGGGTGTGAATGTTAAGTTGTTGTTGGATGTAACTTTTTCCCCTAGGCTTGTGCTTGTTCCTATTAGTTGCCCAGTAGTGCCGATTTTACTTAAACGGGATCACTTAAAACATGAAAATAAGAATGGGTTAATTGGGAAATTGATTCTAGGAATGAGTTGTGACTCGGTTGTGAGTAGTATGCTTTCTATGAGTAGTGAATAGAATATTCGTGCTTGGGTTAGGTGTGGAGCCCTAGGTTGGGTTGAGTTCTTGTTACCTATATATATAATTATAGTTCTTGTGTTTCTTATTCTCACCCCACCCAAGTTGGTAATTTAGTGCCGAACACCCCCATTTCATGGGGGAGGGTGTTTTTTCCAACACTCCTACGAGTGGCTGATTATTAGCTCCTTTTCTGCTCCCTTTACCGAATATCCCAAGACACTTCGGGTAGGCTGTGATGGCATGAAGTCCATTTTTATCCCAATAATCTTCAGGCAGGGTAGTTGTGGTGGTTGGCCCAGGTGTTTGTGGGCAGGTTGTTTCCCAAGTGTCTTCAAGATGAGGCCCATGTGTCTTCGGGCGTGGCAGTAGTTTTTCTGACCCAGGTGTTTGTGTAACGACCCAAAGTTTTTCAATGGAAAATTCCCTTCTTATGTCTATGTCATAAAAACACAAAATAATGAACTACTAAGTGATAAGTGACCTTTAAACATAATTTTGTCACCCCTATGTTTGGAATTTTAAAAATCCAACATTCACGGTTGTGTTCAAGATAGTTTTTGGAGTCTAATGAAACAAAAATAAATTTTTGGTGAATAGTAACCTACCCTTATGAATAGTAACCTACCCTTATGAATAGTAATATGAACCTTATGAATAGTAAATAAGAGTAACATTACCTATGAATAATAAAATAAAGTTTAACCATCATAGAATGTGATAATTTGACCTTAGTAAACATTTTTGGTATTTTATAAATCATAAATGATTAATTATAATTAATTAATTAATTTAAAAGAATATTTATTTTCCTGAAATATATTCATAAATTATTGAATCAATGTCTAATAGTTTTTAGATAATTTTATAAGACCCTACGTAATTTTTGAAAGAACTGCAAAATCAGTTTTAATTTTAAAAACTGTTTTTTTAAGTAAATTATGATTTTAATTAAATATTAAATTAATAATATTTACAAAATTATTTTTGAAAAATGGACTTCATTTTTGGATTCTACACGTCGAAAAATGGTTGGGGTAAAATTTTGGGATTTTTCTGAGATACTTGAATTTTTGATGAATAGTATAATACATTAATTTATCATATAAATACATTTTAATTAAAACCCACTATTCCTGACATCACAAGTGATGTAAGCACCCAAATCCCGAATTCACAAGTCAAATTTACTATTCTTGGTCATCCAAGACTCACTATTCCTTGTCCTTGGTGGAATTAATAAACTAATCAATTTAATATTAAGAAAACCCCTCTCCCCTCCACTATAAAAGCCACCCTTCACTCCCTCTTTTCCTCACACCTCTCAAGCTCCAAGCCTTCTCCAAATTCTGCCCAAACACCTTCCCTAGCTCATCCCCCACGTCCAAAATCTTCTGGTCTCACCAAAAGACCAAGCCTATCTTCCTTAAAGAGGAACTCAAGAGGAGGATTCTAAAGGTAATTTCTCTCTCTCTTCTCCTTTATTTTTCCTTTCAAGTTCAAGTTCCTTTCTTGATCTCTCCCAACCTATCTTCATCCATATTGTTCTGTAAATCCAGTAGTATATGTATACTTTAATATTATGATTCTAATGTTTTATTATATCACCCCACACCCTTTCCCTCTTCCTTTTATTTTATTAAAGAGAACGTTGTTCATGTGGTGATAATTTATCACCTTCAAAAACAACATGCTCTCTTCTTCCATTTATACCTTCAATCTGGTCATGAAACCATTTTTATGGTTGAACCAGAATGTTTTATATGTATTATGTTCTATTTTATGTTCTGGAAATAACCTATGGACATATTACTAAGATAAATGTTAAAACAAGATCGTTGTGATCCAAAAACCGCTCAAATTAACCCAAATAACCATCATTAAATTTTTATCTAATGATTCATCCAATTAGATCTAATATAACTCATTATAAAATCATCCAAGCTTCTGTAATATCATTAATTACATGTGATATCAGTTCTGGATGTTTAACCATGATCTACCCAAACATAAAATTAAGAATACAAGTGGACCGCTCAAGAAAACCATAAAAACGAACACCCCCGATCAATGTTTTTAAATTCTATAAGTCATCCAAAGGAACATAATATGAAATAATAAAACCATAATGAACCCTATTAATTTATAAAAGGTTATTTAATTTCTAATTAATGAATATAATGTCATTATACAGGACATTAAAGAGAAGGAGGCATTCGAGTACAAGGTAAGGGGAAATCTCGAACCCAATTTTCGTCTTTCGGGTTCTCCCTCTTTCACTCCATTTTTGATATGGTTACTCCTCAAAGATCATTTGTTCATCATTCCCGTTACTTTTATGGGATATACATGTTTGTCACTGGTTTTTATGTCCATCAAAATGTTTTCCAAAATAACTCTTCTTTCAAGATCTCACATTTTGCCTCTCATTCAAGATTGATGGTTCTTATATCAAGTATGTTGTTCCCTCTTTCTTTTGGGAACCCAAAGCTTATGAATGTGTTATTATGAGATGAAACCCATTCCTTTCCATGGGTTATTTATGTACATGTTTGATATGTGTTCTATGTGGCAAGCATGATAATGATAATGTTATGATGTGACGGGTGCGCCCGGAATTATATAGCGCAATATGAATGTTTAAATGTGACGGGTGCGCCCGAAATTATATAGCGCTCCAATGCATTGGGTAAAGTGATGAATCTCATGAGTAAATGTGAAGTTATTCGTGAACATGATGCTAGCTTTGTTCACAATTATGTGTGGTAGTTAACCACTAAGACAAGATGTTTTATTTTTATGCTTTGCCACATTTCAAGTTTATTGTTTATGCTCCTCTCACGTTCAAGATCTTCTTCCTATGTCATGATTATGCTCACCCCATGCTATATTGTTCTTATCTATCCTCTTACTGGGCTTTTAGCTCACCCCTTTTGATGTATATCCTCAGGTGGCTACATGTACTAAGGAGAGGACATGTGCTATTAAGAAGCTATACAAGAAGAGATTAAATGAATTTTTATGCTTGATGTTGTACTTGTTATGTGTAGTCCTAGTTTTCCCAAGACACTAAACCTATGTATCCTCCATGTGTAATACTATTATGTTGTTTATCTTTGAAATGATGTAATAGTAATGTAAGAAAAGGCAGGGTCGCTATAGTTGGTATCAGAGGAAAGGTTTAGTTAATTTGGGAATTAGGATTAGTGAACCCTAAAGAAAACCTCTAGCATGAGACTAAGTACAAACATGCACACAAGGATATTTACCTAGGGATCCCATATGTTATGTTTTTGGTATAATTGTTTAAAAGGATAAGTTATGCATGACCTTTTTACTTATGTTTTGTTCTAACCTTTTCTATTTTAGAAAATGGTGGGAACCAGGAGAAATCAGGCCAACAACTCTTGCGAAGGCCAATGCAACGATTGCTCGAACGACATCCCCAATGATTTTGGAGGTGGAGTTCAAAACTTCATGACGATGCTTACCCAATTATCCCGTGTTATGAATAATAACCATAATAATGGGGAACGTCCTCCTTCACCAAAGAGGGAGCAGCTAGCTATCGAAAGTTTTATGAGGCAATGACCACCGACGTTTTGTGGATCTTCTGATCCACTAGTTGCGGAACAGTGGGTCAACTCCATGGAGAAGATCTTTTCTGTTCTTCACTGTTCCGAGACCGAGAAGGTGACTCTAGCCGTTTATCGTCTAGATGGAGAAGCTGATCAATGGTGGTCTTTGATTAAGAACACAAAGCCAAGGGATGAAATTGAAGAGATGGAATGGGAAGACTTTAAGATAATGTTTCTTAATAAGTACTTCCCACGAACTCTTCGCACGAAGATGGAGAGAGAATTCATAGAGCTCAAGAAAAAAGAAGGAGAATCTGTCATAACCTATGAAGCAAATTTCACAAGGCTCGCAAGGTATGCTTCGGGTTTTGTTATCAACAATGATAGCAAAATTGATAGATTCTTTAGTGGATTAAAACCACATCTTCGAAAAGATCTTGCAATTCGAGACTTTGGGAGTTATGAAGAAGTTGTTCGGTGTGCTCTCAAAGTGGATATGGAGTTTGGAGAATGGTCTCATGGCTATGGTGATAAGAAAAGAAAGATGGAGTTTCAAGCTGGTGGATCTAGTGATAAAGATGGGAAGAAAACACAACGACCCACTTGCCGAAAATGTGGGAAGTTGCACAATGGGAACTGCCTCAAAGGGACGGGGAAATGCTTCAAGTGTGGGAAAGATGGACACCTAGCTCACGAGTGTCGAAGAGACATGAAAAGGAAGGATAATGTAGCTGATGAAAGGAGAGAACCAATCGTGGTTCAATGCTACAACTGTAAGGAGCTAGGGCACTATTCAAACCAGTGCACTAAACCTCGAGCTTTCGAGGGTAATCTGCGCCAACAACCACCAAAGCCAAAGGAACAAGGGAAGACTTATGCCATCACTACTGCGGAGGTGGAACATGATAATGAAGTCGTACAAGGTACACTTCCTATTCACTCAAGAATGGAAAAAGTCTTATTTGATTCTGGTTCTACGCATTCCTTTATATCTTGCAAGTTTGCTAGAACTATAGAATCGAAGCCCCAAAACCTTGAAGTAGAGATATCTGTAAAAACACCAAGTGGTGAAATCATTGCAACCCAAGTGTTTGATTCTTCTCTTGTTGACGTATGTGGGAAGATTCTTCCGGCAAATCTCATAATACTTCCCTTGGTGGAATTCGACGCTATAATGGGAATGGATTGGCTCTCGTTATATAGAACACATATCAACTGTCAGGAAAAGGAAATATATTTTCATATTCCGAACCATCCCATGCTCCTCTACAAATGCAAGGAAGATCATGAATCTCCTTTGAGAAATCCTTCAATGGTGTGGGTGATGATTCCCTATGAAGAAGCATACCTCTCCCAAATGATTGAGTCAAAAGAAAGTTCCAACCTTGAGGAAATGCCCATCGTAAGGGAATACAGCGATGTATTTCCCGAAGAGTTACCCGGAATTCCCCCGGATCGTGAGGTAGAGTTCTCAATTGAACTCATACCCGGAGCTACTCCTATCTCGAAGTGCCCCTATAGGATGGCTCCTATCGAACTGGAGGAGTTAAAGAAGCAGCTGTAAGAGCATCTGGACAAAGGGTTCATACGCCCTAGTGCATCACCTTGGGGTGCACCAGTGCTCTTTGTGAAGAAGAAGGATGGTACCATGCGGCTGTGTATCGATTATCGGGAACTCAACAAGATCACCATAAAGAACAAGTATCCTCTCCCAAGGATTGATGACTTGTTCGATCAGTTAAGAGGATCTCAATACTTCTCAAAGGTGGATCTTCGTTCTGGATATCATCAAGTAAAGGTGAAGAAGGAAGATATTCAGAAGACTGCCTTCCGTACAAGGTATGGGCACTATGAGTTTTTGGTGATGCCCTTCGGACTTACTAATGCCCCTGCAATCTTCATGGATTTGATGAATAGAGTCTTTAGACATTACCTCGACAAATTTGTGGTAGTGTTTATCGATGATATTCTCATCTACTCCAAGAGCAAGGAGGAACACGAAGAACATCTAAGACTTGTGTTAGCGACATTGAGAAAGGAGAAGTTGTATGCCAAGTTCAGCAAGTGTGACTTTTGGATGAATCAAGTCACATTCTTGGGACATGTGATCACAAGCGAGGGAATTTCTGTGGACCCTTCAAAGACAAAAGCGATTGAAGAATGGCCCAGGCCCTCTAGTGTCACAGAAATCCGTAGTTTTCTTGGATTAGCTGGGTACTACCGACGTTTTGTGAGAAACTTCTCACGATTGTCAAGCCCGCTAACTAAGTTAACAAGGAAAGGGGTAAAGTATGTATGGACGGAAGAATGTGAGGGAAGCTTCAAGGAGCTAAAGAGAAGGCTGATCACTGCACCTGTACTCACACTACCAAAAAGTGGAGAAAGTTTTGTGATATACAGTGATGCTTCAAAGAAAGGCTTGGGTTGTGTACTCATGCAAAATGATAATGTGATAGCCTACGCCTCACGACAGTTGAGGATCCATGAGCAGAACTACCCGACGCATGATCTAGAGCTGGCAGCCGTGATTTTTGCCTTGAAAATCTGGCGGCACTACCTTTATGGTGAGAAGTGTGACATATACACCGACCACAAGAGCCTAAAGTATATATTCACACAAAAGGAGCTCAACATGCGTCAAAGGAGATGGTTAGAGCTAATCAAGGATTACGATTGCTCTATTCACTATCATCCCGGAAAGGCGAACAAGGTAGCTGATGCTCTAAGCAGGAAAGAACCTGCTACTCTATCCATGTTGAGGATTGAGAAAGACCCTATCTTCTTGGATATGCAAAGGATGGATTTGGGAATCGTAAGGGCAGGGGATACATCCTACCTTTCCCAAATGATTGCGCAACCATCCATCCAACAGAAGATCAAGGAAGCACAAAGGGATGATGTGGAGATACAAAAGAGGGTGAATGCAGTAAAGGAAGGAAAGCTGCAAGAGTTCCATATCGACGATGATGGTGTGATTAGGTTTGGAACGCGGCTTTGTGTGCCTTCATCACCCGGAATAAAGAAGGAGCTATTGGATAATGCACATAGCTCAACTTTCTCTATTCATCCTGGAAGTACCAAGATGTATCGTGATCTTCGAGAACACTTCTGGTGGGATAACATGAAGAAGGAGATTGCGGAATATATATCAAGGTGCTTGGTGTGTCAGCAAGTTAAAGCTGAGCGGCAAAAGTCCAAAGGTATGATGCAGCCATTGCCTATACCCATGTGGAAATGGGAAAATGTCACTATGGACTTTGTCATGGGCCTCCCGAAAACGTCAAGAGGAAATAATGCGATATGGGTTGTGGTTGACCGACTCACCAAGACTGCCCATTTTATCGCTATTCGGGAAGACCTCTCACTTGAAAAACTTGCAAGGATATATGTGAAGGAAGTAGTGAGGTTGCACGGTGTTCCACTCTCGATTGTCTCTGACCGTGATCCAGGGTTCACTTCTAAATTCTGGAGGAGCCTTCAACATGCTTTGAGTACTGAATTAAATTTCAGCACAGCCTATCACCCCCAAACTGATGGCCAGTCTAAAAGGACTATTCAGACACTTGAAGATATGCTAAGATCCTGCTCTCTTGAATTCAAAGGTGGATGGGATCAGCACCTTCCATTGGTTGAGTTCTCATACAACAATAGCTTCCACTCGAGTATTCAGATGGCTCCGTATGAAGCTCTTTATGGGAAGCGATGTAGAACTCCAACCTGTTGGGATGAAGTTGGAGAACGAAAACTACTTGGTACCGATCTTGTTCAAGAGATGACAGAGAAGGTTCATGTCATCCAGAAACATATCAAAGCTGCTCAAAGTCGGCAAAAGAGCTATGCTGACAATCGATGAAGAGACTTGGAGTTTGATGTTGGAGATAAAGTCTTCCTTAGAATATCTCCATGGAAGAGAGTCATGAGATTTGGGAAGAAAGGAAAGCTAAGCCCAAGGTACATTGGCCCCTTTGAGATCCTTGATCGTATAGGAGTCGTGGCCTATCGTCTGGCACTTCCACCGAATATGGCTCAAGTTCATGACGTGTTTCACGTATCACTACTGAGGAAGTACATTCCAGACCCCTCACATGTACTAAACTCAGAGGTGGTACAGTTGGAAGATGATCTCTCATATGAGGAGCAGCCGGTAAAAATTCTGGACCGAAGTGATAAGGTTCTACGCAACAAGACAACCCGCCTTGTCAAAGTATTGTGGAGGAACCAAAAGTTTGAAGAAGCAACTTGGGAACCGGAAGAGGCAATGAAGGAGAAGTACCCTCACCTGTTTGTGTAAAGTGAAATTTCGGGGGCGAAATTTCTTAAGGGGGGGAGAATGTAACGACCCAAAGTTTTTCAATGGAAAATTCCCTTCTTATGTCTATGTCATAAAAAAACAAAATAATGAACTACTAAGTGATAAGTGACCTTTAAACATAATTTTGTCACCCCTATGTTTGGAATTTTAAAAATCCAACATTCACGGTTGTGTTCAAGATAGTTTTTGGAGTCTAATGAAACAAAAATAAATTTTTGGTGAATAGTAACCTACCCTTATGAATAGTAACCTACCCTTATGAATAGTAATATGAACCTTATGAATAGTAAATAAGAGTAAAATTACCTATGAATAATAAAATAAAGTTTAACCATCATAGAATGTGATAATTTGACGTTAGTAAACATTTTTGGTATTTTATAAATCATAAATGATTAATTATAATTAATTAATTAATTTAAAAGAATATTTATTTTCCTGAAATATATTCATAAATTATTGAATCAATGTCTAATAGTTTTTAGATAATTTTATAAGACCCTACGTAATTTTTGAAAGAACTGCAAAATCAGTTTTAATTTTAAAAACTGTTTTTTTAAGTAAATTATGATTTTAATTAAATATTAAATTAATAATATTTAGAAAATTATTTTTGAAAAATGGACTTCATTTTTGGATTCTACACGTCGAAAAATGGTTGGGGTAAAATTTTGGGATTTTTCTGAGATACTTGAATTTTTGATGAATAGTATAATACATTAATTTATCATATAAATACATTTTAATTAAAACCCACTATTCCTGACATCACAAGTGATGTAAGCACCCAAATCCCGAATTCAAAAGTCAAATTTACTGTTCTTGGTCATCCAAGACTCACTATTCCTTGTCCTTGGTGGAATTAATAAACTAATCAATTTAATATTAAGAAAACCCCTCTCCCCTCCACTATAAAAGCCACCCTTCACTCCCTCTTTTCCTCACACCTCTCAAGCTCCAAGCCTTCTCCAAATTCTGCCCAAACACCTTCCCTAGCTCATCCCCCACGTCCAAAATCTGCTGGTCTCACCAAAAGACCAAGCCTATCTTCCTTAAAGAGGAACTCAAGAGGAGGATTCTAAAGGTAATTTCTCTCTCTCTTCTCCTTTATTTTTCCTTTCAAGTTCAAGTTCCTTTCTTGATCTCTCCCAACCTATCTTCATCCATATTGTTCTGTAAATCCAGTAGTATATGTATACTGTAATATTATGATTCTAATGTTTTATTATATCACCCCACACCCTTTCCCTCTTCCTTTTATTTTATTAAAGAGAACGTTGTTCATGTGGTGATAATTTATCACCTTCAAAAACAACATGCTCTCTTCTTCCATTTATACCTTCAATCTGGTCATGAAACCATTTTTATGGTTGAACCAGAATGTTTTATATGTATTATGTTCTATTTTATGTTCTGGAAATAACCTATGGCCATATTACTAAGATAAATGTTAAAACAAGATCGTTGTGATCCAAAAACCGCTCAAATTAACCCAAATAACCATCATTAAATTTTTATCTAATGATTCATCCAATTAGATCTAATATAACTCATTATAAAATCATACAAGCTTCTGTAATATCATTAATTACATGTGATATCAGTTCTGGATGTTTAACCATGATCTACCCAAACATAAAATTAAGAATACAAGTGGACCGCTCAAGAAAACCATAAAAACGAACACCCCCGATCAATGTTTTTAAATTCTATAAGTCATCCAAAGGAACATAATATGAAATAATAAAACCATAATGAACCCTATTAATGTATAAAAGGTTATTTAATTTCTAATTAATGAATATAATGTCATTATACAGGACATTAAAGAGAAGGAGGCATTCGAGTACAAGGTAAGGGGAAATCTCGAACCCAATTTTCGTCTTTCGGGTTCTCCCTCTTTCACTCCATTTTTGATATGGTTACTCCTCAAAA
This sequence comes from Viscum album, assembly GCA_963277665.1. Taxonomy (NCBI): domain Eukaryota; kingdom Viridiplantae; phylum Streptophyta; class Magnoliopsida; order Santalales; family Viscaceae; genus Viscum; species Viscum album. Next base: position 911,800,961 of record OY728143.1, on the reverse strand, counting down.
ATCATTTGTTCATCATTCCCTTTACTTTTCTGGGATATACATGTTTGTCACTGGTTTTTATGTCCTTCAAAATGTTTTCCAAAATAACTCTTCTTTCAAGATCTCGCATTTTGCCTCTCATTCAAGATTGATGGTTCTTATATCAAGTATGTTGTTCCCTCTTTCTTTTGGGAACCCAAAGCTTATGAATGTGTTATTATGAGATGAAACCCATTCCTTTCCATGGGTTATTTATGTACATGTTTGATATGTGTTCTATGTGGCAAGCATGATAATGATAATGTTATGATGTGACAGGTGCGCCCGGAATTATATAGCGCAATATGAATGTTTAAATGTGACGGGTGCACCCGGAATTATATAGCGCTCCAATGCATTGGGTAAAGTGATGAATCTCATGAGTAAATGTGAAGTTATGCGTGAACATGATGCTAGCTTTGTTCACAATTATGTGTGGTAGTTAACCACTAAGACATGATGTTACATTTTTATGCTTTGCCACATTTCAAGTTTATTGTTTATGCTCCTCTCACGTTCAAGATCTTCTTCCTATGTCATGATTATGCTCACCCCATGCTATATTGTTCTTATCTATCCTCTTACTGGGCTTTTAGCTCACCCCTTTTGATGTATATCCTCAGGTGGCTACATGTACTAAGGAGAGGACAAGTGCTATTAAGAAGCTATACAAGAAGAGATTAAATGAATTTTTATGCTTGATGTTGTACTTGTTATGTGTAGTCCTAGTTTTCCCAAGACACTAAACCTATGTATCCTCCATGTGTAATACTATTATGTTGTTTATCTTTGAAATGATGTAATAGTAATGTAAGAAAAGGCAGGGTCGCTATAGTTTGCGGGTGTGGTTACGTGTGGTGGTTGTGGCCCAGGTGTATGCGGTCGGGATAGCGGTTATGGCCCAGGTGTTTGCGGGCGGAGTTTGGCAGTGGGACTGCTGTGAGTTTATGGCCCAGGTGTGTGTGGGAGGGTTTTGGCAGTGGGATAGCGGTAAGAATAGCAGGGTTTGTTCGATGCATAGGATGTCTTCAATAACCAGTGGGAAGGTGATGCGGGGTACCCAAACATCGATGTGATATTACTATACCTTACTTGACTTGTGTTATTTGGGGACTGTCCCTTGGTGAGGCTTGGGTGGATATTTTTTCCTTGTTAGGTGCTTTGGTTATCTCCTTTCTCATAGGGCATTAGAATGCCTCCCCACTTGTGCATGAGAGTATTTGGTTTTCCCTACTGGGTATACTTGTATACTCACCCTATGTATATAAAACTGCTTTCAGGTTTCCAGGAGGACTTCAGGGATCGTGCAGGGTCATACTAGCTCGGGCGTTGGGACCGTTGCAGTTTCTGTTTTTCCTTTTCTTGGTATCTTTTTACCTTTGGAGTTTTGTGGCTTGTATCTTTTACCTTTGAACATGCATATGGGAATGTTTTACTTGCAGCCGTACTTGTACTTTCAGTTTTGGTGTTGTGAGATTTATTATCTTATCTCCAAATCCTATTAAAAGAAAAGGGGCAATGCCTTCCATTTAGTGTATGGTTTTATACCCTTGGTGCTGGTCGCCTCTCCGGGACCTAGTGAAGGCGGGTCTCAGGGGTCATTATATCTCCTTCAACATGAAGAAGGAAGGGTCTGGCAATCTGTTGTCCCTTCTCTCATCTTGGTGAAGGTAGGTCATGACAGAATGGTATCAATGGAGGGTTTGAGAGATAGGATGGATTCTGGAGTTAGGCACAGTGAGTATTACATGGGATGGTAGGGAAATAGTGTTGGGTGACCTTGGTGCGTGAATTAGGCTAGGGAATACCGGCTAGGACACAATATTTTTGGGCCCCTCGTGATCCGATGCAAGGACTCTGGACCTACCGAACGACCAAGTGAGGCCATGCTGATTGCAGGGTAGAGACCCTAGGAAAGGTACATGCATCATAATGACTTGTATTCTCGTGTTTCATGGGTGTTTTGGTAATTGAAATAAATAATAAGTTCAAGAAGTTTTAAGAACAATATTCTGCACTACTTGGGCTTAGGCATTCCTTGTTTACCTTGCAGCCATGGCAGCTGGGAGAAGACCACGAGTGGTGCGGGAGATCGAGGCCCAGGAGGTTGACATGGCCGATCGGCAGAGGGCTGATAGAGAGGAGGAGGACGACCAATGGCAGAAGACGCTTCGAGCCTTCCAGCGACAGACCCTCGAGAAGATGAGGGAAGCACCTCGGACATGAAGACAGAGAGATGGCTAGAGGAGCTGGTGATAGATTTTGTCTTGATCCGGGCTCCATCGGAGTACTGGGTTCCTCTGGTCATGAGCCATATGCGGGTCCAGCGTGTCAGTGGTGGACGCTCTACCTGGGGGAGAGGAGAGAGGCTGAGGTGGCATGGGCTGATTTCGAGAAGGAGTTCTGGGCGAAATTCTTCTCTTCTACGATGAAGGCGGAGAAGAGGCGGGATCTACTCTCCCTCTAGTAAGGGATTATGTTATTAAGGGAGCTGGGGATCAAGTTCAAGGACCTCCTATGCTTTTCTCCAGACCTCTTTCCAGATGAGGAGTCTCGGGCGAGACTTTTAGAGGAGGCGCTCCGACCCTCCCTTCAGTACGTTGTTACCCCCTTCACCTTTCCGACATACTTGGAGGTCCAGAAGAAGGCCGAAGTGGTGGAGAGGATGCACACTCTAGGAGGTGTATCATGAGAGGGGATCCATCTTGGATCATCGAAGGGTAAGTCCTTCAACACCAGGACTCCAGCATCAGGGCCCTCTAGGTTTCGACCGGCAGGGAGTAGGCCCCAGCAGTTCCAGTTCCGATCTTCCGGCCCTCGCCCCTTTCTGTCGGGACCAGGACTGAGTTGCTTCATCTATGGAAGCCATGTGAACCTACGGAATCAGTGCCCAAACCGAGTACAGTACGGCAGTGGTGGACAGGCCCAGCACCCGCCCCAGCAGCAGCTTCCAGCTAGGCCCTTCTAGTAGCAGCAACAGGGGCAGCGAGCTCCCGCTCCTTCGAGGGTAGACGTTGCAGGGGGAGGCCGACCTCAGGGCGCTCCTCAGGGACCTCGACGAGAGCGTGGTCGGGGAGGTGGCTGACGGCCGAGGGGCAAAGGAGGTGGGCGTGGAAAGTTTCACTCCATGGAGGCAGCAGTTCCGGCAGGGCCGGAGGTCATTCGAGGTAAGATCAGTTTTTTTAGTACCCTTGCATATGCCTTGTTCGATACCAGAGCTTCACACTCCTTTGTTGCACCCGATCTGGCTCGTACTCTGGGTCTAGATGCCGAGAGACTTCCAGTTACCCTGGTGTTGAGCACACCAGTCGGAGGTCAGACCGACTTGTTATATGTTTTTCGAGGATGCAGACTGATGATAGGGCCACATCAATCGGTCAGGGATATACTACTGCTATAGATACAGCCATATGAAGTCATCCTAGGTGTCGACTAGCGGTTCTCTTTGTGTTCTGTCATCGACTGCTTCTGAGGAAGGGTTGTGTTCTCAGACTTGGGTGGCCGACGTGTTACTTTCACTGGCGAGCGGAGTGGCCATAAGGGCAGCAGGCGAGAGGAACCCCTCTTCTCCTTGCTAGCCGAGCTGTCAGTAGAGTCAGTAGATACAGAGATGGTAGAGGTACCAGGGATCATCAGTGAGTTTATGGATGTCTTCCCTGAGGAGGTTATGACTCTACCCCCTCGCCATGATATCGATTTTGGGATATACTTGCAGCCTGGTGCTCGTCCAATTTCGATGGCTCCTTATCGGATGGCACCTTTGGAGCTACAAGAGTTGCGGATTCAGATTGACGATCTGATGCAGAGGGGTTATGTTCGACCAAGTGTGTCACCATGGGGTGCTCCAGTATTGTTCGCAAAGAAGTAAAATGGTGGTCTCAGGTTGTGAATAGACTACCGGAGGCTGAATCAGGTAACGATCAAGAATCTCTACCCTCTTCCGAGGATAGACGATCTTTTCGGCCAGCTGAAAGGGTCAGGATGGTTCTCGAAGATCGACCTGCGGTCTGGGTATCACCAGTTGAGGGTGAAGGAGGGATACATCTCGAAGATGGACTTTAGGTGTAGATATGGGCACTTCGAGTTTATAGTCATGCCTTTCGGCGTTACGAATGCTCCGGCTGTGTTCATGGGGCTTATAGACTCCATCTTCCGGGAGTATCTGGATCGGTTCGTAGTCGTGTTCATCGACGACATCCTGATCTATTCCAGATCATAGGAGGATCACACAGAGAACCTGAGGATGGTTTTGGAGGTCCTCCGACAGCACTGGCTCTATGGGAAGTTGTCGAAGTGCAAGTTCTGGACGTGAGAAGTGCACTTCCTTGGGCACGTAGTGTCCGAGTAGGGGGTAGCGGTGGACCCATCAAAGGTTGAGGCGGTTGTTTCTTGGGTAGCACCCAAGAACGTGGCAGAGTTTCGTAGTTTCAACGAGATGGTAGGTTACTATCGGAGTTTCGTACCCAACTTCTCCCAATTTTCAGCCCCTTTGATAGCCTTGACCTAGAAGGACCAGGATTTTGTGTGGGATGAGTAGTGTGAGGCAGCCTTCTTCTATCTGAAGGAGAAGTTGGTTAGTGCCCCAGTGCTGAGATTTCCAGAAGAAGGGGCGGTGTATGAGGTGTACTGTGATGCTTTGGGACAAGGCCTTGGGTGTGTGCCGATGCAACGACAAGGGGTGATCTCTTATGGGTCTAAACAGCTACGTCCCCACGAGCGTAATTATGCCACCCAATATCTGGAGCTCACAGTAGTTGTTTTTTCACTAAAGTTGTGGCAGAACTATCTCATCAGAGAGCACTTTGTGGTCTTCACGGACAACAAAAGCTTGAGGTATATCTTCTTGCAGCGGGACCTGAACTTACGGCAGTGAAGGTGGATGAAGTTCCTCCAAGATTACGATTTCAAGATTTCCTACACCTCGGGGAAAGGAAGCGTGGTGGATGATTCCTTGAGCAGAAAGTCACAGAGGGATTTGGTCCGAGAGTCGGCAGACGCATGGAGGGCGATGGATGAATTGGCTTCCCTACACCTGGATGTGAGGATGGATAGTGGGAGAGGTTTCCTATTTCAGATGATAGTACAGTCTTTTTTATTACGTCAGGTGGAGGAGTCTCAGTGGGGAGACCTAGAGAGTGAAGTGATGCGTGACCAGGTTAGCCAAGGTAGTGCTCTGGAAGGGTGGACAGAAGATGGTCAGAATCGGATGCTATTCTGATGTAAGTTGTTCATTCTGAAGGCGATGCATGAGAGAGTACTTGGTGTGTTCCATAGCTCACCCCTGGCGGTGCACCTAGGAGTTTCCAAGATGTACCAGGGTCTGAGGAGACAGTTTTGGTGGCCCGGGGAAAATCGGGTGGTGGTAGAGTTTGTGGCCAAGTGCCTAGTATGTTAGCAGGTGAAGGCTGAACACCGTGTTCCAGGTGGTTTGTCGAAACCTTTAGATGTCCCTGAGTAGAAGTGGGACGACATCTCGATGGATTTCGTCACGAGGCTACCCATGTTTCAAGGAGGGTGTGATGCCATCTGGGTAGTAGTGGACCAGTTGACGAAATTGGCTCACTTTCTGGGGATCAAGGAGTCGAGTGCAGTGGATGCTCTAGCACGGAGGTATGCAGACAAGGTAGTGAGGATGCATGGAGTTATGAGGTCCATAGTCTCGGATAGGGATGAACGATTTTCCTCATGAGGCTGTAGGGGTTTTCAGCATGATTTTGGCACCCAGCTACACCTTAGAACTGCCTTCCACCCCTAGACAGATGGGCAGACAGAGCACACCATCCAAACCTTGGAAGATATGCTCAAAGCATGCGTTCTGGACTTCGGGGGATCATGGGTGCGACACTTTCCTCTGGTGTATTTTTCCTATAACAATAGCTACCACTACACTATTGGCATGGCTCCGTTCGAAGCCCTATACGAGAGGCCTTGTCGCTCACCCATGTGCTGGACAGAAGTCGGAGAGGAAGGTGTTCTTGGCCCGGAGGGGGTACAGAACACAACAGAGAAGGTTTAGCTTATACGAGAACGGATGAAGATAGCTCAGGACCGGAAGAAGTCATATGCAGATGATAGGAGGAGGCCCTTGGAGTTCGAGGTTGGGGACCACATGTTCTTGAAGGTCTCCCATCGGCGTGGGCAGTGGAGGTTTGGCCAAGGAAGAAAGCTCTCTCCCAGGTTCATCGGACCCTATGAGGGGTTGCAGCAGGTCGGTGAGGTGGCTTATCAGTTGGCATTTCCACCGCAGCTATAAAGGGTGCACGACGTCATCCATGACTCCCAGCTTTGTCGGTATCTGCACTATGGTTCACACGTCCTCGACTAGGGGAGCTATATATCGAAGACGATGCAACCTTCGTGGAGCGACCGGTGATGATCGAGGGTCGTGAGGAGAAGGTGCTTCGTGGATGAACCATCTCATTGGTTCGTGTGTTATGGAGGCATGGTGGGCTTGAGGAGAGTACCTAGGAGAGGGAATCACAATTGTGTGCCCAGTACCCAGATTTGTTTTGAGTTTTTATCCTGTTTTGTCAGTACTTGTACACTATGTAGTGCTTTACCTTGTTGACTATGAGATGTGCAGTTCCTTTTCTGAGGATGTGTGTGAAGTATCCTAAAGGATGGGGAGGGGAGGACCTGATTCCTAGTTAATATGCATTAAGGTAGATGTTCCTAAACTCGTGCGGGCAAGTCAGTGATGCCCAAAGCGGATAGTATCATAACATGGAGGAAGGGAAATCCCTCACCCACTTGACCAGATGGTTTAGAATTTTTTTTTTACATTGTTTCATGGGGGGAAGGAGCGGTAGGACGTCTGTGATTTTTCAGGAGATGAGGTGATTCCTATACCGAAGAGGTTCTCTCCTGAGAGGTATCTTCTAGGGTGGTTTTTCAGACCCCCTCCTTCCTTCGGATATGGTTTTAATTCTCAAGGGCGAGAATAGTTTGAGAGGTATCTAATATAACGGCCTGGACCCCCATGGCCATTACTTTACCAAAAACACGGCTCCACCATGATGGTGGCACTGTGATGGACGCACCGTGACGGTGGGATTGGTGAGGGTGGCACCGTGAAGGTGGCGCCGGTCACGGTGGCACCGTGACGGTCGCACCGTGACGGTGACACCCTGATGGGGGCACCGTGAGGGTGACACCGTCGCACCATGTGGACCTGACTTCTCCGCTCCCATAGCATATCTTTTGACGTGGATTAATCTTAATACTTTTTTTAAAGTCATTTAAATCTCAGGAAACACCCCCGATGGGGGATATTAAATAACCACTTAATACCATCGTGTGTAACCGCCCAAACCACATGGGAAACCATGATCTGACTTTGAAGGCATTCAAAATCCCCATATCCCGTAACAACGGGATTTTATCTATATATCGCAGAAGTTCTTCTTTCTATTCTTCTTTTTGGCCGACTCCTATCCTTCTCCCCGGTGCGCCTGGAGTTCCCCCCCCCCCTTCCCAAAACTTGTGGTGCACCTGCGCTCAAGTCGTCTGCTCATCCATGGAGTTCCCGACGTCCCTACCCTACAAATCGCGCATCCCATGTTCTTGACGCGTGGAGAAAAACATCGATACTTGATCAATCAAGTAGGGAATTTACCTTGGTCTCTTCTTTCTGTGTATCATGTGGGGTGGGTGCGCTACTTCTTCTTTAGTAATGGATGAACCAAACATTAATGAAGATAAAAACTGGATTCTAAAGAATGAAGGGGAGGGGTGTGATCGATGATGCTACTCTGTTTTCTCCTCTTTCATGATTAATGATTTCTGAATTGTGTGAGCTTACACCTACTTAAAATCATGTCCATTGGTGGTATTTCTCTGTGCAATAATGAACTCATACAACCTGTGATGTTTAAATGGCTTGTATTTTTTTTGTCGACCTTGTGTTGTGAAGGAAATTGGTTAATTATGTATATTCGGTTAAATAAATTGAAAGCACCGGGATTAACCCTTTTCTATGATAACCCCGGTTAAAGCACAGTGGAATTGGAGCCATGGAGTGTGTTAAATATTTTAAATCTGAAAATACCTGCTTGGGCCTGCTTTGTGTTGGTAGTAGTGGTTTGGTTGTTTTCTTCCATGGGCCGAATACGGGTGGCCTTATGGTTTTCTTGGATAGGGGCTTAGATTGCTGGGGTGATGTGGGTGAGGATGGGATCCTCTCACGGTTGCTGGTTGTGAATCTGGGGTTGCGGTTGCTCTGCTTATATCACGAATTGGAGTAGAATCCTCTTCTATTGTGAAACATTTTTATCCATAGTTCTGGGGATGTGGGGGCTGTATCTTGAAGCCTGCTTTGGTTCCAATACTTGGAGGGATCTCACTTTGATGTGAATTTACAAGAGAACCAGGTGTGAATGTTAATTTGTTGTTGGCTGAAACGTTTTCCCCTAGGCTTGTGCTTGTGCCTATTAGTTTCCCAGTAGTGAATATTTTACTTACATGGGATCACTTGAACATGAAAATAAGAATGGGTTAATTGGGAAATTGATTCTGGGAATGAGTTGTGACTCGGTTGTGAGTAATATGCTTTCTATGAGTAGTGACTAGATTGTTCGTGCTTGGGTTAGGTGTGGAGCCCCAGGTTGGGTTGAGTGCTTGTTACCTATATATATAATTTTAGTTCTTGTGTTTCTTATTCGTGCCCCACCCAAGTTGGGAATTTAGTGTCGAACACCCCCATTTCATGGTGGAGGGTGTTTTTTCCAACACTCCTACGAGTGGCTGGTTATTAGCTCCTTTTCTACTCGCTTTCCCGAAAATTCCAAGACTCTTCAGGTAGGCTGTGATGGCCTGAAGTCCATTTTTAACCCAAGAATCTTTGGGCACGGTAGTTGGGGTGGTTGGCCCAGGTGTTTGCGGGCAGGTTGTTTCCCAAGTGTCTTCAGGATGAGGCCCAGGTGTCTTCGGGTGTGGGAGTAGTTGTTTTGACCCAGGTGTTTTCGGGTGTGGTTACGCATGGTGGTTGTGGCCCAGGTGTCTGCGGGAGGGATAGCGGTTATGGCCCAGGTGTGTGTGGGCAGAGTTTGGAAGTGGGACTATAGTGAGGTTATGGACCAGGTGTGTGTGGGAGAGGTTTGGCAGTGGGAATGCGGTAAGAATGGCGAGATTGGTTCGATGCGTAGGATGTCTTCAATAACCAGTGGGAAGGTGGTGCGGGGTACCCAAACATTGGTGTGTTATTACTATACCTTACTTGACTTGCGTTATTTGGGGAGTGTTCCTTGGTGAGGCTTGGGTGGATAGTTTTTCCTTGCTAGGTGCTTTGATTATCTCCTTTCTCGCAGGGCATTAGAATGCCTCCCCACTTGTGCACGAGAGTCTTTGGTTTTCCCTACTGGGTATACTTGTATACTCACTCTACGTATATAAAACTACTTTCAGGTTTCTAGGAGGACTCCGGGGATCGTGCAGGGCCGTACTAGCTCGGGCGTTGGGACTATTGCAGTTGTTGTTTTTCCTTTTCTTGGTATCTTTTTACCTTTGGAGTTTTGTGGCTTGTATCTTTTACCTTTGAACATTCATATGGGAATGGTTTACTTTCATCCATACTTGTACTTTCAGTTTTTGTGTTGTGGGATTTATTGTCTTATCTCCCGATCCTATTAAAAGAAAAAGGGTAATTCCTTCCATTTAGTGTGTGGTTTTATACCCATGTTTCTAGTCACGACTCCGAGACCTAGTGAAGGCGGGTCTCAGGGGTCATTATCTCTCCTTCAACTTGAAGAAGGAAGGTTCTGGCAATCTGTTGTCCCTTCCCTCATCTTGGTGAAGGCGGGTCATGACATTTTTTTTATAGAATCAACTAATTTTAATTGAATATAATTTCGTCAACATGAATCACTTCTCCAATATAATATTTTCCTAAATAATGTGTCTTTCGATAGAATATCACCTTACCATTAAATCACCTTTCTATTTCATTAGTACCATTAAACACATTCTTTTAAATACTTAAAGAAAACTACTGCAGAATAATCCTTAGATGTTTAATGATTTTTGTAACCAAAATACCATTGATAAAAAAATACTTCAATAGGATGATTATTGAGTTACAACACCTAAACACTTCAATCATTTCAATTCAATTATTTTCATAACATATACCCCTAGGAATTAATATTTCTATTAGCTTTATTATTTGGATAAGAACCAATTTTACCACATTTATGAAATTCAAATTTTAGTGGTTCCTTAGGTTGAAATTTATTTCCTAGCATCTTGTTAACCAGAATCTTTAATTTTATTCTGTAATTAGCTAATATGTTCCCTCATTTTCCCAAAATAAATCATTTTTTGGTTCCTTTGATGCATTTTCCATGGTTCATATTCCCACATTTTTGACATGTAGTAAATTTAATCTTTTTTTTTTCTGTTTCATCTTTAGCACTTGAACTTCCATGATACATCATATTTATCTTCTTTGGTGTGTTTGTGAATTAAATTATGTTCCAAATATTAATTGTAATTCTAGAATGATAATTTTTCATGATAAAAATATGTCTAACTTCTATTCCTATTAGTTTAGGTATCTTGTTAGTGTTATCATTACATTTCCCATCACATTGGTTGTTGGCATTCATTCTACTATTTCCTGCCATTAAATAAAATAAATAAAAAAGACAAGATGATAATACTTTATACTAAAAATAGTAAAACTTTTAAAATTGTAAGTAATAACTTATAAATGATTAATATATCATTACATATGTGTTTCAAGGTTTCAATATAGGTTATCCATAATAATGATTTCTATTATATTTCTTAACTTAAAAGTTTCTCAAGACCTTCATACTAGTTTTTAAGGAGTTTGTGAATTTTCAGAATATATCCCCAAGGATTGTCAAACTAGGTGAACAGTAAGTATCATTTTCATGTACCATATAATTATTGAGTAAATATGGATGCACCTTTTTTAGATTTATTACCCCTTGTTACATATGTGTTATAACCACATCCTATTATAGTATCCATATAAGGATGTAATTTCCCAAAAACCACTCTCTATATACTTCACAAAAATTCTAATATATTTTCCTATACTTAGGATTATCCTTAAACATATCCTTAAACATATACCTCAGGTTCCCATTAAGGTTTTATCATCCTAGTTTTAAAAGGTTAACTAAACCATGGCTCTGATACCTACTATAGTGACCCAATCCTTTTACACATATTATTACAAGATTTTTAACTTAAAAATGAATTAATTGAAACTTCAAAGATTATAAGTCCTAGTGCCTTTGTAATACTAGGTTCGTATTATATTAAATTTAGGATAAAATAAAACTTATTTATTTTATTCTTCATAATGATCTCCTAAATCCTTTTGAGATCCTAAAAATGCATGGGATAACCTAGAGACTACATTGAAAAAAGTGTTGAGATAAAAATTCTAGTAAGTAAATAAAAAAGATAAGGAATCATAACATCTAATTCAAAGGAATAACATGATATCATAAAAGATAAAGAATTTGAGTAATCACAAGTAAACATAACATAAAGAACATTGTATCATAAGATCATGGAATCATAGGAAATGGGAAGAAACATCAAACATGACATAAACATATGTTATGGATAACTACTAAGACAAAATCAAAATGTTGACAAAGTCCGGTAATGGATTAGATTCACTCCCAAATCCCAAACATGATGTCTTATGAGACTAAAATATTACCCAATGAATTGGAGTGCTATCTAGGTTCACCCATCATATAAGCCATATCAGGATCACCTAGTTCTATCTGGGCACACCCATCATGACATGTTCATGATTTATGTGTTATAAAAAATAAAATAAGTAATAAGTAATAAACATAATAATTACCCATGGAAATAAATGGGTTGCCTAATCTTGTCTCATTTCATAATCTAAGGAAAATTTATAATGAATACATTAGAGAGATGAATATAAGGCATGTATTAAGCCATGAAATTATGGGAGAGTGAGAAAGGTGTATATATAATAGAAATATATATAGTATTTATAATCACTTTATAACAATAATTTTTTTTTACTGATAAATAGAAATACTTTTAAAAATATTAAAAACATCCTTGAGGAAAGTAACCTTTAAACTTTGAAAATCACTTTTCAGAAAAACTGAAATGCACAAAATATTACAGAAATCCTTTTATTTTAAAATAAAAATAGGAAGTTATATAGTAATATTTAATGAAAAATAATGGTCATGATGTTTTAAAATACCATTCATGTTGTACACTTTAAAAAATATTCCTTCACATTTTCAGTAAAAAATCAAGAAGTACTTGTTCGGAAAAAAAATATTACATTTAAACAATTTTTTAAAAATTCAACAAGGATAAAAATGAATTTAAAAAATCATATAATAATATTAAAAACATTTTTTAAAAGAAACTTTAAAATAAGACATGTACATGAAATAAAAATGGTTTTCTACCGAAAAGAGAAATGAAGTCATATTTTCTTAAAAACATTTCCTAGATCTTTTTTAATTACCAAAGAGAGTAAAATGGTACTATTACTTGAAAATTTAATTAATAACAAAAGTATAATAAAATTTAAGGTTTTATTATTAAATTATTGAATAATTTTTAACAATGTAAATTCAATCATAGACAATCTTAATTAAAATGAGATTGAAACAAAAACTCTTACCGCTTTGGTAAATTTTGAATCATAACTCTCATGAATGAATTAAATGAAATGTAACTTAAACTATTATGATGTATAAATTATTCATGATATAATATGTGAATGGGGATTATATATACCTTATAAATTAAATTAGGTGCATAAAATAACAAGTGTCTCAAAGAAGGAAGTATTTTAGATGAAAACCCTTACCCCGAGTCTAGAATTTATCATGTATGTATTTTATCTCATGTATAATAAGAATATATAAATTATTTTTTTATTAATATAATTTTATAGTTTTAATACCTTATACTTAAAAAAATTATTTCATTTATTTTAATGGAGTCATTAATTACATAGTTATTTATGTCCACGTCAGGTGTTTTGAGGACACTCAATTAATAATTTCAAAATAGCATCATTGTATTGACTATGGTTAAAGGGTTCATTGTTCCATAATCACCAAAATAATAGTAATTAAATAATTATAATTTTTATTCATAAATTATACTTTTAAAAATAACCATGAATTATGGTTATGAAAAATGAATTATGTTACAATCATGGAGACGGTAGGTCATACGTATGCATGCGCAGTCTTTCCATTTTTCAACGATCATGATGGAAATAAGGTAAGTGTTCTTTAATATTTAAAGAATAATAATTATATTATAAATTTAAAATTATTTATTTGAATATACTTACATATACCATCCATTTAATTCGGTGATAAAATAAACGAATCACATTGCTTCATGATGCGGTAGTCTGTCGTATACATGAACAGTGTTATAATGTTTCAAAGGATTCTATAGTCAGAAATTATATGATATATTACTTTTAAATAATTATTAATACATCATGAATATAATATATAAACATTAAATCCATCATTATTAATATTTTTAAGAGTTGGTGATAGAAAATGAATTATATCAGTTTGCGAGACAGTAGTCTATCGTACACAATAACGATGGTTTTATTTCCCATTTAATGGAAGAGGATATGAATGAATATTATTCCATCAACATAATAAAATATAAGTATATAGGAAATAATTGTTTTATTATATTTTAATTTTTAATACATAATTAATTATGTAAAGGAATAATTAAAAAAAGGAACTTGGTGAAGTAGATTACCTTCGCTTAGAAGAACCACCTTTGGATCTCTTATTAAGCACCCTAAGGTTGGTCTTTTGGGAATAATATAATCCCTATAATTTGTATAAGGGTGTTTGGGACTTATATTTTCATGTTTTTTTCTATTAAATTTTTTTTATAGGTGTGAAGAAGATAGGATAGGGGTTCCATTTTATAAGGGGGGAGGAGTGACAGTTTTCTAGATACCCAAAACTATTCAATAATGAGAATTCAATCCCATGATAAGTGCCTAAAAAATTTAAAAATAAAGAAGTTTCTGAGATATAATTATAATAAACACATAAATAATTAAATAGAAAAATATTTTAAACATGTTATCCTCTTTACATCTAAGGTTATTCACTTTTAACCTTTTAATTTGTTTACCACAGTAACTATTTTTTTGCTATTTTTAGTATTTATTATGAAAAAAATAAAGCTTAAATTATTATATAATATAAATTATGATGATAAAAAATGTGGAATCGATTTTATAATATTATATTCATAAAATTGGCATAATATAATTAAAAATAAAACCTACAAATGTGTTTATAAATGGGTTTTCAAGAATTGCATCTTGCATGCATAAGATGGTCTTATAATAAATATATGAAAAGTAATCATAATTAAATTAATTTAAATTAATATTTATATATATATATTCTATATATTTCATTTAAATTATTCTTAATTATGGGTTATTTTAATTAGTTATAATGGATGAACATTATGCACTTTAAAACTGTTTTCATAAAAACATGTTTTTAAGCCTAAAAATAAACATATATTAAAATCCAGTATAATGATGATTTAAATGTAATTTATTGAATTAAATTTAAATAAATAATACTTATTTTATTTTTAAATTAAAATAAAATAATTATAGCTCTTTTAAATTACTTCATTTATTGAAAATAAATTATAGTTTTATCAAAAATCTGTATTTTCCACTATTCACTAAAAAATCATTATTTTTCAAACAAATATTAATATTTTACCCTAAGTTAATATCTATATGAATATTTAAAAAAATTATTTCCATTTTATAAAATAAAATTTCTAAAAATTGTAAAAAATAATTATAATATTTTCTCACAAATGAAATAAAAACATTTTTGAAGGAATCATATATTTTTTAGAATAAAATATCTTTATTAGAGTTGAGTTCTTATTTTTTAAGAATTTATAAATAAATTTATATTGAGTAGGACCATTATATATATTTAATAAACTTGTTATTATAATTCATACCTTACAATTTAACGGCTCGGTTATATTAGCAACGTTTAAATAATAATATTTTAATGTTATATCATTGTTTCTTTAAGCTCAGTGTTGCATGTTGAATATGATATCAAACATAATGTTCTTTTAAAATATTGAGTTGTTACATTATACCCTCGTAAATAAATTTCATCCTCACAATTTTAACTTTTTCTTAGTAATCAATGGTTTGAAATTTTAAAATTCCCTTTGTGGTAAAGCAACATTATAAAAAGGGTTGATGAAACTTATTCTTCAAAGAGGAAAAGTAAAATATGAAGGTTACCACATAACTAGGTTTTCACATTGGGGAATATTATTGGGTAGTAAAAATATAGACATGGAAGAAAATCCTAAATAGTTATTGGGAGTTATAGATATAATTTATCACAAGAAAGAGAATAATCAAGAGAAAGTTAACAATCACAAAACAATAAATCTATGATGAATTAAAAGACTATTGATTCATCAGATATGAAGGCAATAGGATAACATTTTTTTCAGTATCATTTTTCTAGAGTTAATGGGTTATTTTTATATCAATATAGACAATCCCATAAAATATACTTACTTGATGTCTATTTATCTCATAAAAAAATTTCATCCTTTCATTGTGATTCGATCAATTTACACTTCACCTCTTGCTCTAAGAAATGAATATCCAATATTTTTTCTTTTAATAGTAAAATTAACTTTTAACAGATCATGAGATTCATAAAATTGTAAAAATATATTCCTACTATATTTATTAAAACCAAAATGATTATCATGTGGTAAGATAATACCCAAAATGAATATAAATATATTAAACTCTAAAATTCAACAATAAAAATAAAGGTTTAACAAAGATCATTCCTGTTTCTGATGCTTTCGTCGGGGCACGCACCCATCCATCTGTGAGGACGTACAGTTGTTACCCCGCATTCCTGCTTTCCAAAGGCGGGTGGCATTTGTTCCTTGTTCAGGGACGTTTGCTCCTTGATCGAAACGGGATGATGGGATGTCAGTTCTTCCTTCTGTGGATTCCTTCTTGGAACTCATTACCTAGTCCGAGTCTCCCTCATAGATTTAATACATGGTTTGTGAATCTCGTTCCTGGTACCATATCTTCATGGACGTCGGTTAATTACACTACTTCTGTTAGGACATTCCATGGGGTCTTGACATGGTAGAAACCATCGGTCGGAGTAGATGACAACATCAGGCATGTCGGGGCATCTCTGGGTGTGTGGACATTGGGGAACTTGTATTCTTTCTCATAAGAGGGCATCTCAAGGGTGAAGAACCTGAGGCATCCCACATCGAATGCAGGGAATCATATTCCATAGGCATGTATCTGAGGTTTTCCTCAGCTTCCCATGTTTAGCACAGGGTATGCCGCATGTTTATCATCTTGCGAAGATGGAATGAGAGTGATCAGAACGTCCCCTAGAGACGGATCAGATTGGTACATCCCTATGAGGGAACACCAGGATTGTTTACCGAGTGGATGGATCAGAACGCCTAATGAAGATGGATCTGAGGTGGTGCGCCCCATGGAGGGGAGATGTCACACCGTAATGGCTGATCTGAACACCACTGAGGGCGGATCAGGGAGAGTGCACCCCAGAATGGGGGACACAAAGGTTTACCATTAGATGGGATTGAACCTCATGGAGGTTTCCTACGTACCCTAAGTAGAGGACAGGGATCAAAACCCACGTAGTTCGAAGGGGTGATGAATCGGGGTGTCCACAGAGGACAACGCCCTGGAGACGTATCGGGGCTTACGCGTGGATAGCATCCCAAGTACTGCTAGGAGTAGCGAGGAGGGTGGATGACATGATCCCACTGGGATGTGGCAGCCCGGGTGAGAACCAGGATGGATGATGGATGGATGAATGAAATGGAGGGGGAATGAAATGGGACCATTGCAAGGGAGACAGTGAATTTGGGATTGAGCCTTGAAGAGACCTCCTACGTATCCTTGTGGCAGGAAATCAAAGTCTGCGTAGTTCGGTTGGTGATAACCGACATGAAGGGATTCAGAACGACCAATGGGTGGCGGGCTTGAACCTCAGGGAGGCTTCCTACGTACCATGCCTTGACATGTATTAAAGTCTACGTAGTTCAGGATGGTGTGTGTCATAGGACCGATGTGAATGAGGACCTTGGTCCAATGGGATGGTGGGCTTGAACCTCATGGAGGCTTCCTACATACCATGACTTGACATGGATCAAAGACCACATAGTTCATAATGAATGTCGGAGAACCGACGTGAAGATGGTCCGGGGTTCCGATAGGTGTTGGGATTGAACCTCTGGGAGGCTTCCAACATACCATGCCTTGGCATGGATCAAAGTCCTCGTAGTTCGATATGGTGTACAATTTAACGTCATCCGGAATGGGGGTGAACCGACGTGAATGAGTTAGGAACGACCAGGTGGTGGGCTTGAACCTCGTGAGGCTTCCTACGTACCATGCCTTGACATGGATAAAAGACCACGTAGTTTAGAAAAGGGCATGTTGGAGAACAGACGTGAATAAGGACCTTGGTCCAGGTGGATGGTGGGCTTGAACCTCGGGGAGGCTTCCTACGTACCATGCCCTGACATCGATCAAATTCCTCGTAGTTCGGAAAAGGGGGCTTGGCACACCGACACGGAAATGGTCGGGGCCAATGGTTTTTGGGCTTCAAACTTAAGGAGACTTCCTACGTACCCTGCCTTGGAATGGATCAAAGTCCCCGTAGTTTGGGTGGGCGCCGGTGAACCGACGTGAAGATGGACCGGGGGTCTGATGGATGATGGGCTTGAACCTCGTGAGGTTTCTTACGTACCATGCCTTGACATGGATCAAAGTCGTCATAGTTCGGGAAATAATGTGTGGGGATTACACTATAGGCTGCCTAGGGTGGTTCTTGTCAGGGTCTGTGCTTTCTCTAAGCCCACGTGAGTCATGCTCAGTGTGAGAAACAAGAGGCAGCGAGGACCTGGCGATCACAGTGCAAGGGTGCATCCTTGAAAAGTGGTGAATGGGATGGAACCTTCATGAGGATAATGATGGTTTCGGGCTTGATCCTTGAAGAGGCTTCCTACGTATCCTCGTGGAAGAGAATCAAAGTCCATGTAGTTCATCTGATGACGGCTTATCGCCAATTGGGGGTTTCAACGGCTTACCACTGGATTGGGTCACAACAACTTACCGCTTGATTGGGTCACAACGTCTCACCGTTGGATTGGGTCAAAACGGCTTACCGCTGGATAAGGATGTCAACGGATTACCGCTGAATAGGGTCGCAACGGCTTACCTCTGGATAAGGATATCAACGGCTTACCGTTGTATAGGATCACAACAGATTACCGTTGGATGAGGATCACAACGGCTAACTGCTGATCGGAATGACAACAGTGAATGGGTCTTACGCAAGTAATCTTCCTGGGTGCCGCTAAGGAGCAGCAATGGTGAACGGGGCATACGTGAGGAAGCTGTCTGGGTACCTCTATGTAGCGGAAATGGTGAACAGGGCTTACGCAAGGAAGCCGCCCGGGTGTGGCTATGGAGCGGCAATCGTGGATGGGGCTTACGCAAGGATGCTACACGGGTGCCACTATGGAGCGACAATCGTGGATGGGGCTTACGCAAGGATGTTTCCCAGGTGCCGCTATGGAGCGACAATTGTGGATGTGGCTTACGCAAGGATGCTGCCCGGGTGCCGCTATGGAGCGGCAATCGTGGATGGGGCTTACTCAAGAAAGTTGCTCAGGTGCCGCTATGGAGGGGCAATGGTGAATGGGGCTTACGCAAAGATGTTTCCTGAGTGCCGATACAGAGCGGCAATGGTGAACGGGGCTTACACGAGGAAGCTGCTCGGGTACCGCTATAGAGCGTCACTAGTGGATGGGGCTTACTCGAGGATGTTACCTGTGATGTCTTCCTCATGTCTGGCCATGAGGGAATCCCAACCCATTGGTGAATTGAGGCCTTCACCTATGCACTGGTGCACAAGGGGAATAATGCCAAGGGGTGTTGAAATCATGCCACTATAGTCATGGAATTAGGCATCTAATGCATGGAGCATAAGGCATCTCTTGTTTAGTGCAAGAGGAATCCTCTGATTGGCACATAGGGCATACTACAGTTTAGAGTCTTGTAGATAGTACTATTAGCATCTCATTCTCGAAGTATAAGGCATCTCTTGTTTGGAGAAAGAGTCATCCAATGTTAGGAACATACGGCATACCACAGTATAAAGTCATGTAGATAGAACTATTGGCATCTCATGCTAGGAGCATAAGGCATCTCTTGTTTGGAGCAAGAGGCATCCTATGATTGGAACATAGGGAGAACTACAATTTAGAGTCATATAGATAGGACTGTTGTCATCTCATGCTTGGAGCATAAGGCGTCTCTTGTTTGGAGAAAGAGACATCCTACATTAGGAACATAGGGCGTACCACAGTTTAAATTCATGTAGATAGGACTATTGGCATCTCATGCTAGGACCATAAGACATCTCTTGTTTGGAGCAAGAGGCATCCTATGATTGGAACATAGGGAGAACTACAGTTTAGAGTCATATAGATAGGACTATTGGCATCTCATTCTTGGATCATAAGGCAACTCTTATTTTGAGAAAGAGGCATCCTATGTTAGGAACATAGGGCGTACTACAGTTTAGAGTCATGTAGATAGGACTGTTATCATCTCATGCTAGGAGCATAAGGCATCTCTTTATTAAAGCAAGAGGCATCCTATATTGATCATATAGGGATCCCTACTGTTTAAAGTCATATAGATAGGACTGTTGTCATCTCATTCTTGGAGCATAAGGCATCTCTTATTTGTAGAAAGATGCATCCTATGCTAGGAACATAGGGTGTACTACAGTTTAGAGTCATTTAGATAGGACTATTGGCATCTCATGCTACGAGAGTAAGGCATCTCTTTATTAGAGAAAGAGGCATCCTATATTGATCATATAGGGATCACTACAGTTTAAAGTCATATATATAGGACTGTTGGCATATCATGCTTGGAGCATAAGGCATCCCTTTTTTAGAGAAAGAGGCATCCTATGTTTAGAAAATAGGGAATACTACAGTTTATAGTCATGTAGAGAGGACTGCTGGCATAAGGCGCCTGGGAATGGATGGTGTTGGGTCTTACGCAAGGGAGGCCCCTTCTGGTTCAACCTGGCATAGGAGCCAAGTGATTTGGTTTGGAGGAGTTGCCTGAGGAATGGTTCGACTCGAGGTACTCGGGGAATTGATGATGAGAATCTCAACTCATGACATTGGAATGAAACCAAGAGGAATATGTCAACTCAATGTGTTTCATGGTGTGTGGAGGAGTATTTCAAATCATGGTATTCCATAGGTGGAAGGTGGGTGCGTAATGGAAAATCCCGACATCCCGGCCCGAAAATTTCACGGTGCGACTCTCAACTTTTTAAGGGGGTCAGTGATGGTAGCAAAGGGACCAGCCCGGAGGGCCGGGACTGCAGCCCGGAACTGACCCTAAGAGGGGGTGCGGGGGCACAGCCCCTGCGGTATGGACAAGTGGGTGCAAAGGTAGGATCCTCTCAAAGGATATGTCTTCTCGAAGTAGCTTCACGGAGCAAAGGGGCTCGGGGAGCATGGGGTCTCGCAAAGCATGCACTCGTGGAGCAGCATCGCGGAGCATGGGCTCGTGAACCATGCACTCACGGAGCAGCATCGCGAAGCATTGTCTCACGGAGCATCGTCCCGCGGAGCATCGGCTCGCAGAGCAGCAAAACGATGGAAGCTACTCACGGAGCAGGGACTTGTGGAGCATCAAGGCAATGGAAGCTGCTCGCAGAGCATGGCTTCGAGGAGCCACTTCGCGAAGGAAAGCGGAGCTCCGCGAACCAGGAGATGAGACACCCAAGGGGCGGAATGGTCGTCCATAGAAGAAGGGCGAGCTGGGTATTTATAGGCAAGGGGCACCGCGAAGCTAAGCTCGCTCTGTGCAAAGATGGAGCTTGCTCCGCGGCGGATCACGAACGTCAAATGCGTTCCTGGAGCACCCCGCCTCCTTGATTTACGGTGGGTCTTCGCGGCGTGTCGTGAACATCAAATGCGGTCGCGGAGCATCCCTCCTCCTTGCTTCGTGGCGGTGCTCCGCGATCGTGGAGGGGGCTTTGCAAACGGGCTTTGCGAACCAGTTTTCCATCCCAACATCAAATGTCCATAACTCCTAATCCATAACTCTGTTCGAGCCCTACGACCTACCAAATCAAAGCTTGTGAAAAGGGCTACGATCATGGATCATGTATGGAAGCATCTGAAATATTTTGGGGATGCGTTTTCCGGTGCCAACAAATGCCACCCCTAAGAACGGGGTCCAATGAGGACAAGGAGGGCGAGGCGGACCACGTTCTGAGGAAACGACTGAGGAAAATGCATGCATTGGTGTCCATTGTATCTCGATCATATTGAGGATACAGTCGACTAAATCTCTAAGCCCGCGTGTGTAACACCCGAGACTTTTATGAGAAATATTTTATTTTTATGTTATATAAATCATCAAAGGAATCTTTCACTACACACAACACTATCTTGGCTTGCTTTACACGCAACCGCGACCTTCCTCGATAGCTTGCGTCGTACGCAATACCGAGTTTCACTAAACAATGATATGCTATTAAAATATTATTAAAACTAGACGTTATGAATAGTACTAACTGAATTTTGAATTTTATAA
Source organism: Viscum album (assembly GCA_963277665.1). NCBI lineage: Eukaryota > Viridiplantae > Streptophyta > Magnoliopsida > Santalales > Viscaceae > Viscum > Viscum album. Next base: position 911,779,189 of record OY728143.1, on the reverse strand, counting down.
CATTTTAATTCAACTTATACATTTTCTAGAATGAGGTATAAAAGCAAAATCAGTTTTTTTTTATAAAAGAAATATTTTTCAAAAAATACAGTTTTGCCGCCTTTTGATGGCGCACACACATTAAATCTAGTTTTTGACATGTTTATAAGTTCAATTTGACAAAATAAAATTCTTCTTTTGAATCAGGGTATAAAAATTTACTTTGGATAAATTTTTGATATTTTTCTGATAACTTTCATATTTTGATGAATAGTAAAAATACGCTAATTTTTAATTAAAAACAACTTTTTTCATTGAGATAATTTATATGGATAAATTATAATATTGAATGGTTTTAAAGTATAAATAGAATATATTTTTACCATTTAATATAATGTATTTCATTAGCATTAATTTCACATTGAATTCATAGGTAAAAACATTTCAATCTTTGGCAATGTTTTAACTTTTAAAACCCGCTTTCTTAACAACGAGATTTATTTCATATTAATTACTGCAACTTATATGTTTTGAATTTTTAAAAATGGATTCCATATTCAGAATCAGTGGGTCCAAATTATGTTAATAGACTACTTTTTATTTTTGGGCATTATGAATAGTAACTACGGTAAACTTTATTTACCATAGTTAAAGGTAAATCGGGTAATTAAGGGTAAATATAAGATTATAAAATTACCCTAACACCTACCAAAATCCTATTGGATGACTAAAAGTCAACCCATATCACCTAAGGGTTTTATTAGATTCATTTAATGGACTTTTTTCCATGAAAATAATTTAATTATTATTAAAACCAAAGAATGTGACAACATGTCACTTTCTTAAATCTTATAAGTATAATAATTTTAATTTGGTGATAAACTTAATGAAACTTCAAACATGAATATTCTATAGAAATATAATACAATTATCTACATCATAGGAATTTATTTAGAATTTTTAGGGATTAAATAATTATCATTAATTATGACACAATAGTGATGTTAAACTTATTTTATTAATTAAAATATCAAATGAATGGTTTTAAAAATAATAAAATAAATATTATATGAACTATTTAATGTGATCCACTAATTTTCTAGATACATATGATATTTTACTAATATATTAAATCTTTTAGTTTGAACATATCTTCTGTATATATTTTATTTAAATTCAAATAAATGAATAGTGTCAAAATTGACACTATTGTTATTTTATAAAAATAACATATTATAAAATTGTTTAAAAATCACAAAAATATTTAAAAATTATAAATTAAATTTTATATGGTCTAAAATTTCATAAAGTGTCAAATTATGGAAAATTCAAAACACATATGTAATTATTTATAACAATTTAAAACTTAGAATATTATTACCACAAATAAAATTAAATTGATAAATAATGATAAATCAAGTTGACAATGTTTAAAATAAATTCATAACATGTCTAAATTTTATTGGTTGATGAGATTACAACCCTATATCATCTAAGCTTTAGATATGAGTCATTTTGGAAGTTTTTATGTGGGGTTGGGATTTCATATAAACTAATATTTCTTATATTTCCAAAGGTGCCCCTCTCCTCCCATATAAAAGGGCACCTCCTCCCTCTCTTCCTCACACCAATTTGAGCCTTCAATCTCGGACAAACCCTACCCATTTCACCTCCCCACTTCCTTAGAAACCTACTAGAGGTACTGGTCTTATCAAAAGACCAACTCTAGTGCCTTAAGAGAAAGTTTAAAGGAGGCACTTCGAGAAAGAGGTAATACCTTCTACCGTTTTCTTCAAGTTCCATTCTTCTTCTAATACCTCTTATTTAGTTGTTTAATTATGAGGTAATAACATAATTATCACTCATATACTGATATGTTATTATAAATATGAAACAACCCTATTTCACCTCTTATCCATCCTACGGAAAACGAAATCACCGCGCGTGCGTACGTACGGAATACCGTCTCCACGTCGTGGTGTAATCTATTTTCCACCACCACCTTACTTGGATGGGTATAAGGGTGAAATTAATGAATATATATGATTATTGTAAAGTTTTATTGATTCTAAAATAGTATACATACACTCCAATACAATTCCACGATCATGGGAATGATATCATCGCTCGTGTGTACGTACGGAATACCGTCTCCACGATGTGATGTGATTCGTTCTACATGATCTTAATTGCATAATGATTATATAAATGAATTAAATTAATTAATATGATATATATTACACTAATACCATTCTGTAAATGAGGTATCTATAACCTAAAGAGAAGAATAAGAATTTATTCGACAAACACGCATAAGAACAAAAAGTAATAAACACCCGAATAACAAGTAGTAATGAAATATTACTAATAAGAAGCTAAGAATATGACCATATATGATATCATAACAATAATTATGATTATGTAATAAGTCAATAACATTATTTAAATCATTATACAGGAGTTTCGGACACTTACGAAGCAAATCGGACCTAAGGTAAGGGAAAATATCACAATCTCATTTTATCCGAGATTGTTTATATGTTGGTATTTACTGGGGTGTATTTTATCATCCACATCCATGTTTCCTCAATATGTAATATTTTTTCCACCCACCTACAATTTTTTAAATCCAATTTTACCCTTCGGTGAGTTTTTAGTAAAAGATATGAAAGGAATCTTTTGTCGTTTTTCGTACGCGGTACTTTTTGACTTTTACGACAAAAGTACGAGAAGAATGTTTTTTTTAACTTATACGGCATGAATGTATTTTTAAAACATTATTTTCAAGAAGCTTCCTTTACAAGTTTTCAAGTTTATTTTTAATCAACTTCTTTTAGTTTAAAATTTTATGACATTTAAAGAAAGGAAAGTGTTTTTGAAGTAGAAAGGATATTTTCCTCAAAAATGGAGTTCAAGTGTTTTATCAAAATTATTTTTCCATCTAAGATAATAAAGGGTTCTGTTCTATCCCTATTATTACATTAATTTGATTATGTTGTGATGGAATTATTTTTATGAATTCCTTTATCTTATATGAATTGTTTTATGATGTCACGATGTTTAAGATTCCCATTTTTATTACATGGGTTATGCAATGATGTATGATTTATGATTTTGTGGCACACATAAGAATGGTATCATTATGAGATGGGTGAGACCTATATCTCCCTCCAATGCATTGGGTAAAGATTTTATATCTCATGAGATAGACATGGCTGGAACGGTAGGTTAAACCGGTTCAGTAAAACAGGACTGAAACGAGGAGTGAACTCGGTTCAGAAATGGACTTTGTCCACTAAGATAGTCTTGGCAATGAGTCTTGACTAATAAGAAATGATTCTCTATGATTATGTGTGTATGCCACAAAGTTTCATGTTTTAAGTTATGATTATTGGGATTTCATTTCACTACTATGATTTATCCCATGTTATGAAATTATGATCTCTTTTGCAGGGTAAGATTTCCAAAATGTTATGTTTTTATTTTGATGTGATTGATATTTCTTTTGTTTACCCTTACTGAGCATTTGAGCTCACCCTTTTGAATGTTTTCTTTCCCCAGGTCAGGAAGAAGTTTATTAAGTAAGATATTCCAAAAGGGACTATAGATATGATGAAATAAATGGGAGACAGTGTAGACGCTTTATGAACCAGTTGTTTATGTTTCCCAGTTTCTAAAGACACTATACCTATACGGTCCTTTCATGATTTTGTTATATGTTGTAATAAGTATGCTTCAATTCTGATGTAATAACAATGTATGTAAAGCATGGGTCATTATAGTTGGTATCAGAGGAAAGGTATAGTCAACCTTTGGAAACTAGGATGTGAAAGCCTTAGTAAGAACCCCAAGGAAAAGTCTAAGCATAGAACACAATCTTAGTGTTTTAGAAATGACCATGAATAACCTAGGATAAGACCTTAAGTGTGAAATTTTATTCTTGATTGTGTGGTTTTCCTATTATAATTAGTGTTGCTCACACTATTCTTCTTGGTTTTAGTCAATGGATGGAACCCAAAGGAACCGTGTTAATGCGGAATGCGATGGGCAATGCAATGATTGTCCCCCTGAGCAACCAAACGTTATGGGAGATGGAATGCCAAATCTTGTAGCCATGCTCACACAACTTTCTCAAGCTATGAATCATGCAGGACTTCCAAACGAGCAAAGGAAGGAGCAACATTCTGTTGAATCCTTCATGAGGCAGCGTCCACCTTCTTTCAGCGGGTCTACTGATCCATTAGTTTCTGAACAATGAATTAGTACTACTGAAAAGATATTTTCAGTTCTTCAATGTTCTGAACATGATAAAGTCATCCTAGCAGTGTATCGTTTGGAAGGAGATGCTGATCAATGGTGGAATCTTATTAAGAATACGAGGCAAAGGGATGAAATTGAGTCCATGGAATGGGACGAGTTAAAGAACTTATTTTTCAATAAGTACTTCCCTCATATTATCCGAACAAAGATGGAGAAATAGTTTCTTGAACTGAAGCAAAAGGATGATGAATTTTTTGGTACCTATGAAGCAAATTTTACAAGACTTTCAAGGTACGCTTCTGGTGTTATTATCCAACCTGAGAGTAAGATCGATCGATTCTTTAGTGGCTTAAAACCAAGTCTTCGAAGGGAGTTAGCCATAAGGGACTTCAATAGCTACGAGGAAATCATTCGATGTGCTCTCAAAGTCGAGATAGAGATTGGAGTAACCCATCAGTCATATGGGTTTGATAAGAAGAGGAAAATGGAATTCAAAGGAAAATCTAAAGATCACACTGAAAAGAAGATGAGATTTCCCTTATGCTCAAAGTGTGGAAATAAACATGGAGGGAGTTGTCTTAAAGGTACAAGAAAATGTTTCAAATGTGGAAAGGAAGGTCATCGGGCATTTGAATGCTGCAATGATGGGAAGAAGATGTCTAATGATGCAAACAAAGGAAGGGACACACAGAATGAACCTACTACACTTCAATGTTTCAAGTGCAAGGATATGGGGCATTATGCCAACAAATGCCCTAATCCAAGGGTTATTGATGATGATCGACATCAACAAAATCTTAAGGCTAAAGACAGAGGAAAGTCACAGGCAATTTCTATCAGTGATGTGGAGTACGATAACGATATGGTGAAAGGTAAACTTACCATCCAATCTAAAGTAGAAAATGTTTTATTTGATTCTGGATCCACCCACTCTTTTATTTCTGAAGATTTTTTTAAGGGTATCACCATATTACCTCAACAATTAGATGTTGAGTTAGCTGTGACAACACCTAATGGCACAACAGTCGCATCAAAAGTTTATAATTCTTCCCCGATTGAAGTTTGTGGGAAAGTGCTTCCTGAAAATCTTGTGATCCTTCCTATAGTGGAATTTGAGGTGATTCTTGGAATGGATTGGCTTTCTTTATATGGATCTCATATCAATTTCCAAAGAAGGGAAGTCACATTTCATATTCCAGATCAATCTATGATCGTCTATCGATGCAAGGATGAACATAACCTTCCAGTGTAAATTTCTTCCATCTTATGGGTCTTGACTCCACTTAATTAAGGTTATTTATCTCAAATGGTTGGTGAGAAACTCACAATTAAGAATATTCCCATTGTACGGGAGTTTGATGATGTCTTTCTGGAGTAATTTTCGGGTCTTCCACCAAATCGTGAAGTTGGGTTTTCAATAGAACTAGTACCGGGTGCTTTGCCTATTTCAAAGAAACCTTATATAATGGCCCCAATTGAGTTGCATGAATTGAAAAAGTAACTCCAATAGAATCTTGATAAGGGATTCATACGCCCTAGTGCATCACCTTGGGGAGCACATGTTTTGTTCGTTAAGAAGAAAGATGGATCAATGAGACTCTGCATTGATTATCGAGAACTTAACAAGATCACTATCAAGAACAAATATCCTCTCCCTCAAATTGATGACCTATTTGACCAACTACGCAGAGCTCAATACTTTTCCAAGATTGATCTTCGTTCAGGGTATCATCAATTAAGGGTCAAAAAGGAGGATATACCAAAGACGGCTTTCCGTACAAGGTATGGACACTATGAATTTATAGTGATGTCATTTGGTCTTACTAATTCCCCTGCTATCTTCATGGATCTGATGAACAGAGTCTTTAGAGACTATCTTGATCAATTTGTGGTAGTCTTTATAGACGATATTCTTGTCTATTCAAAGACCAAGGAAGAACATGAAGATCACTTGAGAATTATATTGAAGACCCTGAGAAAGGAGAAGATTTATGCCAAATTTACCAAGTGTGAATTTTGGCTTCAAAAAGTTGCATTTTTTGGTCACATAATCTCAAAAGAGGGGATATCTATGGATCCAGCAAAAACAGTGGTTATCGAAAGATAGTTGAGACCAACAAGAGTAACTGAGATCCAAAGTTTTCATGGTTTGGCTGGATATTATCGACGTTTTGTGAAAGATTTTTCACGATTATCTAATCCACTCACCAGGTTGACTCAAAAAGGAGTTAAGTTCATGTGGACGGATGAATGTGAAGAGAATTTCAAGGAGTTGAAAAGAAGGTTTTCCAGTGCACATGTACTCACACTTCCTTGTAGTGGAGAAAAGTTTGTGATCTATAGTGATGCATCCAAGAAGGGACTGGGATGTGTTCTCATGTAAAATGATATGGTGATAGCTTATGCCTCACGACAGTTGAAAATACATGAGCAAAATTACCCAACTCATGATTTGGAGTTAGCTGCGGTAATATTTGCATTAAAGATTTGGAGGCATTACCTTTATGGTGAAAGGTGTGATATTTATATTGATCATAAAAGTTTAAATTATATTTTCACACAAAAGGATCTGAATATGCGTCAAAGAAGATGGTTGGAGATGATTAAGGATTACAACTGCTCAATTTATTACCACCCTGGGAAAGCAAACAAGGTGGCAGATGCATTAAGTCGACAAGACCATGCCAGTTTATCCATGATGAGGATCACAAAAGATCCAATATTTATGGATTTAAAAAGGATGGATCTTGGAATTATAATGGAATGGGGGAAATCATATCTTTCTCAAATGAATGTTCAACCATCTATACATGTGAAGATTAAAGAAGCACAGAAATAAGATATAGAGTTACAAAAGAAGGTGAGAAATGTTCCTGAATTCAACATTGATTGTGATGGGATAATAAAGTTTAGGAATCGGGTTTGTGTTTCTCCCATCCCCGAATTAAAGAAGGAGCTGCTGGATGAGGCTTATAGTTCTTCATTCTCTATTCATCCTGGAAGTACGAAGATGTATAGGGACCTAAAAGAGTACTTCTGGTGGGATGGCATGAAATGAGATGTTACTGAATATGTCTCTCGATGCTTGGTTTGTCAGCAAGTTAAAGCAGAGAGACAGAAGTCTAAGGGGATGTTACAACCATTACCCATACCCGAACGGAAATGGGAAAACATCACTATGGACTTTGTCACAGGACTTCCTAAAACATCCAAAGGCAATAATGCTATCTGGGTCATAGTTGATCGTCTTACAAAGTCTGCACACTTCATTGCTATTAGAGAGGATTTCTATTTGGATCAGCTTGCCAGGATATATGTAAAGGAAGTGGTAAGATTTCATGGAGTACCACTTTCTATTATATCTGATCGGGATCCGAGATTTACCTTGAAGTTCTGGCAAAGTCTTCAGCATACTCTGGATACATAGTTGAGTTTCAGCACTGCTTATCATCCTCAGACAGACGGTCAATCTGAGAGAACAATTCAAACTCTAGAAGATATGTTGAGATCTTGCTCTATGGATTTCAAAGGTGGTTGCGATCAACAGCTACCTTTGGTGGAATTTTCTTATAATAATAGCTTTCACTCCAGTATTCAGATGGCTCCTTATGAATCTCTCTATGGAAAGAAATGCAGGACTCCAACTTACTAGGATGAAGTTAGGGAAAGAAAGCTATTAGGACCTGATCTCATTGATGAAATGGCAGAAAAGGTCAGATCTATTCAACAACACATAAGAGCAGCTCAGAGTTGACAGAAAAGTTATGCCGACAACCGAAGAAAAGACCTAGAGTTTGAAGTGGGTGATAAAGTGTTCTTACGAATATCTCCCTGGAAGAGGGTCATGAGATTTGGAAAGAAGGGGAAGTTGAGCCCTAGATATATCGGTCCTTTCGAAATACTGGATCGTGTCGGGAAGGTATCTTACCGATTGGAGATTCCACCGAATCTCTCTCAAGTACACGATGTGTTCCATGTATCTCTCCTGAGAAAGTACATACCTGATCCTTCACATGTACTCAGCTCAGAAGTTGTACCGCTGGAGCAAGATCTTTCTTATGAAGAATAGCCGATAGGGATTCTGGATCGTAGTGAAAAAGTCCTACAAAACAAGACCACTTGCTTGGTTAAAGTTTTATGGAGGAACCACCAATTAGAAGAAGCTACATGGGAGATTGAGGATATGATGAGGGAGAGGTATCCTCATCTGTTTGTTACAAAGTGACGAATTTCGAGGGCGAAATTCATTTTAAGGGGGGTAGAATGTAGCACCCGAGACTTTTATGAGAAATATTTTGTTTTTATGTTATATAAATCATCAAAGGAATCTTTCACTACACACAACACTAGCTTGGCTTTATTTACACGCAACTGCGGCCTTCCTCGATAGCTTGCGTCGTATGCAATACCGAGTTTCACTAAACAACGACATGCTATTAAAATATTATTAAAACTAGTCGTTATGAATAGTACTAACTGAATTTTGAATTTTATAACATTTTAATTCAACTTATACATTTTCTAGAATGAGGTATATAAGCAAAATCAGTTTTTTTTTTGATAAAAGAAATATTTTTCAAAAAATACAGTTTTGCCACCTTTTGATGGTGCACCCACATTAAATCTAGTTTTTGAAATGTTTATAAGTTCAATTTGACAAAATAAAATTCTTATTTTGAATCAGGGTATAAAAATTTACTTTGGATAAAGTTTTGATATTTTTCTGATAACTTTCATATTTTGATGAATAGTAAAAATACGCTAATTTTTAATTAAAAACAACTTTTTTCATTGAGATAATTTATATGGATAAATTATAATATTGAATGGTTTTAAAGTTTAAATAGAATATATTTTTACCATTTAATATAATGTATGTCATTATCATTAATTTCACATTGAATTCATAGGTAAAAACATTTCAATCTTTGGCAATGTTTTAACTTCTAAAACCCGTTTTCTTAACAACGGGATTTATTTTAAATTAATTACTGCAACTTATATGTTTTGAATTTTTAAAAATGGATTCCATATTCAGAATCAGTGGGTCCAAATTATTTTAATAGACTACTTTTTATTTTTGGACATTATGAATAGTAACTACGGTAAATTTTATTTACCATAGTTAAAGGTAAATCGGGTAATTAAGGGTAAATATAAGATTATAAAATTACCCTAACACCTGCCAAAATCCTATTGGATGACTAAAAGTCAACCCATATCACCTAAGGGTTGGATTAGATTCATTTAATGGACTTTTTTTCATGAAAATAATTTAATTATTATTAAAACCAAAGAATGTGACAACATGTCACTTTCTTAAATCTTATAAGTATAATAATTTTAATTTGGTGATAAACTTAATGAAACTTAGAACATTAATAGTCTTCAGAAATCTAATACAATTATCTACATCATAGGAATTTATTTAGAATTTTTAGGGATTAAATAATTATCATTAATTATGACACAATAGTGATGTTAAAATTATTTTATTAATTAAAATATCAAATAAATGGTTTTAAAAATAATAAAATAAATATTATATGAAATATTTATTGTGCTCCACTAATTTTATAGATACATATGATATTTTAATAATCTATTAAATCTTTTATTTTGAACATATCTTCTGTATATAGTTTATTTAAATTCAAATAAATGAATAGTGTCAAAATTGACACTATTGTTATTTTATAAAAATAACATATTATAAAATTGTTTAAAAATCACAAAAATATTTAAAATTTATAAATTAAATTTTATATGGTCGAAAATTTCATAAAGTTTCAAATTATGGAAAATTAACAACACATATGTAATTATTTATAATAATTTAAAACTTAGAATATTATTACCACAAATAAAATTAAATTGATAAATAAAGATAAATCAAGTTTATAATGTTTAAAATAAATTCCTAACATGTCTAAATTTTATTTTTTGATGATATTAAAACTGTATATCATCTAAGCTTTGGATATAAGTCATTTTGGAAGTTTTTAAGTGGGGTCGGGATTTAATATAAGCTAATATTTCTTATATTTCCAAAGGTGCCCCTCTCCTCCCTTATAAAAGGGAACATCCTACCTCTATTCCTCACACTAATTGGAGCCTTCAATATTGCCCAAACCCTGCCCATTTCACCTCCCCACTTCCTTATAAACCTACTAGAGGTAATGGTCTTATCAAAAGACCAACTCTAGTGCCTTAAGAGAAAGTTTAAAGGAGGCACTTCGAGAAAGAGGTAATACCTTCTACCGTTTTCTTCAAGTTCCATTCTTCTTCTACTTCCTCTTATTTAGTTGTTTAATTATGAGGTAATAACATCAGTATCACTCATATAATGATATGTTATTATAAATATGAAACAACCCTATTTCACCTCTTATCCATCCTACGGAAAACGAAATCACCGCGCGTGCGTACGTGCGGAATACCGTCTCCACACCGTGGTGTAATCTATTTTCCTCCACCACCTTAATTGGATGGGTATAAGGGTGAAATTAATAAATATATATGATTATTGTAAAGTGTTATTGATTCTGAAATAGTATACATACACTCCAATACAATTCCACGATCATGGGAACGATATCATCGCTCGTGCGTACGTACGGAATACCGTCTCCACGATGTGATGTGATTCGTTCTACATGATCTTCATTGCATAATGATTATATAAATGAATTGAATGAATTAATATGATATATATTACACTAATAAAATTCTGGAAATGAGGTATCTATAACCTAAAGAGAAGAATAAGAATTTATTCAACAAACACGCATAAGAACAAAAAGTAATAAACACCTGAATAACAAGTAGTAATGAAATATTACTAATAAGAAGCTAAGAATATGACCATATATGATATCATAACAATAATTATGATTCTATAATAAGTCAATAACATTATTTAAATCATTATACAGGAGGTTCGGACACTTATGAAGCAAATCAGACCTAAGGTAAGGGAAAATATCACAATCTCATTTTATCCGAGATTGTTTATATGTTGGTATTTACTGGGGTGTATTTTATCATCCACGTCTATGTTTCCTCAATATGTAATATTTTTTCCACCCACCTACAATTTTTTAAATCCAATTTTACCCTTCGGTGAGTTTTTAGTAAAAGATATGAAAGGAATCTTTTGTCGTTTTTCGTATGAGGTACTTTTTGACTTTTCTGACAAAAGTACGAGAAGAATGTTTTTTTAAACTTATATGACATGAATGGATTTTTAAAACATTATTTCCAAGAAGCTTCCTTTACAAGTTTTCAAGTTTATTTTTAATCAACTTCTTTTAGTTTAAAATTGTATGACATTTAAATAAAGGAAAGTGTTTTTGAAGTAGAAAGGATATTTTCCTCAAAAATGGAGTTCAAGTGAATTATCAAAATTATTTTTCCATCTAAGATAATAAAGGGTTCTGTTCTATCCCTATTATTACATTAATTTGATTATGTTGTGATGGAATTATTTTTATGAATTCCTTTATCTTATATGAATTGTTTTATGATGTCACGATGTTTAAGATTCCCATTTTTATTACATGGGTTATGCAATGATGTATGATTTATGAATTTGTGGCACACATAATAATGGTATCATTATGAGATGGGTGGGACCTATATCTACCTCCAATGCATTGGGTAAAGATTTTATATCTCATGAGATAGACATGGATAGAATGGTAGGTTAAACCGGTTCAGTAAAACAGGACTGAAATGAGGAGTGAACTCAGTTTAGAAATGGACTTTGTCCACTAAGATAGTCTTGGAAATGAGTCTTGACTAATAAGAAATTATTCTCTATGATTATGTGTGTATGCCACAAAGTTTCATGTTTTAAGTTATGATTATTGGGATTTCATTTCACTACTATGATTTATCCCATGTTATGAAATTATGATCTCTTTTGTAGGGTAAGATTTCCAAAATGTTATGTTTTTATTTTGATGTGATTGATATTTATTTTGTTTACCCTTACTGATCATTTGAGCTCACCCTTTTGAATGTTTTCTTTCCCCAGGTCAGGAATAAGGTTATTAAGTAAGATATTCCAAAAGGGACTATAGATATGATGAAATAAATGGGAGACAGTGTAGACGCTTTATGAACCAGTTGTTTATGTTTCCCAGTTTCTAAAGACACTATACCTATATGGTCCTTTCGTGGTTTTGTTATATGTTATAATAATTATGCTTCAATTCTGATGTAATAACAATGTATGTTAAGTATGGGTCGTTATAGCGTGAGCCATGATCGGTGTGTGAAACAAGAGATAATAGGTTCTCATGTACGAAAGTGTTAAACAGCAGAAGGTGTGAGGGGATCAGCATGGGACATCAATCACCATTTGGGAGAGTCATAAAAGAGAGAGGGGTCGTAGCCGGAGAACATGGTCTTTGGAAAACCGACCTGCTTCACCCACCGTGCTCTAATGCATGAGCAGGGTAACTCCAGGGGAATTAGAATCAATCCGAACATATGGAAGTGGAAGGTGTGGATCACGATACCCGAAATCTGGAACACTATGGGGGTGGCGTGACAATAAAGAATAACTGTTAACTGCATTCAAAACACAGTTTTCTTATTGTATTAGCCTAGAGTGGGGGATAGCAAATGAGGGTGGACTGTGGATCATGTTCGAAACATGGGACCTGTTGCAAATTCCATCTGTCAGTCTTCCGGAACATTGGACCAGGATAGTAGACGGGCTATAGGCTGAGCATCCATACTGTTAGGGGGTTCCTCCAGACATGAAAGAGGAAGAGGGTCCGAATAAGGGGTACGCAAAGCGTGGGATGTGGAGTGATGGTTTGTTCAAACAGAATCCAACACCCATGAAATTATGCCACCGTGGTGGGAGTACGCTAGATGGGTGCATCGGTTTGATCATGGATCATTCCTTCTTTCAGACAGGGCCTCTTTGGCGAGGGGGGATGTCGCTTTCCAATATCATCGTGGGGCATCCCGAACTTCTTCAGGGAAAAATTGCAGTTACATAGTTCCCCAAGAGGGGTCAGGCCAGGGGTCCGGAAATGGGGAGGAACAGGACTTATGATTCATGTGGCTAGACCCTAGGCGAAATACCAGGGTGTCTCTATGTATCCCATGAGTATGGGAATCAAGCCACACGTAGTTCTTGGGGCACAGTTTAACATCATGTAGGACGATGAGAAGCCTGGTTGTGCCAGTACACATCCTACCAAAACTACTAAGCCCACGTGAGTCATGCTCGATGTGGAAAACAATAAGTAGTGGTGGGACTTTCCTGACACAGAAAGGGGTGTGTCAGGGTGAAGGGGTGCTCGGTAAATACTAACCCAATGACACTAACACATCCATGTGGCACACCTAGATGTGTGAAGAGATAAAGCCGAGTATGTTGGAATTAGACTTGAACATGAGGAAGTGGAAAGGTGTGAATCATGATGCTCGAAATTTGGACCGCAATAATGGAGGCGTGACGACCGTGGCGGAAAAACAGCATCCATATCACGTTAGCCTAAAATGGGGATAGACAAATGAGGGTCGACCATTGACCATGTTTGAAACATGGGACCCGTCGTAGATGTCGTCCGAGATCCTTAAGGATGTTGGCCCAAAACGATAGGAGAGCCCTTAGGCCCAGAATCCATGGAGATCCCTTAAGCCTAGCATCCATGTCGTCTGAGGGTCCTTTGGGATGTGGAAGAGGATGAGGATCCAAATGGCGAGCTCATGAGGCTTGGTCATGGAACGAGGGAAATGTCTCCGTGAAAACTCCACACTTCGGGCTCTTTATCAAATGCATCTAAATACATTAATGAGACGTATTAGATAGAGGGAGTAGAGTCCCATCCAATAGGCAGATCTTAGTTTAGGGTCGTAGAGTTAAGACCATGGATGGGAGGAAACACAGGAGGCACATGTTGGGGTAACTCAAATATCCGACATGAATGGGAACCAGGGGTTCAGACCACCACGTGTTCCTGGGGAGAGTTTTTAGGTCTAGGGACCAGAAATGAGAGTTGAGTTGGGCCTTGAGAAAAGTGAAAAGGCATTCCTACATACCCCATGATAATGGGGATCAAGATGCATGTAATTCTTGAAAGGGTCTTAGTTTAAGGTCTTAGAACTCAGACCATATGGATAAGGAGAGCAGAAGACACATGATAAGATGGTTACAAATATCGACGTGAATGAGGGTATAAGCCCTACTTACCATGTGTTCTCTGGGGAAGTGCTCGAGTCGAGGGACCGAGCACAAAAGTTAGTCTGGGCCCATGGGGAAGTGCTCGGGCGCTCCTATGTATCTCATGAGGATGAGAATCAATCCACACGTAGTTCTTGAGGGTGGCACGACACGGTGAAGTACCAGCGCAAAGGATAAAAGGGGAGCGCGGGTCTAGCCCTCACACTAAGAGAAGCGGTATTTGATAAATCATGTTTATCCTTTAAGGTGATTGGTTTGTTTTTGTGAAGCGACAGGCCTAGGGTACCAAGCCCTGGCATCGCCACAAGAATCAAGATATAGTAGGCGCTGACAAATGGCATGGCGTATGACCAATACCCAATGTTACGTCCTCTATGATGAGGTCATCAAAATGTTGTTCCATTTTTCATCGTGCAGCCAGGATGATAATGTCACAGTTTAGGGTCATGTGATAGGACCAAGCATGCATTTTAACGTCATGAAATAGAGACGTAGCAGAGACGATGCTAGGTGGGGAATGTGTACGGTGTCGTGTAACATAACCGACGTGAATAGGGACATGATCCCGCATCACACCGTACACAATTCTGAGAGGGAGACCTCAGGCCAAGGGGCCTACATAGAGGTAATAGGCAAAGCGGAGGAGAGACTAGCTCCCAAATGAGTTGGACCCAAAAACGAGACGTGCAGGCGTTCCTATGTATCCCATAAGGACGAGAATCAAGCCACACGTAGTTCTAGAGGGTTCCTTTTAACATCGTGTGGGATAAGAAACAGGAGGGATAATTCTTAGAACGGGGTGGACGTGGTGTGGCTATTGAAAACCTGACATGAATGAGGAAATAATCATGCACCATTCCATGCGGTCCTGTAGTCAAAGTCTCGAAGGTGGGATAGAAAATACAAATTAGCAGACCTCAAGCTAGACCCAAAGACAAGGGGTCTGGGTGTACCTACGTATCCCATGAGGATGGGAATCAAGCCAAACGTAGTTATCAAGAGATATTAGTTTACGGTCTTAGATCTCAGACCGTGGGAGCCCCGAAGGACGCTGTATCGCAGCTTTTTTCCCCTGATATGCAAAGGTGTACTAAGGGATAGCGCCAAGAGTGTCGAGATTCCACCTGGACATGATGGGGTGGAACGTAATGTGAATCATGTAACCGACATTTTGGGCTTAATGGGGTTGGCATGGCGATAGAGGATAACTGTTAACCATGGAGGAAATTTAGTATCCATATCACGTTAGCCTGAAGTGGGAACAACAAATGAGCATCAACCGCTGACCATATTCGCAATGTGGGATTTGTATCAATTTTTTGTCTGAAACCCTTGGGTGCGTTGGACCTTAATGATAGGAGAGACCTTATGAATGGTATCCATACCATTTCTGGGGGTCCATCCAGGTGTGAAAGGTAAATAAATCCCTAATGAAGGGGAACACAAAGCCTGAAAAGTGGGGGGAAACATGTTTGAGCAGAGTCTGACATTCCAGGTACTAAACCAGAGTACCCTTAGGCACATTGGTGAACCACCGAAAAGGGTCGACCAGGTGGATCAGGAGGGAGAGGTACATGGAGCGGTCATTAAAAGACCGATGCAAATGAGGACATAATCCCATAACATGCCATGTCATATATTACCCTCTCCAGGGAAGGGTAGGCCAAGGGGCCAAGGTGAAATGGAGATTTTTGGGAGATGGGGCTGGACCTGAAGCATAGGCATTCGGGTGGTCCTACGTATCCCATAAGGATGGGAATCAAGCCACAAGTAGTTCTTGAGTTGTAGTTTAACATCATGAAGGATGTGGAGGGGAGTATGATACACCCAAACAAGGGAGGTTTATGGTACTGCGAACAAACCGACATGAATGAGGAGTAATCCATCACCAAACCATGAACTCCTGTAAGAGAGGACCTGGGTTGGGGTCCCGAAAAGGACAAGTGGCCTAAGGCTGGGCCTCAGTCAAAAAGGTCTGACCAGCTTGCAGTTTAACCTCTTGTAGTGAGGATGAGGGCAGAGGGAGGTCTCATCCGGGGATATGTACAGCACGACAAGTAACCCGACGTGAATGACGACATAATACCACACCATGGCGTACAATCCTATAAGAGAGAACCTGGGCCGGGTGGAAGGTAATATTCCCTATTGTACGGTTATTGCCTCATCACAGCTCCTAAGCCCATGTGAGCGGTGCTCGGTGTGGGAAACAAAGACCCGGTCTTGGCTATCTCCATCCAACGGGTCCTGATAGCTGGCATCACCCGAGGGGAGTTTGTCACTTGGGGATGGGGTAGAACGAACCACTACACTCGATGTTCGGGACATCTTGGTGTGGTCCTAACGATCTAGGACAACTTTTGACCATGTTCAAAATAGACCGTCCCTATAGTGACCTGAAATGGGAGCAACAAATAAGCATAAATTGTTGACCACATTCGAAACGCGGGACTTTTATCGAATTATTTCTTGGCATCCTCGAGGGCATTGGCCCGAAGTGGTAAGAGGGCCCTTAGGCCTATCATCCATACCATTCAGGGGCCCTTTCGGATAGGGAAGGTGATGGAATCCCAGTCAAGGAGTGGGTGAAGCATAGTTGTACCCATCTACGAAAGAGGCGAACATCTCTAGGGAGGGGGACATACAGTCAGATCGAGGCTAGCTCAACGTGAATTGGGGAAAAATTATGCACCTTTCCATATGTATTGACCTGAGGGAAAGA
The DNA here is from genome assembly GCA_963277665.1 of Viscum album. Lineage (NCBI taxonomy): Eukaryota > Viridiplantae > Streptophyta > Magnoliopsida > Santalales > Viscaceae > Viscum > Viscum album. The sequence goes on along the minus strand of OY728143.1, from coordinate 911,762,021 downwards.
TTATGGATTTTGGGCTGGGCCAATGGATGAAATGTCTGGGCGTTCTTACGTATCCCATAAGGATGAGAATCAAGACATACGTAGTTCTTGAAGTCACCAAGAGGTAAGATACCCCAACGAGGGGGGTGTACGGAACAATGAATAACCCGACGTGAATGAGGACATAATCCCACACCACACCATACGCTCCGGGTAAGAACTTGGGCTAGGGCCTGATAAGGCCAAGGGGCCTGAGGCTAGGCCTCGGTCAGGAAGGCCTGACTAGTTTGCAGTTTAACGTCTTGCAGTGAGGATGAGGGTCAGGGGCCCAAGAAGGCCAAGTGGCCTGAGGCTAGGCCTTGGTCAGGAAGGCCTGACCAGTTTTTAGTTTAACGTCCTGCAGTGAGGACGAGGGACAGGGGCCCAAGAAGGCCAAGGGGCCTGAGGCTGGGCCAAGGTTGGGAGGTTCCAGCCTATTTTCAATTTATTTTCATGGCGACAAGTGCTGAGTGGTTTTACGTCCTTCATTTAGGAAGGATCACACAGTTTAACGTCATGTGATATGGACAGTTGTGATCATAGTTTAAGGTCCTAGAGCTTGGACCGTTTTGCAGTTTATTATCATGCAGGATGATAATGAGCAGTTTAACATCATGACAGATGATGATGTAGTTTAAAGACGTGCAGGATGATAATGTGCAGTTTAACATCATGACGGACGATGATGTAGTTTAAAGTCATGCAGGATGATAATGTGCAGTTTAACATCATGATGGATGAAAATGAATAGTTTTACATCATGTAGGATGATGGTGCAGTTTAATGTCATGCAGGATGATAATGTGCAGTTTAACGTCATGACGGACAAAGATGAACAATTTTATGTCATGCAGGATGATGGTGCAGTTTAATATCGTGCAGGATGATAATGAGCAGTTTAACGTCATGACGGACGAAGATGAATAGTTTTACATCATGCAGGACGATGGTGCAGTTTAATGTCATGCAGGACGATAATGATCATTTTAACGTCATGAAGGATGAAGATGAACATTTTTACGTCATGCAGGACAAAGATGAACAGTTTAATTTCATGCAGGATGATGATGCAGTTTAATGTCATGCAGGACGATAATGTGCAGTTTAACGTCATGCAGGACGAAGATAAACAGTTTTACGTCATGTAGGACGATGGTGCGGTTTAATGTCGTGCAGGATGATAATGAGTAGTTTAACCTCATGACGGATGATAATATGTTGTTCAACATCATGATGGACGAAGATGAACAGTTAAACGTCATGAAGAACGATGATGCAGTTTAATGTCGTGCTGGATGATAATGTGTAGTTTAGCGTCAGGACAGACAATGATGAACAGTTTAACGTCATGCAGGACGAAGATGTCGACTCAAGGTGTTTCATTGTGTGTGGAGGAGTATTTCAAATCATGGTATTCTATAGGTGGAAGGTGGGTGCGCAATGGAAAATCCTGACATCCCGGACCGAAAAGTTTGCGGTGCGACTCTCAACTTTTCATGGGGGTCAGTGACGGTAGTGAAGGGACCGGCCCAAAGTGTCGAGACTGCAGCCCGGCACTGACTCCGAGAGGGGGTGCGGGGACGCAGCCCCTGCAGTATGGACCAGTGGGCGCGAAGGTAGGAGCCTCGTAAAGGATAGGTCTTCACGAAGTAGCTTCATAGAGCAAAGGGGCTCAGGGAGCATGGGGTCTCGTGAAGCATGCACTCACGGAGCAGCATCGTGGAGCATGGGCTCGCGGAGCATGCACTCACGGAGCAGAATCACGAAGCATGGTCTCGCGGAGCATCGGCTCATGGAGCATCGGCTCTCTGAGAAGCTGTAATGTCTTGGATTTTCCGTTTATTATTTTTAAATATTATATGGAATTATTTTGAGACCGGGCACGAATATGGCACATCATTCCGAGGTCCAATGAGCCCAAAATGGTGGTTTGAACTTTTTTTAGTTAAGTGAGTCGGTACTTGTGCGTGGTTGTGGCAGTTTCCAAACGGATGCCCAGATTAAAAATCTGAGCACAACGTTGCGTCTGGGATGACGACTTTACCTAAGAATGAGGCTAACCCCGACCGGTACGGGTTGAGGGAAAAAGTTAATTTTCAGACGTTTTAAGTAAAATAAAATAAAATAAATTAACCAGTTTATTTTATTTCATTTAAGGAAACATCTGCTACAGCGCGGTAACGGCGCAGCTGTTTCCTAAATTAATGGCACGTCATAATAATGTCAAAATGGTGATTCAACATCATTAATGATGCCGCGTAAATTAAATTCCAACTTGTTTCCCATTTTTAATGGGCTAAGCAATTGTACGTCCTAGGCAACATAGAGATAGGAACCTCTACAGAATCCACGGTGCGTTGGAGCAAATTCTCGACGAGGAACGACAACGGATCGAAACCTAGGATCGTTGCGTTGACGTTGAAGGATCTCGACGGCAACGGCAGCACGACGCCTTCATCAACGATCGATCCCTTCGAAAGGCAGGGGTTGTTATTTCAATTTATTTTTCCCCATATTTGAGTTTAAATGATGAACGCGGATCAACCAAGAACAAGTTGATCCGCGGATTCGTGCGTTCTTGCGGGAGGGTTTTCTTTGGGATGATTTTGCGGAATTGATTCATGCATTATGTTGTTGTTGATTCTTTCTCTGTTTAATCCTATTAACGAGAGCGAATCAATACCATGACGAACGATGGCAGAGGTTCGTTCCTCATTTTGTTTATTTGGATTTCTTCCCCCTTCTTTCCTCGTGCATTCTTCACGTTCTTCGCGGGGCGATGAAAAACGGATCGTTGCGCATCCGTTCTGTGATGCAATGATCCCAAATCTAAGGTTCGACACTGCAACGACCTTGTGGAGTTGTGGTGATGATAGTGGACGATAAATCGGACCGGATCAGAAAGAGCTTTCTTCAAGCGTTCTTCATGCGGAAAGATCGGAACACTTTTTTGGAGCTGACCGGAGGCTCGAAAATGATGGAAGCGGCTTCATGGTGTCGGTACGACCAAAACCTAGAAGTTTTGTGGTGATCGGATGGCCGGATCGATGATCAGAGCACCACGAGAGGCGCGCCGGTGAAGGGGGTCGTTTCTAGAAATTTCCAGAATACACAGCGTGTACTTCCGAAGAACACGCCGTGTAGTTATGGCGGTGGTGGCTAGGGTTTTGGGGTTAGAGAAGAATCACACGACCTGTGACCCCGGTCACACGGCGTGTTGGAGCTTTCCCGAAGCTCGGCGTGTACTTTGGGTAGTACACGGACACGGGATGATCTACATGGCTTCAGGCGGCACGACGTGTACATCTCGGCAGAGGTGGATATGCGGAGCTCGGTGTGTATCCTAGGGATACATGGACACAGGATGGAGTACACGACCGTGTACTCCATCACCCGGCCAGTCGAGGTCAACAGTGTGAGTCACCCCGTGCGCAGATTGCACGGGTTGGAGTACACGGGTTGGTGACCGTGTACGGGCACATGGACAAAGTACACGGATCCAACCCCAGTGACCCAGACACGGCGTGTACTCCATACTACAAGCCGTGTATAAAGTTTTCTACATGACCAGCCTCACGACATGGGTAGTTTTACACAAGCAGTACCCGGGGTCGGACAACACGGCGTGTATCATTTCTACACGTCGTGTACTTTTTTGGAAAACGTCTTGGTCCTTTTGTTCACTGTGCCTTAAACATATTTAGTTTGGGTTAGTGCCCCTTCTTCTTGTTCCCCTGAAGGTCAGGCATCATTCCTTCATGCAGGATTAGGATCCCTTCAGCAGAACTTTCTATGATAGAGTCAGGCATCCATCCAAGAGGCCCGGATCGAGATCCTCTATCCATTCCAGACCCTAGGTAGAGTCAGGCATCGACATGACCAACTCTACCGGGCGTTGATCCTCTACCTAGCAGGTTAATTCTGGATTAGTCGCGGTATCCGTCATGGCCCTGGCAGTGATCATCATCTGTGTATCGAGATCTTTTCCACTCAGGAGTGTGTCTCCCGTAATGAGTGCTTATATCTATCGTAACCCTTCCACTAAGGAGTGTGTATCCCGTAATGAGTGTATCCATCTCTTACAACGGTTCCCGATGAATAGCTCTTCCCAGACGGACGCCATCAGAGCTATAAGACTCGTGGAGTGTGTTCTCCCGGAACGAGCGCATCACAGAATCTTCGGACGGAATCCCTTGTGGGGGTATGCGGTCGTGTGACGTGTTTCTAGACCACGGGTCTGGGTTTTGAGTATATCTGGTTTGTTTTATGTGTTCTGTAAACATATGTTATGCATAGCTGACTGTACCTTTACTTTGTGTACTTCTTTGTGGTTTTCAGGGTCATCTACTGAGTATTGTTATACTCACCCCTGAATGGGCTTTGCCCTCACGTCTGGTGTCTTGTGCAGACGAGCATCCTTTTGACAAAGTCCAGGGCGGACCAGGACAGGACCGATCTTTCTGAGTTCCCTATAGGCCGAGGTGTTCCTACGGCTACGAGCGGCGGTCCTAGTACCTTTGTTCTTACAGGTTGGACTTTGTAGTTTTTTTCAGACTCTTGTTTTTGGTGGGCTTGTATTCTGGCCCAGTTTACTTTTAAAGTAATCTACCTTTCGTCGTACTCTGTTGGTTGGGTTTAGTTGTATGCATGCATTTTTGTTCCTTTGTGTTTTTTACATTCCAGTATTTGTGGTCTTGGAGATGTGTGCGTGTGTACAGGTACTTAGGCAATGCCTCCCATGTTAGTGATATGCCTACTCGGTGCTAGTCACCAGCCCCTGGCCTATTGGAGGTGGTCTTGGGGAGTCACGGCGCGGGCCCCACTAGGACGGGTTGTGACAGAGTGGTATCAGAGGAGGTCGGTTCTACCTTAGTACCAAGACTCTGTGAGTTTGGTTTGGGGCAACAGTGTTGAGTGTTTCGGGTTCGGATTTCCGTCTAGAGACTCCAGTGTTGGTGCGGTGGCGGACGTCTCCATACACCAGGTCTCTGATAACCTGCATTTCAACTCGGTACATGAAAACACTGGTTGTAGGGGAAATAAAGGGTACATGCTTCATATAGGAATGGGTTTTGTTTTCCATGTCCTTAGTGTCAGCTATCCAGATATACTCATTTACCATGACACATCTTGTTTCTTTACAGGATGCCTCCGCAATGCGTACTCGCTAGGATTCTGCAGCACGATCACGAGGATGGTCCCCTCAGTGATGAGGCTTCGATATAGGGACCAGCTCCCCAGGCGTTTCCACCAGGTGGTGCACCTGCTATACCACCCGTGGAGCAGCCAGTGGTACCTGCAGTACCGACCAGCGAGGAGCGCAAGTTTAGCACACTCCACGAGTTTCAGAGACAGATACCCCTCAGGTTCCGAGGCGAGCCCGAACCTCAGGCGGTTGAGGACTGGCTTGAGGTGGTGACCAGAGTTTTCCATCTAGTGAGGACACCGGCAGACCAGATGGTGATCCTAGGAGTGAGACTTCTTCAAGGTTTGGCGGGATGATGGGGGAGTCTGACCACGCAGACTCACGACGAGGAGACTCTTTCGTGGAAAGAGTTTGAGCGACTCTTAAGGGAGGAGTTCTCTTTGGTTACGCTAAGATCTGTGCACATCCAGGAGCTTCTTCAGCTCTAGCAGGGCAGTATGACGATGGCTGACTATTCATCGAGGATCACCAACCTTGCCATGTACTCGATGGATATGGTCAGGGGTCATTACTTCAGAGCTCGGACCTTCGAGTGAGGTCTACAGCGTGACATCTGAGCTAGTGTCGTGCCTCTATGCATTTCGACTTTTGTTGGAGTGCTCGAGCGGGCCTTGGTGATCGAGATCTTCTTGGCGGAGCAAAGACAGCCACCGGCAGTCAGCAGTCGACAGACAGGTGCAGAGACACCGGCAGTAGGGAGCTGATGTCAGGCATAGGGATCTGGACATGGGAGATGTCATAGGAGGACCCAGGATAGGGGATCGACAGTCCAGGGCACTTAGGCTGGATCCAGTAAGCCTAGGGAGAAGCGATGCTACGCATGTGATGGTAGGGGGGATCTCGCTAGAGATTGCCCGACACGTCGAGCTGCTGACAGGGAAGTGGTGGATGGACCACCGAGGCAGAGGCAGAGAACGGTGTAGGCAGATCCGCCAGGCGGCGGACGTGGAAGAGGAGCAGGGAGAGTTTCGGGTGGTGGAAGACGCTTCGACTTACTTCCACCACCACCCCCAGGAGGTCCGCACCAGGCTCAGGGAGCTGGAGGACATTGATGGGGACAATAGCATGCGGCCGAGGCGTACGACCCAGGGGCTCCAGGGATGATTCAAGGTATGATATATGTCTTTTCTACATTAGCTTCCGTACTCATGGACACAGGTGCCAGTCATTCCCTTATATCCACATTTCTTGTAGAAAACCTTGAGATTCCGGTAGAACTGTTGACTCAATCCTTATGCTTGGAGACACCTACGGGAGGAGACTCGACGATCACACACCTTTGCAGACAGTGTGATATTACCCTTGGAGGTGAGAGTTTCGGTTGGAACCTCTTTGTTGTAGCGTCCAGGCCTTATGACGTCATTCTTGGTATGGATTGGTTATCTTCGGTCCATGCCCAGATTGATTGTTTTAGGCGAAGAGTGCAGTGTGTCCATCGTGATGGAACGAGGTTTTCCTTTTTCGGAGAAAAGGAAACCCAGGCAGCTCAAAATGGGCTCATGCAAAGGAGGGTGCAGCCGATCACTCACGAGTTGGCTAGCCTTACCCTCGGAGCAGTAGATGTTGTGAGATCTCAGTTCCCAGCAGTGGTGGCGGAGTATGAGGACGTCTTTCCCGAAGATGTTCCAGGACTACCTCCCCGCCGGGAAATTGACTTCTGCATCGACTTACACCCCGGGACGACACTGATTTCCTCATCAGCTTATCGGATGGCTCCCATAGAGCTTCGTGAGCTGAGGGTGCAGTTGGAAGATTTGCAGAGCAAGGGTTTCGTAAGACCCAGCGTCTCACCCTGGGCGACCCCAGTCTTGTTTTCCAAGAAGGTAGATGGGAGTCTGAGGTTGTGCGTGGATTACCAGTGCTTGAACCAGGTGATGGTGAAGAACAAATATCCACTGCCAAGGATCGATGACCTCTTCGATCAGCTAAGAGGGGCACAGTGGTTCTCGAAGGTTGACCTTCGATCAGGCTATCACCAGTTATGAGTACGGGAAGAGGATATACCGAAAACGGATTTCAGATGTCTCTATGGTCACTATGAGTACTTGGTGATGCCCTTTGGCATGACGAACGCCCCTGCTGTGTTCATGGGACTAATGAACTAGATCTTCCAGCCGTACTTGGACCGGTTCGTAGTGGTCTTCATCGACGACATCCTTGTGTACTCAGTGTCAGAGGAGGAGCACGCGATACACCTGTAGATAGTTCTGGACGTACTTCGGAAGCACCAGCTTTATGGGAAGCTCTCGAAGTGTTAGTTCTGTATTCGGGAAGTCCACTTTCTGGGACATGTCATATCATCAGATGGAGTGGATGTGGACCCAGCCAAGGTGGAGGTTGTGTTAGCATGGGATCCACCTCAGAGTGTAACGGAGGTGCAAATCTTCCTTGGGTTGGAAGGATATTACCGGAGGTTCATTCCTGACTTCTCCCGGATATCAGCACCGATGACGGCCTTGACCAGGAAGGGGAAATCCTTCGTATAGACAGAAAAGTGCCAGCAGGATTTTGAGCAGTTGAGACAGAGTTTGACGAGCGCCCTAGTCTTGAGATTTCCGGAGGAGGGTGTCGGGTATGTAGTTTTCTGTGACGCATCAGGGATCGGGCTTGGTTGTGTCTTGATGCAGTAGCATGCAGTGATTGCTTATGGTTCATGCCATCTTAGACCACATGAGCAGAACTATGTGACCCATGATCTCGAGTTGGCAGCGGTAGTCTTCACATTAAAAATGTGGTGACACTACCTTATGGGCAAGCGGTTCATTGTCTACTCTGACCACCAAAGCCTCAAGTACATCTTCTCACAGAAGGATCTGAATCTGAGGCAGAGGCGTTGGCTAGAGTTCCTCCAGGACTATGATTTTGAGATCATCTATACTTCTAGGAAGGGGAACAAGGTGGCGGATGCTCTTAGCAGAAGGTCGAGCTCACAACTATTGAGTGAGGTGACACAGAAGTTAGCTGCATTACAGTTATCCTTCGTGGATGGAGAGGATAAAACTTACCTACAGTCGATGGTTGTCACCCCTCCACTCTTACAGTGAGTTAGGGAGGCATAACTTGGGGATGTCAACTATGTGGCCTTGCATGCTCAGTTATCCATAGGACATGCTCCTGAGGGATATTCGCAAGGTGGGGAGCACGTACTTCTTTTCAGAGGACGCACTGTTGTACCAGTGGCGTTGCAGGAGGAGGTCCTGAGGGAGTTCCATATATCCCCTTTGGTGGTACATCCTGGAGTGGAAAAGATGTACCAGGACCTCCGATGTCAGTTCTGGTGGTCAGGCATGAAGAAGGCAGTAGCAGAGTTCGTTTCTCGATGTCTCACATGCCAGTAGGTGAAGGCTGAGCACCAGGTTATAGCAGGGTTAGCTCACCCCCTGGATGTTCTAGAGTGGAAGTGGGAGAGAATATCGATGGACTTCGTGACGGGCTTACCATGGACGTCCAAGGGGCATGCTTCCATCTGGGTGATCGTTGACCGACTCACCAAGTCGGCCCACTTCCTAGCTATCAGGGAGCAGAGTTTCGTAGAGAGCTTGGGACGCATCTACGTACAGGAGATAGTTTAGCTTCATGGCGTCCCCTCGACTATAGTCTCAGACTGAGACGCCTGCTTCACATCCTGGTTGTGGAAGGGATTGTAGGAGGCTTTTGGGACTCAGCTACGCTTGATCACAGCGTTTCATCCCCAGACAGATGGTCGGATGGAGAGGACCATTCAAGTTCTGGAGGATATGTTGTGAGCCTGTATCTTGGACTTTGGTCGCAGCTGTGAGGACCACCTACCACTGGTGGGGTTTGTGTACAACAACAGCTACCACTCCACCATCGGTATGGCACCGTTCGAGGCCTTGTACGGGAGACCCTTCCTGTCACCGCTTTGCTGGACTGACCCCGAAGAGTCAGCACTCATGGGTCCAGTGTTAGTGCGAGCTACCACAGAGAAGGTGCAGATCATCTGGGAGCGGATGAAGACTGCAAAGATCCGGAAGAAGTCTTATGCTGACAGATGACGAAGACCTCTGGAGTTCGAGGAGGGAGACCACGTCTTTCTTCGGGTCTCACCTCGATGAGGGTTGCGGAGATTTGGCTGAGGCGCAAGCTATCTCCGAGGTTCATCGGACCTTTCCAGATCCTGGGCAGAGTTGGCGAGGTGGCGTACCGCCTGGCTCTACCACCACAGTTGCATCAGGTACATGATGTCTTCCACGTGTCGCAGCTGAGGAGGTACGTGCATGACCCATCGCACGTCATCGACTGGGGTGAGCTGGACATCAAGGATGGAGTGACCTTTGCTGAGTACCCAATGGAGATCGAGGATCTGCAGGAGAGGATCCTTCATGGCAAATTGATTCCCTTAGTGCGCGTCCGGTGGCAGCACGGGAATCTTCAGGAGAGCATGTGGGAGCGAGAGGCCCAGATCCGTTCCCAGTACCCTCATCTTTTTTAGTAGCCTTTGTTTTGGCTTTTCGGGGACGTAAAGCCCCAAGGTGGGGAGAATGTAATGTCTAGGATTTTCCGTTTATTATTTTTAAATATTATATAGAATTATTTTGAGACTGGGCGCGAAGATGGAACATCATTCCGAGGTCTAGTGAGCCCGGGATGGTGGTTTGAACTTTGCTTAGTTAAGTGAGTCGGCACTTGTGCGCGGTTGTGGCAGTTTCCAAACAGATGCCCGGATTAAAAATATGAGCGCACCGTTGCGTCTGGGATGACGACTTTACCTAAGAATGAGGCTAACCTCAACCGGTGCGGGTCGAGGGAAAAAGTTAATTTTCGGACATTTTAATTAAAATAAAATAAATTAAATTAACCAGTTTAATTTATTTCATTTAAGGAAACATCCGCTACAGCGCGGTAACGGTGCAGTTGTTTCCTAAATTAATGGCACGTCATAATAACTTCAAAATGGCGAGTCAACATCATTAATGTTACCACGTAAATTAAATGCCAACTTGTTTCCCCTTTTTAATGGGCTAAGCAATTGTACGTCCTGGGAAACGTAGAGAGAGGAACCTCTGCAGAATCCACAGCATGTTGGAGAAAATTATCGACGACGAACGACAACGGATCAAAACCTAGGATCGTTGTGCCGACGTTGAAGGATCTCGACGGAAATGGCAGCATGATGCCTTCATCAACGATCGATCCCTTCGAAAGGTAGGGGTTGTTATTTCAATTTATTTTTCCCCGTATTTGAGTTTAAACGACAAACGCGGATCAACCATGAACAAGTTGATCTGTGGATTCGTGCATTCTTGCGGGAGGGTTTTCTTTGGGATGATTTTGTGGAATTGATTCATGTGTTATGTTGTTGTTGATTCCTTCTCTGTTTAAGCATGTTAACGGTATTGAATCAATGTTGTGAAGAACGATGGCGGAGGTTCGTTTCTCATTTTGTTTATTTGTATTTCTTCCCCCTTCTTTCCTCGCGCGTTATTCGCGTTCTTCACAGGGCAATGAACAACGGATCGTTGCACATCCGTTCTATGACACAAAGATCCCAAATCAAATGTTTGACACCGCAATAACCTTGTGAAGGTGCGGCGACGATGGCAGACGACAAATCGGACCAGATCAGAAAGAGCGTTCTTCGAGCGTTCTTCATGCGGAAAGATCGGAATACATTTTCGGAGCTGAATGGAGGCCTGAAAATGACGGAAGTGTCTTCGTGGTGTTGGGGAGACCAGAACCTGGAAGTTTTGCGGTGATCAGATGGTTGGATCGATGATCGGAGCACCACGGGAGGCGCGCCAGCGAAGGGTGCCGTTTCTGGAAATTTCCAGAATACATGGCGTGTACTTCCGAAGACACACCGTGTAGTTCTGGCGTTGGCGGCTAGGGTTTTGGGGTCAGAGAAGAATCGCACGGTGTGTGACTCTGGTCACACGGTGTGTTGGACCTTCCCCGAAGATCGGCATGTACTTTGGGTAGTACACGGACACGGGATGATCTACACGGCTTCAGGCGGCACAGCGTGTATAGCTCGGCAGAGGTGGCTACGCGGAGCTCGGTGTGTATCTTGGTGATACACAGACATGGGATGGAGTACACTACCATGTACTCCATCACCCGGCCAGGCAAGGTCAACAGTGCGGGTCACCCTGTGTATAGATTGCACGGGTTGGAGTACACGGGTTGGTGACCGTGTACGGGCACGTGGCAAGAGTACACGGAGCCAACCCCAGTGACCCAGACCCGGCGTGTACTCCGTACTACATGCCATGTATAAAGTTTTCTATATGACCAGCCTCACGACATGGGCCATTGTACATGGGCAGTACCTGGGGTCGGACAACACGGAGTGTATCATTTCTTCACGTTGTGTACTTTTTGGAAAACGGCTTGGTCCTTTTGTTCATTGTGCCTTGAACATCTTTCGTTTGCGTTAGTGCCCCTTCTTCTTGTTCCCCTGAAGGTCAGGCATCATTCCCTCATGAAGGATTATGATCCCTTCAGTAGGACTTTCTGTGATAGAGTCAGGAATCCATCCGAGAGGCCCGGATCAAGATCCTCTATCCATTCCAGACCCTAGGTAGAGTCAGGCATCGATGTGAACAACTCTACCGGGCATTGATCCTCTACCTAGAAGGTGAATTCCGAATGAGTCGCGGTATCCGCCATGGCCCTGGCAGTGATCCTCATCTGTGTATCGAGATCTTTCCCACTCAGGATTGTGTCTCCCATAATGAGTGCTTCTATCTATCGTAACCCTTCCACTTAGGAGTGTGTCTCTCGTAATGAGTGTAGCCATCACTCATGACGGTTCCCGATGAACATATCTTCTCAGACGGACGTCATCAGAGCTATAAGACTCGTGGAGTGTGTTCTCCCAGAACAAGCGCATCACGGAATCTTCAGACGGAATCCCTTGCGGGGGTATGCAGTCGTGTGACTTGTTTCCAGACCATGGGTATGGGTTTTGAGTATATATGGTTTGTTTTATATATTCTATAATCATATACTATGCATAACTGACTGTACCTTTACTTTGTGTACTAATTTGTGGTTTTGGGGGTCCTCTACTGAGTATTGTTATACTCACCCCTACACGGGCTTTGCCCGCACGTCTGGTGTCTTGTGCAGACGATCAGCCTTTTGACAGAGTCCAGGGTGGACCAGGACAGGACCAAGCTTTCTGAGTTCCCTACAGGCCGAGGCGTTCCTACGGCTACGAGCGGCAGTCCCAGTACCTTTGTGCTTACAGGTTGGACTTTGAAATTTTTTTCAGACTCTTGTTTTTGGTGGGATTGTATTTTGGACCAGTTTACTTTTACAGTACTCTACCTTTCGTCGTACTCTATTGGTTGGGTTTAGTTGTATGCATGTATTTTTGTTCCTTAGTGTTTTTTCCATTCCAGCACTTGTGGGCTTGAAGATGTGTGCGTGTGTACGGGTACTTAGGCAATGTCTCCCATGTTAGTGATATGCCTACTCGGTGCTAGTCACCATCCCCTGGCCTATTGGAGGCTGGCTTGGGGAGTCACGGAGCGGGCCCCACTAGGATGGGTCGTGACAGAAGCAACACGAAGGAAGCTACTCACAGAGCATGGACTCGCGAAGCAGCAACGCAATGGAAGCTGCTAGCGGAGCATGGCCTCACGGAGCCGCTTCGTGAAGGAAAGCGGAGCTTCGTGAACCGATAGATCAGATTCCCAAGAGTCGGAATGGACATCCAGAGAATGAGGTATGAGTTGGGTATTTATAGGCAAGGGGTGCCAAAAAGCTAAGCTTGCTCAGCGCAAAGATGGAGCTTTCTTCGCGGCAGATTGCGAACGTCAAATGCATTCGCAGAGCATCCAACCTCCTTGCTTCGGGGTGGGTCTTTATAGCGCGTCGTGAATGTCAAATGCGGTCGCGGAGCATCCCACCTCCTTGCTTCGTGGCGGTGCTCCGCGATCACGAAGGGGGCTTCGCGAACCAATTTTCCAACCCAACTTTAAATTTCCATAACTCCTAATCCGTAACTTTGTTCGGTCCCTACGACCTACCAAATCGAAGCTTGCGAAAAGGGCTACGATCTTGGATCGTGTATGGAAGCATATGAAAAATTTTGGGCACGCGTTTTATAGTGCCAAAAATTCCTTAAATAAGTAACCATATATCCAAAATAACCTCAACAATATCAACATGAAAGAAGGTTTTAACATAAAATTTTAACTCATAACCTTTAAGTTACATCTCAAAAAACATAATAGAATTACCCTAAAATAATAATTTACATAAAACCCTAAAAGTTATATATTTATATATATATATATATCAACCTAATAAAATGTTTCCCAAATTATTATTTATCGCCTAAAATCCTGAATATTCAAAGACATTTAATCCTATAATATGTTTCCAAAATTTAACTTCATATTTATCCACTAAAATATTTATATGAAAATAATATCATAATAACCAGCCAATCACATAGGCTATTGGTAGGAATTACACCCTTATCACCCTTCAGTTATGGGTTCAAGCCCTATAGCCTTGTCAGATGCTACAGGTTGTCACTAAAATTTTGGGTTATAATTTTTATAAAACTATGTTAAAAATTATTTTATAATAATATTAATAATTCCCCTTGATCCTATAACTTTCTCAAGAATATGATGAACATATTCAAAAATAACATTATTAATCAAATTCACTTTTTTAACCTCTATGTTTTTCTCTCTAGCTCATTATTTTCAAAAAAAATAAATTAATTTTAATTGAATATAATTACCTCAACATCAAGAATTTCTCAAAGATTATTATTATCTAAATGATGTGTTTTTTTCATGAAATATCACCTTAATATTAAATCACCTTTCTAGTTTATTATAAATATTCAACATATTCCTGTAGATCCTTAAAGAAGACAACTGCAGGACAATCCTTAGAGGTTTTATGATTCTTATAACCAAAATATAATTGATAAAAAAAAATACATCAACAACAATATTTTTGAATTCCAACACATAAACACTTCAATAATTACACATCAATGATTGTCATTACATAGGCCCTTAGAAATTAATCTTTATATTAGGTAATTTACTTAGATAATAACCAAGTTTCCCATATTTATGAAATTGAACTGTTCATGGTGCCTTAGGTTGAAATTTATTTACTTACATCTTATTAACCTGAATATTAATTTTTCTTTAGTAATTAGCTTCTGTGTTCCCTCCTCTAACAAAAATAAAGCATATTCTGGTTCATTTAATTAATTTTACATGGTGCCTCTTCCCACATTTTTTACATGTAGGAAATTGAATCTTATTTTCTTTTTCTTCTTTAGCATTTGAACTTCCATGAGACATCATCCTTCTCTTATTTGGTGTGTTTGAGAATTAATTATGTTAAAAAAATTAATTATAATTCAAGAAAGATAATTTGGTATGATCACAATATGTCTAACTTACATTCCCATTAGGTTAGGCATATTGTTAGTAAAATCATTACATTTCATATCACATTGGTTATTGGCATGATTTCTCAATTTTCCCTCCATTAACTAAAAAAATAGGATGATAATACTTTAACATAAAAATATTAAAACCTAAAAACATATAAGGAATAAATTATAAATGATAAGTATATACAGAATTATGTGTTTCTAGGTTTCAATGTTAGTTATCTATGATAATGATTCCTATTATATGTCATAACCTAATTTTTTTTTCAAGTCCTTTATAATGGTTCGTAAATTGTTTGTGAATTTCTGAAATATCCGCGTATATTGTCAAACTAGGTGGACATTAAAGACCATTATTGTGTACTAGGTAACTCTTGAGTATAGCTCGATGTGCCTTTTTAGAGTTATTACCCCTAAGTACATCAATTCCAGAACCATGTCCTCTTTTAGTATCCAAAAAGTAATATAATTTCTTAAAAACCACTCGCTCTATACTTCACGAAAATTCTAGGATATTTTTCTATAATTAATATTATCCTTAAACTTATCCCTAGGCTTCTTACTAAGGTTTTATTATTCTAGTTTCCAAATTTTAACTAAACCTTTGATATGATACCAACTATAGTGACCCGAGCCTTTTACACATAAATTTACATTATTTTTAACATAAAAATCCATTAATTACAACTTCAAAGATTTTGATTACAAGATTATTTTGAATACTATGTGAATATTACATCAAAGTGAGGATAAAATAAAACTTCTTTATTTTATTCTTCATAATTAGATTCTAAATCTTTTCGATATCTTGAAATAAAATGGGATAACTTGGGGAATAAATAGAAAAAGGGGTGAGTTAAAAATATTAGTAAGGAAATAAAAACTATAAGGAAGCATAACATGTGAGTCAAAGCTATAACATTATATCATAAAATAAAAGTCACATGAGTAATCACATGGAAACAAAACATAAAAAACATGGTATCATAGGATCATGGAATTATAGGAAAGGTGGAAGCAACATAAAATGTGGCATAAATATAAGCCTTTTATAACTACCAAGATAGCATCACATGGTATAAATAGTCTCATAATATATTAGGTTCACTCCCTAATCCCATATATTACATCTCGTGAGACTAGAATATTACCCAATGTATTGAAGTGCTATCTAGGCGCACTCATCATATAAGCTATATAGGGCCCACCCAGTGCTATCTGGGAGAACCCATCATAACATGTTCATGATTTATGTTTGCCACAAAATTAAATCGATCCTAAGTCATAAACAGAAGAATTTCCCATGGAAATAAATGGGTTTTATATTCTTTTCTCATATCATAATCAATGTAAATTTCATAATGAAAGAATTTGAGATATGAAAATAAGTCATGTATTACCTGATAAAAGTAAGGGATAATGAGAAAGGTATATATATAATATACATATATATTATATTTAGAATCATTTCATAATATTAAATCTTATTTTAATTGATAAATAGAAATAATTTTAAAAATATTAAAACATTCTTGAGGAAGATAACCTTTCTACTTTGAAAATCACTTTTGAAAAACTAAAATTCAAAAAATATTGGAGAAATATATTTATTTGAAAATAAACTTACAAAGTAATATTGGATGAAAATATTATTCATTATGGTGTAAAATACCATTTATGTCGTACACATTAAAAAAAATCTTTTCACATTTTCAATAAAAAGTTAAGAAGTACCTTGTTCAGAAAATGACAAGATAATTACTTTTAAAATATTTTTAAAAAACTAAACAATGGAAAAAATTAATTTAAAAAATCATATAATAATATTATAAATATTTTTAAAAAATAATTTAAAGGAAACATGTACATGAAATAAAAAGGGCTTTCAGCCGAAGAGAGAAATGAAGTCCATTTTTCTTAAAAGCATTTTCTCAGTATTTTTAAGTACCAAAGAGAGGAAAATGGTACTATTACTTGAAATATAATTAATAACCAAAGGAGAATAAAATTTAAGGTTTTATTAATAAATTATAAAATAATTTCCCACAATGTAAATTCAAGAATAAACAATCCTGATTAAAATGAGATTGAAACATAAACTCTTACCGCTTTTGTAACTTTTGAATCATAACTCTCATGAATGAAGTAAATGAATTGTAAGTTAAAATATAATTAATTATAAATTATTAATGATATAATATGTAAATGAAAATTATATACACCTTATAAAATAAATCTAGTGCATAATAGGATATGTGTCTCAAAGAAATGGGTTCTGATATAAAAACCCTTACCTCGAGTCTAGACTTTATCGTGTATGTATTTTATATTTTATATAATAAACATATATAGATTATTTTTTATAAATATAATTTTATAGGTTTAATACCTTATAATCAAACCATTTACTTAATTTATTTTAATTATGTTATTAATTACATAGTTAGTTTTGTCCACATCGGGTGATTTGAGGACACTCGATTAATAATTTCAAAACAGTATCATTTTGTTGAGTGTGGTAAAAGGGTTCATTGTTCCATCATAAAAAAAATAATAATAATGAAATAATTTTCATTTTTATACATAATTTATACATTCAAAAATAACCATTAATTGTGCTTATGAAAAATGAACTTCTTTACAATCATGGAGACGGTAGGTCATAGGTACGCATGTGTAATGTTTCAATTTTTCAAAAATCATGATGGAAATAAAGTAAATTTTATTTTACATATCCATAATAATAATTATAAAATAAATATAATATTATTTCATTAAATATATTTACATATACCATCCATGTAATTTAATGATAAAATAAATGAATCACATATCTTCCTGAGGCGTCAGTCCTCCATACACACGAATGGTTTTATAGTTTTTCAATGGATGGTAAGGTAAGAAATTATATGATATATTACTTTTAAATAATAAATAATATCTCATTAATATCATATATAAATATTAATTCCAGAGTTATGAATATATTTTAGAGAAAATTATGGAAAATGAATTGCATCTGTTCGCGAGGAGGTATTTTTTTTGTACACATGAATGATGGTTTCATTTTCCATTTGATGGAAGAGGAGATGGATGAATATTATTCAATAAACATAATAAAATATAATTTTATATTATATAATTTTTTTATTATATTTTTATTTTTAATACATAATTGAATTTTTAAAAATAATATGTAAAAAAGAAGAATCTTGGTGAAGATGATTACCTTCGCTTAGAAGAAACTCCTTTGGATATCTTATTAAGAACCATAAGGATGGTATTTTTGGAGTAATAAAAGACATATAATGTGGATAAGGGTTTTGGGGAGTAATTTTTTCAAGGTTTTTTTTGATAAAAATGGATTTATAGGTGTGATAAAGAGAGTATAGGGGTTCCCTTTTATAAGGGAGGAGTTTTATTCTTGTAAATAACCAAAACTATTCAATAATGAGAGGTAACTCTCATGCCAAGTGCCTCAAAAATTAAAATATTAAAAATTTTAGGATATATAATTTTTATCCACACATATAACATTCAAAATAAATATGTTTTAAACATTTTAACCTCTTTACCTCTAAGTTTACTCACTTTTACCCTTATATATTTTTACCATGGTAACTTTTTTTATTGTTTTTACTATTCATTATGAATCAAAAAATGAGTTGAAATTATTATATAATATAAATTATGATTATTCCAAATATGGAATCCATTTAATAAAATTAAATTCACATAATTTGAAGAATTTAATTTAAATAAAAGCTACAAACATGTCAAAAAAATGGTTTTTCAAGAAATATTTTTTTCAAGCATAAGATGATCTTATAATAAATATATGACTAGTAATAATAATTAAATTAATATAAATTAATATTTATAGATATATATTATATAAATTTAATTTAAATAATTCCTCATTAGGGGTTATTTTAATTAGTTAAAATAGACAAACATTATGCACTTTAAAACAGTTTTCAGAAGAAAAAAATCTGTTTTTAGCTTAAAAATAATGTTATATTAAAATTAAGAATAAAGATGATTTAAATGTCATTAATTAGATTAAATTTATATAAAAAATAATTAATTTGTTTTTAAATAAAATTATAATAATAATGGCAACTTTAAATTACTTAATTTATTAAAAAGTGATGGCGGTTTTAATAAAAATCGGTATTTTCCACTATTCACTAAAAAATAAATATTTTTTGAAAAATATAAAAACTTCACCAAAAGTTAATATTGATATTATGATTTTAAAAATTATTTTAATTTAATAAAATATCATTTCAAAAAAATTTATAAATTAATTATAATATTTTCTCATAAAAATAAATAAATATACTTTTTGAATGAAACGTATTTTTTATAGAATAAAATATCTTCATTAAAGTTGAGTTGTTATTTATTAATAATTTTTAAAATAAATTTATATTGAATAATAAGTTTATATATGTTTTATAAATTAGTTAATACAATTCATACCTTTCAATTTTACAACTAGGTTATATCGGTCGCGTTTAAATATTAATATTTTAATATTATATAGTGGATCAGTTAAACTAAGTGTTGTGTGTTTAATATTCTATAGAACATAGTGATCTTTTAAATTATTATCATGTCATATTTTACATCAAATGATTCTTTTATTAATATATATTGTTCCTTTTTTCTACTATAAATGTTAATATAAAATATAAAAATTATTAATAATTACATGTTTATTTTATCCTAATTTCTACTTACATAACCCATAAAGATCTCTAAAAAATACAGAAGTATTAGATAAGATCTAGTTTTATTCATATAAGGTGATTCCGCTGGCATGGATCTCATGAATATTTTTACAATCTTGAACTTATCTCATAATTGATTTCACTCATACTGTAATTTTTGAAGTTTGAATTGGGTCAAGTCTAGGGAAAAACCTAGTCACATAACTTCATTTCTAATATTAGAAAAATGATCATAATATGTAATAATAACTCTAACTAAATTCATTTATTCTACATTATTTATTGATCTCGTAATATGGTTACTTTTATTTATACCAACTTACTCAACGACTATGTTATAACAGACATATAAAAATGATTGTATCATGCTTTTGTTTTAGTTTGGTGCTTCATGTATCAGAAAATTTTGAACATATTAGGTTTTAAAGGCATATATAATTTAAAATATATTAGTTTTACAAGAAATGAATTTGATTTTAGATAATTTCACTCATGAATACATTGAAAATTTGTGTTGTGGAACATATCAATATGATTTTGAATAAGTGATCTTTGAATATGAGGTTTCAAGAATATTTCCTAATTGATTTTTTATCATAATCTATAAATTATTCCACTTATATTTTTAATTGGATTTTATATACATAGTTTTTTAAGGATATTATAGAAAATTTATAGGTTGGAAGACCAATTCATGTTTCTCACCTAAAAGTTTTTGAAAGTGTCACATATGTCCATGTTGATGTCACGGAAAGGGATAAACTTGAACAAAATCCCAAGCATTTTCTTTATTGGGTATGTCGATAAAAACTGTTGATTTCAAATTTGGAAAAATAAATTATGAAAGTTTATTAGAATCAAAAAATTTATCTTCAATGAGAATATTTTTTTGAAGGATAGAAACTTGAAAGAAGATATTGTTGTGATCAAATAATCGAATGAGGATTTCCAAGTTTATTTGAATAGAATTCTAGAAGATTCAAAATGGTTATAGAGTATCAATTTTATATCAGATCTATCAAGTCCAAAAGTATTAGAATGTTCCATAAATATAAAATATTGCAGAAAAGTGTGAAAATATGTAGTTTAGTATGGATCATAACCTCAAGGTGAACTAAGGAGGATTACCAAGATTAGAAGGTTGGTATAAATGTTTGGAACTTATCTTCACTACTTCCTTCTTATGGATGGTGGGGAACCCAAAATCTCAAAAGTTTTGGTAAGTATCAATGATTCAGAATAGTAGGAGTAAAAAATAATTTAATATTGACTTCTTTATTTTTGATATAAAATGGGAGCTAATAGAATTACCACTATTAAAGATATCACTATTGAAACGGATCTAAAAATTGAAGGAGGAATCAAACAATAGAAAATAGTATAAGTCAAATGTCTTTTTAGATGGATTTTAATAAATAGAAGGTGTTTATTTATTATAAATATTTTCTAAAATTATTAAGTATAAAATAATTCATAAGGTACTCAGCTTGGTCACTCAGAAAGAGCTACATATTGAATAGTTAGATATGAAAATTACTTTTATTCATAGTGACTTAGTGGATGATATCTTCAAAAGAGAAACCAAAAAAATTAAGGAATTTAGGATCAATCTATTGTGCAAGATCAAATAGAGTTTTATTGGTTGAATAAAGTTCCCAAGTAATGGAACTGGAAGTTTTATGACTTTATGGAAGATAAGTGATTTGTCCAAAGAAATAAGGATCATTTCTACTACTGAAATGTGTTCAATAATAAAAGTTCCTTCATACTTATATTATATGTGGATGACATATTCATGTATGGTCTAAATATGAAATGGATTAAAAAGTTGAAGACTACTATATCTGTAAGGTTTGAGATGAAAGATATCGATGATACCAAAATAATTTTAGGGATATGTATTTGAAGCAACTAGAAGGCCATAACTTTATCCTTGTATTAGAAGGATTGCATCTGGAAGGTCTTGGAAAGATTTGGAATGTCCTGATCTAAACCTGTAACCGCCCCATTGGCTATAAATTTCAATTTTTCTAAATATAAATAACATAAAATAGAATATGTATCCAAGTAAATTGAAAGGTTTTCATTTTCTTCAATGTTAAAATGATTGATGTGCATTTTATTTTGTATAAGGTCAAATATTACACATGTAGTGGGAATTTACAGTAGGTTTATTATGAATCTGGGAAAATATTATTAGGAAGGGGTAGAGTGGATTATCTGATATCTTAAAGGAATAGTATAATTATCTTTGTGATTTATAATAGGTGATTCATTACAAGGTTATGTTGATGTAGAATTTGGTAGAGATATGGACACATGGAAGAGTACCATTAGATTTGTGTTTACTTTTAGGGGGATGGACATAAGAAATATATTGAATCTAAAGTCAAAAATTGTACTTTATACTAGGGATATAGAGTATGTTTTTATCATATAAGTAGTTAAGGGTCTTTTTTGGTTCAATTTTTCTTTTGGATGGACTTGGAAAGAGGTATAAAAATAGAATGTCATTTTGTGATCATTAGTGTGTAATCTATCTTGAGAAGAATCTGGTGTTTCACACATAGATGAAACACATTTAAATAATTTATCACCTCATATAGAATATCTTTCAAGATATATTACTAAAACTTTATAAGATCAGTGTAAATTGGAATCCATAAGCTTTTTTTTGAAAATTTTCATAGTTCTTAAAAGTATAAGGTGGTGGTGTGTCTCATTAGGGAATGGAGGGATGGAAGAAATTACAGATAATATTTGTATGTTATAGTAGAAGTAAAGAGGGTTTAAATTTTATAAGTGATCTACAGGACTTGTTCAAGCCTATAAAATAGTCATCATGTGGGGAATTATTAGGCTTGGATATTAAAACTATCATTTAGTTGGGTTATGGAAGGCTCTGAAATATGGATTTTTGAAATTTCTAATTCATATCTAGATGAGAAGAAAGGTAGTGATACCAAGTTCAAAAATGGAAGGAAGGATATGGAAAATAGAAATTTCCATAAGTGTTTGCAAAGAAATTTGGCTTGTGTAAGAGTAACTATATTGATGTGTAAGAGTAAAATGGAGTTTCTAAAGTCTATATAAGATTCTTCAGAGAGATACTTAATATTAAATGGTTATCTACCACTGTTCACTAGAAGTTATTTTTTAAAGATAAATATAATATGACCTAAAGTGATGTGACATAATATGATATTATATGGTGTGTTATTTAGTACAATATATATATACATAAATAGTCTTATATTTAATCCTCTGGGTACATCTTATTTTATAACATATAGATATTATATAGGATGACTTAGCTAGTAATATTATATGATATATAGGAATTGAATTGCCATAAATCATATGGTATGATTCATTTGAAACTGAAATGATTCATCTAAGGTAGTAGAGTTTTAAATGATTTGATACTTTAATATCCAACATATAGGTTATCATTTATTATCCATTTCATTAGCTGAAATGTATATAGATTTTGTGCCTTAGGGTTATATTTCATGTAATTTTAGACATTAATCATACATTTATGAAATGTATGAGTGAAGTCATGGGCTTTAAGAGAATACCCATGGACTATATAAAGTAGTATAGTCCATGAATCATGGTAGTGCTCAATTATATAGAAATGTTTTGGCTAATAGACTATTAGTTGATACCCTCTCTCTATCTCTCTATTGAATCTCTATTCTTCTTCCTTATTAGAATTTGGAGATACTCGCATATAATAAAGGTAGGAGAAACATGCCCAAACCATTCATATGATTCAATACAACCCATGTATACACCTCAAATTAGATATTATTTCTGTTATTCCTTAGTTATTTTCTTCAATCATTGACCAAAGGCAATGAAAACATTGAACTATGGTGCAAGGTAAACATTCTTTATTTCTATTTTTAGGTGTTTTTGGTTTCAAAGGCATGGTGTTCTTGGATTTTATAGCTTATAATTATATTTACTAATTTTATTAATCGTTATTCATTATTTAGAAACCAATTAGTGGTTTCAAAGATGTACTATTCCATTTTTTTATTAAACAATATCAAAAACAATGGTTTTTGAAATCATATCTCATGTTGTATTATTTATTGTAGAATATTACTTAGTAAAAATACCTCAATTTTTTGGTTTGTCAAAACTTACCACACTGACATATCGTAACTATAGATATAATCATTCAAAATAAAACATAGATCATCATATCATATATATGATATCAATGCTTGTTGTAGGGTATAATATATTAGGAAATGACTTTCTCACCTTAACCAACCAAATATCATAAGGTGTGATAGCCATTGTGCACTGAGGTAATCTTATGATAGCTAATATTATGGAAGAGGTATATCATAAGGAGTGATATCTAGTTTATTTCAAGATCACCTTATGTCATTCACACATCATAATACTTGATAAGGTTATTATTCATAAAATATAATAGAAAGAACTTAAATGGTTTAAGCGTTGTGGCCCTATCAATCGTATTTTATGATTCCATTAATATTTTTCAATACATTTAAGAAGGAAAATTTATTTTTCTTAAATTTCAATTATGGATTAATTTATATGGTCTATAAAATGTTTATAAATCATAATAAATGGTATATTGGGATATTTATTTAATTTATAAAGTTCTTTATAAATTAATTAAGTAAATAATATTTATAATTAATTAATTAAGTGTTTAGGAAACATTAATTAATTAAATATTTTAAAATATTACATGTTAATATAAAAAAAATCTTCAAATTATATGGAATGACTTATAATTTAGATATAAAGTTTTTATATGGAAATTATAATGGTGATTTTTAAAATATTTATAAATTGAAAAGTAAGGTTGAATATAAAATATTTTACATTTAAATTATGGATTTTTGAACATGTTTAATTTGAATTGTTTGAATTAAAAGGTATTTATTTAAAGAAATTATTTAAACCATATCAAAATGGGTTTTAATTAATGATTTCATAAAAGATTTAAAAAATATTAGATACTTTATATTTAGATTGTGTAAAATGTTTATATAATGGAAATTGAAATATAAAATTTTTATATTTCATACTCTTGACCTTATTTTTTATATTATATAAAAATCCACTTTTAGAGTGGAGTTGGAACCCAAAATAATGGAAAACTTATGGCACTGATGAACCAAAATTGTATATTATAATGAAAGTATGTTATCATGAAAATAATCATAAGAAGAAGAATCTGCCTCAAAGTGGAATTAACAATCATATTCCCTGATTTCAATATAGTGATTTTCAGAATGGTTGTGCATTTTACCATACACATTATTCGATTTTTCTTTGATGTTGAAGCTTGGTTTGATGAAAAGTTTTTCCAACTCCCACTATTTATCTTTCTCCTTAGGCTTCCAACGTTAAAGAGAAAGGTTTCCATGGACTTTCTCAGTGAATACATCCCTAATAAGGTGAAATGAGTTTGGAGTGGCCACCAGAGAGATCGCAGTGATTTTCCACCCTTCTGAAGCCACTCTAATAACTTTATTTTACATAGAGGGGAGTGAAGATTCCTGTAATATTTGACCTTTGACAACCAAATACCAATAAGAATCTATATTCAAAGGCCCAATAGAACAAATTGCGTCCTTTATTTCCAATACATGAATAATATCCACAAGAGAAATAGATAATGGTCCTATATGATCCATGGCACGAGAATCCTATTCCATAATAAGGGATTTTTCTTTTTAATCCATGTAATACTAGGGGATAAATGGGGAATCACAAATAGAGCATGGGTTTTTCCTCTAGTGGGAAAACGATTCAGAGAGGCCCTATGGGCATACAGAGAGATCTATAAAGCATTATTAGTAGTTTTAGTAACACTAATGGGAGATAACTCAGTATAAGGCTCATCTATGTTAGGGTATAGAGGGATAGAAGATGGAGAATTCCATATCTTATCATGTCCATTCCTCTTTTGATGTAGGTATCTAGAAGTCTAGTAACCTTGTTGAACAAAAATTGAGAAATATCCAACTATGTTCTCATAAAGAATGTGCTACCATAATACCCCTTATATATTGACTATAAATATAATTCAATTAATAAGGGTGTGGAAGATATCATGATCGATATAAATATGGGAAAAACTATCCTATATCAAGTGTATTGTGTGATAATCAATACGCATGAAACTACCAATCTTATCAGATATCCCTTTTTGGATAGCTAGATTATAGAAGGGGAGAGGAAATCCTGGAATGTGAGTCCACACTTTCAAATACATGCAATCTCAACCTTTGTTGAAATATATTTTCTAACAAAAGAAAAATAAATATTAGGTAGAAAAATATGAACCTAAAGTGACCGAAAAAAGGAAGTATTTGAGTTCAAAGATAGATTAATATAGATATTATGGTGTTCTAGGAAACCAACCTCCATTTGGGAATAAAATTCCCATCCATCATTGATAAAACTTGTGTAACATTATGATATAGTATGACTCAAAAAAATTCCAGAAATAAGGGTTTGAGAGTGTAATGAGGTCACCACCTAAAACTCAGAAACCAATATGGCGAAGACAAGGGGTAAATTAAATGACACCAATTCTTTATGAATATGTGTATTCTTTAGTTTAAAATTTTTGATTTTTTTCTATAAATCTGTATACATGGATATAATAAGTTACATGAATGGTATGGAAATGGATTTAGTTTTCTTCTAAAAAAAATTAGATTCTATTTAGTTATGATCTTTAATTAAGTATTTAATTATAGTTTATTCATATTAGGTATTATAATTATGATGGGATTGAGATCTATCTTGATTAATTTATCCCTAGGTAGAGGTACTTTAGGTCAGACTACTCACTCTAATATAGGATTATGCCTTATCTAAAAACATTGGGGTTAACTATATATGGCTCCAAGATTAATCATGTAGGGATTTTACATTTCTTAAAATTCTATAACATTATATAAAAATCATTCATGTACCTTATACATGAGTTTAATTTGGATATGTATAAATATAGTTGACTTTTTATTTAGGTTAATAACACAAGTTATGAGTTTTGTAGAGGGTTATGGATCAATATAGTTAGAACATATTGATTTGGTGGAAGGAATATGATTCAAAACTAAACCAAAAGAATAATTCATATATATAAATGGAATAAAAGATATAATATTGTGAGATTAAAACCCCATAAAATAAAAGGTTTCATATTCCTTTTGTAGCATCACTTTTCAAGACCTCAATAATCTAGTCGGGTAGGTCATGTCATAGCTATATTCCCCTGTATTATCTTGTGTAAGGGAAGAAAGTAATAAATAACACTAATAGACCCATTATTGTAATTTTCATTGGTTTAAACTTAGTTAGGGTACCCTAATATGATTAGATTACTTGAATAATATATCTAAGTTTATCAATATGATGGATTGGGTAAAAACGTTATTTTCTAGACTATCAAAGAGTTAAATATGATATAATTGGGATGATACCCTACATAAATAACTATGTAGGGATATAATCACTATATCATACTCATTTATTAGTGAATTATGAATCTTATACCACTAATGGATATGATGGTTTTAAAAGGATTCACCATTTTAGTGGGAGTCCATTTAATAAAATTCTTTATTAGATAAATGTAAAACATGATACTCATCTAATAAAATATTCTATAATAGATAATGGAATCATCATCATATCTAATCTTGACCTTTAGATCTATCTTAGATAAGGAAAAACATAATGGTAGTAATTTCTTGGACCAGTAGAAGAACTTTAGAATAGTTCTTAAGAAAGAAGGTAAATTATTTGTGTTGGTGAAACCCCTTCTTGGGAAATTAATCAATGAAGTCATTAAATAAAAATATATAGATACCTATGAAAATCATATAAAGTATTAAATATAAGTTTTCTCCCTCATTATTGTGGCCATGGAAACCAAGTTTCAAAATATATATGAGAACATGGAAGTATTTGAGATGATAGATAGCCAAAAAAAGTATGTATCATAAACAAGAAGACATGAAAGGTATAAGCTATTAAAGGATCTATTTTAGTGAAATATGGTATAAGGAACATTATTCTATATACATATACTCAATTTTATTGTCTATTTCAATAACTTATAGAGGTTGGGTTCTCCTATTAGAATCGATCAGGCCATGGGATTCATTATATAGTCACTGTCAAAGGCTCCAAAAGTTCATAGTAAACTATAACATGAATGAGTTAAATAAAAGTTTACTGAATCAACTTAATATATTGAGTATTTATAATTATTTCATGTTAGTTCCATGATAAATTTCTATATTTAATATTCATAACGATAAGGGTAAGGTTTTTTTCCATAAATATTTGAATGGAGGTCATAAAGAGTCCACATTGAAAACTAAACAGAATAAAAAGAATGAGGGGAAGTGCTTTAATTGTGGTAAACATTTCCATTGGAGAAGGAATTATCCAAAATACTTGAAGTATTTTAATAATCCTTGTGGATATTTCACCTCAGGGATTAATGTTATATATTTCAATTCATCTATTTTGAAGGGTATTTCATACCAACTATATGTTTCACAAGTGTTGTAAATATAAAAGAGTTTAGAAGTGATGAAATAATTGATGATCAAATATTTAAGTATGATTTCAAGTAATGAAGAAAGAAGTTGTGACATTGAGGACTTGGATAATATAAGTACTTCAATCTTGGATGAATTTGAAAAAAATATGTGTATTTTGGATCTTATTACGTTATCTCTTGAGAAATGTTTGTAAATAATATTTTTTTAATAAATGACATGAATTTATTGATACACGTGGTTATTGATTCATCCAAATATATAAAATTTTTGAAAAGAGTAAAAGGATAAAAGTCATTTTATCTATCATAAATTTTTTATCTGAGAATATAGGGAATAGTATTCAAACACCAACAATAATAAAGTATTTTTTTCAATAACATTTAAAATACATAAAATAATATATATGGTATGGATAAATATTTGTTAAATATTCTCACTGAATAAATTTCATTTCATAAACATAGATATTTTTTTCATCTTATCATTATATTCTAAAAAAATAATATAGTTTTAAAGAATACAATTATAGTATTTTCATAATTTGATAATTTCAAAAGATAGAAAATAAAATTTTATTCTAGTCAAAATTTAAAATGTATTTCACTTGAAATCATAAAATAGTTTATGGTATGATGGTAATGAAAAATTTAAATAGTTTAAATTAGATATTATATAAAACTAAATATCACTTTATATTCTAAATGATTTTATTATGTGTTGGAAAAGTTACACCGTAAGTATTTTCATTTTTTATCAGAATATTTCAAGGAAAAATGTTTAATGGAAAGGGTTTTGAGAATGATGATGATAATGAAATTAAGAAGTATTATAATTCAAAAAAAATTATTATAATTTTAATATATGATATTATAAAATTAATTAATTTTAAATATGTTCATGGATTTAAAAAATAGAAATATAATTCATAATTCTAAACATTATTCAAATCGGATTACTTTTTACAATTTACTCACTACAAAGTTTACTGGGAGGGTTTTATCATTTGGTTACATAGTGGTGTGGCATAAATTTTATATAGTGGTAATTATTTTAAAAAAACCCTAAAATTGAAGCAAACATGAGGTTAACCTCATAGTATATCATATATGATATGTTATACAGGAACTTGTGTATGGTTTTGTTTAATATTCTTAAAGGATTTTAATAATATAAAATGTATCATGTTATACAAAAGGAAATATACACTTTATCATTTTTTCATATTTTTTGCATATATATATATATTGATATACATTTTATAAAGTTAAATGATAATTGGACTCTCAAAGTATGACTTTGAGCTATCCCTAACTGATTTTCATTAAGGAGTATTATGGGTTAGGATGAAATTATAAAGTTAGTGTGAGTATGATTCTTGTATCAGGATATATAATATGTTCATGTGGCACAAAAGGAGTTTTGTGTGTTGGGTGACCCATGAATTATACCTCATGTAGTGAAATACACTATGTATTTTGTAAACTAGGAGTACATAGTTCATTTTTTGTACTCTCTACCTAAGGTTGGTGAGATACCTAACATAAAAAACTTCATACTTTGATACCTTTATTACACAATCCTTGAGGTTTAGTTAATAAACGGATGGATGGGTACATTTTTTATCATGTCATCTATTGGGGCTTAACTAAGATGGTATTTATCCTCTTGTATAACGAGTTTGAATTTTTTTCTCTATATTGAGATATACTAATGAAATGTATTCCCATACTTATAAAGAACATATGATGTGCTTATCTTTTTTATGGGGGAATGTGATGTACTCATATACTAGATAATTGATGTGTGATGTATTCTTTAACCTAGTAAATATATACTTTAATATTCATGAATATATGATGAGGATATATAATATTTTCATACTCTATTTCTCATGGTAACACAATGTCTCAGATAAAGGGATCATATGAAAATTCATGCATGTAGATGATACAACTAGTGAACTCAATTATAAAGATACATGGGTTTGATGGAAATCATATATGATCCCTTTGTTGATTGAGTAGTGTTTATTCTTTTCTAAATTTTTTTCCTTGCCGACATTTATAAATCTGGTGATTCATATTTGATGTCAACAATATGAAGGCATGTGGATTCACACTTTGTGGTTGACCGAATGGGGATTGAGTTCGGCTCAAAAAGATGCTCTAAAATTGTTTTAGAATTAATCAAAAATGGTATTTGGATTATTATTCACAAGTTATTTCATATAATTTTATACCCAATGAAATTGATGATAGATTTCCAAAAAAATTGGATGTTATAAAAATTAGTTTTAGATATGGTTTCAATAGTTATCATATATGATACAATATAAGGTGAAAGAACACAAAATTCTATTAGGATTTAGTGTAAGTAAGATATTGAAGGAGATATGCCCTAAATACATGTGGTATCACATGATATGATATGTTATGTCATATAATAAAATATATTTATATATATGAAAAAATACTTATATTTAAGCCTTTGGGAATATCATATTTTATAATATTGAGATAACTTTTAGGCTTCCTTAAATAATCATATTATACAACCTGGAGGAATTGTAGTGATATGAAACGTATGGTATGATTCATTTAGAATTATTATGATTCATCTAATGTAGTACAATGTTAAATGAGTTAACACTTGAATCTCATAAACATATGCTATCATTGATTATTTATTTAATAAGATGAAATGCATGGAGAGTTTGTGGTCGAGGGTTACATGAGATATAACCAAATTAATTAATCAAATATTTATGAAACATAGGAGTAAATGAATGGTATCAAGTATTATCCCCTTAACCTATAAAAAATAGGTTAATAAATGTGTCTTTCATGCCCATAATTATTTAGAAATCTATTAGTCACTACCCTCTCCCTCCTAAATCTCTCTTCCTCATTCCTTATTAGTATATCAAGATAATATCATATCATGAAGGTAGTAGGATCAATCCCAAATCATATAGGAGATTAAATGTAATCTCTGGATACACCCAGGAAGTAATATCCTTTTGGTTATTCCTTAGTGATCTTCATCAAGTAAAAACTAAAGGAAATTATAGTAGTAAACTATGATGTCAGGTACATGCTCTTCATTTATAATTTTCTATGGTTTCATTTTCTAAGGCATGGTGTTATTGATTTTTATGCTTTCTAATCATTTGTACTTATTTTATTAATCATTAATAATTATTTATAAACCTATAAAAGTTAGTGTATTTTCTAAGCAACTGGAAGTGTCTTTGATCGAGTGGGAGTATTCTGTGAAAATTGGAAGGTGGCTTCCCCAAAAAAACTAGTTTGACTTGTCAATATGTAAGTGAGTGTGGTTATATGTTTTAGTATCATGTTATAGTTCTGTTTTTTGAGACTATAGTTAAATAAAATTTCGATATCCTAAGTTCTTATAACCCTAGGGGGTTGAGGATAACCATGGAAGGGGTTTTTTTATGAGAATATAAAGAAGAAGTGAAATAAAATAATAAGGGTTATATATTTTTCTTATGTTGTATTTTTTTCAATACATAAATTATATACAAAATCATATAAAATATGTATTTTAATGTAAGGTGACGGTATTTTAGAAGTTTTTAGGTGTTTGGAAAAGGTCTGTAGAATTTTTAAAGTATTCTATAGGTTTTTGAAGTTGAGAAGAATTAAATACAAAAAATATGCGTTAATATTTCATGTGTAAGGTTTTATATTAATATGTTCTAAAAACAAAAAATATATAAACCCTACTCAATATATAATATTTTTATTAAGAAGAGTTAAAAAAACTGGTAAAGACATTATCTTCTTGTGATAAGTAAGGTTTTTATTCTAAAAAATATATGAAAATCTAAAAATCCAAGAACCTACTTCTATGCATGAGATTTGTATATGTAGAAAAGTTGAAAAATTGGAAAAGTAATAAAATTACTCTGATATTTAAATTTCTATATTTAATATATATGATTTATTTTTCTGAGTAAAAAAATGGAAAATTCTTTGGGTGAAATATTCATATGTATGATCTTATATATGTCATGTGATATATAATATATTTTTGGTGAAATTTAATATTGTTTATATCATATTTATGATATTTATGCTAAGTATAGAATTTGAGAAGTCCACGAATACAAGGATGATATGTAATTTTTTAAATATATTGTGTGATATTTAATAAAATTTTGAGGACATATAAGTTTATTAACATAGTTAAAAATAAGAGTTACCAAAATTTAATAAATACATTTTTTAAAAAGTTGATAGAGATTCCTGAAAATTATTAGGGGATGTAAGAAGAAGGATTTTTTAGAAGTTAAGAATATTTTTGAATGTTTTTTATGTTAGAAAATTCTTAATCTAGTATTTTATGAATTCAATAAAATGAATGAAATTCCTGATATAAGTTGTGGGGTAAAATGGTTTGTGTCGTGAAAATAGTGTTGCACCACTATCATACATATTTTAAGAGAAGAAGAAAAACTTTGCACCATGATGAGGAACTATGAGAACAAAAATTTTGGGTTATTATAAGGGATACAAATACTTCATGGTGAGAAAAAAAATATCATAAAGGAAGAAGAAGTTTCATTTCAGTTGATGAAAATTGGTTAATAGTGCCATGTTGAATGAATCCATGCCATGATTTATTCATGATTCCACCTGGAAAAATACAATTACTAAAATAAAATAAAAATAAATAATTAGGAGAAAATAAAAAGGAAGTTGGGAGTAGTTATTGGAATTTATTAGTTTGAATTAGACTTTGAAATTAAAATTTGAATTTTAAGTTGTTGTTGTCATCTGACAGAAACATATTCGCTAATTCTGTGTGAAATATATTTGTATGTGATGAAAAATAAAAATAAAAATTAAAGTGAGATAATGAATTATAGGGAGAAGATAATACTTTCTATTTGTTTATAATCACTTTACACAGTCTATAGGCTATTATGCATCATGATTAAAGGATAAAACCTACTCAACTATGATCTACATGATGAGACTAGTAGACTATATGATCTTGGGTGAATTCATATTATTCCTAGGACAAGATACTCATTTTTAATAATAATCCTTATAAATATGTTGCTTTTGATGTGTGTATTTTCATTGTATTGTATAAAAGTGATCCAATATTAACTTTGATAGGGGATGATGGTTATTTCAAAATAAACATAAAAATAATTGAATTCACTTATTCACCCAACCCCCCAGTGAATGCACGCTAATAATGAGGGTTATTTTCAAGTGGTATCAGAGCCTGGTTCCATTCATAATGTATCCTAATATCTTCATTTACTAGTGTAAATGAAATTATGAACACTGTCAGTAGTTTTAGAGAAACATTGAAAGATTATATGATGGTTGAGAAGATACATTGCATTCTTCTAGATAGGTTTGATGATAAAGTATCATCACTTGAAGACTGTGATCTAGGTATACTTCCTTTAAATTATTTATACAATGTTCTTATTACATATGATATTTGAAATAGAAGTTTCATAAAAAATAATCATCAGACTAAAAATAATATTTCTTTTAAAGCCTCAAAACAAGAGAAGTGTAAGAATGAAATAGTTTTGTAAGAATAAGATTTTGATAAAGAAGAATATTTTGAACACAAGTTTAAAAACTAATTTCACTCATCTATAGAAGTGTGAGAAAAGTATAAGGAATGTTTAAGGGGAATATTTCATAGAAATATTTCAAGTATAGATCCATTTGAAATGTTGTAGAAAACTATCCAAATTTTAATGAATGAGAAATTAGTAAATATATGGATGGTAATACAAGAATACCCACTAAGAAGAAATAAAAATATCTGATAAATAAAAGTTTTATTCAAAAGGTAAGTTCAATAATTTCTATAAATATAAAAATAAAAACTTCTCATCCAAATTTAAAGATATTGATATCAGTGAGGAATAAGTGGAAGTTGGAACTTCAAGTGATATTGATGTAAAACTACTAATTTCTAATGCGAATAAGTAATAATTAATAAATAATAAAATTAGTGATATAGGGAGTGAGTAAGAAATATAAATGAATATTTTTGATAAGTGATAGCTCAATTAATTTCTTTCAAAGATCTCAAAATTAGATAATGAAATCAAAATTTTAAATAAAGTTAATCAATCTTCAAGAAATAAAGATTCAGTTCATATTGATAATGAGTCAAGAATAATGAAAAATATTGATAAATTGAATAATTTTCTTACTGAAGAAAAGACACTAAAGATTAAAATATTATAAAGGATTAAAATTAAGTATATAAATATTAAAGATGTCCAGTTTAATTTTATTAGTTTTGAAAAGGAATTGGATAAGTACATACTTAAATTTTGGAATTCTATTCAAGAAGTTAGTAAAATATCAAATAATAAGGTTATGAAAGATGCTAAATATTCACATAATGAGGAGGATAAATTTGGAAAAAAATATCTTGGAATTGTTTATAAAAATTTTGAGTTGAAATCATAGGTGAAAAAAATTAAGGTTTCTAAAAAACAAGATGATTCTGAAAAACATATAAATTCTAATAACTCCAACTTGAAGGTAAAAACTAGAAAAAATGGTGATTATAAAATGGATAAAAATAATTCTAGATCAAATAATAAATCATTTAGAGTTTTTAGAAAAAATAGTTCACAAAAAAAGATCCAAAATTGATGACCAAAGGATGGATCAAATGCGGGTGTTATCATTCCAACAACAATCTATTTTTAGATGTAAATATGAATTTTATGTTTATTAGTGGAACTATTGAGTCATTGGTAAAATGGAAATAAATTATTGCTTTAATTAAAAATATTCTTATGTGAATATAAGTTTTGGGAGGAAATTTTTTTTGAGTGAATCATTCCACTCAAAAGTGAAGATTTTAAAAGAAAAATGAAAATTTTGGACTAAAGATTGGGAAGAAAATTAAAAAATTAGAATAATTTTGTGGAATATGTTACTAGTTGGTTAACTTTGTTGATGATTTTCTCATAATTCTATTATCCCAATTGAGTATGAATTTCAATAATCAAAATTCTCATAAGAAGAAAGAAAAAGGCAAGGAAAAAGTATTTTTTATTGTTGTTTCACTTGAAGTATCTAAAAGAGAATGTCCATGGATTCTAGATGTTAGATGTTATTCACACATGATAGGATATTTAAATATTTTAAAGGATGTTGAAAAGTGTATGGAAGTCTTGGTGACCTTGGAAAATGATGGTCCACTAAAAATAAAAGGATTTTGATCAACAGTTATTGGAAAAGAGAATTTGAAGTCCAAACCCCTTTATAAATTGATGGGATAAAACATAATCCATTAAGTGTATCTTAGTCATGTGGTAAAGGTAATGAATTAGTTTTTAGAAAGATAGGTTTTTGGATAAGAGTTTAAAATATTCATGTGTATTGATAATATTATAGTGAACAAGGTTAACTTATTTTAGGTCTGTGATACTCAAAATTATTTCTAATTAATCATTAAAGAAGAAAATAAATTGTGGCATAGAAGTTTTAGTTATCTTGGACAAAATAAAATGAGAAATATTATTTGAGGAGAAAATATAAGTGATGTTCCTTTTCTAAAAATATAGAAAAATTAGATTCTCTCTAGTTTTCAAAAGGGGAAGATTTTAAATTCACCACATAAGAATGTTAAAATTCAAACATCTCATCTATTGGGGAGATCATTCATTAAAATATTTTTGGGACTATGAAAGAGAAATCAATAAGGGGAGATAAGAATTTAATTTAATTTATTTCTGAATTTAATTGTATCACTTTCATTATATTGATGAATTACTAGTGAGAGTTTCTGAATATATTCAAAAACTTTAAAAGAATGGCTAATAATGAGTGTAGTTTCTCCTTGAAAAGGACATAAACTAGAAATAGTGCAAAATATACTACTATAAGAATTAAATTCTATCTTTATTGAGCATGATACTTCTCAGTATTTCTGAAGATAAGTGATTGGTGTAGTAGTTCACATTCAAAAAAGATTTATATATATATACATATAATTCATATAATTACCTATATATGATTTTTTATAATAAATACCCAATTATAAAATATTTAAGGGTATCTGGAAGCTCTTCTAAAATAAAATTTAAAGGTGAAAACTTTGGATGTTTAAACAGAGAGGAGTTGATGAAATATTCCTTATTTATCCTTTAAATAGAATATTATTTCATTGTTATAATAGATAGATAGGTAATATTTTATAAAATATTGATGTGAAGGTTTTGTAACACTCAAAGAATAATATTACACATAAAGAAGAATGTTCTATAAGTGATGATTATGATGTGTTTTTTATTGAGAAGTGGTATGAGGTTTCTAGAAATAATAATAATTATCATGTTATGAAAATTAAAGAAGATGATTCAAAAATTTCAAGTGATGAAGGATAAACTTTTTTAACTCATTAATGTCTAATAAAGTGGGTGGAGGTCCAAAATATTATTATATAACAATGATATAAGGTTTATACTAAAATAACTGTCATGACATAAACACATAACTCATTGTTTTCTCAAGTTGAACCAATGGATGTGAAAAAAGGATTTAGTGCATCAAGAGTGGATTAATTATATAAATTAATAATTAAATTAAATTGATAATAATAAAACTTGGTAGTTGGTACCTAAGCCTAAAACAAGAATGTTATCCAAATAAAGTGGGTTTTTTTTAAAACAAATTGAATTAAAAAGGAGAAATTGTAATAAATGGTTTATGACTTATGTGAAAAGGATACTCACAAGTTTAAAGAATTAATTTTTATGAGACCTTCATACCAGCTTCTAGACTAGAGACTATTTGGATGTTTCTTGTTAAATGAAATTTAATATTTTCTAAATGCATGT
The DNA here is from genome assembly GCA_963277665.1 of Viscum album. Classification (NCBI taxonomy): domain Eukaryota; kingdom Viridiplantae; phylum Streptophyta; class Magnoliopsida; order Santalales; family Viscaceae; genus Viscum; species Viscum album. The sequence goes on along the minus strand of OY728143.1, from coordinate 911,725,210 downwards.
CAAGCCTACCTTCATCAATGGAGATTTGTAAGAGGAATTTTAAATTGATCAAACTAGTGGTTTCTTTATTTGTTAAGTTTAAATTTATGTTTTCAGATTAAATAAGGCTTTATATGGGTTAGAATAAGCCCCAATAGCATGGTATTCCAAGTTATATACTTTCTTGAAGTAGTTTAAATTTAAAAAAGGAAGAGTGGAAAACAACATCTATATTAAATATGAAAAATAGGTATCACGTTTTATTATTATCTATGTAGATGATATCATTTTTTTAGAAATGAAGAATAATTTTATGAAGATATTTCTTTAGAGATGAAGAATTTGTTTGAAATGTATATTCTGGGAGAAATGATATAATGTTTTAGCTTACAAATTTCACAAGAGAAAGGTAACATCTATCTTTCTCAACATAAATATACTCAAAAACATTCTAATAAGTTTGGCATGAAATATTTAAAGTTGGTTTCTACAAAAAATTCACTAGAAATAAAATTCTATAAGGTTAAATGTGGTAAAGAATTTAACCTAAAATAATTCAAGATTCTTATTGTGTTAGGAAATATGAAGCTAGTTTCATGCTCTGTTCATATCACTGTAAGTATAGATAATTGGAATATGGGGTATTGTTGATTTTTTTTCTTGTTGTAGTGAAAAACTATAACAAAATAGATAGTCTTATTAGAATATCATTAATTATTATGAGTGCATGGGAATGGCCAAGTTAGTTTACCAGATGCAGCGGTTGAGGTAGTGGTATGTACATAGAATAAGAGGTTTCTAGTTTCAAGGGGAGGTGTTCCATAAATTTCAAATGGTTGTTTAACCTATTCGATATACTGGATCTCTCTATAAATTATAAATGGGACCACCTTCACTAAGTAATGTAATGAAGATGAGTTTGAGTTGTATATAATGTATTGTATTGGATCTAACTTAGATATCGAAAACAAACAATTGAGATTAGTAATCCTTGTATATTATGAGTAATAAATATTTTTAAGTGTTATCCCATAGATATAGGACTCAAATTCTGAACCACATAAACTTTTTATATCCATTTCCTTTATTGTTTTCATTATATATTAACTGAAATTTGATTTGAATAGAGTGTTTTTGAGGTTTTTACTTGGTGAAGTGAGTGGGGTGTATCAGATTTCCATATTTTGATACACTAATTTTAGTGGGAGGAGACCTTTCTAAAGGATCATATTACATATTATCTCATGTATTTCAATGAAGTAACTTCCAAGGATGGAAGTTTGGCATGGTTTTGATCATAGGTTCTCCCTATTCCCAATGAGTGGCATCAGAGCTTATAGTTCTTGCTCATAGAATAGTAGATGGAAGATCAGGTAACATTCACACTCTTGGATGGATGTTATTTCATTTACAGTGGGATTTTATAGTTAGTGGAATGTATTTCATCAAAACAAGGTAAGGTTAAGTTTAATAAGTTTGAGAGATTACACAATAGATTCTAGTGGATGTAAATCGGATATTATCTTATCCAAAAGAACCTGGAACTTCCTTTGGTTGGATTAAAACTTGATGTTATGGAGAAATCTAAATAAAAATGGATATATAGGAATGAAATTGGTTTGGTGAGGATGTTACTAACTCAGAATGTAGCATTTGATATCTTGGATAAGAATACTACAACTGAGTTGATGTCTACCCTGACAGATATGTATGAAAGTCCTATATAACTTAATAAAGTGTTCTAGATATGATGGTAATTAAGTATGGGGTTAATGAAAGGTATGTCATTAACAAATAATTTTAATGGATTCAACATGATTTTGAATGAGATAAAATTAGTAATGGTAACTTTAAAGGATGGTGTATGTGAAATTACACTATTATCATCGCTACTAAAATCATAGGATGGAATTGGAATGACAATTAGAAATTCCTATGTTAATAATGACATGATATTTGAGGATATAAATAACTTTATCCTCAACATATATCTGAAGGAGGGAGCTCTAAGAACATTATGGTAATTCTTTTAATGCTAAAGGAAGAGGATTGTAACCTCATAGGATTAATCAAAAGAAGTAATCAAAAGATAAAACTCAAGATAGGATTTGTGGAAATTTCACTCATCCATGTCTTACTCACTAGAATTTTGGGAAGTTTATACATATCTAGAATTATTATAGGGATCAAATAGTTAATTCTAGTAAGTCTTAAAAAAAATTAAACTCTAAGAACATATCTTAGGTAAGAAACAATCTAATACTTTGTGTCAACATTATGATAGAGACATCGATGGTTAAATCCAAATAATTATTTTATTAAATAGAAGAAAATTGGTGATTTTTAAATTATTTATCTTGAAATATTGGTAGATTTTATCTAAAAATGATAAATCCTTAGAAGTTATTAAAAAGAGATATGTAAAAATATAGATGAATAATAATTATTTCTTGAGGATTTAAGGATTCAAACACATCCCAAGGATATGGAAGAACCTTATTTATATAGGATATCTTAATGAAGATGTTACAGAATATCCTTTACTAATAGATACTATAATGTGAATCAAGGTTCCATGGTGGTGACCTGAGGAGTAAATGATGGAATGATCTATCTGACCAGAAGATCATAAAGAAGTGAAATGGTAGAAAAAATAACTTTTGAATATCTAAAAGTTTATAATAATAGGATTAGTCATCTTAGTGATAATAATATAAAGGTTCTACTAGGGAAAGTAATGTTTAAGCTCGATCACACATATATCATAAGTTTTGAGAGTTGTATGCTTCGAAAACAAAAGTGGGTGTCATTAAATCTGAATGGATAGAAGCCCATAGCCTAAAATATGAAACTTGTTCACTCAGATGTATATTGGCCATCCCCAGTCTGGTCTCATAGTGGATCTCTTTATATATCACATTCGTAGATGATGTAATGTATAACAACCATTCTCTTTATTTCATAATACTACTTGATTTATTATATAAGACTGCACTTAATACAACCCAGATGATAGATAATTCTAGTGTCTTATGGAATTAGGTACATTAAATAACAACATAAAAGGGGGAATACAACATATTTATTGAAAACCTCTTTAAAATGCTCAAAATACTCCTTCGAACTAAAAACTACATGGGATAACCTGGGGAAATACATAAGAAAGAGGTGATATATAAAGACCAGTAAGTGAACAAACATGTCATAAGTGATAAATGTTACAAAATATGCATATAAATGAGGAATAAAAGTAACATGAATAATAAGGCATGATATATCATGATAATCATAACATGGGAGATGTGGTAAAAACTTAAAACACTTCATCATAAAATATTACAAGGCTAAACCCGCTATGAAAATGTTGACCTCACCTGTTTTGATAATCCCAATCATGATTTCATATACTTTGATAATCCCAATTAATGCCAAACCTATGAGATTCTATAATCAAGATGATAATAATATTAAAATAATATCTGGAATATTTTAATAATTGTTTATCCATGTTTATATGAGTTCTGAAGTAACTCTAACCCAATCGGCTGTGTTTTGCATAAAAACAGATGAGTGTAAGTCACTGATCTGCATTTAGCTACTGATAAAGAGCTACCGGTACTCAGTCTACCGATAGACTTAGTCTACCAATAGACAGAGTCACTGATACACAAAGGTCACTAATATGTATAGAGCTGCCGACGTGCATGTCTACCAGTAGTTACCGATAGAGTAAGCTTGCTGATACGAGTACAGACAGTCACTGATAACCAGAGCTACCGACAGACAAAAAAACCAGAGCTAACGATAGACAGAAGTCTACCGATAGAACCAGTTCACAGATGGCTACCGATAGAAGTCTGCTGATAGTATAAGTATACCGATAAGAGTGCGAACAGCTACCGATACAAGGAGCTACTGATGGAGCAACAGCTACTGATGGATCAAGAGCTACTGATGGAACCAAGTCACCGGTATATAGAGCTACCGATGAAAGTTCAAAAGAGCTACCGATGGAAGGCCCTATGACACAAAGTCCACCATACACATTTACCAACACGAGCAACTAATGATTGACCAACCAGTCAAACCCTATACACTTCATACTATTTATTTATTAATCTAATAGTTACATTTGATGTTTTTAATGCAGTTAATGTTATTTAATGATCTTTGTTTCCATGTCAAGGAACCGTACCTAGTACCCATGAAAAAATTAATTATTCTTTTCTACCAAAGATGAAAGATATAAAGGGAAGGAAAAAGATAATGCAGTACATATTTTATGAAAGAGAGAGAATCAAGGCACTAAGAAGATACATGAAGGGTGAAAGAGACAAGAGATGAACAACATTCAACTGTGGAGAATTTTTCACTAGTCTACATCCATACTCCAAGAATCCTGTACATACATGAAGAAACTTATTCTTGAGGAGAACACAAGTTGCATCCTGAGTGAAGAACTACAACAGAAAACACTTCATGCACTCGGGCTGATAAGTTGAACCTGGAACCAAGGAAGAAAACGACACTCTGTTTTCTGAACTAGAAACCAGAGGAGGACTCAGAAGCTTTTCTGACCAAACAAATGAGTCCATAGATGCACTTCTAATCACTAAATCATTTCTAAACTCAGTCATACTTATCTTAGTGATTCTTTCATTTACATTTCTAGAAGTGAGTGTACCCTGTTTATCTTACACACACATTGTCTCCTATGCTAATCTGGAGGATTCTCAAATCCTCATTCAAACTCTATAACTCTTTTTTTCCACTGTGGATAGTGGTAGAGGTCGAGTAAGACCTGGATAGTTGTGAGCTGTTGTTTGTTTCCCATGAAGAACTATGGTAGAGGTATTTGTACCTGGTCAATGTGTTCACTGTTGTTAACCCCGATCCAGGGTGTGGATCAATTTATATAAATTGTTGAGAGGACTAAGTCTTGGCTTAAGACCGAACCTCTTGGTTACCTCTACTGTGCTTTTAGTTTAAGTCTATAAGTATTATATTTATTTCATATTCCACTACTGTTACTCTGAAATACAAAATTATTTTAAAGATACCTTGATAGTTAAATTATCAAGTGTTGATATTTATTATAAATCAGTAAATCAGTTTCAAAAGTCAATTTAATATTGAGATTAAATTAACTGAGACCTAATCACTCTTTGAGAAACTAATTGAACATTTATAATCTATATAAATTCACTACAGTTTAACTTTGTTTTTAAATTGGGGGATTTTAAGAGAAATATTTTTAACAGAAATTTTAATTGGAACTCAATTCACCCCTACCCCTCTTGAATGTCCACTCTGACCAACATTTGGTATTAGAGGATTATTTTGGGTAAAGGATTTTTGAAATACTCTATTTTTTCAACTGTGATTTTAGTTGCATCTTTAAAGATCTTAAATTTCTGTTAATTCTAAATTTTGTATCTTTAAAACTATTTTCTAAAATCTAGTTATGGACAATAGACTAGAGGGTGCTGCTACTAACAGGTCACATTTCTTCAATGGCACAAACTATACCCAGTGGAAGCTTAAAATGAAAATTCATTTAGAGAGTATGAGTTTTGATATTTGGACTGCTATAGAGTCATAATATAAAATTCCAGAAACTGAAAGAACAACTTGGGGTGAACCTACAAAGACTGCTTACAATAATAATTTTAAAGCCATGAATGCCCTGTACTGTGCTTTAGGAGATGAGGAATTCAACAGAATTTTTTCTTGTAAAACTGCTTATGAAATATGGGATACTTTGGGTGTTTCTCATGAAGGAACAACCAATGTTAAGGAAATGAGATTGAATACTTATACTATTAAATATGATAATTTTAAAATGAAAACTGATGAACCTATTTCTGACATGTATCTCAGGTTCAATGAGATCTTCAATACAATGAGTTTACTTGGAAAGGCTATTCCACCAAAGGAACAAATTATGAGAATCTTGGGATGTATACCAGACCGATGGAGGGGCACATCTGTTTCAATCAGAGATTCATGTGACATTGGAGCTCTGCCTATCAAAGAACTTATTGGTAAACTAATGATGTATGAGGAAGAACTCAAGGTGAATAAGGAGGAAGATGATGAACCTAAAATAAAATCTATAGCTTTCAAGTCTACTGCCTCTAAGAATAAAGACAAGGAGAAAATGAAAATACAAACTAAAAGTTCAATAAGTGAAGATTCTGATTCAGACAGTGATGCTGAGATGGCTCAAATAGCCAGGAGATTCAAGAAGTTTTATAGGAAGAAGAAATTCTTCAGAAAATATAACTACAAAGGAAAGTATGACAACAAGGGACACTGGAAGAAGGATTGGAATAAGGCTAACAAGAATGATGAAGTAGTCTACTATGAATGCAAAAGGAAAGGTCACATCAAGGCTGATTGTATAAAATTAAAATTCAAGTAGAAATATGATTATAAGGATAATAACTACAAGAAAGCTATGAAAGCTACTTGGAGCGCTTTAGAGGACAGCACAAGTGAATTTTAAGTTTCTGATTCTGAAAGAAATCATTACAACATGTGTTTTATGACCAACACATCTGAGGTAACCTTATATACTCCTGTTTTAAATTATTATTATTCTGGAGATGATGCAGAATCTGATTCTGATTCTAAAGACATGACTAAAGTTGAATTATATGAATATTGTAATATGCTGGAAGAGACATACAATGAACTTAAGGATAAATACAAATCATTGAAGAAACAATATGCTCTCACTTCAACTGTTAAAACTGAACTTACTATAGAAAAAGAGAAAAATGCTCAAGTATTAAAATAGAACACTGAACTGAAAATTTCTAATGAGCAACTTAGAAAGGACTTAGAAAAATTCACAAAGGGAAAAGACACACTTACTCAAATTTTAGGTAAAAAAATTTCACCTAAATACACTACTGGTTTGGGATACCAACCTGGTGAGAGACAGTACACTAAAACTGGATTTATCTCTAAGTCTGGACAAAATTCTGCTTATTCCAGTTCTGGAAATTCCTATGAAACAACTAGTTATTCATATGTTTATAGGTCAAATAAAGTTTATCTTTCAAAATATGTTGATTCTATAAATTATATGAAACCCATAAGACAAATATGGGTACCTAAAGATTTTATTTCTAACCTTTCTGGACCCAAGAAGATCTGGGTACCAAAATCATTTTCTGTTTAAATCAATTTTGTAGGAAACCTGTTTGAAGAGTTCTCACAAAATGGTATGGTACTTGGACAGTGGATGTTCAAGACATATGTCTGGAGATTACTCATGCTTCAAAATCTTAATAAAGGTTGATGGAGGTCATGTCACCTTTGGTGATAATTCTAAAGGAAAAATCATCGGCCTAGGCCAAATTGGTAACACTGATTCAGTTTTAATTTCTAAAGTTTTATTTATTGATGGACTTAAGTATAACCTGTTAAGTATTTCTCAATTATGTGATGATGGCTTTAATGTTATGTTTGAAAATGATTCTTGTAATGTTTTTAAATCTAAGAATGTTTTAGTATTTTCTACTTTAAGAAATGAAAATTTTTATGCTGTTGATTTAAATTCTTTATCCAAACAAAATGTTACTTCTTTAAATGCTTTTCATAAAGAATCTTGGATTTGGCACAGAATATTAGGACACGGCAACATATATTCACTTAGAAAATTGACTAGGAAAAACTTATTTAGAGACCTACCTAAGCTTGAATTCCCAAATTACAATGTTTGTAATCCCTGTCAAAAGGGAATGCAACATAAAGTTTCTTTTAAATCAAAGAAAGAAGTTTCTACTTCTCAACTTCTCGAGTTGGTTCACATGGACTTGTTTGGACCATCAAGAGTTTCTAGTTTAAATGGGAAGCACTATGTCTATGTCTTAGTAGATGACTTTTCTAGATATACTTGGGTATACTTCTTAGCTCACAAAAGTGAAGCTTGTTCTTACTTTACTAAATATTCCAAATCTGTAGAAAACCTTAGTGGACTTAAGATTAAAACTCTAACAAGTGATCATGTCCGTGAGTTTGAAAATCATGAATTTGAATCTTATTTCTCACACAATGGCTATAATCATAACTTTTCTGCTCCTAGGACACCTCATCAGAACGGTGTAGTAGAAAGAAGGAATAGAACCCTTTAAGAAATAGCTAGAATCATGCTTAATGAATATGACCTGCCTATTTACTTTTGGGCTGAAGCTGTGAATACAGCTTGTTATATTATTAATAGAGTTTTAGTTAGACCAGTTCTTAAGAAGACCCCATATGAGTTGTGGAATAATAGAAAACCCAAAGTTAGTTACTTTAGATTCTTTGGCTACAAAGTTTTTATTCTTAATACAAATGATAATCTGGACAAGTTTTCTTCTAAAAGTGATGAGGGAATCTTCCTTGGTTATTCTTTATCTAGAAAAGCCTATAGAGTCTTTAATAAAAGAACCAAATGTGTGGAAGAATATGTTCACATCAAGTTCAATGAAACTGATCCACGTGATCCTAATACCTCTCTTGAAAATATTGAAGAAGATCTGAGTGTTCTGGACCTTAATGACAAATCTAAAGAACCTGCTATAAAAACATCGAGTTCTATACATATTCCATAATATGCTTCTATTGAACCCTAACCTATAGATGAACATGAAATTTCTAGTCCTACCTTTACTAGATCAACAAGGATTCTAAAGAATCATCCTTTGGATGTTGTTTTTGGTAATCATGATAGAGGGACACAGACTAGAGATTCTCTTAGAAACCAAGTTGAACATCAAGCTTTTCTTTCACAACTAGAACCTAAAAAATATCAATGATTCTATCAATGATGAATTTTGGGTAATGGCTATGTCAGAAGAGTTAAATCAATTTGAAAGAAACAAAGTCTGGGAATTAGTTGACAGACTTAAGGACACTTTGACAATAGGCACTAAATGGGTTTTTAGAAACAATGTTGATGAGTCTGGAAACATAGTTAGAAACAAAGCTAAACTAGTTGTAAAAGGATATAGTCATGAGGAAGGTATCGACAATGAGGAAACCTTTGCACCTATAGCCAGATTAAAAGCCATTAGGATCTTACTTGTATATGCTGCTCATATGAATTTCAAGATATATCAAATGGATGTCAAAAGTGCTTTTCTAAATGGTTTTATAATTGAAGATGTTTTTGTTGAACAACCACCTGGATTTAATAATCCTCATTTTCCAAATCAAGTTTTTAATCTTTATAAAGCTTTATATGGTTTAAAACAAGCTCCAAGATCTTGGTATGATAGACTTAGTAATTTTATTATCACAAAAAGTTTTACTAAAGGGATTGCTGATCCAACTCTTTTTATTAAAAGAATTTCTAAAGATGTTTTAATAGTACAATTCTATGTTGATGATATTATTTTTGGATCTTCTAAACATTCTTTATGTACTAATTTTTCAAATATTATGCAAAATGAATTTAAAAAGAGTTTAATGGGAGAACATAAATATTTTCCTGGATTTCAAGTGTTTCAAAATGAAAATGGTATTATTTTAAATCAAAGTAAATATAAAAAGGATATTTTAAAACGTTTTGGTTTGGATAGTGTTAAGGAAAGTGAAAATCCTATGAGTACAGTCTGTAAATTGGATGCAGATGAAACTGGGAAACCAGTGGATCAAACCAATTATAGAGGTATGATTGGAAGCTTACTTTACCTTACTGCTAGTCGACTATATATTATGTTTAGTGTGTGTACGTGTGCAAGATTTCAAGATAACCCAAAAGAATCTCATTTACTTGATGTTAAAATAATTTTTAAGTACCTTAAGCATACTGTAAACTTAGGTTTATTTTACCCAAAAGGACAGTCCTTTGAGTTAATAAGTTATTCAGATGCTGACTTTGCTGGTTGCAAGTTGGATAGAAAAAGCACATCAGGAACATGTCATTTATTGGGAAAATCCTTAGTATCTTGGTGTAGTAAAAAGCAGAATTTTGTGGCATTGTCCACTGCCGAAGCAGAGTATATAGCTGCTGGTAGTTGATGTGCACAAATTTTGTGGATGAAACACACTCTTTTGGACTATGGATATGTTTTTAAGAATGTTTCTATTAATTGTGACAACACTAGTGCAATTAATATTTTGAAGAACCTTGTGTCTCACTCTAGGACCAAACACATTGATATAAGGCACCATTTGTTAAGAGATCATTATCAAAAAGGTTATATCACTCTTGAGTTTATAGGAATTTAACATCAATTAGCCGACATCTTCACTAAACCTTCGAGTTCAGATAGGTTAAGTTACATTAGACACAAGTTAGGGATGTTTAACCTCAATCTGTAGCAATTCTCACCGATGTGAAATCCTCACCGATGTGAAACTCTCACCGATGTGAAATCCTCACCGATGTGAAATCCTCACTGATGTGAAATTCTCACCAATGTGAAATTATCATCAATGTAACCTCGCTGATATGAATTCTCACTGATGAGTGCACTGTTTTAAAACCTCTCTCTATCGCCAGAATCTGAATCGTTTTTTACCTTATGTCATTTCATTTATTTATTTTATGATTCCTAAATGATAAAAACAAAGTCCTGGATACTTCTCAATCCACCGAGCCTCAAAACCTTAACCCTCAAACCTTAGCTCCTGAATCGTTCGAGAACCCTAAATCCTTTGAATCCGAGATGGAAAAAACAAAACTCCCTTCTGTTAGAGATGTTGTCGATGAGCCTAAAGAAAAGAAGCAGAAGTCAGAGAAAGAAGAAAGTGGTAGTGTTTCTAGAACTAGGTCAGGAAGATGACCAGTGAATCCTCATCTATAGAATAGAGTCATCGTGATTGAAAAGGAGTTGTTCATAGAATGGTTGTTTCCTAGAAAGTCCTTAGTGATCTAAGTGCTTGATGATCAAAAATGGGTAGCGTGTTTTTTGAACAAAAATGGTCCCTATTTTCCAAAGTTAGTGAAACAGTTTTACGAATTTGTAACCTTTGATAAATCTGAGAAAGAAAATCAAGTAACCTCTTTTGTGAATGGAAAGGAGATGTTGTTTTCATCTGTTGAATGGGTTGAGTTCTTGAAAGTTCCACATGAAGGTGTATCTGGATATGTCTCGAGAGCCATGCCTCCTACCAGTGATATTTTCGATTATGAGACTGCTTTGGAAGAGCTAACTAGTGATGGAAGTCAAAGACAGGTAGTTACTGTAGAAATGGATGGAGATAATAGATTGATGTTCAAATTTGTTCAACATGTCTTGATACCGAGGAGAGGAGAATTTTCCAATTTGAGATATCAGGATATCTATCTCCTGTACCTATTAAGACATTGCGTAAAGGTGAATTTGTACAGATTGCTGATGATCCAAATGGAAGATATGACAAGACTGAAATCAAATACAAATACCCTATTCTTTGCTAAGATGATTTCTATGATGATCAAAATAAAAGGGGTTATTGAGTCTCAAGATGAGACAGTAGTAGTCAAGAATAACTTTTGTATTACATCCACAGTCTGGAAATACATGAGGATAAATTGGAACCCTTAGAGAGGAGAATGGGTCAATGATGACCAGAAGGTGTATGACATATTTAATCCTTTGAATCATCCTTCAAGACCTAAGGATGTGAGGGATCCAGGTCTGGGACCTGATGAAGAGGAGACAGAATACAGTGATGATTCAGAAGAGGAAGAGTCCTCTACTGATGAAGGAGGAGAACCTAACTTACCTCCTAGCCCTGCTCCTGAAAATCTTTATCAACATAAATCAGATATGGAAGAAGCTGCTTTAAAAGCTGATTTAGAGGCTATTGAAGAGGATATTGAAGAGGCTACTGTAGAAAATGAAGAATATGTTCATGAGAGTGAAGTATCTCTGTCAGCCTATTTGAGCCTTAGTCCAGTGATTAGACATTCCTTAGTGCCTACTGAGGATGCAAATGAAGTTGACATACCCTTGCCTATTTTGGAAGAACCTCCTGCTACTGCAGAGATGGAAATGATAGTAGAAGATTCTCCTCGTGATGAAAGACCTGCAAAGAATGCTGCTGAGAATGCTGTTGTTTTACTTGAGGATGCACCCATTGAGGGGGAGAACCAAACCAATATTGGAAGTGTTACAGTGGCTGCTGGAATTGAAGATTGGGCAGAAGACCCAGGTTTTGTAGTCTGTGGTTTAGACTATCCAGATTCAGATAATGAGGCATCTCACAATAGACCAAAGATTGTTTATGATATTGAATCTGAGTTATTTCCAAAAGATGTGGTCAGAATGCATGACCTGGATACTTTAAAGAAAAATCTTAAGGACAGTTTTGTAGAAGAGGTAAAGAAGATGGAAGTTTCTCTGGTATCTTCAATTCAATCGGTTATGACTGACTCTGTGGTCAGTTTAGCCTCTCAAAGAGCATCTGTAGCTATTTCACCTGCTGATTTGGTTACCAAGACTGATCTAGAATCCTTCAAGGATGAGCTGAAAGAATATTTTAGTGCCTCAGTTTCTGAGATGAAGCACAGTTTTGTTGAAGAGGTGACTATGTTGGAAAGATATTTTGAACTCTCTCTAGGATGTAATTTATCAACCTTTATGGGTAAGATAGTGGAAGAAATTAAAAACTGTTAGGCTCAAGTTTCTAGAATGAAAGCAGATCTTGAAGCTCGAAAGGAATCTTTTGTTTCCTTAGACTCTTACATGAGCTCAAAATCCCAAGCTGATAAGGACTTAGATTATGTGAAAAGTGTTGTAATCCAGATGGTTTCAGTGTTTGAAAGCTTTAAAACTTCCATGAAAGATCATGTTAAAAACCAAGATTCTCAATTTCAAAATCTTATCAGTGGGTTGACCAAGAACTTCAAGGAAATAGTAACCTTCTTTGTTGGTTCTATTGCTTCTAAACCCCCAGTAGATTTGAATCAAATTTGAGCTATGATGAAGGAGGAGCTTGGTTCAGCTTTTACCAGTGGCTCTGTGGACTCATCTGAGCTGAGCAGAGTTGTGCTTTATACTAAAGATTTTGCTAGATAAATAATGAAGATAGTCCAAGACTACATGAGAGAAGCTTCTGCCTCTCAAAAAGAATTGAAAGATAAAGTGGACTCCTATTTCCAAAATATTTACACAAAGAATCAAATGACCAGTCACTTCAAGCTTCTGATAGAAAATATGAAGCTGCCTCCTATCAATCAAGCCTTTAGAGAACAAGTTAGCAAGCTAAGAGAATTAACTCCAGCGTTAGACAAGTTTATGGAGAACAAGGATGACTTCATATCTGCCATGGAGAGAGGAGGAGGAATAATCATGGATTTCAGAAATTTGTTGCTACCTTTCCTGCATGTTGATGCTAGACCGATAATTGTACCTTCTGCTTTGCCTGCTTCTGCCTCTGCTGCTTCTCCAGTTCAAATGGCTCCTGTACAAGCAATTCGAAGCCTCACTCCTATGATCACTCAAAGGACTAATAAATATAGGCCAGGCACAGTGTCAGTTGCTCAGCCTCCTGTGGTCATTTCCGGAATTCCTAATCCTTCACCAACATCCTCACCTCCTAATTCCTCTTCTGATCCAAAAGAAAAATCTCACATTGAGGATGTGGATTGATCAAGTGGCTAAGATGTTTGATAGGAATCCTTGTATTTTATTTTCTCTCTGTGTATTCTTTGTTGTACCATTTAATACAAGTGACTCTCTTTGTTATTTCCCACTTTTTGATTATCACAAAGGGGGAGAAATATTCTACAGGGATATTAAGGGGAGAAATATTCACCCAGGGGAAGAAGTCTTAAAAGGAGAATAAATAATGGTGATAAAGTATCAAAGGGTGAGAAATTTTTTTTATAAGGAAGAGCTATCATGCTTTTCCCCTCTGATACTAGTGCTTTTACTTTCATCCTTTGATACCATTTCATTTAATTCTCCGATACCACTAAATTTTACCTCTAATATCATTGCATTTTATTTTATCTCTGATACTATCACATTTAATTTTATCTCTGATAACTTATGTTCTATAACATACTATTTTCTCTGAGAAAATTGAATTTAATTATATATCCTCTGATACAATTTCTCACGATTTTAAAACTATAATATTATATGTTGTGATTATCAAAAAGGGGGAGATTGTTGACCTCACCTGTTTTGATAATCCCAATCATGCTTTCATATACTTTGATAATCCCAATTAATGCCAAACATATGAGATTATATAATCAAGATGATAATAATATTAAAATAATCTCTGGAATATGTTAATCATTGTTTATCCATGTTTATATGAGTTCTGAAGTAATTCTAACCCAATCGGCTGTGTTTTGCATAAAAACAGATGAGTGTAAGTCACTGATCTGTGTTTAGCTACTGATAAAGAGATATCGGTACTCAGTCTACCGATAGACTTAGTCTACCGATAGACAGAGCCACCGATACACAAAGTTCACCGATATGTATAGAGCTACTGACGTGCATGTCTACCAGTAGTTACCGATAGAGTAAGCCTGATGATACGAGTATAGACAGTCACTGATAACCAGAGCTACCGATAGACAAACAGACCAGAGCTACCGATAGACAGAAGTCTACCGATATAACTAGTTCACAAATAGCTACCGATAGAAATCTACAGATAGTATAAGTCTACCGATACAAGTGCGAACAGCTACTGATACAAGGAGCTACTGATGGAGCAACAGCTACTGATGGAGCAACAGCTACTGATGGAGCAACAACTACTGATGGAGGAACAGCTACTGATGGAGCAACAGCTACTGATGGAGCAACAGCTACTGATGGATCAAGAGCTACTGATAGAACCAAGACATTGGTATATAGAGCTACCGATGCAAGTTCAAAAGATCTACTGATGGAAGGCCCTGCGACACAAAGTCCATCATACACATTTACCAACACGAGCTACTAATGATTGACCAACCAGTCAAACCCTATACACTTCATACTATTTATTTATTAAGCTAACGGTTACATTTGATGTTTTTAATGCAGTTAATGTTATTTAATGATCTCTGTTTCCATGTCAAGGAACCGTACCTAGTACCCATGAAAAAAGTAATTATTCTTTTCTGCCAAAGCGGAAAGCTATAAAGGGAAGGAAAAAGATCTTGTAGTATAGATTTTATGAAAGAGAGAGAATCAAGGCACTAAGAAGATACACGAAGGGTGAAAGAGACAAGAGATGAATAGCATTCAACTGTGGAGCATTTTTCACTAGTCTACATCAATACTCCAAGAATCCGGGACATACATGAAGAAACTTATTCTTGAGAAGAACACAAGTTGCATCCTGAGTGAAGAGCTACAACAACAAACACTTCATGCACTTGTGCTGATAAGCTGAACCTAGAACCAAGGAAGAAAATGACACTCTGTTTTCTGAACAAGAAACCAGAGAAGGACTCAGAAGATTTTCTGACCAACCAAACGAGTCCAGAGCTGTACTGCTAATCACTAAATCATTTCTAAACTCAGTCATACTTATCTTAGTGATTATTTCATTTACATTTCAAGAAGTTTGTGTACCCTGTTTATCTTACACACACATTGTCTCCTATGCTAAGCGGGAGGATTCTCAAATACTCATTCAAACTCTATAACTATTTTGTTTCCCACTGTGGATAGTGGTAGAGGTCGAGTAAGACCTAGATAGCTGTGAGCTGTTGTTTGTTTCCCACAAAGAATTGTGGTAGAGGTATTTGTACCTGGATAGTGTGTTCACTGTTGTTAACCCCGATCCAGGGTGTGAATCAATTTATATAAATTGTTGAGAGGACTAAGTATCAGCTTGAGACCGAACCTCTTGGTTACCTCTGTTGTGCTTTTAGTTTAAGTCTATAAGTAATATATTTATTTCATATTCCGCTGCTGTTAATTTGAAATACAAAATTATTTTAAAGATACTTTGATAGTTAAATTAGCAAGTGTTTATATTTACTGTAAATCAGTAAATCAATTTCAAAAGTCAATTTAATCTTGATATTAAATTAGCTGAGACCTAATCACTCTTTGAGAAACTAATTGAACATTTATAATCTATATAAATTCACTACAGTTTAACTTTGTTTTTAAATTGGGGGATTTTAAGAGAAATATTTTTAACAGAAATTTTAATTGGAACTCAATTCACCCCCCCCCCCCCCCCCCTCTTGAGTGTCCACTCCGACCAACAAAAAACATGGTGGATAAATTCCCATAAAGTAATAAGGTATACTCCCTTTCCCAAAATGATGTATCATGCTACTAAACATTTCCCAATACATTGGAGCGCTATCTGGGCGCACCCATCATATTCATTTCATACTCATACTTTAGTGTGCTACATAGATTATACAAAACGGATTCATTCATCATCATAATTTATTACATGGTCAATGAATGTAGAATACATACATGTAAGTCCCCATTCAAAAATTATATGTTTATAAATGTGAACACCCTTGATAGTAAATGGGTATGTCATTCACTACCCAATTATTTTGGCATGGAAGATTGCGGAGAAATTTCAGCAGCATAACGACATCACATAAAGATTTGTAAAAATTGATTAATGATAGAGAAAAAGGTATCTCATCACATATACATAAAATGTAAAGTAATAGGTACATGGAAAATCATATCCCAATATTATAAATTTGTAAATATAATTCATAATTAATGAATAAACTTTAATATAGAAAATAATCCTTAAGAAATTTCTCTATGGTAACGGGTGTACATAAAGGATCGTGGGAGGCTTAATGAGAGGAAAAGTGGATATCATAATTTATACATTAAATGGGAATTAGAGGGAATATTTAAGAACATATCCTAACGTAAGAAAATTTATTTTCAGATACCTAAAATAAAATAATTTCTTGAAAGTAAATGAGAAGAGATAAATCCCTTATGAAATTTCGGCATGGTAACTAGTATACATAAAGGATCATGGGAGGATTAATAACAGTGAAAGGGGATATAATAATGTAGAAATAAAAATTAAAATATCTGGGATATGTAATAACATATACCAACATGAAAAATGGAAATTAATAATCATGACATATAATAAGTTCTTGAATAAAAAGAAGAGTGGAAGATCCCTTAAGAAGTTATTGCTTGGTAATGGGTGTACATAAAGGATCATGGGAGGCTTAATGAGAGTGAAAAGGGGATAAATAAT
Source organism: Viscum album (assembly GCA_963277665.1). Taxonomy (NCBI): domain Eukaryota; kingdom Viridiplantae; phylum Streptophyta; class Magnoliopsida; order Santalales; family Viscaceae; genus Viscum; species Viscum album. The sequence continues at coordinate 911,708,083 of OY728143.1, read as the reverse complement.
AATTTATAAATAAAATTTAAAGTAATATGGGTATGGAATAACATATCCCCACTTAGGAAAAATAAATTTAGAGACACATCTTAAAATAAATGCTTGAATGGAAATGAGAAGTAAGTAATCCCTTACAAAATTTCAGCACACTAACAACTTAGATAAAATTAAAAATAAGAGAGGATAAATGATATCTCATTAAAATAACATAAATTATATAGTGATTTAATGTTTATAAATAAATTATATTATCAAAAAATGTAATTAAGAAGACAAATTCCAAAGAAACTGCTTTAATTGAATGGAGGAGGGGAAGGTGAGGATCCTTTACTTGAGTGTTTGAATCCAAATGCTTGAGAGGGGATTCTTTAGAACTTGGGGGAACCTTTTGAGGACTATAGAGAGTATAGGGAATATTATGGACGTTCTACAAGGATTTTAAGTGAAGAGAAATGGGATCTTGGGTGAGTTTATACAGGAAAATATGGGGATTTATTTATTATTTAGGTTTTAGACTCTATATAATAAAATAACCAAGCCACAAAACAACCCACGGTTTTTTCCCATAGTTTATGAAAAATGGGATTGGTTTTAATTATTTTATAAGGCCAAGGTCTGATCTTAATAAAATAATTCTCTTTCTTATGTGGAGGTGAGTCATACTCTTGAAGAATGGATTTTAAAAACTTCAAATATATTACATGCTTTGGAAGATTCATAATGGATTTATAAAATAAATCAAATAAACTTAAAATCATATTATTTTAAAGTGAAAATAGTTTTCCGGTCATGTATCCCATTTATAGAATTTATTACACCACTTTTGGGTCATTATGATGCCATAATACACAAAGTATATTTATATAGTATTTAATTTTTACCCGAAAATTCAACTATCTCAGAAAATTGTGAAAAACTTACCATTGGATAATTTTAAAAATGTGATTCCAAAAATACTATTCATTTTATATAAATTATTTTTAAATATTTTAATTTTTATTTTAAAATAATAACCGCCATGAATTGAAAATGTTGGGTTTTTTTACAATAACAGTTTTTGAACCCTTATAAAAATTACATTTGACTTCATAAAAATTATATGATCATTTATGTTTAATAAAAATTATTTAATAATAATATTTTATTAAAATATTATTTATTTAAAAAAAGACATTAATTATTAAAAAGTAATGTCTTAATTGAAATTTTATATTACATAAAAATACAATTTGAGTTTTATCTTATCAAAATATAATTGTTAACAAAATTATTACTTAATAATTTATAAAGTAAATAAAATAAGAAATAAATATAATATTAATTATATTTAAAAGTGAAAATGAATATTCATATTATTAGAGTTACATTGTTTCTAATATTTTTTAAATTATTCTTACCCTTAATTAACATATTTTCAGTTTATTATTGTAATTAATATTCTATATATTTACTATTCATATTGTAAAAAAAATAAGTTGAAATTATTACCAAATATTAGTTATTATTATTCCAAATATGGAATAAATTTTATAAAAATAAATTCATATAGTTTGAATAATTTTATTTAATATAAAACTCGTAAACATGATGGAAATCACTTTTATGATAAATGCATTTTTAAGAGAAAGATGATTTTACTTCAAATATGTAACTAGTAAAATTAATTATATGAATTTAAATTCATAAAAATAGATATGAAATATAAAACTTTTAAATAATTTCTCATTAGGTATTATTTTAATTAATTATCGTTGAGAAACAATATGCATTTTAAAACAATTCCCAGAAAAATATGTTATTTAATCCTAAAAATAAACTTGTATTGAAGTCTGGTATAAATATAATTAATTGAATTAAATATATATAAATAATACTTATGTGAACTTTAAATAAAATTAAAATAATAATTATACTTTTAAATTAGTTCATTTATCAAAATAAATGACAATTTTACATAAAAACATTATTTTTAACTATTCACTAAACAATCTATATTTTCCAAAAAAATACAAAATTTTCACCCTAAGTTAATTTTGATATGATGATATAAAAAATGGAGTTGATTTTATCAAATAAATTTTCTATATTTCATAGAAAATAATTATAATATTTATAAAAAGAAATAAAAAACATTTTTGAAGAAATCATATTATGAAAAAAAATGGCACTACCAAAAATTGATTGATTATTTAATAATAATTTATTAATATATTTAAGAATTATATATATTTCATAAATTAGTTATTTATATTCATACCCAATAATATAACAACTATGTTATAACTATCTTGTTTAAATAATTATGGTTTGTTTGGGTTCATCGTTGCATATCACATATGCTATCAAACATAGTTTTATTTTAAAAAAAACTAGGGGTATTACACAATGAGTAAGGTTTGGGTTTAATTCCTTAAGCATAAGATTTATGTCATCAATTCCTTTTTGTAGTGAAAATCTATGGTGGAAAGGGATAATGGTCAAAATTTTAAATGTCTTAGATCTAACAAGAGTTGGTAATATAGTGATATTAATTTCCATAATTTCTATCAAAAAAAGGGATAAGGCAAGAGAATACCATACCTAGAACACCATAATAAAATGGTGTGGCATGAAGGATAAATTGAACTTTGGCTAAAAAGGTATGATGCACACTAATTCATTATGGAAAACCTAAGACTATTTGGGTGGAAGCAATCAACATGACTTTATACTTAGCCAATAGAAGTCCATTATCTATTATGGGATAGAGTATACCATAATATCTATAGTCTATAAAGATAATAGAATTTGTATATATTAAAGTCTTCAGAAGTTTTGTATATGTTAAAATCAATTCTGAGGACAGAGATAAACTTTATTCAAAGTATAGGGAATATTTCTTTATTTGATATGGAAATAAAGACTTTGATTTATGAATTATGGATGATGACAAGTGACAATTCATTAAGAGTTTATATCTTCTCCTCAATCAGAAATTTTTATGGAAGGAACAGAACTTTTTTGGATCAGGATTTGAGGGAATGGAGTAAACTATTGAATTTTATGTTGATCTAGATGAAACCTTGGGAAGATAAAAAATTAAAAAAAATTATTTTATCATATATTTTCTTGAAGTTAGATTAGAGGAAGATATTCTAGAATGATCAAGATCCACTGAAGCATGTAAGAGAGCTTTGAAAGTTATGCAGTTGAAAGATAGTGCTCTAGGAGATAGGGAACCAGAAAGAGAAGTAATAGAAAGCTTTAAATATGAAATTGAGTTAATAAGATATTCTAAAGTCAATTGATTAGTCTAAATATTGGGAGATAATATGAATTTCCGACTTATAGAAGACGTAGGAGAACCTGAATTCCTAAAATATGTAATGGAACTTAGTGACTCATAATATTGGTAGTTATTAGTAAAGGAAAAAATTGATTCCTTTAAGTTCACAGGAACTTGGAAGTTGATTGAATTTATTGAATGGAAACAAACACTAAATAATAAATGATTCTTTTATTTGAAATAAAAAACTAACATAAGTATAAGGTATAAGGTGTGGCTGGTGGTGAAAGGTTTTTAATATAAATTGGGAGTTTATTTCTTGAAAAAAATCACTGATTGTTAAACATGAAACAATCTAGGTGGTTCTTAGTTTATTTGATTCTAATTATCTACACATAGAGAAAATAGTTATAAAAATTATCTTTCTTCATAGTGATTTATAGGATAATATTTACATGAAGTATCCAAAGTCTTTTGAAAATCATATGAATATGGTTCTTATTTATAAGTTGTAACAAAGCCTATACAACTTGAAACAAGAACCTTGATAGGGGAACTATAATTTTGATGTGTTTATGACTGAATAAGGTTTCATGTGAAGTAAATATGATCATTATTTCAACTAGAAGTCATGGAGTGATGAAAATTTCATTTAATTCATATTATATATGGATGAAATGTTGTTGGTGGGTTTGTTGGTTTCATGGATTCAGAAGCTAAAGTTTAATTTTTCTAGAATATTTGAGAAGGAACTTGTAAAATACAAGAAAATATTAAGGATGAGGATAAAAGGGGATATAAAATTATGAACAATGGTGTTATCCTATAAGGACTACATCTGAAATATCATTGAAAAGTTTGTGATTTCAGGATGTAATCTTGTCTTAAACCCAATTTCTAGACACTTCAATTAATCCAAGGAGAAGTTTCAAAAAATTTAATATAACGTTCAGTACATGTCTAATGTTTTATTTGTATCAGCTATCAAAAGTTTAATGTATGTGATGATATGTGTATGACCAAAAATTTCATTTGTAGGGGGATTTGTAAGTAATTCTATATTGAACCTGGGAAGGGATAACTGAGAAGTTGTGAATTATATCATCTGATACATAAAAGGATAAAAATATTTTTCTCTATGTTTTCGAGAATACTCTTTGTTTTAAGGATTCATGGATATAAAATTTTCGAGATATTCATAAACCTGAAATAGTATGAATGGATTTAATTTTCCTTTATAAGAATGGTGATCAATTGGATGTATTGAATACAACCTATGGTTAACTTTTCTTCAATGAATAATAATATATAGTATCTATAGAATCAAAAAAGGAAATAGTTTGGTTAATGAACTTGTTTAAGGAGATCTAAAGGTGTTTATAAAGAGGAGTGATGTTCTATGATAGAAAAAGTGTAATTCACCTTGCCCAAAATCTATTTTTCCATATAAGGATGAAACACATTAACTTAAAATTATATTTCATCTAGAATTTTCTGGGGGATAAGGTGTTAGAGTTCTAAAAGATATCAAAAAAATAAAAAATTGACTGACTTAAATGTCTTGGTCAAAGATAGCCTGAGGAAGCATTATGCCTCAGTCATACTTAGGATAAAAAAGGCTAAATAAATATCATTTCATGTATGTGTAAGAATGATGTTCATTTTTTACTAAATTTTATAGATTTCTAGATGTGTTCCTTGAAATATTCTTCAAAATGTATATTATTGGGAAATGTTTGTTCAGATCACCAGAAGATGGGGTAGTGTTGATGTTTTGGATTACGGTAATGAAAACTCCAGCATAAGGCGTAGTCTGATCAGAATACCATTACTTATCATAATTTCATGGTAAGTTTAACAAATGCATCAATTGAGGAATAAGTTTTAATAGTTAATTATTGCTTTTTAGTTTCATGGGGTGGTAATAAAAAAAATTCAGATAATGGTGAAACCTGTTCAACCAGTTGGATCTCACTATAAAAGAGAGGTAGGAGAACCTATATTGTGTAATGTAATTTAGATTAGTATGATTTTTATATAATATAATTACTTGGATCTAACTCAGATATTAGAAATCATAGATTTATATAATTAATCTTTATATCATTCAAGTAATAAAATTTTGTAAATGTTGACCAATAGATGTAGGACTTCAATTCCAAACTATTTAAACTTTGTGTGTCCTTTTTCTTTATTGTTTTCTTCATATGATGAGTCAGTTTTTATTTAAATGGATTGTGTGTGAGGTTTCTACTTAGCGTAGTGATTAGGTTTCATCAACTTCCTATCTTTAAGTATACTAAGATAATTGGGAGGAGACTATTCTTGAGGATCAACTCCCACTAAATATTATATGTTATGATGAAGTAACTTATGATGATGGAAGTTAATCATGGTTTTTATCATGGGTTCTCCCTCTTCCCAACATATTTTAAGCTTAATTTATTAAATAGATTCAATAAAAAACATTTTATATGTTATTACATTATGTGTTGGGTATCTAAGTGCACTAAAATAGTATCATTTCATTATAGGAAAGATAATTATAGAGTATATTAAATGCATGATATACTATGGTTTGAAATATTATAGTAGAGGAAATCTTGATCTATTTTTATATATTGATAAAAATTGGGCTATAAATTTTAATTATAAAAGTTCAACATCTAGTGTAGTTTTCATTTTAGGTGAAAGGTCTGTATTTTGGAATACAAAGAAATAATACCCAGTGACCTTAATTACTTTTTAAGTATAATATGTGTTTACAACATAAGATAAAACCCAATTGATTTGAATCAGGTCTTAGTTAGAAGATATTAAGGTATAATTAAAGTTACCACTACTTTTGGGTTATGATAATTATATTTCTATAAATATATAAAGAAATATTGTTCATCATTCTCGATTAAAATACATTAATATAAAATATCACTTCTTCGAATATCTTATAGAGAAAATTTTTTGAAGTTGGAAGTTTTTTTAATAATGGAGAAAAAAATTTATTTTTTCATTAAATCATTTCCAAATAATAAATTTGAATAATGGAGTTTGATTACAGGAGTTTAACATCATTCCTCTCAAGGATAAGGTATGGTGATTTTGTACCCTCTCTCACTTTTTCTTTGGATATTGATTCAAAGGGTGATAAAGATAACATATATTAATTTATTTTTATTTTATATAAATATAAAAAATTAATTATGATGGGGTAGAAAACTCTAAAAGGGAGAATCTAAATATATTTTTTTAACATAATGGGGGAGAGACCACTTTTTTAGGGGGATACTTTATTTATAGAGAGTTTTTAAAATGGGTAATATATGAAGTCAGCATGTTGGTGTCTGATTTTTTTGATTTGTTAAATTTTTTAATAGTTTTAGTTAGATTTAATATAGTAACTTGTTTTTTATAGGTTCTATGAATAATGTTTGAGAAATGTAAGAGGTTATATCTCAATTTATATCAATAGGAATCAAAGGTTATGAAGTAGTGGATGTAAGTCACTAATTATGGAAAATATGATTTTATTATTCAATATTCTGGTTTCCCATACTAAGTTCGCACAAGTAGTATTAGAATTATTCAATAATGGTTTGTTGGTATTTTTATTTCAAAAGTGATTTACGTTTAATGGTTTCAAATGAAATCTAAATGGGGATATTTTTTAGACCATGTTTGAAGAATTTATTGAGATATAAAGTGACTATGACCATGGGGGTTATTTTGTAGACCAAATAAGATGTTTTTACAATGAGAAGCTAAAGAAGAAGTGAAATTAAATAAAAACAAGTGGATATGTTTACTAGGTAAGATTTTTTTTAATACATAAATAATATTAAAAATCACATTAAATAAGTATTTTTAATGTTAGCTGAATGATGTTTGGATAGTTTTAGGTGTTTAGAAAAGGAATGAAGAAGTTTAGAAGTATTTTAGGTATTTTTTATAGTTGAAAAAAATTGAATCTAAAATATTTTACTAATTATTTCATACTCAAGGTTTTTATATTCAGATTTTCTCAAAATCAGAAAAGTCATAATCCTCACTTAATGTGTAAGGTTTTTATTAAGAAGATTTGAAAATTTGGTAAAGGAATCAACCTCATAATATATATAAGTTTTTTATTATCAAAAGACATGAAAATTAGCAAAGGAAAGAACCTAAAACAATGTGTATGATTTTTATATACACATTCTTCCAATAATTAACAAAGAAAAAAATCACTCTGCTAAATAAATTTTTATATTAAATACGTAAGATTTTTTTTATAAAAAAAATAGAAAATTCCTCAGGTTTAGGATTCATACGTAAGATATTATATATATTATGTGATACGTAATATATTTTTTGGGATACATAAATTTTTTCAAATTATATGTTAGATATCATTTTTGAGTAGAGAATTTGGAAACATCCTTGTATATAGGGATGATACATAAGTTATATATATATATATATTTGATATGTAATATAATTTTATTGATGTGTAGGTTTCTCTACATAGCCAAAAATAAGAGCTACCAAAATTTAATAGGTATGTTTTTATAGAAGTTAATAGAGATTCTCAAAAACTACCACGGGATTTAAAAAGAAGGATTTTTCAGTAGTTAAGAAAATTTTATAAGTTTTTTTATATCAGATAATTCTTATGTAGGTATTTTATAGATCAAATATCATGAATTAAATTCATGAGGAAAGTTGTAGGAGAAGATAGTTTATGACATGAAAATGGTGGTGTGCCATGATCATATAGATTTTAAGATAAGAAGAAGATCCTTGAGCCATTATGGGACACTATGAGAATTAAAATTTTGAGTTGTTCTAAGGGAGAAATATGGTTCATTACATGAACAATTTTTTTGCTCCATAGAGGAAGAAAAAAAATTATTTTAGTTGAAGAAAACTAGTTGACTTAATCATGATGCATGAATCCATGTTGTTAGTTATTCCTAAGTCCACCTAGACAGATCTAATGATTGAAATAAAATAAAAATAAAGAATCAAGATAAAAAGAAGAAGAAGTTGGAAGAATTTAGTGAAAGTTATTAGTTTGAATTTTAATTTTAAATCCTAAGTTTAACCTGAATTTTTTTTGTTATTTGAAGGAAATATATTTTTTCCACTCTATGAATATATTTTTATGCACTAAAAATCAAAACAAAATTAAGTGATATGTTTAAATAGATAAAGAAGATAATACATATAGCAATTGAAGTAAAATAAAAAAGAGTAAGAACAAGAAGTGGGAGAATAAACAGTACAAAGACAACTTGATAAAATTCTTATTCAGTTGAATACTCCCTTTTAGTTGAAATCAATCTCAATATCATTTTATCGATGTAGGGGAACTTTACACGATTGAGAGGCTATTATGTAACACAAGTAAAGGATAAAATAAACTCATCTCTAATACACATGATGAAACTAGTGTATTTTATGATCTCATGTGAATCTGGATCATTTCAGGGACTAGAAACTCATTTTGGGTAGTGAACCTTATTGATTTTTTGTGCATATGATGTGTGTGTTCATTAGAGTTTATGATATTGATATGATATTCACTTTAATTATAGATGAAGTTTGTTTCAAAAGAAACATAAAAATAATTGAATTCACTTGTTCACCTCTTGTAAATTCCCCATAATCATGAGGGTTATATTAACTCTTTCTCTTACATTTCTAAAAAAATCGTAGTGTTTCACTCATGGAGTAGTAAAACTTCCAAACCACATAATCTCTTGTGTTGTTATTCCATGGTAGTCTATTTTTATTTATTTTTTTATTTTTAAGGTTATATATGTGTTTGAGTGTATAAATTATATGTGTAGTTAGGATTATTAGTCTTGTGAGTTCTAGATACATATTTTTAGGTGTCTTTATGTTTTATAAATTTTAAAATTTGTTCTATAAGTGATTTTATGGAAGGTATCTTTATAAATATGGTTTTTTATGTTTTAACATCCAATGGATCAAATAAAACCACTTACACCCACAAGTCTCCCATTGGTTACCTTGTCCAATCCCACTGAGTAACTGGTTTACTCATTACACCTCCCCATTTTTAATCCCTCCTCTAATTCCCTTCCAAATCCCACTAAATCCCCTCAACTTAAAACCACCCAAAAGAGGATATTTAAGATCATAAATAAGGAGGGAACTAAGTCAAGAAGAATAAGATTAAAAAATTCATTAACCTCCCATTCATATCACACATAAAGTTACCTTAACACAATAATTTAATAACTAAAAATAAATATAAATCAATAACCTAAAAAATTAGGGTCGTTACATACACTGCTTATGGTGTGACCAAGTCAACACCATGATATGGTGACATATGCCTTTACCAAACTTACTCTAGTTAACTCTAAATGAATAATTTCATTCTCAACAACTTCCAATGATATAAAATTTTAGAACAAACAATGATTACATCATTTAACATCTTTATAATCTAGATTTATCATCACTCTTAAAACCTTCTCATGGAATATCCTTGTCATGTAGAGATAATAAGATATTCCTTCACATTCCTTCAAAAATTTCTCTATTTACTTACTAAGATAACTTCAACACTTCCACTCCCAATATTTCATTCTCATCCCCATACTATAATGAAATGATTTTCAAAGTCAATCATATTTCACTAACATTAATCACCAAGTATTCCTTGATTTTAAATATTATCTGCTCTATTTCATAACACCTTTGTATTGTGTATTGGTCCCCCATTTGGATATTATTCCACTCATCACCATGATAATTCATCACATTCAAACACACTACCTATTGGTAAGCTATAATTTTTAACTTCTTCACCCTTTATTTCCTTCCATTATCTCTAATATTACCACTAATAATTAAAAAAAATATAACTCACAAATTTTGGATGTAACAATTCAATTCAATTCTATACACTTAAACTACTCGTTTGGGCTACTTACATTAGATTCGTTATCCCTTCACACACATTTAACTATGAAATTGAAATTGAATCATGGGAGACATTATAGTTAACCTACTACATCATAATGAAATCAATCCATGAAGGTAAAATGGATGAATCCTAATTGGTCATAATATTTAGAAGAAAACCTATAAAAATATAAAATTAGGATTTTGATACATTATATTGAATTAATAATAAAACTAAAACATAAAAGGGTGTCAAACCATATCTATGATACTGAGAGTCCCACAAAATTTCTAAATCAATAATCTATCAAGTATAGAAGATGTTATATTAAGGGGAAGATAGAAAAGTTTTAGAGAAATGGAGGAGAGAGGACCACCACATAGTTGGAATGAAAAATATATGTTGAGGGGTGAAATAAAAATTACAAAAATAAATAAAATTTAAAATTTTAAAATTATCACAGTTTTTTATTGGTGTTTATAAACTATATAGATTAATTATACTGATCCAATAAAAAAATTATGAACCCTCCATGGTTGTTTGGAATAATTTATAAACTTTTTTCCCAAACCATGCTTAATTATGACCCAAATCTCATAAACTTTCATAGTTTACATATTATATAGGTTAATTGTACCACATTACAATAAACCATATCAATTTAGTGAAAATATTATCTATTTTAAAATTTATATAATTATAATATAAAACTCATTTAACCACCCTAAAACACTTAAATACACCTAAGATATAGGGAAAATCACCTTTGAATCAATATAAGCTCATTTCACTATACCAAATTATACCACTATCATTACCAAAGGTTAGCCTTTCAAAAACAACTGATTTCAGAATCACACTTTATCAAAGAATGAAATCCCATCCATGGTATCATTTAGGCGCTTCCAAATCTATAAATAGGGTAGTAAATTTTGGTTCATGAGTTAGTTTGTTCTTGCATTGACTTTACTTACATTCATATATGATAAGAATTTCATTATGGTGAATTGTGAGTCTCTCTTAGGTGGGTATGAGTTGAGGATCGAGTTGGCTTGGTGAGAATATTGTTCATCCAATCCCTCAGGTTAATCATTGTGTGTACATTATCTTTGACTAAACATGTTTTTTTTACTTAGAGTAAACATTCTAAATATTTTCACTCACATCTTTATGACAACTTGTGTGATGAAATACTCATATTTGTTCAAATATTTCTATAATACGAGTTGATAGTGTTGGTAATAAAGAATTTATTAATGATCCTTATAATTAGACCCTCTCTCGAGGAAGGAATTAATTTAACTAGTATTTCATTGAGGGTCACATCTCTTAATTTAATTTCTTAATTATAACATAACACATTATGATGACTCACATCATTATGGGTTAGTGAATGTAATTACCCTAGTTCTTGAAACATTTCCTTTGTGTTTTCCCAAGGCTTGGAGGTGTTTGGGGGGTTTTTGGGTCCTTCCACCTTGAAATTTACAATTTGTTCTCAAATTCAATTTGTTCCTTCATGCAGTCAGTTAGTTTTTTCACATGGTCAATCAATTACTTCATATGGTCGATGGTTTGTTCACATGTTCATAAGTTTGTTTCTAAAATTGATCAGTTTTTCTCGCGGTTAGTCTATTCCTCCACATGTTTGATATTTTGTTTTCATAGTGGATTTTTTATTCTCACATTTGATTAGTTATTCTCATGGTCAATCCATTCATTTACATGATCGATATTTTATTTTCATAGTTGATCGGTTTGTTCTCATAGTTGATCGGTTATTCTCATGGTTAATTTATACCTTCACATGGCCAATATTTTTTTCAAACATCTAATTATTTTATTCTCGTAGTTGATCAGTCATTCCCATAATCAATCCACTCCTTTGAACGATTGATATTTTTTTCTCATGATATATCTCTTATCATGGTCAATTTTTTCTTATAGTCAATCTCATCACAGTCAATCCAACAGTTTTCAAAATTTCTAATTTTATTGGTTTAATACCTATATTTTTATAAAATGGTGTGAAAATTGATTTTAATGTAAAATTTGGTATTTAATAAAAAAATACATCTATTTTTATTAGGCTTGATCCTGTATGTGAATTCCTTAAACCTCTTGATATTAAATGGTTTATTCTATGTATTTTAAATGAAACTAAATTTAAGATACACAAAAAATAAGGTTAACTACCTTAATTTCCATGAGATCTTTGGGAAACGGTATATGGAATAATAAAAGTATGTTATTTTATCTATTTGAATATTTAATTTTTTTCCCTATGAATCTGAATGAACCAAAACCAAGATCTTGAACCATGAGAGTTGTATGATTCCACCCGGATCCTTCTAGTTTCTGTTTATATGAATGTTAAATAGCTTGGTTCCCCCTCTAGTCTACAACAGTGTGTAACAATTTAGGTAGGAGATTATTTCTCCTTTATATTCCTCTTTTCTCTAAAAGTGATGTATAATTGATCAATCCCTTACCTTTGTTAAATTTAGGTGATGGTATCGTCCTATTTTCCCCTATTTTCCATGCAACATGTTTTGGATTTCCTTTCCAGGTAGGGGATCCTTGTTCTCTATTATTTTTTAAATCTGTACAATTAGAATGAATTTTTTTCCATTGGATGGGTGGTATAGATTAACTAATGAAGATAATGAACTAGATTAAATTTAATTGAAGTATATTGGGTGTATTCACATGTTTTTCTATATTTATTATTATTATTAAGTGGTGATTGTTATCCAGGTTTGTAACCTATTATTATATACATGTTTTGAATTTTATAATTTATTAACCCCTATTGTGTATTTATAGCCTTTGTTGAATTTTTTTTGAAACAACCAAACATAAAATGCTTAATATGTATATTCAGCTAAGAATTAGTTGCTCGTGTAAATTTGGAATTGTGTGAAAATACACATACACAATAATAATATTTGATATGAAAGACCCCTATAAATAAATTGTGGTAAAATATGTGGTTTGGTAATCTATTTTTGTGTGTTACTAGTATTTATGTTATTATACTTGTGGTTGTGTATCCATATGGGGTTTATACAATGATGGTGGTGACCAGTTCAAAAAAGGATGTGTATCGAGCAATAGATGTGTAGTGGTAGACATGTGGCTACTATGGTAGTAAGATGGTTATTATTTGATTCCTTATTATAGTAGTCCAATAGTGGTGTAATAAAACTATTAATGATGTAATTTAATAATATGTGTTAGGAATTCCTATGTATAAAATGAATTTATGGATTGAATAATCTTGAATAGACTAGACTTAAGTGAGAGTTAAATAAAAATGTTTTCTATAATGGTTTTTCACCAAATATGAAGTTAAGTATCTTAATTAATGAATATTAGTTTTTAATGTATTAACCTATAAAGGTAAATTCATATTTAATTAAAATAAATGAAATTGGGTGGTGTGTGGTTGTTTTATATGGTGAGTTGTATCTAGTTGGTGGAAGTGTGTGATAACGTTAGTATAGTGTTGATGATAAGGAAAATTTGATGAAGTATTGATGTAAAACCTTTAGGTCAGGCTTGTGTTCTATATATTCACACACACACACACACACACACACACATATATATATATATATGCTTCTATTTTCATGTTACTTGTATACTCATCCCACCTATGTCATGTACCCTATACCAACACCCAGATGTTCTAGGGGTGTTTTCTCCAGAATCCTAATGGTGAGGAATATATGGATAATTAACCCTCTACCTAGCTCTTCCTTCGATAATAATATCAGTAAATGGTGCAATTGGTGGTGAAGACTATCCCTTGATAATGAAATAGTTGTTAGTGATTCCTGACGATGAGAGGATGTGATATTTAGTGGGGTTTCATGCATGGTAGGAGGAGGGCACGAGATTTATGTTCATTACTATAATTATACCCTAATTCCCTATTTATGAAGTATAGTATGGATGTGTGGTGATGTGGTAGTGGTATGAGAGATGTACATGATGACATCAATGCCAACTCTAGACATTGGGCCTTGTGGGAGTGATAAAACACAATGTTTTTGAATATTTTATTGATAATAAATGACAAAATTTCCTCAAATTTTGTTAAATATATTTATTTATAAAATATTTGGGATTAGATCATTCTTTTGAAAATTTGATGAAAATTACAGTTTTACCCTTTAAAGTGCATTGTAGTAATTAAGACATAAATATTTTAATTTGAACTATTTGAACATAAAATTTTTTATACTTATTACTCACTCAATGGGATACAACTTTTATTCAGGACTATAGAGATAACTCGTTCATTTGGTTGGAGTAAATGGTCCATGAAGTCAAAGATGGGATGGACTCTCTAGATTGGACATCAGTTCTATATTTGGGCCATAAATTATACTAGATTGAGCCCAAATTTGGAGAGGATCTCGAGAAAAAAAATTATAACAAATCATCCTCATATATAGATAGATGGTTCACTTGTTTTGAAGGTCAAACAGTTAGTGCAACATGGAATAAAATATTTGGCCGAATTTCCCCATTCACACTTGAAACTTAGCCTCCCATCCACTCTATAAATTGGTTTTTTTGTCATTTTGAGGGTTTGGGAAGTGTATTGGGAGATTTAAGGTAGAGTATAATTGGTTTAACTTTATTTCTCTAGGTATTTCAAGAGGGAGAGCTCTTGAAGCTAGGATTCATTCATTGAAGCCTTCTTCTTCTTCTTCACTTTGTAATATTATTGTGATTTCAATAAAATATTTGTTTCTCTTAAATTTCTTATATTACTTTCATTTTTTTATTCTATTAATATTATTATTTGTTCTTTAATTAAATAGTATAAACAATATTGGTCCATACCCTTTCTAAACCCTTGAAAATGCAAAATGTTTCTATGATGACTACATCACCCATGGAAGATTAGTTTTCTTAGTAATCGATCGACCTCTTACCTCCTTCATTTATTTATTTTTAATCATTAAGCTATAGTAATTAAAAAAATATGATCCATAAATTTATTTTTAAAATTATAAGAAACTAATAAAGTAATTTAACTATTGATACAAAAACACTCGAGGTCAAGAATTTGTGTAAATTGTGAGAGTGAAAACTTAATCGGTAAAACAAGACCACACAGAATAAATTTTTAGAGTTAAAATACATTCCCTAAGATCAATTCATCCTAATTTCTAGAGTGGATATGTACCTTAATTTACCACTGACCATAATCTAGACTTATAACATCAATCAAAGCAGGGTGCTACGATTGTATGTTATGAAGCTAGCCTCAAGTTTAATTCATTTCATCTTTGTGGTAATGTTAACCCCCATAGGGTTTGAGTGTTAAAAAATTAGGGGATCATAATTAAGTGGATATTAATTTAAATTATAATGATTAATAATTAAGTGAATAGTTATAGTTATATTGATTACTCCTTTTAAAATATTTTATAAAAAAGATCTTCTTGTTGTGTTTTATTAATCAAGTTTCATTTCAAAAGAAAAAACAAAAAAATTACAATCTTCTTCCAGTATACTTATTCTTATTTTATAAACTATAACCCCCCACCCACCATCCTTTTAAACAGTGTGTTTATTTTATTTTATTTTATTTTAAAAATACCTTTAATATGTTGTTTAAAATTACTTCCTCCTTTGAGAGATGACCTTGGTCAGCCACTCTGCTGCACCTAAATAACCTAAATTCAAACATCATTTGAGAGTTCCCACGATAGAGCCTTCCAAATTAGTGTCATTTATAGGGAGGAAATTATTTTATTCAACTAATTAGAGGTATTTTTTACTTTTATTTTATCCTTTTTTCTCTTCTTTCTTCTTTCTTCTTTCTTCTTTCTTCTTTCTTCCTTCTTCTTCCCCTATATCTCAAATTTTTTTGTTTGTTTTATTGTTTTTTTATTTCCTATCTATTTTCTTCTATTTTTGACCATCAATTGAAACTTGTTATCATGATATTATGGTCTAATATTATTAATTTATATGATTTATGACATGATCTCATCCCAAGGATCTCTTTAATCTAGACCTCAAGATTGAACGCAGCCTTAGGGCTCGAATCATACAATCTTGGTCTACGGGAAGTGTCGACATTTTCCCAGCTAGGGAATTCCTCCACTCTAAGAACATTGAAATTGTAAACACTTCTGAATCTAACATAAAAAAAATAACCAATGGATGAAAATGATAATAATTTACTTAATATAACCATTCAATAATTGGTTGCATTGGATATTAACTATCAACCAAATTGTATTGCATACCCACATTTTGAATTGGACTTTGAACTAAAATCTGGGTTAATTAACCTACTTCAAAAATTTCATAGATTATCTGGTGGGGATCCAAAAAAACATTTAAAAGAATTTTATGTGGTTTTATTAACCCCAAAACCAAGAAATGTATCTGAATATCAAATAAAACTAAGGGAATTCTCATTTTCACTTGATGGAGCTGCAAAGGATTAGATTCATTACTTACAACCTAAAGATGTAACATGTTGGAATGATTTGAAACATATTTTCTTGAAAATATTTTTTCTAGCATCAAGGATCACTTCTATTTGTAAAGAGATCTTGAGGATCAAGCAAGCATAAGGGGAGTCAATGTATGAGTATTGGGAGCGATTCAAGAAGTTTGGTGCAAGCTACCCACATCACCAAATCAGTGAGCAATTACTCATATAGTATTTATATGAAGGAATCATACCTATAGAGAGAAGAATGGTGGATGCTACGGCTAGAGGGTCATTTGTAGACAAAACACCATTATTTTCAAGTGATTTGTTTTAAAAATGGCACAAAAATCCCAATAATTTGGAGATCGAGGTACACCACATGTTAGAGGAGTACACCAGGTAAGTCCACATTCTCCTGAAAGTTATTTAATTGATACCAACCCACTCATGTGAGACTATGTGGAATTTGCACTGAAACAGACCACCTAACTGATTGTTTCCCCCAACTACAAGAGACAGAAGATTGTTCAGTGGTATTCCTTGGGAGACCATATCAATATAAACAACAACCACATCTCCAAAAGAATTATGATTCCTTTGCAGCAATATACAACCAAGGGTTTAAGGATCAATCAGAAATGAGGTATGGCTCTAGACAACAACAAAGGCCCCCTTTTCAATAAAACTTCTAGCAACCTAAGCCTTACTAACAGGGTTTCCAAGAACCCCAAAGGAGATTTGATTCCCAAACATCAACAAGAAAATAAAAATGGAATCCCCCACCCAAGGTAAATTTTAACAATATTTACCTTTTCAAAGAAATTGTTATTAATCAACAGAATGAGATGAAGAGTCAAGGTTCATAGCTGAGGGAGTTGAAGTCTCAAATGATCCATATTTCCATCACCCTCTATGAACTGGTAAGTAAGAAATCTGGAAATCTTACTTCCCAACCTACTCCAAATCCCAAGGGTAATGTTATTTCCATCACATTGAGAAGTGGAAAGAAAATAATTGATACATCTACACCTATCATTCCACCAGGATTTATCTCAACTCCGGAGAAGCCCCATTCAAGACCAACTGATAAGCAACCCAAGGAGATAGAAAAATGTAAGAAAAATATTGATGATGTTCCTCCTAAACCCCTTATATTTCCAAATATAGTGGTACAAACCAAGAATATGGCTTAAGAGGAAATGAAAAACGAGGTTTTGGAAATATTCAAGCGTATGGAGATAAACATCCCCCTTATTGAAGCCATTAAGAAAATCCCAAGCTATGCCAAATTCTTAAAAGAACTTTGTACCAATCGAAGAGGGCTCAAGGTAAATGAGAGGATAAATCTTGGAAGGAATGTGTTAGCACTCATTACATCAACTCTATCAATGACAACAAAGTGCAAGGATCCTAGGACATTCACTATACCATGCACCATAGAGGAGTTGCACTTTTATGATTCTTTATGTGATTTAGTAGCTTCTATAAATGTGATGACTCACTCTATATTCTCTTCTTTATAGGTTGATGATTTGAATATAATGAGAGTATTGGTGTATTTGGCAAACATAGCTACATCATATCCAATCGGAGTCCTTGATGTTGTACTTTTTTGGGTAGGATACATGATCTTTCCATCATATTTCTATGTTCTTAACATGGAGGATAATCAGATAAGTTCTCATGCTCCCATTATCTTAGGTAGTCCCTACCTCAAAACTACAAAAAATATCATAAATTTTCACGAGGGTACACTTTTGATGGAGTTTTGAGATGAAGTTTTAATATTTAATGTTATGGACTCCATGAATTACCCCACAGATGACTATTCTGCTTTTGTTATCTCCCATTTTGAACCACCAAATAAAAACCCCATGGAATTTCATTGTCCTGTGATTAGGGAGATTATGAGTATTGGTTCTAGTTTTATGTCTAAGAATTCTTCCGAACCTATTTATAATGCACACAACTCTCTTAGATTTTATTTTTAAATGGATTCATATTCTGATTTTGATCATGTTCACTCTAATTATGAATTGGATGTTGAATATACTTATGGTTTTGATGAATTATTCTCTGATTTTGATGATGATTATTCTGGAACTAAGGTTCATTTTGCACATATTTTCATTCTTTAAATTTCTCCATCCATACTACACCACCCTTCATTAGAAATAAATCCATTTCCACCTAATATAAAATACTCATACTTGTTAAGTGGTGAGAAATTACCTGTTATAATTTCTAACAATATCTCTCTTGAACATGATGAAAAAGGTTTGAATCTTTTGAGGGAGAACATTAGGAAAATTGGGTGGACCTTGGCTGACATATCAAGTATTAGACCTTCTATTTTTATACATAGGATTATTTCATAGGATGGGGTTAAACTGGTTAGGTATCCAAAAAGGAGACATAATCCAACTATTCTAGAAGTTGTTAAAAAATAAGTTAAAATTTTGATTGAGGTAGGTATAATTTATCCCATTTTAGATTCTCAGTGGGTGAGTCCTATTCAGGTTGTGCCTAATAAAAGTGGTGTTACTTTTGTTAAAAATTATAAATAGGAGTTAGTTCCAATTAGGGTGAAAAATAGTTGGCATTTGTGTATTGATTATAGGAAACTAAATTAATCCACTCGCAAGGACCATTTCCCCTACCGTTTATTGATCAAATTCTTGAGAGACTAGCTGGGAAAACACACTATTGTTTCTTGGATGGATTTTCTAGATATTTTCATGTTCCTATAGCTCTAGAGGATCAATAGAATACAATATTCACTTGTCCATTTGGTACATTTTTCTACCGGATGATTCCATTTGGACTTTGAAATGCCCCAAGTACCTTCGAGAGATGCATGGTGATTATTTTTTCTAATTTTCTTGAGACCTTCATGGATGTATTTATGGATGATTTTACAGTGTATGTATCTTCATTTGATGATTTTATCTCTAGTTTGAGAAAGTTTTTGAATCATTTTATTAAGAATAATATAGTTTTAAACTTTTAAAAGTGTCATTTAATGGTAGAACATGGAATTGTCTTAGGTTATTTAATGTTAAAACATGGGATAGAGGTTGATAGATCTAAGGTAAATATTATTTCATCCTTACTATATCCTTCATGTGTGTGTGATGTTAGATCTTTCCTAGGGAATTCAGGATTTTATTGGTGCTTCATCAAATATTTTAGTAAAATTTAGCTTCCTATATCGCAATTACTTCAAAAGAATTCTGATTTTGTGTTTGATGATTCTTGTAGGACCACCTTTTATGAGATAAAGAAGTGTCTGACCACTCCACTAATCATACATCCCCCATGGTGGGAGATTCCTTTTGAGATTATGTGTGATGCATCCAACTTCACAGTCAGCGTTGTCTTATCTCAGAGGTTGGAGGGATGATCACATGTGATTTCCTATGTATTGCAGATATTGGATTAAGCCCAATCAAACTACACAACCATTGAAAAGAAGTTTCTTGCAGTCATATTTTCTTTAGATAAATTTTGTTCATATTTATTGTTCTCTAAAGTAGTTGTTTTTTCTGAACATCTAGCTCTGAGGTACCTCTTGAAGAATCCAGATGTAAAGCCCAGGATTATCCGGTGGATGCTCATTCTTCAGGAATTTGATATTGAGATAAAGGATAATAAGGGGTCAGAAAACCTAGTGGAAGACCACATGAGTAGTATTACTCACACATTAGAGGATAAAACCTTGGACCAGGTAACACTTTGGGACACTTTCCCCAATGAGCATCTTTATTCCATCTCAAGTACACATCCTTGGTATGCTGATTTAATTAACTAACTTGTTGCCACTTCCTACAAATTTAAAGAAACATAAAGTCTAAATGTTAAAGAGTGAGTCAAGATTTTATGTTTGGGATGATCCATACCTCTAGCGCATGTGTAGTGATCAAGTTATTAGGAGGTGTGTTCATGATCATGAGTTTGAGTCTGTTTTATATTTTTTTCATACACTTGATTGTGTTGGACACTTTGGACCCCAACGGAAAGCTAGGAAAGTCTTAGTTTCTGGATTATATTATACTAGATTATTACATAATGCTCATGTGTTTTTCAAGTCGTGCTCACATTTCCAACACACTGGGAATATTTCTAGTAGACATGAGATTCCCCAACAACCCATATTATTCTGTGAGATTTTTTATGTTTGGGGAATTGATTTTATGGGTCATTTTCCTAGTTCATTTGTTTTTTTGTATGTTTTGATTTTTCTGATTATTTGAGTAAATGAGTGGAGGATAAGGCCACTAAGACTGATGATTCTCATGTTGTAGTGGACTTTTTCAAGACACAAGTTTTTTTTGCAGGTTTGGAGTACGAAAGGTTATCATAAGTGACCAATGTATACACTTCTACAATTTTAATTTGGCTTCCATCCTTCAGAAGTATAGGGTGACACACAAAACATCAACACCATACTACCCCAAAAAAATGGCCAGGCTGAGGTTTCAAATCGTGAGTTGAAACAAATTTTGGAGAAACCTATGCAGCCGAATATGAAGGATTGGAGCAAGAGCTTGGATGATGCACTTTGGACTTATAGGATGGCATACAAGACACCCATTGGTATGTCCCCATTTTTGGATTATTTTTGTGAAAGTGTGTCATCTCCCCATGGAATTTGAGCATCGGGCTTATTGGGATATAACGAAATGAAACATGTATTTGGACCAAGTTGGAATCCAAAGGAATTTGAAAATTCAAGATCTTTAAAAGATTTTATTGTCTTCATATGAGATCTCAAGGCTCTACAAGGAAAGATCAAAATCATCTCCTGATATAATGATCTAACAAATGGAGTTTCATGTTGGAGATAAATTCCTTCTCTACAGTTTAAGACTGAAGCTGATGCTTGGTAAGTTTCATTTCAGATGGATAGGTCCTTATATTGTATCTAATATTTTTCCTTATGGTGTAGTGGAGATCACATAATAGGACACTAGAAGGATCTTTACATTCAACGATCAATGCTTGAAGTAATACATTTAGGGACTTTATACTGATGTAGTGGATTTCATCACACTGCATAACCCCATCATCACTTGAGAATATTAGGATGTTCATAACCCTTTCACTTTTATATTACTTCTCTTATTTAAAATTATAAATTTCATGTGCATATATCATCTCATAGGTTCACATTGAGTACAATGCAATATTTTAAGTGTGGAGGAGGGGACAACATTTTGGGGTAGATATTTAGGATTTTCATTTATGTGTTTTTTGTTTATTTTCTATTAAGTTATTGGTTAAAATTTTCAAAAAAAAACCAAAAAAACAAAAAAATGTCAATAAAAAAAATATCATGTAACATTCTCATGTGGAACATATGGAAAAATGCATTTTGTTTTCAAAATTCATTGGTATAATTATAATTATGAGTAATATTTCATCATAAAGGGTTTATTTTTATAAAAACTGAAGTTGTTGATGATATTATTGGTTTTTTAATAATAAAACCTTTGATATTTTGACATCATTATTTGTGATATTTTTTCATGGTAAATTGTTTCATTGATTTATCCACACAAATTTTCACTCAACCATGACTTGTGAAATTTTTCCTACTCAATTTAAGGTATAGTCAGGTTAGGTAAAAAATCATTGGTTGATCCATATTTTTGTTTCTCTTCCAATTAGTTCCATTCCTGTACCGAATTGACCTATGCAAGTGTACCTATTATCTGACTGTTGTACGCCCTCAAAAAAACAAAAAACAAAAAAAATCATAAATATGGGTTGTGTCTTGGGTAGGTTAAAAACCACTCTTCCTTGACCTTTGATCTTGTTATAACTATTACAATTATTGTCATGAGGAGATCAAACATGGGTGGAGAGTTGAGTGTTAGATATTTTCCAAATGCAACAAAAAAATAATAGTTGAGGGGAGTTATGAAATGTAAAACATATGGGGATATCTAGGTTGGGAGCTTAAGGGTTGACTTTCAGGAATGCTTAAGTGAGTGGGTGTTGAAATTTTATTACAAAAGAATGTAGAACAGGTTCGGTGAATTAAACCAAGTAAGAATAATTGTTTTACTTAACCTGAATATACTGAATAAAGGTTGTATTTATGATCTTGGAATGGTTGACACACACACACATAGATAATTAGTGGCAAGGTAGACCCATGACTTGTTTTGGTATGATTAGTTTTATGAATCTCACTAGATTTTTTTTGACACAATTTATGAGACACTGAATTTAAAAACACAATTTTGTTGAATATTTATTGATAATAAATGAAAAAAATTCCTCACATTGTGTTAAATATTTTTATTTATAAAATATTTGGGATTAGGTCCTTCTTTTTAAAATTTGATGAAAATTATAGTTTTACCCTTTAAAGTTTACTGTAGGAATTAAAAAATAAATATTTTACTTTGAATTATTTTAACTTACAATTTTGTATACTTATTCCTCACTCGATGGGATAAAACTTTTATTCAGGACTATGGAGTTAACTTGTTCATTTGGTCAGAGTAAAATGGTCATGAAGTCAAAGATGGGATAGACTCTCCAGATTGGACATTAGTTCTATATTTGGGCCATAAATTCTACATAAGTGCTTGGATTGAGCCCCAATTTGGATAAGAACTCTATAAAAAAAATTGAACAAATAATCATCCTATATGGATAGATGGTTCATGCATTTTGAAAGTCAAACAGTTAGTGAAACATGGAATAAAATATTTTTCTGAATTTCCCCATTCACACTTAAAACCACTTGAAACATAGCCTCCCCTCCACTCTATAAATTAGTGTTTTTGTCATTTTTATGGGTGGTAATTTCATTGGGAGATTTAAGGTAGAGTATAATTGGTTTAACTCCATTTCTCTAGGCATTTCAAGAGGGAAAGACCTTGAAGTTAGGATCCCTTCATCGAAGCCTTCTTCTTTTTCTTCACTTTGTAATATTGTTGTGATTTCAATAAACTCTTAGTTTCTCTTCTATTTATTTTCTTATTTTCAGTTTTATTCTTCTCTTAATCTTCATATTTTGTCTGTAATTCAATATTAGAAACAATATTGGGTTATACCCTTTCTAAACACTTGTAAATGCAAAATGTTTCTACGATGACTATGCTTCCCATGGAAGAGTAGTTTTCTTAGTAATTGATCAACCTCTTACCATATTCATTTATTTGTTTTGAATCATTAATATAATATAATTAAAAAAATATGATCCATGAATTTATTTTTAAAACTAGAAGAAACTAAGAAAGAAATTGAACAATTGACACAAAAACACGTGTGGTTTAGAATTTGTGTAAATTGTGAGAGTGTAAACTTAATAGGTAAAACAAGACCACACGGGATAAATTTTTAGAGTTAAAATACAATCCCTAAGATCAATTAATCCTCATTTACATAGTGGATATGTACCTTAATTTACCATTGACCATAATCTAGACTTATAATGTCAATCAAATCAGGGTGCTACAATTGTATGTTCTGAAGCTAGCATCTGGTTTAATTAATTTTATCATTATGGTTATGTTAAATCCCATAGGGTTCAAGGTTTAAAAAAATTAGGGGATAATAATTAAGTGTATATTAATTTAAATTATAATTATTAATATTTAATAGAATAGGTAGAGTTAGATCAATTACGCCTTTTAAAATATTTTCTAAAAAACATCTTTTTATTATGTTTTATTATACAAGTTTCATTTCAGAAACAAAAACAAAAAAAATTACCATCATCTTCCAGCATAATTATTTTTATTTTATAAACTATAAACCCCCCACCCATCCTTTTAAATAATGTGTTTATTTTATTTTATTTTATTTTATTTTCAAAATACCTTTAATATGTTGTTTTAAATTACTTCTTCCTTTGATAGACAACCTTGGTCATCCACTCTGCTGCACCTAAATAACCTAAATTCAAAAATCATTTTAGAGCACCCACAATAGAGCCTTCCAGGGAGTTCGAGGTAGGTAGGGTTATGACCCAACCCACATTAGAGATGGTTGGATTTGTTGTGATGAGATGGCATGGAAGGGATGGGAGGATAGTACATTTGATATTGAGGTGTGAGAGTAGGAAATTAGTGTGGAATTTGATGTGGGGTACCTTTATCAATGATTTCCCAATATTAATTTACTAATTGGTTGAATTATTTGGTGAATGGGATTTAGTGAGGTTGGGATGGATAGATTACCTGTCTAGGTTCTTGTTAGTTCTATTTTTTGGTCCCTAGTGTATTAGTATGATATTTTCAAATTTTCATGGGATACATTGGGTATGATCCTACTAATTATATATTTTATTTTCACTCTATGTATCCATAAACTATTTTTTTAGGATTCTAGTATGGTTACTGGGATTGAGATGGACATTACTATCTTGCAGATCGGAGCTGTGGTGGAGTCACTACCTTAGTTTTATTTTTTTATTACTTTGGAGACTATTTATATTGATTGACATACACATGTGGGATGGTTTGGTTTCTTTATACTATGTGATGGTGATGTCTAGTGGTTTTTTATCTTCTCTCTCAATAATTTTCATATATTGAGTGTAATTCCTCCCATTTGAGTGTTTTATACCCTCAGTACTAGTCTCCAACCTAGGGCCTACTGAAGTTGGGACTTAGGGGTTCACTCCTCTTCAACTCCATCCCAGGAGGGATACCAATGGAGGGGGTCATTATAGAGGTATATCAAAGACTTTTTTTGAGATATAGTATGGAGTTTGTAGTTAGGCACTAGTGAGGGTTCCATTGGAATAGTATGGAGACATCATTAGTCATATTTAATGTAAAATATAGAAAAATATACCTACTAAGAAAAAGAGTTTAGGGTCCCCTGTGATCTAACACAAAGACATTAATATTTGTAAAACCCCTATGTGAGATAATATTTATTGTGAGGTAGAGACCTAGGTGAGTTACATGCATTATGTTTGTTTGCGTTTTTGGTTGAATAGGGTGTATTGGGAATTGAATTGAAATTAATTAATTAATATAAATAAATTACATGATATGAATATTAGGATTCCATCCATTTTGTTTTTACGAGATGGATCATTGTCATCATCCTTGTGGAGTTCTAGGGGTTTAGGTTTAATAGGATGACCTATTTAATTTCTAAAGGATCGATCTGGCATAGGAAGATGAGATGTGGTAGAGGGAATTGTGTTCTTTCCAGCATCAGAGTTTGGAAAAGTATAAGTGGAATGTCTCCAATATATATATATAACAATATCTGTGGGAGCATGATATTTACTTTAGTTTTATTCATTACTGAGTGGAGTATCAAGTTTCATTGGAAGATAGTCAGATGTGGGGAGCAGCATGCCAATGGTGGAGACTATACCTTAGAGAGTGGGAGGAGGAGGATGTTTCTTGGGTTGACTCTATAAGTATTTTTTTATTGAGTTTTTATCATTGATGATAAAGTAAAAAATATGTAGGATCTTCTTTCCATTTATAAGGGTATTCTGAACATGCAATAACTTAATATCTTGTTTAAGAAACTTCTAAGTTTTTTTCTTAGTATCTTTTCTAGGGGAGGAGTCTAGAGTACAGCATCTTGAGGAGGAGTTACATCTAGAAATCAGATATGCAATCACCCCATTTATGATTCCTACATATCTAGTGGTGTATAAAAACGTTTAAGTGATCAAGAGAATGAACTCATAGGGAATATTTCCTTGATATGGGGTTAAAAGAGCTTCTCAAGGAGAATAACTTCAAAAGTAAGATCACAGGTGGTAGTTCAATCAAGTTTTGAATCAATAGGGAGTCGCTCATAGTAGTCTACTTCATGTTTTTTTTCATTAGTTATCAAGTGACTATTCAGGTATTTTTATTCAAATTTTATTCCTATAGAGTATAAGGTCACTTATAGGATCAATGCCTAAATACTTAGGGTGGTCATTTTGACCTAGGTGGTCATACCCCTCTTCTGCCGTAGCATCAGTCACAGAGGATAGCAGTATTTGTTTAGAAAGTAATAGGAGATGGATATGATAGAGGTTAGCATCATGATAGAATAAGTCCTTAGGGGCCTAGGATATAGCATTTTTATTAATGTCATCAGTAGTGAGGTAGAGTAACTATACATTGGAAGATTCATTCTATAGATGTTTCAACACCATGAGGGCTAAATTTTATTAGAGGTTCAATAATTTTATCATCATCATTAGTTTTCACATTGTTTGATTTTGGATATTCACACTCCTTTATTTCATTGAACCTAGTTTGTACATTATAACTAGAGGTGGAGAAGATTTCAATTACCCCATTATTATCTATTACAGTTGGAGATCAGTCTGATGTGCTCTAAGGATATATACTAATGATGGGGTGGAATCAGTCTATGGGTTTTTTCTTCTTATTGTAGAATTATTCATATGAGGTCATCCTTAGCATGGAATGTTTTTATTCCATACATGTGGTTGTTAACTATTTTTATAGGAGAGTCATGTTTTCTAATTTGGAGGTCTAGTGAGTAGTTTTCTTTAGTGAGTGGAACTATCGGATGGGTGGAAGACATGTAGATCCTCTTCTTTATCAGATGGAAGAGTTGTTAGTATAGACTCAGGTGGTGGATATTCCTATAGATATTGATGATTTTCTTAATGTATTCCTAGAAGATTTCATGACACTACTCCGTCAACACGATGTCAAGTTTGGGATATAGTTATAACCAGGTGTCTCCCTAATTTCAATGGATTCTTATTATATGAAACCCATAGAGATGAGATAGTTGAGACTCCAGGTCAATGATTTATATTGGAAGGTCTTCATATATCCTAGTGTATCTCCTTGGGGTGATCTAGTTCCTTTCAACAAGAAAATGAATATTAGTCTGAGGATATATGTGTACTACCAGATGTTAAATTAGGTGATGGTCAATAACTGTTTCCCAATTCCAAGAATAAATGATATGTTCGACCAGATAAAGGGGTATAGTAAGTTATTGAAGATCGATTTGTTGTTTGGATATCACCAAATGAGGGTGATGGAGTAAGATATCCTAAAGACCATATTCTGATTAAAATATGGGCACTTCAAGTTTTTTTCCATGCTATTTGTTATCATGAAATAACCACATATGTTCATGAGGCTCACAGACTCTATATTTGGTGAGTTATTAGACTAGTTTTTAGTTGTGTTCTTCATCGACATACTTATATACTCAAGGTTATAGGAGGATCATGTCGAGCATATCTAAGTTTCCTATAGGTCCTTTGACACCATTAAATCCCTAGAAATTTTACTAAGTGAATTTTTTGGATACGTTAAGTGTATTTCCTTGGACATGTGGTTCCACCAAAAGGTATGGCCAAAGATACATCAAAGATAAACGAATTTGTTTATTGGAAAGTACCCAAGAACATGGAAAAGTTTCACAGATTCCTTGTTTTTTCATACTATTACCAGATGTTTGTGTCCAACTTACCTTGTATTTCAGCCTCATTAACATCTTTGACTAGGAAAGACCAATCTTACATCATGACTGATTAGTTTCAAGTAGCTTTCTAATTCCTGAAGGAATGGTTGATAAGTGACCCTATTCTTTAGATACCAAAGGAAGGGGTGAATTTAGAGATATTTTATGATGATTAATATATAGTCTTGGTATGTGTATTTATATAGAAAAGGGAATTTATTCTCCAAATGGGTGGACTAAAGATGGTCATAATCTGATGTAGTTTCAAGTAAGGTTATTTGTTTTGTTGGTTATACATGAGGGAGTTCTCTATGAGTTTCAAAAATCACTCTTATTAGAATATCTAGGTGTATCCAAGATATAATTTGGCTTGAGGAGGAAAATTTTGTGGCCTAGGATGAAGCGGTCAGTGGTGGATCTCATAGCATGGAACTTAGTTTCTCAACCAATGAAAGTAGATCACTATGTTCCTAGAGGTTTGTTGCCACACCTGAATCAACCTAAGAAGAAGTGGGAGGAAATATCGATGGATTTTATCACTAAGTTACTGCATGCACAAGGAGGTTGTGATGTCATTCGGTTATTTGTGAACTGACTCACAAATTTAACCCATTTTCTGGCGATCAGGGAGTCAAGTGTTATGGCAGCTCTGGTAAGGTGGTATAAGAATGTGGTTGTGAGACTCCATGGGGTACCAGAGACCATTGTATTTGACTTAGATGTTCATTTTACCTCAAGATTATGGAGATGATAGTATAATTATTTTATCTCTTAGTTACACCATAGAACTTCTTTCCATCCTCAGATAAATGGAAAGATAGAGCAAACCATCCAAACACTAAAGGGAATATTAAGGGCTTCCATCTTAGACATTGGTGTATCATGGGTTAACCATCTACCATTTGTGGAGTTTTACTATAAAAATAGATATCACTCATCCATTGGTATGAATATTTTTTATGAATTGTATGGGTATTCATGTAACTCTCCATTGTACTAGACTAAGGTTGGGGAGTCAATAGACCTTGGTCCTGATGTAGTTTAGAACACAATAATGAAGATCTAGGTGGTTCAAGAGTGGATGAAGGTATCACAGGATCACGATAAGGCCTATGTAGATCATATGAGGAGGACCTTAGATTTTTATGTGAGAGACCATGTGTTCTTTAAGGTTTCTATTCATTAGGGACAGAAAATTTTTATCTAAGTGAGTAAACTTTCACTTAGGTATTTTGGGCCTTAAAAGGTGCTAGAGTTCATTAGAAAGGTGGATTATAAGTTGGATATCCCACTTCATATTGCAGAGTTCATGATTTATTCCACATGTACTATATTTTTCACAATCTTCATAATGAATTTCATGTCATTTATTAGAGATATTTGGACATCAAGGATGATCAGACAATTTTTGAGTGGTTAGATGAGATCCAAGATTGTTAGGAGAAGGTATTTCATGGGATAGTTATCCCATTTGTTTGTGTGTTGTAGAGGTACGGTGGAGTGGAGGAGAGTACTTAGGAGTGATATTCGTAGATTTATTCCCAATAACCTAAGTTTTTAAATGGTTTATATTTCTATTTGTGCAAATTTTCTAGTTTTCTTTTTGCTGAGATGATATGTTTAACCATATTCTTTATATGTGATTAACTCTATCCCTTGGTTAATGATGATATCACCTGGATATGTGTTTTTTTCCTCCCATGTGTGGTTGTGTTCTGGTTATAGTGACATACTTGAGAGGTATTTCATGGGTGATTTTCCAAACCACCGTCCCATTTTCTTCCAGGTTATGTATTAATTTCTGATGATGATAATTGTTTGAGAGGTATCTAATGTAATTCCATTTGTTCCTAAAACCTTTCCTTTGTGTTTTCCCATTACTTGGAGGTGTCAAGGGGTGTTTAGGGTCTTATCCCCTTTGAAATTTCTATGTTTTTTATCACAATAGATTCATTAATTAGGACAGTCGATCAATTTGTTTTCATGGATGATCCATTCCTTCATGTGGTAAATGGTTAGTTCACACAATCGATTTTTTGTTCACATGGTTGACTAGTTGTTCTCGTGATTGATCTATTACTTTTCACAATCAATAATTTTTTCACATTTTCAATTGGTTCGTTCATATGATCAATCATTTGTTCTCATGGTCTATTTTTTTCTCCACATAGTTGATATTTTGTTCACATAGTCCATTGGTTTGTTCTCATAGTATATCAGTTGTTCCCATGGTTGATCAGTTCATTCAAAAAGTTGATATTTTTCTCACATGGTTGATCATTTTGTTTTCATTGTTGATCATTCATTCTCGTGGTGTATTTATTCCTTAATATAGTCTATATTTTTTCTCATGGTTGATCCCTTCTCATGATCAATCCTTTCTTATGGATAATCCCATAATGGTCAATCCAACATTTTTCAAAATTTATATTTTTATTTTTTCATACCTATATTTTTCCAAAATTATGTGAAAAATTATTTTAATGGAAAATGTGGGATATAATTCTCAAATAAATGTTTTTAGAATCTATTTTTTCAATGTTTGATTTAGAATTTGAATTCCTTAAACCCTATGGTATTAAATGGTTTTTTCTTATATTTTAAATAAAACTAAATGTAAGATACACAAAAATGAAGGTTAACTCCATTAGCTATAGTGAATCTTTATAAAATCATAATTTAAATCTTAAATGTATGGTATTTTTAC
Organism: Viscum album; assembly: GCA_963277665.1. NCBI lineage: Eukaryota > Viridiplantae > Streptophyta > Magnoliopsida > Santalales > Viscaceae > Viscum > Viscum album. Next base: position 911,677,299 of record OY728143.1, on the reverse strand, counting down.
TATTTTAGTATTTTCCTATTTTTTTCAAGTTCAGCTAAACCAGAACCTTGATCTTAAACCTTTATATTTGTATGTTTACACCCATATCCTTTTTTTCATAATTCCATGCATGTTCGATATCTTGGTTGCCTATCTATTCTATAGAAGTGTGTCACAATTGAGGTAGGATCTTGTTTCTCCTTCATATTTATCCTTTCTCTATAAGTTTTTTATGATTGATCAATCCCTCGCGTTCATGATATCTTGGCAGTGATATCATCCTCTTTTCCCCTATTTTTGGTGCAGTGTATTTTGGATTTTTTTCAAGGTAGGGGATCCTTATTTTATCTTCTTTTGTGCATCTTTGAAATTTGAATTAATGTTTTTTTCTAGTGGGTGGTTAGTGTGGATTATAAAATGAAGATAATGAATCATATTAAATTGAATTGAAGGATATGGGTTGTATTCTCATGTTTTACTAAATTTCTTATTATTATTATTATGTGATGTTTATTATGTTGGTTTTTAAGATATTATTATGTGTATGTTGTAACTATTGTGTATTTTTTAAACCCTATTGTATATTGATATACTTTATTATTATTTTTTTAAACCCACCTCATATAAAAGGATTAATACATGTATTCATCTAATAATTAGTTGCCTGTGTAAATTTGGATTTTTTTTGAAAATGCACATATATAAGAAGAGGATTTAATATAAAATACCCCTATAAATGAATTATGGTAAAATATAGAGTTTGGGAATATATTGTTGTGTACTACTAGTATTTTTTCTATTATCCTTATGTTTTTTTGGAATTTGGGGGGTTTGTACAATAATGGTTGCAACCAGTTCAGGTCTTGGATGTGTTGTAGTTAGTAAAAGTGTGGTGGTAGATATGTGGTTGTTGTGGTAATAAGATGGTTGTTGTGTTATGCCTTGTTATAGTAGCCTGTTAGTAGTGGAATAAAACTATTAATAGTGTAATTTAATAATATGGGATGGGAATTATTGTATAGAAAATGAATCCATGGATTTAATAATCATGAACAAACTGGGATTGATGAAAAATTTTAGGTATGGTGATTTTTCACCATATAAAAAGTTAAGTAGCTTGATTAATGAATAGTGGTTATTAATGTAATTACCTAGAAAGATGGATGAATTTGTAATTTAAATAATGTAAATTGGGTTGTGTGTGGTTGTTTTTTGTGGTGAGTTGCATCTAATTAGTAGCTGTGTGTGGTAATGTTAGTATGGTGTTCATGATAAAGCGAAGATGATAAATTATTTATATGAAACCTCTATGTCAAACTTGTATGTTTTATGTGTGTGTGTGGGTGTGTTTTTATTTTCATGTTACTTTTACACACACCTCGCCCGCATTGAGTACCCTATACTAACACCCAGATGTTCTGGGGGTATTTTTCCCAACATTCATATAGTGACGAATAGATGGATAATTACCCCCTCTTACCTACTCTTCCTTTGGAAGAAGTATCAGGAAATGGCATAGTTGGTGGAATAGATTATCCCTTGATAATGACATAGTTAGTGGAAATTACTAATGATGATGTGATATGTGGTGGGGTCATAAACCTTAGGAGGAGGTCATGTGGTTGATGTCCTTAACATTCAGAATGCTCTATTATACTAGTTGTGATGTTGCAAATGGATGTGTGATGATGTGGTAGTGACATAAGAGATGTCCATGATGATATTTATTCCATCATAAGATGTTGGGACCTAATGGAATATAGGTAAGTAGGTTTTTTACTTGACCCACGTTAATGATAGTTGGATATGTGGTGATGAGATTGAGTAAAAGGGATAGGCACACGGGATGTTTGAAATTGGGGCATGAGAGCATCAAATCAGTAGGGAAGTGGATACAATGTGACTTTATTAATTCTTTCCAGATATTATTTTACTACTTGATTTCATTATTTGTTCAGTGAGTTATAGTGAGGTTAGGATGGATTTATGACCTATCTAGGTACTTATTGGTTATGTTTTTTATTCATTGGTTCATTATTATTCTCTTTTTACGTTTTTATGGGATACCTTGGGTATAATCCTAAGTCTACATTTTATACTCACCATATGTATAAATAAACTATTTTTTATGTTTATGGGGAGTTACTGATATTTATTTGAGAATTACTAGCTTGGTGATCAGAGATGATGTGGAGTCGTTGTATTAGTTTTTTTATATTAATTTGGAGACTATTTGTTTTAATTGACATACACATATGGGTTGGATTTGTTTCTTTATACTATGTGATGGATTTATTTTGTGGGTTTTTATATTCTCTCCTAACATTTTTCATATATTGAGTGTAATGTATCCCATTTTAGAGTTTTACACCCTAGATGTCAGTTTCCAACCCAGGGTCTATTAGTGGTGGTACTCAAGGGATCACTCCTCTTAAATACTAGACTAATAGTGGTACATGTGGATGGAGTGTAATTAAGTAGTGGTATAAAATGTTTTGGTTGAGATATGGGATGGATTTTGGAGTTTGTAACTAGTGAGTCTTGCATTGGAATGGTAGGTAAATAGTATTAGTCGGACTTAGTGTGTGATCTAACAAAGGAGACTAACTAATGCATAGGTATTTAGGTCCCCCTGTGATCAGATGAAAGGACCTTAAGATTACAGAATAACCAAGATAAGATTATGTTAATTGTGGGTAGATACCTAGGGGAGGTACATGCATCATGCTTGTTTTCATTTGTGATTGAACTAGGAGTATCAATAAATAAAATTAAATTAATTCATTAATATAAATAAATTCTAGGATACTGGGCTTAGGTAATATCAAATACGAACTTATATATTTTATATTTTATTTGATCAAAAGGAAATATCATGAATGGAGGATTTTCAAATCAATTATAGATAACCTCTATGAAACTAGATCTTTTCTATCTTGTGGATTTGTTTGATCGGGCCTGGGAGTTCACCTTCAAATATATAATGTTCTCTACATTTTTTAATGATAAATTGATATAAGGTTTGAATATACCTAACCTAAAATTCAAAGGGATCTCCTTTTTTAAGTTCTTTCTTATCTTCCAAACAAGGTTGGTGATTATCTATCCAAATTCCCTAAAATAACTAGACTTGAGGACAGTGGCTTATCTATGGTGGAAGATGCAAAGGCTCTCTAACAAAGGATTGATATCTATAATTTATCTCCCCTTAGTATTATTTACTACATAAAAGGTGAAAAACTATGGTCCTTTTAGATCTTAAATCCATGATATCAGATTGTTGGGGTGTTTGCAACTAGAGGCTAATTCCAGTCAAAAAAGTTTTTTTTCACTTCATTTTCAGAAATGAAGAAGAGCTCAAGGTGACGTGGAATACTAGGAAACTTTAAATGAAACCAATAATTATCATATTCTATAAGTGGGATTTTATCTTCAACCCTATCATGAAAAGACAATCTAAAACTCAAATTTAAATTAATCTCCATGGATTGAATTGGGTTTATTAACATCCAATAATTTTGAATGATCTTTATTCTTGTATTGGAATTCCCATCAAGTTTGACCAATGAAAACTTGATGGGGAGTTGGGTTTCTATGACCACATCCTAGTTGATGTCAACATGAAAAATAAAAAACCTAATTTTCTGTAATTAATTGTTAATGAGAATAAAATTAAGGTTAGGGTTTAATATGAGTGTGTTCCCCCCTTTTGTGACTTTCGTAAAATGGTTAAGCATTCAATATCCAATTGTAGAGACATAAAAAATAGGTGAAATCTACTCATAATATCATATCATGAAGAAATTTGAGTAGGAGTTTTATACTAAAAAACTCAATCCCAAAATGAGGTGTGTCCTCTAAGGAATTGGTGGATCTTCCCACCAATTAGAATGGCTTGGATGTTAAACATATCATCCAGAAGACATCCTGGTTGGAAATTGTGGAAGAATAATTGAATTCTAAATATCCCATTCCCCCTCTTCTGATGGTGAAAAGGTTGATTAATGTTATCATTAAATGAAATATGATACAATTTAATATGATATTGCATAATAAATTCAGAAATCGTTTCTAAAATTCTAGGATAAATCATGTGAAGTGGAAAATTCATCAGTGGTTGATATGCCTTCACTAAAATAGGAACACTTAAATACTCAGTTGGGTTGTTCTTCCACTGAACCTCATCACTCTGATTTCACTAATACCCCTATGGATGGAATTAATCCCTCTAAATCCATCCATAAGGAACCATCTTTATAATCCTCTAATGATGTCGTGTTAGAGGAATGCTCACTATCACCTGAAAATCATTCCCAAGCTCTTAAGAATGCTAGTATTGAGATTGTATCTGGTTCTCAAATCAGAATGATAGATCCCAACCAAAATATAGAGGATATTGGGATAGATAAAGATGATCTATCTTCAAAAAATACAAGTTCTAAAATTTTTCTGGTTCACTCTTACTGGGCAACTAAGAAAGAGGGAGCATCTACTCCTGATATAAATTCCTTTGTTTCCCAAAACTTGGTAGTTTCCTCTCTCACTATTCTAAAAGGGTATGAGGATAAAAATACCAGCTCCAATTCAAAAATAATGGAAGTTATTTCCACTAACTTCTTGGATTATAATTTTAAAATTTTTTATACCAGATATTCTACCAAAAGTAATAAGGATGGAGGTAATAAAAATGGGGGTTCCAACCCCAAATCTGAATGATCGTGAAAATCATGTTTTGGAACTTTCAGGGCTTAGAAAACCCTAAAATAGTTATCACCTTAAGGATAATGATTCAAAATCACAAACCTGGCCTTATTGGTTTGTTTTAACCTAAAAGGATCTTCTCCCCAAGGATGTATTCTCTTCAAAGTTTTGGATACTTTCTTCATGGAAAAAATCAATCACCATCAGATATCAAAAGATTATGTGTTATAGATTATCAAAATTTAGTGGATATTTTCATTATTATATAAAGTGGAAAAATAATAACATGAAATATAAAAATTATGGATACTCATCACTTTTTTCCTTCATTTATTCTTATTAATGTTACTAATACCGTAGTAAATTATGTTGAGAAATCAACAATTTATCTAGAATTCTTGATGGTCCATGGGATATCATTGGAGATTTCAGTGGAATAATCATCCCAAAAAAATTGGGAGTACTCTAATAGTCTTTATCATATAGGGAATTCAAATATTTCTTAGAAAAAAAAATCTACATGAATTCAATCTTACAAGAGCTAAGTACAAATGTTATAGAAAACACCTCAATAAAATGGTTGTCAGTAAACTTGAAATGGATTTTATTAATGATGCATCTTATGATTCATGGAATTCTATTTCCTACTATACTTGGGATATAATATATTCAAATCACCACCCCATGTTTATGAAACTACTTAATAGAGACATTAAAACCCCCTTCCTATTTAGATTTAACAATGCTTGGGTCACTCTTATTGAATGCAACAAGCTTGTCCAGAAAACTTGGACATCTTTTTATTATAAGAAGGATACTTTGGCCTGTATTCGTAAAATGAAATTCCTCAAAATGAAAATTAAATATTGGTCCAAGAATTATATTAGCTCCATTGACAGTGAAATTACATCTCTTAAATCATTCCTCAAACTCATGAAGTATTATAACACATGTCAAGACTTATCTTGTGGTCTTAAACATGAGACAAAAATATCTCTTTAGCTTTCCCACCTCTTATATCTCAAATATAACATTCAAAAAGAAACCTATAGAAATAAATTCCTCAAGGATGGTGATATGAACTCCAAATACTTTCAATCTCTTCAAAGAGACAAAAAATACAACAAAAACTTGTCTATCATCGAGGATAGTGATCATTATTTTGACAACAGGAGGGAACTTGTTGATCACATTATCTCTTATTAAAAAATATTAGTGGTACTAACACTACCTCTAATTATCTAAAATATGTAATTCTATTACTTGTTAATGTTGATGATAATAGGGGTTTTTCCTCAGCCCCCTTAGAGGTTGATATTAAAGAAGTAGTCTTTGGCATAAATGTGGGAAGTTATCCAAGTCGATATGGATTTCCTAATTTTTACTTTCAACATTATTAGGACATTGTTCAGCATGATATTTATAGGTTTTTTCATCATTTCATTAGATATATAACTCTCACCCATTGATTAAATTCTCAATTTCTTACTATAATTCTGAAAATATACAATTATAATGAAATATATCAATTCAGGCATGTTTCCACAGTGAATTATTTTTATAAAATTATTGAAAAAAACTATAGCTAACATGCTATCTATAATATACATAAAAAATTGTTTCCTTAAACCAATATGGTTTCATCAAAGTGATAACCATTTAAAATTTCCTAATAACTATATAAAAATGCATCAATCTTCTCAAAAAATCCACTAGGGGTGGAAATAATGCTATTAATCTTGGCATCAAAAAGGCTTTTGATACTGTGGATTGTGATTTCATTTGTAATATTTTTTCAAAAAAAATATTTGATGATAGGTTTATAAATTGGATCATATTTTTTCTTGGATCATCTCATATTTATGTCCAGGTCAATAGTTCCCTAGAATACAATTGTACTTGGTAAAGGGGAGTGAGATAGGGTAATCCTCTATTATCTTTGGTATTGCATAAGATTAACTGAGCAGCATACTTCTTAAAATATTTGGAACTGTGGAAATAAAATATATAAGGTATTCCAAAGGTTTTTTTTACTCACTCTCAGTTATTTTATACTGATGATATTTTTCTCTTTATCTAGGGTGACATAAATAATTTCAAAAGAATCAAATATACCTGTCTTCATTATGAAAGGGCCTCAAGTCAAGTGGTTAGTTGAGAAAAATCCTTTGTTTTATTTGGAAAAGAAAACTTCATATAGAAGAAATATTGATATTATTAATGAGTTGGGAATTAGACCTGGTAAATTTCCTTTTACTCATCTTGAAGTTTCCATGTTTTGGGGTAGGCGTAAGCATGATACTTCACACATATCATGATCCAGATCCAAAAATAGTTGGCTTCATGGAAGGTAAAATCTATCATTGTGGCTGGTAGATTATTTCTTATTAAACATGTAATCATTTAAAATTTTTTTTTACTACTTCATAGTCTATAAGTGACATGTTACTTTGTTTAAGAAAATTAAAAACTCCATCATAAACATTTTCTAGACTGGAAGCACTCTTTAGCACAAAGTTATCATTGTGCCCTTGAATGATTTTTGTAAACCCATCTCTCTTGGGGATCTTGAGATCAAGAATATTTGTAATTTCAATATCTCTCTTTATAAACATTTCACTTTAAGACTCTTCAATAAAAAATCAGGGAGTCTTGATTTTTTAAGGTCTATATTTCTAGATAATCTAAATTCTGGAAAATTAAATGACATGGACTCCTCTCTATATGTATCTCAAAGAAAACTTTTCTAATATCATCTCTAGTGTGTACTGGTTAGTTAACATAAATTCTTCCCTCGATTTCTATTTTGGAAAATGGATATTTTCTTTTCTTGAAAGTCTCATGAACTTTGATGACCCGGTGGTGGATCTCAATGCTAAAATTAAATACCAAATGGAATCCACCTTTAATAATATTTCTGAAGTGGTGAGAATAGTGGTAAATCATTATTATTTCATTGACTAAGACAATCTCTTGATCAGGGAACCAGTTTTCAATGGGATTATCACACTAAATTTTTCTACTATTATAGGATAAATGGGAATTATCAAAGATATATTGGAAAAATGAATATTAATTGGATTTCACCATCTAGATTTATGATTTTATGGATGTAACATCTCGACCCCTCTAGACTGGAGTTGGTGCATTACTTGTGATATTGGCATAGTTAGAAGGAATGAAAATCCCAAAGGAATGATTATTTTAGTAGTCTTGGAGAAACTAGATACATATATGTCACTCAAATTAAATTGTAAAAGTTTACAAAATACAATACATAACGAAACTAAAAACTGCATCCATAAGAACTCAATAAACAACCACCTCTTTGTCACCTGTTGAAAGTAAAAAAAACGAAAGGGGTGAGCTCAAATGCTCAGTAATGGTTACAAATAGCGGAAGAATGAGTACAATAATAAGTTAATCACAATCAATATTACATAATCAATATGAAATAGTTAATAAATGAATAACTAATGCCATTAATAAACTGAGAATGAAACTGCGTCCATAGATTTTTTCATAGTGAAAACCTCATGGATAATAATAATAATAACTGATAATAAATAAATATAATTATTATTAATTGGACTTCATGTATATGTCACATGAAACCATAATACCATAAAATGGTTTAGTTCTATGGGTAGAAACTCGTCTGATTTTTGGAAACAAACTCGAAGGGTTTGTCACCAAAATGATTTGTCTCATGAGACCTACCGATGCATCAATGGGATATATCAGGCCCCACCCTCCACTTCATGTCCAAATAATTCTTTATACATTGATTCAATAAAAGATCAATATTCCATTTAAATATCCCTATAGAGTAGAGTATATGGATTCATCAATATTTCCATAACAACTTTCCAAATAAACACCATATGTAAAATGGTATTCGGTTTAGAAAAAAAACATATCAATGATATGAGACTATGGATATTTAATAAAAATATAATTTCAAATGAAATTTTATCTCAAATGGGTAGTAGGTACACCACATAAGGATTATTAGGTGTACAACACAAAGTTAGTCACAACAAAATAGTAGTTGCGACAAAGTATCTTTCCACAAAGTAATCGGTCGAATCATATGACCAGAACTTAATAACCCTCAAATGAATCATTGAATAACATGAATATAAATAGAATCATGTAATTATATATCAAATGGAAGTACACATATACCACATACAAGAAATAAGTGGCGAACAATGAAAATCTCACAGAAATGAAAGTGAGATGAGAAACCCCTTACAAATATTTTGGCATGGTAAAAAGTGTTATTGAGAGGCCTTAATGAGAGGTAAAGGGGTATTAAATTATTTATATGTCACAAGGGAAGTATGGGGGAGGTTATAAAACATACCCCATCATTATTAATTAAAAAATAAAAGAGCAGAACATAGGGGAGATTCTTGAACAAAAGTGAGAGAGAGGATCCCTTACAAAGATTGTATCATTAGAGTGAGCATAAATCAATGAAATATTTATGTGTGACAAATAAAAATCCAAAAAATATAAGTGGATATACAGTATAAAACAATCAGAGGTCATTAACACATATTATTGGAAAGACAAAACCAATTACATAGATGTGTAACTCAATAAATGGAAATTGAGTTAAGATATCCCTTACAAAGATTGTATCATTAGAGTGAGGATAAATAAATGAAATATATATGTGTGAGAAAGAAAAATCCACAAAATATAAGTGTATATACAGTATAAAAAATCATAGTTCATTCACACATATTATTGGAAAGACAAAACCAATGACATAAATGTGTAACTCAATAAATGGAAATTGAGTTAAGATATCCCTTACAAAGATTGTATCATTAGAATGAGGATAAATCAATGAAATATTTATGTGTGACAAATAAAAATCCACAAAATATAAGTGGATATAAAGTATAAAACAATCATAGTTCATTCACACATATTATTGGAAAGACAAAACCAATGACATAGATGTGTAACTCAATAAATTGAAATTTAATTAAGATATCCCTTACCTTACGCTTGAAGGTGTTCTTGACTTGTTATTTAAGACCTGAATAAACAAATTAGGCTTATTAATTCATAACTCCAGAACCAATTCTATATGTAAATGATTTATTATAACCCTTTTTAGTTCATTAAAGGCCTTTTTGATTAGTTATAAGGTTCAATTTCATTATTCGGGCTCGTTTGTTGACTTGGTTTTAAATGATTGGTTCACTTATATTCAAGTTAGGATAAATATATAAGATGGATGTGGTTGTCCAAAAATGAATTTATATTCTATTAGTGAACATCCAGAAGATTACATGGTTTTAAATTTAATTTCGTTACTTAGATTGATGTCAAATTATTATATATATAACCTTAGTGACAACCGTTTTGGCTAAACGGTGGGTTTGATTACAATGAACATGTTTTTCTTTATAACTTAATACCATTTGTACAAAAGGATTACAGAACTAAAAATAGGATATATAACATATATAATAATCTGGTTCAACCATAACACAAATGGTTTCATGACCAGAATTAAATATTATAATATAAATTGATAAATTGTTGTCCTTGAATGTGCTAAATTAGCACATCTCAAATGGTGCTTTCATTTCTTCCAAATAAAGGGTGGGGAAAGGAGAGAAGATAATGAAATATCACATTAGAATAAAAACATTTCAGTATATGTATGTTACTAGAGTTATCATACCATTTGGGTGAAGGGAGGTGAGGAAATAAACAAAAAGAAAACAACTTAAAAGAAATGAAGGAATTGGAAGGAGTTTACCTCTTGAGACTTCCTCCTTTGAGAACCTCTTAAGGGGAGAGGTTTTGGTATTTTTAAGAGAATATGAGCTTTTGGACTTGGGGTATGATCTTGGGGAGAGACTTTGGCAGAATATTGGCAAGGCACAAGGCTTGAGTGGTGTGAGAGGAACAGGGGGTGAGGGGTGCTTTATATAGTGGAGGGGAGAAGAGTTTTCTTAATATTATAATCATTAATTTATTATTTCCTCTCAATACAACCAATAATGAGTATTACATGACCAAGAATAGTAATATATTAATGTTACTTCGAACCAATTGGTCTTACATCATCATATCATCATCAATGACTCAATTAATCCATTATTTAGCATTTATTGTGAATTATCGGATTTTACTATTCATCAAAAATTCAAGTTTTTCAGAAAAATCCCAAAAATTCACCCTAACCATTTTTCAACGTATATAATCCATAAATGAATTCCATTTTTCAAAAATAATTTTCTAAATATGATTAATTAAATATTTAATTAAAATCATTATTTAATCGAAAAATATAAACACTTAAAATTTTCGTCTTCATTTTTAAGGTGCCTAAATTCATTTATACACTCAATGGTATGGATACCGTTCATAAGAGTCATATTACTATTCATAAGGGTAAGTTACTTTTAATAAGGGTAGGTTACTATTCATAAGGGTAGGTTACTATTCACCAAAAATTGATTTTTCCTTATCGGACTCCAAATAACTTACCGATCGCAACCATGTATGTCAGATTTTTAAAATTCAAATCAAAGAGCTGGAAAATTTAAGTTTAATGTATAGGTTATAATGAAGTGGTTTTTTGTAGAGACTTAGTGTTTCATGCATTCTATATTAAATTTATTTGTAAATTCTTGGGGTGTTACATTATTCCCTCCTTCGGAAATTTCGTCCTCAAAATTTTATATACTTACTCAAAAAAGTGAGGGTACCTTGATCATGGTGTCCATATGGTTCCATCATCATCTTGCTCACGTAAATAGAAGGTCCATGCATTGCAAAAATGATTTAGAGATCCTTCAAAATCATTTTCATCCTTTATCTAGATACACCTTGTACAACTTGGGTCATATGGGTGTTCACAAAAAAATAGTTTCGGAAAATAATTATGTATGACATATAATTTTAAAACATCTGATAAAACTTGATTTTTATAAAACATTCGGACCAAATTTGATTTAAAACTTTCAATCAATGGTCCTTTTAAAATTCCATAATTATGCGTTGAAAGATTATATTTCTAAATAAAATGTAAATAAGTTTCACAAGGGTCTCCTTCTTCAGCACCTCTTTCAAAATCATAATATGCTTCAAAATCTTGTGATAAGGTAAAATGTTTGAAAATGCCTTGATAATATTTACCTTTCTTGAAAATATGAGAATATTGATAAAATAGGATTTGATTAAATAAAACTCATGATCCATGATGGTATCAAGGTATAGTGGAAGTGTTTGATATCTCAAACAATTGCTTGCAGGTGATTTGTATGTTAGAAAATGTTTCAGAATTTTTGGGGCATGAATTTGAAATAATTATTGCAAATAAGTCATCAGGAAGGGATATAAATGTCATTTTAGATCCTCCTCATTCCATTTGTAACTGACTTTCCTTGATCTGAAAAGTTATAAGACAATGATTTAACTTAAATAATAGACATAGAGACTGACCATATGTTTAATGAAAAATCAGAATCCCTAAAGTTGTCTATGAGTATTGATTCCCCTTCTTCCATTAGACGCCATTTCTAAATAATGGCACACACTAGATTAGTTTATTAATTTCAAATAGAAAATCACTCAACATAGATTGAAATTCTATGCATAGCTAATCTTATAAACCTGGTTTCTCTGAGGAAAAATTTACATTAAACTCCTTCATAATGGATTGTAAAGAAAATGTGAATTATCCTAAGCATATCCCTCAAGAGTGTCATAACTAAGAGTTCAGCAAGTCCCATTGTCGTGCACCAGTTCCCATTCGAGTCTAGCTCAAAGTGGTGTTTTCAGGTTTTACCCCTAGATACATCTGTGCCAGAGCCGCCTCCGCCTGCTCATATCCAGACAGGGATGTATTTCTTGAAAGATCCACATAATCTATTCCTTACCAAAATACCTGGATGTTATTGTATGTTTATCCTCAAATATTATCTTAGGGCTTTGTTCCCTACTATACATTTCCTACTCTAGTTTCCAAGGTTTCTACTAAACTTCCTCCGATACCAACTATAACACCCCGACCCCTCTAGACTGGAGCTGGTGTATTACTTGTGATATTGGAATGGTTAGAAGGAATGAAAAACCCAAAGGAATGATCAGTTTAGTATTATTGAAGAAACTAGATACATAGATGTCACTCAAATTACATTGGAAAAGTTTGCAAAATACAATACATAACGAAACTAAAAACTGCATCCATAAGAACTCAATAAACGATCTCCTCCTTGTCACCTGTTTAAAGTAAAAAATGAAAGGGGTGAGCTCAAACTCTCAGTAAGGGTTACAAATAGTGGAAGCATTGGTACAATAATAAGTGAATCACAATCAATCTAACATAATCAATATGGAATAGTGAATAAATGAATAACTAATGTCATTAATAAAATGAGAATGAAACTGTATCCATATATTTTGTCATAGTGAAAACCTCGTGGATAATAATAATAACTGATAATGATTAAAGAGAATTCTTATTAATTGGATGGCATGTATCTGTCACATGAAACCATAATACCGTAAAAATGGTTTAGTTCTATGGGTAGAAACCCGTCTGATTTTTGGAAACAAACTCGAAGGGTTTGTCGCCAAACTGATTTTTCTTGTGAGACCTACTAATGCATCAAGGGGATATAGCGGGCCCCACCCACATTTTCATGTCCAAATCATTCTTTATACATTGATTCAATACAATAGAAATATTCCTTTTAAATATCCGTATAGAGTAGAGTATACGGATTCATCAATATTTCCATAATAACATTCCAAATAAACACTATATTTAAAATGGTATACGGTTTAGAAAAAAAACATATCCATGATATGAGACTATGGATATTTAATATATATATATAATTTCAAATGAAAAGTGATCTCAAATGGGTAGTAGGTCCACCACATAAGGATTATTAGGTGCACAATACAAAGTTAGTCACAACAAAATAGTAGTTGAAACAAAGTATCTTACCACAAAGTAATCAGTCAAATCATATGACCAGAACTTAATAACCCTTAAATGAATCATTGAATAACATGAATATAAATATAATCATGTTATTATATATCAAATGTCAGCACAAATATACTACATACAAGAAATAAGTGGTGAACAATGAAAATCTAACAGAAATGAAAGTGAGATGAGAAGCCCCTTACAAATATTTTAGCATGGTAACGAGTGTTATTGTGAGGGCTTAATGAGAGGTAAATGGGTATTCCATTATTTATATGTCACAATTTAAGTATGTTGGAGGTGAAAAAACATACCCCATCATTAGGAATTAAAAAATAAAAGAGCACAACATAGGGGAGATTCTTGAACAAAAGTGAGAGAGAGGATCCCTTACAAAGATTGTATCATTAGAGTGAGGATAAATCAATGAAATATTTTTGTGTGAAAAATAAAAATCCACAAAATATAATTGGATATATAGTATAAAACAATAATTGGTCATTTATACATATTATTGGAAAGACAAAACCAATTACATAGATGTGTAACTCAATAAATGGAAATTGAGTTAAGATATCCCTTACAAAGATTGTATCGTTAGAGTGAGGATAAATCAATGAAATATTTATGTGTGAAAAATAAAAATCCACAAAATATAAGTGTATATACAGTATAAAACAATAAGAGGTCATTAACACATATTATTGGAAAGACAAAACCAATTAAATAGATGTGTAACTCAATAAATGGAAATTGAGTTAAGATATCCCTTACCAATATTGTATCATTAGAGTGAGGATAAATCAATGAAATATTTATCTATGATAAATAAAAATCCACAAAATATAAGTGGATATACAGTATAAAACAATAATAGGTCATTCACACATATTATTGGAAAGAAAAAAACCAATGACATAGATGTGTAACTCAATAAATGGAAATTGAGTTAAGATATTTGTTACCTTGCGCTTGAAGGTGTTCTTGACTTGTTATTTAAGACCTGAATAAAAAAATTAGGCTTATTAATTCATAATTCAATAACCTCTTATATATTTAAATGATTTATTATAACCCTTTTTAGTTCATTAAATGCCTTTTTTATTAGTTATAAGGTTCAATTTCATTGTTTGGGCTCGTTTGTTTACTCGGTTTTAAATGATCTGTTCACTTATATTCAAGTTCGGATAAATATATAAGATGGATATGGTTGTCCATAAATGAATTTATATTATATTAGTGAACATACATAAGATTAAATTGTTTTAAATTTAATTCGGTTACTTAGAGTGAAGTCAAATTATTATATATATATATAACCTTAGTGACAACTGTTTGGCTAAACGGTGGGTTTGATTACAATGAACATGTTTTACTTTATAAATTAATACCATTTTTACAAAAGGATTAAAGAACTAAAAATAGGATATATTACATATATAATAATATGTTTCAACCATAACACAAATGTTTTCATGACTAGAGTTAAATATTATAATAGAAATTGATAAGTTGTTGTCCTTGAATGTGCTAAATTTGCACATCTCAAACGGTGCTTTCATTTATTCCAAATAAAGGGTGGGGAAAGGAGAGAAGATAATGAAATATACCATTAGAATAAAAAAATTCCAATACATTTATGTTACTAGAGTTATCATACCATTTGGGTGAAGGGAGGTGAGGAAAGAAACAAAAAGAAAAGAACTTAAAAGAAACGAAGGAATCGGAAAGAGGAGTTTACCTCTTGAGACTTCCTCCTTTGAGAACCTCTTAAGGGGAGAGGTTTTGTTATTTTGAAGAGGCTAGGAGATTATGGACGTGGGGGAGGATCTTGGGGAGAGAATTGGGCAGAATATTGGCAAGGAACAAGGCTTGAGTGTTGTGAGAGGAAGAGGGGGTGAGGGGTGCTTTATATAGTGGAGGGGAGAGAAGTTTTCTTAATATTATAATCATTAATTTATTATTTCCTCTCAAGAAAACCAATAGTGAGTATTACATGACCAAGAATAGTAATATATGCATTTTACTTCGAAACAATTGGTCTTACATCAGCAGATCATCATCAATGACTCAATTAATCCATTATTTAGCATTTATTGTGAATTATCGGATTTTACTATTCATAAAAATTCAAGTATTTCAGAAAAATCCCAAAAATTCACCCTAACCATTTTTCAACGTGTATAATACAAAAATGAAATCCATTTTTAAAAAATAATTTTCTAAATATGATTAATTAAATATTTAATTAAAATCATTATTTAATCGAAAAATATAAATACTTAAAATTTTCATCTTCATTTTTAAGGTGCCTAAATTCATTTATACACTCAATGGTATGGATACCATTCATAAGATTATTATTACTATTCATAAGGGTAAGTTACTATTCATAAGGGTAGGTTATTATTCATAAAGGTATGTTACTATTCACCGAAAATTTATTTTTTCTTATCGGACTCCAAATAACTTGCCGATCGCAACCATGTATGTCATATTTTTAAAATTCAAATCACAGAGTTGGAAAATTTAAGTTTAATGGATAGGTTATAATTAAGTGGTGTTTTTTAGAGACTTATTGTTTCATGAATTCTATATTAAATTTATTTGTAAATTCTTGGGGTGTTACAATGGAGGCTTACTCATTTAAATATTCTGGTTGACTCTTGTATTCTTGTTTTTTGCATTTATTTATACTCAAGATGCAGTCTTTGTCACCAATATAGGGAGGACTTTGATTATCTCTTCTTGAACTATACCACTACCTCCACCTTGTGGAATGAAATTCATACGTTGTTCAAAATACATCCTCAATGTTTTAATGATATACAGGTATTTTTGGCTACCTGCACTCAGGCTTCCCTTTCTCTACAATTATTGAACTTATACCATATGTCCTATAAATAATTCATTCACTTCATCTAGTTCATCCAAAATAAAATAATCCATGATCATGCATCATTCAATCTTTAAATGAATCTTTCATGCATCATGACATCTATGAAAAATGTAAATATGCTGCAATATGGAAAATGTCCTAACATAGTTCATGACCTATCAGTTCTCAGAAAAATTGGAGTGACTAGAAACTTCCCCCACCTCACAGAACCTTGGAATTTGTTTGGATATATTAACCTATTAGTTGTATAATATGTAATTCAGATAGAGACTCCAAAGGAAATGCAGGACCTTCATGTTTTGGGGTTTTCTTCATAGGTTATAATGGGTATGTGATAGGTTATCTTTATGGTCTATGAGGATTTTCTTTAGCTTTGGAGGAATAAAATTTTGGCTTAGTCAATGATGTTAACATGGATATTAAAAAGGGATGGAATAATATTTGGCTCGAATGTTACTCCCACATGATTATATATGTGGTGAGAACTGGCCAAAAAAAATATCTCATGGAATATTATATCTAGATGGATAAAATTTATAGACTCTCTCTCAAATATGAATTATTTTATCACACACACATATCATGAGTCCAATTTCCTTGTTGATGGTATTTCCAACAAAGTGATATGTTATGATGATCTCATTCTGGCTAATGATTTACCAAATTATTTATTTCTCCTATTTAGATGGGACATATGTAAATTTATATACATCATACTTCTATAATCTTGATTTTACCGAATAAATGAGACTTTTCCTCTTAGTAAATATCTCATATTTAATGAAAATTCTACTAGTCTTAGGATTCCTTCCCTTTTTTACAAGATGGATCATTTTCATCATCCATGTTCAATTCAAGAGGTGGAGGATCAGCAAGCTAACCCTGTTGACCATTATAGGATTGATCTGATAGAGGAGGATGAGACATGGAAAAGGGATTTTGTTCTTTATAACATTAAATTATAGAAAAGTATGAGGGGAGTGATTCTAATATAGATATAGAGTATTGATTGGAGGATATTCAGATTTTATTTAATATGATTTAGTCCTGAGCTGAGTAAAGGGTTCCATTGGATGTTATTCAAATGTGGGGAGCAGTACACCAGTGGTGGATGTTGTACCTTAGAGAGTATAAGGGGGAGGATGTTTCATGAGTTGGATTTTAGAAGTAGTTTCATATAGAGTTATTTCCATTGACGATGAAGTTTGAAAAGAGGTAGGAGCTTCTCTCCATTCAGTAGGGGAGTCTGTGCATGTGAGATCTTGGGATCAGGTTTAAGGATATCCTATTTTTTTCTCTAGGTCTATTTATAGATGAGTATTCTAGAGTATGGAATCTTGAAGAGGTGTTTCATCCAATTATAAAATATAAAGTCACCCCATTTATTCTTCCTACATATCTAGAGGTGGATAATAGGCATAAGTGATCAAGTGGATACACTTTTAGGGAGGAGTGTGTCTATAGGGAGTTCAACAGATCTTCTCAAGAATTAGAACTTTAGGTGGAGGATATAAGATGTTAAGGTAGAGGTTTTGATCAGTAGAGAGCCGCTCATAGCAGTATGCTTCATGATTTTCTGGGGATATTGGTACCCAAGTGTCATCTGGGGACTTTTTATTTATGTTTTATTCATGTAGTGGTTATGATCATTGAAATTATTCATTCCTAAATCCATATGGAGTTCATTTTGGTTTGGGTGGTCAGGCCCCTCTCCATCCATAGCAGCAGTAGTGGTCATTAATGTTTATTTAGCAACCAGGAGGATATGAAACTATTATAGGTCAGCCTTATAATGGAACTCATCCTCAAGGACCTATTCCAGATCATGGTAATGGTGGTCATCAATAGTGAGGCAGGGGAGATGGATGTGGGTATGTTCATGCTATGGAGGTTTTAGCGCCAGAAGTGCCAGAGGTTGTTTTTTTACAATCAATTTGTCACTAACCTTATATTATTCTTTATTTGATTCTATATATTCTCACTTATTTATTTCATAGACTCTATTATATGAATTAGGACTATATGTCAAGAGTATTATAGTTCCCCTGGTGTTATATGCTCTAGATAAAGGTTATCTTTATTATTTGATATGTTCTAGGTATGTAGACTGATGATGGGATGGAATAAGTCATTGGAGAGTTTCTTCTTGTTGTAGATGTATTCATATGATGTCATCCTTATAATAGGTTGGTTGTATTACATACATGATTTTTTTGACCATTTTTAGAGGAGAGTTTTGTTTTCTAATGTGTAGGTATGGTGAGCGGTGTTCATTGGTGAGTAGAACTATTAGATGGGTGGAAGTTTTTTAAAGACTCTTCTATCTCAGTTGGTAAAGTTGTAAATAGAGACCCAAGAAGAATAGATCCATATAGTTGTTAAGTATTTTATTGATTTATTCCTAGAATATATTGTGACACTACCCCCCTTAACATTATGTCGAGTTTTGGATAGAGTTACAACTAGGTTCCTCTCTGATTTCAATGGATCCTTATCATATGGAACCCGTAAATCTACATGAGTTAAGACTCTAGATCAATTATTTGAAGCATAAGGGATTAATCTAACCCATTGTATTTCCTTAGGGTTCTAGATTATTGTTCTATATGAAGTCTAATGGTAGTCTGAGGCAGTTCATGGACTACCAGAAGTTGAATCTTGGGAAGGTCGAAAATTTCTACCCTCGTCTGAGAATATACAATCTATTTAACCAGCTAAAGGAGGCCAGTTGTTTTTTGAAGAATAATATGAGCTCTATATATCACCAAATGAGGTTGAAGGAGTAATATATCATGAATACCATATTCCAATGAAAATATGGACACTTAAAGTTTGTGTTCATGTCATTCAGTGTCACGAACACACCAACTATGTACATAGGGATCATAAAATGTGTATACTGTGAGTTCTCATACCATTTCATAGTCATATTAATTGATTAAATACTTATATAATCATGTTTATATGTGGATTATGTTGAGAATATATGATTTATCTTTTAGTTTCTTTAACACCATCAACTCTACGAAAATCTGTCCAAGTGAAATTTTTGGACACATGAGGTGAATTTACATGGATATGTTGTATCTCAATAGGGTGTGGTTTTTAATTTTTTTAAGATCAATATATCTGATTAATGGGATATAACCAAGAACATGGAAGAGTTTTTTAACTTCCTTGGTATTCTAGGCTATTACCATAGGTTTTTTTCCAACTTCTCTTGGATTACAGCCCTATTAATTACTTTAACCAGGAAAGACCAAGCTTACATATAGACTTAATAGTATCAGGAATATTTAGAATACCTAAAGGAAAGGTTGGTCAATTACCCTATTCTTTGGTTTCCAAAGGAAGGGGTGATGTTTGGGATCTTTTGTTATTCTTATCATCTAGTATTGGGATGAGTCTTGATGTTGTAAAGTGTAGTGATTCTTTATAAGGGTGGATTGAGGATGGTCACAATCATGTTTTATTTCAATAAAGGTTGTTTGTTACATTGGATATGTGTGAGATAGTTCTCCATGATTTTTACATATCACCCCTAGTAGTGTATCTAGGTGTATAAAATATGTATTGTGGATTAAGGAATTAACTTTCATGGCCTAGGATGAAGCAGTTTGTAGAAAATTTCATGGTAAGATGCCTGGTTTTTCAATAAGTGAATGTATAAAACCATGTTCCTAGAGTTTTTTTATAGACCTTGTATTCCAATTAGAGGAATTAGGATGACATATTTTTATATTTTTTCACTAGGTTACCTTGGGCCCATGAATTTTGTGATTTTATTTAGCTAATTATTGACTGACTGATTAATTCATCCCATTTTAGGGAGATTATAGAGTCAAGTGTTGTGAATCCTCTTACAAGTCAGTACATGATTGAGGTTGTGAAACTCCATGAGGTATCAAATACTATTTTATCTAACTAGGATACTCATTTTACCTCATGAGTATAGAGAAGATTTCAGAATGTTTTGGCTCTCAGTTACACCTTAGCACTGATTTTCATCCCTAGAAAGATGGGTAGATAGAGTGTACTATCTAGAAACTAGAGGATCATATAATGGTATGACTCCATTCAAGTTTTTTTATAGTAGGTTGTTTCATTCTCCATTTCTATTTACTGAGTTTTTGGATTCATTAATCCCTGGTTCTAATGTGGTGCGATGAAAAATAGAGAAGATCCTAGTGGTTTGAGTGTAGATGAAGGTAGTACAAGACTAATAGAATTCATATGAAGATATTAGGAGGATTCCCTAATATTTTTATGTCAGATACCATGTTTTCTCAAAGGTTCCACCTCATTAGGGGTAGTAAATTTTTTTCAAAGGGAGTAAGATTTATCCCAGGTTCTTTGAGCCTTTTGAGGTGTTTTAGCACATTGATTAGGTGGATTATTGGCTGGAACTCCCAATACATATTGATAGATTCAATGATTCCTTCCATGTTTCCTATATTCCTCTATATATCCATAATTAATCTCATGTAATTTATTGGGGAAATTAAAACATTGAGGATGATGTGATGTTTGTGGAGCACCCAGTTGAGATCCAAGATTTTCGGGAGAAGGTTTTTCATGAGAGAGTTTTCCCCTTGGTTAATATGATATATAATCATGGTATAGTGAAGAATAGTACTTGGGATTGGTATTCATAGATTCACACCCAATACCCTGAGTAGTTATATGGTTGATATTTCTAGCAATTCTACTTCACATGTTTTCCTTTTGCTGAGATGATGTGTTTAACCTAATGCTTTATATAAGACTAACTATATCCCTTGGTTAATGATGATGACACTTGGATATTTGTTTTTTTCCTCCCATGTGTGTTTGTGTTCTTATTATAGATAGGTCCTTGAGAGGTATCTCATGGGTGATTGACCATACCACTTTTCCCTTTTCTTCTAAGTTCTATTTTGATTCTTAAGGATGAGAATTATTTGAGAGGTATCTGATGTAATTACCATGATTCCTAAAAACTTTCCTTTTTAATTTAAAAATGTTTAGAGGTTTAAATGGGGTTTTTAGGGCCTTATCATAACAAAAATTTACAATTTTATTCACATGGTTAATCTATTCCTTCGCACGGTCAATCAATTTGTTCAGATGATTGATGGTTTGTTCACATCGTTGATAGTTTGTTTGAATAGATGAACAGTTTTACACATGTTCAATATATTCCTTCACATGGTTTATATTTTATTCACACATTTGATCAATTTTTTCTCATGGTTGATCATTTTTTTTATGATCAATTTGTTCCTCCACATGATCAATATTTGTTTTCATGGTTGATCAGTTTGTTCTCAAGGTTGATCAGTTGTTTACAGGATCAATCTTCTCCTTTACATGGTCAGTATTTTGTTCACATAGTTGATTATTTTGTTATTATGGAAAATTATTCAATATCATGGTTGATTTTTACCTTTAAATAGTTGATATTTTATTATCATGGTTGATCCTTTCTCATGGTCAATCCAACAGTTTGAAAAATTTATAGTTTTATTTTTTTAATACCTAAATTTTTCCAAAAAAGATGTGAAAATTATTTTAACATAAAATTTGGGATTTAAGACTCAAATAAATGTTTTTGAAATGTTTTTTTAGAGTTTTTATCCATCATTCTAATTCCTTAAACCCCGTTGAATTAAATGGTTCATTCCATGTATTTTATAAGAAACTGAATTTAAGATCCACAAAAAGGAAGGTTGAATGCCTTAACTTCTAAGTGATATTTGGGAAACCATATCTAGAATCATAAAATTATATGATTTTATTCAATTAATTCTTTTATTGTTTCTTTCAAGTCCAAAAAAAAATCCAAAACCTTAAGATTTTCTTATTTCCTCCTTAAGGCATCTTGTTCATGATTTCATACTTGTTTAATAACTTAGTTCCCTATATAATATATATTAGTATGTTATGTTTTAGGTAAGATCTAATTTATCCTTCATATTACTATTTTATATGAAAGTTTTATATGATTTTTCAATCCCTTAACTTTAATATATCCAAGTGGTAATATCACTCTCTTTTACCCTATTTTTAATGTAATGTGTTTTGGATTTATTTTCCAGACATAGGGTCATTATTCTCTCTTATTTTGTGCATCTATACCATTAAAATTCTCTTATTTTCTAGTGGTTGGGTTGTATAGATTAAATAATGAAGATAATTAACCAAATTAAATTTAATTGAAGTGTATGGGGTGTATTTGTATGTTTATTCATATTTCTTATTATTATTAAGTGATGATTATTATCTGGGTTTCTAAACTGTTGTTATATAAATGTTGTGACTATTGTGGATTATTAACCCTTTTTTGGATTGATATATTTGATTGGATTTTTTTAAATCACCACTCATAAAAGTATTAATACATATAATTGGATAAAAATTGGTGGCCCATGTAAATTTGGAATTTTATGAAAATACCCATGAAGAAGAAGAGGATTTAATATGATAGACCCCTGTAAGTTAATTATTATAAAATATGTGGTTTGTGAATTTAATGTTTTTTGATTCAGGATATTTTTTTTTCTTATGATTGTGTGGTCTTTTGGGGTTTTATGATGATGTTGGTGACTGGTTCAGGTGTGGGATGTGTTGTAGGAAATGGAAGTGTAGTGGTAGATATATGGTTATTATGGTAATAAGATGGTTGATATGTGATTCCTTATTGTAGTATCCTGGTAATAGTGGAATAAAACAATTAATGGTGGAATTTAATAATGTGGGTTTGGAATTACTATGTGGAAAATGAATTGATTAACTGAATAATCACAAAAAGAATATAATTTAAAAATAATTAAATACAAATTTTTTCTATAATGGTTTGTCATCAAATATTAAGCTAAGTAGATTAATTAGTGAACATTGGTTGTTTATGTAATAACCTAGAAAGGTGGATGAATCTATAATTGAAATAAAGGATAGTGATTTGTGCATGGTTATTCTATGTTGTGAGTAACATCAAGTTAATGGTGGTGTGTGGTAACATTAATATGGTGTTGATGATAAGGTGAATGTGATGAAGTATTGATGTGAAACCTTTAGGTTAGGCTTGTATGTTTTCTATTTGTGTGTGTGTGTGTGTGAATTATTGTATTTCCATGTTACTTGTATATGTATCCTACCCAAGTCCATTACTCTATATTTTCACCCATATGTTTTGTGGGTATTCTCCCCAACATCTGACGATGAGGAAACGATGGTTTATTAACCCCTATTCCTCACGCTTATTTCGATAGTATTTTCAAGAAATGGAACATTTGGTGGTGGAGCCTATCCATTAAAAATAACAAAGTTGGTGGTGATTCTTAATGATAAGATGATGTGATATGTAGTTTTAGTCATGTGTGGTGGGATGAGGACATGAGTTTGATGTCCTTCACATTCATGATACCCTACTACACTGGTTGTTATGTTATAAATGGATGTGTGATGATGTTGTAGTGGCATGAGATATTTTCATGATGAAATCAATTACATCATAGGATGTAGGTCCCTATGGGAGGCTAGGGTAGGTTAGTTTGTGACCTTATCCACATTAGTGATGGTTGGATATGTGGTGAGGATATGGAATAGAAGGGATGGGAGCACAAGACGTTTGATGTTGGGGCATGAGAACAAAAAAAATAGCAGTTAAGTGGATGTGGAGAGCCTTTATAGATAATTTCCTAATATTATTTTACTACTTGGTTGTGTTATTTGGAGAGTAATCCATGGTGAAGTTGGGGTGGGTAGATGACATGTCTAGGTGCTTGTTTTTTCTTTTGTTTGTTCACTGGGGTATTAGTCTGCACTTGTCACATTTTCATGGGAGACCTTTGGTATGATCTTACTGAGTATTCATATTATACTCACCCTACACATATATAAACTTTTTTTCATGTTTTTAAGATAGTTATGGGGACTAAGACGGGAATTACTTTCTTTGAGATCAGAGCTACTATAGATTTGATGATTTAGTTATCTTTTTGGTATTAAATTTAAGACTATTTTTATTTCTTGGAATAAACATGTGGGACGGTTTGGTTTCTTTATACCATATGATGAAGTTTTTTTTTGTTTTTTATCTTCTATATTGATCCTTTTCATATATTGAGGGTAATGTACCTAATTTGAGTGTTCTACATCCTTAGTGTTAATCACTAACCCAAGGCCTACTATAGGTGGGACTCATGAAGGACACTCTTTCTTTTCACTATTGTCCCAAGAGATCTACTAGTGGAGGGTGGTGATAGTGAAAATTTGGGGAAATTTGAATTTTGGTCTCAGATAAAGATATATTTTGAGAAATAATACTTGGAATGGGATTTTGAGAGTTGGAAAATATTGCAACAAAGTAGTTTTGTGTGGTATTTTTTATCAATGGTTGTTGGATGAGGAATATATTCATCTTAGTTGAATCTAAATTAGGTGGTGTAATAATTGTAAAGTGATGAAAATGCCATACTTTAAGTTCATTGGTGCTGAAAAGTGCCATGAATTTTTGTTAAAGAAGTTTTTTTAATGGCATTAGAGTTTACTAGGATCATTTGAATTTGTTTGAGAAAAATTTTAGTGGATAATGATATTTTAAAATGACTTGAGATGCTTGGAAATGAGATCTGATGGTTCTAAGATAATTATAAAGAAGTATAAAATTCATATGTAACATATATGAGTTTCTAGAAAAATGGGAAAGGATTGAGCCATAGTGATATGTAATATTTACTCTAAATGTGCGCTATGTATATAAAAGTTACTTTGAAATGTTGATAGATATATAAGGGTTCATAAAGTATATATAAGGGTACTCAGGAGTTAGATTGGGAATTTGGAAAAGTAACGAGTTTTCACTAAATACATAAAGGTTCTATATTACATTTATAAAAATATAAAACTCAATATGTAAGGGTTACCCTATGGAAAATATAGTACATAAGGGTTTCCCAGTGGTAAAGGGAATATGTAAGGATTGAACAGAGCTTGAATATTGAGAATTTAGAAAAGTATTGAGCTACACTGTGATGTATAAGGGTCCCTAGTGATACATTAGGGTTACCCTATGATACATAATAATCATAGAATTTGTAAAATTATTATGTAATTGTTAATATAGATGGTACATAAGGGTTACTATGATATATAGGAGTAGGAATTGGTAAAGTCCTCAATATGTAACTTTTGATTGATACTTTACTAATACATAAGTTTTATAAAAAAAAAATCCTTGATATATAAGCGTTACATGGATAATATGTGAGGGTTATCAGAATTGGTGAATTCTATAATAAGTAAAGGTTATTGTGATACTTAAGGGTAACTCGGTATGTAAGGGTCCTAGAATTTTTCTAAAATTGAGTTTGGTGGACTTGACATCATGATAATGAGGGATACACCATGAGGGTTTCTTTAGGGGAAGTATCCCACCAAAATGGGTAAGATATATCATGTAGGTTCCTCAAGAGGTAGTAGAACCAAGCTTCTCCTAGTGTTTCGTTTTACTATGACCCAAGGGTCCATTTTGTGAGTGGTAACTAGGGCTAGGGCATTATATCATAATCCATATGGGTCACATAAAACCAAGGTAAATATGGTCTTTTTGGTCTTTCAAATTTAAAAACCCCTTCATAATTCTTCATTTTTGGGATATTCGAACAAGGGGAGGTTGATATCCTCTCACATTTCTCTTATCCTTTTCAACCTTCTTGATCTATGAAAATTAAAGGTGGTTTTACTTGTAATTTAAGGTATTATTTTCTTATTCCTCCACAGTTCTTATTCTCCTTTATTAGACACTAATTGTGGGGTCTCTATCCTAGGGATTGAGTAACTATCCTAATGGGGCATGGTGTAATTATCATAATAAGATCAGGTTATACTCAAGTTGGATAAAGAGGATCCTAATAGGATGAATAATATATGTTTGTGTGGATTAATTGAGTTATATCACCTATTTGAGTTAGTTATATATTACTATAGATATAGGTGAAATTTAGGGATGTGATAGAATAATAATTTGGGTTTTTGTGTGATATACATCTAAGTGAATACCAGGGGTGGTGTGTACCTGGTTGCTTAAGGTTTAATCCGTAGGAGATCACTTAGTGGATTATATTTTGATTATTCAATAGGTATTGATTATGGAAACAATATTTATTTGATATGTAAATTTATCATAATTGGTTATTAATTGAATAAGTGGTATTGGTAGAGTTAGGTCCTCATGTTTATGGGTGATAGAATATGGAGATATATCAAGATTATTTGACATTGTTGGTTGATATTAGAATAAGGTAAATAACTATCAATGAGGTAGGTGGTCCCAAAGTTATCCCTAAGGACTAATATCATTTTATATATGTGTATGATGTTTGGTCACACAAACCAGATGTGATCTTGACCTAAAAGATTAATTAAATGGTTTATGATTTTTTTACATGTGGGGATTACCTTATTCAAACTATAGGCAGTCTATTGTTAAATATAGAGACTAAAACTTTGGTTGTTAAGTGGGGTTCCCTTGTGAAAAAAATTAGGTTATATGAAGATCTAGGGGTACCCTAAGTGGAATAATGACCTAATAGGATGAATGTAGATTCCTTAGGATGATCCCTAGGATGAGATCATATGGTAAATGTGGGATAACATGGTAATAGCCCTGGGTGAATATGTTTATAGGGATTGGTTGAGTGTGTGACTAAATTAATTGAGATATATTCATGTGATCATGTTTGGTGAGTTATAACC
Organism: Viscum album; assembly: GCA_963277665.1. Classification (NCBI taxonomy): domain Eukaryota; kingdom Viridiplantae; phylum Streptophyta; class Magnoliopsida; order Santalales; family Viscaceae; genus Viscum; species Viscum album. The sequence goes on along the minus strand of OY728143.1, from coordinate 911,650,006 downwards.
CTTGAGAAACTAAAATACTAATATGGGAATTCATATGTTTTATCATGATGATAAACTATAAATAAATATAATCAGACTATGGTTAAAATTTTGAAGTGAGATTGGTATATTATAATTAATTATAAATAATATTTATATATATATGTGAGATGGTTCCAAGGTGGTGTGGTACTACCCCCTGGGTGGCGATATTTTGTAAAAGGTTCCATAGAGGGGAATCATTCCCCATGCATGTATAAATATATGATATGTCTCTAGGGTGGGGTGTTATTCCTCTCCGGGTGGTCATATTCTAGAAAATGTTCTAGAGAGGGGAATTTCTTCCCTTGGGAGATGATATTTTTGAGATGGTTTAGGGGTTGGTCATTATTCCCCCCTCAGTGGTGATATTCTAGAAAAACTTTCTGGGGTTTAGTGTTATTCCTCCCTTAGTGTACATATATATGAGATGGTTCTGGGTTGGGGTGTTATTCCCATATGGGTGGTGATATTTTGAAAATGATTTTGGGGTGGGGTTTTATTACCCTATGTGTGTGTGTATATACATATGAGATGGTTTTGATGTGGCATGTTATCCCACTCCCCCAGGGTAGTGATATTCTGGAAAAGGTTACAGGTGGGGTGTTATTCCCTATGTGTGTGTGTGTGTATATGATATGGTTTCTAGGAGAGGTAATATTTCCCCTTGGGTGTTGATGTATCATGTTCAGATGTATTAAACACTGGTTGAGGTTGTTGTTTTCAATTATAGGTTTCACTGTATAACTTAATTATTGATAGTGGTTTATTTATTTGTGCTTCTAGTTATTTATTATGGAACATTAGTATACATTTGGTTTAGATTGGATATGTAAGGTACACCTTTGGTGGTTGACTACTGAGTTGTAATCATACCCTACTTGGAAAGCCCTAGAATATTTGTACCTGAGTATACCTCGTGATTACTGGAATATATTGGGAAGAGTCCTGATATAATATGATTGAGTTAGATATCTTGAATGAAGTCAAAATATGGGACTCGAGACTAGGTTTTTTATTTTTTTCACTTTTGTTTTGGGTTGTATATGATCTTCCCATAGAAGATATTGTTCATGTCTTCCTATCTCATATAAAATTTTAGATATTTCATTCTATTTTAGTCTATGGAATGTTTTATTCTTTTGATCAGTTGTGATTATAATGTTTTATTTCATTATATTGGTCATTTATGTGACTAGTTTAGTGTTTTTTTTTTGTATTCTAATCTGACATGAGGGTATAAAATTTCCATATTATCATCTTATACCCTTACACATAATCAACATCCTCAAGAATATGAGGAGGCATTTATGAGGTTATGGTGTGCTCTGATCATGTTACTATAGAGTGATACAGGTCAAAATTTTATAAAGTGGTATTAGAGAATTGTTTTAATTGTATTTATATTTTGGATATGGTAGATGGGTGATAATAATTTTTATAACTCAAGATGGATGCTTTTTCATGTGCCTAGCCAAAACTGGTATAAACTAAAGTCCAAGATTTTAGGTATTTGAGATCTTTTTTCCTTGGTTTTCGATGTTAAGATTTGGTTTATTATTGTCAAGTGTGATTTTTTTATTATTGTTTTTGGGATTTTCTCTCAGCTTGGGGTGGAAAGAGAGTGGATGTTTATGCATCATATCATGCATGTTGGTTTACATTACATGTTTATTCTTGTGTGTGATTGGGATTCTAGTTCTAGAAAATAAAATAGGTTTCAATTATTTAAAAGTGTCAAAAATAACTTATTTAGTGTTTTCCCAAAAAAATTATTGGTGGAATTTTACTTAATCAAACTTGATGACAATTATCTACTCAATATGGATCATCATAGGTTAATATAGATTATATATATAGGTATATAACCTTTATCCTTGAGGAGGTAGTCTAGTACATGTATGCTCGATGAGTATTATTACCCTAGAGTGGGTAGTTGGTTCTAGTATGATATTATTGATATATATATATATATGAAAACTCTAGAGTTGGTATATTTACCTTTTAGTTTCTTGGGGTATCTTAGTTGATATAATGGATATTTCTTTATGAGTTGTGACCTATGGTCTAGGTGAGAGAGCCTAGTTATGCTGATAGGAAACTTAGGATATTGGTGATTTGAGTGTTACAATTGAGTGGAAGGATGATTTCTTGTTATTGTTATAGATGAGTTATGATTTATGAGAATAACCTAAGAGAGAGGGGTTATCCCAGACCTATGAGTTCCTTTAGAGAAGAGAAGCATAGATAGATACTTTATGTTTGAGATTTATTCATGGAGGTACTATAAATTATGTGGTATAGGCATGGAGATTCCTTAAGAATTGTGAATTTGAAGGAATGGGTAGTGATTTCTTTGTTATAAACATGGAACGAGAGGTAGGGTCAGATAATTGATTATGAAAGAAATCCTAGAATTGATGAGATGAAAAAATGGTTGGTGTGTGGTTAGATGGTGTATTAAGTGTATGATCCTAGGAATGGTGGGATAAAACTCAGGATGGAATGAGTCAAACGATATGGAAGGGTATCCCCGGGGTGTAAACCTATTTAGTTAGGTTTTGTTTTTTTAATGGGGAAGTTGAGTACCATTGTGAGATCAATAAGATGGATACTCTCTTACCATAGGTTAATAGAGTGAGATTTTTATTAACCTATATGGTAAGTTGATAGGTGTGACTTAATCTTGGATTAAGGTAGGTAAACTTGGTGTTTTATTAGGCATGATTGTCCTTTTATAGAATGTGAGAAATATAGATGGGTGGATTTTGGAAAAAAAATTGGGATAGAAAGATTATGTTTTGTATGTCACATGATGTAATGGCCTAGACCTCTGTGGTCCATTACTTGTCAAAATCCAGTGTTTGGGATGTTTTTGGAGGCAAAGGTAGCTCATTTCAAAAGTTTTCCAAATTCCTAGATTTCCCATTAGTAGGTCAGGGCATCGATAGGTCAAGGAATAGGTGGTTCAGGGCATCGGTAGGTTGAGGCGTCGGTGGGTCAGGGCTTTAGTAGGTTGAAAAGTCAGTAGGACAGGGCTTCAGTAGGTAAGGGAGTCGGTAGGTTGAGGAATCAGTAGGTCAGGGCATTAGTGAGTCAGGGTATCAGTGAGTTAGGACGTCAGTGAGTCAGGTGTCAGTAGGTCGCATCAGTGGCTCAGCATCGGTGACTCATTGTCGGTGGCTTGTTTTTGATGACACACCCATCGGTGACTCATTTCCAATTTTTCCCAATTTTTTAGTTTTTCCCCTCTTATGTTTTATTTGATGTAAATTGAGTTTAAAACCATTTTTGAGCATTGATAAAGGTGTTTCAAAGAATATTAGTTATATATTTAATAACCTAATACTCTCGGACCTTAAAATAGTCAAACTGTGTAATCTTGACCGTGATCTGACTTTAATGGCCTTGGAACCATTTCCTTCCATTGATATAGGATCTGGCTTTTTCTAAATCCAATATCCTCTCTTCTCTTTTCTATTAGTGCATAGAGAACTTTTCTTCCCAAACAAGTTGTGTTCTTGTGCTGTAGCCCCCCTATTCAATTTTACTTGGAGTCTCCTGCTCATGCGACCCCCCCTGTTTTGGTGTAAGGATGATTTTTGGTCTCCTGTTGTTCCAAGTAGGGATTCCTTCATATATATTTTAATTATATAACATGCAGGGTGGGTGTACTTATGTCCTCTTTTAAATATGGTTGAAACCAATTTAAAAAATATAATAGGAAGGAATAAATGGGGAAGGGGAAGATATTGATGATTGCTTTCTTTTATCTATTATCTTTGATCTGTAATGTGAATTGTATGGGTTGTATCCCTCTAAAATCATAGTCATTGATGGTATTTTCTTTCACACCCATGATCCTTCATAATTATTTTTTTATACTCTCTTGAAATGATAGTAAACATGAAATCTGATTAATCATATATACCCGGTTAAATGAAAAGGATTCCCCAAGATCAAACTTGATTTTTTGATCACCATGTTTATCAAAGTGGAATAAAATAACCTTTGTGGGATAAATCTAAATACACTTAGCTTGTTTTGGTGTGGATGTGTGTTGTGTGGGTCTTTTTGGGTTTCTTGCTTTATGTGGTTTATATGGTGGTTCTATTGGTATAATGGTTATGGGAACAGGGGTGGGAAGAGGAGTTGGTTATGTGAGAAGGGTGTGGTATGTGTGTGCAGTGGGACTACGGTTTTAGTGGTGGTTACTGTGGGATTTGTGTATGAGGTGGTGTAGGAGGTGTGATGGAATCTTAGGTTGAGATATTGATTGATCTTGTAATGGATGGACTTGTAGAGTAGTGGGATTACTTTTGGGTGGCATTATGGTTGTTGGATAGTGTTGTGCAGTGGGACTACAATCTGGTTGTCTGTTGTTTTTGTCACTGAATGTGTTGGGTATGGTTGTGGTTTGTAGTTTCTCAGGTAGTGTTGAAATGAAATAATTTAACTTCTTAATAAAGAATGATAAGTGGTTAAATAAAAGGGGTGGGTTAATATTTTGGTTGTGGTTATTGTATGGATGTGCATGTAGGGGTATCCACAGGGGGATTTTTTGTGTGGGATGGTTGTTTTTTTGGAAACCCATAGGTTTTACTGGGTTTTTTTACCTATATGTATATAATTTTAGTTCCTTGTGATTTCTATACGAACCCCACTCATGTTGAGCACTACGTACCGAACACCCCATTATTATGTGGGAGGGTGTATTTCCCAACATCTTGGTGGGAGGATGGATGGATGGTTACTGACTTTACCCTACTCCCTCTTCTAGGCATTTACTTCCCAAGACTCTTCGGGTAGGATGTAATGGCTTGAGGTTTATTTCAAGATTTATGGTATTGGTCATGAAAGAGTTGGTTTTTTTCCCAGGTGTCTTCGGGGTGAGGCTCATGTGTTTTCAGGCGAGACGTGTGGTGGTTGTGGCCCAGGTGTTTGTGTGCAGGATGTGGTGTGCGGCTCAAGTGTGTGCAGGAAGGTTGTTATAGTGGGGCTTGTGGAAGATCATGGTAGTTTCAGGAAATTCTCCATTAGGGATTAGAATTTAAATAGTGGGAAGTGGTGAGGGGTACCCAAATATCAATGTGCTTATACTTTTCTTTACTAAACTTGTGTTATTTAGTGATCATGCCTCAGTGAGGTTAGGGGTGGATAGTATACCTTGTTAGGTGATTTTTAGTTTCTGTTGTTTTCTCATGGGTGAATTAGTATGCTTCTCCCATTGTCCAACAGTGACTTTGGTTTTCCCTACTGAGGATACTTGTATAGTCACCCTATGTATATAAAACTGTTTTTAGGTTTCCATGGAGATTAAGCAGACCGTGCTGGACCATACTAGCCTGGACTTTAGGGATGGTTGTTGTTTCACTACTTAGTTTTATTTTGGTACTTAATTTTTATTTTTCCTTGTATTTCTAGTAGTTTTACTTTAAACATGCATATGGGATGGATTTTGGTTTCTTTATATGTGTGTGTGTGTGTGTGTGTGTGTGTGTCCTGAGGTTTTTTTTGGTTGATACATCTTATATTCTGATATTGGTTACTATAAAAAGGGTAATGCCTACCATTTTTTGTGAGACTTATATACCCTTGGTTCTGGTTTCCACCCTGAGGCCTATTGGAGGCGGGACTTGGGGGTCATTATCTCTCCTTTATCTTGATGAAGAAATATCTTGATATCTTGTTATCCCTTCCCTTATCTTGAAGAAGGTGGGTCATGATAGAATTTTATCAGAATTAATGGTTGAGAGGTAGGATGGAGTTTGGAGTTAGGCACAGTGGGTATTACATGGGTTGGTAGGTAAATGGTGTTAGGTGATCTTGGTGTGTGACATAGGCCAGGAAAGATCGGCTTGGATACAAGATTTTAAGGGGGCCCGTGATCTAATTCAATGACTCTGAGCTTACTAAACGACCAAGTGAGGCCACACTGATTGTGGTGTAGATACCCTAGTAAAGGTACATGCATCCTAATGACTTGAGTTCTTGTTTTTTTTTGGATTTTTTGGTAAATTAAAATAAACAATGAGTTAAAATGAATCCTAAATAAATTTCATACTACCCGAGAATAGGAGTTCCTTGTTTTCCTTTCAGTTATGGCTCCTGGACATATCCTTCATGTGGTATGAGAAGTGGAGGGTCATCATGATGACCTAGTGTGACTGTCGAAGGGTCAATCCAATGGAGTAGGATGATCAGTGGTAAAAGACGCTTCGGGATTTCTAGCGACACACTCTAGGGAAGTACGAAGGTAGAGTTTCATACATGGAGATGGAGAGTTGGATCTAGGATCTTTTGATCACTTTCATCTTGATCTGGGCTCCAAAAAATTACTGGGTTTACCTAGCAGTGATCTAGATAATGGGAGCATCACATTAGTGGTGGACTCTTTACATCGGGCAGAGGAAGGAGACCGATGTTCTATGGGTTGACTTTGAGAAGGAGTTCTGGGAGGAATTCATTTCTTCATTGATGAAGGATGAGACGAGTAAAGAGATACTCTACCTTCAGTGGAGGAGTATGACAGTGAGGGAATTAGGGATCAAGTTCAAGGATCTTATATGTTTTGCTTCGAATCTCTTTCTAGATGAGGAGTATCAAGCGAGATGTTTGGAGGAGGCACTCTGTCCTTCCCTCTAATATTTGGTTACTCCCTTCACCCTACCGACATACTTAAAGGTTCAGAAGAAGGTTGAGGTGGTGGAAAGGATGCACTCATGAGGAGGTTTTCCACAAGAGGGAAGTAAGTTGAGTTCTTCAAAGGGGAAGGTCATTATAATAAATTCTTCAGTGTCAGGGCCTTCCAAGTTTTGGTCAGTGGGGATCCGACCCCAGCTGTTTCAGTTTCGACCCTCTGGTCCTCACCCTTTTCCAATAGGCTTGGGGCCAAGGTGTTTCTCTTGTGGAGGTTTTGGGAACCTTTAGAGTTAGTTCTAGGTTCTATCTTAGTATAGTGGAGGTGGGAAGGTTTAGAACCAGCCTTAGCAGTAGTTTCTAGCCAATCCTTTCCAATAGCAGGGACAATAGGCCACTACTCCACCAAGGGAAGATGGTGCAGGAGAAGGTTGACCTCATAGTGCTCCTCAAGGACCTCAACCGGGGAATGGTTGGGGAAGAGGACGATAGCTGAGGGGTAGATGATTTAGGAATGGGTAGTTTCATTACTCATAGGTATTAATTCCAACGGGGTTGGAGATCATTCGAGGTACAATCAGTTTGTTTAGTACTCTTTCTTACGTCTTGTTTGATTTGGGAGCTTTGCACTTCTTTGTTGCACCCAGCCTAGCCCGTGACTTGGGACAAGACATAGAGAGACTTTACATTCCTCTGGTGTTGAGTACACCAGTTGGAAGTTATACTATCTTATTTTATGTTTGCTGAGGATGTAGGCTGACATTGGGGTAGCATCAGTCCCGCGAGGATCTCTTTCTACTACAGATGCAGTCGTACGAAGTCATCCTTTTTATCGACTTGTTTTTTTCAGTGAATTTTTTATCAACTAATTCTGTAGAAGAGTTTGGTTTTCAAATGTTAAAGGCCAACATTTAGCTTTCGTTGGTGAGTAGAGTTGTCAGGTGGGCTGCCGGAGTATGGAGCCTCTTCTTTCCTTGTTAGCCGAGCTATTAGTTGGATCGATGGATGCTGAGATTGTGCAAGTTTTGAGAGTTGTTGGAGAGTTTCTAGATTTTTTCCCCATGGGGGTTATGAATCTACCACCTTGATGTGATTTGGAGTTCAGGATAGACTTACAACCCGGTGCTAGTCCAATTTTGATGTCTCCTTATCAGATGGCACCTTCTGAGTTGTGGGAGTTGTGGATCTAAATTGGAGACCTAATGAAGAAGGGTTTCATCTATACTAGTGTGTTACTATGGGGTGATCCAGTATTGTTTACGAAGAATGAAGACTATGGTCTGAGACTGTTCATAGACTATCGAAAACTGAATCAAGTAATAGTCAAGAACTATTACCCTCTCCTGAGGATAGATGATATTTTTGAATAGTTGAGGGGAGCGAGTTTGTTTTCCAAGATCGATCTACTTTCTGGATATCATCGGTTGAAGGTGAAAGAGGTTTTCATCCCAAATACAACTTTCAGATACAAGTATGGACACTTTGAGTTTGTAGTTATGATGTTAGGTGTTACTAATACACAAGTCGTGTTCCTAGGGCTCATGAACTCTGTATTTTGTGAGTTCCTAGACTGGTTCATCATCATATTCATTAATGATAATCTGATCTACTAGATGTCAGAGGATGAGCATACTGAGCATCTCAGGACTGTCCTGGAGATCCTTAGGCACCACCTAATCTATAGAAAGTTGTCCAAGTGAATGTTTTGGACATGGGATGTCCACTTCCTTGGACATGTGGTGTCTAAACAGGGTGTAGTAGTGGACCCATCAAAGTTCAAGGTAGGTGTTTCTTGGGAATCACCCAGGAATGTGGCAGAGGTTCGTAGTTTTCTCAGTTGGGTAGGCTACTACCGAATATTCGTACCATATTTCTCCTAAGTAGTAGCTAAGTTGACGGCTCTGACCAGAAAAGGCCATGATTTTGTGTGGATCGAGCAATGCAAGGTAGCGTTTGGTTATCTGTAGGGGAATTTTGTAAGTGATCCATTGCTCAGTTTGTCAGAGGAAGGGGTGATGTTCAAGGTGTTTTGTGATGCTTCCCATCTAGGATTGGGGTGTCTAATGATGAAAGCAATGGGGAGTGATCTCATATGGGTCTAGGTAGTTACATCCCCATGAACGTAACTATGCCACCCATGATATGAAACTAGAAGCAAGTGTGTTCTCACTAAAGCTGGGGCGGCATTACCTCATTGGGGAGTGGTTTGTGATCTTAAAGGATTATAAGAGCTTGAGGTACATATTTTCCCAATGAGATCTAAACTTATGGTAGTAGAGGTGGGTGGAGTTTCTCTAGGATTATGATTTTGATATATACTACACCTCAGGAAATTGGAATGTTGTGGATGATGTTTTGAGCAGGAAGTCATAGAAGGAAGTGGTTCAGGAATCTACAGATGCTTGGATGGTGATGGAGGAGTTGGCTATATTTCACTTAGATGCAGGAATGGATGGTGGTAGAGTCCATCTATTTTAAATGAATATAAATTCATCTTTGAGGAAGAAGGTGGAGGAGTCTCAGTGGGCAGACTTAGAGTCGGAGGTAATGCGTGATCGCATTGACAAGATGATGCTCTGGAGGGATGGTCATAGGATGGTCAGAAATAGATTTCATTCCATGATAAGTTGTTTATTCTAGTGGAAATGCATGATTAAGTTCTTTGTGAGTTTTATATATCACCCATAGTAGTACACCCATGAGTTTACAAGATGTATCGAGGCTTGAGGGAACAATTTTGGTGTCCTGGGGTGAAGCGGGTTGTCACGACCCGACCCAACGGGGCTCGAGCCGCGACTCCCCAAGCCTGCCTCCAATAGGCCAGGGGCTGGCGACTAGCGCCGAGTAGGCTATCACACACATGGGAGGCATTAGCCTATGGTACCTGTACACACGCACTCACAAACACCTCCATGAAACAGTGCAGAGATATAGAAACTGAAAAGTATATGCATGCATACAATCTATCCCACAACCAGAGAGCAACAGCAAAATTACAAGGGCAAAACAGGGCCCACCAAAAGAAAACTACAAAAGCGTATCCAACCTGCTCTGAAGAAGGGGAACGCTGCCACAAACACCCGCCGGAAAGCTCCCTCGGCACAGCTCCGGTAAACACCCCGGTCAACTCGCTCACTAAGCTCTGCCTACTCCGGGTCCTCCTGAGACTCCGTCAAAAGCCCTATGGTCTGCACAAGACACAAACATGTGCGGGCAAAGCCCGTGCAGGGGTGAGTATAAACATACTCAGTAGGCACCCCAAAAACCCAAAACCCAAGGGAGCAACTGAAAGGCAACAGTCTGCTCAACCCAGCTAGAGGGAACCCGGACGAGAGAGAAACTCCATCTCATGACCATCCTCGGCTAACACAACTAGTCAGCTCATCTCAGCTCAGGTGTATGCCCATACATACACCTTGAACAATCCAGATATACACAGCTCATGCCACAAAGCCACAAGAGGTATAGACCTCGTCACCAGAAACTTTCCACAACAAGGAGAGTACACCACGAACACTGTCATACCAGATGACACTCATCCGAGAGATACACTCCATCGGGTCCCAAACAAACATCTCAGACGCTCACCCGAGAGACCACGCTCGTCGGACAACATCACTGAGGAAACATCACTGAAACAACATAACCACCAAACTCCTCGGAGAGGGGATCGCCGCTAGGGTCCGCTAGGGGATACCAAGACCCACTCCGGTATACGTAGCTCACAGATAGGGGATCACTCCCAGGGTCCGCTGGGGGATACCACGCCCCGGTCTGGCATACGTAGTTCTCACAGATGGGGGATCACACCTAGGATCTGTTGAGGGATACCACAACCCGATCTGCACTCGACAGAAGCTTCACACTCAGATAGTGGATCATCGTCCATATAAAGATGGTCACGATGATACTGGAACCCTATCTGGTATAACTCGCGATGTAGGGGATCGAACCGACGATGCCACAACCCTACCAAAACCACGCGCTGAGTAGGGGATCGCATAACCAACGATACCGCAACCCTACCGACACCAAGAGCTGAGTAGGGGATCGTATAACCAACGATACCGCAACCCTACCGACACCAAGTGCTGAGTAGGGGATCGTATAACCAACGATACCGCAACCCTACTATAAACATCATGCTGAGTAGGGGATCGTAAACCCGACGATGCCACAACCCTACTGTGCACGACCCACCGCGTAGGGGATCATATTCCCGATGATGCCACAAACCCTACGGGGTTAACCTGCTAGATAGGGGATCGCCGCCCGTGAATAAGCGGTCACAGCGATACCAAGAACCCGATCTAGGGTAAAGATGCTAGAGGATCCACTCCGGGCCCACCGGAGGGATACCACAACTCTAACAGTTTAAACATCCCATCGAGAGGATCACAAACTCATACGAAGGTTGTGATACCACACGAACCCTCGTAGGAACGAACCAAGGGAGAACCCTCAACCACTGCTGGTCCAAACGACGCTACCCGAGCGACTCACCCCAAAGCCACACTGTGCACCTCCGAAGCAAAAACTGAGGCCACCATCGTGTTCCACGCGGAAAAACACGCAGGAGAGGCTGTTTAATCGCCCGAAACAGAGCACCGGTGAAAAAGGCACTATTCACCGTAGCTAGCTCGTGCGGGGCCCACACAACGATCCCGAAACCCATCGAGGGGATCACACCACGGCGATCCCCTCGGAAAAACAAGCGGAATCGACTACTCGCTCGCCCAAAACGGACACCCGGTGAAAAAGGTACTATTCACCGAAGGCCGGCTCGGGTGGGTCCCACGCCTGGATTCCGAAACTCATCGAACAGATCGCACCATTGCGATCCTCTCGGAAAAACACACAGGATCAACTATTCATCCGCCAAAATCGGACTCCTGGTGCAAAAGCTGTGTTTCCCCTTAAACGCCAAAACCCTGCCTCGTGGGGCCCGCACCCCGTTCACAGTCCCAACACCCGAAAACCATATCAAAAAGTCCGTCGTACCATCAGGGTCTCAACGCCACTGACGGCACGTCAATCGGACGCTCCGGGTAGAAGTTACAACGGTCCGAAGTCGTAAAATAATAAAATAATATTATTTTATACGACGTTTCTAACTCCCGGGCCACGATCCCGAACCATAAAATTCTCAGAGTTAGTTCAAAAGGTCCGCCTCGACGCAAGGAGCGCGTCGCCGCAAATGGATCGTAAATCGGAGTTACGGTTTGCGAGTTACGGAGCATTAAAGAACCCCCGGAACATTCTTGTCGGACCATCGCAGGGTCGCCGGAAACCACCGCGCCGCCGCCGAACTCCGTCGTGCCGGAGCCGGAAACCACCGCGTCGCCGCCGCGCCGCCGCGGAGCTCGCCGGAATCCACCGTGGCTGCCACGGGTCTCGCCGGAAAACTTCCGGGAGCCACCGGGAGCACCCCGGTGCTCCAAATTCAGATCTGAAACATGTTTCGGAAAGCTCGGGACCCGAACTATACAAATATTATGAAAATTTGAAGAAAACCAACACAAAAACGGGATCCGGGATTGTAAAACTCAAACCGCCTACCTCGCGGGCGAAACGCCGATGTTCTGCCTCAGATCCGCGCTCCAGAGCTTCCGCTACGCGCTCCTGGAACGTCCGTCGTCGAATTCTGAGCTCGTGGGCGCTCCGTTTGCTCGATTCGGCGGAGTGGCGGTGAAGAACGGCGAATAACGGCGAAGAACGATTAAAAGGGGGGGCGCTGATATTTATATCAGCGGCCCGCCGGTGCCAAACCCGCCTCGGACCCGACGCCCGATGCGAACAAAAGTATGGTCACCCCTAGGGTAAACGCACCGTTCTGAACGCAACGACGGTCTCAGATTTTCCATCTGAGACTCCATTCAGAAGTTATTCGAGCCGACGCTTGCCCACTAACTTGCTACTTATTTACGGAAACGCCCCTGGTGGCGTTTCTCACCGTAGGCCTGCGCCTGCAAAGTTTACACCCCGCCTAGGGTAAACGGCACGTTCCGGACGTAACCGTGCCCTCAGATTCCCGTTCTAAGCTACCGTTTAGGAGATATCACACCCCCTCCACGTGCATAGTATAAAAAAATACTTAATATTTTTATAAAATTAATTTCGGGCACACCGGGCCTCAGAATCGCACACCGTCTTCGCGCCTAGCTCTGGAATTATTCGTAGAAATATTCCAAAGTCTGACAGGGCCAAAAACCCGAGTCGATACATCCTCCCCCCCTTAGAACTTTTCGTCCCCGAAAAGCCCTAAGCACAAGGAAAGCGACAGGACTCTCAACTGGGTCTCACACACCAGCGAGCTCACCAACAAACAACCACTCAGGGTCTTACCAACGCCCTGAAAAAAACTCGAGGAAGCAACAAAAGGAAAGAGTACCGCTAAACAGTGTCTGACAAACTACTGCAGTAAGTAGAAAGACACAAGGCGTACCTCTATCCATCCGCGGTGCCTCCGGGTCAACAGCCTCCAGGGCATGCAGCTGTCCTCTCCCTCGACCACCAGCTCCCTGAGCTTGGCGTGGACCACCTGGGGGTGGGGGTGGTGGCAACTGGTACTGCCTACCACCGCCTCCCGCTGCACCAGCTCCGCCGCCACGTCTGCCACCCTGCGGACCTCCTTGCTCGAGACGCTGCCTCTGCCAAGGCGGCCCATCGACCGGCTCCCTCTCAGCAGCACGTTGGGTCGGACAATCTCTATCAAGATGTCCCCGACCATCGCAAGCGTAACACCGCCTCTCCTGCGGCTGACCAAAACTGGCCTGCGAGCCCTGTGAGCCCTGAGGCTCAGATCCTCCATCCTGGGGTCACCTCCTGTATCGTCGGCCACGTCCAGACCCCTGAGTCTGACGTCGGCTACCAGATGCTGATCCGACCGATGAAGTCTCAGCTCTCGAGTGCCAAGCACTAACAGGGGGAAACTGCTCAGGCAGAAAGCTCTCCACCACCAGCGCTCTCTCCAGCACTCCAGCATAGGTGGGCAGGCACAAGGAAACCACACCTGCTCAGATGTCCCTACGTAAGCCCTGCTCGAAGGTCCGAGCCCTAAAGAACGGGTCTCGAACCATATCCAGGGAGTAGCGCGATAGGTCAGTAAACCTCGCTGAGTACTCCGACACAGTCAGGCTCTCCTGTCGAAGCTGCAGAAGCTCCTGGATCCGCACTGACCTCAGTGTCACCGGATAAAACTCCTCCCTGAAGAGCCGCTCAAACTCTGCCCACGTGAGCGTCTCCTCGTCATGGGACTACGTCACCAAACTCCACCATCGCCCGGCAGAACCATGCAGAAGGCTCGCCGCTAGGACCACCATCTGATCTGGAGGTGTCCTCACTAGGCAGAAAACTCGGGTGACTGCCTCAAGCCAGTCATCAGCTGCCTGGGGGTCTGGATCACCCCGAAACCTCAGAGGTCGTTGCCTCTGGAACTCGTGCAGCACACTCAGCCTGCGCGCAACCTCGTCATGCCCCGCCGGTACAATCAGCTGCTCGACAGGTGGTGGCTCAACCGGCAGACCACCTGGAGAAGCAACCTCAGAACCTGCGCCCTGCTCCACAACCTCTACACGGGGCGGGTCATCAGCACAATCCTGCCGCGGAACCCTCGCTGGCTGTCGTCGTGGAGGCATCCTGAAATACATTCAAGACGCACCACGGTCAAAGAGTATATCTGGAGAGCTGACTCAAGAAGGACAAGGAAAACCCAAAAACCCAGTCCTATATGATGCATGTACCATTATGTCCCCGCGACCAGTGTACGAATGTCCCGAGTCGAAAGACAGGTTATCAGAGTCCTGGTGTATGGATACGTCGGCCGCCGCACCAACACTGGAGTCCCTGGCCTGAAAGCCGAACTCGAAACACCCTAACACTGCCGCTATGCAACCCAAACCAAACTCACAGCTAGACCAGCTACGCTCTGAGATCCCAAAGGTGGAACCTCCTTTGATACCACTCTGTCACGACCCGACCCAACGGGGCTCGAGCCGCGACTCCCCAAGCCCGCCTCCAATAGGCCAGGGGCTGGCGACTAGCGCCGAGTAGGCTATCACACACATGGGAGGCATTAGCCTATGGTACCTGTACACACGCACCCACAAACACCTCCATGAAACAGTGCAGAGATATAGAAACTGGAAAGTATATGCATGCATACAATCTATCCCACAACCAGAGAGCAACAGCAAAAGTACAAGGGAAAAACAGGGCCCACCAAAAGAAAACTACAAAAGCGTATCCAACCTGCTTTGAAGAAGGGGAACGCTGCCACAAACACCCGCCGGAAAGCTCCCTCGGTACAGCTCCGGTAAACACCCCGGTCAACTCGCTCACTAAGCTCCGCCTGCTCCGGGTCCTCCTGAGACTTCGTCAAAAGCCTTGTGGTCTGCACAAGACACAAACATGTGCGGGCAAAGCCCGTGCAGGGGTGAGTATAAACATACTCAGTAGGCACCCCAAAAACCCAAAACCCAAGGGGGAAACTGAAAGGTAACAGTCTGCTCAACCCAGCCAGAGGGAACCCGGATGAGAGAGAAACTCCATCTCGTGACCATCCTCGGCTAACACAACTAGTCAGCTCAGCTCAGCTCAGGTGTATGCCCATACATACACCTTGAACAATCAAGATATACACAACTCATGCCACAAATCCACAAGAGGTACCGACCTCGTCACCAGCAACTGTCCACAACAAGGAGAGTACACCACGAACACTGTCATACCAGATGACACTCATCCGAGAGATACACTCCATCGGGTCCCAAACAAACATCTCAGACGCTCACCCGAGAGACCACGCTCGTCGGACAACATCACTGAGGAAACATCACTGAAACAACATAACCACCAAACTCCTCGGAGAGGGGATCGCCGCTAGGGTCCGCTAGGGGATACCAAGACCCACTCCGGTATACGTAGCTCACAGATAGGGGATCACTCCCAGGGTCAGCTGGGGGATACCATGACCCGGTCTGGCATATGTAGTTCTCACAGATGGGGGATCACACCTAGGATCCGCTGGGGGATACCACAACCCGATCTGCACTCGACAGAAGCTTCACACTCAGATAGTGGATCATCGTCCATATAAATATGGTCACGACGATACCAGAACCCTATCTGGTATAACTCGCGATGTAGGGGATCGAACCGACGATGCCACAACCCTACCGAAACCACACGCTGAGTAGGGGATCGCATAACCAACGATACCGCAACCCTACCGACACCAAGCGCTGAGTAGGGGATCGTATAACCAATGATAACGCAACCCTACCGACACCAAGCGCTGAGTAGGGGATCGTATAACCAACGATACCGCGACCCTACTATAAACATCATGCTGAGTAGGGGATCGTAAACCCGACGATGCCATAACCCTACTGTGCACCACCCACCGCGTAGAGGATCATATTCCCGATGATGCCACAAACCCTACGGGGTTAACCTTCTAGATAGGGGATCGCCGCCCATGAATAAGCGGTCACAGCGATACCAAGAACCTGATCTAGGGTAAAGATGCTAGAGGATCCACTCCGGGCCCACCGGAGGGATACCACAACTCTAACAGTTTAAACATCCCATTGAGAGGATCAAAAACCCATACGAAGGTTGTGATACCACACGAACCCTCATAGGAACGAACCAAGGGAGAACCCTCAACCACTGCTGGTCCAAACGACGCTACCCGAGCGACTTGCCCCAAAGCCACACTGCGCACCTCCGAAGCCAAAACCGAGGCCACCATCGCGTTCCACGCGGAAAAACACACAGGACAGGCTGTTTACTCGCCTGAAACAGAGCACCAGTGAAAAATGCACTATTCACCGTAGCTAGCTCGTGCGGGGCCCACACAACGATCCCGAAACCCATCGAGCGGATCACACCATGGCGATCCCCTCGGAAAAACAAGCGGAATCGACTACTCGCTCGCCCAAAACGGACACCCGGTGAAAAAGGTACTATTCACTGAAGGCCGGCTCGGGTGGGGCCCACGCCTGGATTCCGAAACTCGTCGAACGAATCGCACCATTGCGATCCTCTCGGAAAAACACACAGGATTGACTATTCATCCGCCAAAATTGGACTCCTGGTGCAAAAGTTGCGTTTCCCCGCAAACGCCAAAACCCGGCCTCGTGGGGCCCGCACCCCGTTCGCAGTCCCAAGACCTGGAAACCATCTCAAAAAGTCCTTCGTGCCCTCAGGGTCTCAACGCCACTGACGGCACGTCAATCGGACGCTCCGGGTAGAAGTTACAACGGTCCGAAGTCGTAAAATAATAAAATAATATTATTTTATACGACGTTTCTAAATCCCGGGCCACGATACCGAACCATAAAATTCTCAAAGTTAGTTCAAAAGGTCCGTCTCGACACAAGGAGTGCGTCGCCGCAAACGGCTCGTAAATCGGAGTTACGGTTTGCGAGTTACGGGGGTTTAAATAACCCCCCGGAACATTCTTGCCGGACCACCGCAGGGTCGCCGGAAACCACCGCGTCGCCGCCGGACTCCGCCGTGCCGGAGCCGGAAACCACCGCGTCGCCGCCGCGCCGCCGCGGAGCTCTCCGGAATCCGCCATGGCCGCTGCGGGTCTCGCCGGAAAACCGGGTTTTTCGCCGGAAAACTTTCGGGAGCCATCGGGAGCACCCCGGTGCTCCAAATTCAGATCTTAAACATGTTTCGGAAAGCTCGGGACCCGAACTATACGAATCTTATGAAAATTTGAAGAAAAACTGTTGGGCGGAGAGTGATGGCAAGAGGGGGGTGAATTGCCTTTTAAAAAAAATTAACAATTTAAAAACAAAGTTAAAAGTGCAGCGGAAATAAAAGAGGCAAGACACAAAACTTGATAACGGAGTTCGGCTTAAACCAAAGCCTACGTCTCCGCTCCCAACTCAACCGTTGATAGATTTACTACCGCTTGTTTTTAATGGTTTTAGCAAGAAACCCACTAGACTTTAAGGTAGTCTAGAACCTATTACAGCTTGCTTTTAATGGTTGAGCAAGAACCCACTAGCCTTCTTACAGGTGAAGGCTAGCTCACCTATGACTCAAGCCTTTTAATGGGAAGGCTTGACTAACCTCTTCACACCTTGAAGGTGGTGTGAAAACCCAAACAAAAGGAAGATGAGAGAAAGAGGGGTTTGTAGGCACAAACCCAAATTGATGCTCAAAAAGATAAAATGATAAAAACCGTAAAGAGGAGAAGTCTTGGGCGCCAATGGATTGATTGGTGATGATGAAGGGCGCTCCCAAGCTTCTATGGTGGTGCTCCTTGGATGTGGAAGTGAGTTGGAGCAATTGAGGTTCCTTGAAGGAATCCGCCGGAGGTTCGCCAAATGATTGAAAAATGTTCCCGTGGGCTTTCTTTCGTTTCAGGGGCTTCTTAGTCCTTCATTTATAGAGGGGGAACCCTCAAATGGCCTTTGGGGGTCTTCGGAGCCGTTGGAGAGGCCTTCGGAGCTGTTGGGAGTCAAGTGGACAAGTCTGGTCAAAGCCCAACGGCTAGTTTGACTGGCTCCACCGGCTGACCGGTACAGTGCCACCGGTTGGCCGGTGCTTTGGAAAAGGGAGAGGCCTTCTGCCCAGGCACCACCGGCTGGCCGGTGAGGAGGCCACCGGTTGGCCAGTGTTGAGACAGTAGGTGTCCCTTCTGTCTGGGTTCCACCGGCTGGCCGGTGATGGGACACCGGTTGGCCGGTGGTCTGGACAGAGGGGATGCCTTCTGTCAAGATTCCACCGGCTGGCCGGTGGTCATCCACCGGTTGGCCGGTGGACTGAAATCAGTCCACTTTTGCCTTCTGGCTTTCTTGGCCCAATTCCTTGGCAACCTGAAATCATGCCTATCATCCAAAAACGCTTAAAACAAGATTAGATAAATAAGAGAGTGATTGTGATCATGAAAATTAAACCACGAGGGGTACGAGAGGTACAACAATCTCCCCCTATTTTGATGATCACAATCACCAATACAAGCAATGTAAAAAATTGAAATGAAAGGCATGCTTTAAAGGATAAATTGAAAAGTAAAGCAAATCATGAGAGAAAGATTTCTCCCCCAATCAACCAAGAATTTCTCCCCCTTTGTGATTATCAAAATAGCACGGGGCATAAAACTTGATTGAGGGAAGGATTGAAAAACAAGATAGAGTTTTTAAACCAATTTGAAATTTATGAATTTTTAATTGAAAGTTTTGAATTGAAAGTTTTGAATTGAATGTTTTGAAAGAAGGTTTTGAAAAAAATGCAAAAAGGCTTAAACGATCCTAACTCCCCCTAAATAAAAACAACAAATCACCGGGGAGAGGATTTTAGAACCGAGACAAATTTTGGTCCGGAGAGACTCGCTAAAAGGGATTTTTCAATCCAAACTTGTCTTGTGGCGGGTCTTCTCCTATGAAATTCATCGTTAAAGGAAATGGTTTTGGGCCTTCCATATCGGGCATTTTTGCAATTGCACTCATAAATTAAGTGCCCGGGTTTTTTACAATAGTTGAAAAATTTATATTGGGAGCTCCCCCTTACAAAAATAGTAGGAGCATGGGAAGAGGAAGCTTGCTTGGAATAGCCAAGCCCTTGGGTGGTTCTAGATACGCATTGGGAACCAAGGAGCTTCGAAAGGTTATGTTCACCTTCGGTGAACTTAGCTAGGTATTCCCTTAAATCCTTGATTGTTAATTCCATAGAATCAACATCGGGAAGGTTTTGGATCTTGAGGGACAACTCCTCCTTTTCTTTGAGAAGTTGTTCCTTTTCGGAAGAAAGTTTTTTGAAATTCTTTTTTAAAGCAAAAAATTTGGAAGAAAGTTCGTGAAAGCCTTCCTCCAATTGATCTCTAGCATGTTGGAGATCCTCATAAGATAAATGATTGAAAGAATTTGAAGAACTAGAGGATGAAGAGTCGGAAGAGGTTACCTCATGAAATGCCATTAGGCATTTTTTACCATTGTCACTTGAGGAGGAGGAGGATGAGGATGTGGAGCTATCACTCCATGTGGCCTTGAATGCCTTCTTCTTTTCCTTTTGCTTGGCCTTTTTCTTGTTGAGTGGAAAATCGGGCTTGTAATGGCCTTTCTTGCCACACCCGTAACATGTTACCTCGGGCTCGGATTTTTCGTTGGGTTGAGCCTTGCGGGATTTCTTCTTCTTGTGCTTCTTCATGAATTTGTGCATTTTGCGGGCAAGATTCTCCATTTCTGAATCGCCGCTTGAAGAGGAAGATGATGAGGAGGAGGAGCTTTCTTCATTTTGAACTTTGAAGGCGATGTTCTTTGGAACTTTGATCGGTTTGCCTTCCTTTTCAGCTTGCCTCCTCGTGGTGATCTCGTAGGTCATGAGGGATCCGATGAGCTCTTCGACCAGCATGTTCTTGATGTCTTTTGCTTCTTGGATTGCCGTGACTTTTGGTGCCCATGTGCTTGGTAAGATCTAAAGGATCTTCTTGACCATCGTTTCTGCAGACACATCATCACCAAGGGACTTTCTCCCATTGCAAACATCAGTAAAACGTGTAAACATTTCAGTAATTGATTCGTGTGGGTGCATGGTGAAAATTTCAAAATCTTGGCGATACATGTCCAATCGAGTATCCTTAACTTTGTTGGTCCCCTCATGGGTAACCTCCAATAGTTTCCAGATTTCATGAGATGAAGTGCATGTGGAAACTCGATTGAATTCATTACGATCAAGGCCGCAATGAAGAGTGTTCATGGCTTTGCCATCAAGCTCGAAATTTTTAATATCGGCTTGAGTCCATTTGGATTCATCGGGAGAAGAAAGAGAATAACCATGCATGACAATTTTATAAATAGGATAACCTATACTTCTAAGAAAAGTAGTCATGTGGGTTTTCCAATAGGTATAGTCGGTTCCATCAAAGAATGGAGCACGACCCAATGAATAACCTTCGGGGGCGAAAGAAGTTGAAGCCATCACAAAGGATCTTGAATTTGAAACCGGTTAGGGTATTACTCAAATTTTGGCTCTGATACCAATTGTTGGGCGGAGAGTGTGGCAAGAGGGGGGTGAATTGCCTTTTAAAAAAATTAACAATTTAAAAAAAAAGTTAAAAGTGCAGCGGAAATAAAAGAGGCAAGACACAAAACTTGATAACGGAGTTCGGATTAAACCAAAGCCTACGTCTCCGCTCCCAACTCAACCGTTGAGAGATTTACTACCACTTGCTTTTTAATGGTTTTAGCAAGAAACCCACTAGAATTTAAGGTAGTCTAGAACCTATTACAGCTTGCTTTTAATGGTTGAGCAAGAACCCACTAGCCTTCTTACAGGTGAAGGCTAGCTCACCTATGACTCAAGCCTTTTAAAGGGAAGGCTTGACTAACCTCTTCACACCTTGAAGGTGGTTTGAAAACCCAAACAAAAGGAAGATGAGAGAAAGAGGGGTTTGTAGGCACAAACCCAAATTGATGCTCAAAAAGATAAAACGATAAAAACCGTAAAGAGGAGAAGTCTTGGGCGCCAATGGATTGATTGGTGATGATGAAGGGCGCTCCCAAGCTTCTATGGTGGTGCTCCTTGGATGTGGAAGTGAGTTGGAGCAATTGAGGTTCCTTGAAGGAATCCGCCAGAGGTTCGCCAAATGATTGAAAAATGTTCCCGTGGGCTTTCTTTCGTTTCTGGGGCTTCCTAGTCCTTTATTTATAGAGGGGGAACCCTCAAATGGCCTTTGGGGGTCTTCGGAGCCGTTGGAGAGGCCTTCGGAGCCGTTGGGAGTAAAGTGGACAAGTATGGTCAAAGCCCAACGGCTAGTTTGACTGGCTCCACCGGCTGACCGGTACAGTGCCACCGGTTGGCCGGTGCTTTGGAAAAGGCAGAGGCCTTCTGCCCAGGCACCATCGACTGGCCGGTGAGGAGGCCACCGGTTGGCCGGTGCTGAGACAGTAGGTGTCCCTTCTGTCTGGGTTCCACCGGCTGGCCGGTGATGGGACACCGGTTGGCCGGTGGTCTGGACAGAGGGGATGCCTTCTGTCAAGATTCCACCGGCTGGCCGGTGGTCATCCACCGGTTGGCCGGTGGACTGAAATCAGTCCACTTTTGCCTTCTGGCTTTCTTGGCCCAATTCCTTGGCAACCTGAAATCATGTCTATCATCCAAAAACACTTAAAACAAGATTAGATAAATAAGAGAGTGATTGTGATCATGAAAATTAAACCACGAGGGGTACGAGAGGTACAAAAAAAACAACACAAAAACGGGATCTGGGATTGTAAAACTCAAACCGCCTACCTCGCGGGCGAAACGCCGATGTTCTGCCTCAGATCCGCGCTCCAGAGCTTCTGTTGCGCGCTCCTAGAACGTACGCCGTCAAATTATGAGCTCGTGGGCGCTCCGTTTGCTCGATTCGGCGGAGTGGCGGTGAAGAACGGCAAAGAATGGCGAAGAACGATTAAAGGGGGGGGGGGCGCTGATATTTATATCAGCGGCCCGCCGGCGCCAAACCCGCCTCGGACCCGACGCCCGATGCGAAAAAAAGTAAGGTCACCCCTAGGGTAAACGCACCGTTCTGAACGCAACGACGGTCTCAGATTTTCCATCTGAGACTCCGTTCAGAAGTTATTCGAGCCGACGCTCGCCCACTAACTTGCTACTTATTTACGGAAACGCCCCTGGTGGCGTTTCTCACCGCAGGTCCGCGCCCGCAAAGTTTACACCCCGCCTAGGGTAAACGGCACGTTCCGGATGCAACCGTGCCCTCAGATTCCCATTCTGAGCTACCGTTTAGGAGATATCACACCCCCGCCACGTGCATAGTATAAAAAATACTTAATATTTTTATAAAATTAATTTCGGGCACACCGGGCCTCGGAATCGCACGCCGTCTTCGCGCCTAGCTCTGGAATTATTCGTAGAAATATTCCAAAGTCTGACAGGGCCAAAAACCCGAGTCGATACATCCTCCCCCCCTTAGAACTTTTCGTCCCCGAAAAGCCCTAAGCACAAGGAAAGCGACTGGACTCTCAACTGGGTCTCACACACCAGCGAGCTCACCAACAAACAACCACTCAGGGTCTTACCAACGCCCTGAACAAAACTCGAGCAAGCAACAAAAGGAAAGAGTACCGCTAAACAGTGTCTGACAAACTACTGCAGTAAGTAGAAAGACACAAGGCGTACCTCTATCCATCCGCGGTGCCTCCGGGTCAACAGCCTCCAGGGCATGCAGCTGTCCTCGCCCTCGACCACCAGCTCCCTGAGCTTGGCGTGGACCACCTGGGGGTGGGGGTGGTGGCAACTGGTACTGCCTACCACCGCCTCCCGCTGCACCAGCTCCGCCGCCACGTCCGCCGCCCTGCGGACCTCCTTGCTCGTGACGCTGCCTCTGCCAAGGCGGCCCATCGACCGGCTCCCTCTCAGCAGCACTTCGGGTCGGACAATCTCTAGCAAGATGTCCCCGAACATCGCAAGCGTAACACCGCCTCTCCTGCGGCTGACCAAAACTGGCCTGCGAGCCCTGTGAGCCCTAAGGCTCAGATCCTCCATCCTGGGGTCGCCTCCTGTATCATCGGCCACGTCCAGACCCCTGAGTCTGACATCGGCTACCAGATGCTGATCCGACCGACGAAGTCTCAGCTCTCGAGTGCCCAACACTAACAGGGGGAAACTGCTCAGCCAGAAAGATCTCCACCACCAGCGCTCGCTCCAGCACTCCAGCATAGGTGGGTAGGCACAAGGAAACCACACCTGCTCGGATGTCCCTGCGTAAGCCCTGCTCGAAGGTCCGAGCCCTAAAGAACGGGTCTCGAACCATATCCAGCGAGTAGCGCGACTGGTCAGTAAACCTCGCTGAGTACTCCGACACAGTCAGGCTCTCCTGTCGAAGCTGCAAAAGCTCCTGGATCCGCACTGACCTCAGTGTCACCGGATAAAACTCCTCCCTGAAGAGCCGCTCAAACTCTTCCCACGTGAGTGTCTCCTCGTCATGGGACTGCGTCACCAAACTCCACCATCGCCCTACAGAACCATGCAGAAGGCTCGTCGCTAGGACCACCATCTGGTCTGGAGGTGTCCTCACTAGGCGGAAAACTCGGGTGACTACCTCAAGCCAGTCATCAGCTGCCTAGGGGTCTGGATCACCCCGAAACCTCAGAGGTCGCTGCCTCTGGAACTCGTGAAGCGCACTCAGCCTGCGCGCAACCTCGTACTGCCCCGCCGGTACAATCAGCTGCTGACAGGTGGTGGCTCAACCGGCAGACCACCTGGAGAAGCAACCTCAGAACCTGCGCCCTGCTCCACAACCTCTACACGGGGCGGGTCATCAGCACAATCCTGCCGCGGAACCCTCGCTGGCTGTCGTGGTGGAGGCATCCTGAAATACATTCAAGGCGCACCACGGTCAAAGAGTATATCTGGAGAGATGACTCAAGAAGGACAAGGAAAACCCAAAAACCCAGTTCTATATGATGCATGTACCATTATGTCCCCGCGACCAGTGTACGAATGTCCCGAGTCGAAAGACAGGTTATCAGAGTCCTGGTGTATGGATACGTCGGCCGCCGCACCAACACTGGAGTCCCTGGCCTGAAAGCCGAACTCGAAACACCCTAACACTGCCGCTATGCAACCCAAACCAAACTCACAGCTAGACCAGCTACGCTCTGAGATCCCAAAGGTGGAACCTCCTCTGATACCACTCTGTCACGACTCGACCCAACGGGGCTCGAGCCGCGACTCCCCAAGCCCGCCTCCAATAGGCCAGGGGCTGGCGACTAGCGCCGAGTAGGCTATCACACACATGGGAGGCATTAGCCTATGGTACCTGTACACACGCACCCACAAACACCTCCATGAAACAGTGCAGAGATATAGAAACTGAAAAGTATATGCATGCATACAATCTATCCCACAACCAGAGAACAACTGCAAAAGTACAAGGGAAAAACAGGGCCCACCAAAAAAAACTACAAAATCGTATCCAACCTGCTCTGAAGAAGGGGAACACTGCCACAAACACCCGCCGGAAAGCTCCCTCGGCACAGCTCCGGTAAACACCCCGGTCAACTCGCTCACTAAGCTCCGCCTGCTCCGGGTCCTCCTGAGACTCCGTCAAAAGCCCTCTGGTCTGCACAAGACACAAACATGTGCGGGCAAAGCCCGTGCAGGGGTGAGTATAAACATACTCAGTAGGCACCGCAAAAACCCAAAACCCAAGGGAGCAACTGAAAGGCAACAGTCTGCTCAACCCAGCCAGAGGGAACCCGGACGAGAGAGAAACTCCATCTCGTGACCATCCTCGGCTAACACAACTAGTCAGCTCAGCTCAGCTCAGGTGTATGCCCATACATAAACCTTGAACAATCCAGATATACACAGCTTATGCCACAAAGCCACAAGAGGTATCGACCTCGTCACCAGAAACTGTCCACAACAAGGAGAGTACACCACGAACACTGTCATACCAGATGACACTCATCCAAGAGATACACTCCATCGGGTCCCAAACAAACATCTCAGACGCTCACCTGAGATACCACGCTCGTCGGACAGCATCACTGAGGAAACATCACTGAAACAACATAACCACCAAACTCCTCAGAGAGGGGATCGCCGCTAGGGTCCGCTAGGGGATACCAAGACCCACTCCAGTATACGTAGCTCACAGATAGGGGATCACTCCCAGGGTCCGCTGGGGGATACCACGACCTGATCTGGCATACGTAGTTCTCACAGATGGGGGATCACACCTAGGATCCGCTGGGGGATACCACAACCCGATCTGCACTCGACAGAAGCTTCACACTCAGATAGAGGATCATCATCCATATAAAGATGGTCACGACGATACCGGAACCCTATCTGGTATAACTCGCGATATAGGGGATCGAACCGATGATGCCACAACCCTACCAAAACCACACGCTGAGTAGGGGATCGCATAACCAACGATACCGCAACCCTACCGACACCAAGCGCTGAGTAGGGGATCATATAACCAACGACACCGCAACCCTACCGACACCAAGCGCTGAGTAGGGGATCGTATAACCAACGATAATGCAACCCTACTATAAACATCATGCTGAGTAGGGGATCGTAAACCCGACAATGCCACAACTCTACTGTGCACGACCCACCGCGTAGGGGACCATATTCCCGATGATGCCACAAACCCTACGGGGTTAACCTGCTAGATAGGGGATCGCCGCCCGTGAATAAGCGGTCACAGCGATACCAAGAAACCGATCTAGGGTAAAGATGCTAGAGGATCCACTCCGGGCCCACCGGAGGGATACCACAACTCTAACAGTTTAAACATCCCATCGAGAGGATCACAAACCCATACGAAGGTTGTGATACCACACGAACCCTCGTAGGAACGAACCAAGGGAGAACCCTCAACCACTGCTGGTCCAAACGACGCTACCCGAGCAACTCGCCCCAAAGCCACACTGCGCACCTCCGAAGCCAAAACCGAGGCCACCATCGCGTTCCACGCGGAAAAACACGTAGGACAGGCTGTTTACTCGCCCGAAACAGAGCACCGGTGAAAAAGGCACTATTTACCGTAGCTAGCTCGTGTGGGGCCCACACAATGATCCCGAAACCCATCGATCGGATCACACCACGGCGATCCCCTTGGAAAAACAAGAGAAATCGACTACTCGCTCGCCCAAAACGGACACCCGGTGAAAAAGGTACTATTCACTGAAGGCCGGCTTGGGTGGGGCCCACGCCTGGATTCTGAAACTCGTCGAACGGATCGTACCATTGCGATCCTCTCGGAAAAACACACAGGATCGACTATTCATCCGCCAAAATCGGACTCCTGGTGCAAAAGCTGCGTTTCCCCGCAAACGCCAAAACCCGGCCTCGTGGGGCCTGCACCCCGTTCGCAGTCCCAACACCCGGAAACCATCTCAAAAAGTCCGTCGTACCATCAGGGTCTCAACGCCACTGACGGCACGTCAATCGGACGCTCCGGGTAGAAGTTACAACGGCCCGAAGTCGTAAAATAATAAAATAATATTATTTTATACGACGTTTCTAACTCCCGGGCCACGATCCCGAACCATAAAATTCTCAAAGTTAGTTCAAAAGGTCCGTCTCGACGCAAGGAGCGCGTCGCCGCAAACGGCTCGTAAATTGGAGTTACGGTTTGCGAGTTACGAGGGTTTAAAGAACCCCCGGAACATTCTGGCCGGACCACCGCAGGGTCGCCGGAAACCACCGCGCCGCCGCCGGACTCTGCCGTGCCGGAGCCGGAAACCACCGTGTCGCCGCCGCACCGCCGCGGAACTCGCCAGAATCCGCCATGGCCGCCGCTGGTCTCGTCGGAAAACCGGGGTTTTCGCCGGAAAACTTCCGGGAGCCACCGGGAGCACCCCGGTGCTCCAAATTCAGATCTGAAACATGTTTCGGAAAGATCAGGACCTGAACTATACAAATCTTATGAAAATTTGAAGAAAAACAACACAAAAACGGGATCCGGGATTTTAAAACTCAAACCGCCTACCTCGCGGGCGAAACGCCGACGTTCTGCCTCAGATCCGCGCTCCAGAGCTTCCGTTGCGCGCTCCTGGAATGTCCGCCGTCGAATTCTGAGCTCGTGGGCACTCCGTTTACTCGATTCGGCGGAGTGGCGGCGAAGAACGGCGAAGAACGGCGAAAAACGATTAAAAGGGGGGGCTGATATTTATATCAGCGGCCCGCCGGCGCCAAACCCGCCTCGGACCCGACGCCCGATGCGAACAAAAGTAAGGTCACCCCTAGGGTAAACGCACCGTTCTGAACGCAACGATGGTCTCAGATTTTCCATCTGAGACTCCGTTCAGAAGTTATTCGAGCCGACGCTCGCCCACTAACTTGCTACTTATTTACGGAAACGCCCCTGGTGGCATTTCTCACCGCAGGCCCGCGCCTGCAAAGTTTACACCCCGCCTAGGGTAAACGGCATGTTTCGGACGCAACCATGCCCTCAGATTCCCGTTCTGAGCTACCGTTTAGGAGATATCACACCCCCGCCACGTGCATAGTATAAAAAAAATACTTAATATTTTTATAAAATTAATTCCGGTCACACC
Source organism: Viscum album (assembly GCA_963277665.1). Taxonomy (NCBI): domain Eukaryota; kingdom Viridiplantae; phylum Streptophyta; class Magnoliopsida; order Santalales; family Viscaceae; genus Viscum; species Viscum album. The sequence continues at coordinate 911,622,305 of OY728143.1, read as the reverse complement.
GGGCCTCGGAATCGCACGCCGTCTTCGCGCCTAGCTCTGGAATTATTCGTAGAAATATTACAAAGTCTGACAGGGCCAAAAACCCGAGTTGCTACATGGGTAGTGGTAGAGTTTTTGGAAAAGTTCTTGGTGTGCCAGAAAGTGAAGGCTGAGAACCATGTACTCGGTGGTTTATTACAGCCCCTAGATGTCCCCGAGTGGAATTGGGATGACATCTAGATAGATTTCATCACAGGATTACCTAGGTCTCATAGAGGATGCGATGATATCTGGGTAGTAGTGGATCGGTTGATGAAATCGGCTCACTTCTTAACGATCAAGGAGTTGAGTGCAATGGATTCCTTAGCATGGATATATATGGATGAGGTGGTGTGTATGAATAGAGTTACGAGATCCATCATCTCAGATCGAGATACACATTTTACCTCATGAGTCTAGAGGGGATTGCAGCATGCAGTTACGCCTCAGCAATACTTTTCACCCTCAAACGGATGGACAGACAGATAGGACCATCCATACATTGCAGGACATGTTGTGGGAATATGTTCTAGACCTTAGTGGGTCTTGGTTATATCATTTTCTCTTGGTAGAGTTTTCTTTCAATAATATTTATCACTCTTCCATTGGAATGGTCTGTTAGAGGCCTTGTATAGGAGTTCATGTCGTTCACCCTTATGCTAGATAGAAGTTGGGGGGGAAACTGCTCTTGGTCCAAACATGGTATAGAGTAAGAAAGAGAAGGTGAATCTTGTCCATAAGAGGATGAAGTCAGAATAGGATCGACATAAGTCATATGTCGATCACAGGATAAGGCCCTTTGATTTTGAGTTCGGGGAGCATGTATTCTTGAAGGTTTCCCCTCGAAGTGGGTAGCGGAGGTTCGAAAGAGGGTGTAAGATTTATCCTAGGTTCATAAAACCTTTCGAGGTGTTGGGATGAGTTGGAAAGATGTAATATTATCTGGTGTTTCCACCACATTTGGGGAGGATCCATTATGTCTTTCATGTCTCTCAGCTTCATCAGTATCTTCATGATGACTCCCATGCCATTGATTGGGGAGATTTGGATATCGAGGATTATGAAACATTCATGGAGCGACCAGTGGAGATCCAGGATAATTATGAGAAGGTTCTTTGTGGATGTACCACTCCCTGGGTTCGTGTGTTGTAGAGTCAGGGTGGCTTGGAGGAGAGTACTTTGGAAAGGGAGGCACATATGTGTGCCCGGTACCCAGAGTTGTTTTGAGTTTTACTCATGTGTTTGCTTTGTGATGTAATGATTGAACCTTTTTTATATGAGATGAGTTGTTTCCTTTTTATTTTATGAATTCCTAACATGTGAAAATGGGGATACTTGATTCCTAATCAAGACACATTAATTTGGATGCGATTAAATCTATGCAGGAAAGTCAGTACCGCCTAGAGTGGATAGTATCTTGACATGGAGAAAGGAATTACCTAATTCATGTGTCTGGATAGTTGGTTCTTGTGTGGGGTATCTTTTTAATGTTTGGTTTATCATATGTGGGAGGATTTGTTCTTGTATTTTGAGGTTTCACTCCATCTTTCGAACAACACAAAGTGGTTTTTTCTTGAGAGGTATCTTACGGGGTGGTTGTTCAGACCCCTCTTTCTTCTGGGTTTGGTTTTGAATTATCAAGGGTGAGAATAGTTTGATAGGTGTATGATGTAATGGTCCAGACCTCCATTGTCCATTAATTTTCAAAATCCAATGTTTGGGGTGTTCTGGGAGGCGATGGAAGCTCATTTGAAGAGTTTTCCAAATTCCCTGATTTTTCATCGGTAGGTCAGGGAGTCAGTAGGTCAGGGAATCAGTAGGTCAAGGTGTTGGTAGGTCAGGGCATTGTTAGGTTATGGAATTAGTAGTTCTAGGTGTTAGTAGGTCTGGTCATTTGTAGGTTGAGGCATCTATAGGTTAGGGCATCGGTAGGTCAGGGCATCGATAGGTTTAGGGAATCGGTAGGTCGAGGTGTCGGTAGGTTAGGGTATTGGTTGGTCTAGGGAATTGGTAGGTAGAGGGAATTGGTAGGTCAAGGAGATGGTAGGTCATGTAGTTGGTAGGTCGAGGGTGTCGATAGGTTGAGGACGTCGGTAGGTCAGGGCGTCGGTAGGTCGAGGGCGTCAGTAGGTTGAGGGCGACGGTAGGTCGAGGTGTCGGTAGGTCATGGCATCAATGAGTTAGGAATTAGTAGGTCACTTCGGTGGCTCAGCATTAGTATCTCAGCATCGGTGACTCTCTATTCGTGTCTTGCTATCGGTGACTCGCCCATCAGCAACTCATTTCTAGTTTTTCCCAATTTTCTAGTTTCACCCCTCTTACATTTTATTTGACATAAATTGAATTTAAAAAAAATTGAGTGTTTATAAAGGCATTTCAAAGGATATTAATTGTATATTTAATATCATAATTCTCCTGAGAGCTTGAAATAGTCAAACTGTGTAATCTTGATCATGATCCGACTTTAAGGGCCTTGGAACCATTTCCTTCTATTGATATAGGATCTGGCTTTTCTAAAGTTGAGGTTATATCTTCACTTTTATATTGGTTCATGGAGAAATTTTCTTCCCAGACGAGCTATGATCTTGTGTTGTACCCCCCCTGTTCGGTTTTCCTTGGAGTCTCATGCTCGTGTGACCCCCTATTTTGGTGTAAGGAGGAGTTTTGGTCGCCTGTTGTTCCGGGTAGGGATTCCTTCATCTCTATTTTAAATGTGTAACATGTGGTGTGGGTGTACTTATGTCCTCTTTTAAATATAGATGAAACCAATTTAAAGAATATAATATGAATAAATAAATGGTGATGGGGAGACGTTTATGATTGCATGCTTTTATATTTTATCTTTGATCTATAATGTAAATTGTATGGGTTGTACCCCTATGAAAATCATAGTCATTGGTGGTATTTTCTTACACACATATGATGCTTCATAATTATTGTTGATTCCATCTTTCAAATGAATATAAACATGAAATATGATTAATCACATATACCCAGTTAAATGAAAATGATACCCTGAGATCAAACTTTATTTATGATCAACCCTATTTATCAAAGTGGAATTAAAGAACCTTTATTGTCTAAATCTAAATATACTCAGATTTTTTTGGTGTGGTTTAGTGTTTTGTGGGTCTTGTTGGGTTTTGTTCTTTATGAGGGTTATATGGTGGTGTTGTTGGTAGCATGGTTATGGGAACATGGGTGGGTAGAGTAGTTGGTTCTGTGAGAAGGGTGTGGTATGTGTGTGTAGCGGGGATATGGTTTTAGTGGTGGTTAGTATGGGCTTTGTGGATGAGGTGGTGCAGGAGGTGTGATGGAATCTCAGGTTGATAGATTGATTGATTGTGTAATTGATGGACTTGTAGAGAAGTGAAACTACTTTTGGGTGGCGTTATGGTTGTTGAAAAGTGTTGTACAGTGGGACTGCAATCTGGTTGTGTATTGCTTGTGTCATTAAATGTTTTGGGTATGGCTATGGTTGGTAGTTTCCTAGGTAGTTTTGGAATGAAATAAGTTAAATTCTTAATAAATAATGATAATTTATTAAATGAAAGTGGTGGGTTGATGTTTTGGTTTTGGTTGTTGTGTGGCTTTGCATGTAGGGGTAGTAGTATGGGTAGTTTTTTTGTGGGCTGGTTGTTTGTTTGGAAACCCAAGGTTAGGTTGAGTGTTTGTTACCTATATATATAAACTTATAGTTCCTTGTGATTTCTATATGCACCCCACCCATGTTGAGCACTATGTTCTGATCACCCCATTGTTATGGGGGAGGGTGTCTTTCCCAACATCTTGGTAGGAGGATGGATGGATGGTTACTGACTTTACCCTGCTCCCTCTTCTAGGAATTTACCGCCCATGACTCTTTAGGCAAGCTATAATGGCTTGAGGTTTATTTCCAGATTTATGGTATTGGTTATGTGAGAGATTTTTTATTTCCTAGGTGTATTTAGGATGAGGCCCAAGTTTTTTCAGGTGAGTCCTGTGGTGGTTGTGGCCCAAGTGTTTGCAAGTAGGATGTGGTGTGTGGCTCAGGTGTGTACGGGTAGGTTGTGATAGTGGGGCTTGTAGAAGAGCATGGTAGTATCCAAATGTTTTATATTAGAGATGAACAGTTAACCAGTGGGTAGTGGTTGGGGGTACCCAAATATCGATGTGTTGATACTTTACTTTACTTTACTTGTGTTCTTTGGTGAGCATGCCTCAGTGAGATTGGGTGTGGATAGTATACCTTGTTAGGTGCTTTTGAGTTTCTATTGTTTTCTCATGGGGTAATTAGTATGATTCTCCCACTTGTGAATGGGTGAATTTGGTTTTTACCTATTGAGTATACTTGTATGCTCACCCTATGTATATAAAATTGTTTTCAGGTTTTCAAGGAGATTACACGGACCATGTTGGACCTTACTAGCTTGGACATTAGGGGTGGTTGTTATGTCACTGATTAGTTTTATTTTGGTACTTACTTTGGATTTTTCCTTTTATTTCTAGCAGTTTTACTTTAAACATTCATGTGGGATGGATTTTGGTTTCCTTATATGTTTGTGTGTGTGTGTGTGTCCTGGAGTTATTTTTGGTTGATACACATTATATCCCGATCTTGGTTATTATAAAAAGGGTAATGCCTCCCATTTTGTTTTTGATATTTATATACCCTTGGTGTTAATCACCACCCTGGGGACTATTGGAGGGGGGACTCGGGGGTCATTATCTCTCCTTTATCTTGAGTAAGGAAGATCTTAACATCTTGTTATCCCTTTCCTCGTCTTGAAGAAGGTGGGTCGTGACACATGACCTTTTGGGTGATTTTATAGGGATATATGAAATGAATGGTGTTTTTATGTGATGTGTTCCTAGTGTGTGGATATATCATTTTGGGATGTACATGTTTTCTCCCTTGAGATCCATATAGGGTTCGTAAGCCTAAGGGGTTCCAATATGGTATGATGGGGTCCAAGACTCCTTAGTTTCCCCGACTATAGGGAGTTAGGTCATGGTTTATCGATGATCTCCATGGATTATTACACATGGATTGTGATAAGATGTGAAATTATAGAGGAAATATGTGAGACACCATATTGTGATTGAGGAATAGAGAAAGATGTGTTAAATATTGATGTTATGATGTGTTTTTTATTGAGAAGGGGATTCTCTAGGGTATGTTCAAGTGTGATTTGTCCTATAAATTATAGTACATTGGGATATAACCAATGAAAGAGATGAGGTATCTATAAATTGATAATGAAATGACTGAGGGGATATGAAGTTTTGGGTATATCGAGATGATGATCTTATGTGAGGGATCAACTATGGCATTTCATAAATATTGAAATGTAGTATGATAACCACAACGTATTTTGAAACACTAAGGGGGTGAGTAGCTTAGTGTTATAGATAAGGAATCAATATAGTGCCTCAAATATGGTGAGTGGGGTACCAGATAAATTGTGAATCATTAGTAAAACCTTGATTGAGATCCATTGGTATTGTTTGTATGGAGGTGGATTATTGGTATATTTGAAAATCAGTTTGTTATGAAAATGTTGGGGGCAATAAATGATACTCAATTTAGAAGAAGAGTAAAAGGGATAAAATCAAAAGAATAAGAATAATATCAAAAGACATGGGATTTATGTGGTTTAGGAATAATCCCCACATCCATGGGGAGGCAGAATAATATAACTATATTTGAGATAAATATTAAAAGTTAAAAAACAAAGTTAAAAAATCCTATCTTTAATGAGTTAATAAAGCAATATATTTATACATTAACTCACATTCCCATAGTTCTAAATCTTTACATTAGGTCCACTATGCTATATTAATGGTGAAAGTAAGTCTACATAAGTATAGTTCCTAATAGAGTTGGAAATAATCTCTGCTACAGTGCCATGTCAAAGTCCACATAGCTACAATACCAAAAAGGTCAATATGTGATAGTTATAGACTGGTGTGTAGTATGGGTCACTATAAATTCATCCCAAATTAATCTAAAATGATTGGGCTCCACCATTCCAACATGTTTTTGTGGGGTTTCATCACATCCTAGAAACCTATAGCAGGGCTTGAAATGAGGACCTATTCGATAAATAAAAGTAGGTATCATGATTATTAGTGTCAGGATGAAGGTGGATATTGGGAGGGTTTATGCTCATGGATCAATGATAATGTAAATTGTATGGTAGGGAGAACACTATATATTGTCTAATCATGTGAATCTCAATTTCTATATTTTTTATTGAATGTTGAGAATGACGTGTTAGTAAACCCAACCCAAAGTTTGTTTTAGGTTGTGGTGGTGGTGGGATACAAGTAGTCTAGTTGTATATATTAAATAGAAAGTACCCAAATGAGGGTATCAGTAAATGAGAATCATCTTGAGTCAGTATATTCGATAGCTGACAACCATAATATGCAGAATGATGGTCGGGTGCTATGACTAGGATTATATTTTAGGGAATATGATAGTAGAGTGACTAGGTTCATGGAATATTGATTCTTATGGACAATATACTGATATTTATAATTAGGTAGGTCATTGTTTCATAGATGTAGTCTCATAAGGAAGGTTATAGGTTCTACTGAATATGGGCGGGTGATGCTCAGTCACGACATTGGGAGAGTGATGGTCCAGTGTAGACTAGTGGTTTTAATGAATGGTGTATGACAATTGTGGTTTGATAATTCATAAATTAGATTGATATTATGGAATCGTCATTGAGTTTATGGAATTAATCAAATTTTTGACACCTGGGATGATGAGTTTTAAGGAATTTTCGATGGGGTGGGGTGTCATCTAGGGTGTTCATGTTCGATTGATCAGGATGGTTTAGAGAGATTAAAAATGATTAATTTTAGAATGACTAGTGTTCTGAGGGGACTAAGTGAGTTTCTCCTAGGTTTCTTAATAGTTTCACCAGTTTTGGTGTATTTTTGACATGAACATAACCAATGGGGGACATAGAATTTGATTCATGCATCAGAGAACAGTGACTAGGATGGTTTAAAAATAATCAAGAGGTGAATTCTTTGGGATGAGAAGAATTGTAATGGGTAATTTTAACAACCTTCATTGTCATGGGATGGTTAAAATCATTGGAAATTTTAATTTTGGTCTTGGATCAGTGGATATTCTAAGAATTAGGACTCATAATGGGATTCTTAGAGTTTGAACATGTCATAACCAAGAGGTTGTGTGTTGGATTTGTTTTCAATAGTTGTTAGATAAGGATTTGATTCATATGAGTTAAATCTAAATTAAGTTCTATATTAATTATAAATTGATGAAATCACCATCTTTTGAGTTCACTCGTGCTAAAAAGTGCCTTTGGTTTTTATTAAAGAAGTATTTTTGAATGTCATAGAATTTACTAGAATCATTTTAACTTATTTAAGATAAATTAAAGTGGATAAAGATGTTTCGAAATGAGTTTATATAGACATAAAAACGATATGTTGGTTTTGAGATGATTATAAATAATTATAGAATTCATACATAATATATTTGAGTTTCTAGAAAAATGGAAAAGGATTTATCCATAGTGATACATAAGGTTCAATTTGAATGTACAATATGTATGTATGAATTAATCTAAAATCTTGAGGGATACTGATATTTAATGGTTCTTAGGAGATAGATTGGGAATTTTAAAATTATTGAATCTAAACTAAAATTTTAAGGTTTTCCCAGTACATACATAAAGGTAAATAACTCAATTTATAAGGGTTTACCTAAAGCAAATGCAATACATAAGGGTTTACCTATAGAAAAGGTAATATGTAATGGTTTCCCTACACTAAATGAAATATGTAAGTGTTTCATGAACCTTGAAGATTTGTATTTTGGAAAATTATTGAGCAACATTCCGATACATAAGGGTTTCCCTATGATATGTAATGGTTACCCTATGATACATAATAGTCAAAAAATTGGTAAAATCCTTATATAATGGTTGACCTAAATGATATGTAATCATTACTCTAATATATAAGAGTCATAAAATTGGTTAAGTCCTCAATGCATATTGGTTGACCTAGATTATATGTAAGGGTTTCTATGTTTTGTAAAGGTATATAAAATTAGTAGTCCTTGATACATAAGGGTTAATTTACTGATATGTAAGGGCTATCATAATTAGTAGTCCTTAATATATAAGGGTTGATTTACTAATACATAAGGGTAATCATAATTGTAAAAATACATAATATGTAAATGTTTCTATAATATATAAGGGTGATACATAAGGGTTACTAGATAAGTAAGGGTTCTAGGATTTGCTTAAAATTGAGTGTAATGAATTGGATTCTATGAGGATGAGGGTTATATTATGATGGTTTCTTGAGGGTAAATCTCATTTCATAGTGAGTGGTATGTGTTTTGGAGTGTCCTTGGGAGGTTTTATCATCATGATTCTTTTATTGGTTGGTTATGTTGTAACCTAAGGGTCCATTACATGATAGGTGACAAGGGATAGGTCATTATTCCATGAGATATATGGTTCAGGAAGTAATGGTACTCTTGCCTAGTTTTTTTTAAACCATGTTCATGATGGTCTTTTAGTCCTTTAAAATTGGAAAACCCATTATAATTATTAATTTTCAGGATGTACGGACAGGGTAGGTTAAGCTCCTCTCCCATCCCTCTTCTCATTTTCAACCTCTTTGATCCATGGAGATTGAATGTGGTTTTACTTATTATTTAAGGTGTTTTTTTTCTTCTTCCCTGGTTTTTCTTATCTTTTATCATCCACTAATTATAGTGTCTCAAGCTAGGTCTTGAATAATGATCCTACTAGGGCATGGTGTACTCATCCCGATATAATGGGGTTTTGCTCGAGTTGGATAAGGAGGATCTTGAGTGGATGAATGCACTAGGTGTTTTTTATTAATTGAGTAATGGTGTTTCTTAGATTTATTTATTTATTTCAATTAGTTTAGTTTAAATTGAGTTATGTGTTAGAATAATAATTTTTTGATTTTTTTTACTAGATTTTTTGGTGGATATTGAGGGTGGTGTGTACCTTGTTGATTAAGTTTTAAGCCAAGGGAGATTTCCTAGTGGTTTATCCTTTAAATATTCCCCAGGAATTGATTTGATCACACTTGTTAAGGGTTGGTAAACTGCCTCCTTGTTAAGGATATTCATTGCTAGTAATTATTGTACACCCACTTTCAAGATTTTGAATAGGAAGGGATGTTGGGTGTAGTGGAAACATCCGGACAGTGGTCTGAAGCTCAATGTGGATGGGTCCTGTGTGTCTAGTTTGATGAGAGGGGGGGAGTGTTTCGTGATCTACGAGGGGTGGTGATATTGGATTTTAGTAATGGATTTGGAGTGGGAGACTCTCTTATGGCAGAGGCGTATGCAATGATGAAAGGTGTCGGGATATGCCATTCTCATAACCTTTTGCTTGAGTTGGTGGAAACTAATGCAGCTATTCTTCACAGGTCGATGTGAGGGAAGCTCCACATTCCATGGACCATTTCCTACATTATTCTCAAATGTGCGCGTCTTCTGGATTCACAAGTGATAATTAGTCACACTTGGTGTGAGGGGAGTAAAGTTACAGATTTTTTGGCCTATGGGATTACCACTAGCAATCAAAGCCTTTTGTTTTCCACCTTGGGATCTCTTCCACAGGCATGCAGAAACTTTGTTAGGGAAGATGAATTGGGACTCCATTATTTTATACCTCCTTAGTCTTTTTTTGTATGGGGAATTGCCTATCTTGAAATTTTAATAAAATTTTAATGTTAGATGGATGGTGTATATTATTCTCACTTCTTGTGTTATTCATCACTGATCGCAATAAGAATTTCTTCCAAGATTGGATAATTCTCCTAGTTCTATCAAGGACTTAAGAGGGAAGAAGAAGATTATTGGTCTCTATTCTTGAGATTGTTCTTAAGATATTTTTATCTAGGGATTGAGAGAATTTTCTTTATATAATGTTGTAAACAATAATTTTTTAACCTTATAAATGATAAAATTGAGTTTAAATACTTAGGTCGAATAATAATTTAAAGCACAAAGGCCCTTAACAATTCTCTTAATTCTAAGTGAACCCCATATCTAATAATTTTATTATTTTTATTATTATCTTCTTGAAACATGAAAAAATCATGGATAATTTAAATATCATTTCATAAAGAAATTAATTAATATTTATTTAAATGAAATTTAATATATCATTCCTACTAGACCCTTAAATTGGTATGTCAATCCTCTGTTGTATTTATCATACCTTGAATAATAAATATGTATTTAAATAAATAAATATAACTGTATTATTTGTTAAATAAATAAATAAATATTACATTCACTAAACTCACTAATAAATATTTATTTAATATTTAACTCACATATATATTCTCTCGAATAACTGGTGAATGAATATTTGTAATCAACCAAACCTAAATAATTATTGTTCCTCAAAAATTTAGAGAAATATTTATTCTAATATTAAATTAATATATAATTTAATAGGGGTTCTTGATACACTTGGTGTGTGACCCTCTAAACCTATTTCTTGGTGGAATTAGGCTAACTAGCCTAAATTTCAATATTAGTATCTAGAAATATGTCAAGGCACCCATAGAGAAAGAACCTGAATGTCTCAGTGAAAATAACCTCTTATAAACACTCAATATAAAATATAATCCCCTTTTCTCAAAATCTCATCATGCATTTTTCATTACTCATGTCATCAACAAATATTCTTGATGTATCGTTCTTTGAATTTCTTGAAATTAACTTGTTAATAAAACCACCATGGCCATGGACTTAATAAAACAATTTCATTCCAATCAAAGGGCCTAATATATCTATTTATATTAACATGGAAGGTATAAATACTTTACTCAATTATTCATTAATTTCATATCACCCATGACACATACAACATTTCCTATATCACCAAAATCATATGTCATCAATTTTTTCATCAACACATCTAAGTACATGACTCGTGATAAGAATTAATAACAATATCAAGTCTGAAGGAAAATAAACACATCGTAAGATGGTAATATTCAAAGATGTATATAACATGTGTAATACCTATGAAAAGTTATATTCTCATAAACTACTCTCTTAGATAATACTAGGTGTGAACATCATGAGAAGAAGTCTCAATGACTTATGAGTCCCATTCTCTTAATAACCCATATAATATATGTCTAATTAGATAATTAAATCCAAATATAAAATAAGTATTTAATAATATCATCATAACACTTCAAGGTTCTAATTATAGTAGGTAAATTATATGACCTTTCGATGCAAAAAAATTATCTGACATTATCACATTAATGTTGTGTATAATAAAACTCATCATGTGATAAAATATTTCTTAATATTCAAAACCTTGAATATATAAGTATGAAAATTGAAAAGTAGTTAGTTCTATGGAACCAACCTCATAGACTCCCAATTTCACTAGAGCGAATTACTAAGGAATTTTAGTCTACTAGTTCTCATTATATGTTTTTGTTTCTGTTGAGATAAGGCTTTAGTCAATGGGTCTTTCAAATTATCATCCATGGAAACTATCCTTACTATAACCTCGCCCATTTGAGAATAATACCTCAAGAGGTGATACTTACAAAAGTATATTCTTTGTTTGTTGATGTGACCTTAGCTCCTTGGTGAGGGACACCACTATAGTATTATCATAATACAACATGATAGGGTCCTTTTAGGTTTTGGGAACAGTAGAAGCATGTGATGGGCGTTGCCAAAGTTTTATTTTTTCTGTGTTCAATGATCAATCCTATATCTGCATAATGATAAACATTTCATTCAATGGAATTGAGTCAAAGAATATAGACAAGGAATATAACATCAGAACCAAGATAGGATCATCACATATTATTTATAATCAATTTAATTAAATAAATAATTACATTTGATGGAATTATTTCTTCATTGATTGATCTATAAATAGATCTATGATGAACCGTCATTTCATTATATAAATCAAGTGCATATTCTCTCTAGCGATGATCCACACGTATTCCATGAATCTCTAGATGTCTCTGAAGGAATCTTCGGGTGATAGCATGGAAAATCCTTGAACTTGCATCGTCTACCTTTGATTGCTATGAGAATTTCTTCCAAAGCATTCACTTTGATCTGGTGGAGGAAGATTGCTCTCTGTTCTTGGGAGCGATCTTAGAGAAGAGATATCCTAAGGGATTGAGATAATTCTCCAATTCCATTGTGCACAACCCGAAAAAATGAATTGTTCTTTTTGAGAAAATAACATAACTAGGTTTATATATCGCTGGGGTTAAAATAAAATAATTTTATAAGTTCCCTTAATTATTTATTTAATCCTAGTGAAAACCTCATGTCAAATAATAATATTATTATTATTATTTATCAACATGCAATTAAATTTCGAATCAAAATTAATTATTATTTAATAAAATAATATTCAATATTTATTATTCTATCACTGGACCTAAAATCTCGGTCTTTCATTCCTCTGTAATATTTATCAGACCATGAATAATGTCTATTTATTTATTAAATAAATATCACTACATTATTTTATAATAAGTAAATAAATATTATATTCATTAAATAGAAAATAAATATTTATTAAATATTCCGCTCACATTATATTCTATCGAATAACTGGTGATGTAATAAATGAGATCAAGAAAACATGAATAATTATTAAACCACATATGGGAATAATATTTATTCAACTTATTAAATAATAAATAATAATATATTATTTAACTGAGAATCGTGATACACTTAGTGTGTGACCCTCTATGCCTCTTTCTAAGTGGCTTTAGATTAAGAATCCTAAAGTACAATGTTAGCATCTAGTAACATGTCAAGGCACCCATAGAGAAAGAAGTTAATGTCTCGATGACATAATACCTCATACGGACACACCCAACGTATTTTACCTCACAGTGAAAATTTTTCTTCATGGTTTTCATTAATACATAAAAGTATGTGACTCATAATAGTCATTAACTATAATCTTAAAGTGTAAGGACCAATACACACATCCACATATATGAACATCTATTGAAACATATAAATGTGGATTTTCTATTGGTGGGTCTCGTGCTCATATTATCCAACTGGATATTATCAAGGGTGTACACCATGAGAAGGTGCTTCAAAGTACTATGAGTCTCCACCCCTGATAGCCTATATAATTTATGTCCCTAAAATGATATCATTTAGTTATAGAACATATATTTAATAATAGTGTTGTAGCACTTCTTGGTCCTCATCATAGCGAGGAACTGCTATGACATTTTAGTGAAACAGCTACTCTAGGGACATTATCACATACTATATTATGCATAATAACAATCATGATGTGATAATAATTTTATTAATATTCAAAACTATTAATATAAGTTATCACAAAGTACATAAAAGTTGGTTTTATGGAATAGAATCTAACAAACTTCAACTTACACTAGATCTAGCTACTAACAACCTTCAGTTTGATAGCTCTCACATGATATTCATGCTTATTCTAAGATAGGTCTTTAGTAAAGTGTTCCACTACATTCTATTATGTGGTTAATCGGATCACTAAAATTTCACCCCTTTGATAAAAATCCCTCAAGAGGTGATACTTGAAGAGTATGTTCTTTTTCTATTGGTGTGACCTTGGCACTTTTGTAAGAGTCACCCTGTAGTAATATCATAATACAATGTGATAGGGTCTTTACTGTTAGGTACCACATCAAGCTCCTATAAAATGTTCTGAATCCAAATGGATTCCTTGGCTACATCATAAGCCTATATATACTCAGACTTCACTACAAAATTAGAGAAAACTGAATGATTTGAACTCTTCCATCTCACAGCTCCTCTGTTGAGACAGAAAACATATCTAGAATGTGACTTCAGATCATTATTTCTTTCTCCTTATAATTTTTCATCATCAATCAACTTCTGATCATTCTGATCTATCTAAAAACTAGCATCATTGTAACCCCTGATGATCATTTCCCCATATCCTCCATACATTGGGAACATATCCTTAGTTATTATCAGATGCTTAAAGATAGATTTAATTGAAGTACAATGTTGTTCTCCTAAATCTTCTTGATATTTGCCTACCATGATCAATTCATAGGCAACATCAATTCTGGTACATATCATAGAATACAAGATTGATCATGTCTCTAAAGTGTATGGGATCTTACTCATTCTATCTTTCTCATGTTGTGTCTGAGGAAAAAATTTCATAGAAAGATGTAAACCATGTGACACTGGAACCAATCCCCTCTTGTATTGTTTCATACTAAATATCTTTAGTATATATTCAATATATGTACTTTGAATTAGTCCAAGAAGCCTCTTGGATCTATCACGAATGATCTTGATCCCTATTATGTAGGGTGATTTACATAATTCCTTCATGGGGAAAGTCTTGTTTAACCAATCCTTAATAGACTGTAAGACTGGTATGTTCAGATAAGAAATATTTCATCAATATATAATAATAGGATAACAACCGAATTCCCACTAAACAACTTAAAAAAATATGGATCACATTCATTCTTAATGAAACTAAATTATTTTATGGATTCATCAAATTGAATGTTCTATGAACTTGATGCTTAATTTAATACATAAATGGATCTATTCAACTTAAAAATACTTTTGACATCACTTGGAATCAAAAACCTTTCTGGTTGTTTCATATAGACATCTTCTGGAAGGTTCCTATTAAGGAATATAGTTTTTAAATCCTTCCACCAAATCTCATATTCATGGTAAGCTGCTATATCAAGTATAATTCTGATGGATTTAAACATGGAAACTAGTGAAAAGGTTTCATCATAGTCAATTCCTTGATTTTTTTAAAACCCTTTAGACACTAGCCTTACTTTATAGGTATTTACTTTACCTTCCATGTCCAGTTTTTTCTTGAGTACCCATTTTCATTCAATGGTATTTACACCAAATACCACATCGACTAGAACCCAAACTTGGTTATGATACATGGAATCCATTTTAGAATTCATGGATTTTTTCCATCTAGCATATTCTAATCTCTATACTTTCTCCTTGTAGGAGAGAGTTTTTTATTGTCAACCAATAATTATTCACCTTCTTCAGTGACAAGAAACCCATATCTCTCTTATTATCTTACCTCTATTATGCTCATACACAATACTTGTGTTTTGTGAACTACTTCTTCCATGGGGAACTATTGAATCTGTTTCTTTACCAAATCTTATGTATCTTGAGCATCAAATTCATCTAGGATAATCTTTCTCCCACTATCATTTTTTTGTATGTTCTCCCTCTCAAGAAATGTGTCTTGTTTGGGGATATTCACTTTCTTGTATTAGGGTTTTTATAGGTAGTATCCCTTTGTTTCTTTGGGATACCCTATAAAGATACACTTTATTCCCTAGGGTGCCATTTTGTTTCCTGAGAAGGCCTTAACAAATTCCTCACAACCCCATACATGTGTATGTAAAAATTGGGTTTCTTTCTACTCCATAACTCAAACAGAAATCCATTTTCCACTTTAGTTGGTACTCAGTTTAATTTGTATTCTATAGTTTGTAATTCATATCCCCAAAATTATAATGAAAGATTTGCATGACTCATCATCACCCTTAATATGTATAACAAGGTATGGTTCCTCCTTTCAGTAACAATATTTCACTATGGTGTATAAGGTGAAGTTAGTTGAGATATAATCTCAAACTCCCATAAAAATTGGATGAACTCTTGGTTAATATATTCACCACCTCGATATGATCTAATATTATTTATCTTCTTTCCAAGTTGATTCTCTACTTTATTATTGAATTCCTTTAATTTCTCAAAGTACTCAAACTTGTACCTCATCAATTAGATATATCCATATCTACTCAAGTAATCAGTAAAAGTTATGAAGTAAAGATATCCACCTATAGATTCTACTAGAAATGTTCCACACACATCAATGTGTACAATTCCTAGAATATTTGTGTCCCTTTCACATTTTCCACCAATTGGTGGTTTGGTAATTTTTCTTTATAAACAAGCATTACATATTTTAAGTGGTTTTAGCTTAGAAGATTCTAAATAACCATATTGACGGAGTTTTTTAAATGATTCTCATTTATATGACCAAGACGATGATGTCATAACTGGGTGTTAAATTATTCATGTGAACATGATTCGTTATCAATTTCCAATACTTGGTTTTCATAATTTAATACATAAAGACCATTATTTAAATGTTTCATACCATAACATTTGTTGTATTTATAAAATAAAAAAAAATTATTTCCAAAATTGAAAATAAACCCATATGTATCTACGTATGATACATAAATTATGTTCTTTGTCACCATCGATACATAATATCAATCTTTTAAAACCAAAATAATTTCCATTGGTAATGAGAGGTGGTAGTCACCAATATCCAAAGCAGCCAACATTGCATCATTAGAAGCTCTCAGATCCACCTCTCCTCTAGAAATCTTTCAGAATCTACTTGTTTCTTGTATTTGGATATATATATATATATATATGTGTGTGTGTGTGTGTGTGTGTGTGTGTGTGTGTGTGTGTGAGAGCACCACAAACTATATCTAATACCCAATGTATAGAAATGGAAAGATTGCACTCGATAAAAAATGCACATTTAGCTTCCACTTTATTCTAGGTGAAGTTCCTCTTCCAATAGCCTAGATTTCCAAAAGCAAAACATATTACCTCCTTTTACTTTCCCTCCCACTAGATCTTCCTCTTCTTGTAATGATGGTGATTGGGAGATTTAGACTATTTATAGGTCTTGGTCCCTTTTCCTTGTTCTTTATTTTCTTATTCACTATAAGTACCACAGGTTTTTCACACCCCATGTCCTTATCCACTTGTATAATCAATTTAAGAAGTTTTGAAATACTCTTCTCATTATTTATCATATTTTAATTGATAATAAAACTGGAGAAGGTCTTGGGTAGTGATGAAAATATGAGATCTTTATGCAACTCATCCAGGAATTTAATTCATAAGATTTATAATCATTCAATGTAGCTAATGATCTTGACTACATGATGCCCAGCTGGAATAGACTCTCCAAGATTAGTTGTAAACAAATAATTGTAGATCTCATACCTCTCTTGTCTCTACTTCTCTTGATATATATCTCAAAAATGATACATCATACTATACACATCCATGTCCTCATGTTTCTTAAAAATCTCATTGGACATGGATGATAGCATGAAACATTGAACATATATAGCATCATTTGGATGTTTCTCATAGAGAGATAGATCTTCATCAATTACCTTATTACTATGAGAAACTGGAAAAGGTTCTTCCAGAACATACAATTTACTTTCATGGAAAAGTATAACATGTAAGTGCCTTTTCCACTCTTGAAAATTTATGATGATGAGAAGGTTATCCTTCTCAAGTATGGATTGTAGTGATATGTTTGAAGTCGTTTTTAATGTTGTCTCCACAAATAACATGAGAATAATTTTAGTAATTTATCTAATAAAATTTACACAAATAAATTAATATTAAATTTATTAGTCTCCCATTATTTTATCGAAACCCAATATCCCTCACCATTGGCTTTGAAATATCCTACTTCTTAGAAATTCTAGTGGAAAGGATCCATATTCCGCTTCTCATTATCCCAACTTTAGTTGGTAAAGAATCTTGAATGGTTTTATGTAGGCATTCTAAATTCCAACCGCATTAACTCTCAATTACTTGATCCACTGAGTGGACTCCCCAATCCTAAAATCCTTAAATTGGATTTTCTCAACCTTTACCTCTCAGTTACACCAAGTCCTTATTCGGTAGTAAACCCTTGATTTGAACTAAGTTAAGTCAACCCAAAACTTCAAGTTATAATTCCACGATAATTGAAATCACCTCAACTTTGTCTAGTCAGGAACTTTGAACTATGGTTCTATTTTAACTGAAGTAGTGTAAGGCTATACTGACTTAATATATAATTGAAGGATTTTATCCTTTTATGCATAAATTTCGAATTATTATCTTTATTATATGATTATTAATATTAAGTGGATTTACTTAATTGATTAACTTTTTATTGGATAATATTTACATATAAACCAATTTATTTTAGTTCTATATTGCATGCTCATTAATTTCATTAATTATGTGATTTCAAAAAAAACAATCATGATGAAATAACTATGAAACTGATAGAAATAAAATAATAAAGTGGTATGATCCGGATCTTTTACTTATGGTTAGTTTATATAATGGTTGATAAAATAATTGTTGACCTATGAGAAAAACACCCTGAACCAATTATGGTTAGTGTTACAACTTGTCACATATCCACCAATGTATCTCTCTTGGATTGGTTTCACCTCAACTCCAAACTTGAACTAAATCCACTAGCTTGGGAGCTTCATCCATTGCATATTATTTTACTCACACACAGGCGAGAGGAAAAGAATTTACATAAAAGAAACCATGGGCATGCAAACCCTTCATAATAAGATGAGAGAAGGATTATAGGCCAACAATATAATTTAATAATAAATTAAATGAAACTGGTAACATACAAAGGTCTAGTCTATGCTCATGATCATCCACATGCATTCAAAAAATTATGCATTTAATAAAACTAGCATTCAATTCTTAATCATTCTTATTTAAGATAGGTCCTGATCAAATCAATTAATTATCATATTTAATTAATCAATTATTTTATCTGAATTCTCATCTGAATTTCCTTGATATTCTCATCCATTATAATTTTAAAAAAATTATTTAAAATTAACTATGTACATAAATGTACCTTAGATTAAATACAATGAATATCTATCTGAATCTACCCAACATGTATTATAATCATATGCTTATTTATTCTTGTTGAAATATAGTATGCACGGCTTATCACATACTTTCATGACATGTAGAATCAACTTAATTATTACATGAATTATATGATTTTTTTTGGAATGTGGCGTACTTTAATGCATGCAGAGTAACAACCGTAATAAAAATCATACATGATATGCAGATCTGAGAATTATGTAGATATTAATTAAAAATTTATATATAAAAATATTAAAACACATCACATGGTGTGTCCTATCAACTTAATGACCACATTCAAGAACATGTCTTAAGGTTTACATAATAAATAAATTTTAAATATTTGTAATTTGGAATAAGTAAAAAGCATGTACTAGTGAACTAAATGGCATGTATATATCTCACCATATATCTGAGGTACACACCTAAGGACTCAATGGGTAAATTGTACCTCATAAAAATGCAGTACATGACATGTCCAATAGGCTATATGTCATGTGATCTCTGAATTACATGGTCACCAGTTAGGTAGATCATGTATAGTAATACATGGCTCGTGTATGACTCAATGGGACTACACATCGTATACGTGGGCTATACGGCATGTACTCCAATTGATCATGTGACACCATGGCCCAGTCAACACGTGGTGTAAGGTATTTAATGCATCACATGTAATCAATGCACATGGTTTGAATTAATTACTAAATTAATTCCTGATGTACTGACCACAAGTACACAGCATGTAATTATAATTAAACAACATGTACTCCTGTGTTATCTAGCCAGAATCCATGGCACCTCCGAATGAGATATTCAATTTTAGTTTATTCATAAAATTAATCGTATTGATTATATTTAAGAGAAATAAATAAGGAATAATCATATCTCATGATTCGGATTAAAATAACAATTAAGCCTGAATTGAAAAACTAAATTAAAATGCGTAAATTACCAAAAATATTTAAATAATTATAAATAATTATGTGACCGCTCTGATACCACTTGTAGTTTCTGGTCATAGTGGAAGTATATGATGGGTGCCCCACTTTTATTTTTACCATGTTAAATGATCAATCTGATCTCTACACGATGATCAATTTTGTGTTTAGTGGAATTGAATCAAAGAATATAGATAATGGATATATTGTCGGAACCAAGAGAGGATCATCACATATTATTTATAATAAATTTAATTAAATAAATAATTACCTTTTATGGATTTATTTCTTCATTAATGGATATGGAAATAGATCTATGATGCACCATCATTATGTTGTACAAATCAAGAGAAGATTCCCTCTAGCGGTGATCCACACATGTTCGACGAATCTCCAAACACCACTGAAGGAATCTTCGGGTGTTAGCACGACAGATCCTTATACTTTCACCGTATTCCTTTGATCACTATGAGAATTTATTCCATAGTGTTCTCTTTGATCTGTTGGAGGAATATTCCTCTCCATTCTTGGGAGTGATCTTGGAGAAGAGAGATCTCAAGGGTTTGAGAGAATTCTCCAATTTCATTGTGCACAACCCAAACAAATGAATTATTATTTTTGAGAAAATAACATAACTGGGTTTATATATTGTTAGGGTAAAAATAAAATAATTTCACAAGTGATATTTATTATTTTTTTAATCATAGAAAAAACCCCATGTCAAATAATAATAATATTATTATTATTATTTCTCGACATGTGTTTAACTTTTTAATTGAAATTAAATATTATTTAATCAAATAATATTCAATATTTATTATTTTCTCACCAAAGCTAAAATCTCAGTCTGTCAATCCTCCATAATATTTATTAAACCTTGAATAATGTCTATTTATTTATTAAATAAATATCACTGAATTATTTGCTAATAAATAAATAAATATTTATTAAATATTCCGCTCAAATTATATTCTCATGAATAACTGGTGATGGAATAAATACAATCAAGAAAACATGACTAATTATTAAACCAAATGAAGGAATAATATTTATTCAACTTGTTAAATAATAAATAATAATATATTATTTTAACTGAGATTCTGGATACACTTAGTGTGTGACCCTCTAGGCCTCTTTCTTAGTGGCATTAGGCAAAGTAGCCTAAAGTCATTGGTTAGCATCTAGAAACACGCCAAGTAACCCATATAGAAAGAAGTTAATGTTTCAATGACATAATATCTCATATGGACGCTTACTGTATAATGTAATCCCTTTATCACAATATCTCAAATCAAGTAGGTTGCATGTCGGTTCCATCAACCTATATACTCAATGTCTGTTTCTTTGGATTTCTGGAAATAGAACTTGCCTATAGAACACCATAGATATGGATTTATTTAGGCTATATCATTTCTATAAAACATTATGAGATATTAACTTCCATTAAAGAGCATAAGGGATAAATCCATTCTCTCGTTATTCATTAATGCAATATTATTCGTGACGCACCGGATGTATCCTACCTCACTATGAACATATGTCGTCGCGGTTTTCATCAATACATCAAATTATGTGACTCATAACACTCATTAATTATAATATTAAATTGTAAGGACCAATAAACATATCCTCATATAATAACATCCAATGACACATATAAATGTAGATTTCCTACTGGTGGGTCTTGTTCACATAATATCTTATTAGATATTACCAAGGGCGTACACCATGAGAAGGTGACTCAAAGTACTATGGGTCTCCACCCCTAATATCATATATCATTTTTGTCCCTAAAATGATATCATCCATCTATATAACATATATTTAAGAATAGTGTCATAGCACTTCTGGGTTCTTATCATAGTGGGGAACTGCTATGACATTTTAGTGCGAAAACTACTCTAAGGACATTATCACATACTAAATTATGATAAAGAAAAATCATGATGTGATAAGAATTTTATTAATATTCAATAATATGAATATAATTTATCATAAAGTAAACATAATTTGTTTATAGGACACCAACTCCAACAGTATTTACTAATAGTCACCACATCAAGCTCCTGGATGAAGTTGTGTATCCACGCTAATTATTTATTTGTATCATAAGTCATGATATACTTAGAATCTACTATATAATTGGTGAACACTGGATTATTAGAGTTCTTAAATCTCACAGATCCACCATTAATACAAAAGACATATTCTGGATATGATTTCATATCATTTTTATTTGTCTATAAACCAATATTTTTGTATCCTCTAGTGACTATTTCTCTATATCCTCCATAAAATGAGAACATATCCTTAGAATTCCTCCGTTACTTAAGGATGGCCTATACAGTAGTCTAAAGTTATTCTTATGGGTATTCTAGATATCTTCTTACCATGATCAAGGCATAGGAAATATCAATTTTGGTACATAGAATGACATACATGATAGAACCTATCATAGAATCATAAGGTATTTTACTCATCCTCTCTCTCATGTTGTGTCTGAGAACATATTTTCTTAGAGATATGTATACCATGTGACATTTGAACCAATCTCATCTTGGATTGTTCCATATTGAATCTCTTTATTATCTAGTCAATTTATATATTATGACTTAGTCTAATTATCCTCTTGGATCTATCATGAATGACCTTTGTCCCTAGAATATAGGATACTTCACCTAAGTTTTTTAAAGAGAATCACTTATTCAACAATTTCATAACTGACTGTAATACTAGTATATCATTTTCAATAAGTAATATTTAATCAGTATAAACTACTAGAAAAATGACTAAACTCTCTCTAAACCATTTATCAACATAGGTCTCACATTCATTATTTA
The DNA here is from genome assembly GCA_963277665.1 of Viscum album. Taxonomy (NCBI): domain Eukaryota; kingdom Viridiplantae; phylum Streptophyta; class Magnoliopsida; order Santalales; family Viscaceae; genus Viscum; species Viscum album. The sequence continues at coordinate 911,599,704 of OY728143.1, read as the reverse complement.
TGAAACCAAATTTTCTTATAGCATCATCAAAGTAAATGACCCATGAATTGGATGGTAAATTCAATCCATAAATGGATCTTTATAACTTGCATACCTTATTGTAATCCTTTGGTGTCATAAATCCTTTGGGTTTTGTCACATAAAAATCTTTCATAAAATGAAGGAAATTTGTCTTGACATCCATCTACCAAATCTCATAATCATGGTAAGTTTTTATGGCTAGTATAATTTTGATGGGTTTTAGCATAGAAACTCGTGAAAAGGTTTCATCATAGTTTATACCTTTATGTTACTTAAACTCTTTAGCCTCCATTCATGTCTTATAGGTGATGAATTTACCTTCTATTTCTAGTTTCTTCTTAAATACCCATTTCCATCAAATATTATTTATATATACCAGGAAACCAACCAAAACCTAGACTTAGTTCTGATACATGGAATCCATAACAGAATTCATGGATTATTTCCATCTTACAACTTTTGAGTTGCTTACCAAATCCTTATAGGACATAGCTTCATTATTATCAACTAATAATGAGTCACTATCCTTAGTTACTAGAAAACCATATCTCTCTAATTCTTTAACCTCTTTGGTGATCCTATAAAGTACATGTGTCTCTAGAACAACCTCTTCTATGGGGTCTTGTGGAACTTATTCCTATGCCAACTCTCTTGTATCTTGAGGACCAACTTCATCAAAATCAATATTTCTCCCTCTATCTATTTTGGAGAAATGATCCCTCTCAAGTAATATGGTATATATTTCCACTATTATTGTAGCTCCCTAATATTTTACAATATATTTTCTTTTAAAATAAATTTGATGTGTTTAATAGATTATGATGCCTACAACACCAAACTTATGTGAATAATATTTCAATGCTGCAAAAAATGGTATAAATTACTAAATTTTTAAATGATGTTGATAATTAAATGACTTTTTACAATAAAAGGGGCCAAATTCACTTAAGAAAATATAATTTATTCTAAAAAGTGGTTTTTAAACTATTTTGTTGAACTATTCATTTTTGTAAAATTTATCACTTTTGGGGAATGATTTATATAGAATTTATTATTAAAATTGAAGTAATTATTAATAAAATAAATTAATTACATCTATAAAATGGTTAAATAATGATAAATAATACTATTCTAGTAATTTTTTGTTAAATAAAATGTTTTTTATAGATATTTTTGTATTATATATCTATTATTTAAAAGGAAATTTATCTTATTTATATTATAAAAATTATGTAATTTTTTATACATATAAAAAAATTAATAATCATTCATAAATTGATTATCAAATGGTTATAAATGAGGATAAATTAATTTGATGGTAAAAATATATATTTTTATAAAATAGTTTTTATTGTGTACAATGTACGTTTATCTTAATAAATTAAATTTATATGTCATGACCCATCCCTCGGGGCCTGTGTCGTGACTACCCCAAGCCCGCCTTCCATAGGCCAGGGGCTGGCGACTAGCACCGAAGTCATATTCCCTATAACCGAGAAGGCATTGACTTTATATCCTGTAAGCACACGCAATCAAGCACACAACAAGATACGAACTCAAGTAAACTAAATAGTAAATAAAGTGAGTGCAGTAAGTAAAAGGGGCCAAAATACAAGCCCAACTGGAAAGATGCAAGTACAAATGAAATACAACTTAAAGAATAAAAGGAAAACAGTTATTGGGTCATCCTCTAAGGTTCCGACCTGAAGGGTAGGTACAGATTCCCTCCTTAGCACTCCACGTCTGTCTGTCTCCTCTACGTACTGTCACATCGTATGGTCCACCACTGAGCACCATCCAGTCCTGGTATCCTCAGCCTCGATCAATGTTGTCCTTCATCTTCACCAGACACAACAAGGTGTGGTCATATCCCGTGCATGGGTGAGTATAACGATACTCAGTAGGGACCCCGAGACCCTCAAGGTCTCACAAAATCTACAAAGGATAAATCTCAAATCATGAAGTCAACTATCAACCCTACTTAGGTAAATTCCCATAAATATACCTAAGTTATCAAGTATACCCATATAAATCATGATGGAACATAGGGTCCAACCCAAAAGCCCAAATCTCAACTGTTCCACAAAGGAAGGAAAGCCACAAAGGCAAGTACCACACAGGTACGCCACACAGAAGAATACCACCAAGGTATTTCCATGAAGAAAAGTACCTCAAAGGTATGAACTCAACTCATTCCATGTATAAATTAAGTACAGTAGTAGAGATGATTAGATGTAACTACGGAATCATCTTACTCTATTAAGAGGCATACCCACACATGATCGCTAGGTGCTGACCCACACAGGATTGTTATGTGCTGACCCACACAGGATCGCAAGGTGATGAACCAAACATGATCTCTAGGTACTAACCCACACAATATCACTGAGTTATGACACACACAGGATAGCTAAGTTATGACCCACACAGGATTGCAAGGTGTTGACCCACACAGGATCGCTAGGTGCTGACCCACACAGGATCGCAAGGTGCTGACCCACAAAGGATCGCTAAGTGTTGACCCAAGCAGGATCGCAAGGTATATCGTCAGACCCACAAAGGATCCTAGTACATCTCCAGTACATCATCATACCCACACAGAATCCTATTACATCTAAAGTATGTCGTCAGACCCACATAGGATCCTAGTACATCTTCAAGTCACAGCCAGCTATTGGGTTCCTGCACTATGCTCGCTCGTCTCTAGGAGGATCCGCTCCACAAGCTACTGGTCTTTAGTACAACTTCCACAAAGTCCCACGAAGAAATATCTCAAAGGACCATCACGTCATAGAGGTATCAACGCAACAGACTACGCGTCATTCGGATACCCGATCTGTGAGTTATTAGCCTTTTTGTCCCGAGGGCCCAGTTGGATTCGTGATCAATCCAACCCGACCATTCCCTGAATTTATAAAAAACTCCATTAGAGTATTCCAAATTAACTATCTTGCTCCAAGGTTTCTAGCACCACTGACAGTTCATCAAACGGACATCCGGTGCCAAAGTTATGGCCCAAGTAAAGTATAGGGTCGTATCTGGTCCAGGTCTGGTCCGAATCGGTCAGACCGACGCGGCCCGACCCACTGGGTCCGGCCCGACAGGCCGTGGGGGTGACGCGAGGGTGCGGGGCGGCTCATCCACGGGTGGTGTCGCGAGGGTGCGAGGCCACGGGGTGGCTCGGCTAGAGCAGCTCGACAGGCCACGGGGCGGCGCGGCAAGGCCGCGGGGTGGTGCGGCGAGGCCGCCAGGAAGCTCGGCGAAGCCGCGGGGCGGTGCGGCGAGGTCGCGGGGCGGCGCGGCGAGGCCGCGGGGCAACGCAGCGAGGCCACGGCGGTGCGGCGAGCCCGCGGGGCAGCGCTGTGAGGCTGCGGCGGCGGAGCACCATGGGGCGCGAAGGCCGCGGGCGGCAGTGCGCCGTGGGGCGTGGAGGCCACGGGCGGTGGAGTGCTGCGGGGTGGCGTCATTGCCTTCGTCATAGTTGATAGCCGTCCTCCTCCATCACAAAGAACACAAGAATTATCCCAAGAAATTCATAGAGGACGGGTCATGTTTGTTTGGCCCGCACTCTCCGCATTAGAGTAGTAGCTAGCGTTTATAAAACATGAATCACATGAATAACAAGAACAGTTAAGGGAATTAATTCAAACACCCTCCCTACCTCGTTTGATAAATCGACGGAGATCATGAGGAAGGAGATGATGTTGTTGAGGACATATGGTCGTCGGTGACATCGGCGTTTCCTTGATTTTCGGTTCATTGACGTTTAATACATTCCTCGTTAACGAATGTCCCAAGGAAGAAGTCAAATTCTAAGTCGGCGTTCTTCATTGGCGAACGTGTTCTTCATTGGAGAGCTTTCTCCCAATTCTCCAAATATCTCCCCTTTGCCAACCCTTTTCCCCAATTCCACCAAAATGAAAATATAGCCAACTTCTTAATTTATGTTTTCAAATTAAATTATGTTGGAAAAATTTCAAAAATGGTTTAATTAATTAATTGAGTTGGTATAATTGGTGGCACAATTAAGTGTGGAAGATCAAGAGGTTTCTCACACTTAAGAGGGGAGTTCAAGAGTTTTAAGTCTCGGGTGGTCCCCACCTCTCAAAATCCACATGGGAGATCCTAAAGAAAAATAAAATAAAATATTAAAAAACTTTTATTTTATTTTATTCTTTCACGAAAAACCCAAAAATTATCTTTCACTCTTGACCAACTATCGTCGAGGTGAAAGTCTCCTTAAGAGAATATCGGCACTGCGAGTTTAACGGTGCCATCGGATTTTAATTCCACGCACCGGTTCAAAAGTTAGAAAAAACATGATCGCACATTTACTGAACGTACCCAAAAAAAGCTCATAAATTCATTCTGAGCACTCTGGGCCTCGGAATCATGCGCTTTCAATTTTCATGGACTCGTACAATTATCATATAATTAAAAAAATTACATGGAAATTCTGAGTCTTTACATTCTCCCCACATCAGGGCTTTACGTCCCTATAAGCCACAACTCAAACTAAGGGAACAAGTGGGGGTACTGAGCACGCATCTGAGTCTCCCACTCCCATGTGCTCTCCTAGAGGTTCTCATGCTGTCAGTGAACGCGCACCAGAGGTATCGACCTTCCACGAAGGACCCGCTCCTGTCGATCATCAATCTCTACTGGAACCTCCGTAAAGGTCGCCCCATCGTCAACGTCTAGCTCACCATGGTCAATTATGTGAGAAGGGTCATGCATGTATCTCCTCAGCTGGGATACATGGAAGATGTCATGCACCTGGTGCAACTGAGGTGGAAGAGCCAAGAGGTATGTCACCTCGCCAACTCTGCTGAGGACCTGAAAAGGTCTGATGAACCTCAGAGATAACTAGCTGCCTCATCCAAATCTCTGCAAACCTCATCGAGGTGAGACCTGTAGAAAGACGTGGTCACCATCCTCAAACTCCAGTGGTCTCTGTCTCCTATCGTCATACAACTTCTTCCTACTCTGTGTAGTCTTCATCCACTCCTGGATGATCTGCACCTTCTCTTTGGTAGCCCGTACCATCTCTGGTCCCACGAGTGCTGACTCCCCTAGGTCAGTCCAGTACAAAGGTGATCTGAAAGGTCGCCCGTACAATGCCTCAAAAGGTTCCATCCTAATGGTGGATTGATAGTTGTTGTTTTATGAAAACTCCACCAATGGAAAGTGATCCTCCCAACTGAGACCAAAGTCGAGGACACATACACGTAGCATATCCTCGAGGGTCTGAATGGTCCACTCAATCTGACCATCCATCTGAGGATGGAAGGTAGTGTTTAAATGAATATGCATCCTGAAAGACTCCTATAACCCCTTCCATAGCCGGGAAGTAAAACATACATTACGATCGGAGACAATCGTCGAGGGTACTTCATGTATCCGCACAATCTTCTACACATAGAGGCATCCCAAGCTCTCTGCTAAACCTTACTCTCTGATCGATAGGAAGTGGGCCGACTTGGTGAGTCGGTCGATGATCACCCAAATTGAGTCATGACCTCTAGATGTACGTGGAAGTCCCGTCACAAAATCTATGGATATCCCATCCCACTTCCACTCTGGGACCTCTAAAGGTTGAACCAAGTCTGCTGGTACTCGATGTTCTACCTTCATTTGCTAACAAGTGAGGCATCGTGAGACGAAATCTGCTACTGCTTTCTTCATTCCTGTCCACCAATGCTGTCGTCAGAGGTCTTGGTACATCTTCACCACTCCTGGATGCACCGATAGAGGGTATGTGTAAAACTCCCTCAACACTTCCTCCGGAAGTTACACTGGTACCATGGTACATCCTCTGAAGAGGATGACGTGCTCCCCACCTTCATAAAATTCATCAGGTGCCTATCCTATGGATATCTGAGCACGTCGAGTCACGCAGTCAGTATCCCTATATTGCACCTCCCTGACTCGCTGAAGAAGTGGGGGAGTGACTGTAAGATACTGAAGAAAAGCTACTCCATCCTGATCCACAAAGGATATCTACAAAGAAGCCAGCTACTATGTATCCTCACCTAGTAGTTGTATACCAGTCCTCCTGGTGAGTGAATCTGCTACAACATACCCCTTACCAAAATTATATACTATATCGAAGTCATATGGAGGAACTCAAGCCATCATCGTTGTCTCAGGTTCAGATCCTTCTAAGAGAATATATACCTAAGACTCTTGTGATCAAAGTACACTGTAAAACACTCGTCCATCAAGTAATGTCACCACATATTCAAGGTGAATACCACTACTGATAACTCTGGGTCAGGGGTAGTGTAGTTCTACTCATGTTGTCTCAGCTGTCGAGAACCATAGGCGATCACTACTTTCTCCTACATCAGGACACATCTGAGTCTAGTCTCTGATGTGTCGCAGTAAACTACATACCCTACGCCCTCCTCTGGAAGCCTCAAGATGGGGTAACTAGTAAGCCTCTACCTAAACTTATGAAAACTCTATAGGCATCTCTCCGACCACACGAAGGGTTACCCCATCTTTGTAAACATTGAAAGTGGTGCTACAACTCTGAAGAAATCTGGAAAAAATCTCCGATAGTATCCAGCCAAACCTAGGAAACTCCGTATCTCCGTCACAATCCTGGGTGGATCCCAAGCAAGTACTACCTCAATCTTCTCTGGATTCACTGCAACTCCAGCCTCTGATATGACATGTCCCATAAAGTGAACCTCTCGGATCCAGAACTGGCACTTTGAGAGTTTACCATAAAGCTGGTGCTATCGTAGTGTGTCTAGTACTACCCGCAAATGGTAGGCATTCTCCTCCTCAGTAGTTGAGTAGATCAGAATGTCGTCGATGAAGACTACTATAAATTGATCAAGGTATGGCTGAAATATCTTGTTCATGATTCACATGAACACTACTAGAGCATTGGTTACACCTAATGGCATAACCAAGAACTCATAATGGTCGTACCGACACCTGAAAGTCGTCTTCTGCACATCATCATCTCGTACTCTGAGCTGGTGATAGCCCGATCTAAGGTCTATCTTCATGAACCACCATGCTCCCTTGAGCTGATCAAAGAGGTCTTAAATCCTCGGAAGTGGGTACTTGTTCTTCATTGTCATCTGGTTCAGGCTTTGATAATCAACACAAAGCCTAAATCTCCCATCCACCTTCTTGGCGAACAAAATTGGGGCTGCCCATGGAGAAACACTGGGACAAATGAACCATTTTCCCAGTAAGTCCCCCATCTATACCCACATCTCATGAAGTTATACGAAATCCATCTGATATGATGGTGTAGATATCGATTTCATCCCAGGGTACAAGTCAATGTAAAATTCCACCTCTCTGCGATGATGTAGACCCGGAACATCATCAGGGAAGTCATCCTTGTACTGGTCCACCACTACAGGATAACTCAGACTCCCTACATCAACTTCTCTGAGGGTAAGGCTAGCCAACTGATGAGTGATCGACTCCACTCTCCTCTGGGTAAGTCCATCATGTGTTGTAAGGGATCCCTTCTCACCAGTGAAGGTAAACCTGGTCCCATTCGTGCGGACACACTGCACTTTGCGCCTAATATAGTCAATCTGAGCATGGACTATAGATAACCAATCCATACCCAAGATGACGTCGTAAGGCCTCGACGCTGCTACTAGGAGATCACAGCTGAAGCTCTCGCCTCCTAGAGTAATCTCGCACTGCCGGTACCAGTGCGTAATCGTCGAATCCTCTCTCATATGAGTCTCTAGCTGTAAGTATCGAGCCAACGGATCCATCAGAATCTTCGAGCTCCGAATGAGGGAAGTGGAAATAAAAGAATGATTGGAACATGTGTCTATAAGTACTACATCTAAGGTGGAGTAGACATAGATCATACCTCGAATCATCTCCGGAGGGTCGTGATCATAGGCCTTAGCTATCTGGAGATGATCTCACCCCTGTCCTCCTGCTCCCTATGGTCGGGGTGGGCCACCTAGTGGTGGTGGAGGTAACATCTCAAATCATCACCGACCGCCAGCTACACGACCAGCTCCTCTGCCATGTCCTCCTGCTCCATGCGGACCTCCTCAGTCGAATCTCTATATATGCATGGGTGGTCCTTCGACCATATACTGATCATCCGTATGGAGGTTTGGACATTCAAGTTCCATATGACCCTACCCACCGCATGTATAGCAATGCCCGCTCCTAGCATGATTGGATCTGTCTTGGGTGCCCCGCACAACCGAACCTGAATCCTACGGTCATCCACATGAAGGTATGGTCCTTTTGGACCTCTGTGACATCTATCTGCTGCCAGCTGCAGAAGACTCTGCTACGTGATGACTAGTAGTGGGTCTCACTACTGGTGAATGCTCAGCAAGGATACCTCTCCTCTAAGAGGTCTCGCTCTAACACCCCCGCCTACGTCAGGATGCTGAGTGAGTTCATCGAAGCCCTGATCTCTCACCTGAGTCCCTGCTCAAAGTTCTGGGCCCTGAAGAATGGGTCTCACACCATATCTGTGGAGTAGCGTGAGAGGTCAGTGAACCTCGCTGAGTACTGAGCCACAGTCATGTTGCCCTACTGCAGATGAAGTAGCTTCTGGATGCGCACTGCATGAAGAGTTGTTGGGACAAACTCTTCCTGAAATAGGCTCTCGAAGTCTTCCCAGAGAAGTGTCACCTCATCATGGACTTGGAGCATCAAGCTCCACCATCTGCCTTCAGCTACTTGTAGAAGGATGGCAGAAAGGATCACCATGAGATCAGCTGGTGTCCCTACCAGTTGGAAGACTCCCACTACAGCCTCCAACCAATCCTCATCTACCTGTGGGTCCATCTCTCCCCTGAACCTGGGTGGCCTCTGGCACGAAACTCGTGCAACGCGCTCAAGCGGTGTGTATCCTCTGCTACTAGGGTTGGTGGTATCAGTGGCCCAATGGGTAAAGGTACCTCTGGTGCCTCCGCTGGTGCATCTACTGGAAAAGGGCCCTACACTGAGGCTTCATCACTTGGTGGGATATCAGTGCGTACAACTCTTGGAACCATAGCTGGTTGTCTTCATGGAGGCATCCTGAAAAGAAAAAAGTTCACCACGGTCAAAAATTTATACCTGGTGAGCTGACTCAAGATATCACAAAGAAAACTCTTGGAAACACACATGCAATCAGTGTTTTCATGCACTAAGTCAAAAATTAGAAGTCAGGGTCCTGGTGTATGGATATGTCATTCACCGCACCAACACTGGATTCCCTAAACTAATAACCACACTCACTATGCTTAACACTATTTCTGTTAAAAGAAAGATCGGAGTACTATGTTCTACTGTAGAACCGACTCCTCTAATATTAATTTGTCATGACCCATACCCTAGGGCCCGTGCCGTGACTACCCCAAGCCCACCTTGCATAGTCCAGGGGTTGGCAACTAGAACTGAATGCATATTCCCTGTAACTGGGAAGGCATTGCCTTTATATCCTGTAAGCACACGCAACCAAGCACACAACAAGATACGAACTCAAGTAAACTAAATAGTAAACAGAGTGAGTGCAGTAAGTAAAAGGGTCCAGAATACAATCCCAACTGGAAAGATACAAGTACAATTGAAATACAAATGAAATAATAAAAGGAAAACAGCTACTGGGTCATCCTCCGAGGTTCCTACCTGAAGGGTAGGTACAGATTGTCTTCTCAGCACTCCATGTTTTTTCATCTCCTCTACGTACCGTCACGTCGTATGGTCCACCACCAGGCACCGTCAAGTCCTGGTATCCTCAGCCTCGATCAATGTTGTCCGTCGTCTGCACCAAACACAATAAGGTGTGGACATAGCCCGTGCAGGGTGAGTATAAGAATACTCAGTAGGGGCCCTGAAACCTTCAAGGTCTCACAAAATCCACAAAGGATAAATCTCAAAGCATGAAGTCGACTGTCAACCCTACTTAGGTATATGCCCATACATATACCTAATTTATCAAGTATACCATATCGATCATGAGGGAACACAGGGTCCAACCCAAAATCCCAAAGCTCAACTGTTTTACAAAGGAAGGAAAGCCACAAAGGTAAGTACCACACAGGTATTCCACATAGAAGAATACCACCAAGGTATTACCAAGAAGAAAAGTACCTCACAAGTATGAACTCAGATCATTCCAAGTATAACTTAAGTATAGTAGTAGAGAGTATTAGAAGTAACTATTGAATCATATTACTCTGTTAAGAGGGAGACCCACATAGGATCGCCAGGTGCTAACCCACACAGGATTTCTAAGTGCTGACCCACATAGGATCGCAAGGTGCTGACCCACACAGGATCGCTAGGTGCCGACCCACATAGGATTTCTAAGTGCTGACCCACATAGGATCTCTAGGTTCTAACCCACACAAGATCGCAAGGTGCTGACCCACACAGGATCGCTAGGTGATGACCCACACAGGATCGCAAGGTACTAACCCACACAGGATCGCTAAGTGCTGACCCACAGAGGATCGCAAGGTACATATTCAGACCGACGAAGGATCCTAGTACATCTCCAGTATGTCATCAGACCCACACAGGATCCTAGTAAATCTCTAGTACATCGTCCGACCCACACAGGATCCTAGTACAACTTCACGTCAAAGCCAGCTACTCGGTTCCTGCACTATGCTCGCTCATCTCTAGGAGGATCCACTCCACAAGCTACTGTTAGATACTCCAAATGCCACAAATTCCCACGAAAAAATATCTCAAAGGACCGGCACGTCATAGAGGTCTCAACGCAACAAACGGCGCGTCATTCGGACGCCCGGTCTGTGAGTTATTAGCCTTTATGTTCTGAGGGCCCGGTTGGGTTCGTGATCGATCCAACCTGATTGTTCCCCAACTTTATCCAAAACTCTAGTGGGGTATACCAAAAATACCATCTCACTCCAAGGTTTCCAGCACTACTGATGGTTCATCAAACGGACGTCTGGTGCCAAAGTTATGGCCCAAGTAAAGTATAGGGTCGTATCTGGTGCGGGTCCGGTCCGACTCGGTCGGACTGACCCAGCCCGACCTGACCTGGGTCGACCTGTCCCAACCCAATGGGTCCGGACCGGCCTGCTGGGCAGCCCCTCCCGCTGGGTCCAGCCTGGTAGGTCGCGAGGGTCGCGAGGCCACGGGGGTGTCGTGAGGGCGCGGGGCGGCTCGACTATGGTGGGTTCCGCGAGGGCGCGAGACCACGGGGCAGCTCGGCTGGAGTGGCTCGGCCAGGAGGGTGGAGGCCGAAAGGTAGCTTGGAGGGCCGCGGGCGATGCGGCTAGGCCTTGGGGTGGCGCAGCTAGGCCCAGGGGTGGTGCGGCTAGGCCGCGGGGCGGCGTGACTAGGCCCCGGGGTGGCGCGGCTAGGCCGCAGGGTGGCATGGCATGCCGCGGGGCCGTGGGGTGAGGCCGCGGGGCGGTGCGTCAGGCCACGGGGCAACGCAGCGAGGCCGCGGGGTGGCACGGCAGGCCGCGGCGGTGGAGCGCTACGGGGCATGGAGTCCGCGGGCGGAGGTGCGTCGTGGGGCGCGGAGGCCGCAGGTGGCGGAGCGCCGCGGGGCGGCGCCGTTGCCCTCATCTTCTTTGTCGCCTTCGTCACGGTTGATAGTTGTCATCCTCCATTGCGAAGAACACTAGAATTATCCCAAGAAATTCAGAGATGACGGGCCATGATTGTTTGGCCCGCACTCTCCGTATTAGAGTGGTAGCAAGTAGCTATAAAACTTGAATCACAAGAATAACAAGAACGGTTAAGGGAATTAATTCAAACACCCTTCCTACCTTGTTTGATTCATCGACGGAGGTTGCGAGGAAGGAGACGAAGTTGTCGAGAATAGACAGTAGTCGGTGATGTCAGTGTTTCCTCGATCATCGGTTCGTTGATGTTGAAGACGTTCCTCGTCAACGAATGTCTCGAGGAAGAATTCGTAGTCGAAGTCGGCGTTCTTCATTGGAGAACGTGTTCTTTGTTGGAGAGCTTTCTCCCAATTCTCCAAAGCTCTCCCCTTTTCTAACCCTTTTCCCCAATTCCACCAAAATAAAAATATAGCCAACTTCTTAATTTAAGTTTTAAAATTAAATTATGTTGGCACAATTTCAAAATGGTTTTATTAATTAATTGATTTGGTATAATTAATTAAGGGGGGGTGGCACAATTAAGTGGGGAAGCTCAAGAGATTTATCACACTTAAGAGGGGAGTTCAAGATGTTTAAGTCTCGGGTGGTCCCCACCTCTCAGCATCCACATGGGAGATCCTAAATAAAAATAAAATAAAATGTTACACAACTTTTATTTTATTTTATTCTTTAACGAAAAACCCAAAAATTATCTTTCACTCTCGACCAACTGTTGTTGAGGTGAAAGTCTCCTTAAGCGAATACTGGCACTGTGAATTCAACGGTGCCCTCGGATTTCAATTCCGAGCATTGGTTCAAAATTTAGAAAAAAATACACTCGCATGTTTACTAAACGTACCCGAAAAAAAGTTTAGAAATTCATTCTGGGCACTCCGGGCCTCAGAATCACGTGCCATCAATTTTCACGGACTCGTAAAGTTCCCATATAATTAAAAAAATACATGGAAATTCTGGGTCTTTACATGATCACTTTTAAATTATTATTGTGATAATATATAATATTTCAATGTGTTAAAAAATATTTTAACACTCAATTAATAAGAAATTGATATGAAATAATATAAATAACACTTAATGTTTAAAAGGTCTATTTTTCTATAAAAGTTGTTTTTCAACATATTTTATGTTTATATTTAAAAGATAACTTCCAAAATTTTATAATTTTAATTTTATGAAATGAAATTAATTTTTTAATTTTTCATGTCAACATAATATTTAGATTAGTTTTTTGAATTTTTCTAAAAAGATTGATTTTTGAGTGAATAGTGAAAAACACTCATTTTAAAAATACTATCACTTTTATGACATTATCATGATTTAAGAATGACTTGAAAGTTTATGAGACATTTTTTATCGAAAAATAAATAAATTTAATAATTAATATATTTTATTAAAAATTATAATTTTGAGCTTATAAATCTATATTTGACATTTTAGAAATCTAAGTAATGTTTTTATTCAAAAAAAAAATTTGGTTATTCTATTTCAATCAATTGTTACCAAGATTACTTTCAATTTTAGTTTAGTTTTAAAGTAAAATGAGACTTATTTTATTAAAAATAATTCTATTAATTATTTTTTAATCAACATTATACCTGATTCTGGTAGAAAATCATTTTTATGCTTAAACAGGGCGTTTTTCTAAAAACTGTTTTCATCACATTTTGAGGAATTATTTTAGAATTAATTTTTACCATATATAAAAATTGAAACTAATAAAATGGATTCCATATTTGGTATCATAATTTTAAAATTTTTAATGAGTTTAATTTTATTTTTATTTATAATGAATAGTTACCATAGTAAAATTATGTCACAACGGTAGAGGTTAAAAGGGTTAAAGATGGGGTTAAACTAAGATATAAGACTTCAAATATCTCTAAAACTTGTATAAATTTTATTTTTATTGAGTATTTAGCGCATAAATTATCCTATATTTAAAATTAATCTTAATTTTATCCACTTTTCCTAATAAATACTTTTATTATGTTTTAAATTTTTTAATATTTACGAGGTGTCACTCCTCTCAATTATAAAATAGAACCTCCTCTATTAACTTCTCCACACAATTTTAGAACCCTAGATCAAAAAATATCTATCCAAATTCTACCCCAACTCTCCTACACATCTCATACAGTTCCTAGTATCACCAAAATACCAATCATATAAGGATTATGGTGTAATCCAAAAGAATATATCTAAGGAGTAGGTATAAGTATTAACTGAATTCATTCAAGATTATTTCTTATTATACATAATTAAAAGATATTATAACCATAATAATATAATTAAATAATTATATTTTCTATAAAGATATTTTATTATGTTGATGGTATAATTATTTTCTACATTATTTCAATCCTATGGTAAATGAAAACACTACTCATGCATACATGCAGAATATCGTCTCCACAAAGAAATGTGTTTCATTTTTCATCACCACCTCACACAGTTGGTTATAAAGATATACTTAATTTATATATATACATATATATTATTTTTATGACATAATTATTATTCAATAAAGATAAAATATTATATACCTTCTTATCCTCACATCCTTTGGAAAATGGAAGATTTTGTTTATGCGTACATGCGGAATATCACCTCCATAAAGCGATGAAATTAATTTTTTCATAATGATGATTTAATAAATAAATATTATATTTATAATATGGTTATGATTCTATAAATTTAAACATTTAACCTCTTTTTTTCCTTTTCATCCATTGGAAAAATGAAAGTGCAGCCCATGCGTACGTGCGAATTACCACCTCTATGAAAAACATATTTCATTTTTCATGACCTCATAAAATAGATGGTTTTAAAAATTATATTGAGTGTATTATTATAATTATATAAAATTTAAGATTCTAGATATAATATAACCCTGACCCATTTGACTTATGCCAACCTACCTTATCTTTTTTAAATGTTAAAGATCAAACGACCTAAAAACATATGACATGAACTTAAATGGTTTAGTAACTAAATAAAACATGGAAATAAATGAAATAAATGAAATAATTATAATATAATTAACATTAAATGGTTATTAATAAAGTAAAAAATATATAATTTTATTATTCATGAAATTAAAATAAGTATATGGTGAGACAGAACATGAGGTAAGGGATTTTTCTTTAAAACCTTGTTTTAAAGTTTTCCTTCCAACTCTTTTTTCTACATATCCATGATCTTAAAAATACTTTTATAATGTTCTTATATATAATAAAATTATTGTTTAAATTTATTTTAAACTGTCATTTTCTTTTTATAAAGTTTTAAAAAATAATTTTTTTTAACATTTTCTATACGGGTCACTTTTAACACTTTTTACAAAAGTGAAAAATAATGTTTTTTTAATGTTTATTAAATGATCCCATTTAACTATATTAATAATTATTATTATTTATCAATATTAATATAAAAATATTCATTTTTTTAAATAATATCTTATTCCCATTTTTTTCTGGGAATTTTTAGTCTTTTTCAAAAGAAAAGGATATTTATCCTTATTTTTAGGAGATGATTGAAAGTGCTTTTGATTATGGGTTTAAATAAGTGTAATGATGGAAAAAAATGCAAGATATTGTATGTTTTTTTTCATGTAATGGTTATTATAAATTTAATATGATGATGGGTGGGGTTGGGATATATCCCGCTAATGTATTGGGTAATGATTTATTATCTAGAGAAATGATGATTGGAATTAATTGATTATAAGAAATTCCATACTGATGAAACATGAGTGAACATGGGTGATGAATATAATTTACCAAGGTGTATTATTGGTTTTTATATACTTTTAATGGGTTTTAATTGATATAATTTTATTTCAAGAATATGTTATATGAGCTTTTAAAAGCGAATGGTTAATTTTCAAGGAAAATCTGTTTAACTGGTTCTCATTTTTTCCCAAGATACTTTCATGGTTTTTATATGCTATAAATTATTTATTAATGGTTTTATTTAATAAATAGTTTATTTTCACATGTGATTGTGATTTATTTTATATGATAAAATTTTATTGTGAAAAAAGGTAAAAAAATTATGGGTTTTCATGTTTTTCACTGAACTTATGGGTTTCCTTTATTTTTATATCCCTTACCGGGATTTTTGTTCTCATATCAATTTTTAAAATATTTTTCGAAGGATATAAGGAAATGTAGGAATTATATAAATTTCAATCATTCTTCTATGGTGACTCGTCTTAGATAAAGGAAAGGTGACTTGAATGAAATAGGGTAGTAAATTTAAGAACTTGTTTTTATGGTAAAAACATACACTGTGTGTAATGGTTTTCCTAATTATATAAAACTTTAAACCTAAAAGATCTTGGAAATATAAAAAATGAGATATTATTCATATTAAAATCATAATTATGGGTTTTTTATCTTGTGAGGAATTATATTTGTTTTCATAGAAAGTTTTTAGATAACTTTATAGGTTATAATGTTATTATATAAGTATAAGTTAAAATATTTAGAAAAAATTAGGGGTTAACATGATGGTTTGGGATCACAAGATAAAATTCCTATATAACCTTAAAGGTTAATATGCTATAAAGAAATATGGAAAAAATATATATAAGATCACATGGTTAAGGATTTATTAGTATATATCCTCCACATAAGATAGTTTATTATGATTTTGATTTACTCAAAATAACCATTTTTTGTTTTAATAAATGGTTGGAACTAATAGGAACCATGTTAATAATGGATGTAAAGTAAAATGTGGTGGTTTTATTAATGAGAAACCAAACAGGATAGAATCTATAGTGAAAACTCTCATGTTTATGCCTAAAATATATCTCAAGTTATGATTAACAACCATAACCTAGGGGAGTTTCCTAATGCACCAAATAAGATAAAAATGGAGTTTCATAAAAGTTTAGGTGATAAATATCATTAATGTAAAAATATTAAACATAAAATGTGTTAAGAATGTGGTAATAAACACTTGGGTAAATGTTTTAAAGGAATAGGAAGATGTTTTATATATGGTAAATGAATGTATAGAGAAAAAGACTATTAATTAAAGATAAAGACTTAAATTAACAAAATAGAGGGGAATAAAGTTATTCCTAAAGTGAAAATTGAATGTTTTAAATATGGTTAGAATTAGAATTATGAAAATAGATTCCTTAGGAGGAAAGCTCATGAAGGGTATTAACAAGATTTTACGAATAAAGGTTTAGCATGGCCATATACTGAAGATGAAGAAACTATGAATTCCATGTTAAATTTATGAATTTTTTAATATTTTTTATTATATTTAAATAAAGAAACATGATTGGATTGCGAATAATGAATTTTAGTACATGGTTCATATTTTTTATTATAAGGAAATATTAATTAATAAGACAAAAAATACTTGTTAAAGGTTTATGAATTAAGTTCAATAATTGAAGTGTCTATATATAAGGTTTTGAGAGTTATGATATAGTGTTATTTTATTTAAGGATTGATAATAATTAACAATGATCATAATTTCAAAATTATAGATACTTAGTTTAGGTCTTATGTGATAGTATTCAAAGGTGATTAATGATATTTTGGGAGATATTTATTAGGTTTTAGTAAAAATGCATGATTGAAGTATAGATAACTGTATGGATTGATATTATCTTTGATGTTGAGGTAATTATGGTTAATTTGAATAAAGTGTTATTATATTTTTGGGGACATATGTTTTGTCGTATAGATGGACATGATATTAAAAAATTGATTTTGTGATTATTTGGCTAAATATATTTTGCAATAAGTTCACTATATTTGTGTGAACATTATAGGAAATGAGTTAAATGGAAAAAAATCTATTATGGGATTTTATGTTAAAGTGGTTGATATTAATTAAGGAATGAATATTGAGTAAACTTTTGGAAGTATATATGATTTTATTATGGATTTATGGTGATTAAGGCTATTTATGGAAAAAATCATCATATTTTGGAGAATATTTGATTAGGTCATATACATTTCTGGTATGTGACATAATGAGTGATTGATATTGTTTTTAGATAAATGTTAAGTTGATTTTGGAAGAATATGTGATAAAATAATTCTAATATTTGGGTTTCAAATTTTGTATATCATATTTTTAATAGTTTTAGGGTTAGTTATTTTTGGAATGTTTTAAATTTTAACTTTGGGTGTAATTTTTGAGGTTTTTGAGATTATTGTATTATTTATCTATATTAAAGTTTATTCGTAATATATATTATCTTAAATTTTGATAACTATTTTGATTTTGGTTAACGGATATAAATGGGAGGAGTAACTTGTCATCCTTTTTTGGGTATTATGATCTATTAAAATTTAATTTTAGTGCTTCAAACATGAAAAAATAATCATTGATATTTCTCATTTATGATATGAGTTGAAGTAGAGATGGAAAAGTAATCAAAAACACAATAAATGGATGAAATTATTCGTATGTAAAGGGAAATCAAGTAAGTATTTCCTTCTTATGTTCTTTATTTTGAGTGTAAAAGAATTAATAAACTAAAGAAATATGAAGATAAATCTATCAAGTCATATATGGAAAATATCACTCATCTATTAAGGTATATTTTTTTAAAATCATTTACAATTACGAGTCTCATAGTGGTAAATTTATGGTTTAAGAAATATTTATGAAATGATAAGTTTACTAATCTTAATATATACATTAATGTTATTTTAAAAAGGAAATATTATCAAAGTGGATTTCTTAAAATCCTCAAAATAAAAACTATTTCTTACCATTTAGGTATATTTATTTTATACTCCATATTTATTCTCTTTTTCTCTATTTTATGGTTCCATTATTACGGATCCTTTTAAATTAATGGTTTTTGAATTTCTGTTACACCCCTTGAAGTTGATTCTGAAAATTTTTAAAACCCTTGTTTATTGGACATGAGATAAAATTGGGATGAGGTAATTTATTTAAGAATGGAAGAATGTGACACATTGGTATTTTATAATATATTTTATTTTAAATTAAATTTGATGTGTTTGATAACTTGTTATGCACATTGAACTTAAGTGAATAAAGTTTTACTACTATAAAAAATAAAATACATTACAATGTAGTTAAATGATATTGATATTAAAATGAATTTGGAAAATAAAAGGGGGGAAATTCTCTTAAGAAAATAAAATTGATTCTAAAAAGGAATTTTTGAACTATTTTTTTGAATTATGAACTTTTTATAAATTTAAAACATTTTAGGAATGATATCAATAAACTTTATTGATAAAATTGAAGTAATAAATGTTTAAAATATAGATGCTTATCTAAAAATTTCATTAATTTATCATTCATTATGATTCTCACAAACACCCACATTTTTTTACAAATGATGTTTCTTTTAGTGTATTTTTAGGATTATATTTATTAGAATATTTATTTTTCTTTCCATGGAATTTTATAATCTCTTTAGTTTTAATTCGGAGGAAGTTTTATTTTTTCAAAGTATTCTGAAAGTTTTGAAGAAGTTTGGATTCACTATTCAGAACCTTACATTTGAAGTAAACGTTAGGTTTGGGAACCTAAATTTTGATAAGGAACACTAATTTTGGAACAATATGTTTGAAGTAAATGTTAGGTTTGTGAACCTAAATTTTTATAAATAATCTTATGTTTTATTTTTTAAAATTTGGTTATTTAACCTAACATTTGTAATCAACCATATATTGTGAACTATAATTTGTTATTTATCCTTATACAGTGAAACCGTATGTTGAATCAGTTTTCTGTGATATTTGAATTTTGGATATTTTTTGAGATTTAAACAATGGTTTTTCTAGAGTAAATATATCATTAAAATATGTTCAAAGACCATTTAAAAGTATCTTGATCATTACATTAAATAATTCTTATTTTTAAGGGAATTTATGATTCTTAGTGGTTGATTAGTTTCAAAAACGCCTATCATTTTTGAAATTTTGATTTATCTAGTGATATTTTTAGATATTATTGATAATGTTTAAATTAAGATTCATATTTATTCTAAAAGGAATTATCTGGTTGATATAAAAAGATAAGAATAAAATCTAAGAGTTGAGTCCTTTTGAAAAAATCTCCACATATTTGAAGTTTCTCAAGATAAATCTATTTATCATTGTTTTTGGGAATTTTTTAGATAAATAATGTTGTTTGTGCTACTTCATATATCTATTAATATTTTTTATAGTTATTTAAATCTATTTTTAAGACTAAAAATTTGATAAATAAATGTTTTTATCTACTATTGTATATTTATCTTGCTACTAAGAAGTTTTTTTGTTGTTTTTATATCATCTGAACATTTTCTACAAAAACCTAGAGTTTCCTCAGAAGAACTATGCTGATAAGTTTTTCTTTTATTCCTCTAAATATGTATTCTATTTTCAGTTTTGTAGGAAACTATGAGCTAAACCAGTATTCAACAATCTACATCCCTTTTTTATTTTTGAGTTTTAGCTTCTCATTTTAAGAGATGTTTGTAAGGTTCCTTGATAAAGAATCTAAAGGCCCTATAAATTTCTTTTTGTAAGGTTTCGACTTCCTAATCTCAGTTATCGATGTCCTTTGATAAAAGGACCTATTTAGTTAAAATAACCAAGATCATGGAGTGAGTGTTAGTGAATTTTACTATGGATTATTTATGCCCTGGACCACTATAAAAATTGATGTGTTATTTTCTTGAGTTTTCAACTGCATAATCTATTTGAAAAAGTGATTGTTTTATCACTTCCCAAATCACATAGAAAGATTAAGTTTAATTTATCCAAGTTTTTTAAAAAATACACAATTCACCCCAATCTTGTATCTTTCTATTATTTTGACCTAAAAATTGGTATCATAGGATTTCACTTTTAGGAAATCTATTAAATTCTAGTAAGCTTGATCCAAATGTCTATAAGAATAAATATTTCTATGGTTGAGCTCAGTGAGGGTATGTCAATGATAATAAAACTATATTTAAATGGTGAGAATTAAATATAATGGAAATAATTTATGATCATCTATTTATAAAATCTTCTTTTTAAAGTTTACATGAAGGTGGTTAAACTATATGAAATTCCTATGGAAGATCTAGAAAAGTGGGATTCTACTAAATAGGCTAAATATTGTATAAATTTGAGAGCATGAATAAAATAATTTGTGGACTTGGTGTAATGTCCCAGCCTGGGTGCCACTAAATGGTGCCCCGAGCTAGTTGGTCACATTCCCTTAAGCACGCCTCCCCGTATGCTAGAGGATTCTGACTAGTAGCGAGGGTCAGGTAAGTCAGTCATGGGGAGACTATACCCTCTTTTATCAGAATAAGACATCAAATTAAGCAAACAATAATAAACAAGGTTGGAAGCATATAAATAACCAGAACAATAATATGTCACATGATAGTTAAAATAGAACATACAATACTCAACTAAATGGGAAAACATGCTATGATAATGCAAGTGTCAAGTGTCTACAATGAAACTAAAAGTAAAGACACAATAACTCCAAAGTGGGTCTCCAACCATGTCTGGTTCCCTCACCCATGCTTTATTTACAAACAGAAACCTATCCCAGTACCTTTCCCTTATCCTTTCCTACAAAAACAAAGTCTACTCAGGTGTCGATTAGGAAGCCCGAATAGGGTGTGAGTACAACTTAGTAGGCAACCACCAACGGTGTCTAAAACAAGTCCAGTAAAAATACAGTGTATGCAATTCTATGAGACAATAAATACAAGGCATAAGTAAAAGTTGTCACATTTTGATTTATTCTTTAATCATCACATTAATCCCGATTTCAATTCATATCTCACAATTAAATCATAATTCATTATTGTCATTCATTTGGTGTTGAACTCCATGTCAAACCCCCCAAATCCCATTCGGTGTTGAACGTCATGTCAAGCACCCCAAATCTCATTTAGTGTAGATCACCATCTCTAACACCCCACATCACAAGATTGGATAACTATTGGGGAGGAATGTTATGTCCATGTCCCAACTTCTAAATCGGTCTAGAACGCCATGTCTAGCACCCACATTCTCAATCATTTAAATCATTAATTATTTCACAATAATTAACCACATTATTCCTTTACTAATACAATTATTAGTTAAACATATCAAATCCCATTAGTTAATCCAAAAATTAACTAAGAATATAACTGATTAATTAATTCATCAATTAATTAATCAATCAACACAAATCTTATTCCATAATTAATTATTCACAATTAACTATCCAAAAAAATCTCAACTTTTCAAAATTAGTTCTCATAATTAATTGACTTTAATCAAAATCATGGAACATAATTAATTCACCATTAATTATCTTTCATATCCAAACATCATCTCATAATTAATTTCCCTAAATTAATTGTCTTAACAAAACCAATTCAATGTCTCATTTTCAATATCTCAAACCATAAACAACATATCCAAATTAAATATCTAATAGGGCTTCCCCATTTGTTGCATGATTAAATCCTCAATTAATAATTTATCTCTCCAAAGCATCAACAAGTCAAATTAACATTCCTAATTACTCTATTTCAAAAAATCAATTATCAAGGGAAGCTAGAAAATCAATAATATCACATACACATATCAAATACACGACTATGGGAGTTCAATTTAGACCAACAAACTTGGTTTGTTGATGAATGTTAGCCCAATTGAAATCCCCAAAATCTGAGTAGCACAACGACGTCGATCAACATCTAGATCTAAATCCCCAAACCCAAAATTAAGATCAAAAGCATCAATATCTTGAAAATATATATCTATATCCACAATCCTAGATCTAGATCTCAACTTATAGGTTTAAATCTATGGAACAAAGTATATCTTCCATGAAAAGATCAAAAAAAGAAAGAGAAAAGAATGGGAGAACAACGAGATGAAATACAATTACTAGGAAGAGAGTGGATCTTCAATCCAGGCTTTAGATCTCAAAGAATGGTGTTTGAATCACCTTGAAATCCCTTCAGAAGGCTCTGGAATCACCTAGAATTTGTCAATCTCAATCTTAGGATAAAATAGAAGGGTTTCAGGGGTTTGGGTGATTTAAAAACTAATTTTCAAATAATTAAAACTTGTGCACACAGTTTCTTGGGTAGGGGTGCACGGTTAGGGTAAACCGTGCACCAACTGTATAGACCTATTTGTCCAGGTTTTAACAGTTACCTAAGAAAGGGTGCACAGTTAGGGTAAACTGTGTTCCAATCGTGTGGACCTCTCTATCCAGGGTCGCATGGTTACCTGGGTTTAGGTGCACACTTTTTCAAATCGTGCGCAAACTGTGCACATCCCTTTGTCCGTAAATTTTTCTTAAAAACTCACCCAAACACACCCCAAGACACAACTCCAAATCAAAGGTACTTAAAAACATAAAAAATACCTAAACAAACGCCCAAGATGACTCTATAAAAGGTCAGAATCTTAAAATCTTCTCGCCTTATAACAGCTCATCCTCGAGATGAACTCCCAAAATTCACTAATATTCTGAGCCAAAAATATTGTTCCATTGAGTCCTCATGTCTACTTCCCATTCCCAAGTTTCCTCTTGAACAATTCCATTTTTCCATAACACACAAACTATTGGCACGGTCTTTCCCCACAACACTTTCTCACTATGATCTAGCACATGTATCGGATGCTCCTAAAAGGACGCATCTATCTCGAGGTCAACCTCATCCACATATATCACATGAGATATTTTAGGGTGATACTACCATATTTGTAACACATAGAAAACATCATGCATAGCACTAAAGTTTTTTAGAAGGGCCAATTGGTATGCCACCGGCCCGATTCTTTCCACTACCTCAAACGTTCCTACAAACCTGGGCACCAACTTTCCCTGCCTCTGTATCCTGTGGTGACCCAACCTAGGAAAAAACCAAAGGAAAACATGATCACCCTATTTAAACTCTAGGGGACATCTCCGTCTATCATCATATGACTTCTACCTACTCTGAGCTGTAGCCATACGTTTCTGAATCAACTACACCAGCTCCGACATCTCATGAACGAGACTCGGGCCCAACAAATCTGACTCACCTACCTCTATCCAGCATAGCAGTGATATACAAGGTCTAACATAAAGTGCCTCATATGGTGCAATCTGTATAGTTTCCTGATAACTGATGTTATAGGAGAACTCTACTAAATCCAAGTGCTTCTCCCAAGAACCACCAAAGTCAAGTACACATGCCTATAGAATATCCTCTAACACATGTATAGTATGATTTGACTTCCCATACGTATGTGGGTGGAAGGCCATACTTAACAAAACCTATGTTTAAAGTACCTTATATAATTCCTGCCAAAAGCTTGAAGTAAAGCACGAATTGCGATATGAAACTATAGTATGTGGAACCTCATGAAAACAAACTATCTTTCATACATACAGTTCTCCCAACTATTCTATTGTGAATGTTTCCCTGATAGGTAGTAAATGTGTTATCTTCATCATTCGATCCAAAATGATCCATATATCATCATTATTCCTAGGAATATTTGGAAAACCCACCATAAAATCCATAGTTATGTTGTCCCACTTCCATTCAGAAATAGGTAATGGATGCAATAGACCTCCAGGTCATTGATTCTCTACATTCACCAAATGGAAGGTTAAATATCTTGTTGCAAACCATGCTATCTCCTTTTTCTTGTCTGGCCACCAAAACTATTATTGTAGGTCAAGGTACATTTTTTTCACCTTAGGATGTACTGCCCACTTTGAGGCATGAAATTCTCACATGATCTCCTCTCACATACTCATAGGCACAATAGCCCAATTTTTCACATAGATGACCTCATCCTCATTTATCAAACATTCTGAATGTGTCTCCCCACCTTCATGGATTTCCCTTAAGTTTAAATACTTTGGATCCTCATACTTTCTATCCCTGGTCCATATCAAGAGTGTGGACTCCACTGTTACTGAAACCAGAGTCATTCTCTCCTGGCTCTCATGAACCACCACATGCATTTCATCCAGAAAAGTCATCATATTCTACTCCACACTTTAATCATGTACCAATTGAGTCTTAGTTTTCCTCCTCAAGGCATCATCCACACTATTCCCCTTTCTAGGTGTATATTCTAGTTCAAAATCAAAGGATTGTATAAACTCTACCCATCTTTGATACTGAAGATTCAAGTCTCCCTGTGAAAAGATATACTTCAAGATTTTTTGATCTGTAAAAAACAATAAACTTTTCACCCAAAAGATAGTGTCACCAATACTTAAGATCTTAAATCACTACATCCAACTAAAGGTTGTTTGTGGGGTAATTATGTTCATGTTTTTTGAACTTCTGAGACCCATAATCAATTACTCAACCCCCTTACATCAACATAGCTCTGAGTATGATACCTGAATCATCACAATACACCATGTACTCCTCACCTAAATTAGGTATGATCAAAATTGGTTTTGATGTCAAGTTCTTCTTCAACTCCTAGAAATAATTCTCGTATGATTCTATCCACTTAAACATTATCCCTTTCTTTGTAAAACTTGAAAACGGTGTTTCTAATCGGGAAAAGTCATATATGAACCTCCTGTAATATCTAGCTAATCCCAAAAAAATTTGGATATCAAAATAATTCTTGGGATGCTCCCAAGAAACCACTACTTGAAATTTTTCTAGGTCCACTTCCACACCTTCTTTTGAGATGATGTTCCCAAAAAAGTGTACCCTATCAATCCAAAATTGACACTTAGATATCTTGGTGTATAGACGGTTCTCTCTCAATGTACTCAGGACAATTTCAAGATGTTGGTCATGATTGTCATGAGTCTTAGAGTACACCAAGATGTCATCCACAAACACCACCACAAACTGATATAGGTACGGATGAAAGATCATGTTTATCAAGGACATAAATACTACTGGAGCATTTGTCATCCCAAACGGAATTACAAAAATCTCATAAAGGTTATACCTACTTATGAAAGTAGTTATTGGAATATCAGAAGTTCGAACTCCCACCTGGTGATACCCTGATCTCAGATCGATCTTTGAGAGCACAAAATCCCCCTTCAGCTGGTCAAATAGGTCATTGATATGCAGAAGAAGATATCGGTTCTTCGCATTCATTTTATTCCACTTTCGGTAATCGAAACACAAGTGTAGACCTCCATCGACCTTCTTTTCAAACAAGATAAGTGATCCCCAAGGTGACATACTTGGACGGATAAACCCTTCATCCTCTAAATCCTCTAACTTTATCTTGAGCTCTTGAAGCTCAGTCGGTGCCATTCTGTAAGTTGGAATAGATACTATCTATACCCCTGGAATAAGCTCAATAATGAATTTCACATCTCTCTCAGGTGGAAACCCTGATAAGTCTTTGGGACAGACATCTTGGAACTGTTCCACAACTGGTGGAAGGATGTCTTGCCTACTACCCCCATTATCCAACAAAATACTAGAAAGTTGGGTTGTGATCTCCCCTGGTTTCTAAGTAATTGACCCACTCAGCTTGCATAGATTTCCCATTCTCTACGATGAACATACTGGTAACCCTTAGGAGACACAAAGGTCACTCTCATGCGGTAACAATTGATATGGGCTCAGTATGTGAATAACCAGTCCATATCCATAATCAGGTTGAATCTCGTTATATCAAGGACATAGATATCCCAAAATAATGATACTCTCCAGTATCTAGTGAACATCCCTAGAATAAATAGATATCTCTATACCGTGTTCCCAATGGTGTATCGATATTCATCACTCCACTTATGGACTCCACCTCCAAGCTCAAACCATTAATAATCTTTGTAGATATAAAGGAATGGAGGCACCAGTATCAAACAATCCACTTGCTAAAGTAGAAGCTACTATAATAGTACCTCTCATTGTTGATGGAATAGCCTCTCTCTCCACAAGTGTAGGTTTCACTGCATATAACGGTCCTTCCCCTCTTCCTTGTGGTGCCGTCTAACTCCCCTGAGTAGCACCACTTTGACAATATGGGCGCTCATACCCTGATAAACCACATCCACTGCCTCTACCACCTCTTCCAGTAGAACTCTAGTTGCCATACCTATATGGTGTAGAATACCCCCTTCCCACACTCTGAACCTGGTTAGCTTCTCTCTCAATACCATATTTTTGTTATTTCCTTCAGAACTTTTTTAGGTGCCCCATCTTTCCAAAAAACTGATACTCCACTAGTGGTCAAGGAAAATGTGTGTGATAGTGTCCCAGCCTACCACATTGGGGGAAAATCACATGAGTAATATCTTGTGCAATGGTTCCTCCTAAATGACCACCTTGATTTCCACTATCTTGACTAAGGTTCTCATAATGGAGCTTCCTGCTCTTATAAGGCACACTCCCTAATCATCCATTGACAGATACCTGTCTAGTACTGGAATCCTCCTTCAGGTTCCCCTCCAAAATGAGAGCCTAATTCACCACTTATGAGAACTTTTTCATCCTAAATATATTCACCTAGGACTTAATCTCACATTTAAGTCCATCTTGAAAATGTTTTTCCGAAGAAGCCTCATCTGTTACCAACACTAGAGAAAAAAATTTTAAATCTATGAAATGTTCATAATAATCCATTATGGACATGCTTCCTTGGGTCATATGCATAAAATCTAAAGCCTTTTCTTGTCACAACATCTTTGGATAAAAGTGATCCAAGAACTTCTTCAGAAATTCCTTCCATAAAATATCATAAATCTATCAAGATCATACCTGAATGTACCACCAGTGCTTCACTGATCCCCATAGAATATAAGCTGCAAACTCGACCCTCCTCTCAGATAGAGTCTCCAAATGGTCAAGTATTGTCTCTATGGATTCAATCCATAATTCACCTCCCTCAGGTCCACCCTCTCTAGTAAAATTTAGAGGGTGTTGTAGCTAAAACTCCCTTGTCAACTCAGACATGATTTTCATAACCCGTCCCGGGTCTCTCTCCATGAATTTAATAAAAAGAGAAAAGTTCTCTTAGAACTGATCCCCTTCATCCTCAACTGGCACTAACATTGCCTCATGTTCCCTGTCTATAAGTTTGTTCTGAGTCATACTCATCGGTCTCCCTCTCAACAAGCATCATGGATGCATAACTCTATAAATCCAAACACATGTCTTATGTCTCATAACACAACCTTATAAAATTTACGTAAGAGGATAAAGAAACAAAACAAGTTTCAACATGTCCTTTCCCCCTTTTCTCACCATACAGTCAATACTGAGGCCTTATCACTACCCTTAACCATCATACTCCTAGTTCTTGGTTAATAAGGGTACATACATTCTCATTAATTTATTCCCACAATTAATTAATTTACATCATTTAAAATTAATTAATTCATCAATTAATCAATCAAATCCATATCATCATTCATGTTTCTCATCAGACACCTTTTTCATTTTGCATCATTATTTCAATCTCACAACAAGGAAAATAGTTCAAGTTCAATAACTTACCCATAACCTGTTTTCCCACGAGTGCCTAGAATGATGCATGTCATAACAACACCAAGTGCTTAGAATCATGCATGGAGACTCAAATATCATGCCTCTTTAGGTCACGAATCAAAAATCAACAATTGTCAAAACAAATATTACATCAAACCACAAGTGCATCACCCAAGGTGAAATAATATCCAACTATAACAACAAACAACAATCACAACAATCCCACCCTGAGTACCCAATTTTTCCCCATACATGGGTTTGCAACTCCCATGCACGAGCTCATTACCAAGCCCTGAATCTTCCTAGTCTCTTTCCTAACTTTCAAAAAATAGTAAGACAAAAGAAGAAGAAAGAAAAATAAAACTCCTTTAATACCACTTTGTAACGTCCTGACCTGGATTCCACCAAACAGTGCCCTAATCCAGTTGGTCACATTCCCTCAAGTGCATCTCCCTATACGCTAGAGGGTTACGACTAGTAGTGAGCGTCTGATAAGTCAGTCATGGGGAGACTATACCCTCTTTATCATAATAAGACATCAATGGAAGCAAAAAAACAATAAACAAGTGTAGAAGCATATAAATAACCAGAACAATAATATGTCACATGATAGTTAAAACAGGAAATACAATACTCAACTAAAATGGAAAACATGTTATGACAATGCAAGTGTTAAGTTTCTATAATGCAACTAAAAGTAAAGATAAAACGACTATAAAGAGGGCCCCAAACCACATCAGGTTCCCTCACCCATGCTTCATTTCTAAACAACAACCTATCCTAGGACCTTGCCCTTATCCTATCCTGTAACAACAAAGTCTAATCGAGTGTCGATCAGGCACCCCGAATAGGGTGTGAGTACAACTCAGTAGGCCACCACCAATGGTTTCTAAAACAAGTCCAGTCAAAATATAGTGTATGAAATTATATGAAGCAATAAATACAAGTCATAAGTAAACAATTATCAAATTTTAATTTATTCTTTGATCATCACATTAAACCTGGTTTCAATTCATGTCTCTCATTTAAATCATAATTCATTATTTCCATTCATTTAGTGTGGAACTCCATGTCAAGAACCCCAAATCTCATTCTATGTTGAACACCATTTCAAGCACCCCAAATCTCATTCGTTGTAGATCTCCATGTCTAACAACCCACATCACAAGCTTGGATAACTATTGGGGAGGAACGTTATGTCCAAGTCCCAACTTCTAAATTGGTATAGAACACCATGTCTAGTACCCACATTATCAATCATTTAAATCATTCATTATTTCACAATAATTAATCACATAATTCCTTTACTAATCCAATGATTAGTTAAACATACCAAATCCCATTAGTTAACCCAACAATTAACTAAGCACATAACCCGTTAATTAATTGATCAATTAATTAATCAATCAACACAAATCTTATTCCATGATTAATTCTTCACGATTAATTATTCAAAACAAATCTCAAATTATCATAATTAATTATCATAATTAATTATCTTTAATCAACATAATGGCATGTAATTAATTCACTATTAATTATCTAACATATCCAAACATCATCTCATAATTAATTTCACCAAATTAATTGTCTTAACACAACCAATTCAGTATATCAATTAAAATATCTCAAACCATAAATAAAATCTCCAAATTAAATATCTAATTGGGATACCCCCCCCCCTTGTTCTATGATTAAATCCTCAATTAATCATTTATCTCTCCAAAGCATCAACAGGTCAATTTAACATTCCTAATTACTCCAATTCAGGAAATAAATTATCAAGGGAAGCTAGAAAATCAATAAAATCACATAAAAATATCAAATCCATGGATATAGAAGTTTGATTTAGACCACCTACCTCGGTTTGTTGATGGATGTTAGCCCAACAAAAATCCCCAAAATTTGAGCGACACAACGACGTCGATCGTGATCCGGATCTAAATCCCCAAACCCAAAATTAAGATCAAAAGCATCAAGATCTATATCCACAATCCTAGATCTATATCTCAACTCATAGGTTTATATATATTGAACAAAGTAGATATTCCATGAAAAGATCAAATAAATATAGAGGAAATAATGGTAGAAGCAATGGGATGAAATCCACTTACTAGGAAGAGAGAATATCTTCAATCTGGGATTTAGATCTTGAAGAACGGTGTGTGAATCACCTTGGAATCCCTCTATAAGGCTCTAGGATTTCCTATAATTTTTAAATCCCAATCCTAGGTCGAAATAGAGGGATTTTGAGGGTTTGGGTGATTTAAAAACTAATTTTCGTATAATTAAAACCCACGCACATGGTTTCATGGGCAAGGGTGCACGGTTAGGATAAACCGTGCACCAACTGTGTAGACCTCTCTATCCAGGTTCGCATGGTTACTTGGGTAGGGGTGCACAGTTAGGGTAAACCATGTGCCAACCGTGCAAACCTCTATGTCCATGTTCACACAGTTAACTGGGTTTAGGCACACAGTTTTTCAAACCATGCGCAAACCATGCACATCCCTCTGTCTGTTAATTTTTCTTAAAAACTCACCCAAAGGCACCCCAAGACACAATTAAAGAAAAGGTACTTAAAAACCACAAAATTACCTAAAAACGCGCCCTAAATGACTCTAGAAAATGTTGGGATCTTACACTTGGTTTTGATGAGTTCATCTGAGTATATCAGTGTACTGTTGTATATGAGATGTAGTAGACAGTTGTTTTCACCATTAAAGGAACCGATAATTTCATTTAGTTTAAATAAAATACTAAAAAAATTAAAATTTGATACTTTTAGGATGTATTATGATGAAATAATTACTCAAATGAATGGAATGTTGACTAAGATAGTCAATAGTTTTGTTTCCCTGTGAACTCTAATTCCAAAACCATATCAGACATTAAAAGTTATTAGAGCTTTACCCTCTAAGTGGAATGGAATTTCTATTAGTATAAGATAATCCAAACCTATTAAAAATTTAACAATTAAGGAAATTATTGAAACCTTTATGATTTTTGAATCTAAAATGAATGATGAAGTTAAAGATCATAGAATGACAAAAAGGGAGAATAATTATCTCAAAGTTAATATTTCATGAGGATAAAATAAGTTAAATGAGTAAATTATATCCTCAAATGATTCAAGTTGTTCATATTCTAAAATGGGACTTACTCATATAGAAATAATATTCAATAAATTATATAAGAAGAAGAAAGGCATCAAGAAGTATTTCAATGATTCCAAGAAGAATGGTCATGGACTGAAAGAGGTCAGATGTCACTAATGAAAACATATGGTGTATATCAGAATAGATTTTCCATAGCTAAATGAAACAAGAAAAATGGATAATAAGGAGAAGAAGCTCTGGATAAATGTGTATTATGAACACAAATGACAGAAATCCATGATGGCTATATGGATTGTTTCTGAAGACTCCAGCAGCTCTTCATATTCAAATTCAGAATAGGAGAAATCAAATCAAAAGGAAAATTTTTACTTTATCAATAAGGAATATGTGATATAATATTGTTACTCTTATACTTATGATAATGAAAGTTTTTTAAATAGTAAATTATCTTAATACCTATTCTTAAATAGAAATATGAATATTTGATGAAAAATAATGAATATTTAAAGAATATTCATAATGTTTTTCTTAGTCAAAAATATTCCATGTTAAAATAGTGCCTAAAATTAAAATTAAAATTAAGAAAAAAAAATTCAAGTTTTGTTATGCATGAAAATAAAATTAAAGTTTTTTAGGCTGAAGTAAAATCATTTTAAAGTTTCATTAGAATATTTAATAAGGGAGAAAAATCTTTAAACATGATTCTTGGAAATAATATTAATATAAAATAAATATATGGTATTTGAAGTAATGGTGAAAAACCAAAATATATAGAAACTATTTTGTTCCTAGTTCAGATAATAATATCATGTCTAGAGTCATCTATTTTTACTATGTTATTATAGGACACTATGATAATAACATTTTTATTAAAAATACTTATATAATTAGTATTAAAAAAGGCCTTTGTTTCAAAAAAAATTATCATATGTTGATTCTCATAAGTTTAAATATATTTGGTTTCTCATATGTTTACTCACAAACACAATAAGTCCCAAGAGAATTTGGGTACCATAAGAAGATTTTATATGATATTATGTAAGTAAAAAATACATAGGGAAAAAGTGAAATATGGTATACGAATAGTGGATTCTTAAAGAACATGAGTGTAGACTTTTCAAAATTCTATGTGTTTTCAAAATTTGATGGAGGCTTAGTTACCTTCAATAATAATTCTAAAGGTGAGATTGTTGGAGTTGGATCAATTGGTGATCCATGTCAATACTTATTAAATAAGTTCCCTACATTAAAGGGTTTAATCATAATCTGAAAATAATTTCTCAACTCTTTAATGATGGATTTTATGTTGATTTATCTAAGAGTGGTTGTTCTATATTTAAAGATAAAGTACTTAAGTTTAGATCACATAAAACTGAAAACATTTATACTTTGGACCTTAGTTCCTTTTTTGAAAATAAAGTGAATTGTTTAAATATAGGAATAATTAAATTCTATATATAGAATATGAGACTTGGACATTGAAATATATTTTCCCTATCTATGTTTTCTAAGAATCATTTAGTTTATAATCTTCCCAGTCTTAAGTTTGATGAGAATATACTTTGTTATACATGCCAAATAGGTAAGTAGTATAAGTTATATTTTAAATATATTCACAAGGTTTATACATATAAACATTTAGAACTTATCCATATGTATTTTTTAGACCCTATATAGTAGAAATATTGACTCACAGATTCTATTTTTTTTATGATTTTTCTATATTTACCTGGGTTTATTTCTTAAAGTTTAAAAGTGAAGATTTTTCAGTATTTGTGAGTTTATATAAATTTATTAAAATGAAAAATATTTCAAAAATATTTCATTGAGAAGTGATCATGGAATATATTTTCAGATTTAGTAATTCAATTATTTTTTCTCAAACATGGGTATTAAAAATATTTTTTTGCTCTAATAACACTTTAATAGAATGTAATTATAGAAATAAAAAATATAATTATTCAAGATATGGAAAGAAATATGTTTAGTGAATATAATTTACCTACCTATTTTTGGGAAGAAACAGTTTATACATATTTCCATATCATGAATATATTTTTAATAAGGTATTTTCTCAAAAAGATGCCTTATGATTTATAGAATAATATAAAACCTCAAGTTCAATACTTTAAATTTTTTTGGATACAAGGTGTATATCCTGAATACTAAGGAAACCCTTGGTAAGTTTGATCCAAAGGATGATGAAGGAATATTTCTTAGATATTATACTACTTCTAAAACTTAAAGAGTGTTTAATAAAAATCCTTATATAGTTAAATAATATGTTCATGTGAAGTTTGATTAAAGTGGTCCTTTTGATCACAACAGAATTCAAACAGTTGAAGTTACTGATTCTTTGAATAACTTGAAGATTTATTATTCAAAATATATGTTTCAAGGTAAATTATAATATGATAAAAAACAATCTAGTTCTGAATAACATGAAACTATGGAACCTGATAGTGTCTTTCCAAGATAGCCTAGAGTTTTGAAGGAAAATCCTTTAGATATTGTTATAAGAGATCTAGATGAAGGAGTTAAGACTATAAGATATATATGAAACCTATATGAGTTCCTTATCTTCCTATATTAGTTTAAACCTAAGACTATAAAATAAGTCTTGTATTATGAGAGTTGGGTGATATCTATATATTAAGAACTAAACTATTTTAAGGGGAATGAAGTTTTTGAATTAGTTGATAGGCCCCTAAAACATCCAGTGATAACAACCAAATCGGTCTTTAGGAATAAGTAGATTGATCAAGGTATAATTGTTATGATTAAGGATAAGGTAGTTGCTAAGGGTTATAATCATGAGAAAGCAATGTACTATGAGGAAAAAATTTCCCTTTTTTAGGCATGGAAACATTAGGATCCTTTTGGCCTATGCATCTCATATAAACTTTAAATTATACCAGATTGATGTCAAAACCAATTTTTAAAATGGTTATTTAGTAAAAGAAGTTTATGTTGAGAAAACTCTAGGTTTTGAAAACCCTAATCTACCAAATTCTATTTTTATACATATGAAATCTCCTTATAACCTTAAACAAGCACCAAGGGATTGGTATGAAAGATTTAGTTATTTTATTTTGAAAAATGATTTCAATAGGTTTAGATGATCCTACTCTTTTTAAGAAAAAAACTTATTATAATGTTTTATTAGTTAAAACCTATATATATGGTGTTATTTTTGGGTCAATGAAAAAAAATATTTGTAATTATTTTTCAAAACTTATACAAATGGAATTTGAAATGAGTATGATGGAAGAATTGATTTTCATTCATGGATTTTAAATTTATCAAAAGGATTTTAGAAATGTTTTGAATCAATGTAAATATATTATTGATTTATTAAAAAAATTTGGACATGAAAATAGTAAGTCTTATGAAAATCACTTATATACTAATATAAAACATAATTTAAATGAAGCTATAAAACCAGTTGATAAAAAGTTAAATAGAGGTATGATAGGTAGCTTGTTATATCTTACTTTTAGTTTTAATTTAATTTCATATTCAGATGATAATTTTTGAGGGTGTAGATTAGAAAGAAAAATAAACTTAGTTAGTTATAAATTTTTAAAAAATTCCTTGGATTCATGGTTTAGTAAAAATAAACTTTCAATTGAATTATCGATCGTTGAGGTAGAATATATAAATGTTGGCAGTTTTTATCCATGGGTTTTATAGATGAAACACAAACTTCTAGAATTTGGACATAAATTCAGTCATATTATTATTTTATGTGCTAATAATAGTGCTATTAATATTTCAAAAAATTATGTGAGTCACTCTACGACTAAGAATATTGATATAAGGCATCATTTTCTATGAGATCATGTCTAGAAAATAGATATATATTAATAATTTGTTAATACTGGGTATCAACTTTCTGATATTTTCACTAAACCACTTCCCACTGGTATTTTTTATTTTAATAAGGGGGATGTATGTTTATTTACTTTTAATTAAAGCTTTTCAATTTCCAAGTTAATCTCTATTTTAGTTTAGTAATTTATTTTAAATTATTTTTAAAAAAAATTATTCATTTATTTTGATTATTCGATCATTAAGTTTGATTCACTTAAATATTATTTGAGCATTTTATTTTATATAATTTTCTTTTCATTTCAAAATCTTGAATTATTACAATGTAAAATAGTCTTGAGAAAATATACCATCACCTGAAACCATTATAGTAAAGCCATTTTCTCTTTATCTTACCTTTGAAATGGTTCCCTTTTTTTCTCTCAAGCTCTCAACCTCTCAAACCCTAGATTTTATTAATCCTGAATATTCTGGATTTTGAAATGAAAAGTAAGAATATAACAAACAAAGACAATCTAATCAGAAAAAAGAGTCAGATACCTTCTAGTTTATAAAGAAAAGTGTTGCAAGGAAAAGTTATGGATTTTGAATGGTTATTTCTAACAGATTTGATTTTGAAGCAAGCTTTGATCTTTCAAGATTTGGAGTATATGTTTTATAGAGGAAACATAGAGTACATCTATGAAAGATAAGTTAAATAATTTTATGATATTTCCCAATTTAGTTTTGGTGATAATGAAGCTATTATTTCCTCCAAGGTAAATGACAAGGTATTTTTGATTTCAATGGTGGATATGGATCATATCTTAATATTCCTTAATAAAGGAGTTTTTCATTTGAATATTTAATAGATTGGATACAATGTTCAAATATATATATAATTTATTTATTTTTCAAAACAACATAGGTCAAAAAGATTTTTTTCAAATATCTTAATGCCAATCATAAAGTTTTGGTAAAATTTATTTAGACTACCATTGTGCTAAGAATAGCTGAGTTGGAGAAAATCTTCCTTACAAACATGTATGTTATGTTTCGGATGATAAATGACATCAGATTAAACATTAGTAGATATGTTTTGAGTTATATTCATCATTTATAGTAAAAGGATGCTAGGATTCCCTTATACCCCTATAGAATATTGGTTTCTCTTTCCCTATACAAGAGAGGGATGATCAGTGATATCCTAATAGGGTTACGATGTCATCACAAAAACATATTTTCTTATAGAAGATTGAGAAATTTTTTGATATTCCTAGTGAATAACTAAAGGTTAGTTGATTCTTGTTGGATATGGGTATGAAGAAGAGTTTTTTACTCATGCTAAGGGGTATCATAAGAGTTTTAAATCTGATGGTTTTTCTAGGAATGGTCAAAAATAAGTTATAGATTCCCATGCAATTTCTAGAGATGGTTTGCCTAAAGTTTCTAGAGGTTTTTAATACTCTTATATTGGTGATACTAACATTAATATTATTATCATAAGAAGGAAAGTGGTGGAATAGAATATTTATGAAGCGTTTTCATGTGCACTCTCAAAATATTTATAACTAAGTACAACACGGGGGCTGAACTAGGTAGTTCTCTTAAGGAGTTGTTGCGATCAAACACTCAATACTTTTAATTCAATTTTTTATATTTTTTTTAAAAATTACCATAAATGGATATTTGAGACTTTAGATTATAATTCTAAAATTAAACTTGCATATGAAATCAAAACCCAATGAATGAAAATAGAATGAATTTAGAAAGAAAGTAGACGTTCTTGAGAGAATCACCAAGACTGAACCTTTGTTTTCTTATTATTAATTTAAAATTTACTTAATGAACACACTCCATCATATTTGTGAACATATACTTATACCTATGGTTGTTAATATGTAGTTCACTCAACAATCATCGAGATACTTTACATCCACCTCCTCGATCGAGAGAAAATATTGCAAAAGATAAATCTAGTCCTCAGGTGGCAAGTGGGGACACAAAGGTGCCTTTCCCACTAAGAGCCCCCTTAGAATAACTCTAAGAAAATAAGAAATATTAAGCATTAATGTTAAAAGTCTCAAAATCAATACTGTATTACTCCCCTAGGAACTTCATCAGGTTATCTACTCATGATCATGAGCATAAGAGTTCACAGTGAAGAAGAAAATGGTGGAAGAAAACAAAAGACATAAAGAAAAGAAGAGAAAGGATAACACTTAAATAAAAACATAAAATGAAATTATAGAATAAAAATATAATAAAATAATAAACTATAGAAAATGAAAACTTATAGTGATAACACTTTGGATTGAATAAGCGACACTCTTTTATAGGGAGAAGAGGTGAAATTTTTGGCTCCAAAATCATCCTCCAAAAGTTTACATGTGATAGACATCTTAAATGGATGAATTTGGAAAATTTTCCTTTTTGAAAGTTTTTCTTATATCTCTCCTATGTATACCCAAAAAAAATTAGCTTCATTTTCCACGTTTGGAGAGAGATATAACTACATTAATTTGGATATTTATTCTGCCTAGGCTGACTATTCGTATTTCAATTCACCAAGTTACAATGTATTTATGGCCTTGAGAATGAAATAATCGGGATTAGAAACCTTAATAAAAAATATTAATTTATATATTATCCAGATCCTTGTATAATTGAAGATCATTTTGACCATACCTAATGATATATGGTCCCAAAATCAAAACTCTCTAGGTCTGTACATAGTTTTCGAGGCTTAACTTGTGATCTGGTTTTTGGGCCTTCAAATGATGGATTAAGCTTTGGTCCCTAAAGAATAAAATGAATCCCAACATGTATAGAAACCTAAAAAATAATAATTTTTCAATTTTTATTAGTTTATGAAATTTTATGGACGAAATAAAGAAATACATTAAAACTATTAAAATCCAAAATAGTACATTTTAGAAATTAAACTCAAAATACTACGTAAACTTATAAAATTTGAAAATTCCCCTTAAAATAACACATTGGTGGGATTAAAAATATTTAAATTCAAAGTGAAATAATTTAAAATATTTTCTCTATCAATTCCCTCACACTTAAACATTGAAATCCTACGAAATCATCTAATATTGCAGTCAAAACAAAATTTCCAAAGCATAAATGAAAACACAACTCAATTATAATATCAAGGAAAATTTCATGCCTCATACATGGATAAAAATTCCCTAACTCTTACAAAATCATAAGAATACATTCAATCTCATATTAATCCTCACATTCATGTTTTACCTACCTCCCCAGAAAAATATTTCTCTCTTCACTCAATAATATCTAATGTGAAGTTTTTCTCATTCTCAAAAACATGTATGATGTCCATATGATTGATATCATCCTAGTATATTCAATTAATAGAGTCAAAAATGTGTCAATAATGAGGTATTTTTCATGGGTTTTTTTGAGGCTGAGGTTATTTAGGTTTTAAATGTAAAAACATATGAGGCAGAATGAGGAGGGTTAAGCTCTAAAGTGAAGTAAATGCATGAAAATAGTTTAGCTCAAGAACGGTGTGCTCCTCAATAACCTAGAAAATTATTCACCTATAAAAATATATTTATATTAATGGGTTGTTCACATTTAAAATTTCATAATCAATGATAAATTTCTTCCCCCTTTTTCCCAATTTGTAGCAATGTTTCAGCTTGAATGGAGATCCATATTTCTCTTAAGAATCATGAATTTGACGAAAAGAGAGTAAACCTTTTATCTTCAAATATTGGTGAAAACCCATCCCATATGTGTAATGATATTTTGTGACTCTCTTACATATTTCCATTATTAAATTTTATTCACCAAAGTAGCAGTAAATATAGAAACACTTTTAATTCAGCTCAAACAGATTCTTCAGAAAATAAAAATACAACTCATCTTCTCCCTCCCCCACACTTGAGTTAAAAAATAATCATGAATTTAACTTCTAAGGTAGATTGTAAAGGGATAAATGGATTTTAATGTGGCTTCATAACAAGTTATTTCATGGATAATAGGATCTTAATAAAGTTTAGATGAAAAGGTAGGCCAAAATAAGTGTTGAATTCAAAAAGGGATTTCAAAGTGGTGCCTCAATCATAATTGACACATTCCATGAATTCTAATAGATTTAAAAAAGATAATAATGTTAAGTTATGAATCATAAAACATGTCTCAATAATATTAAGAAAAATAGAAATTTAAATAATATTTCAAATAGGTTTAGAAACCTCTCAGGTTGGGCATGATTTTCAATTTAGACAGTACTTGTGCACATGAGTTTCACAATCAACCAAACTTCAACAAATTAAAAGATCATAAATAAAGAAACAAAATTCATTTAGCAATCATTTAAATCCTAAAACATTCAAATTAAAAAAAAGTGACAAAACAATAATATGGTTTTAATTTTTCAAAGTATTCAATTTAACTTAAAAATCTTAAAAACACACCAAAAATAAAAAAAATGAAAACCTAAAAAATTCAAAAAAACAAATGAAAAAAATGGAAACAAACGAAAAATTCCTAAAAAAAGTTGACATCCCCCTCACTTTTTAAATTCAATACCCTTTTTTAGATCAAATAATATCAAGAGACATTTTAATATAGAATTTATATTGGGCAGAAAATAAAATAAAGAAAAGGAAATGCACAATTTCATTTATTTTTCAGTGGCATCCTTGAGTTAAAATCTAGCTGCTTCCACTTTAAAAATACAAGAAAGAAATGGAAAGTCATAATAAAAATAAATAAAATAAAATGGAAAGGGGAAAGAAAAGGGATAATTCTTGGTTTGACCCCCAAGAAAGTGCTATGTTTTTTCTGCCCCTAGTCAGGCAGTTGTAGTTGATTATCCTCAATTAGAAGGTGGGTGAGGTTTCTTTGAGATGAACCACCACATGTGACTTTTACCAGCATCCATTAGTATAAAATTATTGTGGATTATCCCAAATAAGATAAGAAATTTCCCTAACCCAAATAAATAATAAATATATAATTTTATGTCCTAAGTGGGAGGTAAAAGAAGAAAGTGATTCTCCTTATTGACTTTTGTGGTGTGCTCCTCTATATAGTATCCAAGTTGTTATAGAGGAGGTGGTCACACCACCAAATGATTTTCCATCTCTTCTTCATTGATCACCACCACTTGAGTGGTCTCTTTCTTTATATCCAAGGACATATCCATTTTTTTTGTTTCATAAAATTCATAAAAATATAAGTTAGAAAACAATTTAGCTTGAATATGACTAAAATGTGATGAATCAATAAAGAAATATTCCCTTTCAAGTAATTCGGCTTGAAAATTGATCTCTTTGTAAAATACCATTGTAAAATAAATATCATAAATTTTATATTAATAATCATCTTCCAAATAAATAGATAGGTTGAGATGTGCCGAATTTTCATTGTCATTGATGGGAAGATCAAGCCTCAGGTTATCTTTAATAAGGTGATTTCATGATTCTTGAAAAAAAACATTGATATACCATAAGTATATTAGCTGGAATGTTTTCTTTTGGGTCCTCCTAGAGAAAAAATTGAGTGTGGGATGATGTAATTAATTCCTTTAGTATCTCCTTCTCACCCACCTTGGGTTCTTTAGCATAAAAATGGTTGGTGAAATCTCTTCCACCACTCTTTTTGGTTCGGTTTCTAGTTTCGGCTCGGGTTTCTCTTCGGATTCACATACGTATTTAGATATCCATTATATTTTCCTCTACAGGTTTTTCACTACATCACTAATCCTTTGAAATCGAGCATCAATATCATTGTAAACATTTTCTTTCACCTGATATTGATCAGTCTATGTAGAATAATTTGAATTGAAATACATTGTGAACTAATATATTTTTTTAGTTTTTGAAATTTATGATTTTTAAAAAAATAAAATCAAGGAATATTATTTATAAAATTTGAATAAAAATGGTGATTGAAAACCACTTAGATCCTTGGCAACGGTGTTAATTTGATATAGCATTGTCGTGCGTACTCTCAAAATATTTATAACTAAGTGCAGTATGGGGGGCTGACCTAGGTTGTTCTCTTGAGGAGTTATTTCAATTAAACACTCACTACTTATAATTAAATTTATTTTATATTATTTTTTAAAAATGGAAAGAAATAGAAATTTTAGAATTTAGAATAAAATACTAAAATTAAAAATGCAGATCCAAAGCAAACTTGATCGATGCAAATAGAATGAAGTTAGAAAGAATGGATATGTTCCCAAGAGAATCACCCAGATTAAACCTATATTATCTTATTATTAGTTTCAAATTTACTTAATGAACACACTACATTGTATGTGTGTACATCCTCTTTTTCCTATGGTTTTTAATATTCGGTGCACTCAACGATCACTGAGAGATAGCACATCTACCTCCTTGATTGAGGGAAAATTTTGTAGAAGTGAAAACTAAACCTCAGGTGGAAATTGTAGAATCAAAGGTGCCTTGACCACTAATATCCTACTCATAATAACTATAATAAAATAAGAAACATTAATCATTAATGTTAAAAGACTCATGATTAACACTGGATTACTCCCTGGGTAATTTCCTCGAGTCAGCTAATCATGATCACGAGCATAAGAGTTAATAGTGAAGAAGAAAATGGGGGATAAAAAAAAGAGAGAGAAAGAAAAGGAGAGAAATGAGAACACTTGAATTAAAACATGAAATGTAATTACAGAATAAAAAAAATATGATACTAAACTACAGAAAATTTCTACTTAGAGTGCCAACACTTTGGAATAAAGAAGGTACACTCTTTTATAGGGAGAGGATGTGAAATTTTTTGATCCAAAATCTTACTGCTAAAGTTTACACATGGGATACATCTTTAATGTCTAAATAGGGAAATTTTTTATTATTAAATTTTTTCTTATATCTCTCCTATATATACCCAAAAAATTTAAGATTGATTTTCCATGTGTGGAGAGAGATATATCCAAATTAATCTGGATATTTATTCTTCCCAAGCTGACTGTTTGTATTCCAATGCACCGAGTTCCAATGCACCGAGTTCCAATGAATTTATGGACATGAGAATGAAATAATCAGGCATGAACACCTTAATTAAAGTTTTTCATTTATATCTTCTTCAAAACCTTGTAAAATTAAATATCATTTCAACCATAACTTTATGATATATGGTCCCAACATCAAAACTCACTTGATCTATACACAGTCTTTGATATGTGACCTGTGATCTAGTTTTGGGTCTTAAAATTATGGATTGATCTTTGGGCCCTGAAAAATAAAATGAACCCAAACATGTATAGAAAACTAAAAATGAATAATTTTTCAATTTGGATCAGTTTAAAAAAAATTATGGCCTAAATATATAAATAAATTAAAACTAGTAAAATCCAAAATAGGCCATTTTTTAAATTAATCTCAAAATACTACCTAAACTTATAAAATGTGAAACTTTCCCTTAAAATAAAATATTGGTGGGATTTAAAATATTTAAATTCAAAGTAAAATAATTGAAAATGTTTTACCTATCAATTATTATTTCTGGGATATGGGAAGTTATTTTATTCCCTAGAACCTTTGATGAGCCTTAGGCTTAAACAAACAGTGAGGTTGTACTTGTTTAGAGGACAAGAAGAAGGGAAGAGATTTTTTCAGATGAACAGGTAATTGTTTATTTGGTTTTAGAATTTGATCAACATATTTATGTTAATGAAAGGGTTGAGGATGAAGATGCTATAATTTTTTATAAAGAAATAATTAAGAATGATTCTGGAGAAATAGATGAGAAAGTTTATCATTATGAAGAACATGTTATTGAGGAAATGAATTCTGAAGACCAGGTGAGTACCCCTATAGCTGAAATAACTGAACTGATTAGGTATCAATCAGTTTATTTTATTTATAGATCCTTAGAATGGATGTTTGAAGAAATTAGTGAAGGAACAGAAGTTCCTAGTTAGTTTTCTTCTTAATTTGATGAAGACTCGATGGTTCATTTTCTTTAGTTGGTTGAAGCTATAGGACCTATAGTGAGACCTGAAAAGGAATTATTTTTTTTATGGTTCATTATTTTAGGAATCTAATAATATTTTTTCCTTAGGTATAGTTTAC
Source organism: Viscum album (assembly GCA_963277665.1). NCBI lineage: Eukaryota > Viridiplantae > Streptophyta > Magnoliopsida > Santalales > Viscaceae > Viscum > Viscum album. The sequence continues at coordinate 911,556,626 of OY728143.1, read as the reverse complement.
AAGTTTCATTAATTGAATAGGGAGGCTGTAAAGTTTCAAGGAGAACTTAAGAGTTCTCATAAGAGAGTTGAAGATTTAAGGACTTCATCTTTTTATAGAACTGAATTTGATTCTCTCTGATCTCACTATCAGACTTTAAAGGAAAGTTCAATCTCAAATATATATTTTTATTATTATAATAGAGATATGGATAATTAGGTTTCACATATTCGAATTGTTTCTAAATCGGATTTTAGTGATCTGAAAAAGTTTTTGTCTAATCAGTTTGAAAGTGTAAGAGATAGTTCGAATCAAGGAAGATCTTCTACTTATAGTGGATAAGGATATGCATATATGTTGAAAATAATAGTTATTCTATCATATGATATTTATACCATGGATGAAATAATTCTGATCTTATACTGTGATAGAGTTCTTCTACACACTCTTTTAGAAAATCAGCAATATATAGTTGATAAGTTAACTTCTTTTAAGCCTGGAGTTAGGTTTTTGGTCAAACATTTGGGTGAAATGATGATAAAATATGTTCAATTAGTTTATTATATTAAAAATTTTATGAATTTCATATTTTATGTTTTAAAGATGTGTCATCAGACCACATTTTTTATGAATGAATGGGCTAGTTTTATGAACTATAATTTTAGTGATTTGATAGAAGGGTTGAAGTTCATGAATCGGATTGTCAGGGATTCCCTAACCATATAATCTTCCTCTAATGAGCCTCCACTTGAACCATATCCTATTACACTAAAGCTAAAATTCATTGTAATATGGGCTATTTAATAAAAAAAGTTCTTTTGATCTTTATTTTCTTTTTACTGTATATTTTATGTTTCTAAGCCTATTCTTTTTTCAAGATACATTTATTTTTGGCTTACATAACACTCACTAATAGTTCTATGATGCATTAAATGTGTTTTTATCTATTTTTATACTTTATTTTTGATTTCAGAAAATTGGGATTAATATGGATAAACACAATATTCTAATATTTATTTTAATTAATCTATATTTTAATATATATATATTTTGTTTTTATTTCTATGGGTTTTATGATCATCAAAACAGGGGAGATTATTGAGAAAACATATGTTGATCCAACAATTTCATTAATTTATCATAAATTTTGATTCTAAAAAACACCATCATTTGTTTTATTAATGAATATTATTTTAGTGGATTTCATGATTATATTTATTAGAATTTTGTTTTCTTGGAATTATGGAATCTCTTTAGTTTTAATTCATATGAAGTTTTATTTTTTAAAAGTATTCTAGATGATTTGAATAAGTTTCGAATCATTGTTCAAAACCTTATGTTTGAAGTAAATTTTAGGTTTTGGAACCTAACTTTTGATAAGGAATGCTACTTTTGAAACCTTACATTTGAAGTAAAAATTATGTTTGGTAACCAAAATTTTATGAATAACCCTACATTTGAGTGTTTAATGTTTAGTTAGTTAAGATAACATTTAAAATCAACCATAAATTGTGAACTATACTTTTAAAGTTATCCTTATGTAGTACAACCCTACATTGAACCAGTCATATGTGAGATTTTAATTTTAGACATTTTATGATATTTATAAAACAGTTTTATTAGAGTAAATATATCATTAAAATTATTTCAAATAACATCTAAAATGATCTTCAATAATAGATTAAATAATTATTATTTCTAAGGGAAGTTATGATTTTTAGTGGTTGATTAATTTTAAATTCCAAATGTACTAACCATTTTTGAAATTATGATTTATCTGGAGATATTTTAGGATCTTCTTAATCGGTTTTAAATTGATATTATTATTTATTCTTAAATTAATTATCTTATTGGTATAAAAAGATAAGATTAAAATCTAAAAGTTGAATCCTTTTGAACAAATCTCATCATCTATGAAGTTTTCCAAGATAAATCTATTTATCATTTTAATTGGGGATTTCTAAGATTAATATTTTTGGATACTATTATATATGTTTGTTAATATTTTTTTGTAGTTTGTTGAATCTATTTTTATGAATACACTTTAGATACATACATGTTTTAAATAGTTGATATGTATTTGTCCTAATACTGATAAGATTTTTTCGCTTCTACTAAATCATCTAAACATTTTATATAGCAACACAAAGTTTATTCATAAGGACTATGATAAGAATAATTTATTTTATTCCTATATAGATATCTTCTCTTTTCAGTTGTGGAGGAAACTATAAACTAAACTAGTATTCATAAATCTACATTTATTCTTTCTTCTAGAGTGTTAGCTTCCCATTATAATCTGTGTCTGCGAGGTTCATTTTAAAAGAACTCAAATCCTTATAAAATCCTTATTATAAGTTTTTAATTGCCTACTTTCAGTTTTAAAGGTCCCTTGATAAAATGAAATGCTTAGTGAAAATAACTAAACTTATGGATATAGTTGTCATGACCCGACCCACTGGGGCCTTCTTGAACAGTGATAAGCTCAGTGTGACTACCCCAGGCCCGCCTCTAATAGGACATAGGATGACGACTAGCGCCGAGATGGAATAACACTCAAATTGGAGGGCTTAGCCTAAGGTACCTATACACACACACATACATACATACATATCCAAGCCCATACAATGATGAAATGTAGAATACAATTGATACAAAATGCATGCATACATCTAGATCTCATAATTAGAGTACAAAAAAAATATTGGGATGTAATAAGGGCCAAATACAATCCCACCAAAAACTATAAGAAAGCCCAACCTACTAGAATGAAGGGAATGTAGTTAAATTTGAATCCTAGTATGAACCAAGATCTGTCTATCCCACTCTAATATATTTCTACTACAGTTCCACTAAGAACCTTATCGAACTATATGTCATCTTCATAAGACACAACACGTGTGGGCATATCACATACAGGGGAGAGTATAACAATAACCAATAGAACACCCCTAAATCACTAGAATAAATAATCAAGATTATTCATCTCAACCCAAGATATATCAATCACAATATGTGACATAAAATAAAACATCCAGATATACTCAAAGTCGAGACTAATTCTCAAGGTAAGGTCACAAGTGTATTACGAACCAAAGATCGTTCTCTAGTATCTGTTACCAGATTCACTCAGGAGAAATCACTTTGTGGGTTAGATAACACTAATGTTGTTCATCTAAGATGTCATGCTCATTAGTTCTCTCCATGAGGAATTACATGTTGGAACTTTTGAATATATCAATACAAATATGGGGATCACACCCATGGCTATGGGGTAATACCGACTAACCCAATCAAGATTAACCTGATAAGTAGGGGATCGACGCCCATGCATAGTTGGTCACACCAATTCCGAGAACCCCACCTAGGGAAAAGATTAAAGAGGATATCATCCAAGACTCTGGGAGAGATTCCTAAAACTCTATCTAAAACTAATCCCTTAGAGAGGATCATAATCCATTATTTAGGATAAAATTTCCTATTATACCCTCACAAGGATGGATTGAGGGAATTCACCCTTAAGGAAACTATTCCATGCTGAGGGGAACAAGGTCTCCAATTAATCTTTTAAGAATTACATGGTAGGTACTCTTGGTACATGGTGTGTCCCTTAAACATCAGGTTTACCCATGTATCACGTCCTATGACCATGTACACCCAGTCGTGTCCATATACCTGGCCATGTCTATATACCAAGCCATGTACGAGTACATGGCTCAGCCTATGTACTCTAGTCATATCATGTATCTAGATATTTTTATGCCCATGTAACCTCTAAGATACATGTTGAACCACTAGATAAGGATCACATAGAGTGTGATATTTAATCATATAGTAAACCTTACTGCCATAGATAGGGACCCACACACAACATGTGTTCTTCCGTTACATGTTGTATAGTGTGGAAATTTTCAGAATCCTATAGTTCTTCACACGGTCTTCTGGTTTTTTTACTTCCATATCCAAACACGCACATGAAACTTGGATCTGGTGGTTGACTAAACTCACCTTCATCAAAGTCCAAATTTTGGCTTCTTATTCACTATAAATCTTTACTCAAATCCATGCCTTTATTTTACACCAAAACCCATTCATGAACGTATCCTATCTGGTCCCGATTCATTTCCACCGCCATCACAGCTTGATCTCATCATCAAAATGAACCCAAATTTTTAGTATCAATCCATTTCTCCAAGAAACAGGTGAAAATGATTGATTACCTAGTATTTATTGAACCACCAACCAAAATGAATGTTGAAAATGAACACACAAAGAACAAGGGAAGAAATGAACAAAACAAAAACACGAGGAGTAGACCTTGTCCAATGTTCATTTTGGTATCGATTAATTATTATTAGAATGAAAAATTAAGAGATAAAATTAAACACCAAGAGAAATTCAAAAATTCTCAGCATAAATAATCTCATACCTGAAATAATATCGATCTGCGAATCAATCCATTAGTTGATTTATTTTTGTTTGTCATGGGATAAAAAACAAGGATAAATCCACATAAGAAAAACATACTAACTTAAGATGGTTCGATCACTGATGAATAATGAATTTTCATCATTTTTGTTAGTGATATCCTTGACTTCCATTGGCATGAACGATTCTCGATCTGTCTTCTTCATTCGTCAATCCTTATTCCAATGCTCACTCTCAATTCTTAGGTTTATGCAGTTAACCTATGGAATTTTCCATAAGAATTCTTAATTAAATGAATATTAGGTGTTTCATCACTTTAAATAAATTAATTTTTTATTTATTTATTTATTTATTTATTTATTTATTTATTTATTAACACCTATGGAAACTTTTTCATCAACTTCTGATGTTGATAAAGATTATGTCACACCTAAGGTAAAAACCACATCCTAAACTCAACAACATTCTTATAATTACAATCCAAGACTCTATTTAGGATTTATTCTTCTATTTTATAAAAACTTCTCAGGTTGGATATTAATATATTTAATATTTTTAAAATGTTAGTTCCAAACTCACTAAGCCTCAAAATATCATATTGTGTCATCACCTAGCTCTAAAAATATTACTTCATATATATCAAATCTTTACATGAAAAAAAACTGAGATATTACATTCTCCCCAACTTGTGTATTTTTCTGAAAATAAAAAAATGGCAACTAAAAAATATGTGGGTATTGAGATCATATTTGGGTCTCCTAATCTTAGGTGATCTCCTAAAGATTCTCATGCTGCCACTGGCCATGCACTAAAGGAATTTATTTCCCAGGGAGGATATTCTTCTACTGATCCTTAATATCCACCAGGTACTCTATAAAGGTATATCTATCCTCGATGTCCATCTTTCCCCATTCGATAACATGTGATGGGTCATACACATATTTATTTAATTGTGAAAAATGGGAGATGTTGTGTACCTAGTCTAACTATGGCGGTAGAGTAAAGAGGTATTCTACCTCACCGACTCTTCTCAATATCTAGAACGGTCCAATGAATTTTGGAGATAGATTTCCACCTTGGATAAATCTCTGTAATCCATATCAAGGTGATACACTTAATAACACATGGTATCCTTTCTCAAACTCCAAAGTCCTCTATCAGTAATCCATATATGACTTCTGATAGATCTATGTAGTCCTCATCCACTCTTGGATGATCTTTACCTTCTCTATCATAGCTTGCACCAACTCTGGGCCCATGAGTGATAAATCGCCTGTATTATCCCAACAAAGTGGTGACCTACAGGTTCTCCCATACAAGGACTTGAATTGTGTCATACGTATGGTGGAATGGTATCTTTTATTGTATACAAACTCCTCCAAGGATATATGATCCTACAAACTACGACCAAAGTCTAACATGTAATCCCATTTTATTTCCTCTAGAACTCAAATGGCTTGCTCAGTTTGGTCATCGTTTTGGAGGTGAAAATTCATTCTCAAACACAACTAATTCTCGAAGGCATCATATAATCCCATCCATAATCATGATTTAAAGTAATAATCATGGTTTGAAATGATCGTTAAGGTAACTATATAGAGCTATAATATATTCTACACATAAATACATCCAAAGATCTCTACTGAAATCCACTCTTTAATAGCTAAGAAGTGGGCTAACCAAGGGAGTCAGACTACGATCCCCCAGATGGAATCGTGTTCTCTAGATATATGTGGTAACCCTGTCACAAAGTCTATAGATATTCTATCCCACTTCCACTATGGAACCTCAATGGGTTTAGATAATTCTATTGAAACCTGGTGCTCATCCTTAACCCACAAATATGTGAGGCATCAAGAGAAAAAATATGTTATAACCTTCTTCATGGTTGTCCATAAAAACTGACATCAGAGATCTTGGTACATATTTTCCACACAAATGTGTACTTAAAAAGGGGATGTATGAAACTTCCTCATCACCTCCTCTCATAATGTCACCAATACCATATTCTATCTTCTAAAAATAATAATTTGATCACCACATTTAGAAAATACATAGGGATAAATAAGGTTTCACAATTGGTATCTCCATGATAAGATTCCTAAACATGATTTGAAAGTAATGGGGTAACAACCATCGACTGAAGATATAAAGCACCATCCTCATCCATTAAAGAAAACTATTCCTGGCTATATACTCTAACACCATGACCAATAATTGATAATAAGATCTCATGTTGAGAGCATCTACCACCACATTCCCCTTCCCGAGATTATAGACCATCTCAAAGTAATAGTCTTGGAGGAACTCTAGCCATTTCCTCTATCTCAAGTTAATATCCTTCTAAGATAAGATATACTTGAGAATCTTATGGTAAGAATATATGATAAACCACTCACCCATAAGGTAGTCTCACCACATCTTCATGGTGAAGACTATAACTACCAATTGAAGATCATGGATTGTGTAGTTCTTCTCATGTGGTCTCAACTTTCGAGACCCATAGATAATCTCATCCTACCTTTGCATCAGCATACAACCAAGTCTATCACCTGAAACATCACATAACATTATATGCTCAACACCCACCTCTAGAAATATAAATATGGGGGTGCTCTTGAACCTCTATTTAAACTCCTAAAAATCATGTTGGCACCTTCTCGTCCACACAAAAGGATTCTCTTACCTAGTTAAAGCATTCAAAGTTTCCAAAATCTTAGATAAATTAGGATAAAATCTCATATAGTATCCTAACATCCCAAGGAATCTCTTCACTTATATCACACTCTTGGGTGTCTCCCAAGATAACACTACCTTTTCCTTTTCCAATTCCACTGCTAAAATGTTAGATGAGATAACATGTCCTAGAAAGTTGACCTCATGAATCCAGAACTGACACTTTGAGAGATTCCCATAAAGATGGTTCTCTTGGAGTGTGTTTAGAACCATCCTTAAGTGTCTCACATGATCCTCTACATATTCTAAGTACACTAGGATATTTTCAATGAAGACCACCATAAACCATTCTCAGAAAAGCTAGAATATTTGGTTTATGAGTCTCATAAACACTAATGGGGATTTCTTCACACTATAGGAAATCACTAAGTACTCATAGTGACCATAGTGGCATCTGAATGTTGTATTCGGTGTATCCTCAACCCATACTCATAGCTGGTGATAGCTTGATCTTAGATCAATATTTGAGAACCATCATTCCCCTATGAACTGATCGAAGAGTTTTTCAATCCTCAGTAGTATATACTTACTCTTCATGTTCACCTAGTTCAAATTTTGATAATACAAGCATGACCTCAATCTCCCATCTGTCTTCTTGGCGAACAACACCGGGGCTTCCTAGGGGGGAAATGGTTCTCACAGAGCCCTTTCTCTATAGAACCTCCAACTTCACCCCCATCTCATGAATATATGATGGATCTATCCAATATAATTGCACATATATTGAATTCATACCTATGTGTAATTTAATGTATATGTCCAACTCTCGGTGAGGAGGTAAGCCAAGAACTTCCTCAGGAAATACATCCTTATACTCGTCCACTGTAATAAAAAAATGATAGCCCAGAGCATCCACTACTCTAAGATTCATTCTATAAAACTAGTGAGTAATCTACTTCACCCTACTATGTATGATTCCATCTTTTCATCCCATCAATGCAGACACACCTCATCCTCCATCTAAAACAATAAATATATGCATGAGTAGTGTGTAGGTAGTTCATTCCTAAGATGAAATCGTAAGGCCTCATCACTACCATATAGAGATCCCATGAGAAACTCTCTCCTCTAAGTGTCATGTCAAACTATAAAAAAAATTGATCATCAGGTCATCTCAGGTAGGAATCTATAAGTGTAAAGGTTGAGCTAAGGCCTCAACTTGAACCTCTAGGTCTTAAACTAGGGATGTAGCAACAAAATAGTGGCTTGTGATTATGTCCATAAAAACTATAGCTAAGGTATAAAAGAAAAATATAACACCTCTAATCATCCCCAAAGCCTCTGGGTCATAGGCCTCTATATCCTAAAACTATCCTCACCCCTGACCACCAACTCCTTGAGCCTAGCGGGGACCACCTAAGGGTGGTGGTGGAAACATTTCAAACTATATGCCACCTCTTTATTCTCCCTCTACTCCTCTACCACATCCACAACCTTAGTTACATCCCTAATCCTATCATTGCCTCTACCTAAAAATCCCATCCCCTATCACTCTATCATCCATACATCAGGTCGAAAATTTCTATGTGAGATACCCCCAGCTATCACAAGAGTAGAACTGCCTCTCCCTAGGCTAACTAAACCCATCCTAAGAGCTTTGAACTGCAAAACCATGGTCTTGAGATCTCCTACAGAAACATATCACACATCTGTATCCCTATTTCTATCATCTTCTACCTACTGCCGAGGTCTCAGTACATGTGTTCCCACTACTGGCACCCACTACTAATGTCTTCTTAGCCAGAAATCTCTCTACCACCAAGGCATGCTCTAGAACCCCCAGCATAAGTAGGAATGAAAATAGGTATAACACTGGACCAGATGTCTCTGCATAGACCTCTCTCAAAGGTATATTCCTGAAAAAATGCATCTCAAACCATATCCATCAAGTATCATGAGAGGTTGGTAAACCTCAAAAAATACTCAACCACAGTCATGTTTCCCTATTGTAGCTATAAAATCTATTAGAAGCGCAATTCTTTCATTGTATCTAGATATTACTCATCTGTGAAGATATTCTCAAACTATGTCCATAAAAGAGCCACCACATCATATGATAAAACCACCAGGCTCCACTAATGAACTTTGGAACCATGAATAAGGCTCTCCACTAGGACCACCATCTGGTCTGTAAGTTTCCTAATGAGATAAAAGACTCTCATAACTACCTTGATCCAATCCTTATTTTCTTGTGGGTCTATATCACCCCTAAACCTAAGGGGTCACTGATGATGAAACTCATGAAGCACACTCAGCCTACGCACCTCATTTGCTGGTACTACGGGTATTATCTCTTACTCGAAAGGTGAAGGTATGATTAGTAAACCTTTTAGAAGAACTAACTCTTAAATAGATCCCTATATAAAAGCCTCATCAGTAAGGGGATCATTCTCACAATCCTATTTCAAAATCCTAGCTAAAAATCATCATGGAGGCATCTTGAAATAGATAAGATATACCCCGGTTAATAAGTATATCTAGGGAGATGACTCGAGAAGGAAATGGAAACTCAATCCATTATTATATGATGCATGTACCAATATTTTCCCTAAAACCAATTTCTACATGTAATTATTTGAATGGAAGGTGATCAGAGTCCTAGTGTATAGATACGTCGGCCGATGCACCAACACTAGAGTCCTTGGCTGGAAAGTTGAACTCAAAACACTTAACACTATTTCCATAAAACCCAAACCAATATCATAGCTTGAAAAACTCCAAAAATATGGTCATAATATGGGAAACTGATCTGATACCACTCTATTAAATATGATCCACTAAGGCCCTCCAAGTCAGTGATAAGCCAAATGTGACTACCCCAAGCCTGCCTCCAATAGGATGGGGGTTAGTGAATAGCACTAAGTAGGCATAACACTCAAATGAGAGGCCTTATATTAAGGTAGATATATGTACAAACACCTATCCAAACCCATACAATGATGAAATTTAAAATACAACTGATACCAAATGAATGAATACATCTAGATCCCACAATCTGAGTACAAAAAAAATCTAGGAAGTAATAAGGTCCAAATACAAGCCCACCAAAAACTATAAGAAAGTCCAACCTGGTAGAATGAGGATACTATAGTCAAATGTGACTCTTATTATAAACCATGGTCTATCTAGCCCAATATAAGCTCTGTCAACTTCTAGTCTACCATGAACCACATTGAACTTATGGTTGTCTATATAAGACACGACATGTGCGGGCAGAGTCCGTGCAGGGATGAGTATAAAAATACCTAGTAGGACACCCCAAAATAACTAAGAATAAAGCATCAGGAGTAGTCGTATAATCATAGTATCTATCAATCACAATATGATATATACAATAAAACATCAAGATATACTCAAATTTGACACTAATTCTCAAGGTAAGGTCACAACCGCATTACCATCCTGAGATCCTGCTCTAGTATTTGTAACCATATTCTCTTGGGAGAAATAACTTCATGAATCTGATAACACTGATGGAATCCATCTGATATTTCATTATCTTCCATTATTTTCATGATTTAGTACATGCTGGAAGTCTAAATAGATTGATACACTGATGGGGATAACACCCAGGGCAATGGGGTAATACTGACTAACCCAATCTGTATTAACCTGCTATGTAGGGGATTGATGCTCATGTATAGTTGGTTATGTTGATTCCAATAACCCCATTGAGGGAAAATATGATAAAGGATATCATTCTAGAATCTGGGAGAGATTATTACAACTCTATCTGAAATTAATCCCTTATAGAGGATCACAATCCTTTGTTCAGGAAAACATGTCATACTATACCCTCATAAGGATGGATTGAGGGAACACACCCTTAAAGAAACTAGTCCATTTTGAGGGGAATAAGTCCTCCAAGTCAACTTTTAATAATTAAATGGTGCATCCCTTCATAATCATGTTTATTGATGTATCACGGATTGTGCCAGTGTTCATGCCCATGTACACTTGGTTGTTTTCGTGTACCTGGCCATGTTTGTGTACCAGGCCATGTTTGAGTACATGGATCAGCACATGTAATCTGTCCATTTCATATACTTGTCCATGTATGTTCCTTTGTATCCTTTAAGATAGATTTTGAGACTCCAAGTAAGGTTCACAAGTTTTGTGAAACATGTCATGCAACGTGTGATATTTAATCACACGGGGAACCCTAGCACCGCAGCCAGGGCCCCATACATGGCGTGTGTTCTTCCAATACATATCATGTAGTACAGAAATATCTAGAATCACATATTTATTCACATGGTCTTCAAATTCCTTCACTATCATTTCCAAACATTCCCATAAATCTTAGATATGGTGGTTGACCAGCCTCACCACCGTCAGTGGCTGAATTCTGACTTCTAATTCACCGAAAAGCACTATTCAAAGCCACACCTTTGTCATATGCCAAAACCCACACACAAATGTCTCTAATATGGACCTGATTTTCCATAACCATCATTGTGTTGAGTCAATAAGGTTTCCTTATGACTTTTTCATTCCTTCATGTTAGGGGAGATTATTGAGTCAATAAGGTTTCCTTATGACTTTACCACTTCTTCATGTTTTGAAAATCACAAGCACCATATCTTAAGGAAAATTTTATTTACCCTATGTTTTACTTTCATAAGGAAAATTCTCCTTCCCCAAGGAAATTTATACTTACCATGTTTTTCATTGTTCATTTTTCCTCTAAGTATAAAATTCGGTTTCATATCTAAAAACCCTTCAATCTTATAATACTTAGATATAGAGCATTCTGTTTTCAGGATCCAAATTCAGATTTCGAACCTTCTGAGTTATGACTCCGAGTTCTCTGAATTTAGACTCCAAACTCTTCTGAGTTCTGACTCTGAGTTCTTTGAATTCAGACTCCGAACACTTATGAGTTCTGAATCCGAGTTCTCTGAATTCAGACTCCGAGTTCTCTAAATTCAGACTCCAAACTCTTCTGAGTTCTGACTCTGGGTTCTCTGAATTCAGACTTCGAACTCTTCTGAGTTCTGACTCTGATTTCTACGAATTCAGACTCCAAGTTCTCTGAATTTAGACTCCAAACTCTTCTGAGTTATGACTCTGAGTTCTCTGAATTCAGACTCTGAACTCTTCTGAGTTCTAACTCTGAGTTCTTTGAATTCAAACTCCGAACTCTTCTGAATTCTGACTCCGAGTTCTTTGAATTCAGACTCCTAACTTTGTAAGTTCAGACTCTGAACTCTTATGAATTCATACTCCAAACTTTGTAAGTTCAGACTCCAAACTTTGTAAATTCAGACTCCAAACTCTTATGAATTCAAACTCTGGACTTCGTAAGTTCAGACTCTGAACTCTTATGAATTCAGACTCCGAATTATACTAAATTCAAGACTCTGAATTTCCTTGAAATTCAGACTCCATAATTCTATATAATTCAGGTTCTGAATTCTTATGAAGACAGAATCCGAATATCTATGTGTTATAGACACTGAATGTGTTTTTGGTTAAACTTCGAACTATTTTTCCTTACACTCCGAAAAATGATTTTGGTTATGTAATCATATTCTTTATTACACTTTTTTTGGTTATAAAATGATGTTGTGCATTCAGTTACTAACCAACCATTGTTTGAGTGACACATGTACAGATCCCTCTGAAATTCAAGGAAAAATATGATTGTTGGAGGAGGGAGCCGACCATTGGAGTTGTGCCTATAAATAGGAGCTCATTTGAAAGAGATTACAACAAGTTGATCAATCTAGAGATTACATGCTGCTGAAGTGATTTCTAGAGAGAGAGACTTTTCATGCTTAGTGCGTATTGAACACCTTGTTCAGATTTGCTTCATGCGACTCCGAATGTTGCTGAGTACATTCGAGGGCTTCCGGGGATATGAAGACAGAGGTTACGACTACCTTAAAGCTCAAGGACTTCCTTGCTGAGGAAGACAGAGGTGTCGACTACCTTGAAGTTGAGGGCTTGCAGGGATAGCAAGACAAACTCCAATCTTCGTATCGAGGGCTTACCCTGGTGTGGGTAAGATAGATTTTCTTGAAAGTATAAATCAAGGGACCTCTATCCAAGGTTGTTGGATACCCTTCTCTTTGGGTTAAAAGATTTACTACTTGTTATTTGTTTGTTTCATGTTTTTCGTTGTATTTTGATCGTTGAGGAAAGTATAACTATCTTATACTTCCTTATACTTGTACACTCTGATTTAGTAAGATTCTATATGATTTAAGGTAGAATATTCATCTTTGTAAACTTTTGTTAAGTTTCATTTTCGGATTCACTTTTCTAGAATTGCATTCTCAGAATCACATTTACAGAATCAAGAAAGTGTGTAGAACTAAGATGTTTTGTGAATTACCTTGTTTAACCTTGTCAAACAATAGAAAGGTTTCTAACCAAATTTAAAAGTTCTAAATAATTTTTAAAGTATACAATTCACCTCCCCCCTCCTCTTGTGTATTGAGCATCATTAGATACTATAATCAGTATCTTCATTCATTATTTTGATCCTACAATTGGTATTAGAGGTGGTGACCTCGTACCCTGAACCAATCCTACAATTGGTATCAGAGGTGGTGACCTCGTACCCTTAAAAAATCCTAAAATTGGTATCAGAGTAGGTCTCTAAAATACTTATATTCACATATAAGTTTTTCTTGCTCAAGTTTTTCATTTTCTTCTTTTTCCTTGCTGAGGAATATTTTCCTTATTTACAAACTTTTATTACTAACAAGTTTGTGTGGAAATATTTTCTTTAAGATGGGAGGAATCAATGTTGGTTCCATTGACAACCTAAATCCAACTAGACCACCTATTTTTTATGGGAATGATTATGAATATTGGAGAGATCACATGAAGACATTAATTTTCAACACTGGAGTGGATAATTTTTTTATGCTTACTAGAGGATATAAAATCCCTGACAAGGAAGTTAGTACTTTCACCAACAAAGAAAAGCATGAATATCAACTGAATTACAAGGTACGCAATACATTACTTTGTTCTATGACTAGAAATATATATAGCCAAATTTCTTCTTTTGAAGAAGAAAATTATAAATGGAAGAAGCTTGAAGTTACTCATTTTGGAACTTCCAAAGTTATTGAAACTAGAAGAGCAATGCTCAGAGCTGAGTATCATGGTTTTTGCTTTCCTTATGGAGAACCCATATGTAAGGTGCAACAAATATTTGTGACTATTGTTAATAGTTTACAATCTATGGGTGATAAAGGATTAGATGATGAAGCTCTTGTAGATAAGATCATAGACATCATGCACAATGAGTGGGAATCCAAGAGAACAACTATAGATGAGAATAGGAAGGTTAATCAGATTTCTCTTGATGAACTTTTTGGAACTCTTCTTCAACATAAGACTAGAATGAAAAGAGATGATGACAATATTAAGAAGAAGAATGGAAATGGCAGTGTTGCTTTTACTACAACTTCAAATCATATGAAAGTCAAGACTCCTAAAATAGTTACTAGATATAAGTCTAAGAAGGTTGTTATCCAATCTGAATCTAGTGGAAGTGAATCTTCAGAAAATTAACTAGCCAATATTTCTCGAAGGATGAATAAGATTGTTGGACAGAAGAACTTTCAATCTAGATACAAGAAGAAAGAAATTAAATATAAGAAAGATTCAGAATTCACATGTTATGAATGTAAAAGAGATGGACATATAAGACATGATTTTCATATGCTTAAAATAAAGGAAAGAAAGGAAAATCATTCTGAGAGAAACAGAAAGAATTACTAAAAAGCTAAAGCTAAGAAATTTATGAAAGCTAATGACACCTGGAGTGCCGGTGGTGGAGACTCTTCTGAAGAACCATCAGATTACGAATCTTCTAGATAGAAGAATCTTGGTTTAACAGCAAGACTACCTATTGAAAATCATTACTTAATGGCTAAGGTACACAATGCTAAATCCATGACCAATATATCATTAAATGCTAACTATAGTGACAGTAAATATTATAACTCTTCTGATAAATAATCTTCTTCTGATGAAGAAAATACTTTACCTACCTATGAATAAGTTTCTAGGTTTGCTAAGCTCCTTGAGAATGAGAATTAAAAACTCAAGAAAAATATTGATAAAGAAAATTCTAGAAATACTATTCTTACTAAGGAAATATCAGATCTTTCTAAATATTTTGATAAGAAAATTTTTCATTTCTAAAGTATTTCAAAAAACCTTTCGGAAGTAAATTCTGAGAAGGATAAACATTCTAAGTATCTAGAAAAAATAATTTCTAAGAAAAATGTTTTTGAGCTTAACTCTAGCTCAAAAAAATGTTTTGGAAGATAAGAACTTAGTTATTAAACTAAAATCCGAAATATTTTCCTTGAGGAAGTGTTTTTCAAACTTTACCTTAGGTAAGGAAAAATTTGATAAGATGTATTCTCAAATCTGACCTCTAAGGAATAGTTCTGGTTTTGGTTATACTATTTCAAAACCAATTTTTAGTAACAATTATTTTGTTCCTCAAAGTGCTATATTCTTCACTAAGTGTCAGTGTGGTGGGAATTAGTCAAGAAATTTTTCCCTAAACAAAACTTAGTCTTTAGGATTTTATAAATCCTATTTTTCTAAGAAAATGTGGGTACCTAAGATTTTGCTTTCTGAAATTTCCGGATCCAAGAAAGTTTGGATTTCGAAAGTCTAACATTCTTATTTTCAGTAAAATAAGGAATGTACCAACAGAAATATCTGGTACATGGATAGTGGATGTTCCAGGAACATGACTGGTAAAAAACTACTTTGAAAAGATTATCAAGACGAAAGTAGGAAAAGTAACTTTCGGAGATAATGCTAAGGGAGAAATTATTGGTATAGGTAACATATTTCTTCTAGGAAAAATTTTGATTTCAAATATTTTATTTGAAAAGAGGATATCATTCTTCAATTTATTGGAACACAAGATCAAATTGCTGATATTTTCACAAAATATTTACCGTCCGATAGATTTGAATACATTAAACAAATGTTAGGAATGATAACCATAAGGTGATCTTCCTTGTTAACTTTCTGTTGAAACCAATCTTCTTACAGTGATAAACTCCTTTTCATAGGGGGAGTACATTTACTTGTTAGATATATAAAAATCTTTCGTAATGAAAATTTTCATAGTCAGATTTTTCAAATCTTTCGTAATGAAAATTTTCGTAGTCGTATTTTTTAAAACTTTCGTAATATAAATTTTCATAGTCATATTTTTCAAATCTTTCGTAATGGAAATTTTCATAGCTAGATTTTTCAAATATTTCATAATGAAAATTTTTCATAGTAATATTTTCTAAATTTTCTTTAATGAAGTTATTTTATATAGTCTAAAATTTTTTCATATTCTTAAAATTTTCGTAATGAAGATTTTTGTACATAAAATTTTCATAATAAAAATTTTCGTACTTAAAATTTTTGTAATAGAGATTTTCATTTTTTTTTCATAATCAAAATTTTCAGAATCTAATGTTCTTCAAGAAAATTTTTCCTCACTACGAATAATATTCCTAGCAATCCGAAAGGTATGTTTCCTTTTCTGAGTTTTCGTAATCATCCTTTACTTGCTGGTAGTTTCTTTTTTTTTAATTTTTCAGATTCTCTTTTCCTTAAATATGAATTTTTTTATTTAAAACCCCCTCAAAAGATCAGATCCAAGATTTCCTTGCGGCTATCATATCAACCGTCAGATCTGATCAGAAGGATTTTCATCCATTGGATTGAGTTTGGAAGATGAACCGTTGAATAAAACACCTATATAAAGGACCCCCCGATGGTTGTCCCACATCAAATCTCAAGCTCTCAAGTGCTGAAGTTCTAACCTTCTACATAAGATCATTCCGGGTTTTCAAGGGTTTCTCAATTCCAAATGTCTATCGAAGAATATTCTCAAAAAGATATGTCTACTGTCAAACCAATCTCGGAGTGGCAGGTCTATAGAGAAAGTTTAGTTCACCTAAACTTCTTTCTTAAGTATGATTCAATCATCTCGTAGAACATTAAGTTGAATGGATGGGAGAGTGTTTGTGTATCGAAGCCAGGGGCTCAAGATTTAGTATATCTGGACTTGCTTGTTGACTTTTAAGAATCAGTCAGTTTCTTCAAGGAAGAAGGCAGAGAGAAGTTTTCATTCAAGAGATATGGAAAGACTTATGCTCTTTCATATACTAAGGAAGCTAATTTGGTTGGTATTCCATACGAAGGGGAAGCTGAGTTCTGTTCTCATAAGTTTCTGGATGTCAAAGGAAGTTTTGTAAAGGAGAAGGTTATGGCATGTCTTGGACTCTCTGAAGTAAAGACTCCAAAGACCACCCACTTATCTACAAATCATCGGATTCTCGAATTATGGGTTCAAGGATTCATCATCCCGAGAAAAGAGGAGAAGGACACTTTGAAGAAGAGTGACATGTATATCTTGGATTTCTTGGTGAACCAAAGGAAGATCAATCTGGTTAAACATATTCTCATTTTGATTGAGAATATTAAGAATGGAAACTTGAAGGCTCAGATAATCATGTATTCATCCATTATCTCCAAGTTAATTTTTCAGTGCTTAGAATCTTTTAAAATTCCTTTCAACTCGAAGCCAAGGAATTGAAAATTCATGCTAGTCAGGGATGATACCCTGAAGAGGATGAACGTTGGTTTTTCTATAGACTCTGAAGAATTTTATGACTTACCAGAGGAAAAAGATAAAGTTGTTCTGAAAAAACAAGAAGTGGTTGAACCTTCCAAAAAGGTAGGAAGGAAGAGGAAGTTGAAGGAAGTAGTAGTGGAAGGAAAAACTCCAGAGCCCAAGGAAATCCAATCCACACCTCCAAATCTGAAAAATCAAAAATCATATCTGAATGAGGTAGTTGCTAAGTGGAGAGAAGATAAGAATAACAGGAAAGAAGGGGAGCCCAAGTTTGGTCTAGACCCTACTGAAGAAAAATCTATAAAGGAGAAGACAGCTGAGTATCTAGAAATGGAAGAGAAAGAAAATAAACAAAAGAATAAAATATATGAATTAGAGATTGTGCAATCCCTTCTGAGGGATACTGAGAAAGCTTCCGAAAAAATTCAGGTACCAGAATCCTTCCTGGTAGAAGCTTTACCTAAAACTTTGGGGAAGATGTTTGTGACTCTAGAAAAAGTCAAAGAAAAAGAAGTAGAAAAAGTAATGGAAGAATAAAAAAAAGAAGGCAGTGGTGATACTGAATATTTGATTAAGAAAGTGTAAGACTTTCATGAGAAGGAAAGTCCATCTGAGAAGATGTCAATATGAACCTCTCAAGACAAATCTTCAAAGCTTACTACTCCTGGGTTAGATGACAATATTGAAGAGGTGAATAAGTTGTTTTAAGAAGAAAGTTCTCATCATGATTTCATAAACCCTGAGGACGCTGAGGCAAGAGCTAAGAAAGAAGACATAGATGAAGATAAAATTGTTCTGTTGTCTGACAGTGAACATGAATCTCCTGATGAGGAAGCCATTTCTGAGAACTGATAAGGGTAAACAGGTGGTTGTTGATATACCTACTAAATCTGTTGAAAAGAAGAAGGAAGTTGGTGGATCTTCAAAGAGGAAACTTACTGAACTAGAGAAAGAGTCCTCACTAAGAAAAATTTCAGATTCAGAATCATCATCCCTTGGAAATGATTTCGTTGTTCAGTCTTTGAAGAAGATTGTTGGGACTATTCCAATTTTTCCAAGCATTGACTCGAGATTTCAAACGCTTTGACACACCTTGAATCATAAATTGGATTCAGTATCCATGGTGATGGATAAGTGTGTCAAGCTTGAGGCTAATTTCAATAATTTTTTCATTAACTACGATGCCCACAAAAGTTCTTGTAAGAAAATGGTTAGCTGGTAAAAGAATACAGTTGAAGATATGAGATATCTTTATGAGTTCCAAGATAGTGTCAAGGAGGCATTTGACATTGAAGATGGTAAGATCAAGGATCTCACAAGAAGTTTTGAAGAAAAGTTAACTCTAGAACAGAATTCTCAGAGTCAAGAAGTGAAATATTTGAATGGGAAACTATATTCAGTGGCTCAAAGCTGGAAGAGATAAAGAGATCTTCGGATTGAGATAGAAGAAAAGCTTACCAAGAAGTAAGAACTCTTGAAGGCTCAGCCAGAATCTCTTAAGGCTCAGGAAGAAAGAATCAAGGCTCTAGAGAAGAAAGTTGAGGATCAGGATCAGATTCTTAAGCAAGCATAGGAAGACCACAAGGATCTTAAGAAGCTCAAAAAAATAGTGAATAATATGATGACCAAGGAAAAGGAAGGATGATCTTTTTTAAATCCAATCTTTTATTGTACTCCTTTCCTTGAACAAATTTTTCCTATCATAATGGTTTTTTTGTTACTTTTCTTTTGGATGTTTTTTACTAATCTTTAAGGTACCATAATTTCTTTTCCATTCCCGGTATTCCTTTTTTAAAATAAAAAAGGGGTAGAAATGAAAAATAATACTAAGTATAGAATAAATATCCCTAAGGGGGAGTTTATCTAAGGGGGATTTTATCTAAGGGGGAGTTTATCTAAAGGGGAGTTTTCATCCAGAATATTTTCATATGCAATAAAGTGCTAAGTCTCATTCCGAAAATCTAGAATATGATCCTTAGTGTTCCAAAGCCTAAGGGGGAGTTAGTCGTATTCATCCTTGCCTATGTGTTAAGGGAGATAAGTTTTATTTTCAAAGTCTAGAAAAATGTTTTCTAAGTTCTTATATACTTTTTTGTAAGGATTTTTTTGCTTTCCAAAAAGGGGGAGATTGTTGAGTCAATAAGGTTTCCTTATAACTTTTCCATTCCTTCGTGTTTGGGGAGATTATTGAGTAAATAAGTTTTCCTTATGACTTTACCATTTTTTCATGTTTTGAAAATCACAAACACCTTATCTTGAGGCAAATTTCATTTACCCTATGTTTTAATTTCATAAGGAAAATTCTCTTTCCCCAAGGAAATTTATCCTTACCATGTTTTTCATTGTTCATTTTGTCTCTAAGTATAAAATTCGGTTTCATATCAAAAAACCCCAGAATCTTATAATACTTAGATATAGAGCATTCTGTTTTCAGGATCCAAATTCAGATTCTGAACCTTCTGAGTTCTGACTCCGAGTTCTCGGAATTCAAACTCCGAACTCTTCTGAGTTCTGACTCCGATTTCTCTGAATTTAGACTCCAAACTCTTCTGAGTTCTGACTCCGAGTTCTCTGAATTCAGAATCCGAGTTCTCTGAATTCATACTTCAAACTCTTCTGAGTTCTGACTCTGAGTTCTCTAAATTCAGACTCCGAACTCTTTTGAGTTCTAACTCCGAGTTCTCTGAATTCAGACTCCGAACTCTTCTGAGTTCTGACTCTGAGTTCTCTAAATTTAAACTCTAAAATTTTTAAGTTTAGACCCTGAACTCTTATGAATTCAGACTTAGAACTTTGTAAGTTTAGACTCCAAAATTTTTAATTTCATACTCTGAACTCTTATGAATTCAGACTCCGAACTTTGTAAGTTTGGACTCCGAACTCTTATGAATTCAGACTTTGAATTCTACTGAATTCAAGACTCCTAATTTCCTTGAAATTCAGACTCTATAATTCTCTAGAATTCAAGTTCTAAATTCTTTTGAAGACAGAATCCGAATATCTATGTGTTATAGACACCGAATGTGTTTTTGGTTAGACTCCGAACAATTTTTCCTTACACTCCGAAAAATGATTTTGGTTATGTAATCATATTCTTGCTTACACTTGTTTTGATTATAAAATGATGTCATGCATTCAGTTACTAACCAACCGTTTTTTGAGTGACACATGTATAGGTCCCTCTGAAATTGAAGGGAAAATATGATCGTTGGAGGAGGGAGCTGACCGTTTGTGTTGCTCCTATAAATAGGATGTAACATCCCGACCTGGACGCCACTAACCGGGGCTCTGAGCCGGTTCACCACAAGGCCTCAAGCGCATTTCCCCAAACGCCAGAGGCTGCCGACTAGCAGCGAGGGTCTTGGGTATGATAGTGGGGAAACTATGCCCTCATTGGCAGAGTACACAGCGGAAAAAAATAAACATGCAATATCAGAAGCAGTAATAACCAACAATATAAACAGCGGAAGACTAAATCAACAAACTAGAGCACATATGTATATGTATGAAATGATGCATGATACATATCTAGGAAAACAGCTAAACAGTTCACAATGTTGGAAAACACTACAGTACCAAAACAAGTACAAAAGAAAATAAAACAGCTCCTCAGTATCGCAAGCCAAAGCTTGGTCCCATGCTCTCCTGCTCCAAGCAATCAAGTACCGGAAGTCGAAGGGTGCTTGACCTTGTCTATACCTGCAACAAAATAGTCTGTTTGGGCCCAAAATCATGACCAAACAGGGTGTGAGACTAAATCCCAGTAGGCATTTACCCAAAGATTTTTGCCTAACATTCAGTGAGTATATGGCAGGTAAAAGTACAATAAGTAGTAAATAGCAACAGCAAAGCAGTAGGCAGTAAACAGTGAGCAGTAAAGTAGGATGATACACAATAGTAATCAATCCACAACCAACAACAGCAATAAAGATAATATCTAACAAGCAGGAAACCCTCTGGGAAGTACTCACATCCATCCCCTCTGGTTCTATCCAAGAAGTACCACAACCCTTTGGGAAGTGCACTCAGCCTATCCCCTCTGGTTTGGTCATACGAATTTTATGAGACTCTCTGGGGAAGCACACTTGGTCAATTCCTCTTATAGTCTAGGGTAGTCAGGGACTCTCTGAGGAAGATCATGCAGTCAAACCCTCTTAGCCCCAAGGTCTAGAGACTCTCTTAGGAAGCTATCTCGGTCAATTCCTCCTATAGCCTTAGGTATACCACAGACTCTCTGAAGAAGCTCACTCGGCCAATTCCTCCTCTAGACTAGGAAGGTTCTTAAATAGAAATCAAACAAGGTAAGACTCTCTGAGGAAGCTCACTCGGTCTACCCTCCTGTAGTCTATAATATCTCAAGGCACTCTGGGAAGCTCACTCAGTCTATCCCCTGTGGCCTATAATGTCTAATACTCACTGAGGAAGCTCACTCGGTCTACCCTCCTGTAGTCTATAATGTCAAAGACTCTCTGGGAATCTCACTCGGTCTATCCCTTATATTCCATAGCACCAGGTTCTCTCAGCCCTGTGCCTATCAGTGCATAATAGTGTTATAAGGCCAAAGTACACCTATAGATATACTTGGCTAACCAAAGTACACCTATAGAGCTACTTGGATAAACAGTCTACAAGGCAGTAAACATTTAATGCAAAACACTCTATCCTATAGACACAAGGCATGGCAACAGTCATAACGGCCAAAGGCTAACAAGACCCAAAGGTCGTAAGTAGAGAAAAGCATGGGAAAAAATCCAAGCACAACAAATTATCCTCTAACATGATTAATTTACCTCTACACAAGCATACAAGAAAGGAAGGAAAACAACAAGGGCAAAAAGGTAAACACGCAATACCCCGTTCACGGGTATTGGTGGAATTTGCACATAAAACTCAAAGACTTTGAACGGTAAGGCACAAACCACCTACCTAAATCCTAGGAGATCGATATAATTGAACAACGACGATTGATTCTCCCTTGAATGTCATAGATCTGAGAAAACACCCAAAACTCTCAACCCATGATATCTTGAGAAGGGGGAGTAATTGGAAAACAAGGCTCAAGCAGAAGGGAGAACTCACCGCTGCGGTTCCAACGCAATCAAAGGCGGTCGAATCGGCCAACAGACAGAGGCTCGGGAATCTGGAGAAGTTTCACATCCCTACGGCATCTCTCGGTCAAACCAGACCTATAAGAAGACGTTTATGGTGATCAGGTGTGACCCCTGTCCATTTAATGAAAAAAAGTACATTGCGTGTACTTTTAGAGTACACGGTGTGTAGTGGGTTTTTTCATACTCCGCCAAAATCGGCCTCCACATCACCCCTACACACCGTGTGTGTGTCCCGGACATGGCTAGTACACAGATTCGAGCGGGAAAAGAGTACAGGGCGTGTACTCAGAAAGTACATGACGTGTACTTCAAAAATTTCCAGAAACTCCATTTTTCTCAAAAACTCCATAAACAGGAAAAACATACCTGAAACAAAGATCCGGGTTCTTACAAACTTCCCCCCTTATTGAAATTTGTCCCCGAATTTCCCTAGAGAGGCATAGAAGAAGAAACCTCGAACAGATCCGGCCACTGTGATCGAACCTCGGCCTCCTTCTCCCAAGTCTCGTCCTGTACTCGCCCGTGCTGCTATAGCACCCATACTAGAGGAACAGACCGGCCTCGGAGAACCTTCGTACTCCGATCGACAATCCGGATAGGATGCTCTTCAAATGAAGCATCCGCTTCAAGATCAACCTCCTTGGGTTGGAAGACATGAGATGGGTCTTAAAAGTAATGTCGGAGCTGAGAGACGTGGAAGGCATCATGCATAGCCCGGTACCTCTGAGGTAGGTGCAACCGATAGGCAACCAGCCCAACTCTCCAACACCTCAAACGGCCCGACGTACCACGGTGAAATCTTACCCTATCTCTGAATCCTATTGTGTCCCAACCTTGGTGCGACACGTAGGAAAACCTGATCTCCGAACTCGAATTCTAGAGGTCATCTCCGCTTATCAGCATAAGACTTCTGTCGAGACTATGTTGTAGCCATCCGCTTCCGAATCAGCTCTATCTGCTCTGAGGTCTCCTAAACAAGATGAGGTCCCAGAAAAGCTGCCTCTCCTGCCTCCAGAAAGCCTAAGGGTGATCGGCATGGCCTACTGTACAAAGCCTCGTATGGTGCCATCTGAATGGTCGCCTGAAAACTGTTATTGTAAGAGAACTTCACAAGAGGTATATGCTTCTCCCAAGAACCGCCGAAGTCTAGAATGCAAGCTCAGAGCATATCCTCAATCACCTGGATCGTGTTCTCAGACTGGCCATCAGTCTAGGGATGGTATGATGTACTCAAAAGTATCTGTGTACCCAAAGCCTTCTGAAGTCCCTGCCAGAACCGAGAGGTAAAGCGCACATCCCTGTCTGAAACAATGGAGTGTGGAACTCCATGTAGACGTACAATCTTTTGGATGTAAAACCATCCCAGATCATCAACACTGAAGGTCTCCTTGATCGGCAAGAAGTGTGCAACCTTCGTAAGCCTGTAGATGACAACCCAAACAACATCACTCCCCTGAGGTGACCTCGGTAACCCGGTCATGAATTCCATCGTGACATCGTTCCACTTCCACTCGGGAATGGGTAACTGCTGCAAAAGCCCCACTGGTCACTGATGCTCTGCTTTCACCTGCTGACAAGTAGAACATCTCATGAAAAAACCAGCAACATCTTTCTTCATACTTGGCCACCAGTACTGGTGGTGTAGGTCACGATACATCTTGGTGACGCCAGGATGAACTGCCCAAACTGAAGAATGAAAATCTTGCATCATCTCCTCGCGTATGTCTGCTGGCACCCATACGCGTCCCTGGAAATGCAAGATCTCATCCTCGCTCACTGTCCATCCAGGAAGAGGGTCCCCTCCTAACACTCTCCTGTAGGACTAAGGCCTCTAAATCTGATAGATGCCTCATCCGCACCCGATCGAGAAGTGTATAGGTAACAGCTACATAAGATAGGGCAGTCTGTCCCTGCCTTTCGTACACTTCTAAGTGTATCTCAGAGAACAGATCCATAAGCTTCCACTCACTAATAGCCTCCAGAACTACCTGAATATGAGTTCTTATGCTCAAAGCATTAGCCACTGCACTGCCCTTTCCCGGCGTATAGGCTAGCTCAAAGTCAAAAGACTGAAGATACTTGAACCACCTGCGCTGTCTCAGATTCAGATCATGCTGAGTGAAGATATACTTGAGACTCTTGTGGTCGGTGAAAACCACAAAGTGCTCTCCCAGAAGGTAGTGTCTCCAACAGCGTAAGGCATGAACAACTACTGCCAACTCCAGATCGTGCGTCGGGTAGTTCCTCTCGTGTGGCCTCAACTACCGAGACCCGTAAGCAATGACCCCATCTCCCTGCATAAGCACAGCTCCTAGCCTGATACCTAAAGCATCACAGTAAAAAGTATAGTCCTTGCCCGGCTCCGGCAAGACTAGTATCGGTGCTGACATCAACCTCCCCTTCAGCTCCTCAAAGGCTGACTCACAAGAATCTGACCATAAAAACTTCGCCCTCTTCTTGTTCAGACCTATCAACGGTGCTTCTAGGCACGAAAAGTCCTATATGAAATGCCTGTAGTATCCATCTAGCCCTAGAAAACTCTTCACCTCAAAGATGTTATTTGGCTGATCCTAGGAAACTACAGCTCTCACTTTCTCTGGGTCCACTGAAACTCATGTCTCTAAGATAACATGACCCAAGAAGTGAATCGTATCCATCCAAAAGTGGCATTTCAAGAGCTTATCATGTAACTGATGCTCTCTCAGTGTACTCAGAATGATATCAAGATGTGTGGCATGGTCATGTCGAGTGTGAGAGTACACCAAGATATCGTCCACGAAGACCATGACGAAGGAGTACAAGTACGGATGGAACACTCGGTTCATCAGTTCCATGAAAACTACAGGCGCGTTCGTGAGACCAAACGGCATGATTGTATACTCGTATAGACCATACCTACTCCTGAAGGCTGTAAGAGGTATATCAGATGGTCTAATGTGCAACTGATGATAACCGGACCTCAATTTGATCTTAGAGAACACCCGAGATCCTCGAAACTGATCAAAGAGGTCATCAATCCTCAGCAAGGGATATCGGTTCTTGACCATCAACTGGTTCAGCTTCCGATAATCCACACAAAGTTGAAGGGTGTCGTCTACCTTTTTCGCAAACAGGATAGGAGAACCCCAAGGAGAAGTACTGGGTTGGATGAAACCTTTTTCCTGCAAATCCTCCAACTGCTTCTTGAGCTCCTGCAATTCAGGTGTAGCCATCCTATAAGGAGGAATGGACACCGGTGATACTCCCGGCACGAGCTCAATCGATAAGTCTACCTCACGCTCCGGAGTCAAACCTGAAAAGTCCTATGGAAAGACATCTTTGAAATGATCCACCACTAGGGGAAAGTCTGACTTTGAAGTCCCATGGTCATCTAGATAAAGACTGGAAATCTGGGCTGTAACTTCCCTTAGCCCATGATGCTCTGGTCCATCTCTACCCACCTGGACATCCCACTCGCCTCTATGAAGGAAAGATCCACCCTTTGGTGATATGAAACTCACCCTGCGGCGATAGAAATCGATGACTACCTAGAAGGGAACCAACCAGTCCATCCTGAGAATAACTTCATAGCCCGACATCTCTAGGACATAGAGGCCCCATAAGAAATGACACCCCGCAACCTCAAGAGGGAACTCTCTGCACTGACGTATGCTAGACTTCCTCATTCCCAATGGTGTGTCAAGAGTCAACAAGTTGGAAGACGAAAAGATATAGAGCCCAAGGCTCTCCACAACCGCAACAGAGATAAATCTATGGGAAGAACCAGTATCGAAAAGAGCTGAAGATAAAACTGAGGCTACTAAGATCGTACCTCAAACTGTAGAAGGGTCGGGATCCTGCTCCTGATAGGTCTGCACCACGATGAAAGACTGGCCTGAACCACGGCCCTGCACCCCTGGCTGACCGCTCTGAGCTGATCCACTCTGCTATCGATGATGACCTGGTGACTTACCACCATGGCCGCGACCTCCACCTCAGCCCGAACGGCCGGAAGAACTCCAGTTCCCAAACTGGTGGGAAACTGGCGAAGCATCTCCAGAACACAGGGTCATAGAGGAACCCCTACCACCAGCTGAAGGTGAGAAGATCTGACAAAAACACTGAAGATGGCCCATCTTGTCGCTAGATCAGCACTCCATCGGATCCCTATGGCACTAAGGCCTAGTATGTCCACTTCTACCGCACTGGTAGCATACAACTTGGCTTCCAAAAGGCGCACCCCGTGAACCCCGATCTCCTCGAGAAGACTCTCTGTGACGCTTCCTATTGTCTGTAGGAGGAACACCAGCTTTGGATGTCAAATAGCCCTGGCTCACTGATCCAGAATCCCTCAGATTGCGCTCAGTAATCAGCACCTGGTTGAGGATAGAAGATATCAAAGTCAACTGGAAGATATTCACCTGGGAACGGATCTCCTGCCTGAGACTGTCCTCAAACTTCCTAGCAAGAA
Source organism: Viscum album (assembly GCA_963277665.1). Classification (NCBI taxonomy): domain Eukaryota; kingdom Viridiplantae; phylum Streptophyta; class Magnoliopsida; order Santalales; family Viscaceae; genus Viscum; species Viscum album. Next base: position 911,529,295 of record OY728143.1, on the reverse strand, counting down.
ACAACTCATCACCTGCTGGGATCGGTGTGAAACGTTGCAGCTCAGTGAAGCAAGATGAGTACTCCGTGATAGAAAGAGTACCCTGTTGCAGACTCATAAACTCTCGGGATCTATTGGCCCTCAGGGTCTCCGGATAGAAGTAGTCATAGAAGGTGCGTCGAAGCTCGTCCCAAGACATACCCTGCTGATTCCCTGACTGTGAGATCACCTCCCACCACCTCTTGGTAGTGTCTCGGAGCATATAGGTGGCCAGATTTACCCTATTCTCTGGGGGTATCTCCATATGCTCAAAGATAGTCAAGGTGGCCATGAACCACGACTCTTCAACCTAGGGTCCTCCATCCCCTGAGAAAGTAGGAGGATGCTGCTGCTAAAAAACCCTCGTCAACTCAGCCATCGACGGGGCAGGAGGCGGTGCTCCTTGAAAGATCTGCATCATCCTCTGGAAGTCCTCCCTGAACTACGTATCGGCGCCTATGACGGGTACAACTGCTGGTGCCAAGGCTGGCACAGCAGGAGGATCTGCAGGAGGTCCCTGATCGGCCATATCCGGTGTCTGATCACCATCTGGAAACTAACGTACGACTGGAGGACGTCTCGGAGGAATAACTCTGAAAGATCAAAATCACACCTTAGATCAGGATTAACAAATACTGAAAACACAGGAGTACAAAACGGTAACATGCAAAAGAAACTATCAAGTTTTACAAAACACGACTACACGGTGTGTATAAAAACTACACGGCGTGTCTTCTTTAGCCATTAACATGGGTGTGTACCCCTGCCACTACTGGTCGTGTAACACCCCAAAATACACGATGTGTTGTTCCCACACACGGCATGTACTTGAACTCTAAACCCATGCCTGAGTCTCCTTACACGGCTAACCCACACGGTCCAACTAACCCCAAACTACATGGCGTGTTCCCTAGGGACACGGCGTGTACTAGACATGGTCTTGGCGGCCTGTGTTGTTAGTTACATGGTCGTCTACATGGTTGGCCTTTACATGGCGTGTTCCGAACAAACACGGTGTGTATAGGAGAAGATAACACTGACCCGTGTTGTTCGTGACACGGCCGAGTACCTGAACAAGAATACACGGCGTGTTCCGAAAACAACACGGCGTGTCTAAGAGAAGGTAACACTGGCCCGTGTTGTTCATGACACGGCCGGGTACCTGGACAGGACTACACAATGTGTTCCTTTACAACACAGCGTGTTCTACTCAAGCTTCCCCGACCCGTGTTGTCAGTGACACGGCTGGGTACACTGCTCCGAACTACACGGCGTGTACCTACCGTACACAGCGTTTTCTATTCGAGCTTCCCTGTTCCGTGTTGTTAGTGACATGACCGGGTACACGGATCGAAACTACATGGTGTGTACCTACCGTGCATGGTGTGTTCCTGAAGGCATTTCTACAATAGCGTGTCCCTGCTCTCACAGTCAGTGACACGGTCTAAAAACTACATGGCGTGTAGTCAAAAAGTACACGTCATGTATTCTGGGTTTTTCTGGGCAGTAGCTCAGAAACTGTACAGAAGCCCATAAACACTGAAAAAAAGGCACAGAGGTGCCAAATTCCGATCTGTGAGGGCCCATACTCCCCACGAATCAAATCTTGACATATCCTACAGTCATAGACAAGAGAAAACAGGATCATGATCCACCAATTTATGATTCAAGAGGGCCCATAACACCTCAAGAATCAAAATTTTGCGTTCATTTAAGCAAAGTACAATACAAACAATCCTCTAACAAATCAGAAGAGATTCTATCAAGCATCTATCACAACAACATGCATAATCTACACAAAGTCTATCACAACAGCATGAAATCACTAATGCACCCTAGATGGCATGGAAAGAATGCATGGAATGTGATTTCTACAAGTGCCTATATGATGCATGAGATGGAATACCCTCATCTCATCGGGCTGCAATAGAAATAGAACCATAATATCAAAACAATAACAGTACAAAGCATGTGAATCACTCTAGGTGAAATCATATCAACCATAAAATCTCAAAACCAGAAAACTACAATAAACGAGGTAGTATGGCTTTTACCTATACACGGGTTAGCTACTCCTGGGCACAATTTATTACCAAGTACTGAATCCATCCTATCCCTAGCTAAAGTATCCAAACAGTAAAGCAAGAGAAAAGAATTCCTCTGATACCACTTTGTAACATCCTGACCCGGATGCCACTAACCGGGGCTCTGAGACGGTTCGCCATAAGGCCTCAAGCGCATTTCCCCAAACTCCAGAGGATGCCGACTAGCAGTGAGGGCCTTGGGTGTGATAGTGGGGAAACTATGACCTCATTGGCTTAGTATAAAGCGGAAGAAAAATAAACATGCAATAGTGGAATCAGTAATAACCAACAATATAAACAGCAGAAGACTAAATCAACAAACTGGAGCACATATGTATCTATATGAAATGATGCATGATACATATCTAGGAAAAAATCCAAACAGGTCACAATACTGGAAAACACTACAGTACCAAAACAAGTACAAAAGAAAATAAAACAGATCCTCAGCATCGCAAGCCAAAGCTTGGTCCCATGCTCTCCTGCTCCAAGCAATCAAGTACTAGAAGTCGAAGGGAACTTTACCTTGTCTATACCTACAACAACATAGTTTGTTTGGGCCCAAAAGCATGACCCAAACAGGGTGTGATACTAAATCCCAGTAGGCATTCACCCGAATATCTGTGCCTAATAGTCAGTGAGTATATGGCAGGTAAAAGTACAATAAGCAGTAAACAGAAACAGAAAAGTAGTAGGCAGTAAACAGTGAGCAGTAAAGTAGGATGATACACAAAAGTAATCAATCCACAACCAACAACAGCAGTAAATAAAATAGCTAACAAGTAGGAAACCCTCTGGGAAGTACTCGCATCCATCCCCTCTGGTCCTATCCAAGAAGTGCCACAACCCTCTGGGCAGTGCACTCAGCCTATCCCCTCTGGTTTGGTCATACGAATTTTATGAGACTCTCTGGGGAAGCACACTTAGTCAATTCCCCTTATAGTCTAGGGTAGTCAGGGACTCTCTGAGGAAGATCATGCGGTCTAACGCTCTTATCCCCAAGGTCTAGAGACTCATTGAGGAATCTATCTCGGTCAATTCCTCCTCTAGCCTGGGAAGGTTCTTAAAGAGAAATCAAACAAGGTAAGACTCTCTGAGGAAGCTCACTCGGTCTACCCTCCTGTAGTCTATAATATCTTAAGTCACTCTAGGAAGCCCACTCGGTCTATCCCCTGTGGCCTATAATGTATAAGACTCACTGAGGAAGCTCACTCGGTCTACCCTCCTGTAGTCTATAATGTCAAAGACCCTCTGGGATGCTCACTCAATCTATAACTTATAGTCCATAGCACCAGGTTCTCTCAGCCTCATGCCAGTCAGTGCATAATAATTCTATAAGGCCAAATTACACCTATAGAGATACTTGGCTAAACAGTCTACAAGGAAACAAGCCTTTAATGCAAAACACTCGATCCTATAGACACAAGGCATGGCAACAGTCATAATGACCAAAGGCTAACATGACCCAAAGGTCGTAAGCAGAGAAAAGCATGGGAAAAACATCCAAGCATGACAAATTATCCTCTAACATGATTAATTTACCTCTACACAAGCATACAATCAAGGCAGGAAAACAACAAGGGAAAAAAGGTAAACACGCAATACCCCGTTCACGGGTATTGGTGGAATTTGCACATAAAACTCAATGACTTTGAATGGAAAGGCCCAAACCACCTACCTTGATCCTAGGAGATCGATATACTTGAACCACGATGATTGATTCTCCCCTGAACATCGTAGAGCTGAGAAAACACCCAAAACGCTCAACCCACAATATCTTGAGAAGGAGGAGGAATTGGAAAACAAGGCTCAAGAAGAAGGGAGAACTCACCGCTGCGGTTCCAACACAATCGACGGCGGTCGAATCATCCAACAGACGAAGGCTCGGAAATCTAGAGAATTTTCACGGTCGTACGACGTCTCTCAGTCGAACCAGACCTAGAAGAAGATGTTTATGGTGATCAGGCGCGACCCCGGTCCATTTAATGAAAAAAAATACACAGCGTGTACTTTTAGAGTACATGACGTGTAGTGGGTTTTTCTGTACTCTGCCAAAATCAGGCTCCACATCACCCCTACACACCGTCTGTGTGGCCCGGACACGGCCAGTACACAGCATCGAGCGGGAAAAGAGTACACAGCGTGTACTCAGAAAGTACATGGCGTGTACTTCAAAAATTTCCAGAAACTCAATTTTTCTAAAAAACTTCAGAAAAAGGAAAAACATACCTGAAACGAAGATATGGGTTCTTACATAGAAGTTCATTTGAAAGAGATTACAACAAGTTGATTAATCTAGAGATTACATGCTACTGAAGTGATTTCTAGAGAGAGAGACTTTTCATGCTTAGTGCATACTGAACACCTTGTTCATATTTGCTTTGTGTGACTCTAAATTTTGCTGAGTACATTTGAGGGCTTCCGAGGATAGGAAGACAGAGGTGCTAACTACCTTAAAGCTCGAGGACTTCCTTGCTAAGGAAGACAGAGGTGCCGACTACCTTGAAGTTAAGGGATTGTGGGGATAGCAAGATAAACTCCGATCTTTATATCGAGGTATTACCCTGGTGTGGGTAAGACAGAGTTTTTTGAAAGTATAAATCAAGGGACCTCTATCCAAGGCTGTTGGATACCCTTATTTTTGGGTTAAAATATTTACTACTTGTTACTTTTTTGTTTCAAGTTTTCCGCTGAATTTTGATTATTGAGGAAAGTATAACTATCTTATACTTCCTTATACTTGTACACTCTGATTTAGTAAGATTCTATACGCTTTAAGGTAGAATCTTTATCTTTGTAAACTTTTGTTAAGTTTCATTTCTGGATTCACTTTTCTGGAATTGCATTCTCGGAATCACATTTCCGGAATCAAGCAAGTGTGTAGAAATAAGAGGTTTTGTGAATTACCTTGTTTAACCTTGTTAAACAATAGAAAGGTTTCTAACCAAATTTAAAAGTTCTAAAGAATTTTTAAAGTATAAAATTCACCCCCCCCCCCTCTTGTGTATTGAGAATCATTAGATACTACAATCAGTATCTTCATTCATTATTTTGATCCTACAATTGGTATCAGAGGTGGTGATCTCGTACCCTGAACCAATCCGACAATTGGTATAAAAGGTGGTGACCTCATACCCTAAACCAATCCTACACATTGTAGCTCGATCTCATCATAAAACTAAACATGGATCTATAGTATCAATCCTTTGTACTAATAAATGGGTGAACAATAATTGATTACATAGTATTTTTTGAACCATGGGCCAAAACGAATATCGGTGGTGAACGCATGAATAACAGGGCAAGAAATGAAAAAAAAACAAAAAAAATGAGTAATGGAACTTAGACAAAGTTCGTGTTGGCCTTGATTCATTACTGTTATAATTAATAGTGAAGATATACAATTAAACACCAAGTGAGATCCCCAAATTCCCAACATAAATAATCTCATACTCGCAATACGATTGATCTATGATTAAATCCATTAGTTTATTGATTTGTGTTTTTCATAGGATAATAAAATGGTGATAAATCTACATTATAACAATTTTCTACTTATATATGGACCAATCACTAATGAATAATTAATCTTCATTATTATAGTTGGTGAGATCCTTGATTTTGGTTGGCGTGAATGATCCTCAATCCATCATCACCATTCGCTAATTTCTCCTCCAATGCTCTCTATAAATCCTCAGGGTTATGTGGATAAATCTAATAATTGGACATAAGTTTTATTAATTAGTGAAATATTAGGTTGTTGTGTTGCTTTAAATAAAATTAATTTATTTATTAATTATTTATGCATGTGATAACTTTTTCACAAACGCCTGACACTAATAAAGATTATGTCGCACCTATGATAAATACCACATCCTAAAATCAATGGTGGTATCAGAATTTAGATCTAATAATTAGTTTAGGATTTATTCCTCTTTCTTAGGAAAACTTATCTCATGGTATATTAATATATATAATATTTTTCAAATATCATTTCTGGGATCACCGGGCCTCGGAATCTCACATCGTCTCGGATCCTAGCTCTGAAAATACTACTAGATGTATTTCAAAGATTTACATGGAAAAAAATGAGACATTACAATATTTTTTTTGGGTTTTACTTAGGTATCTTTATTAACCCAACTACTATAAAAAATTCTGTGTTCTTTTCTTTAGTTTTCCACTGCAAAATCTGTTTGAAGAAGAGTGTTGCATCGCTTCCCAAATCACAGAGAGGGATTAACTTTAATTTTTCCAAGTGTTTTCGAAAATATAAAATTAACCCCCTATTATGTATTTTTATTGTTTCTACCTTACAATAATTAATAAATTAGTTCAATAAAATCCATAAAATGGTTAAGTAATGATAAGTAATATGAGACTAATAAATATTGGTTAAACAGAAATTTTTAGTTTACAAACATTGTTTTATTATATATATATTATTTAAAAGGTAATTTCTATTATTTAGAGTATTAAACTTATGTAAAATTATTTTTCATACATGTAAAAAAATTAAGAATCATTCATTTTTTTATTATCAAATGGTTATAAATGAAGATAAATTAATTTGAAGGTAAAAATAGATATTTTCATAAAACTATTTTTATTATGCACAGTGTAATTTTATCTTAATAAATTAAATTGATCACTTTTTAAAGATTATTATGATAATATTTAATATTTAAATTTTTGAGATAATATATTAACACTAAATTAATAATAAATTGAAATGAAATAATATTAAGAAACTTAATGATTGGGAGGGTCATTCTTCTCTAAAAACAGTTTTTCAATATATTTTATGTTTTTATTTAAAAGATAAATTCCTAGATTTTATAATTTGAATTTAATTAAATAAACACAATTTTTTTAATTCATAATGTCAAAAAAATCTTAATATAATTTTTTGGTATTTTTCTGAAAATATTGATTTTTAAGTAAATAGTGAAAATACCAATTTTAAAAATACTGTCACTTTTATGACATTATCATGATTTAAGGATGACATAAAAGTTTATAAAAACTTTATTCTAGAAAAAATAAATATTTAATAATTAATATAATATATTAAAAATATATAATTTTAAACTTATATATCTATGTTTGACATTTTTTAAATCTAATTAATGTTTTCATTCAAATAAAATTGTTTTTGGTCTTCTATTTTAATCAACTATTAACAATGTTACATTTAATTTTGGTTTTTTTAAAGTAAAATAAGTATAATTTGATTAAAAATAATCCAATAAATTAATTTTTAATCAATAATATAAATTATTTTTCAATAAAATAATTTTTATGCTTAAAAGGGGTGTTTTTCAAAAAAACGGTTTTCATTGCGTTTTGTAAACTTATATTAAAAGTAATTTTTACCACCTATATAAATTTAATATTATAAAATGTATTTCACATTTTTTATTATAATATTCTAATTTGTTAATGGTTTCAATTTCACTTTTATTCATAATGAATAGCTACCATGGTAAAAAAAATCACTAGGGTAAAGGTTAAAAGGATTAAAGAAGGGGTTAAAGAGAAGGTTAAACTAAGATATAAGGATTAAAATATATCTAAAAATTGTCTAAATTTAATTTTTTTTAGTGTATTTATACCTTAAAATATCCTGTATTTTAAATTAGACTAAATTGGGTCCACTTTCCATGATAAATACTTTTATTATATTTTAAAGTTCTTAATATTTATAAGGGCGCCACTCCTCTCACTTATAAAAGGGAACCTCATATACATAATTATCTGCACACATTGAGCACACTATCTTGACCAATATATAACTAAATCACTTTTTTACTTTAATTACCATGTACTGGAGGTCCTGGTATCACCAAAATACCAATTCTAGAGTGCTTAAGGTGTAATCCCAAGGAAGATATCCAAGGTTGAGGTATAAGTCTTAATAAAATTATTTAAAGTTTATTTATTCTTATAACTCATTTAAATATATTATAAAAATACTAATATAATAACATGAGTAAATTTAATATAATAAAATTTTATTATTTTTATAGATTTCTTGCCTCCTTTCCATCTTGTGGGAAATGAAAATGTCACTCGTGTGTATGTGTAGAATACTGCCACCATGAAGTAATGTGTTTCATTTTTCATAACCACCACACATAGATAGTTATAAAGAATAATTTAATGTATATATATTATTTTTATTCCATAATTTTTATTGTTTAAAAATAAAATGTTTCCTACTATCTTTCCCAACCATCTGTTGGAAAATAGAAAATGTTTCTCATGTGTGCATGCAGAATACCGCCTCCACGAAGCGATATAATTCATTTTTCATTACCACCAATAATGGATTTTCATATGAATACATTTAATAAATAAATATGATATTTATAATATTATTATGATTATTTAAATTTAAATAGTTATCTTCTTTATTTTCTTATCATCCATTGGAAAAATGAAAACGTCTCTCATGCATGTGTGTGAACTACCACCACCATCAACGACGTATCTATTTTTTCATAACCACCTTACATGGATGGTTTTAAAAGAATATTTAATGTATAAAAATTATAAATATAACATTTTTAATATTATTTATATTATGTAACCATGAAACCTTTGAATTCATTCAACCTACCTAAGCTGTTTTAAAAGTTATGGACTGAACGACCTCAAAATGTTTGATATGAACTTAACTAATTTAGTAGAAAAATAGAATATGGAATTAAATGGAATAAAAGGAATAATTATAATTTAATTAATATTAAAAAAATTATTAAGAAAGTAAATAATTGATATAATTGTATTATTTAAGAAAGTAAAAGTTGTATGTGGCGATTCGGGGCACGAGGTAAGGTATTTTTTCTTTAAAACCATGTTTTAAAGTTTTCCTTCCTACTATTTTTCCACCATATCCATGTTCTTAAAAATGTTTAAATATTTTCATTATCTATACTTTAATGATTTTTTTAATTCATTTCAACTATCCTTTACTTATTACAAATGTTTTAAAAAGAAAACTTTTTAACATTTTCTGTATGGGTCACTTTTGACTCTTTTTAAAAAAGTGAAAAAGAATGTTTTTAAATGTTTACCTCATGACCAATTTTTCCCACTAACATAGATATTATTCATTAAAATATTCCTCTATAATTTTTCATGGGTTTTCAAGTAATATATTATTTCCATTTTTTTATGAATTTTCAGATTTTTCAAAATAAAATTATATTTATCCTTATTTTTATGAGATCATTGAAAGTTATTTTGATTATGGATTCAAAAGAGTGTTATGATAGAAAAATTAAAGATCCAATATATTTTTTTCATGTAATTTTTCTTTTAAATTATATATTATGATTTTTAGTTCTGGGATATATCCCTCCAATTCATTAGGTCGTAATTTATTCTCTAGATAAATGGTTATTGGAATTAACTAATTATATATTATTTCATACGGGTGAAGCACAAGTGAACACAGGTGATTAATATAATGTATCAAGTTTTCTACATGGTTTTTATATGCTTTTGATGGGTTTTAATGGATATTTTTTATTTTAAGAATAATTTATATGATATTTTAAAAGTGAAAGGTTTTTTTCTAAGAAAATATTTTTCATAGGTTCTCATGTTTTTACAATATTCCTTCATGGTTTTACTATTATTACAATGGGTATTAAATGGTTTTATTTGAGAAAAGTTTTATTTTCACATGTGACTAGGATTTATTTTATACACTCAAAGTTTTTTGTAAAAAATGTAAACATGTTTATGGGTTTTAATGTTTTTAACTATACTAAAAGTTTTACTTTATTTTTATATATCTTACTGAGATTTTTGTACTCATACAAAATTTTCAAATATTATTCATAGGATCTAAGGATGTGTGGGAACTATTAAAAGGTTGATCTTTTTTCTATAGTGAATCATATTAAATGAAGGAAAAGTTAATTGAATTAAACAAAGGTGTAAATTTTAGAACATGTTTTTGTGGGTAAAATGTACACTATGTAGAAATTTCCACATTGTTATGTAATAGATTTATTAATTCTATAAAACTCTAAACCTAAAATATCCTAAAAATATAAAAAAGTAAAACCCTCACTATAAACCATTTAATTAGGGTTCATTTATGATGTGGGGTGTTACATTCTTATCTAAGGGGTTTTATAGATAATATCCCCTCATTTCCTTAGGATATCCTATAAATATATACTTTGTTTCCTAGTGTGAAAGCTTAAATATATAAATATATTTAACACTTTGTAACCCCATACATAAGTATGTGACAAAATGGGTTTTATTCCACTTCAAAACTCAAATGGAATCACATTTTCTACTTTAGTCGGCACACAGTATAGTGCATATACCGCAACCTATAATGCATATCCCCAAAAGGATAATGGAAGATATCCATGACTCACCATAGACATCACTTTTTACAACAAGGTGTGGTTACTCCTTTCACTAACACCACTCCACTATAGTATATAAAGAGGATTGAATTGAGATAGAATCCCAAAATCTCATAGATAATTAATAAAATAATGGTTAAGATATTCTCCACCTTGATCCGATTGAAGTTTCTTCATATTATTACCAATATAATTCTCTGCTTAATTATTTAACTCCTTAAATTTCTATAAGGATTTATACTTATACCTCATTAGGTAAAAATATCCATATCTACTCAATTTATCATTAAAAGTTATAAATTATGAGTATCCACCTTTATCTTCAACTAGAAAGGGTCCACACACATCTACATGAACCAATTCAAGAAGCTCTATGGCCTTCACCCTTTCCACCAAAATGCGGTTTGTTCATTTTACCTTATAAAAAATCATGTTACCTATCAAGTTGTTTTAGTTCAAAAGAATCTAAATTCACTTTTTGATAGAGAATTTTTAAGAATTTCTTGTTTACATGACCAAGTCGGTGATGTCATAAATGGGTGTGATGTGAGTCTTGTGAACTTGATTTGTTACCAATTTCCAAAACTTTATTATCATATTATAGTATATAAATAATATTATTAATATTTTTTATACTATAATAAATTTTATCTTTAAAAAAGTATCATATTTAATTTCAAAACTTTAATATAAAACCATCCATGTATAAAATGGACATGAATATAATGCTTTTGGATACACTAGGCATGTAATTATAGTTCTTAAAGACTAAAATCAATATTTTTGGAAAATTAATGTGGTAGGCTTCTATATATAAGATATATAATCTTTCTCCCCTGTCATCTTGAAGATCCATATCACCTCTTATAACCTTCCTAAATCTACTTGGTTCTTGTATTTGGGAACAAATGTGAGCATTATAAGCTATATCTAATACCAAAATGGTAGATATAGAAATATTAAATTTGATATAAAAAAATATACTTGAAGGTTCCCTTTATTTATTTAATATGGTGTATTTATTATTCCAGTTTCCCTTATTTCCACATGAAAAACATTCTACATCTTTTTACTTAGCCTACCTTTGGATCTTCCAGTTCTAGGTTGAGTGGTGCATAGAATCCTTAGACTTAGAAGTAGTATTGGGTCCATTTTCTTTTCATTTCCTATTGTTAACCATAAGGACTCTAGGTTTTTAATTCCTCTGGTACTTATCTTCTTGTAAAATCAAGGTAAGTATTTTTAGGAGTGACTTATCAATATTTTTCATATTATAATAAAACATTAAAACTAGATAAGTTCTAAGGTAGTGAGGAAAGCATGAGGTTCATGTGAAACTCATCAAATATTTTAAAACCAAATATGTCTAAATGTTAAATATATCCAATCATATTAACTATATGAGGTCCATTCAATGTTACTTCTCTAATATTTCATAAGAAAAGTTACTTGGATATCGCATACCACTCATGTATAGATTTATCCTAATAAAGATCATAGAGATGGGATAATATGCTATATGAATCTATATCCTCATATAGTTTCTATATCTCATTGGACATAGAATATAACATAAGAAATTGAACATACAATGCATCATTTACATGTTTCCAAAAGAGCTAGATCTTCCTTATTAGCCTTTTTATGGGGATCTTTAGAAGGAATATAGAACTCCAGTATGTAGCATTTTTGTTCTTAGTGTAGTATGATGGGAAATCACCAGTAGCACTCCTGGAAATTCATATTTGTGAGGAGATTATCATTATTATATATTAATCATAGTTACAATTTCAAGGTTATATTACTTTACAATCTCTATAACAAAAATAAAATCAATTTTTCATACTTTATCTTGACTACCAAAATGTGATGTAATAAATTTTATTTATTAGTATCCTTCCATTTTATCGAATATCAATATCCCTCACCATTGGATTTGAAATATCCTATCATATAGATATTCTAATGTAAAGGATCCATATTTTCCTTCTCATAACCCACACTTGGGCCTAACAAGTTATAGGAAGGTATTTAGGTAGGAAAGTATTTTTAACAAAATTAACTCAAAATTCCTTGATCCATTGAGTGGAATCTCTAATCCTAAAATCCTATACATGTATTTCCTCAATAATTTCAAACTAGTTACACCAAATATTTCTTAGATATAAAATATTTGATATGAACTAGGTTATGTTAACCCAAAACTTTAATTAAAGCTCCCCAATAATTGAAAGAACCTTGAATTGGAGTAGACAAGTACTTTAAACTATGGTTGCATTTTAACTAATGTAATGGAAGTTTATGCTGAATTAATGTTTCATTTGAGGTTTTTTTTATTTTTATGGATAAATATTCTTTATTTTATCCTTTTACATGATTGTTAATATTATTTGGATTTTACATAATTAATTAATCATGTCTTGATAAAATACTTTACACATAATCCATTTATTTTATACAATTTTTCATGATTGTTAATTCATTTATTTTATATGATCATGATAAAGAATATAATAAACATAAATAATTAACTATTCACTTGAAATAAATAAAATAAATATATGTGGCATGATTATGATATTTTTTATCAGTCGGTTTATCAAGGGGATGTTAAACTAACCTTTGACCCTAGGGGAATAACTCCTAAAACCAAGCTTGGTTCTAGTTGCATCATTTCACATGTTCACCTATGTATATCCTTGGTTGTTTCACCTTATATCCACCTTAAACTTCATCTACTCGCATGATATCTCCTTCCTTCACATATTTTTTACTCACACACGGGTGAGGGGAACCAGGGTTATGGGGTTACATAAAAGAAACTATGTACATATAGGCCCATGCATAATAAAGAGGGGGGGATAATGCATAGATCACTATTTAAATTTAATGATAATTATAAAAAAATATGCAGTAATAATTAAATTAAAATAAATCTAACACATGCATTGGTTGATCAAGATCATGATCAAAAATTCATGCAATGAGTATGCATTTAAACCAGCTAGTATTAATTTCAATTCATACTTTATTAAGATAAAATTATCAAATTAATAAATTAATTATCTTATTAATTAATTAATTTTTTTATCTTAATTATATATACAAACAATCCTAAAGATTCTCATGTTCTGTAATTTAAATAAATTAAATAATTTATTTTCATTTAAAATTAATACGTACATGGAGTGTACTGACAAGGGGCATGGTGTCTACCCTTATGGTCAATTTTAAATTCCATATGGAATTGAACATGGCATGTAATAGAGGCAATACAGTGTGTACCCTATCTATACAACATTAACTATCACTCACATGGCATGTGACTACACTCTGTACAATCCTTTCCATATGTTGTGTATTATCACATCATGTAATCATACCCAACATGTCGCAATATTACACAGTGTGTAGTTCCGTATGTTAAACCATGTAGTTTGTACAACATGTATGACCACATGGAACACAGTTAATATATGCGGCATATAATGATATTAATTCTCATGAATTACAATGTGTGTACGACAATCATACACAATGTTTAATTTTAAAATAATACAAAAAATAATTAATTAAGAATTTATTACTTTGAAACCCTTCCCTACACCATATATATACTAACTACATGTCATGTAGTTCAGTTTAATTTTGTAATTAATATCCACTCCATGTAATTAATCAATGTATTTTAGATCCTGGTTCAGCATGTACTCTGTGTGAATGAGTATGCGTCACACGGCATGTACATCTTGTTACATGTCATGTAATCCATTCTATGACCACCCATGAAACACACCTAGGGACTTGAACTGAGTCTATATGGGTATTTATAAGTTACATAATGTGTATTCCTTATACACACTATGTAATCTCATTTGGAATGTGTTTCTTGGTTATCAGTCAATACGCGACATGTAATTAATACATGTTATGTACTTTGACTGCATGGCTTTCTTGATTCCCGTGGGGGAAAACTATGTGGAGATACATAATATACATGCTAGCTACACACCATATGACCCTTTAATCCATGTTTCATATAGTCAGATCAATACATGACATGTGATGATTTCAAATACTCTTCTCCCATATGATGTGCCATAATTTACATAACTCATATTTATGCAATGAAAAAGGGTGCAAGACATATACTTTTCTGTTACATGTCATGTATCCATGTTATCTGACTAGGATATATGAAACTTATGTATAGGATCTTAAAATGTTCTTTATGTGTTCTTTTTCCATTCTTGTTCATATAAAGGTGAATGAACATGATATATTAACTTTTGGATTAAATAAATAAAAACATGAAATGAAAAACTAACAAAAAATGTGTAATTTGATCAACAAATAATAAATAATTATAAATTAATATGTGATTTCACTAATACCACTTAAAGGTTTTTGGATACAATGGAAGTGGGTTGGACCCATTTCCAAAAATGGTTTTTCATCTGATTCATTGGAAAAATCCTTATAACTTGATTAAAACAACCCTAGAAGATTCAATGAGAGGATATTTCACATTTTATTTATAATTAACTTATTTTAACAAGAATTAATTAATCTTGTAATTATTTCTTTATTTTTCAATCGATTGAGTCTTTTTATTGTACTATAATTGTGTTGAAGGATTCAATTATGAAATCTATCTAGAGGTATCCACATGTGATCTACGAACCTCAAAATGTCACCATAGAATATCTGAGTTTTAGCACAGGTGATTCTCACCACTTGTGTTATTTTCCATTGATCACAACAAGAATTACTTATGATCTTGATGGATTATTCTAGTTCTCTTGAGTACTTGAGATAGAGGAGTAGGATTATTGTTCTCCATCCTTAAGAGTTTTCTTGAGTGGTTTCTCTCTAGGCCTTTGAATAATTTTCTCTAGAGAATGATGTGTGAAAAATTCATCCAACCCTAAAAATGATATAATTAGGTTTAAATACATAGGTCAAAGAATAAGTTATTTCACAAAGTCCCTTAAGCATTCTCATAATTCTAAGTGAATCCTATATTAAATATTATTATTATTATTATTATTATTTCCTTTATGAGCATAAAACTCAGGGATAATTTAAATATCATTTCTTAAATAAATTAATTAATCTTTATTTAAATGGTATTTAATATATCATTCTCATTGGACCCTTAACTCGATCTATAAATCCTCCCTAGTATTTATCAAACCTTGAATAATAAATATTTATATAAATAATTAAATCTCACTGTATTAATTTTAAATAAATATTGTATTCACTAAACTTGTGAATAAATATTTATTTAATATTCAACTCACATATATATATTCTCTTGAATAATTGGTTACTATATATTTTCAATCAACCAAACCTGAATAATTATTATTCCTTTAAACTTGAAAATAATAATTATTCTAATATTGAATTCATATAGAATTTAACTTAGTTTTGGATACACATAGTGGATAACCCTCTAGGTCACTTTCTCAATGGAATGAGACACTATCTTAAAATCTAAGATTAACATCTAGCAACACATCAAGGAAACCATAGAGAAAGAAGTTAAATATCATAATGACAAAAACCTCATATGAATGCTCGCTATGTAATATAATCTCTTTCTATCAGTGTATCATCAAGTAGGTTGTATTACTTATATAATTTACCTATATGTTTGATATATATTTCATTGACTTTCTTGAAATGAAATTTTCAATAAAACTTTCATGGCCATGGACTTAATTAGATAGTTTAATTCTAATAAAAAGGCTTGAGATATCTACTTCCATTAACTTAGATGGGACAAATTCTTTACTGGATTATTTGTTAATTTCATATCACTTGTTAAATATTCAACATATCCTACCTCACGATGACCATATGTCATCATGATTTTCATCAATATATCTAATTATGTGACTCATGATATGCATTAATAATAATCTCAAGTCTAAGGAACAATATACACATTTTTAGATAGGAATATCTAATAACACATATAATATGTTTAATCCCTATGGGTGAGTTTGTTCTCATAACCTCCTATCTTATATATTACCAAGTGTAAAATTTATGAGAAGTAATCTCAATGTATTATGAGACTCATACACCTAATAACCTATATTGTATATGTCTAGTCAAATAATTTTATCTATCTATAGAACATGTATTTAAGAATATCATCATAAAAATTTAAATTTATCATCTTAGAGGGGAACTACTATGATCTTTTGATGTGACAAATACTCTAAGTAAATTATCACATTAATGTTATAAAAAATAACACTCATCGTATGATAAGATATTTATTAATATTCAAGACCATTAATATAAAGGTAATTTAAAGTAAAAATTATTTGTTTCTAGGGAACTAACTCTCATAATTAATTGATTATATAGTGTCGGTGGAGTTAGGGCCTTGTTTTTATTGATAATGGTTGATGGAGTTGGATCAAGCTTGGTTGAAATTGGTGGTTGTGCTTTGCTTAAAGAAAATAACTTCGAATGAGGTGGGTGGTCCATAAGTTATCCATAGGCTCTAATATTATTTTATATGTACTTATTCTATGTGGTCGCTTGACCTAATGTTTTCTTGAACTAAAATATTAATTAAATGTTTTATGCCTTTGTTACATGTGGCAATCAACTTATTTGATTCATAAGTAGTTTTGTGTTAAATGTAAACCTAAACCTTTAGTCACCAAGTGAGGATCCCCTTAAACAAATGAATTAGGGGATGTTGGAGGCAACCAAAGGGTCACCCTAAGTGGAACTAGGACCTAATAGGATGAACATAGATTCCCTGTGATTTTCCAGTGGATGATATCATATAGAAAATGTGGGTTAGTATGGTGGTATCCTTGGGTAAATATGGGTTTGGGTCTTGGTTGAGTGTGTTGCCAAATTAATTGAGACCCATTCATGTGATCAGGTTGGAAGAGTTCTAACCCTTGATAAACTAAAATACTAATATAGGAATTGATATCTTTTTTATGATAATAACCCATGAAATAAATAAAACTCGATTATGTTAAAAATTATAAAATGAGTTCGGTATCTTATACTTAATTGTGAAGATGGATTATATATATGTGATATGGCTCTGGGGTGGGGAGTTATTACCCTATGAGTGATGATATACTGAAAAAGGTTTCATAGTGGGGTGATATTTTCTCTTGGGTAGTGATATTATGGAAAAGGTTTTGGGGAGGGGTGATATTCATCCCTAGGTGATGAGATAAATGAGATGGTTCTGGGATGGGGAGTTATTTCCCCCTAAGTGGTGATATTCTATAAAAAGGTTCCAGGTGGTGTGTTATTTCCCCCTAGGTGTGATGGGATTAAGGGGATCATTGTATGATACTAGCTAATAGATGAAATCCCCAACATAGGACAAAACTATCCCTGACAGAATCAAATGCACATAAAAATAAAAAACACTGAAAAATAAAGAATACCTTAAATGAATAAAACATGGATTCCATATCCTTTTTATATGGTATATTAATTGATTTTCATCATAATAGAAATAAGTGATGGATTTTTACCTCTGTAGGTGATCCATCAGCCAAAGGGATCCATGAACATTTCATAATGATTCTCACACACATAAGGGATGTTAGCACCTTCATTATATGAAAAAACATGCAATGAAAAGGAATAGATCCTATATAAATTTTCATGAAATCAATGATCATGTGTAGCATTGAATAAGCATGATAAATCACCACACCAACAAAGAGATCTTCTTCCCTTAATCGGTATTGTATGGAACTCTTCATTGATAAAGAGAATCAGTAGTAATGTTATGTGTTACTACTTGTTAGTGTTATCTTCATTGAACCCTTTCAATAAACCTCATCATGCATTTACTAATCCATATCATGAATTTTTAACCATATAAAACAAAGTAGAAGAGTTTTTTAGCCATGTAGGAACACTATGCATAGTTTGTATCACGTGTATACATGCATCATATGCATCTATACCGAATTCATTACATGAAACAGTCTAAGTATACATATATCACATGCATGTATACTATATTTATCACATGAATATATTATATATGCTTCATATGTATGTATTTTACATGTATTTAATGTTAATCCTATTTAATACCTATCATGTAGGAAATATATAGTATCCCATATTGTAAAATGATATTAGCATGTTGTATCACATGATATGAATCATATGCACATCACATTATGAATACCTTTTTTAGTGAACATCCAAAGATCTCCCACTTTCACTAAAATTCCATAAGGAATTTATAAAAAACTTCATAGCCCTTTTTAAATCCATCCAATCTATTTTGAAAATGGTTTTTAAAGCTCTCTTCATTTTGGAAAAAAATACTTTGTCTAAAACTTAATCCTTATTTGAAGTCCTAACTGTGTGACCCAATAGAAGTTGGAAAAAAATATAAAATCCATATTTCATAAATTCAAGAAAAGAGATAAATCTAGAAACACATCGATTCTACTCAAGATACCAAGGTGTGTGGTGTGATTAAAGGTTCTAGAAGGAATAGTGGAAGCGGGTCAGGTCCATTCCCGATAGGATTTTCATCAACTTCTTCAAGAATGGACCGATTAACTAGATTAATGTGCATCAAAACTTCCAAATAGGGGTTATTTTCATATATTATTTATAATTAATTTATTGGAGAAAATAATTACCCGACTTGTAATTCCTTCTTCATTCTCAAATCAGTAAATATCTTATTGTCATTCCATCATTATGTTAGATGAATCAAAGGTAGATTCCCTCTAGTGGTGATCCACATGTGTTATGTGAACCTATGATCATTATCATGGAATTATCTGTGTACTGGCATGGATAGTTCTAATTCTTATGGAAATTCCTTATTGATCGCAGTAGAATTCGTCAAGCTCAGAAGGAATCGCTCTGGTAGAGGAGGAGAATTACATTGTGTTATTAAGAGCATTATATGGAGGAACTCTCTAGTTCATGACATAATCCTCTCTACAACTCATTGTGTATAATGATTAAAATGTATCTTAGGATTCATAAAATTAAATAATTGGGTTTAAATAGATATAGGGTTCAAAAATTATAATTTCATAAGATTCCTTTTTATTTTCTTAATATCTAGTGAACCCCATGTATAAATAATAATATAATTATTATTAATTACTTTAAATTCACTAAAATCATGGATAAAATAAATATTATTTCCTTGAATAAATAAATTAATATTTATTCAAATAATATTTAATGTGAGATTTCATGTCGAAACATTAAACTTGGTCAGTTACTCCACTTCAATATTTATCAGACCTTGAATAATGACTATTTATTTTATTAAATAAATATCACTAGATTTCTCGCCAATAAATAAATAAATATTATATTCATAAAACTACTTAATAAATATTTATTAAATATTCATGTAATCAAATAAATAAATATTTTTTAGCTTGAGAATAAACTAGAATAAATAAATATTAATTATTCACATAATTAAATAAATAATTACATGATGAATAAATATTTATTAAATATTCAACACACATAGATATTATCTCAAATAAATGGTGATTGAATATTTGAGATAAAAATAACATGAATAATTATTTGACCAAGCACAAGAATAATATTTATCCAAGTTGTAAAATTTTTATAGAATTTAACTAAGGTTCCAGATGCACTTAGTGTGTGAATTTAACTAGGACCCTTTCTTAGTGGAATTATGATACACCACTTAAAGTTCAAGGTTTGTGTCTACATATATGCCAAGTCTCTAATAGATAAATAATTTAATGTCATAATAACATGAATCCTCGAACTAATTTACACTATGTAATATAATCACTTTATTTCAATATCTCTAATCATGTTGGTTGCATACTTGTGTCATCAGCCTATGTGCTCAATGTCTCTTTCTTTAAATTTCTAGAAATTAACTTTCCAAAAGAACTTTATATTTATGGAATTAATTAAGAAATTTTATTCCCATTAAAGTGCCTGAGATATAAACTTTTTTTAAGAATAAAAGGTACAAATCCTTTCTCTCATTATTCATTAATGTAGTATTACTCATGACTCACCCAACATACCCTACTTCCTGTAAACATATAATGACATGGTTTTAGTCAGTACATCAATGTATGTGACTCGTGATATGCATTAATAATAATCTCAAAGTCTAAGGATTATTACACACATTTGTGTATAATAATATCCAATGATATATATAAATGTGGATTTCCTACTGGTGGTTCATGTTCTCATAATATTTTCCTTTGAGGATTGTTAAGGGAGTGAACCATGAGAAAGTGTCTCAAAGTCCAATGAGTCTCCAACCCTAATAGCCTTTATCATTTGTATCTCATCAAATGAAATCAAATCACTATAAAACATATATTTAGAAAAAAATTATAGCACTTCTAGGTTCTCATAATAGTGGGGAAATGTTATTAACTTCAATATTACTATTACCCTTAAGAAATTATCACATATTATGTCATGAATAAGAACAGTCATGATGTGATAAGAACTTTATAAATATTTAAAACAATGAATATGGGTATTCGTAAAGTATGTAGAAGTTTGTTCTAGGGAACTAACTCCAACAGACTCTTTCTTTCACTAGATCCAGCCGCTAACAACTCAATTAGTTAACCCCACATGATAAACATTCTTCTAGTGAGATATGGTTATAGTTTTTGATACCACCATTCTACTTGTAGTTGATCTTATTACTACAACCTAATTTCTCTAAAAAATATCTTAAGAGATGATATTACCAAGTATATGTCCTTTTTCATCCCTAATGTATTTTATAATACCATATTTAAAACTCATCATCATTTGATTGAATTTTATGATCTTAGTATAACTTTCAAAATCTGAAACAAATGGTTGCTAAATTTTCTTCTTAAGCTGGATCAAAAGCCATAATGTACTCATTCTAATGTATATATGGAAACTACTAGTTATAATATGATTTACCCTTGAATATTAATTTATCTTTACTATGATACTAGATCAAACTAATCTAAATAATAATAGTTTTATATACCCTAAAACTAGTATTGTCAATTCTCTAATTTCCAGGAACTCATAAAATTTTGATTTCTCTAGCACTGTCGTATATTTATGACTTCCATTCTATATAATTCTACTATTCTTGTTTAATATTTTCATTATATGATTTATAAATAATAAATATCAAACATGTTTACATATCATGACACATGAGATATATTTTTAAAGTACTCTTACAAATATATAGATATACATCACAAAAATACTATGTGACACTGAAACAATTCAGGTGTATTGTTCCATCTTGTATTTTCCAGTTGCATGAAAATTGTGTATTATAGCTTGGATTAAGAAACCCCTTGATTTATACTAGTAGATATTGTTCCCTATAACTTGGGCTGCTACTTAATTCATCTTTACATAAATTATTTATCCTTATATAACTATAAGACTAATAACTAATTTTCTATATGTAATTAAAAATATCTATCTTGGAAAACTATAGTATTCCCATTGACCTCTTATAGGCACCTAGAAACATTTCATTTTAAAAAAATATTCTATAAACATTATACTTGTTTCAACCCATAAATGGATCCTTGAAACTTAAATTTCATATTGGATTTATTTTATTTTTCTAACCTTTTGAGTCATATCATATAAACATATACCACAAAGTAACCTCCATGGGAAGTGGACTTGATATTTGATGCCTAATATAATGATCATAGTATCTATGATGAGTATAATTTAAATTTATTTAAGCATGATAACTTATTATAACCATTAAATCATTATTAGTGCCTCACTTATACCATCCATTTATTATTTTTATTGAATACACACCAACAGCTTTATATAAACCACCAAAATATAGAGTGAATTTTGATATATGTGATCCAACTTTGAATTCATAAGAAATTTTCAATCATATTTACTACAACTTACTACTCCCTATAGTATTTATTATTCTTATAGAATAATATATCACCCACTATGGTGGATATAAAACAACTATTATGGTTTTAACTTTCATATGTAGTATATGTATCTGGAATAATTCCTCCCACTAAAACTTGTGGAGTTTAATGTTCTTATGCCAACTTATACATCTAGAACCAAGATTCAATTGAAGTATTTCTTTCTACCACTATCTCATAAGATTTTTTCTACCTCATATAAATATATTTAGTATGATTTAATACATTTCCTATTTAGGGTTATTAATATCATTAGTATAAATATGATCATTAATGAAGATTTGGTTTAGGTTTTTAATGATGTACATTTGAAGCTTTCACCATCTTTACAAATGGGTCCCATAAAAACACCTTAGTTTGTGACGTTATATAGTTTATTATTATCAAAACTTATATAATATTTATTAGTCTACATAGTTGGCATATGGTTATTTTTTACACTTTTATTTATAAAAAATTTATGTAAATTAATCATGAAAGACCGCAATATATATAAGACTCTTTATTGATATATTTTGTACTATCACCATCTTCATGTTGTTAATAAGTTAATATGAGTTTAAGAAAAACCTTCACTCTATATTTATTGATCGATGAATACTTGGTTAA
Source organism: Viscum album (assembly GCA_963277665.1). Taxonomy (NCBI): domain Eukaryota; kingdom Viridiplantae; phylum Streptophyta; class Magnoliopsida; order Santalales; family Viscaceae; genus Viscum; species Viscum album. Next base: position 911,506,204 of record OY728143.1, on the reverse strand, counting down.
TATGTTCTCTGAAAAAACTTCTTGGAGGATCCTATATCTTTTACTAAGTACATTAATTACTTTAATTTATTATTCCTAAAATTTTATAAAATGAATTTAATGAAAAGTGTGTGAATTTACCTCTAAATTAACTTTAGAATAGTTCATGCCACAAAGATTGAACTAACTCTAGAAACTTTGTGGATTTATTTTATATCTAAAAGTTTTTGAGTTTAAAACATAAGTATGCTATATACCTAATACTTTTAGCTATGAAGAGTCTAAACATCATACTGGTTATATACATGATAACTTATAGTTTCACTTGACTATGAACTATATTGACACAACTGGGTATGAGTCTTATAATAATATTCATCATTTATTTACAATGTTTTATATTTATGATTTAAGTATTACTAAAGTCGTAATTAAGTGTAGAACACTAAAACAACATTAATTTCAAAATAAATAATGTCTCAATTTTTCTAACAAAACACTACAAAGAATTTATAGGTAACACTTAATGAAAAGTAATATTTTAACTTGAATCAATGATCTTGGAAATAATAAGTTGTGAAATTCTCATTTATTACATAGGAATCACCCTTTTTGATATATAAGAGAATTCAACTTTACTTCATAAAGTTATTTTCTTCTCAGGGGTGACATAGGAATCACCCTTCCTCAGCATCTGAGATAACACACTTTGTAATGACTCAAACTTTCATTAATGGAAATTCCTCTTGATCTAATTAAATGTCTCTTTGTGTAAAATGTTTATATAAAATGTCAACTTCTTTGGTTTTATGTTTTTGGATTTTAAAATACTATTAAAAATTGTGACCATTGCTAATATAGCCATTGAACAGTGATCACATGATTAGTATAAATATAAGGCTTTAACAAATCCAATTTATTCAGACAAAGGAATTGATGGACTCATCTAGTAGACGTGCCCCATACGAAGTCCATTTTTTAGAGCTCGAAAAGGAGTTTGCGTCTTTGTTCTTCGATCTTGACCAAGCCCAATCCGATCTTGAATATGTTAAGCTTGAGCGGGACCGCCTACGAGAGAAGTAGAAGTTGATAGAGATTAGCATCCGAACAATGTTATCTAAGACACCCCAAGAGTATGTCACCACCGCACACCTTACTCTTCAGTCTTATGCGAGTGTTATAAGGGGTTATGTAACAAGACCTTAGCATATGGTTATGTACATTATTTTTTTTTATAATAATGAATATACTTTCATTTTATTATTTTTACTTTGTAAATAGTTTTTAAAGCACAAATAGTATTTTTAGTTAATGTTCAACTAAGAAATATATTTTGATGAATTAATGGATTTTTGAATTAAATAATATTTTAATAAAATATTATTATTATAAAATTAATTTTTATTAAATATTAATGATCGTATAATTTTATGAACGCAATTGTAATTTTTATTAAGGTTTGAAAGCCATTTTTGTCAAAACCCATGAATTTTCGATAACTGTCGGTTTTATTTTAAAAGTAAAAATTAACATATTTAGAAATTTATTTATATAAAATGAATATTATTTCTGGAATCAGGACGTCAAAATTATCCAACAGTGAATTTTTCATAATTTTCTGACTGTCAAATTTTTTGGTAAAAATTAAATACCTTTTAAATATATAATGTGTTTTATGACATCATAATGACCCAATAATGAGGTAATAAAATACTATAAACTTTATTTTCAGACAATATATGTTTTACCATTAAAATAATTTGATTTTTGGTTTTTTTGATTTATTTTACAAAGCTTTAATGGACCCTTCAAGACTTATTAAATATTTTGTTTTTTTAAATTGTTTTCCTTGGGAGTGTGACTCACCTCCACATAAGAAACCCCATTATTTTCAGAAGTTAGGACTTTGGACTTATAAAATATTGTTTTCCACTTCCCTTTTCCAAAAACCATGGGAAAAACCATGGGCTGTTTTGTGGTTTGGATTAGTTTAATGTGAGGTGTCCCAAACATAAATAATAAAGAATTCTCTCACCTTTTCTATATAAACCCACCCAATCTCCCACTTCCTCCTCACTAAAATCATTTGTAGATCATCAAAACTCTTCCCTACTCTCTCTATAATCCTCCCAAGGTGCCCCAAACTCCCAAGAATCCTCTCTCAAGCCTCTATCAAGCCTTTGGAAGCACACTTCCAAGTAAGGGTTTTTCTTCCTTTCTCATTTTTGTCCAATATTATTTAAATAATTATGACCTTTTAATTTCAATTATAAATTTTGGTGTATGGTTTAGAACCTCCCCAATACTTCCCTATTTATTTTTTAATGATGGGAGACCCCTTTCTATCTCATTAAATTCCTCCCATGTACACCCGTTATTATGCAAAAATTCTAAAAGGAATTTCTCTCTCCTCATTTACATTCAAGCAATTATTTTGTATCATTAATCTAAATTCCATTACATTTGTTGGGACATGTATATATATGACCCCATTACTGTCCATGTCATATAAATAAGATGAGACACCCCTTTCTCTCTCATCATCCATTTTTATGACTTCTTAGGTCACGCTGTTATGCTACCGAAATTGCACCACGCTTTTCCAAGCCAAAGTTATTGTGTAGTGAATACCATGCCCATTTCTCTGTCAAGCGTATTAACCTTTATGAACATTTACTTATTGTTTAGATAGTTCCATGTACGTATTCCACATTATTTTATCATATAATGAATGATTATGTTGAATGATTCAATGTTTTATGATCCATGTGGCACACTTATGCATGAAATGAAATGTTTAAGAAGGGTGCGCCCTGATAGCGCTCCAATGCATTGGGTAAAGTATGGTATCTTGATACATCATGTGCAATGGGTGTTTACTCATGATAATTCAAGTGCAATGAGGGTTTAATCATGCTTAATGTGCAATTATGGTTTACTCATGCTCTATGTGCAATGAGCCTTGGCTCATGCTAATTCCATGTTAAGTGTTGTTGACACATTTCCATGTTATGATTATCATGATTTATCATGCCTTATGTTTATGATTCTCTTGTGCTCTATTGATATGTCTATTGTCTAACATTTATTGTATTCCTCATGTTATTCTATGATTAATCCCTTGCTAGAATTTATAGCTCACCCTTTTCTTATGCATTTCCTCAGGTTATCCTATGCAATGCTAAGTACAAGGGAATGTAGTGGTCATGTAAATGAAGTTTTCAATAAAGATGTTTTATTTCATGTTTTAAGTTGTTATGTAATGATCCTAAGCCCCAAATACACTAGACCTATTGATCTTCTATGTTTTATCAAGTGAAGTTTATGTAATAAATTATGTTTAATTGTGTAATAAAAGATCAAGGTTTCCATACACTTTACTTATTATAATGTTTCTATATGATTTTCACTACTGGCATAGGAATAGCCCTTTCTCACCTATTGGGTGATCAAACCTTCATTATTAGGATCTTGAATTAAATAAAAATTTATTAAATACCTAAGATTTAAATTATAAACATTATAATCCATGATAAATATATTTTAAGTAGATACAATCACTTACTTCTTCTTTTTAATTGTAATTATTAAAATTGAACTTTAAATTCACATAATAAGAAAATGGACTCTTGTTTACCGCACTACCTCCAAATATTTTGTCTCATTAAAAGACAATGTAAAGGAATCATTTACCATAAAATAGATATGTCTTGTTCAACCTTTCCTTTAATTTTTTTTCTTCATATGGTTTATAGAACCAAGTTCCCCATAACCCTTATCTCTCTTGTAAAGCTTAGTCAAAAAGATTTCTGAGTTGTCCATTCATATTATTTATCTCAAAAATTGATGAATAAGGAGAACTTGGAAGTTAAAGATAATAATATGATATTAATGGATAATTACTTATCCATATATAAGCCCAAACTTCACTAATTGATCAATTTACTTTAGTATAATGAAGACAAGATCAATATCTAAGTATCCCCTTCCAGTTTATATTAGTATAGTGTAGTCAAAAACGCATTTATCTAAAGCATCTATTTCTCATTCTCAAGATACATGAGATGAGATATCATGGTATAGGAATTTGTGTCCTTATATTTCATTATCATCTATCTAGATTTAATTTAAATTCTAACACAATGGGCAATTGAATCATCCCCATGTACCTCTTGTAGGAATCCTTTTTTCTTTTTCTTTCACTATGAGGGGGATAAACAAGTATAGGGGAATCCAACACATATTATAAATTTTCCTATTGTATTTTAGTGTATAAACACTTGTAATACCCTTGGAAATATGTTTTGGTGAGGAAACATTCTTTTTCCAAATGATTATAGTGTTATAATAATTTTTATTTCCATATTCAACATTAATTAAAAGAATATTTCAGTTATATCTTGATTAAAAAAAGATATTGCATGATAAATTTTATTTATTATTTTATTAGTCTCTCATTATTTTTTCGAAACCCAATAACCCTCGACATTGGTTTCAGAATATCTTTTCATGTGGATATTCTATTATAAAAGTTCTATATTTCACTTTTAATAAACCAATAAAGTTCTTAGTCAATTACTCAAAAGTATTTAGGTAGTAAGTTCTTTTAAAAATGCATTAACTAGAATCTCTTTGTTCTATTAAGTGGAATCCCCAATCCATAAATCTTATGTTCATATTTCCTCAAAACTTGCCTCCAAATTTACACTAATTCTAGAAAAGGATACTCCTATTGATGTAAATTTGTTTAAGTCATCCCAAAACCTTCTTTAGAACTCATTGTTAAATGGTAGTGTCTCGGTAAGGACTAGATCAAACACTAAGATGTAGTGCTTTCTTTCTAAATCAGGTAATGGAATCCTATACCATCTTAATATTTTTATTAGAGGGATTTTATCTTTTATGCATAAATTTACCATTTATCTTGTTGTATTCATGTTAATATTAAGTGGATTTTACTTAAGTGATTAACCATGTCTCATAAAATTATGCATAATTCAGTTTTATTTTAATTTCCTCTTGCATTATTGTTATTTAATTCTTTTTATGTGATCCTGTAAACATGCATCACATAAATAAATAACCATGTAACTAAAAAAATTAAATAAATAAAGTTTAATAATCATGAGATTTATCTAATGGTTAATTTATTTAGTGAACAATAAATGAACCCTTTGGCCCTATGGTAAAAAACTCCTTGAACCTTCACTGGTTCGAGTTACAGCATCCTTCCTTGACTCATATGGACCCTCGTGTTTGGTTTTACCTCAGCTATGGTCTTGGACCACATCCACTCACTTGAGAACACCATCTTTATTAAATATTAATTTACTCATGCGTAGGTGAGGGGAACCCAAGTATGGGTTAAGGGGGATACATTAAATAAACCACATACATATTGGTCTATACATAATAAAGAATAGGTGATGACTTTCATAACATCATTTTAATTTAATAATAATATTTGAAAAAGGTATGAAATAAATAAAATTAAATGAAACAAAACATACATAGGTTGGTATAAGCTCATGGTCATCCACAACATGTAACACATACATATTTGAATACTATCTAGTAATCATTTCAATTATCTCTTATTTATTAATATAAAATAACCTAAATTAATTCAATTATTTATTTATTTATTTTATCTTAATAATCTATATGAACTATCCTTGAATTCCTTCCACTTTTATTAAGAACATGATATGTACTTTAATGAAAAATGGAATATATTTCCTAACTCAACACATCATTAATTGGGAATTTAATATTCTTTAACCCATTTCCAGATAGTAAATAGATGTGTTTAATATTGTTATTAATTTTATTTCCATGTAAATTAATTAATTACATTTCATGTATTCAACACAATGTGTTTTTATTAAGAATACACAATGTGTGAATTAATTAAACTGTGTGTGAATTAGTTACACCATGTGATAATTAATTAATTCAAACACATGTGAATTAAATACTCCATGTGTGAATTAATCACATGAAAATTAATTACACTCACCACATGAATTAATTACAAGATATATGTAAAATAATTAAATATTACATGTTAATTAATTACAAATAACATGAATTATAACACATATAAATTATTTAAAGGAACAATTCATTATTTGTATTAAATACACCATGTGTGTATTAATTACACAGCCACTACATCATGGGTATTAAATACCATGTTGCTCGATTGTTGGTCTCACGTGTGTCCAATAAATACACAATGCATCTTTGACCATGTGGGTTCCATGATTTATGCTACAAAAGTGCATAGACTAGATGGTGTGTACATCAGCGACATACCATGAAATCCCAAAATTTGTGTGTTAGTTCAGCTACTCAACACTTGGTATGTAATAAATACACCATGATTTGACTCCAAGAGACCCGGGTTCAAAACCGGGTGGAGGCGAATTTCTAGGGGTACTGTAGCAGTACTGTAGCAGTCACTGTAGCAGTTACTGTTCGATACTGCTCGGTACTGTAGCAGCCAGAACTATTCACCTGATTTGGGTCTTTGGGCCACCGGTTTGGGCCTACGGGTCTCTAAGGCCTTCGGGTCATCAAAGGCCTTTGGGGCATAGGGCCTTCGGGTCACATAGACCATGGAGTAGCCCAGTTCACACAGAACATTCCCCATGAGAGGATCAGAGCAACAGGAGTAGTAGCCACCAGATGCAGAGCTAACCGGATTAGAAGAATGAGAGGGTATGGCAGTCACCATCGGGACCAGGCACCGTGCAGCTTTGTATGGGGCAATGCTAGCCAATCAACAATGAAAGGTGGGGAGATAGGTGATCAATGATGCATAAAGATGGGGAGGGGAAGTTCAAGTGGGTTGGGCCTACGGGTCATGTATTGGGCATGGTATGCCTCTGGGCCTTCGGGTCATGTATTGCGGGTTTGTCAGGCCTTGTTCCTTGGGCCTACGGGTCATGTACGGGTTCCCATTCAACCCTTAAAAGGGGTTTATCCATAATAAAATAAAAAAGAAGCCCTTCGGGCCATTCGGTATACCCTAATCCCATCCAGAATCATTGAACTTGACTAAATTATGTGTAATATATTTAAATTGGCCAAAACTCCAGCACCTCTAGATAGATTATGTTGAGTTGTTATTCATCGATCTTTAACATGTTATTGGTTATATGAAGTTCATGATCACAATATATAGTCCATATTAAGAACAAGTAAACCAAAAATAAAAACTAACATCAAAATCATATAGACGATGAAAACATAAATAATTATAAATAATTATGTGACCATTTTTATTCCACTTGGGGGTTCAGGAGGGTACAACGAAAGTAGTTCGGGCCCATTATTGACAGTATTTTCATCAACTTGTTCAAAAATGACCCAAAGAACTAGATGAATGTGCATCAAAATTTTCAAAGAGGGTATTTTTCATATATTATCTATAATTAATTTATAAGAGAAAATGATTACCTGACTTGTAATTCATTCTTCATTGAAGAATCGGTAGAACCCTTCTTGGTGTACCCTTATTACATCAAAGGAATCAAGGGTAGAATATATCTAGAAGTGATACACATGTTTTTTTAAAAACTTTGATCATTGTTATAGAATACTCAGGTACTAGTGTAGATGGTTATAATGCTTACATAAATTCTCTATTAATTGTAGAATAATCCTTCTGAGTGAGAAGGAATCACTCTGATAGAGGAGGAGAATTGCTTTATGTTATTCAGATAATTCTAGGGAGGATCTCTATAGGTATTGAGAGAATCCTCTCTAAAAATTATTATGCACAATGATTAGAATGTGTCATAGGTTTCAGTAAATTTCATAATCGAGTTTAAATAGATCTAGGGTTAGAAAATAATAATTATACAAGGTACCTTGTATTTTCTTAATCCTCAATGAACCACTCGTCTAAATAATAATATAATTATTATTATTTACTTGAAATGTTCTAAAATCATGAATAAAATAAATATTATTTCCTTAAATAAATAAATTAATATTTATTAAAATAATATTTAATGTGACATTTCTCAGCGGACCATTAAACTCATTTCATTACTCCTTAATATTTACCATACCTTGAACAATGACTATTAAATTAATTAAATTAATATCACTACATTATTAGATAATAAATAAATAGATATTATATTTTCAAAACTAGTGAATAAATATTTATTAAATATTCATGTGACCAAATAAATAAATATTTATTATCTGCAAAATAAATAAAAATAAATAATATTAAAAATTTATGTAATTAAATAAATAATTACCTAGTGAATAAATATTTACTAAATATTCAACTCACGTATAAATTCTATCTAATAACATATGACTATATATTTTCAATCAAACTAAAATGAATAGTTACTAGACCATGTATAAGAATAATATTTATCCAACATGTTAAATTCATATAGAATTTAACTGAGGTTCTGAATATAATTATTATGTGACCCTCTAGGCCTATTTCTCAATGTAATTGGGAAACATTAAGTCCAAGGATAGTATCTAGAAACACACCAAGGAACCCATAGAGAAATAAGTTAATGTCACAACAACATACAACCTCCTACGAATGTACACTATGTAATATAATTCCTTTATCTCGATATCTCTGATCATATAGATTGTATACAAGTGTTATCAACCTATGTGATTGATGTCTCTTTATTTTAATTTATGAAAATTACCTTGTAAATAGAACATTATGATCATGGACTTAATTAGGAAGTTTCATTCCAATCAAATTCCCAAGATATCAAATTTTGTGAAGAACAGAAGTAACAAATCATTTCTCATGTTATTCATTAATAGAATATCACTTATGATGCTCCTAATGTGCCATACTTCCCACAAACTTATAACATCATGGAATTGGTTAGTGCATCAAAGTACGCAACTCATGATTTGTGTTAATAATAATCTTTAATTTGAAGGATGATTACACATGTATGTAGATAAGAATATCCAATAACATATATAAATGTGGATTTCTTAGTGGCGGATCATGTTCTCATAATATTTTACTCTTTAGATTACTAATGGAATAAATCATGAGAAAGTGTCCCAAAGTCCTATGAGTATCCACCTATAATATCCTATATCATTTGTGTCTTTTCAAATGATATCATTCACTATAAAACAAATATTTAAGAATAATTTCATGGAACTTCTAGGTTCTTATCATAGAGAATAATTTTTATGACCTTTCAATGTGATAGTTACCCTTAGGATATTATCACATACCATATAATACCATATAAAAATCATGATTTGATCGGAACATTATTAATATTCAAAATAATGAATATAGGTTATCATAAAGTAATTAAAATTTAGTTATAGGACACCAAATCCAACAGTGATCACCATCAAACATACACATATCTTGATAGGAACATGTCCACTATAAGATGTATCATATACATCATATGTATACCTATATAATCCTTTTTTCCATGACATTGAGTGACCACTAGACATGGAATAATTCTAATATAGTATAGGTTATCTCATTTTTTATTTATTCTCTGAAATGGACTAACCAAGTTGATAAATACATTACATGTCATTCATTTAGAGAATGGTCACATAACATGTCCATTATCCAAATATTTGAACACATTATATGTGAATAAAATAATAATGGACATGAATTTTCTTAGTATAATTCAATCACAATCTAGATGTATTTACTTTTCATACAAGTGGAAAAATCCATCTAGGTTGTGCTCCAACTGACAACATGATCAACAACATACCCAAACACCCCCTAGTTAGCTAAGTCACATTTGAATTATATAAGAAAGTTAAGAAAAATTATAAAGGTTATCATGATAGGTATCTCTCCAACCTCAAGTAGGAAAGATTTATAATAATCATACACCCCTAAGTATATCAATTATGGTATAACATTCCATGGGATATACTTTAGTAGGTCAGTCCAAGTAATAAGAATCTATTTATTGCCTCATGAATCTATTATTATTATCTCATGTGAAACCCTTTGTAAGGGTTATAAGACTCTATTCATATTAATATTAACATATGATCACAAAACATACTACTTCATGATGATCATTGATTTGGTACAACTTCAAAGTCATACTTTGAGGAGTTATTATCATTCAATTGGTCATGTTTAAATAAATAGTAGAAAACATGAATGAATAGAGGTTTCCTTTTATAAAACCATAATACATTTCATATTCTTAATAATATTCTAAGAATATTTAACAAAACCATTACATAATAATTTTTTTTATCATATCATATATGATAAACTACCTGGTAAGACTTATGTTTGCTACAATTCCCAAGTTTTGATAACTTTTTGCATCTATATATAATCCCCACCACGTCTCTATGTGACTACTTGATAAAAATATCCCACTAAACCCTTTAGTGAGTAACATATATGAAGAAATTAAGTTTTTTGATACTTGTGAATCATATTTCTAATGTTCAACTCCTTGAACATATTCAAAACTCTTTAACTCCATAACATAAAATGTTATAATGTTATCTTATGTTTTCCACATAGAACTATATCTAAGTTTAACACCATTATCCTTGGAACCCTTTACATCAATATTTTCCTTGAAATATTTTATGAATAATATAACTATTTACATTATTATTTATCAGTATATACTCTACTCCTTTAGGATAGTGGAATTCAATTAATTATGGAAACTAGATGCAACTATTTATATTTTTCTTTAATGTTAAACCCTAAACTCTTTTAGGATATCAGGTGAAATTCACTTTTTAATTTGAAAATAATAAACCTTTAGAAAGTATTGATATTCACTTTCTCATGGTAACTAAATGTACCTCTTTACACGTTTCTTTACCATCACATATCTTAAAATCTTTAGAATATTAAGTAAAAATCGCTTTAATTTTAAATTAGTATAATCTTTTATTTTTTAACTTTTAACTTATTAAGTCAAAACATACTCCCACTAGCCTCTTAAAGACTATATTATTTCTATAATATCATGTTAAGATTCATAAAATACATTATTTTAGGAAATAAAATTTATTTCCTTTTAGTGAGAATATTTAACAAATAATCTATGATTTCCATATCATATATGGAGATCTATGTGTTTAGAGCATTTTCTTTTGAAAATAGTAATTTATTGTTTAATATATACCAGTATTGTATGGTGGTAACAACTTCCCTCGTATTTTAATAAATATACAGATAAAACACTTTTATTTTATCTCCTTTAAAAAACAAGTTATAGATCTTTATGAATCACAAACCATGTGTATACAATTAATTATCATAGATTGGTTATAATAACTATTTGTTAACAAACAAATCCTATTATCATATAAGATAAATAAGATGAATATACAAATCCTATACTTAAATTCATCTAAGCATCCTTTACATTCAAATCTTTGATGTAGAAACATTTTTTCCTCTTCACTATAATGAAAATTATAATATCTATAAATTCTTACCTTGATTTTAAGCTTCTGCATATTTATAATACTTGAAAAATATAAATTTGGTATCATATACCCTATAAAATCAAATAATTATTTTTTATAACTCTGACACCTGACATGAAAATTCTACGGAGTTTCCAAAAATCCTTTGAAAATTTTAAAAATTACATCCTATGGAATCATTAATCTTACTTCTTAATAATAGATTAAGTTTTCATAACCATAACTGGATACTCTAAGAAATTTTTTGGGGTTTCTAACTATATTTTATTCTTTTTTTTAACATTTACTCACTTTTATCATCTTTATAGAATAATAAACTATACAAAAAAATGTCCAGTTCATTTATTCTCAACACTTGAAGATATTAGGTAAACATTTCTAGAATTCATTCATATTTTTAGAACTTTTCCATATATGAAAAAAAATCTTAACCAATGTAAGCCTTATAATAAATCTTTAACCTTACCAAGTCATTAAAATATCCAGTTATATTGAGAATCATTGACATACTCATTCATATTGAGTACATGAGACTAAAACCCCTCGGGTCATTTTGTGATTAATACCTTTGAAACCCTAAGTGAATTTTTCAATTCTTTTTATAAGAATTTAGAATCACATGTTGAAAAAATTCAACAGTTTACTTATTCATGAAGATATTTCTTTAACACATAGAAAATCACTTACTTAATAACTTCTCTTAAGTTACTAGTCTCAAGAGTTACTGACATTAAGATATTACTTCATAAGGGTTAATCTCAAATTTTGGTGATGATGATGTTATTTATCTACAATATAAGCCTTTATCATATGAGTATCATGTTTTATATATTTTCATAAAGGAATTTAAATGAAATTACTCTCACTAAAAATAATGACCTCAAACATCACATACATTTAATGAGCCAAGATCCATATTTCACTAAGTAATAAGTCTTATTTAGTGTTCCTCTCAACACTTAGTTATTTAGGTATGGAATCATACCAATCATAATGGTTGTGACTCTTGGATATTTGAGTGGATAAACCTCTATCCAAATATATCATATGAATATACTCAACTCTACTCTTTTGGTAACCTAATCCAATTAAGGTCTCCTAGATAGTGTAACCCAAGTAAAATGCTAAGAATAATCTAACAAAGGAAAATTAAGGGGATCCAAGCTTTGTCATAACCAACCCAATGATGTTCCAATGTCATCTATCACCTGTTTCTTACACAAGATAATCCATGGGTGCCTAGATTTAGAATAACCTACTCAGTTGGATGATTGAAGTCTTTATAAGTTCCTTTTAAAAGGAATCTCACACTTAGTGTTTGAGGGGTTTTATTAAAATTCTCACAAACTTAATATACATTATATGAATATTAAGTTCATAACTATTACATCATATGTGATTTTTATATTCTTGTGTTTTGTTAATTTATACATTCTTGTAATGGTTTTTTTTTGTAATCCTTATTCTATCCACTAAATTAATGTGTTCACGCCACATTAATTTGTTACTCTTTACACAACCAAAAATTTTGTGTTACTCAACCAAAAATAGAATCCAAGTATATTCATATATATCTGAATGAATCTTTATTCATAAGGTACATTGAATTTTCATATAAAGTCATAGAGTTGTATAATATTGAGAATCTACAAATGAGTAAACCTGGAGCCATAGATAACCAACCCCCACTTTTATAGAATAAGGCATAAGCCTCCAGGCCAGTGGGAAGTCCAACCTAAAGTCCCTTTAACTGGGGACACTTTACTTAATTGAGAATTAAATTCATAATATCTATAACACCTAATATGAAAAAACTATACTCAATAACTATTCTTGATCTCATAACTTGAAAAAACAAATTGAGGTCAAGGTAGATGAAAAACTAAATTTTAGAGAGTCACACTTAGCATGAAATGAAAGGCTCTAACTCCTATAAGTAATTTATTACATAAATTAATCATACAAATAATTCAAATTTTATAAATATTTTATAAACATGAATAAAATAAAGAATAACTTTTAAATAAATGAATATTTCATAAATTTTAACATGAGATAAACTTTTATGAACTATTAATAAATAAAATTTTACTATGACCATTTAATGATTAAGCTAAATATTATGGATAATTCATAATCTTGGATATAAACACTTTCTTTCTACTTTTAAAATAAAATCTTTCATATTATTCATTATAAGACATTTCACTTTAAATATATGATATTATTAGGAATTATAAAAATTTTATAATCCAAATTATATTATGTAAACTATTTACATAATCTAAATATTGACTACTTAATATTATTTAAACCATATTTAAAAATATCATCAAAAAAATTTATTTGGACTAAATAATATCGTAAACAAGTCCCCCTTTTAAATTTTGATTAAATAAAATTTATATAATTGTGAGTAATTCAAAAAATGAATATAAACTTATTTATCTTTTGTCCTTATTTATATAATTTATAAATTAATTATAAATTAAACTTGTGAAATAAACACTATTAATTTTCATAAATATAAGAGTTAAATATGAACTTTTCATATTTAACATTAATCTTATTAAACACAATTTTAATAAATATCATACTTACCATTTATGATTAAATCATAAACTATAAGATAAATATTTTTAAAAACACACTTTATATTTTTAAACATACAAACAACACTTCATTTAATTTTTTTGAAAAAAAAATTGGAAAACCCTTAACCGGCCCATTGGAGTAGCAGACCACCACAAGGATAGCTAGAAAAGCTCAAGGATATTCTGACATGAGCGTAAGGTGAGGTGAAAGCCTGTGTGGGTCAGTGTATGCATGAGGGTACGAGAGTGTGTGGGACCGTATGAGTGAATCTGGGTGTGAGAGAAGGGTTTTCATTGTATGGGGTGACATGAGACATAATTGAGTGATCTACCACATGAATTGGATGATAAATTTTATGGAGGATCTCACAGCAGCAACACAAATGTGTAGACATAGATCACTAGAGGTGATCACAACACTTAAACAGAGTATAACTACTGGTATATATTTCTTCACTTGGAATTCATATTACAACATACAACATAATCCCTATTTATAGGGTTACAATCACACAACAACAAAAATGACAATAAAAATAGAGGAAATAAAAGTCTATAAATCTAGTGTGGTGGGTGTCTCCCAAGCATCACAATCCAAACATGTTAAGCGGTCTTCATTGAATATCTTCAAGCTTCTATTGGTGTAGTACAAGTTCGGTATCGTACATGGAATATGAGTTTATTATCCAATATCCTCCCTTAAACTTTTATTCCTCATGACCCATGATTTTTCATTATATCCAGTTGGGTAACCAATGGGTATAATGAATTCACCATAGTAATTAGTTGTAGTAAATTCAATAGCACATGTTGCAGTAGATAATCTGATCATTGGAGGTGATCAAAGGAACAAAATAATAACACCAAGAAGCAAACTAGATTTTATTTCTTCGATTTTGAATTCTTTTAGCTTGTACTCATCTTCTACAATCAGATTATTTTTCATGGAATCCTCGAGTACTTAAAAATTTCCCTCCTTGTTGCGGGACTTCACCAGGACTCGGATACACTAGAAGGAAGCATCACTTTTCTTTACCAAGGGAACCAACACGGGGCTTCGATGCATTAAGAAGCCAGAATCGGTGGATGGTTCATCGGATACAAAGTCTATATCGGTCTCACCTTTTTGGAAGATTTCTATATTTGATATAAACTCTTGTTTTTTAGTGCATTTTAGGAAGGTGTCTACAATGGATAACAACTCCATTTCTTTGGCATCTTCAGGTGCAGACGATTGATTCATCTTCATGAGAAAAGATGAAAACGGAGGGTGTATGTCATCAATGTCGATGTCCGAAAAGAAGTCAAAGGGATCATCGATGAAATTTAATTCAATATCTAGGAAAAACATTTTTTTGGATAGTGCAAATTGAAATGTTTTTTTAATTGCACACAACAATTTTTTTTTTTTTTTTTGAAATTGGGAACTGCGACAATTACTATTTTTATATTAGTGACTGCCCCTTTCTTTTTCTGAATTGGAGACTACCAATGTATTTTTTTTAATGAAAGGAATTTTTTTTTAATATGGAAGTATGGAATGGAATGATATTCTGGGTGGAGTTTTTTTTATGGGATAGTGGTGGAGGAATACTGGGAAAATGAGAGAACTACACCAAAATTAGAAATTAGCGATGGTTTTTTAATAGTGGTTTAAGAAACCGCCGCTAATTTTTTTTAAATAATTTCATGGAAGTTTTTAAAAACCTTTGATAAAACATTTACATTTTTAAAAAAATAAGAAAACTTCTTCCCAAAACCCCCTCACCCTCCTCAAACCCAACACCCCCACCCCTGAGTCCCTTGATCCCCCCAAGACCTAGCCCCTTGTTGTCGGTCCCAATCCCGAGCCTCCGACACCCCCTTCCCGATCATGAGCTGCCGACACCCTCTTACCCCCACCCCAAGCCCCCTAAACCCTATCCTGAGATTTCGAGCCCTCTCTCCCCCAAACCATCACTTCCGCTGCTCCCCCTGGTCACCACCCCATTGTTGGTCCCACTTATCTTTGACCCTTTCTCATCATCGTCTCCCCTTCCCCCGCCGATGAGGTTTTTTCTTAATGGAATACCTAGGTATTTCCATATATTTGGGTTGAAATTATGGATCTTTTATATTATGTAACTTAGTGGTTTTTCTATTTATGGTATCTAGATTCATCTTTGAGTTGTCTTCCTAAGTTCCATCAGGTATTTTTTACTCTTTTTATAGAAGTTGGTTATTTGAGTTTGTTTAGTTATAAATATTGGTTTATAGATTATAGTAAAGTGTCTAGTGGTTCTAGGATAAGGATGATATCATCGATGGTTTAATGGATAAGCGTTCTCAACCATATTCACTTATATAATCAGTTTAAACCAGGAATGTGTTTTCCAAATGGTTTCCAACACTTTAACAAGGTTTCAAATTTTATTTTAGAATTGGTAATGGATAATTTTATATATATATATATTGGTACTTAAAAATGGTTTTCTATAGAATGTTTGTCTGAATTTTGGATAGTTTCTTATTTTCCCCTATTTTTCCTTATATTATTACATATTGTTAGTTATATTTTTCATAAATGGTAAATCCTTGGTTAGCTTTGAAAATAATTTCCAAATTCCTTGATAAAAAATTTATTAGGTTCTTTAATTATTGATATGATTCATTGTGGATGTTTAATTGTTTTTTATTACTTCTATGCACTTGTTTCATTCCTATTTAATATTTAAGTTGTTAATAAATCTCTACTGATTTGGTACATTACTATAACCATAAGAAAATTTCTTATTTTGTTTTGTGACATAAAAAAAGGTTGTTTTTTGTGTATGTTTAGGTGAATCCATTTGATCACCTTGATAAATTATTGAGAATTTTTCTTTAATATATGGTTTTGGGTTTAGAAATAGTTTTTGATGTATTATAGTTCTATATATTGAGTAATAAAACTAACATTGGATGTGGTGGTTGATGCATTATTATTCCAAAACATTATTTTCTATTAACATACATGAGTATTTAAATAATTTGTTACATAGTAAAAATTTATGGGTGTATATATCATATAGTAGTCAGGACATAATTTTTATACATGTACACTTATGATAAGGACTATAATGGATAATTGATGTATTCCAAAAAAAATCATGACTATGCTTATAAATAAAAAGTTTTAATTTATCATTGCATTTAGTATATTTTCATTTGGAAACTTCTATGGTAATTTAAGATATTTGGTTTATTATTATTTTTGTTGGTCGGAGTAATTATAGTTGATTTTAAAGGGGATAAAGTAACCATCTAGGGACCTGAGCATGAGAAATTTTATATCCATCCATTGTATAAATTTTATTTACTATAATAGTGAAAAACTTGTATTAATAATGCACTATTAGAGTTTCAATTCTTGATATTATCCATGTATCAGGATATAACATGATTTGCTCTCAAATAGTATTGATATTTCTTTTCCTCTTGAGATGTTATGAGCTAGTTTGGTGGGGATGAGGGATATGAGTGATGTTATGTTACTTTCTAAAGTACATTAGTTAAAACTTGAATTTATTAATTTTTTCATGGTATAAGTTTTTTTATTATTTTTTATTCTTTACCATTGGGATTTATCATTTTTAATATTATTATAAAGATCATTATTAACTAAGATATTATAGGAATTAATATTTCTAAACAATGAGATAATGTATTAAAGATATTAGATTCTAAGGAATTATGAGAATATATTTTGTTTTTTATATTGATTTAGTTTCATGGTTGTTTAGATGGTGGTTTAAAAAAATATCTTTTTTAGTTTTATAGGTGGGTAGCTTCAACTGAAGGTGATGTTTTAGATTATTTTGATCTGAGTTTATTTTTAGTTGTGATAGTGGACATATTATAGATGTAATGTAATTTTTGGTGTAATTGATATCTATCATGTGAATTTTAGGTATTCTTAATCATATTATATATGTTAATTAAGGAGATTTATAAAACTTATTGGTTTAGGTATGAATTTATAGAAGACATTTATATACATATTTCAATTTAATAATTAAACTTACATTAATGATCTTAGACTATTTATATTGATAGAGGTTATTTTTAGAGCATGTAATATAATCAAAGTATAATTTACTAAGTATTAAGTTGTCCTAATATGATAAATTTAGCATTTAATAATACAAATGTAGTATAAAAACATCTAGTTATATCTATAGGCAATTTAATGATGACTAACACAAATTAAGTTGTTAAACTAGAAAATTTAAGTGATTTATTCATGTGGTAATCCACCACTACCAATGCTAGTGAAGCATTATGTGACATCTCCTCTAGTACTTATATGACTCTTCTTATATGAATCTTCTTATAACTACTTGGGTTGTGGGTTTTTCACTTCTATTTATATCTTTTCCTATTTAGTAATAGTTATGCATTTTATTTTTTTTAATAATGCATAGGAACATTGTGATATATATGGTTAAAAGTTGGATCACATTACCGAGGAACACACCTCAATATGATAAGGGTTTGAAGAAGTTTTTAGATTTTTTCAATTTCCAATCAATTCATTGATGGGAGAATAAGATTTCCATGTCCTAAATGTAAATTTAGAAGATGGTTGAAGAGATATGAAGTTTATGAATACTTAATATTTAAGTAATTACATGCTCAATATTTGTGTTGGATTTGGAAAGGAGAATCGAACATCACAAAAACTTTGAACACTAAAATCAATCGACGGAATAAGCTCCCAACATCATCGACAATGGACAATGAAATGAAAAACCTTATAAATGATGCATTTAGCATTCCAATACACCAACATCAACATCAAAACATATCAAAACAACCAGTTGAGGGTGCTACAAATAGCAACGTGATAAGTGATATTTTTGAGACTATAGGACAACCAGATAAATATTGTAACATATCATTGGATCCTCCTCTTGATTCTGTGGAGACTAATGTAAGAGAAAACTTTACTGAGAAGACAAATGTGTTTCATGGTTTAGTTGAAAATGGAAATCAAGAGTTTTATAGAGGATGTTTGAAATATTCAAAAATTTCTTTTCTACTGAAGTTGTACCATATCAAATGACAATGTGGAATTAAAAATAAGGTGATGTCCATGATATTGGAATTTTTGTGTGATGCATTTCCTAAGGCAAAGATCCCTGAGACTTTTTATGATATGAAAAATGTTGTTAACAAGCTTAGTATGAATTATACAAAAATACATGTGTGTCCCAATGATTATATGCTTTATTGGGGAGAGGATTCAAGAAGACGGGGTTGAAAAAAAATATTCTTCTTCTAGATGGAAGTCGATGAGTGATGTTGGAAGTCTGAATCAATATACTACTATGAAGAAAGGATAATGAACACACATAGAAGTTTTTGTGTTACTTTCCTTTAAATCCTAGATTGTAAATATTATTCATGTCATCAAAAACCACCAAGAACATGAAGTGTCATTATATAGATAATAACAATGCTAAGTTAATGTGACATCCAAGATATTCACAATTGTAGAATACATTTGATTCATTTCATCCAGATTTCTCAACTGATCCTAGGAATGTTCGATTGAGATTGGTTCCTGATGGATTCAACTCACTTGGGACTTTGAGCACCAGTTATAGCATTTGGACGGTTGTTTTGATCCCTTACAATCTGCCTCCATGTATATGTATACAACAAACATCTTTTATCATTTCAATGATTATTCATGGAAAAAAAATCCTATAAATGATATTGATGTATACTTGCAACCTATAATTGAAGAATTATAAGAGTTATGGAGAAACGGTGTTGAGACATATAATGCATCTTCTAGAACAATGTTCAAAATGAAAGTTGATCTAATGTGGAGCATTAGTGACTTCACTAGACTTGGGAATTTGTCTGATTGGAACACTTACATGAGTCTGGATTATCCTGTTTTTAACTTTTATTTTAAGCTCGAATGACTACCTCACAGTAAAAAATGGTGCTTCTTATGTCGTTGAAGATTTCTTGATGAATCTCGTAGATTTTAGTTGAACAAGTAAAAATTTAATGGTTCTATTGACCGTAGACCGCCTCCAAAGTTGTTTATAGGTTTTGAAATATTAGCACAACTTGGAAATGTTGAAACGGAATTTGGGAAGGTGTCTCATTTGAATGATAGTAGGAAATGAGTTCAAAGTGCATCATCAAGTGAAATCAAAACGTAATGATAGAATAAAAAAAGTATATTCTTTAAACTTCCGTATGGGGAATTTAATTTTTTGTGGAATAATCTTGATGTTATGCATATTGAGAAGAATTTTTGTGACAATTTTATCTTCACATTACTTAATGGTCATGGAAAATCGAAGGGTTGTCTTAATGCTCAGAAATATTTACAAACAATGAACATAAAGCATGATCTCTGAACACACTATTACAAAACTAGACTTTAATAGCACTTTCATTTATCAGCACTAGAAAAATGTGCTGAGAAAATCTATCTTTATCAGTGCTAAAATAAGCGCTAATGAAGGGGGGCCTTTATCAGTGCAATTTTTTAGCACTGATAAATGTTCACCTTAATCAGCGCTTTTTTTAGCACTGATAAAGATTACCCTTTATCAGCACTTTATTTTTAGCGCTGATAAAAGTTACCCTTTATGAGCACTAATAATAAAGCATTGATAAGGGTTACCATTTATCAGCTCTTTATTAGCACTAATAAAGGTTCAGAAAATAAAATTAAAAAAATTAACAATTTCATTAATTAAATAATTATTGTTAAAAATGAATAAACATATATATAAATTTTAAAAATTATTAAATAGTATATATTAAATATATAGATATGTAAAATGAATAAAATTAAATAATTAACAAATAAAAATTTAAAATGAGTAAATTAAGAAAAATATTAAACATTTTTTTAATTAAATATTTATTTATAAAAATGAATAAATTTAATATATATATATATATTATAAATATTTATAAATAGTATATATTAAATGTAGATATATAAATGAATATATAATCAAACAAAAAAAATAATGAATAAATTAAAAAATTGTTTAAAATTTTATTAATGAAACAATTATTAACAAAAATGAGTAAGTATAATATATATATTAATTATAAATAGTAATAAATAATATATATGAAATATAAATATATATAAAATTAATAAAATGTTTATTAAAAACATATTAATGTCTTATTCATTTTTAATGTTTGATTTTTCAATTTAACGTATATCAAACGTCGTATGTTACATCGATTTCACATACATATATATATGTAATTAATGCAGTTTATATGCAAACACACACACAAATATATTTACGTAATATATAGAAACACATACACCTAATATTTATGTAATTTATTCAAATTTTGGTATATTTTAGAATTTCATTATTAACATGATATATTTAATATATTATGTTTTTAATCAGTCAATTTTATTTATTTGTTTATAATACTATTACAGTTAGGGAATTTATTTATAATATTTTTTTAATTTTTTATTTATTTTTTAATTTGATCATTTTCTATTATTTATTTATATTTATTTATTTGTTATGTTTTACTATTTTCAATATGTATTCATCTTTACTTCAGTATATACATATTCATATTTTTTTAATAATTTATATTTAATTAATAAAACTTATCCATGTTTTCAATATTTTTAAAGTGCACTCATTTTGAATTATTCAATTTTATCCATTTTTAAAATGCATGTATTTAAGATTATATATCCACTATTAATGTTAAAAATATATTTGGGAATAAATATCTATAAATAAATATATTTATAAATGTATATTTTATATATTTATAAATTTATATATTTATAATTATTATAAATAAATAGTTATTATTTTTTAAATAAGTATTTATATAATTATAAATAAATAATTATATATATTTAATAATTATAAAATTATAATAAATTTATTTAAATAAATCCTTTATCAGTGCTAAAATTTTAGCACTAATAAAGATCCATATTTATCAGTACTAAAAAATAATGTTAAAAAGAATTTTTATCAGCGCTAAAATATTAGCGCTGATAAAGATGTTTTTATCAGTGCTTTCTGAGCGCTGATAAATATATAGATTTATCAATGCTTTTTTAGTGATGATTAATATCTCTTTTATCATCGCTTACCAATTTAACACTGATAAAAGGAATCTTTATTAGTGATTTTTTTTAAATGTTGTTAAAAGTGTTCGCGATCTATTTAAAAAAACCCTAACCAGTACTCACTCATCGCGATTCTGAAGCTCTCGCAAAACTCCTCTACTATTGGTGCGACTCCACTATGATCCATTGGACGAATTAAGGATAGAATCCAATGTATTTTATTTTCTACTTTTCCTATATCGTTGTTTGATCTTTTTGGTTCCACGTTTTTCATTTTTGCATTGTTCTTAACCTTGATGAATCCTACATCTCATCTCCTCACCACTATCGATGCAACTCCTCTATGCTTTTTAATGGCTTGTTGACAAGACTAATATCTTTAGTTTAACGTCATGCAACCAGGATAAGATACACTGTTAAATTTAACTTCCTACTATCGGGATGAATTTTTTCAATTTAATGTCATGCAACCAAAATAAGAGATGTTGTGAAGTTTAACGTCTTTCTTCTAGAATAAATTCATGTAGTTTGGCATCCTATAACCAAGATGAGATACAGTGTGCAGTTTAATGCCTTTCTTCCAGGATGAATTTTTGTAGTTTAACATCATGAAAATAGGATGAGAGACACTATGCAGTTTAATGACTTTCTTCTATGATGAATTTGTTCAGTTTAACATCATGGAAGCATGAAGAGAGATGATTTGTGGCCACTATGAAAAGTATTTAATGATAAATATTGTATTAGTGTGGGTTTTGACTCATTCTTCATCCATTGTGGAAAATGTGCATGCTCTGTTTTGTGGATCATCTTGGCTTGGTTTTTTGAAATGGTTTTTGGAAAGGGGAAAAATGATTTCTGAAATTGTCTTTGCTTTAAAAATGTGGGTTATTATGTTGTAAAAAGTGGCCTTAGAATAAGGTGGTTTGAAATTGAAAATGAAATAGTGGTTTTTGAAAATATAATTATTATTTTGTTATGAAAATTGGCTTGTGATCTAGTTTTTTTGGCATGAGATGTTCCTTTCGGTTTTGTTTCAGATTGATTATGAACCTGATTTTATGATTTGTGTGTTATTTAGAATATGATGCCCAAAAAGGTCCCCAAAGTTTCTAGTGGGTCTCATCCTGTTTATAGTTCTCCTCAGTTGCTGCCCATCTTTCGTGGGAATCGAGGTTTATTAGAGGCATTGAAGTGGCTTGAGGAAGTTGAAAATATCTTCAGAGTGTTTGGAACTCCCAAAGCTATTAGAGTTCGTGATGTTCTGGGTCTTCTTGAGGATCCAACTTTGGAATAATGGGAGTTGTTTTCCCCACCAACGATGCAAGTTAGGATTACGTGGGAATATTTTAAGTCCCTCTTTGTTCGATGGTTTATACCTGAGGAGGTGAATACAAATAAAAGGGAAGATCTCATGAGTGTCCAGTAAGGTCAGTGGATAGTTAAGGATTATGTTGAACACTTCAAAGAGTTGGTTTCCTTTTGTCTGGAGGTGGTGTCATGGGATCTATTGAAAGATTTTCTTTTCCTTAGGGGTATTCATATAGAGATCAAAGAGTGAGTCCTCTTCTCCAAGGATCTCCATTTTGAGAAGTTGGTGGAGGAAGAATTTTTGGATGAGTTGTTGTGAAAGAATCATAAAAACATTAGCTCAGTTTTTGTTTCCCATGTTGGGATGAAGACGTTCGGATTTTCCTCATTTTTGTTTTGTGGCTATTGTAAGTTCATTTTTCATTATAAAAGTATGATAAAATTATCCTTCCATAGTTAATTTTTTTAATATGAACCTTTAAATGGTTAGCACTTCATGAATTAGTTCTCATCTTTCTATCATGCTTGTTTGTAGATTTCTATTTTTGTGGAAATATCTATTTTTGCCTTGTGTGTGGGTTCATTTATATTCTGTATTTTGATCATTTCTACTGCCATTTCTATTGATATAGTGTGTTGGAAGAATATTGATTTCTATTTGGATCCATTGATCAATGAATCCAAAAATGGATTGGTTGTACATCACTCACAAATTTAATAACAAAACTAAGTATTATTTGTGCACTTCACTACTATTGGTTAACTACCGCTTAACATAGCATCTGACCTGAACTTCCTACCCAGCGTCCCCATGATTCTCTCATCTCACACATTCTCACCACCATATCTATCATATCACCATGAAACATTAACTTTTCCTTCTCTTCTTTCACTCATTTACTATATTCATGCAATTTCATACATCATGCATCTTTACAAGTAGTAAATGAGTGCAAGAAGAGAAGGAAAAATGAATGTTGAATATTGATATGATAGAGATGGTGGCGAGCATGTGTGGGATGAGAGCATCATGGGGACATCGGGCAGGAAGTTCAAGTCAGATGTTATGCTATGTGGTAGTTAACCAATAGTATTGAAGTGCACAGAGAATCCTTAGTTTTGTTATTAGCTTATATCTAGACCAAATAAACCCTTTGGAAATATGTAAAGGTAATGTTATGATATAATTTCTCTATTTTACTGAAAAAATATATAATGAAACAATGATTTAATTTTCATTATTCCATGCAGAGTTTGTTTATTTTAGAAGATTTATGTCCATGTGTCATGTCTTTGTATGAAGAGAAACAATGCTCTCTCTACTCAATCACAGAGGTAATATTGTTGTTTGAATATTAAACTCAATTTCCATAGAATTAATTCATTGTTTCATACTTATGTTTATTTTATTTCTTTTTAATATTACTCATTTAATAATTGTTTTATTATACGGGTGGATTCTTTTGTTCGAGTTGGGGTGCTCTGTCCAACTTTCATTCTTCTTCTGCCTCAAAACCTTTTCACCACTACAGTGTTTCATTTATCACTTTCTTTCAAGTTCTCTTCATTGAATTTATAAGAAAATAAACATCGCTGCCTCAAGTCAATTACAAAGGTAATATTGGTATTTCCATAGTAAAACCATTGTCCATAGAATTAATGTATTATTTCATATTTATGTTTAATTTATTTCTTTTTAGTATTACTCATAATAATTATTTTCTTATATAAGTGGATTATTTTTTTGAGTTGATGTGGTTTTTTCGAAGCTGCTCATGTAGTGTTGGTAGTTCGACAAAGGAAGTCAATTAAAATCTTAGTAACATTGATAGCTAGGATTGTTTCTGAATGTATGTAATAATTTGTATTTATGTAATTGTATAAACCAATGTTTGAAATGTTTATAATATAGTGTTTTTTCTAGTATTTGTGTTGTAAATTTTATTTCATTTAAATTATGTATTGGGACTTTTTTTTGTTGATATCTGGTGTGTTTCTTGTGTGTTTCGGATACTACGGTGTGCTGTTACAGCACACTACAGTATGGCCCTTTATCATCACTTTTAAAAGAGATGACAAAGAACATGTTTATTAGTACTTTTAAAAGAACTGATAAATGACACATTTATCAAGTCTTATAAAAGAATTGATAAAGGTATACTTTATCAGGGTTTATAAAAGTGATGATAAAGGTATACTTTAGTGCTAATAAAATTCCTGAGCTTTTAAAATCACTCACGTTGTCATCGCTTTTCTAGCGCTGATAAGGGTCATTTCTAGCACTGTTAAAGGTCAGTTTTGTAGTAATTTCATATGAGAATGGAAAGTATGCTTTGGAAATTTTTACAATAAAAAATAGGGATAAAGATACATTCCTTCAGATTTTAAAACATTTGAAGGTATCTAATGGGTATTCAAGTAAAATATCAAGGTGTGTTTACTTAAATAATCATAGGTTACAAGGATTGAAAATTCATGATTCTCATATTTTGTTACATAATTTTCTACCATTGGCATTGCATACATTATTACCTAAAAAGGTTACTACTTTTGTACTCCAATTTTGCACATTCTTTAGATAACTATGTGAGAAAACTCTACAACCATTTGATCTTGAAAACCTTCAAGATAGATTTTTATTGATACTTTGTGAAATGGAGATGATCTTTCCTCCATCATTTTTTACTGTCATGATTCATTTAACTATGAATTTGTTCGAGGAAACTAAATTAGGAGGCCTCATATATTATCGATGGATGTATCCAATTGAGAGTTACTTTATTTATATGTTTTTCATTTAAGTAAACAATTCTTGTCACTTCATTAAATACAAAATTGTGTTTTTTTATTTTATTTCATAGATATCTTGGGTATTTGAAATCATACATGAAAAATAAATCTCAACCTAAAGACTCTATTTCTAAAGGATATTTAGAAGAGGAGTGTCTAACCTTTTGTTCTAGATATTTGGATAATATTGAGACCAGATTCAATCAAGTTATACATGTTGATGACACATCGACTCAATCTCAACTACATAGGAATCAAAAATCTTTCATATTATTGGTTGATCTATTGGGAGGTACTCAAATGTTACACTCATAGAAATGGAAATATTACAGGAATGTAGATATGTTCTTCTAAATATTGAAATTACATATCCATTTATTAAAGAGTTGAGGATACAAATAAACATATGAATAAGATGTCTAACATGAAATGAGAAAGATATAACAAAATATATTAATAAAGAGCTTGTATAATGGTTTCCACAACGTGCAAGTTCATAAATATTGTAATCAATATAGATATTAGGTTGAAACGTATATTTTGTAAATCTAATAATATATATTACTTTTTTTAGATCATGAATACTGATACTCGATATGAGTTGTTAGAATATTTGATGTTTCTTGCTTGAGATCCTCTAAAACAAGCTAGAAAGTTTGATGCATAAAATGTGAATGGATTTAAATTTCATACATTCGATTGGGAAGAGGGTTTGAAAACATAGAATAGTGGTATATTTACATTTTCTGAAGTGGGATACTATAGAAAGTTGACTGATATTATCGAATTAAACTACCATAGACATTTTTTAGTTGTTTTATTCAAATGAAACTGGGTCAATATTATCAGGGGTGTTAAAAGAGATTCCTTTCAATTTAATTATGTGAACTTCTATCACTTAATGGATGTTGGTGATAGTGAATTACATGATTCATATATCTTATCATTATAATTAAAAATGTTATATTATGTGGAAGATGTTGTGGATGAAGGGTGGAGTATAGTTACTCACGTAAAAAAAGAGACTTGTATGATATGGGTGATGAAGTTGAAGATTTGACCTCTAACATTGAATCCCATCAATAGCAAGAAGCAAACTTATTTATCAATCGTGATATTGAAAATATTAATCTTGAAAGGGTGTATGAAGTAGATTAAGTGATTATAGAGAATGAAAATGAAATGATTGAAGTATAAAATGATTGTATATGCATTATTCCATTTATTTATCAACCACTTATGTTATTTTTGAAGTCATTCATTATCATAGATATGTATATTTTTTTTATTAGTATTGTGCATCTATTATAATTTCTAAATTTTTTTCTGCATGAATTTTTTAAAATATATGTTCGGAAGTTAATTATATTTGATTAAATGACAGGAATTCCAAGGAGGAAGCATTGTACTGATGTCAGTCGACTCTCATTTGACATTCCCTAGACCATACCGACAGATGATGATCCATATGTCTCCCTCCCTACAGCATTTGAGACACTATCCGCTTTCCCCCTACACTATCTCTCACACCCTCCATCAGTTTCCCATAAGTAGCTCACCCAACGCCTCCCCATTTATCATCCTCAACAGTGAGGGAGCAAGCTATCACTCCTGGTTCTTCATGGGGATATTGGAGGGTGAATAAATTTTAATATGAATAAATTTATTGAACTTTTTTTATACTACTAATTGTTCTTTCATAAAATATGGAAATAATTCTACTATGGAAAAAAATATGAAAAGTTCATATGTTTAGAATCTGAATGGACTAAAGATAGTTGTCTCATTTGACTGTTATGGGGTCCCTATGGATGATGTTGCGGGATTATTTTTCCAGATTCTAGACCAGCTGGTGGAAGATCCGGTTACCCTTCTGATTACGTATGATGATTGGAGGCATATGCCTTCATCTTGGAAAAATGAAGTTTTTGATTCATATATAAAGGTAATTTTAATACATTATAATGTAATTGAATGCCATTATATTATTAAATTCTAATATTTTCAAAATGAATCTCTTTGTATAGATGTTTTTTCACTTTCTCATTGTTGATATGATATCACGAAAGTGGAAATTGAAAATTTTGGCCAAGAAATGGAAAGATTTTAAATGGAAATTATGGAACGAATTCAATGATACTTCATTGAGCACCCAACAACTATATGATAAGTTACCCGATGGGATACCTAGAGAGAAATGGAAAGTTTTTATTGATAGCCATCATGATGAGAAGCACATGGTATTTAAATAGAAATTATTATATTAATCTCATTTTACATTTATACATGCATATGACAAGGATATGAAATTGCATAAATTAATATTAAATTACATTTTATTTATTTTAGGATGTTTTAAGGAAGAATACATTGATTCGGGCTAAGCAAATCATTCCTCACACTATGGGGCCAATGAGTTTTTCTAAAAGTCGATCGACTCTTGTAATATTTTCATTAGTTTAAATATTTATAAGGCAATATTATTTGTTACATATATTAAATTTTTTATTTATCTTTGTTTAATACAGTCACAGAATTTATGACTCCAAGCCTCCCAAATAGAACTGTGGTTGGATGTTCATAAAAAATCTAATGGGAGTTATGTTAATGATTATGCCAAAGAAGTTGGGGTATGAATTCATTTTTCATTATAATAACTTATTATTATTTGTCACTATGTTAATATATATTTCTTCAAATATGACTAATATTTGATTTATAGGTAAAAATTAAAGAACTATGGGATGCCAATCTCATGCAGTCCTACTCTGTCTTCCAGGATGACCTAGTTGGTAAATTCCTTGGGAAGGAGCATCCTGGTCGAGTGTATGGGATGGGTTTGGGACCATTACCATCTAAGGTCTTTGGTAGGACATTAGGGATTTTAGTTGCATCTACTCATAGTTTTAGTCACTCCATACCCTGAGATACTTAGAGAGATTTTGTTTCTATGAAAAGAACAATTCAAGAATAGGGGGCTCAGATATCCATTTTATATAAAGTGTTGGTTGATTTATATCATAAGATGACCGGATCTATCCCCGGTGATATTTCATTGATGACTGGTGGTGAGTAAGTAAATAACACAACTTCAAAATCATTTAGTTCACAAAATTTTATTGATTTTAAGTTTAAATATAAATATACAACACTATTTAATTTTCAATATAATTGTCTTACAGGTGTCGATAGTAGGAAGTAGAGACAGAGATGGAGAGGGTGAAGATCATAGTTCATCATCAGACGGTGATTAGTGGTATTTTTGATGTCTTGGACTAATATGGAATGAGAGGGTTTGTTCATGTATCATTTGTGGAACATAGTATTCGCATGAAATTTTCATGATTTCCCATGTTTGAAGAGTCTGAAACCATTTATGGTACTTATTTATATATAATTACTTTCCTTCATTTGTGTTTCAATGGATTGTCTAGATGAATATGGTCTAAGAAAACTATAGAGAAATATATAGGATTGTTTTGGGCCTCTAAATATCAGAATAAGTTCTCTTTAGAACTATAGGTAATTAGAATTGGTGATCTATGTGATTGGATTCATGCCATATTTGTTATTTCATATGTGTGATTTTGTGTGCTTATGATAGGAAATACACCTGGTCTATGCATTTGTTTTTTAGGGTAGTTCTTGGGCTGCAGAATCTACAGTTGGTATTTTTTTTGTAAATCAACATATAGCAGCGATTTAAAGCACAAATAAATATGGCATTTTTTTATTCGCATTGGTTTAAACCACCGCTATATTATGATGTTTTTTTGTGGTGGTTAAAACCACTACTAAATATGATGCACTATTTTTTAGCATCGGTTTTTACCTCTGTTAAATCCTCGTTTTTTTTTTCAAAAAACCTCCACTAAATATAATTTCTACAACGCTTACTAGAAAATACCACTAAATGGAAGAAACCACCGTGTAATAGATGTCGACACCAACTTTAACGATGGTTTTTTTAAACCGTTTCAGAACCATGTGGCGGCGGTTTAAACTGCCTCCAAATCAAAAAAAAATGTCGCTACTAAATGATTTTCTTATAGTGGAGTGGGGTGGCATGGAAGAAAATAAAGGTAAAGGGTTTCCTTTTTTGTAAATGGGAGGTGAGAGATGTGTTAATTGGGAGGAGAGAGGGGGAGACCCACCCCTCAAAATGGGGAGACACGGGGGGAAAATAAATCAATGTTGGGACTACTTTTTTAACAAATGAAAAAGTGGACAAATGGGAAAGACAAAGGGGCGTGGAAAACAAAAAGTGGGAGGAAGGCACTATTCACCTTCTTCTTCCTCCACTACAACAATTTATGGGTTGCATATCTCACCTTAAATCTCCACCTTCTACCATTGTAGGTCGATAGCACCTTTGACATAAATCTTTCACATAAGTAGGAACAACTTCAACCTACTCTAATACCATTGATGGAGGATCTCACAGTGGCAACACAGTCGTCCAGACATAGATCACTAGAGGTGATATCAACACACAATGGAGCAGAACTACTAGTATATATTTCTTTTCTTGTAATTAATATTAAAACACACAACACACTCCCTATTTATAGGGTTATAATCACACAGCAAAAAACAACGATCAAAACAGAGGAAATACAAGTCTAAAAATATGGTGTGGTATGTGTCACCCAAGCATCGCAAGCCAAACACATTAAGCAGTCTTGGTTGAATATCTTCAAACCTCCATCAGTGCAGTAGAAGTTTAGCATTGTCCATTGAATATGAGTTTATTATCTAACATCATCTAGTGTGGTAGGTTCCACCCAATCATCGCAAGCCAAACATGTTAAGTAGTCTTCATTGAATGTATTCAAGCCTTCATTGGTGCAGTAGAAGTTTGGCATTGTCCATGGAATATGAGTTTATTATCCAACAAAATTAGTGTTTCCCCCAAGAAAAATATAGTGTGCGACACATTCAATAGGTGTGTTGTTCACCTCTCTTTCACAATCGCAACATGTAGTACATGCCACACCCACTTACTTTGAATCTCATGCTCTCACACATATCATTCTTACACTATATCTACATGTAATGTTCAACATGATCATTCTTCCTTTGATTGTTATGCTCAACTCACACACATCATCTACATGCTATATTTGAATGCTCGTACATCCATGTTTCATTCCACATCCAACATTTGTTTATCAGCATCAAATGAACTACACTTTTTATCAATATTAAATGCTTGATATTAATTTTTTTAGAAATTTAGTATCAATCCTATTCCTAAAATGGAATTAACACTCAATGCTATGAACAGAAAGAGCAAAATTGGTGCTCTGTTTTTTAATTCTTGATATTACTTTTTTTACAATACAAGTAGTGTTATCCACTAACACATGCTACTCCTCACCCTCTCGATCACATTAACACTTTAAAATGATGCTACTAGTAGATTAAATGCATCCATCACAACATTACCATATAACTAAAATTTGAACCAATACAATCCAATAATATTTCAAAATTGTGTTTCTCAGTTTATAGTGAGATAAAAACATTGATATGATGAGGTTAATTACTCTGATACCATTGATGGGAATGAGGGGAACATCATATGATCCTAAGTAGTGGAAGAAATGCCAAAAACATGCCAAAACTATCCCCAATATAATCAAACACGCATGAAAATGAGAAACACTAGGGGGGAAAAGATTACTTGTAATTCATATATTGTAGCTTCAATATCATTATTTGATGGTATATGAATTGATGATGACCACAGTAGAAATAAGGAACAACTTCCTTTCCCTTTTGGTGATCCACTGTTTGAAGATATCCAAAAATGTTTCACGGGGATTCTCACACACATAAGGGGTGTTAACACCATCACTGCATGATAAACCATGCAATGAAAAGGAAGAGAGCCTCTAGAAATTTTCATGAAAATGATGATCATCTATAGAATCAAGTGAGAGAGACTGATCAACTCACCAATGAAGAGAACTTCTTCTCTTTATAGGTAGTGTCTGACGCTCTTCATTAATGAAGAACATCAGTGGTAATGTTTTGATTTAATACTTGTTAGTTTTCTCTTAATTAAACCCTTTAAATGAACCTCTTCATGTATTTACTAATCCATCTCATGGATTTTTAACCATATAAAACCAAGCAATAGTTTGGGGTAGTCATGAAGGAACACCATGCATAGGTTGCATCATATGTATAAATGCATCATATGCATGTCTAACATATACATTACATGAAATGGTTTGAGTATAAATATATTGCATGCATGTATACTATATGTATCACATGCATGTATACTATATGCACCACATGCATATAAAATACACGCATCATATGCATGTATTTTACATGCATTTCATGATAATGATATCACATGCCTATCATATATGAAATATACATTATATCATATTATATTATAATATTAGTATGTTAGATCATATGACATGAATCGTATGCATATCATGGGATTCATACCTTATTTTAGTTCATATATAATAGGATGTACATATATATGAGATGGTTTTAGGGTGGACTGTTATTCCCCCCTAGGTGGTGATATTCTAGAAAAATTTTTGGGGTGGGGTGTCCCAAACCACATCATGATGGGTTGATAAAATCAGGGAAGGTGGGGAGATGGAATTGAGGAGATCTTTTGGGCCTGGATTGTGATGCGGCTACAATGTCTCATGGATCCAGGATCTAAGCTTCATCATTTTATGCCTCGAGGTAATGCATTTTAATTTTTTTTGTTTTCCCCATTTAATTCATAGTTTTTAGGTTTAATCTTCTTGTTGGATTTTTAGGGACCTCGTAAGGTCGATATAGAGTGTTTTTGGGGAGAATCAGGGTTTTTGAGGCTTTGTAGGGGTTTCTATTCAAGAAAACCTGATCATGTGGCATGTGTTCTTGAGTCGCATGTTTTGTGTTATTATTTTTGGGTGTAGGGTTGAAGATGAGGATTATACGACATGTGTATTCAAGACACACTATGTAGAGCCACTTCAGGTATGTCCAGGGGCACAACCACACACCCCATGTGGGGGAACATGTTTATGTAGGGTACACATATAGATCCCAAGTGTAGTTAACAACCATAGGTTGTGTGGTGCATATGTCCTGACCCCATGTGGGGTGCATGGACAAGTGCACGGTTGGGAACCCCATAGTAGGTAGGCATTTTGTGTACTTTGGAAAGTACACTCTAGGTCGGGCTTGGATACATGTCCATGAAGGATTGCTTGAGGTACATGTCGTATACCTAAGGTACACATCATGCACTCCCTCTTTGGAGGTGTTTCACTATTTTTTCACCTTGGATATAGAGTTGGACGTGTGAGTATTATATTCTAAGTTTTTTCATATAAATCATGATGGTGGAATCCTTTCAGCATGGATAGGGAATCCAAATTGTGTTTTGGGCTAATAGATTTTGGTGGGAGGTTTTCTTTGAGGTTTTGTTTCAAAATCCTCATGTGGGTTGGGTTGATATGTGAGGATCATGTGAGGTTCATGATTTTGTTGCTCACATTAGCTTGATAATTCCATTTGGGTCCTATTTGAGTTTATTTCATATGGTTCCTGAAAGGAGGGATCATGCTACTTCTTGGGGAGATCGTTAGATTTGGCTTCTTAAGGTTTGGATTGGTAAGAACCTTTGGGTTGGGGTGGCATCATGGGATTTCAAGCATGGTTGGGTGCCATTGGGAATATATTTAGATAGGTTTAAGGGGGCTATTTTATTAATTCATTTATGGGAATGGTGCTACTTAAGGTTACCCTTATGGGTGGGGTGATCTTAGGGTGTGTGTCAGGAGGTTAGCTGGTATTTCTTTGGAAAGCTTGGCTTGATGTTTGGTTTT
This sequence comes from Viscum album, assembly GCA_963277665.1. NCBI lineage: Eukaryota > Viridiplantae > Streptophyta > Magnoliopsida > Santalales > Viscaceae > Viscum > Viscum album. The sequence goes on along the minus strand of OY728143.1, from coordinate 911,472,071 downwards.
TATAGAGGATTCCCTCAAATGGTATCATGTCTATGATGGTGTTTTAGTGACCATAGAGGGTTCCCTTATTCTTTTTTTACCTACAAAATGGTTGGTGTTGAGGTTTCAACAGTTTTGGATAATGGGTTTGGGCGCTGGCTGGCCTTGGTTTTTGTGGCTAGTGTCCAGGAATGATGAGGTTGTTTTTGTTCAGATTTCAGATATGATAGGTGACCTTTGGGATGTTATTAGATTAGGAATGGTCCCTAATTTTGATCTGATTATCTCCTTTTTTTGGTTGGTTGGTGTGATGTGGGTCTAGGGAGCTAATGGACAATCTGGATGAGTGAATTCCCTCTATATTTTATGATGTTTATCTAGATAGGGGTTCAGGATTAAGATATTTCAAGGAACTCATGGAGTGTGTTATATTTTATAAGGATTCATATGATCCTAGGATGACCAATTTAGAAAACTATACACTAACAATGGGTCCATATGTTTTAGCCTGATTGTTTCTATAAGACTGTCGAACTTGAAAGGTTCTCTAGTGGTGTCGGCCTAGATATTCTCATCACTAATTAAGATCGTGATATTGGATTCCAAGATCTTGATATATTTTATCTATTGTTTTAGACTCCAAGGATGAGATTCTAGGGTTCTAAATTCATATTTATCCTTGTGTTGTACTTTTGGATCTCCTTCTTAGTCTGGATAACACACTTGATGGATCATATGATTGGGCAAGCCACGTGCTATAATTCCTATATCTTGGGCCAAAGTGAGGGTAGATTTAATTCAAGTGTCAGGTTAAAACCTAAGGTTCATTGTATTATATTATTCATCCTCTTTTGTTTATTTTCGGTGCTTATTATTTTATTCTAGTTGTCTTTGTTCAGCTAGTATAGACATATTATATGGTTCATGCACATGATATGATAGAAAATGTTAGGACCACTATTGGGGGTGGCCTAAAAATATTTATTTCTCACCCCTTATATATTAATCTAAGTGTATATGCATATCATATCTCTTCTTTTATGTTGATCTCAGGACATATTGGATCAGGAGAAGGTCCAGTGTTGCATGATCAAGTGGTATTTCTTGTGTCTATTTTTGGGTTCAAGCTGGAGAAGTTCTACAGTTTTGGATATTGGGTATGTGGTTTGACATAGATTAGTAGTAGATCCTTGTGAATTTATTTTCTTTTATTTTATTACTTATTTATGTGATCGGACCAATGGGTGATCAGTTTTTGCGTATTCTTGAGAGTCTGTATGACTGTATGTTGTATGTTGTATTCTATTTATTATAACATTATTATTTTCAATTATTTTTTATGAATACTTGGACATTCATGTATTTTTTTATATTTTTGGTTATTTATGATGTTATTACACAATGGTATGAGGGGAGAGTTTCCCCACTATATTATTTTAGGACCACGCCTCTAGTTAGAAGCCTCTGACATATGAGGAGATGTTCTTGAGTCCTTATCATGAGCTGGATCAAGTGAAGGGTCAGGTTGACCCAGGATAGTTTGTGATAAAATAGCATCATCATATTCTTTTATTATCTTAATATTTAGGAGATTGTGGATATTTGGTCTAGGAATGTGTTAGAACTTGTGATGGGTATTAGACCAGTGTTTCATGAATGCCTTTTCCGATATGAATTCTAAGTTTCAGTGTATGGGATCATTGGTATTGGTTTTTGATGTTATGGTTACGTGAGTTCACCCTAGGTGATGCACTTGATTTTTTTTATTGATTAATTTATTTTGGTTTTTGTCTCTTAGATGTTTGTCAATATGTTGGTGTTCATGCATCATACTAGGCACGTAGGATTCACATGACATGTGACTATTTGTGTGTGATTTTACTGATGATGGAGGTTTAGTTGTTTAATGTGTCTATAATGACCTATATGGGGTTTCATCATATAGATCCTTTGTGTAATACTACTCAATTGAATTGTGAGTACTTTTATTATGATTAAAGGTCATGTGAATCCTTTAGTGAGGTGTTTGCCTATGATGGAAATATATTCCCTTCATTGAGGGATGCATAGAGACCCTTGTGGGTCGGTGTAGTATTTGGGTGCCCTTTTGCTGGTGGTGGCTCAATGAAGACAAGTATTCCTAAGAGATTTTTGGATTAGGCTCAAGTTACCTTGAGGTTGTGACTTTTCTGAAGTTATAGGTTTGGGTTATAGGGGTGGTGTCTTAAACCCTCATTGGAGAGGGTGTTTCCCCTGTTATTTTTTTTCTATTAAGTCTCTTGGTGGGGTCTTGATGTCCTATTATCATCCTGTAGTTTGGGTGGCCATGGCCGATGTTCCAATTTTTTGGGCTCACCAGGGTCTATTATCACCATGGGATAATTGTGTGGTAGGTTATTTTATGATTAGGTATGATGATTTCTTGTGCTTGAGAAGTGGAGCACTAGGAGTGATCTTGGTTTCGTGGTTAGTTTGAGAAGGTATGTTGGGATGATTCCTAGCCATGATGTTTCTATTTGTGCTATGGGTGGTGTAGTGGGAGCATGGTTTGGATCTTGTGGTTTTGGATCAACACCCATGTGGAGGGTGGTGGTCTGGTTGGTCGTGGCATGAGGGAGATGCCTCATTTTGAATAGGAGCACCATGGGTGCTCTGGTTTGTTAAAAATAACCTATGTGGGGAGCATGGTTAGTGTTTAGGTGTGTTATCCTAGGTTTTTTAGGGTGTGTCTCATGTGAGTGTGATTCATGTTGTGTGTTTGGGTGATTCTGTGTAGGTTGGTGCTTGAGGAGTGGTGTAAGGGAAGTCTTATGGTTGGGAGTGAACCATAGTTCATTAGAGGTTTTGGTATTTGTTTTAATTTGGTCATTGAATATGGGTGTGTTGTTTCTATTGAACTAGGAACAGGCAACGGTTGGTATTTCGTGTTGACGCTCTAGTGTAAGTGGCTTGGCCACGTCTAGCCATTGCATTTTATGGTGGACAAAGCATAGTCCATGGAGTTTAGTGTTTCATTGAGGGGTGGTGAGAAGAATTATCCTATGGTGGAGAGTGTCATATCACTCACATATGAACAAATCTCATGTTGGGAGGGTTGTGGGTATTGTGAGACCGGTCAGTGGATGGTCACAATAACGTTGGAAGCACCGATGTTTGGGGTGAATCTTGGTAGACAATTGACAACTGATGATTTTCAAGGGTGAGAAGAATTTATAGTGGAGTTTTTTTCTTAAAATGTGTCATAAAAAGTAAGGTAGTGAGAAGTATATGGAACCAAGGAGATCTTCTAGGCCTGGATCGGGATGTGGTGATGTCGTCTCACAAATCCGGGATCAAAGTTTTGGTGTTTTACACCTCAAGGAAGGTTTTGTTATGTGATCTACTAGTTTCCCCCATTTAATACATATTTTTTATTTTTAATCATGTTTTTTTTGTTGTTTGGGACCACTTGAGGGTCTATCTAAAGTGTTTTTTGGAATAATTGTGGTTTTAAGACTTTGTAAGGGTTTTATATATAGGAAAACTCAATCACACAATCTGTGTTATTTATTCACACATCATGTGTTCTTCTTTTGGGGTGTAGGGTAGAATATGAGGGTTTCATGGTGTATATGTTTAAGAAACGCCATGTAGAGACACTCAAATTGTAGTTATGGACATGGTCAAACACCCCATGTGGGGGCACATGGTCGTGTAGGGTACACAACTAAAGCCCAGGTGTAGTGCATGACCAGAGGTTGTGTGTCACATATGGCCTAGCCCTGTGTGGGATACATGGAAAACTATAGGGTCGAGCACCCCATGTGGGGTATACGATATGTAATAGGTATGCATGTCATGTAATTTGTAAATTACATGTCAAGCTTAGTCAGGTAGGGGTGTCCATGGGTCGGGTTGGGTCGGGGTTGCAGGCAGTTTTGAACCCGACCCGTAAGAAAAAATCTGGGTCGGGTCGGGTCGGGTCACACACTGCATGACCAGATGACCCGACCCAACCCAACCTGTAGGGTTCGGGTTGGGTGATGTATGGACAAAAGTACCCAAACCAACCCAAAAATTTGTGGGTTGGGTCAAACAGCTCGGGTTGAGTGGTCAGAACCGACCCAACCCGAGGGACGCACATCCAGACCCAACCCAACCCGAGGATTACAGGCCTAACCCGACCCAGACCCTACCCACAGCCCAGACCAACCTGACCCATACCCCTACTGATACCCTACCCTAACCAACCCCAACCCAATGTATTTGGTTCCAAAAAAATGCAGCAAAGAATGGATTAAAAAATACAGCACCGAATGGATTAAAAAAAATGCAGCAAAGAATGGATCCAAAAAAATGCAACAGATCAGACATACCCTACCGAGACCCTACCCTAACCAACCCAACCCAATGTAGTTGGTTCCAAAAAAAAATCAGGAAAGAATGGATCCAAAAAAATGCAGCAGATCGGATTGGTTCCAATGCAGCAGTTCCAAGCAAGCAACTCCAAAAAAATGCAGGAAAGAAGCACCTATAATTTCAGTTCAACAGGGGTATGAAATTCCAAAATTAAGGATGAGACAAATGCAATTGAAAATGCATCAGCATGAAAATAAAAAAATATAACATCACACACAATTTCAATTAAACAGAGAATTGTAACTGAAGAACTTGAATCCTATGAAGATCGTATATGTCAATCAACATTACATTCATGATTTTTTACCCCTAGAACACAGCCACACACATATAATGCAAACCATTACTGTTACAAAGGATTGAAAATCCAATTCAACAGTCATGTTGTAGACATACCTTGAATCAACCCAGGTTAGCCAGGAATTGCTCAACATCCCAAAACATCGAAATCTAAATGTCCAACATGCAGAACATTCCTTAAATAGTGCAAACCCTATCATAGCATTCCACAAGCCCATATTATTTCTCAATCTGCCACCAAGAAATCATGGCTTTAAACATTAAACAAAAATGCCTTGGTGTTGATCAAATAACCGGATCCAACCACTTCAATTTAAAAGTCAGATTCAAAATCAATGTTACTCAACAAAGAATTCTAGTGAAGTGAACCACCAATTAGGCGATGTGTGACATCATGGGCCTTTTAAGTGTTGGAAAATTGAAAGTGAAAATAAACATAGGGGAATATGTGAACAGACTCAAATTCCAAGTTTTATTTTGAGGATAAAAACATTTGATAAAACAATTATACTGAAAGCCATTCAATTTACCTTCATATAGCTTGAAAGCAGTCCAAGATCTTTAGCATTGATGCCTACACTTAAATTAAATACTGAAATTAGAATGTATTTTTAGAAGACTAGATATATAATTGCACTAACATTTACATCATATTAAACACCATGTCCATCATAAAAATGTAAGTGAATAATAATGCACAAACCTTCATTAGATTCCCTATAAGATAAAGGAACTTTTATGCATGGGAAGCAGTCGATCCTGTTATCCTCTACTCTCATAAAATCAAAAACTTTCAAGGTGAAAAAAGTAGTAACTTGTAGAAGGAAGTCCAAGAGAACAGCAAGAGATGCAATAATAAGTATGTTTCAGTTCAAGTTTTCAGTCTTTTCTTTGGCAAACAGAATTAAAAGTCAATTAAGGTCCACATATCTTAGCACAATAAAGAAATAATACCAGTCAGATAAAAGTTTTCCATTGAAATTCATTAATTAAAATCTATCAAGATGTTGCATAAGAGAGACAGAGAAGGGTAATTTTTTTACAAGTTTGTAGTATAGCTACTACAAATCCTGATTATGTAACTTACAGCCAAGACCAGGAATGGAATAACTTCCACAATGATTAATGTAGATTTCACTCCAATAGCACCGAAATACCTAGAAACACCTGATAGAGAAACCATATCATCACTTTAGTTAGTCATGAATAAACCACTATACAAATATCAACATTTTTCAAACAATACAAGAGAAATTAATAACCATTTAGAACTATCAAGCATAAAAGATTCAAAAACCAAACAAAAGAAACATCCAATTTGAAACACACAAAAGTAGGGGAAACTAAAGTGAAATATAGTGTGGAAGGGAAACCACTTAGCAACACCAGTCATTATTTTTAGATAGTGACAATTTGATCATGAGTTGTGGTGGATGATGGCATATCTGAAAAGCACAACAGAAGAAATAACAAGTCAGTATTTTTATTTTTCAAACAAGGGTTTATAATTAATAAATGTGAACTGATAAAAAACATAATATTTTTAATGATACCTAATTCAATCAATTCAACTTCTTCCAGTTGCTTTCGAATGTCAATTGGTTTAGACTTTCTAAACTGATTTTGGGAGCAAATTAACACCTCAACGGTATTGGGATTCAAACAACTGCGAAATGAATCAAGGACTCATCCTCTTATACTAAATGCAGAATCTGAAGATACTACAGTTAAATGAATTGCTAGAATATCTCTAGCAATGCATGATAGAACATGATACTTGCTTTCCTTTCCTTTCCACCAGCTTAAAATATCAAATCCATCGAAAGCATCCTCACAATCATCAATCTCTAGATATCTTTCTAATTCATTTATTTGTTGTGTCAATTGTCTTTTCCTTTTGTTTGATCTATAAGAATCTTTCCATTTTTCATCATCCTCACTACCGCTAGTGGCATCATGAATAGTGCATCTTGATGAGAACTTGACTTGCATTGATCAACTGAGATGGGATACTTGCATTTATAAGCCTCAAAGAGATTATTCATAACCTCTGTTAATTTACTGATCAACTCATTCTTGTCTCCATCATCAAATATCATTTCAAAACTATCCCAAACATATTCTAATTTATATCAGGGATCAAGAACAACTGCAACAAGTAAGAACGAATTAAAAATCGAACCAATACCCTAATATTTGTCCAACTTCACCTTTATTTCAATGGCCATTGCACTCACAGTCATATCAGTACTCTTCATCCATTTCTTGATTTTTCTATATATGTCACAAAGAGTGTGAAAGAAAGTGTGACATGTCACATTCATAGAACCAAAAAATTCAATAGTTCTATCATAAAATATCCTTAAAAACTTGAAAAATACACGAGCACGCTCCCAATCATATGTTGTTGGAGTCCCACCTTCACAAAAAAGAGCACTCCTAAATCTTGAATCCTCCTCAAGACGAATAAATACCTTCTCATATTTTTTAGCAACATCCAACATAAAATAACAAGAATTCCACCTAGTAGGCACATCAAAAATTATAGCCTGTTTACTATGAATTTTTAACTCCTCAGCAATGCTCTTAAAAAGAGCCAACCTAGAAGGTGAACTTCTCACAAATTTACAAGAAACTTTGATTCTACCAATTGATGTTGATATTTTCTTTATCCCATCATTAACAATAAGGTTTAAAATATGTGCACAATATCTCATATGCATATAATCTCCTTTAAGAATAGACCCATTCCAATCATTAACTCTCCTCACCAAATAACTGATCGTTGTATTATTAGAACTAAAATTGTCCACGGTAACAATATTAATCCTTTCAATCCCCCATTGTTTCAATGTCTGTTCTAATACCTGACCAATTGTTTCCCCTTTATGATCCACAAAAAGACAAAACCTGATTATTATTTTTATTCAAGATCCAATTATCATCAATAAAATGTGTAGTCACACACATATAATTCAGATTCTGAATTGAATTCCATGTGTCGGTGGTAAGACATACCATATGATAAAACGTATCAAACATGGACTTTAATTTATCTTTCTCATTCAAATATAACTGCAAGTAATCTCTAACAACTGTTTTTCTGGACGGAACTTGAAATTGAGGTTGAACAACTTCAATAAATTCCCTAAATCCTTGATTCTCAACATATTTAAATGATAACTCGTCGATGATTATCATTTTAGCAAGAGAAATTCTACACTCTTCTTGATTAAAATGAGCTACTGAAATTTTAATCATTCCATCATCATTATCTTCACACTTCTTTCTAAGACCAAGAGTAGTTTGACTTTTCTTGGTTTTTTGTGAGGATTTTTGTTGCACTTTTTCAAAAGCCTATTCAAATTACTAGTTCCATGCTGACTAGACATTCAAGCATAATCTTTACCACAGTAATTACAAACATATCTTCCATTTTTCTTTTGAAAATGATCCCAAGCTTGAGAAACTCTATAACCAGCAGAAGATTTAGGAATTATTACCTTTTTAGGAGACTTATTACCTTCAGTTTCTTCAACTAGTTTTCTACAAATCTCCCCTCCTATTTCTGTAATTGAATACGTTGCAGACCCCATATGACTCTGAGTTCCTGCTGCGACAACTGGGGGATTAGAACCACTTGTTGTTATTGCACCACCTTCCATATGAATTGTTAGGGCCAATAAGGGCCTATATACCCTGAGAGGGGGGGGTGAATCAGGGTATGGATATTCTTTTTCAAAGTTCTTCCTGCCCCACTGGATCTTGACCTCTTTGTTACAAGGGTCACTTTGTTTGCACTTGTGTGGTTACTATGATCACTTGTCTCCTTTACCTGATGATGATGCTTTGAATGCAATGCAGGGAAGTAAGCAGGCAGACACAGAGATTTTTACTTGGTTCACCGCTAAGGGCTACGTCCAAGGAGCATACGCCGACAAGTTGCCGGTTCGTACCAAATTCCACTAGGCTTCACTAGCTGTGGATTACAATGTTCGGGCTAGATCACTTCTATGCCCAGGCTCACTGCCTATACAATGTTTAGGGTCAGCTCACTTCTTTCCCAAGGGTCACTCCCTGTTTCTCTCTCTCTGGATCACTGCCGATGGAGAGGATCACCTTCTTCCTCTTCCTAAGCTCACTGCTCTTGGAAGGGATTCACTCACAGTTTATAGACCTGTAGGTCTCTTCATTTCCATTAAGGAATGCATCTTTCTCTATATGTAGATGCTCTGTTGAAGTTCAACTTTCATCCACTGATGAATACCTCTTTGCCTCTGAACACTGGGCAATTCCTTTTGGAAACACCTTCCCAAAGCACCCTACTTCGCGAAGCTCCCAATTTCGCGAAGCTCAACAAGCCTTCGCGAAGATCCTGCCTTTTCGCGAAGCTCACTCGCGAAGCACCCTCGCGAAGCACTCTCTCGATTCTCAAGCCGTCGCAAAGAAACGACCCTCGCGAAGCAAAGTAAGCTAACGCGGAGCTCATAGGTTTCGCGGAGCTATAATAGCCGCCGCGAAGCACCTCTTTCGCGAAGCACACTGGCTCCGCGAACCACCTTCGCAAATCGAGAGCAAAGTATTTTCTCTGAAAATTCTATCTCTTTCTCTCGAGGGGGTCGGCCTCTATTTAAAGGCAATTCCACCGACCCTTGTCCCTTCCACGCGAAGTCAACGCCACGTCATCTGAAATCGCGAAGCTCCAAAGATTCCTCCGGAATTCTGTCCAAATCGCGAAGCTCCACGGCAATCTTCTGTTCGCGGAGCTTGACGTAGTCGCGAAGAATCACCATCAACATACCTTTGAGACTTCGCCGCGAATCTCCCTCGCGAAGCCCAACATTCCTTCGCGCCTTCGCCGCAAAGCTCACTCGCAAAGCCCTTCACCGCCGCGATGCGCTTCAGCCTCTGTCGTTCACAAAGCTTGACGTAATCGCGAAGCATCACCGCCTCCATTCTTCTGGTCTTCGCGATTTCCAAACCAAGCATCCTATCTTCGCGAAATTAATGCATTTTCCATATTAAATTATGCTATTCATAGAAATCCACTTTTCGCGATGCTCACCAAACTCCAAATTTTGGACCCCAAAAATTTGGCAAACACTGGGAAACGGCGCCACCTTGTACTGCTCTTTTGTACCGCCTCCAGATCGTCCTTTCCTTTGTCATAGTTCTTTGTCAACATGTAATGTCAACAAATCTCGGGAACTCGACAATTATCCATGGAATCCTGCTTTGTCAACAAACACAATCAACCCAAAAATGCTACAATGTTACCTTGAGGTATTTTTGCCCAACATGAATGAATTGCTACCTACATCCAATAACAATGTAAGAAATGGTAAATAGAATTATAGTGAATTAAATTTATATGCGCTTTATGATGGAATACTTTCACGCTATACATTCTGATTTCAATATTTAAAAAATACATTCTAATTTTAGTATTTTATAATGGACATGGTGCTTTATGATAGACTGATTTCCCCCTTTTTAAACATGACAAAATTTGGAATCAAATCTTTCCCATGACAAAAATAGTCTTGCTCAAATAAATTTGATAGCATTATAACACTGAAGTTAATAATAATAGCTAATACATTCCTCCTCTCCCTCACTTCTTAACCCAAGGTTAAATTCTCATGGAAGGAAGTCTTGTAGCATGAAATTTCAACTCTTAAAACAAAATCAAAATAAGTTCCAATATATTGTGAATAAATATGGAAAAAAATGCAAGCTATGTACACACCACCAAAAACCGCACCGCACGCACCGCACCACACCAGGAAGAGGAGGCGAATCGGTTTCGTGAAACCGACAAGAGGCGAGTTTGGGTGGGTGATTTACCGGAGGTATGAGCGAAAGGAGGCAGTAGGAGATGAGGATGGAGGAGTAGGGTTTCACGAATGGAGAAGAGGCGAGTTAGGGTTTTCTATTAAGGGGAGGAGCTCGGGCGAGGAGGGTGTGAGGAAGAGGAGACCAGGATTCGGATGTCGATCATGAAGAAATGATGAGGAAGGATGGTTTTGGCATGCAGGGGAAGGTTGGGGTCGGGTCAGGTGGAGGAGGAGGAGGCCAGCGCGAGCATTTCGTGTCATGAGGGAGGGAGGGAGGAGAGGAGGGAATGAAATGAAAAGGAGAGGAGTAGCCGGCCGCCGAGCCGGTTGAGTTGAGGGTTTTTTTTCTTAGTCATGTCGTCAGGTGAAAGGGTTGGGTTGGGTCGATATGCAACCAAACTGAGACCCAACCCAACCCATTCTCGGGTCAACCCATGAGAAACCCAACCTAGATATTTTTAGCATAACCCGACCCGACCCGACCTGACCCGGTCGGGTTGGGTCGGGTTCTTTGGGTTGGGTCGGATCTGGACACCCCTAGAGCCAGGATACATGGCCAGAGAGGATTTTTTGATGTACATGTTGTGTACCCAAGGCACACACCATGTACTCCCTCCTTAGAAGTTTTTTTGTTGGTTTTAACCTTAGATATGGAATTTGACTTTTTAGTAGTATATTCTGAGTGTTTTTTCCATGTAGATCATGATGATGTAATCCTTTCGGCATGGAGAGGCCATTTGGATGGTGATTTAGACTGATAGAGTTTGAAAGGAGGTTTTCTTTGAGGTTTTTTTTAGAATCATCCTATGGGTTGGTTTGAGATGTGAGGATCGGGTGAGGGTCATGATCTTGTTGTTCACCTTGTATTTCGGACTCCATGTGGGTCTTACAAGAGGTTTTTTTATGGTTCCCAAAATTTGGTATTGTGTTTCATCTTAGGCATGATTGTTAGATCCAATTGCTTGAGGTTTGGACCGATAGGAGCCTTTAGGTTGTGGTTTAGTTATGGGATGTCAAGCATGGTTTGGTACTATTGTTAAAAGTTTGAGATGGGTTCTAGGGACATGTTTTAGGAATTACCTTATGGTTTTGGTGCTTCTTGATGTTTCACTTATGGGCAGGGTGGTCTTTGGGTGTGTATCGGGAGGCTAATTGGTGTTTCTTTAGCGGGTTTGTCATGAGATTTGGTTTTTCTAAAGGAACCCTTCATAGGGTGTCTTGATTGGGATAAGATTCTAGGGACCATGTTTTGTAAAAGTGGGTGCCCTAGACCCAATTTTATCATTAATTTTTTATTACCATGTCATGTATATAGTTAGATAAACATGATGTTCACTTACCATTATAGTGTAAAAATTTCTGCATCCACTATTTAATGGTAATATACATAGATTAATTGGTTTATCAAAATTTTATCGAATATCTCAGACTATAATGAGAATCACAAGATACTAAGACATTAATCTTAAACAAATACATTATATTCTAGATAAATTATACTGACTGGACACAGTTGTTGTCTAACTATCAGGTGTTGGAGGCTCATAATCATTGTGGCTTCTTCTCATGAATTTCACACTTGGTGATCTCTAGTAGTGAGGTCATGAGGATAGACCCGCCAATAGTAACACCACATATTTTTTGTTTCATTGGTTATTCCTATCTATGGACATGTTTATTTGTCTCTTGACTTGAGATAATTATCAATGTGTGCAATTTTATTGCATACTTTGATGCAAGGAAAAAACCATTATAATGAAATTGTAGTGAGGTATCTTGTGTTGGGTGCGTCATTGGTGGTATGGCATTGGTTGAATGATAAAGAAAGGATTTATTGCTTTTGGGTTGAGGAAGTAATATATCTCAAGCATGGTTGATCAGGATGGTAGTACCTTCATAAATACTTGTCCAAGGTAGTTGGAAGGTAAATCTATCCAGTTAGATCAAAAAATAATAAAAGAATAAAGGATGATGAAATAAGTGTGTGTCCTTCTTTATGAGATTTCAAAAGAAAAAGATATTATATTACCTAGTGCATGTTCATAGGTTGGTTGTCGTTGTTATGACTATTTTTATCCCTTTAGGGGCCTTGATGGGTTACTAGACTCCACTATTAGTCTATGAATATTATTCACTTCTATCAAGATAAGGGCCTAGAGGGTCACACATAATAACATATTCAAGAATCTTCCATATTCTGATGAATAGATATATCGGACATGGTGGGCCCCACCACGGGGTCTGAGAGTTGTCCAAGTTATCGATCACCGATAAATAAATAAATTCATTATTATTCAATTAAATAATAATTTTGTTTAATTTATTTATTAGAAGTATTAACAAGATATTTTGTGAGTACAAGAAATAATATTATTCGAATGAATATTATTTTAATATTCCAGGTTAGTTTAATATTAAGCAGGAATTATGAGTCGAGTTAATGACTCAAGATTATCATGTAATATATTTTATATATATTATAGGTATGTTATTAGATATAAATAATATTTATGATACAGTTTAGTTCATTATAATTTATTATTTATTTAGTGGATGTTAAATATACATGGGTCAGGGAACCTAATCCGGGTATTTGCGCATCCACTATAAATAGAGGAGAAGGGATCTCACAAAATGACTATTCACTTAAAATTCATCAGAGCCTCTCTATTTTATCCCACTTTTTAGAGATAGGAACTCTGAATCTAGGTGATCGGATCGAGTTCTCCATCACGCATCGAATGCACGTCGATGTGGTGATCGTCAGGGTGTCAAAGGTGCCATCAGATCTCCACTCTAGCACCTAGAATTCGATGATTGATACTTCTATGGATTTTTTGAAGCATGTGTGGATGATATAGAGGTATTATTATTTGGATCCTTCAATTAGTGATCATCGATGATAATCATATGTCGAGTATGACTTCAAAACTAAAAAGGTGTGTTTTTATTTTATTTTTGGTGCTCTTTTTAATTTATACAAGATCCTTAGACCGTATCGGGGCTCAGATCACCAAATAAAAAAAGTTTCATCATCCTGATGATGAAAAATTTTAAATCCTTATCCCACTAGATTCCTCTTCATGCCATGATACCTTCAATTGGTATTATAGGGATCATGTGAATTTTTTGATCCAAGGTCACCCTCTCCTTCCCTTGTCATGATCTACCGCTACCAGGTGATCGCTCGAATACCCCGCTTACCCATGCTGTGTCCACTGCCACCATCTCAAGTAGTCAGAGCCAGCACATCTTCCTCTTACTGTAGGTGAACTAGTGAGGTTGTTCCCTTTCCAGAGAAGCCAACTGGAGTCCCCTCCTGGTCCAGATCTCACTGGCACCTCCATTTCGAGCGGGCTCTCTCGATCATAGCTAAACCTATCACAACTCGGCACTCCAGCCTCCTGGTTTCACCAGCCCCACAACCTCCTTCTACCATAATAGATCTACTGGGGCCACCTACTCCTGCTTCTCCATACCACGCCCCATTATTTTTAGATATATCCCCAACTAAGCTTGTTGGGATACCAAGGATGTCACCCTCTTTCATAGTCGTCGATCATGCAACCCCTCCTAAAGGCCAGATCTATAAGATTTAGCCTCATTCCTCACTATTGCTGGTGAGCCCCATGAAAGCGTGGACGATTGTCTCTTATCGACCATTCAAGGTTCTGGTGCTCTGCTAATGTGTATAGAATCACTCGGGTTGAATCCTCAATGATGATACTTTTTAATAATAGATTGTTTTTAGTTGATTTTATTTTGATTGAGGGTTTTGTTTGCAGAGATTGATTGAAATAATTGATTGATTAATATTGATTTAATAATTTGATAAATATTGGGGTGAGTTCATCATTAGGTAGTTAATATTGTGATATCCTTGAGCCTTGCTTTATATTGTATTAAATTAACACTCATATCACAAGTTGACGTTGATTGAATTCTTAAGTGTTAAGGCTTTAATCAAAGCCTTAACTTAACTTAGGGTTTTAATATCAATCAGTACATGTTGATGGTAGTTTATTTATGGTTCCAATAATCCATGTAAACCACACGTTAAACAAAACAAGTCATTAATCCATGACATGTTAAGTTCAACATACACAATGTTAATTTGAAGAATATTCATCAAGAAAATACTCTCAATCACTTAACATACCTAAATTTTGACTCAACCCAATGGTATATTTAATCATACATTAAGATAGTTATTAATCTAGTAATATGTGTTTGTGTTGATTAATTATAAATAGAATGAAAATAATGGGATAATAAAAGAGTTGTGCATCGAACACATACACACGAACAATGATGATAATTAAAAATGGACTTTCGATTGAATGAGGAAGAAAAAGAAGGGAAGGTATTTCAACTTGATTTAAAATATTTTAGGATAATTAATATTTAATAATATATTTTGGATAATTAAAATAGAATATGAAGAATAAACTTGTATTAAAAAGCAAATGAAATTGAAAACAACTTACGCAATTACAAATAAAAGAACACAAAAGTAAATGAAAACAAAGAGAGGAGGAATGGCATATCAAATGAAAAATTGAGTATGGAAGGTCCTCTAAATCCTTTTTAAAATATTTTTTCATGCTAATGTATGCTTCACTCTTCTGAAATGCCAGCTTTTTTAAGGAGAGGAGGGGGAAGTATTTATAGCCCAAGGAAGTGGACTGTTTTCATTCCAAAACTATACCTCCATTTGAATCTCCAATTTGATATTTCAGAAAACTGAATCTGGAGAAATATTCTTCTTAAAATATGTAGATATTAAAGTTTTCAGTATACCCTCAAAATTTGGAGGCATTTGAACTTATTAAACCAAATTTATTGTGGTTTTCATAATCAATGTTAAACTGCCCATTTCTATCCATGCTTTTTTGATGGCCAAAATGTGAATGGATTTTTTGAATAAGAATATGCCTTAAAATCTAAAGGATTTCTTAAAAAAAATTAGGTCTTCAATATCTCATCTTTCACACTACAAAATCCCATCTCGAATTGATTTTTAGATCAGGAGAAAAGTCAATTTTGGTGTGTTGATTTCATTTCCTGGACAGAATGGTGGGATGCACTTCATAAAATCATTTGGGTCCATTTTTATTAGATTTGGGCCCTGAAAGTTTTATCCATGACTCCTTGAATTTTCCCTGGAACTTTGGAGGATAATAAAGTAATTTAGACTTCTAGATTGAGCCCAGTAATTCAATCTTCATATATGGTCTAGTTTCATCACAAATTCTTTGGGGCTTCTTGTGTGGTCCATATGACCCTTCAAATGGAATAATTGGACCAAGATCCCTTCTAATGAACTGTTGAATATTGAATTAGGAAGCCTAAGAAACAAGAACCATACAATTTGGATTAGTATGATGGTATTTATAATTAAAATAGTAAACTAAATCAATTGGACTACTTTGAATAATGCTCAAAAATTCTATTTAATATTAAAAAATGAGTATCTCACACCAATTATGCACTTTTACATGAAATTTACTAAAGTTAGTATACAAAAATTTATGAAAATATTAATAACATCAACTCCCCCACACTTAGTCTTGTGCATTTCCTCATGTGCAACAAATATAAAAATATAACAAAATCATTCTCACTCTCCAACAAATATTAAAATTTTGTTTTCCCCAATAAGGGGAGGTTTAGATCATTTCACTCTTCCATATTGAATTCCACCACAAACTATTATAGAAAAAATGTTCCAAAAACAATTTATTTTTCATGCTCAAATTTAGAAATGGAAAATGTGGACACTCAAAACTCACACCTCTCAAGATGATAAAATTCATTTATGGAGGTTTACTCTTTCATCAACCAAAAGTGAAAATATTCAAGTTTGAAAGAGCTCTCAACTTAAATTCCCTATCTTAAAGTGCACAATAATCAAGAGGTATTTTTTAGGGGGGGTTCTGTGGCTATGGGATGGTAGTAAAATGATATCCAAAAGATAGGAAAAAGGGGTAAAACACTAATATGGAAAAAGAAATACATAATTTTTTTGTTTTGAAATGCGGCATGAAAGGAAATGGAAACACATATTTACATGAAAATTATTGTGTGAATCAAGACACAAAAGAGTAAGTAAATTTGAAGGGGATGAGAAGATAAAATATTTACAAAACACCAAACTTCTCCCAATGACATAAGTGGTCTTTTTTCTTTTTTTCTCTTTTTTTCGGAAGTTGAACTTGAAACATATCTCATACTCATCTCCCAAACCATGTTTGATCTCCTCATGACACTAATTATAATAGTTATAACTAGATCAAAGGCTGAGAAAGAGTGATTTTTGACCCGCCCAAGACACAACCTTTTTTTTGTTTGTTTGTTTTTTTTTTTTTTTGATTTTTTCATCATTTTTTTGAACACTTTTCAATAAGATTTGAAAACGATAAAAATATATACATTCTCAAACCCCACTGAATAAAAAACTCTCTCCTACACTAAAATGGATGCTTGCCCTCAAGCATATTATAACATAGTGAAATCAACAAATGGTACCCAAAATGAAATTCATTTCCCCCACACTTAAATTTCAAAAAATTATGCAATGAAAATACATGTAGATATTGGGTGGGATAAGGCATTTGGAGTGTAATGTGGCTATCAAAGAAAAGGTTTTCATAGGCTCGAAGGGGATTTCAAAAGGAGGATTAATGTAAGGTTAAAGGGAGTCTATTTGGCTATTGTAATTCTCATTAGGTTTATAAAATGCCTCTATCGTATTAATGTACACTAAAGTAGGAAATTCAACTCAAAGGTCCACAAACTCAAGACTCACAAATGGGGGTAAAAACACACATTTTGAAAATATGGCCATAGGTGGCCTTGGCATGAAAGCTAATGTTGTTCCTCATGGTTGGAGAAAATAATTTTCCACATCAAAAATTGAGCATTCAAAATTTGTTGGTTTTGACACAATATTATTTATCCAAGTATACGATGAAAACACAAAAAAAATTAGATGAAACCATGTCTTTTGACTCCCCAAAATGGTTAGAAAATTTTTCAAAAGTTGAAGGTGAGTAATTATGACTCTTTCTTTTCCATATTTTTTTAAGTGATTTTTATTATTGTTTTTAAGTTTTTTTAGGTTTTTTTGTTATAAAGACACACCCACACAAAAGATAAAGAGTAAATAAAAACTATGATGAGGAAAGTGGTAAAAAATGAAAGAGAGGGGGAGAATAAGAAAGAGGGAGAGAGAGAAAGAGATAGAGAGAGTTAAAGGGAAAGAGGTTCCCCTAGTTTAGATTTGGTGGGTCTCCATCTTCATCCAATGGTATATTTACTTTAGAAGTTGTGGATATGGTGGAAGTCGATGTTGTTTCAGGATTGTGCGTCCTCTCATGGTGATTCTTTAACCGATGTTCATTAACTTTGAATGTCCTTTTTGAAGAGGGGTCTTGGACTTGCACTGTACCAAATGGGTAAACATGATAAAAAATAAAAGGACCTTCCCAATGAGAATTAAGCTTACCTAGGTGAAGTTGAAATCAAGAGTTGAAGAGAAATAACTTTTCACCTTCATGGAATACCTTTCTCAGGATGTGCTTATCATGGATTACCTTATCCTTTTCTTTGTATAGATTGGAATTCTCATAGGAATCAAGTTGAAGCTCCTCAAATTCAGTCAATTGAAACAATTTTTCTTCACCCAATTTTTCACAATAAAAATTACAATTTTGCATAGCCCAAAATGACTTACGTTGGATTTAAACTGGAAAATGACATGCTTTAACAAAAACTAGACTAAAAGGAGGCATCCCAATGGGTGTTTTATAGGCAGTTTGATAATCCCAAAGTGCTTCACCAGGTATTTCAGGCCAGTCTTTTATGGTGGGTTTTACAATTCTCTCAAGCACTATTTTCACTTCTCTATTAGATATTTCAGCCATGCCATTTGTTTGGGGGTGATATGCAGTTGAAGTTTTATGTACAACACCACTCTTTTTCAAAAGAGATTCCATGTTTCTATTATAAAAATGGGTTCCTAAGTCACTTATCAAGGCACATGGTGTGCCAAATCGGTGGAAGATGTGTGTTTTTAGGAACTCACTAATAGTATATGAATCATCCTTTTTAGTAGATTTGGCCTCAACCAGCCTAAAAACATAATCAACTGTAAGAATAATGTGTGAGAATCCATTGTAAGGGGGGAATGGTCCCATGAAATCGATTCCCTAAATATAAAAAATATCATAGAAGATTAAAGTATTTTGGGGCATTTCATTTCTCTTTGAAATTGTGTCAAAATTTTGGAAAGTGGGACATGATTGACAGAACTCATGTGAGTCCTTGAAGATTGAAGGCCAGAAGAATCTAGAGTCTAGGACCTTTTGGGAGGTTCTTTGTGGTCCAAAGTGGCCACCTCTGGGAAGTGAGTGACAGAATTCTAATATGGAAGAATGTTCATCTTCATCAATATATCTCCTAATTACCATGTCATCCCCTATTTTCCAAAGTTTATTATCTTCCCAAAAATATAATTTTGAATAACTTTTTAGCTTTATTTTTTGTTCTTTTGAAAAAAAAATTAGTAAAAATACCAGCAACCAAGTAGTTTACAATTGGTGCATACTATGGAAACTTTGGATTGAGAGATGAAAGGTGCTCAGTGGAGAATTCTGGATCAATTATTTCAGAATGAGAAGAATTAGAAATTCTACTAAGGTGATCAGTCATAGGGTTTTCTTTTCCTAGTTTGTCTTTGATTTCAAGGTAAAATTATTGAATCATTAGTGTTGACCTCACCTGTTTTGATAATCTCAATTATGCTTTCACATACTTTGATAATCCCAATTAATGTTTATCTATATTCTAATTCACTAAATCTATGACATTCTATCTGATAATAATATTAAAATAATCCTTGAGATATTTTAATCAATGTTTATCTTTGTTTATATAAGTTTTGAAGTAATTCTAACCCAATCGGATATGTTTTACATAAAACAGATAAGTGTTTGTCACTGATCTGTGTATAGCTACTGATACAGAGGTACCGATACTTAGTCTATCGATAGACTTAGTCTACCGATAAACAGAGTCACTGATAAGCTAAGGTCACTGATACAGACAATCATCGATATATAGAGCTACCGATAGACCAGAGCTACCGATCGACCAAAGTTACCAACAGACCAGAGCTACCGATAGACTAGAGCTACCGACAGACCAGAGCTACCGACAGACCAGAGCTACCGACAGACCAAGAGCTACCAATATACAGAGTCACCGATACAGAATGAAGCTACCGATACAAAGCAGAGCTACTGATATACCAGATCTACTGATAGAATGAAGTCACCGATATATAAAGCTACCTATACCAAAAGTTACCGATACACAAAGAGATACCGATATTAGAAGCTACCGATACAAGCTCAAAGAGCTACCGATGGAAGGTCACTGCTATACAACGTCCACCGTACACATCTACCAATAGAAGGCTACTAATGATTGACCAACCAGTCAAACTCTATACTCTCAATATTATTTATTTATTAAGATAATGGTTACATTTGATGTTTTTAATGCAGTTAATGTTATTTAATGATATCTGTTGGCATGTCAGGGAACCGTACCTAATACCCATGAAAAAGGTAATCATTCCCATTTTCCGGAGCTGAAAGATGTAAAAGAGAAGATAAATACCTAGCCAAAAAGGGGGTGCATACAAAGAGAATCAACGAACTAAGAAGGCACACGAAGGGTGAAAAAGACAAGGGTTCAACATCATTGAAACGTGGTGAATTCACACAAGACTGCATCCATACTCCAAGAACACTAGACATACACGAAGCAATTCATTTCTAGAGGAGAACACAAGCTACATCTTTGTCAAGAAGTGAAGAACTATTTGGAGCTGGTTGTGCACTCAGGCTGATAAGATGAACCTAAAAACCAAGGAAGAAAATGACACTCTGTTTTTCAGACAAAAACCAGAGAAGGACTCATAAGCTTTTCTGACCAATCAAACGAGTCCAGAGCTACACTGCCAATCACTAAAGATTTTATAAACTCATTCGTACTTACTCTAGTGATTATTTTATTTACATTTCGAGCAGTGTGTGTACCCTGTTTATTTTACCCACACACTATCTCCTGAGCTAAGCTGGAGGATTCTTAAATCCTCATTCAAACTCTATAACTTTGTTGTATCCCACTGTGGATAGTGGTAGAGGTCGAGTAAGACCTGGATAGTTGTGAGCTATTATTTGTTTTCCCACGTAGAACTGTGGTAGAGGTCTTTGAACCTGGACAGTCTTTGCACTGTTGTTTAGCCCGATCCAGGGTGCGGATAAATTTATATAAATTGTTTGAGAGGAATAAGTCTCGTCTTGAGACTGAACCTCTTAGTTACATCTGCTATGAATTTTAGTTTAAGTCATAAGTATATTATATATTTCATATTCCACTGCTAACTACTTTGAAATATAATTTGTTTTAAAGTTACTTTGATAGTTAAATTAGCAAGTGTTTATTCTTATTATAAACCAGTAAGTTAGTTTCAAAAGTTAATTTAATCTTCAGATTAAATTAACTGAGACCTAATCAATCTTTGAGAAACTAATTAAACATTTACGATCTGTATAAATTCACTACAGTTTAACTTTGTTTTTAAATAGGGTGATTTTAAGAGAACTATTTTTTAACAGAAATTTTTTAATTAGAACTCAATTCACCCCCCTCTTGAGTATCCACTCCGACCAACATTTGGTATCAAAGGGTGTTTTTGTTTTTCAAAGTTTTTAAAACACTCTGTTTTTCAACTGTGATTTTAGTTTCATATTTAAAGATCTTAAATTTCCGTTAGTTCTAAATTTTATCTCTTTAATATATTTTCTAAAATCTAGTTATGGACAATAGACTAGAAGGTGTTGTTACTAATAGGCCACCTTTCTTTAATGGAACAAACTATGCCCAGTGTAAACTTAAGATGAAAATTCACTTAGAGAGTATGGGTTTTGATATCTGGACTGCTATAGAGTCTCAATATAAAATTCCAGAAACTGATAGAATAACTTGGGATGAAACTACAAAGACTGCTTACAATAATAATTGCAAAGCTATGAATGTCCTCTATTGTGCTTTAGGAGATGAAGAGT
The DNA here is from genome assembly GCA_963277665.1 of Viscum album. Taxonomy (NCBI): domain Eukaryota; kingdom Viridiplantae; phylum Streptophyta; class Magnoliopsida; order Santalales; family Viscaceae; genus Viscum; species Viscum album. The sequence continues at coordinate 911,450,419 of OY728143.1, read as the reverse complement.
TTAATAGAATTTCTGCTTGTAAAACTGTTTATGAAATCTGGGACACTTTGGTTGTTTCCCATGAGGGAACAACCAATGTTAAATAAATGAGGCTGAATACATATACTATTAAATATGATAATTTTAAAATGAAATCTGATGAACCTATTTCTGACATGTATCTCAGGTTCAATGAGATTGTCAATACTATGAGCTCTCTTGGAAAGTTTGTTCCAATAAAGGAACAAATTATGAGGATATTAAGATGTCTGCCATAAAGATGGAGAGGCACATCTGTTTTCATTAGATAATCGTGTGACATCAGCACACTCCCTATTAAAAAATTAATAGGTAAGCTTATGATGTATGAGGATGAACTTAAAGTAAACAAAGAAGAAGATGATGAACCCAAGAGAAAATCTGTGGCTTTCAAGTCTACTACTTCAAAGAGAAAATACAAGGAGAAAATGCATGTACCTACTGAAAGTTCAACAAGTGAAAGTTTAGACTCTGATAGTGATGCTGAAATGACTCAAATAGCCAGGAGATTTAAGAAGTTCTATAAGAAGAATAAATTCTTCAGAAAATCAAACTACAAAGGTAAGTATGACAATAAGGGTAAGTGGAAGAAGGATTGGAAGAAATATGATAAGTAAAATGATATAGTATGCTATGAATGCAAGAAGAAAGGACACATCAAGGCTGATTGTCCAAAATTAAAATTCAAAAAGAAATATGATTATAAGGACAAGGAGTACAAGAAAGCTATAAAAGCTACCTTGAGTTCTTCAGAAGACATCACAAGTGAATCTGAAGTTTCTGATTCTGAAAAGAATCATGCCAACATGTGCTTCATGACTAACATATCTGAGGTACATGTTTCCCCTGTTCTAAATGATTATTATTCTGGAAATAATAGTGATTCAGATAATGATGAAAATGTGTCTAAGGATGAACTGTTTGAATATTGTAACATGCTAGAAGAAACATTTAATGAACTTAAGGAAAAATATAAGTTATTAAAGAAACAGCATGCTCTCACTACCAATGTTAAATCCGTCCTTGATATAGAAAAGGAAAAGAATCCTAAACTATTGAAGGAAAATACTGAACTGAAAATTTCTAATGAGAAACTTAGAAAGGACTTAGAAAAGTTCACAAATGTAAAAGATACACTTACTCAAATGGTAGGTAAGAAAGTTTCACCAAAGTACACTACTGGTTTGGGATACCAACCTGGACAGAGACAATTTACCAAAAATCGATTTATTCCTAAATCTAGACAAAATTCTGCTTATTCCAGTTCTGGAAATTCGTATGCTTCAACTAGTTATTCATATGGTTATAGATCAAATAAAGTTTATCTTTAAAAATATATTGATTCTGTAAATTATATGAGACCCATAAGACAAATCTGGGTACCTAAAGCTTTGATTTCTAACCTTTCTGGACCCAAGAAGATCTGGGTACCAAATTCATTTTCCATCTAAACCTGTTTTTTAGGAGACTTGCTTGAAGAGTTCTCACAAAAAGGTATGGTACTTGGACAGTGGATGCTCAAAGCACATTTATAGAGATTACTCATTCTTTAAAAGCTTAATAAAGGTTGATGGAGGCTACGTCACCTTTGGTGATAATTCTAAAGGAAAGATCATCGGCCTAGACCAAATTGGTAACATTAATTCAGTTTTGATTTCTAAAGTTTTATTTGTTGATGGACTTAAGTATAATATGTTGAGTGTTTATTAGTTATGTGATGATGGCTTTAATGTTAAATTTGAAAATGATTCTTGTAATGTTTTTAATTCTAATAATGTTTTAGTATTTTCTTCCTTGAGAAATGAAAATGTTTATGTTGTTGATCTGAATTCTTTAGCTAAGAAAAATGTTACTTGTTTAAATGCTTTTCATAAAGAGTCTTGGATTTGGCACATAAGATTAGGACACTACAACATCCATTCACTTAGAAAACTAACTAGGAAGAACTTAGTTAGAGACCTACCCAAATTTGAATTCCCAAATGACAAAGTTTGTAATCCCTTTCAAAAGGGAAAGCAACATAAAGTTTCTTTCAAATCAAAGAAAGAAGTTTCAACTTCTCAACCTCTCGAGTTGGTTCACATGGACTTGTTTGGACCTTCTAGAGTTTCTAGTTTAAATGGGAATCACTATGTCTATTTCCTAGTAGATGACTTTTCTAGATATACTTGGTTATACTTCTTAGCTCACAAAAGTGAAGCTTGTTCTTACTTTATTAAATACTCCAAGTCTGTAGAAAACCTTAGTGGAATTAAGATTAAGACCCTGAGAAGTGATCATGGTTGTGAGTTTGAAAATCATGAGTTTGAATCTTATTTCTCACACAATGGCTATAGTCATAACTTTTCTGCCCCTAGGACACCTCAACAGAATGGTGTAGTAGAAAGAAGAAATAGAACCCTTCAAGAAATTGCAAGAACCATGCTTAATGAGTATGACCTGCCTATTTATTTTTGGGATGAGGTTGTGAATACATCTTGTTATATTATTAATAGAGTCTTGATTAGAACTGTTCTCAAGAAGACCCCATATGAACTATGAAATAATAGAAAACCTAAAGTTAGTTACTTTAGAGTCTTTGTATGCAAAGTATTTATCCTCAATACAAAGGATAATCTGGACAAGTTTGCTTCTAAAAGTGATGAGGGAATTTTTATTGGTTATTATTTAACTAGAAAAGCCTATAGAGTCTTTAACAAAGGAACCAAATGTGTGGAAGAATCTGTTCACATCAAGTTTGATGAAACTGATCCACATGAGCCTAAAACCTCTCTTGAAAATCTTGAAGAAGATTTGACTGTTCTGGACCTTAATCATAAAACTAAAGAACCTGCTGTGAAAACATCCAGTTCTGGACATACTCCAGAATCTGCTACTATAGAACCCGAACTTAGAGATGAACCTGAAATTTCTAGTCCTGCCTTTACTAGATCAACTAGGATTCTAAAGAATCATCCTTTGGATGTTGTTGTTGGTAATCTTGATAGAGGGACATAGAATAGAGCTTCTCTAAGAAACCAGGTTGAACATCAAGCCTTTCTTTCACATCTAGAACCTAAAAATTTCAATGATACAATCAACGATGAATTTTGGGTAATGGATATGCAAGAAGATTTAAATCAATTTGAAAGAAACAAAGTCTGGGAATTAGTTGACAGACCCAAATAAACTTTAACAATAGGCACTAAATGGGTTTTTAGAAACAAAGTTGATGAATCTGGAAACATAGTTAGAAACAAATCTAGGTTAGTTGCACAAGGATATAGTCAAGAGGAAGGTATAGACTATGAGGAAACCTTTTCCCCTGTATCTAGATTAGAATCTATTAGGATTCTACTTGCCTATGTTGCTCATCTGAATTTCAAGTTATATCAAATGGATGTTAAAAGTGCTTTTCTAAATGGTTTTATTGTTGAAGATGTTTTTGTTGAACAACCACCTGAATTTACTAATCCTCATTTTCCAAATCGAGTTTTCAAACTTTCTAAAGTTTTATATGGTTTGAAACAAGCTTCAAGAGCTTGGTATGATAAACTTAGTAATTTTCTTATTTCAAAAAGTTTTACTAAAGGGATTGCTGATCCAAATATTTTCATTAAAATAATTTCTCAAGATGTTTTTATAGTACAAATCTATGTTGATGATATTATTTTTGGATCTTATAAACATGCTTTATGTACTGATTTTTCAAAAAGTATGCAAAATGAATTTGAAATAAGTTTAATAGGATAAATCAAATATTTTCTTGGATTTCAATTTTTTTAAAATTAAAATGGTATTATCTTGAATCAAAGTAAATATACAAAGGATCTTTTAAAACGTTTTGGTTTGGATAGTATTAAGGAAAGTGATACTCCTATGAGTACAGTCTTTAAATTGGATGCAGATGAAACTGGGAAACCAGTGGATCAAACCAATTACAGAGGTATGATTGAAAGCTTACTTTACCTTACTGCTAGTTGACCAAATATTATGTTTAGTGTGAGTATGTGTTCAAGATTTCAAGCTAATCCAAAAGAATCTCATTTACTTGCTGTTAAAATAATTTTTAAGTATCTTAAACACACTGTAAACTTAGGTTTGTTTTACCCAAAAGGACAATCCTTTGAGTTAATGAGTTATTCAGATGCTGAATTTTCTGGTTGCAAGTTGGATAGAAAAATCACATCTGGAACATGTCATTTATTGGGAAAATCCTTAGTATCTTGGTGTAGTAAAAAGCAGAATTATGTAGCTTTGTCCATTGCCAAAGCAGAGTATATTGCTGCTGGTAGTTGTTGTGCACAAATTCTGTGGATGAAACACACTCTTTTGGACTATGGATATGATTTTAAGCATGTTTCTATCAACTTTGATAACACTAGTGCAATAAACATTTCAAAGAACCATGTATCTCACTCTAGGACCAAACACATTGATGTATGACACCATTTCTTGAGAGATCATTACCAAAAAAGGTGATATTACTCTTGAATTTATAGGTACTGAACATCAATTAGCTGACATTTTCACCAAACCTTTAATTTCGGATAGGTTAAGTTACATTAGGCATGAGTTGGGAATGATTAACCTTGATCGGAAGATACCTCACTGATGTGAATACCTCACCGATGTGAATACCTCACCGATGTGGATACCTCACCGATGTGGATACCTCACCAATGTGAATACCTCACCGATGTAGATACCTCACTGATGTAACCTCACTGATGTAACCTCACCGATGTAACCTCACCGATGTAACCTCACCGATGTAACCTCACTGATGTAACCTCACCGATGGACCTAACTGAGGAATTCTCACCGATAAACCCTACCGATGAGTGCGTTGTTTTAAACTTCTATCTGCCGCCAGAATCTGAATCGTTTTTACTTTATTTCATTTTATTTATTTATTTTATGATTCCTAAATGATAAAAACAAATTCCTAGTTACTTCTCAATCCACCGAGCCTCAAACCCTTTACCCTCAAACCTTGGCTCACGAATATCTCAAGAACCCTAAATCCCTCGAACCAGTGATGGAAAAAACCAAACTTCCTACCATCAGAGATGACACTGATGATCCGAATGCAAAGAAGCAGAAGTCTGAGCCAAAAGTAAGTGGTAGTGTTGGTAGAACTAGGTCGGGTAGGCGACCAGTGAACCCTCATTTGCAGAATAGAGTTATTGTGATTGAAAAAGAGTTGTGCGTGGAATGGTTGTTGCCTAGCAAATCGTTAGTGCTCGAAGTGCTGGAAGATCAAAAATGGGTAGATTGATTTTTGAACAATAATGGCCCCTACTATCCAAAGCTAGTGAAACAATTTTATGAGTTTGTAAGCTTTGAGAAATCAGAAGATGAGAACTGAGTGACTTATTTTTTTGAATGGAAAGGATGTGTCTTTTTCATCTGTTGAGTGGGATGAATGCCTGAAGGTTCCACACGAAGGTGTATCTGGATATGTCTCGAAAGCTATACCACCTACAAGTAATATATTTGATTATGAGACTGACTTGGAGGAGCTCACCAGTGATGGAAATCAAAGACAAGTAGTGGCTGCTGAAATGGATGGAGATAACAGATTGATGTTCAAATTTGTTCAACATGTCTTAATACCAAGGAGAGGAGACTTTGAGAATTTAAGATATCAGGATATCTATCTCCTGCATCTCTTGAGACATTGGGTAAAAGTGAATCTATGCAGATTGCTGATGATTCAAATGGAAGACATGACAAGACCAAAATCAAAGACTAATGCCCTATTCTTTGCCAAGTTGATCTGAGTGATGATCAAAGTGAAAGGGGTAGCTGAGTCTCAAGATGAGACAGTGGTAGTAAAGAATAATTTTTGTATCACAACCATAGTTTGCAAATACATGAAGATAAATTGGAACCCATGGAGAGGAGAGTGGGTTAATGATGACAATAAGGTATATGATAAATTCAATCATGTGGATCATCCTTCAAGATCTAAGGATGTGAGGGATCTAGGTCTAGGACCTGATGAAGAAGAACCTGAGTACAGTGATGAGATTGAAGAATAAGAGACTTCTATGGATAATGGAAGTGATCCGGACTTTCCCCCAAGTCCTGTTGTTGAAATTGTATCTTATAGAAAGGAAGCCTTAGTAGAAGAAGAGACACCTGCTGATAAGGAAGACCAGCCAATGCCTGAGCATGAAGAAGAAAAGGAGAATGAATCTGAAGCCTCTGATTCTACTTGCTTAAGTCTGAGTCCATTGATTGGAAGCTCAGTTGTGCCTACTAAAGAAGTAGTGAGTGAGATGGAAGGATTTGTGCCTAATCTAGAGGAGCCTCCTGCTGTTGCAGAGATAGAATTGATAGTAGAAGATTCTCCTGAAGAAGAAAGACCTTCTAAGAATACTGTTGTTGTACAAGAGAATGAACCCATTGAGGAAGAGAATAAAACCAAGTTTGGAAGTGTTTCAGTGGCTGTTGAGATTGAGGACTGGGCAGAAGACCCAGGTTTTGTGGTCTGTGGATTAGACTATCCTGATTCTGATAATGAGGCATCCCAAAATAGACCAAAAATCATTTATGATGTTGAGACTGAGTTGTTACCTGAAGATTTGGTTAGAATGCATGACCTGGATAATTTGAATAAAAATCTTAAGGCCAGTTTTGTGGAAGAGACAAAGAAGATGGAAGTTTCACTGGTGTCATCAATTCAATCGATTATGAATGACTCGGTGGCCAGCATAGCATCTGAAAGATCACCTGTTATAATTTCTCCTGTTGATATGATCACTAGGGCTGACCTTGAATCCTTAAAGGATGAGCTGAAAGAGTTCTTTAGTGCTTCTGTTACTAAGTTGAAGCACTGCTTTTTTGAAGAGATGAGCAATTTGGAAAAATATTTTGAACTCTCTCTCGGTTGTAATATGTCAACCTTTGTGTCAAAAATAGTGGAAGAAGTTACAGACTGCCAGACTCAAGTATCTCGACTACAAGTGGATGTTGAAGCTCTAAAGAAATCTGTTATCTCTTTAGAATCTTACATGAGTTCAAAATCTCAAGCAGACAAGGACTTAGCCTATGTCAAAAGTCTTGTGAGCCAGATGGTATCAGTGTTTGAAGGTTTTAAAACCTCTATGAAAGAACATTTTAGCACCCAGGATTACCAAGTGAAAAACCTTATTATTGGGTTGACCAAAAACTTCAAGTAAACAGTAACCTTCTCTATTGGTTCTGTTGCTTCTAGACCTTCAGTGGATTTGAATCAGATTCAAGCTGTGATGAAGGAGGAGCTTGGTTCAGCATCAACCAGTGGCTCTGTGGACTCATCTGACCTGAGAAAAGTTGTGATTTCTACTAGAGATTCAGCTAGATAAATAATGAAGATAGTCCAAGACTATATGAGATAAGCTTATGATTCTCAGAAAGAAGTAAAAGACAAGGTAGACTCCTATTTCCAAAAGGTTTACACCAAGCATCAACTCAACAATCACTTCAAACTTCTGTTGGAAAACCTGAAGTTACCTCCTATCAATCAAGACTTCAGAGAGCAAGTCATCAAACTAAGGGAATTGACTCTAGCCTTAGACAAATTCGTGGAGAATAAGGATGATTTCATATCTGCTATGGAGAGAGGAGGAGGAAAAATTATGGATTTCAGAAATCTTTTGTTGCCTTTCCTGCATGTCGATGTTAGGCCAGTGATTGTAACTCCTGATTTACCTGCCTCTGCCTCTACTGCTTCTCCTATTCAGATGACTCCAGCCCAATCCATTTGAAGCCTTACACCTATGATCACTCAAATAACTCCTCAGTACAGGCTAGGCACAGTTTCTGTGGCTCAGCCCCTTGTGATCATTTCCAGAATTCCTAAGACTTCACCAGCATCCACACGGTCTGAATCCTCTTCTGATCCAAATGGAAAATCACACATTGAGGATGTGAATTGAATAGGTGGCAAAGATGTTTGATAGTAATCCCTTGTATTTTTTTTTCTTTCTATGTACCTTTTTTTGTAACATATAATACAATTGGATTTCTTTTCTTTATCATTTTGTTCCTCTTCTCTTTGTTATTTCCCACTTTTTGTTATCACAAAGGGGGAGAAATATTATCAAAGTATCAAAGGGGAAGAAATATTATCTAAGGAAGAGCTTCCATGATTTTTCCCTCTGATATCATTGAATTTAATTCTACCTTTGACACATTATGTTCAATAACATATTGTTTTCTCTGAGATAATTGAATTTAATGATATATCCTCTGATACATCCTCTGATACAATTACTCACTATTTTAAAACTATAATATCATAAGTTGTGATTATCAAAAAGGGAGAGATTGTTGACCTCACCTGTTTTGATAATCCCAATTATGCTTTCACATGCTTTGATAATCCCAATTAATGTTTATCTATATTCTAATTCGATCAATCTATGACATTCTATCTGATAATAATATTAAAATAATCCTTGAAATATGTTAATCAATGTTTATCTTTGTTTATATAATTTTTGAAGTAATTCTAACCCAATCGGATATGTTTTTCATAAAAAAGATAAGTGTTTGTCACTGATCTGTGTATAGCTACTGATACAGAGCTACCGGTACTTAGTCTACTGATAGACTTAGTCTGCCGATAGATAGAGTCACCGATAAGCTAAGGTCACTGATACAGACAGTCACCGATACATATAGCTACCGATAGACCAGAGCTACCGATAGACCCGAGATACCAAAATACCAGAGCTACCGATAGACCAGAGCTATCGACAGACCAGAGCTACCGATAGACCAGAGCTACTGATAGACCAAGAGCTACCGATATACAGAGTCACCGATACAGAATGAAGCTACCGATACAAAGCAGAGCTACCGATAGACCAGAGCTACCGATATAATGAAGTCATTGGTATATAAAGCTACTGATACCAAAAGTTACTGATACACAAAGAGCTATCGATATCAGGAGCTACCGATACAAGTTCAAAGAGCTACCGATGGAAGGTTATTGCTACACAACGTCCACCATACACATCTACCAACATAAGGCTACTAATGATTGACCAACCAGTCAAACTCTATACTCTCAATATTATTTATTTATTAAGCTAACGATTACATTTGATGTTTTTAATGCAGTTAATGTTATTTAAGGATATCTATTGGCATGTCAGGGAACCGTACCTAGTACCCATGAAAAAGGTAATCATTCCCATTTTCCGGAGCTGAAAGCTATAAAAGGGAAGATAAAGACCTAGCCAAAAAGGGGGTGCATACAGAGAGAATCAATGAACTAAGAAGGCACACGAAGGGTGAAAAAGACAAGGGTTCAACATCATTGAAACGTGGTGCATTCACACAAGACTACATCCATACTCCAAGAACACTGGACATACACAAAGCAATTCATTTCTAGAGGAGAACACAAGCTACATCTTTGTCAAGAAGTGAAGAACTATTTGGAGCTTCCTGTGCACTCAGGCTGATAAGCTGAACCTGAAAACCAAGGAAGAAAACGACACTCTGTTTTTCAGACAAAAACCAGAGTAGGACTCAGAAGCTTTTTTGACCAATCAAACGAGTCCAGATCTGTACTTCCAATCACTAAAGATTTTCTAAACTCATTCATACTTACTCTAGTGATTCTTTTATTTACATTTCGAGTAGTGTGTGTACCCTGTTTAGTTTACACACACACTGTCTCCTGAGATAAGATGGGGGATTATTAAATCCTCATTCAAACTCTATAACTCTGTTGTATCCCACTGTGGATAGTGGTAGAGGTCGAGTAAGACCTGGACAGCTGTGAGCTGTTGTTTATTTTCCCACGTAGAACTGTGGTAGAGGTCTTTGAACCTGGACAGTCTTTGCACTGTTGTTTACCCCAATCCAAGGTGTGGATCAATTTATATAAATTGTTTGAGAGGACTAAGTATCGGCTTGAGACTGAACCTCTTGGTTACATATGTTGTGCATTTTAGTTTAAGTCATAAGTATACTATATATTTCATATTCCTCTTCTAACTACTTTGAAATATAATTTTTTTTAAAGTTACTTTGATAGTTAAATTAGAAAGTGTTTATTCTTATTGTAAACCAGTAAGTTAGTTTCAAAAGTTAATTTAATCTTCGGATTAAATTAACTGAGACCTAATCAATATTTGAGAAACTAATTAAACATTTACGATCTGTATAAATTCACTACAGTTTAACTTTGTTTTTAAATAGGGGGATTTTAAGAGAACTATTTTTTAACAGAAATTTTTTAATTGGAACTCAATTCACCCCCCTCTTGAGTATCCACTCAGACCAACAATTAGGATCTATCTTATTAGCCTTGGTTTGGACTCACTTTTTGAGTAAGAATTTTATAGTATAATGGTATATGAAGATGATGATTTTGGCACCTAAGAGATATGGATAGAATTTATCTAATGCAAAAACCACTGCTAAAAGTTTCTTTTCAGTCACGGTGTAGTGATATTGAGTTTCATCCAATGTTTTTGAGGCATAAAAGATGACATGATGAATTTTTTTATCTTCTTTGACCAAGAACGTCCCCAACAACTCTATCAAAGGCATCACACATCAACTCAAAGGGTAAGGACCAATCTGGTGGTTGGATTATTGGGGAAGATGTAAGAATAGTTTTGAGTTCAATGAAGTCTCTCTTGAAAACCTCATCGAAATGGAAAGTGACATCATTTTAGAGTAACCAAGTGAGTGGGATGGAAATCCTACTGAATTTATAGATGAATTGCCGATAGAAACCAGTATGACTGAGGAATGAACAGATGTCTTGAACAGAGGTGGGTTCAGGAAGTGATTAGATCACTTCAATTTTGGTAGGATCAACCTCAATACCCTATTTTGAAACTATGTTCCCTAGAATAATCCCATTTTCAACCATGAAGTGATATTTTTTAAAATTTAATACAAGGTTACACTTGACACACTTTTTAAGGACTAGAGAGAGTGAATTAAAGCAAGATTCAAATGACTCACCATAAATAGTAAAGTCATCCATGAAGACTTCCATGAAGTGTTCAATGAATTTAGAAAATATACTCATCATACACCTATGAAATGTTGCAGGATCACTGAAAAGGCCAAAAGGAATTCTCCTATATGCATATGTTCCAAAGGGTCAAGTGAAGGTAGTATTTTTTTGGTCCTGAGGTGCGATTGGGATTTGGAAGTAGCCAGTGTGTCCATCAAGAAAGCAATAGTGTGACTTTCCAGCTAATTGTTCTAGTATCTGATCAAGGAATGGAAGAGGGTAGTGGTGTTTTCTTATTTCAACGTTCAATTTCCTATAGTCAATGCACACACTCCATTTGTTATTCACTTGAGTTGTGACTACCTCCCCATGTTCATTTGTGACAAAAGTTATCCCACCCTTCTTAGGTATAACTTGAATTGGACTAACCCATTCACTATCAGAAATTGGGTAGATAATACCATCTTGAAGAAGCTTGGTGATATCTTCCCTAACTACCTCAAGTATGAGTGGATTGAGTCTTCTTTATGGTTGTCTAATTGGTTTGGATGATTCCTCAAGATGGATGTGATGCATGCAAAGAGCAGGGTTGATTCTTGGTATGTCATCTAGGGTCCAACCTAAGGCCTTTTTGTTTTCCTCTAACACCTGAACAAGTTTGGACTCCTCATTTTCGGTAATTAAAGCAGATATAATGAAAGGATAAGAGTGATCATGGAAAAGGAATTCATATTTCAGGTGTTCAGGAAGAGGTTTCAGATTAGTCTCATCCTTCATTTGTGGGTTAGACAACTCAGGAATAGAGGAAGGGACTCCAGTTGCTTTAGATTCATTTTCCTTAATACTATCCTAGGTGGAGCAATAGAGATCATAGTTGATGTGGGATTCAATAGAGTTTTTAATTTCCTCTAGATTGATAGAGTCTATGAATGATATTTCCACATCAACTTCACCATTTACGACTTTGTTAAACATGGTGCATATTTCATAATATCCTTTATCATTAGAACATGAATAACATGATGGAATGGGGTTTAATTGACTCTCATAATTTTCCTCAGAAGCATGGATTGAGAATGCAGAGTGATCCTCAGATGGGTGTCGCATGGCTTGTAAAATGTTTAACTTGACCAGTTGATCACCAAATTCTATGGATAAGATGCCTGAATGGACATCAATATTGATTCTCATTGTCATTAGGAATGGTCTTCCTATAATTAAGGGAGATCGAGAATATTTCATCTCACCTTCCATGTTAAGGACATAGAAATCAGTAGGGAAGATAAGATCATTCACATGAACAAGGACATCCTCGATTATACCCTTAGGAATAGCAGTGCTTTGATTGTCCAATTCAATGAAAACACCCATTGGATGTAAGGGACCAAGACCAAGGTTGGAGAAGATGTATTTGGGCATGATGTTAATTTAGGCTCCTAGTTCTATGAGTGCATCATCAAATTTGGAACTTCCAATTTGGTGTAGAACTATAAAGGTCCCTGGATATTTTCACTTTATGGGAATAGACTGCTAGGTAGAAACATTTTCGAAGGTCGTAAGTTTTCTCTTGTGGGTGAACATCTCCTTAATAAACTTGGAATACTTAGGGATTTGTTTTATGGCATCTAATAGGGGTGTTTTGACTTCAACGCATCTAAACATGTCAAGTATTTCAAGATCAGGTTCAAAGGACTTCTTTGGTTTAGAAATAGCTTAAGGAAAAGGAATTGGATTCCTAAGTGGAATGGAAGGAGGTGAGGTAATGGCTTCAGATTCATTTTCATATTTCTTTTTCTTTTAATTTTCTAGGTCAATATTCAAAGGGATTTGGAGGAATTATCTTGAGGCATAATAATTTTCTTCCCCAATCTAAGTGAAATTGCACTTACATTACCCTTGGGGTTAGGAAATGGTTGAGCTGGGAGTTGGGAAGAATTTGATTGTTGTTGTTGGATCAGGTGGGATGCAAGTTGACCAATTTGTGTTTCAATGTTTTTAAGGATGGAACTGGTGAAGGAGAAAATATCTTCCACTGCACTTTCCCATGGTTTCTTAGAAGAAGTTTCTTTTCCCGGATTGGGATTTCCTTGATTTTGGTTCTTGGGAAAGTGATTGTATTGGTTTTGGAATTGGTAAGGCTCACTAGGATAGTGGAATCTAGGAGGCAGATTGTTCCTTTGAGGTTGAGGAACAAAAGGATAAGGTTGATGGAAGTTACCACCACCTTGACCATATTGGAATTGGTTTTGGTTTTAAGGAGGGAATTGAGGGGGATGTAGGATTATTATACCTCAAACCTTGGTTAAAGGTAAAAGAGAAGGGATCAGAGTGGGGTTGGTTGAAGTTTCTAATGAACTGACCTGATTGTTGAGGGTTGGGGTTCCTCTAGGCATATGATACATTAATATCCATTGGTATAGATGAATTAGATGGATCCTCTTGAAGTTATGGAAATATGTCAGTTGGATGAGCTGGTGAGATACAAATTCCACAATTCTTGATAGGTCCATGGAATAGAGATTGTGGAGAAGATGAGTTTGGGGCTTTGGCTGCCACAGCTAGTTGTATCACAAGACCTATAAGTTCACTCATCCACTCGGTCATCTTGTTGGGATCTATGGATTGATTCTCTTGGACTTTTTTGAATTGAGCATGTACTTAAGTATGGAATTGTTGGATGTTTACATCCATGTTGCTTATGAGATCTCTTGCAGCTACGGGAGTTTTATCAACAAGAGCACCACCACTTGCGGAATCAATGAGAGTTCTCTCCATAGCCAATAACCCCTCATAGAAGTACTGGATCAAGAGTTTTTTAGGGATTTGGTGAAGTGGACAGGTTTTTAGAATATTTTTTAACCTCTCCCAGTATTCATTGAGTGATTCATTTGGGAATTGATGGATACCGCTTATTTTCTTTCGGATAGAAGCATTACGAGAAGAAAGAAATAATTTTTATAAGAAAAGTTGCTTCATTTAATTCCATGTGGTTATGGAACCAGGTGGGAGTTAGTAAATCTATGACTTAGTAGTGTCATCTAGGGAGAGAGGGAATTCCGAGAGTTTGATTTGTTCCTCAGAAACACCTTGAGGCTTCATGGTAGAGCACACCACTTGGAACTCTTTAAGATGAAGATGTGGATCCTCACCGGCAAGCCTGTGGAAATGAGGAAGAAGATGAATCAAACCCGATTTCAGTTTGAAGTTAGCCTATTTGTTTGGATATTGAATATCAATGGGTTGGTAATTCATATTAGGGGTATCAAGTTATTTAAGTGTTTGTTCCCTAGGATTGGTCATATCTAATTCAATTGGTTGGACACGAACTGGTTCTTGAATGATTTAATTATCCATAATGTTTCTCCTAAGTTGGCGAAGATTTTGATCAATTTCAGGGTCAAACAAATCTGAGGTATTTTTTGGGAGGCTATTATACATTCAAATAGATTTTGGAAGAAAGAGGAATATGGTTTTTTCTTTGTGTTCTTTTTCTGTTTATTATTTTTATGGGAAGACGGGTTTTTCTTTGTGTTTTTTTCAAAAAAAAAAATAATTTTGTTTTTTTTACAATAACCAAAAACTAAAGACTAATTAATTGCACCATCCCTGATAAGGGGGCCATTTTAAAGTGTGTATGATTATCACATATTAACCGTTCAAGGTTCCGGTACTCTGCTAATGTGTATAGCGGCACTCAGGTCGAATCCTCGGCAATGATGCTTTTTAATAGTCGATTGGTTTTAGTTGATTGTATTTTGATTGGGGGTTTTGTTTGCAGAGATTAATTGAAATGATTGATTGATTAAGATTGATTTAATAATTTGATAAATATTGGGGTGATTTCATCATTAGGTAGTTAAGCTTGTGATATCCTTAAGCCTTGCTTTATATTGCATTAAATTAACACTCATATCACAAGTTGATGTTGATTGGAATTCCCAAGTGTTAAGGCTTTAATCCCAGACTTAAATTAACCTAAGGTTCTAATATCAATCAGTACATATTGATGGTAGTGTATTTATGGTTCCAATAATCCATTGAAATCACACGTTAAACAAAACAAGTCATTAATCCACGACATGTTAAGTCCAACATACACAATGTTAATTTGAATAATATTCATCGAGCAAATACTATCAATCACTTAACATACCTAAATTTTAACTCACCCCAATGGTAGATTTACTCATCCATTAATATAGTTACTAATCTGGTAATATGTTTTTATGGTGATTTATAATAAATATAACAAAAAGAACAGGATAAGAAAAGAGTTGTGCATCCAACACACACACACGAACAATGATGAGAATTAAAAACGAACTTTCAATTGAATGAGGAAGAAAAATAAGGGAAGGGATTTCAACTTGATTTAAAATATTTTAATATAATTAATATTTAATAACAAATGGTGGATGATTAAAATATAATATGAAGAAGAAATTTCATTAAAATTCAAACAAAATTGAAAACAACTTACACAATTGAAAATGAAAGGAATACAAAAGTAAATAAAAACAAAGAGAGGAGGAAGTGTATATTAAGTGAAAACATGAGTATGGAAGTTCCTCTCAAGCCTTTGGAAAATATTTTTTTGTTTCAATGTATGCTCCTCTCTTTTGAAATGCCAAATTTTTTCAAGGAGAGGAGGGGGAAGTATTTATAGCCTAGGGAAGTGAACTGTTTGCATTCCAAAACTATCCCTCCACTCACATCGCCAATTTGATATTTCAGATAGCTGAATATGGAGAAATATTATTCTTCAAAGTTGTAGATATTAAAGTTTTCAGTAAACTATCAAAATTTTGAGGCATTTGGACTTATGGATCTAAAATTATGGCAGTTTTCATAAACAATGTTAAATTGTCCATTTCTATCCATGCTTTTTCAATGGATGAAATGTGAATGGATTTTTGAATTGGAATATGCCTTAAAATCTGAATTATTTATTAAAAAAATTAGTTAACCTTCATCTCATATTTCACAATGCAAAATATCAACTCGAATTGATGTGTAGATCAGGAGAAAAGTCAATTTTGGTGTGTTGATTTCATTTCCCATATAGAATGGTGGGCTGGACTTCATAGAATCATTTGGGCCTCTTGTTATTAGAGTTGGGCCCTGAAATTTTTATCCATGATTACTTGCATTGTACCCAGAAATTTGGAGGATAATAAAGTAATTTTGACTTCTAGATTGATCTCAGTAATTCAATCTCCATAGCTGGTCCAGTTTCATCACAAATTATTTGGGCCTTCTTGTGTGGTCCATATGACCCTTCAAATGGAAGAATTGGCCCAAGATCCTTCCTAATGAACTATTGGATATTGAATGAGGAAGCCTAAAAAACAATAACCATTAAATTTGGATAATTAGGGTGATATTTATAATTAAAATAGTAAACTGACTCAATTGGACTACTTCAAATAATGCTCAAAAATTATATTTAATATTAAAACATGAGTATCTCACACCAACTATGCAATTTTTACATGAAATTTACTAAATAGAGTATACAAAATGTTATGAAAATATTAATAACATCACACCTACACCACCTTCTCCCACAGTTTGACCCACCGTTGGATCTTTTTCAGCTTGATCTCACTCACCTTTGTGGCCTCGACTGGACCGGATGCAGAGCCGCCTCCCTCCAACTACCATATTAATTGGTACGTGATCGGAGCCCCAATGCAATGCCCAATGAACGGGTGCTCTTTCCTTAGTCCCATTGGGTCTGATCCAAGCCTAAGTAGATCTATCTGACCCAAAATAGGTCTAGGAGGACCTACATACCCCAGAACTACCACGTGAGGTTTTGGGGTTCAAATAATTATTCATTTAACCTAGATTAATTAAGTTAATTAATTTAATTTTAGAATTAAATTAAATCAATTAAAATATTAATTTTGGTTTAAAATAATAATGTTAATACTTGGAAAGAAAAGTAAATCAATTTAGGTATTAAATTGAATTAATTAATAAATTTAATTTTTGTTATTAAAATTAAATTAATAATCGGACCAAATGAAAATTAAATAAATTAATTGAATTTTTAATTCATTTAATTTATTTAATACCCCTTGTACTTACATTATTGAAATTTAATTTTTATCGCGCTTATAATTATACTGACTGGTTTTGATCAATTAACCTAACTTTTATATGTCTATTTTTATTTATTTAATTATTCAATTGCATGTGATGGTTGTAATTAAATAAGAAGATATGCACATTATCATTCTTTTCGGTTAATATGTAAAAGGGCCTGAACATCCAAATTTATATGTTGTATATCACACCCTTAGTCCCCCTCACCTGCGTGCTAGTATACATGTACATTTGATGAAGATGATGTTTGACGTGGACCCTACCAAGATGAGGTGAAATCCATAACGAGCAATGGACATACTGGATGGGGACAAGCTGCATCTTAAGTCAAGCTACGACTCAGGAATGTTACCCCTAGTCCATGGTTGTTCCATTGAGTTTAATGGATCAACCATTTTTAGATATTTAAGACCAGTCAAGTAGTTTATTTCCTTTAAGCATTTATTTATTATTTTATGCATTTTATGACAGTGGAAAAAAATACATAAAATAATAAATAGTAAAATGCATAAAGAAGCGATGAATGTTTTTCTATTAATGTTCAGTTGTGAGGGAGACAACATAGTATGAAAAATATTAATAAAAATATATTATATTCATTGAGAAAAAATATAAAAACCCTCAAAGAAATATTAAGTCATTAAAAGCCTTTCGTCATTCAAATTTGAACAAAATAGGGAGTTCAGGGTGCTCGTCATCCAAAGTTGAGGGTTCCACTTACTACCGAGGAGTTATTGTGAGATTGGTGGGTTAACTTAACTAAAGTTGGTAGAAAAGAAGTATCCAAAGCTAGATTGTTTCAACTTTAGAGGCAAAAATTGATAAAATCATGTTTATGATTTTGAAAGTTGGGACTTTACTCAATAGATCAAGGAACCGCGAGTTAATGCAGTTGTCTAGTCAAATGGATAACTTGAATTCTCCAATTTGTTGCATAACCAAATCTTATAGACTATGATAAGAGGTTCAAGGATAGATTCCACTAGAATACTCAATCGACAAAGTATTTTGATTCTAGTATAGAGGTTTCCTAGAATTCAATAAAATAGTGGGATACATTTAATGATATAATTAATCAATAATTTATGAACAGGAATGAATTTTCAAGTATAGTAAAAGAACTTGCACACAATACTACGATACAGGAAATTCAAAGTGTCGGTGTCCCTATACATGTTAATCCACCTCAGAAAGCGAGGGTGCACAAATGATTTAGGAGACTCATGTATGAAGCATATCATGGTTAAGTCATAATGATATCATCAATGTATGATGTTATTTGTAGTTACAACATCAGTACATAGATGATTTCACATGTAGTCTCATCTCCAAGAAGTCCGTGAGGAGAAAGTGAAATGAGATATGAATGGATGATATAACACTGGTTATGTGTAAGTATGAAAGGTGGACCACAATCTTTCAAGACATCCCATTATTATATCTTTTCCCTAATTTATTCCAGTTTTGTTTAAGATTACAAAACTAATAGGATAGAGTAAACACTTTATTTCCTTTTGGTAAAAAATTTCTAAGCAATATGAATATTAAAGACAGATTAATCTTTATTTCTTATGGTGAATAAGTTGAAATACTAGGTGATAATTCCAATGGAAAAACTGATGCTAAAGGCACCTTCGCAACATCCTTCAAATAAATAGGTAATAAAAAATAAGTTATTTTCTTCACATATCATGAAATAAATCTATGGAAGTTTAATTTCAATGAACTGAATTAAAGAATAAAGTAGTTGCTTATTCTTCAATGTATATTTATTGATTTCAACTAATGTTTCTAAAATACTACTTGGGTATTAAATAAAATATTCTTATTACATATGTGTATAAAAATACAGTAACAAAGTAAATAATATAAACATTAAAATAAGTAAGTTGTATTCTACAAGTGGCTGAGAAAGGGTGATTCCTAAGGCAGCAATGAGAAACACACAACGTCTAATTTCCAAGTTAATAATTTAAATCAAACTATTATTGAGTATAACCAAAACATTTATCTAACGTGACCTTTGTACACAAGGATACATTATTCCAAGTTCAGGAATGAATGTTGTTTGTGGTGTCTCATACTCAACCAATAGTTCAGTGATACTTGAATCATAGGCAATACGTGATAAATCTAAAATGTAAGACTTATTTACCCAGTTGTAGAAAGATAATTCTTTGTCAAGTAAAACTAAAAGTGGACATCAAGGATATACCCAGTTTGGTATTTAGAATTAGTGGATCTAAACACCTTAGGTATTATCAATGTATATACTTATTTAGTTTTGAAAAAGAAACCTTTAGAAATAAAGTTATTCCACAAAACTTTCAGTATTAGTTCGGCTAGAGAGCGTGAACTATTCCAAGGTTAATATAGTGGTAAATATACTTCATAAGATTCCTTTAATTAATTAAGGAATATGAAAATGAATTATTCTAATTTCATGGTCATAATATATGAGTTGCTTTGGGCCGACATGTTGAATAATTTTTTGACCAAGCATTCATCAATAAATATAATGTAGCGTGGAGTAATTCCTAAACACACATTACCATATCCACATCATGAAAATGATGTTTGTAAGGAGGATCAATAATGAATATTACATATTAACATTGATAAAAAAAATGTAGTGTGGAGTAATTCCTAAAAGCACATTTCCTTATACACATTGGAGTTATGATGTAGGTAAAAGGAGCATCAATGTTAAAAATTATCCATTATAGAAACTTACTTTATATTTCATGACATGATTCATAAATAATGTTGAAATCCTATAACCATGTGCCAACTATCATGACAAATGGATATTATATAAGTCATATTATGATGGAAATTCATTATGTCATAAGAACACGTGTTTATATGCACAAATTTTATTAAGGATATAAACAAACTTGCATCAAGAAAAACAACAAGTGCATCTAAAGAAATTATCCTAAAAGTTTCTTATGATATTATAGAAATCCCTATAATAGAAAATTATTAGTTAAGTGATAGACTAAATTTCTATAAAAGGGTGAACATCACTACTTGAGATAGTGGTAACAAGATTGACTTGGGTTTAGGAAATGCCAGAGATGCACAAGTAGTTGGCATAGGAACATGTTCCACAAGAGCATATAAAAGAGGAATGTTCCATAGATACATACTATATAGGAAGGATAAAACCATAGTGATGGTTTTATATTCACCATGGTTAGTGATATATTATTCATTAAGAATAATATTTCCTACAAGTACGAAGTATATGGAAATTAGCTAAAATTGATAAGAACAATTAAAATTCAATAATAGATTCCATGTAACAATTCAGGGGGCTTATTATTTTGAATACTATGGTGGATATTCAAGTGATATGATGCATGGATGGTACAAGAGTGGTAAAAATAAGGCTTGATTGGTAATACCAAGTCATTATGCCTAAATCCATTAGAATTTTACTTGTCATAGCTAACTTCTATGGTCATTTATTGGCATTGGATGTCAAGACCACCAATTGTAGAAGGTGCTAATAAGATGCAACCAAAAAGGGATGATGACATCATAAAATTTAAATAAGGGTTTCAAGTTAATGAAATCTAGTTTGGGATCGAAGTAAGAAACAAGATCATAGAATGTTCATTTGGAATGAATATTTTCCATATGTCTATAAAAGGTTAGTGGGAGCATCATTATTTTCCAAGTAAAATGTGTTTGGTAACATATGGAAAACGACTATTTGTATTACAATTAGTTAATACTAAGATGAAAGTAATTCTCTAGATATTAACTTAAAGTAGAAACCTAAGTTCTAGGGAACATGATCTAATGAGGTAGATCTAATGGTTTCTTAGACCTAGTCAATCATACATACACTGACATGGTATTGAAAAATAAAAAGTGGAAACAATTTGGGAGAGAATTATTACCAATGTCACATGGCATAAATCCCTCTAAGTAGACATGCATGGACATAGAAGGAGATTAAATTAGTGAGTTAAATTCCATACGATTTTGTGATGTATCAATCACATAGGTCATGATATGTACAAGAAACGATATTTCCAATATATAATTTATGATAGGAAAATATCAATTATATCCAGGAGAACTATAAGGGAAGCAGTCAGAACTATCCAATAGTACTAGAGCAAGTACAAAGGATATATACCTAGAATGTGGAGAATAAGAGACACTAGTTTTGAGGGGACACAAACTAGTCTTCCTATAGATAAATACGATCTAATATCATAGTTAGGCTAAAGGTGATGAGCGATACAAGTTCATACAATCCAGTGGTAGCCATATCTACAAATACCAAGTGCATTGAAGCTTCTAAGGCAGCTAAGAAGCAGTGTTAAAAATGCAATGATTTGTTCCAGTTCTTGGAATTTCACTTAGTAAGTAATTTTTTTATCATTATGATACTTCTTTATAAGTACTATCCAAGATGTCAAGTTTTTACAATGGACAAAAGGGATATACTCAGGGATATCATATCTTAAGAAGTTTTACTCAAAGAGATGAGGTCGCATATAGAAGAATAGTCACATGGTGGAAACGTGGCAAACCCAGCAACTAAATCCATGAATCAGCAGAAACATGATATTAATCATGTGAGAGCTAAAAATGATGTTTAGCAAGTTATCTCTCATGCAAGTGGGAGTGTTGTAAAAATGGGTGTCCTAGACCCAACTTTATCAGTACTTTTTTATTACCATATCATGTATACAGTTATATATACATGATGTTCACTTACCATTATAGTGTATACATTTTTTTCATCCACTATTCAATGGTAATGTCTGTAAATTAATTGTCATATAGAAAGGTTATAGCAGATCCCAAGATATAATGAGAACCTCGAGATATTATGACATTAATCTTAAAAAAATGTTTTATGGTCTAGATACATCATACTGACTAGATACAGTTTATGTCTGACTATTAGGTGTTGGGGAATCATAAGCATTGAGAATTCTTCTCGTGAATTTTTCACTTGGTGATCTCTAGTAGTGGGGTCATGAGGACAGACTCACCAATAAGAACACCACATGTTTTGGGTGTCATTGGTTGTTCCTATCTATGGACATCTGTATTAGTCTCCTGACTTGAGATCATTATCAATGTGTGTCATTTGATCATGTACTTTGATGTAAGGAAAAAATGATTATAATGAAATCATGGTGAGGTAGCTTGTGTTGGGTGCGTTATTGGTGATATGACATTTTTTGAATGATTAAGAAAGTATTTGTCGCTTCCGGGTTGAGGAAGTAATATATCTCAAGTCTGGTTGATTAGGATGGTAGTACATTCATAAATTCTTGACCAAGGTAGTCGGAAGGTAAATTATTCCAGTTAGATCAGCAAATAATAAAGCAAGAAAAGATGGTGACTCGAGTGTGTATCTTGATTTATGAGATATCAAAAGAGAAAGAGATTATATTATACAATGCAAGTCCATAGACTGGTTATCATTGCTATAACTATCCTTATCTCTTTAGGGGCCTTGATGGGTTGTTATACTCCGCTCTTGGTCTGTGAATATTATTCACTTCTATCAAGATAAAGTTCTAAAGGGTCACACACAATAACGTATTCAAGATTATGCCCTATTTTGGTGAATAGGTATATCGGTCATGGTAGGCCCCACCACGAGGTTCGAGAGTAGTTCAAGTTATCAATCACTGATAAATAAATAAATTCATTATTATTCAAGTAAATAATAATTGGGTTAAATTTATTTATTAAAAGTATTCACATGGTATTTAGTGAATACAAGAAATAATATTATTCGAATGAATATTATTTTAATATTCCAATTTCGTTTAATATTAAGCGAGAATTACAAGTTGAGTTAATGACTTGAGTTTATCACATAATATATTATATATATATTAAAGGTATGTGATAAAATATAAATAATATTTATGATGCGATTAAGTTCGTCAGAATTTATTATTTATTTAGTGGACGTTAAATATATAGGGGTCGGGGAACGTAATCTGGGTATTCGAGCATCCACTATAAATAAAGGAGTGAGGCTCTCATTTATTGACTATTCACTATAAATTCGTCAAATCCTCTCTCTCCTCTCCCTCTTTTCAGGGATAGGAGCTCTGGATCCTGGTGATCGGATTGAGTTCTCCCTCAAGCATCGCAAGAATGTTGATGCGATGGTCATTGGGGCATCGAAGGCGTTGTCAGATCTCCACACTAGCACCCAGAATTTGATGATTGATGCTCCTGCAAATTTTTTGAAGTGTGTGTAGATGATCTAGAGGGATTCTTCTTAGGATCCTTTGAGTAGCGATCGTCGGTGACAAGCATATATTGAGTGTGACTTCAGATTGAAAAAAGGTATGTTTTCAATTTTTATTTTTAGTGCTCTATTTAATTTATGCAAGATCCTTGGACTGTATTGGGGCTCGGATCACCGGAGACGACAAGTTCTAACATCCTGGTGATGAAAAGTTTTAAATCCCCGACCCACCGACTTCCATTACGCACCCCAGTAGCTTTACCATTGAGGGTGCCTCTGTGATTTGTTAACCAGAAAAATCGCCAGTGATGAGGTTTTAGAAGTTTTGGATAATGGGTTTGGGCGTTGACCAGCCCGGGATTCTGTGGCTGGTGTCTAGGAATGTAGAGGTTGTTTTTTATTTAGGTTTTGGATGTGAGAGGAGAGCTTTCATATGTTATTGGATTGGGTGTGGGCCTTGAGTTTGATCTGATGCTATCCTCGGTTGGTTAGTTGTTGTGAGGTGGGTTTATAGTGCTAATGGATGGTCTGGATGAGTGAACACCCCCTGTAGTTTATGACATTACTTTGGCAGAGCTTCGAGCTCATGCGATGTCGAGGAACTCATGAAATGAGTTATATTTTTCAAGGATGTGTATGCTCCTGGGGAGACCAGGTCAGGCACCTATACACCGACGATGGATCCAGATGTTTTAGCTCGACTGGTTCTGCAGGAGTACCCGGGCATAATAATTTCTCTAGTGGTGTTGACCAAAAGATTCTCATCGCTAGTTCAGATTGTGTTATTGGAGCCCTAGAGCCCAATAGAAGCATTTCGTTGTTTTAGACGCTTAGGATGAGATCTCGGGGGACTGACATTTACATTTGTCCTTGTTTTGGACCCTTGGAGCTCCTTTTTAGTCTCACAAATGCACTTGATGGTTCGTGTGGTTGGGTGATCCACGTGTTATAATTCCTCTAGCTTGGGTGAATGCTAGGGTAATTTTACCTCGAGTGTCAGGTTGGAACATGAGGTTCACTGTTTTCTTTTACTCAGCCCCTTTTGTTTATTTTCAGTCATTCTTCTTTTATGTCAGTTGTCTTTGCCCGGCTAGGCTGGACATATCACATGTTGCATGTACATGTTATGACAACAGATGTTAGAACTGTTGTTGGGGGTGGCCAGCTAAAATTTAATTTCTCACCTCGTGTACATGCATATCGGTGTGTGTGGAGATCTTATGTATGCTTTCAGGTTGAGCACAGGACACGGTGGATCGGGCGGAGGCCCGATGTTGCATGATCGAGTAGGATTTCTTGTGTGGAGTTTGAGGTTCGAGCTGGAGCGACTTGACGGTCATGGAGATCGGGTATGCGGTTGGCACAAAGCATCAGTAGATCCTTGTGTATTTATTTTCTTTTCTTTTATTCTGTATTTATTTGATTGGCCTAGTGGGTGATCAATTGTTGTGTATGTTTGAGGGTCAGTGTGACTGTATGTTGCATTCTATTTATTATAGCATGCTTATGTTTCAGTTATTTCTTTATGCATACACTAGTGTTCATGAATGTGTTTATGTGTTTGGTTATTTCTGTTGTTTTTACACTCTGATTTGATGACATAGTCTGCCATTGTATCCTTTTAGGTCATCGCCGCTAGTTGGGAGTCTCAAACGTACGAGAAGACGCACTTGAGGCTTTGTCGCGAGTTGGATCAAGTGACAGGCTAGGTTGACCCGAGCTGGTTCGTGACGTGGGGTGTTACCCCCCTGTGTGTATATATATATGAAATGGTTTTGAGGTAGGTCGTTATTCCCCTTGGGTGGTAATATATATTGGATATGGTTTTGTGGGGGAGACGTTATTTTCCCTCGGGTGTTGATGTATCATGTTCAAAGATATCTGATACTGGTCGAAACAAATATGGTCGATTCCGGGTGTCACTATGGAACCTGATGATCACCATTGGTTTATTTATTTGTGCTTCTAGTTATTTATTATGACACATTAGTATGCATTTGATTTATATAGATATGTTAGGGACATTATTGGTGGTGGTCTACTGAGCTGTATTTACACCCTGCTCAAATGACCTTGAAGCCTTGGTGCCCAAGCAGATCTCATGATTCCAGACATAGGTTGGGCAGAGGCTCGGTATAAGATGGTTGAGCTATATAGTTTAAACAAATTTATGAGATAAGACTGTGATGTGACTCGAGACCAGGTTATGGTTTTCAACTTTATTTGCTAATGGTTTGGGTTGTATATGATACGCCCACAGGAGATCATATTAGTGTTTGTTTGACTCTTGTGACATTTTGGACAGTCCCCTCTATTGTAAAATGTGGTACGATTTATTCCTTTATTCGGCAGTACTTGTAATGTTTCATTTCATTGGTTATTGTGGAGATTAGTTGTATGTTGTTTATACTCTAAAACATACTACCGAATAATAAAAAACGAACACCGTTGCATCATAACAAGAATTCATCGACAATCTATAGTTGTATCAAAATCAATGGGACAAATTAACTCTTAAAAGGAATGATATTGTAATATGTCTTGACATTTAATTGCTCCATTATCTAAATTAATCTTCCGCCCTTGTTCCTCTAACATAAAAACTTTCAACGCTGAACAAAATTTGAATACAGATAACACCAGTGCGGGGGATCAGGGCTCAACCATTACCCGCAACGTCATAATCCAGGAATTGTCCTTGACGTCTCCCCCTCCGCCTCGGCCTGTCGAAAAACCTACTAAACTCGGTGGAACCCTCCGACGAGCTCGGGATGTTCCTCTCCGACTGCGCCGCTGACTGCAAGATTGGCCCAGATGCCTTGCCGGCGAGTCGAACATCGCTGCCTTAGACCATGGCACACACGGGCGGTTTGGTCTGCGCTGCCCCCGCATGCTCAGTGCAGCACCACGAGGCGCGCTCTTCTGTGGCTTGCTTCTCCACCGACGCTGCTCCTCGACAGGTTTCCACCCAGGAATTCAGTTACAGTAGAGCCTCTCCGGCCGTTAGATGGCCACACCTCAAGCTCTCCCCACAGTCCCAGCCTCCGGTGGTTTCTCCTCCGCTGGATTCCGAGGGTAATGGGTCACCCCGGGCAGTGGATTGTGCTGAGAAAGATGAAGCGGGAAAAGGAGCGCCAAATCGGCCTTCCTGGTCTAAGAAAGCAAGAAAATTGAGCAAACTGGAATTGTTAAGGGATAAAAACTGGAGGGACAGGGTTCAGTTTTTGACGGATAAGATTTTGGGGTTGGGACCTCAGGAATTTGTGGCTGATGTGTTGGATAATCGGCTGGTCCAAATGACACCCACGGATTTTTGCTTTGTTGTGAAATGGGTGGGGCAGTCGAGCTGGCGCCGAGCTCTCGAGGTCTACGAGTGGTTGAATGTTCGACACTGGTTCTCTCCCAACCCACGAATGCTTGCGACGATCCTGTCTGTGCTTGGAAAGGCCAACCAGGAGGCCTTGGCGATCGAAATCTTCACCAGGGCGGAGGACGCGATTGGGAACACTGTACAAGTTTACAATGCCATGATGGGTGTCTATGCCCGGAATGGCAGGTTTGGCAAGGTACAGGAATTGCTTGATTTAATGCACACTCGAGGCTGTGTGCCTGATCTGGTGAGCTTTAATACACTGATAAATGCTCGTACAAGGTCGGGTTTTAGGTCGCCCGACATGGCAGTTGAACTTCTTAACGAAGTTCGAAGGTCGGGGCTTAAGCCTGACATAATCACCTACAACACCCTCATCAGTGCATGCTCACGCGAGTCTTATTTGGAGGAGGCAGAGAAGGTTTACAATGACATGGTGATTCAGAAGTGCTTGCCCGATCTGTGGACCTACAATGCCATGATATCTGTTTATGGGAGATGTGGGCTCCCTGCCAAAGCTGAGCAGCTTTTCGAGGAGTTAGATTTGAGAGGGTTTGTCGCTGATGCAGTGACCTACAATTCGCTGCTACATGCTTTTGCCAAAGAGGGGAATGTGGATAAAGTAAAAGAAATCCACAAGGAAATGCTGATAATGGGGTTCGGTAAAGATGAGGTAACTTACAACACAATCATCCACATGTATGGGAAGCTGGGCCACCAAGAAATGGCACTGGAGCTTCACAATGAAATGAAACTGTCCGGCCGGAAACCCGATGCAATTACGTATGCCATCCTCATTGACATCCTTGGAAAAGCTAATAAGATAATGGAGGCTGCTCATTTGATGTCAGAGATGCTTGATGTGGGAGTTAAACCCACCTTGCAGGCCTTCAGTGCTTTGATATCTGGGTATGCCAAAGCTGGGAAAATTTTGGAAGCTGAGGAAATGTTTGACTGTATGCTACGGTCTGGTATCAAGCCAGACCATATGGCATACTCGATCATGTTAGATGCTCTTTTGAGGTTTAATGAAGTGAAGAAAGTGATGTCCCTCTACTCTGATATGGTTCGCAATGGTTTCATACCAGATCTCGGTCTATATGAGATACTGCTTCAAGTGCTCTCCAGGGAAAAGAATGAAGAAGGTATCATGAAAGTTGTTGAGGATATGAAACGATTATCTGACCTGAGGCTCCCAATGATTTCTTCAATTTTGGTCAAGCATAACTGTTATGACCATGCCTCCAAAATTTTGATATCAGCCATTACACAAGGTCTTGAATTAGATCATGAAAACCTATTATTTATTTTGAATTCATTCAATTCATCCGGTAGGCACTTTGAAGCACTGGATGTGATCAATTACTTGAGAGAACATGAACATGCTGCTGGTTACCATACACTGATAATTGAAGCACATGTTTTTATGCTTTGCAAGACTCACCAACTTGATGCTGCTTTAAAAGAGTATCAAACATCTATGTTTTCTGGTTTGATAAAGGGGAGTTTGACTATGTATGAGACTTTGATTCAATGTTGTGAGGAAAACAAGCTCTTTACTGAAGCTTCCCAGTTGTTTTGTGACATGAATTTCTATGGCATTGGACCATCACAAGAGATCTACCACCGCATGGTTTGTATTTATTCTAAAATGGCCTTTCCCGAGACAGCTCATCATGTGCTCAATCAGGCACAAGAAAGAGGAATTTTATTAGAGAATAGTTCTGTTTATGTTGGACTTATTGAGGGATATGGGAGATTGAAGCTATGGGAAAAAGCAGAAAAGTTGGTGGAAAGTGTTAGACAGAGATACATGAGTGTGGATTTAATGGTTTGGAACACTTTACTAGAAGCATATGCCACGTGTGGTTACTATGAGCGTGCAAGGGCTGTTTTTAATGTGATGATGAGAGACGGTCCATCACCTTCAATAAATTCCATGAACAGTCTCTTGCGAGCTTTGATTGTTGATGGGAGGTTGGATGAACTGTACGTGGTTATCCAAGAATTTCAAGACATGGGTTTCAGGATAAATAAAAGCTCTATAATTTTGATGCTCGATGCTTTTGTACTTGCAGGCAACATATTTGAAGTCAAGAAGATATACCGGGGAATGAGGGCTGCTGGTTTTAGGCCGACCATGCATCATTATAGGGTTATGATCGAGTTATTTTGCAGGGGAAAACGAGCACAGGATGTCGAAGGAATGGTTGCTGAGATTGAAGACTGGGGCTTTAAGCCTGATCTTTCCATATGGAATGCCTTGATTAAATTATACACCAACATTGGAAACTTTAAAAAGGCTATGGCCGTCCACCTTCGAATTCGGGCAGATGGACTAGAACCTAATGAAGACACCTATAATTCTCTAATTTTAATGTACTGCAGTGATGTTAGACCAGAAGAAGGTTTAGTTCTTATTCATGAAATGAATAAGCTGGGCTTGCACCCTAAGTTAGATACCTACAAAAGCCTTATTTCAGTGTGTGGCAAGCGGCAGCTCTGGGAACAAGCTGAGGCACTTTTTAATGAATTGCTATCAAAACAATGCGAATTGGACCGTTCCTTTTTTCATATAATGATGAAAATATATAGGAGTTCCGGAGACCATTTCAAGGCTGAGAGGCTTCTTGACTTGATGAAAGAAAAGGGAGTAGAGCCTACAATATCTACGATGCACTTGCTTATGTCTTCTTATAGCAAGTCTGGATTGCCTCAAGAAGCTGAGATGGTACTCGAGAATTTGAAAAGAGGTCCGAATATCAGCACACTACCATATAGTACAGTTATTGATGCCTATCTCAAGAACAAGGATTATGAAATTGGAATTGAAAAGCTTACAGAAATGCAGGAGGATGGTATCCTGCCTGATCACAGAATATGGACTTGCTTTATCAGGGCGGCTAGTTTATCGGAGTCCACTAGTGAAGCCTTAGCTCTCTTAGGCGCTCTGAAAATTGCTGGATTTGACCTTCCAATCAGGTATTCATTTTTTTGTTTTTTTTTAAGTTTTCTGTTTTTTGGAGGGTGGGGGTTACTGGTAATGATGTTGAATTGTACTGTCTTAATTGTTGGAGATGTGGAGTGTGATTCAATAAATGCCGCCTACTGTAACCAAAATTAATAAATAAATGTCAACTGCATTGAGTTAGGCTGCATTTGACAGTGCTTGTTGAAAATTGCTAACAGCATTTATCACTTTTGATTAGCAATTTGAAAAAATAAACAGTGTTTGCTCTGTTTCTGAAAGAAAGTACATACATTTAAATTTTTGAAGAAAACAACTTAAATAAGTGTTAGAAAACACTTTTTTCAATAAGTTATCTGGAATTACTTATACGAAAGCACTTATCGTAAGTGATCAGCGGTCTAAGCACTTTTCAATAAGTGTTGTCAAGCACAACCTTAGTACGTTTGTCCTGCTAGGGTTTGTTGGTGGTTCCTTTGGAACCTTGATGAATTTTTGGCTTACCAATTCCATATATATATATTTTTTCTACCCTTATTTGTATTATCTGTATATGACTAATATATCTCTTCCAACGTGTAGACATGGAGAAAAATAATAGAACCCGTAACCCTTTTGCAGGGCCTTTTTTTCTGTAGCACATCCGATCCTTGTTCTTGTTTACTTTCTTACCTTTTTAGGGTCTGTTTGTTGATCCTTTACGATTCTTGTGCTGGATTAGTCCATTGCCTTTGGTTGCAGGTTTTTAACTGAGAAATCTGACTCTCTGATCAATGAAGTAGATAATTATCTGGAGAAACTTGAACCTGTGGAAGATGACGCTGCCTTGAACTTTGTTAATTCTATGGAGGACCTGTTGTGGGCATTTGAATTGCGGTCTAAGGCATCATGGCTTTTTCAATTGGCTATCAAGAGGAGTATCTTCCATCATGATGTTTTCAGGTTGCTTTCATAGAAATTGTTCCTTGCATTGCTATCTCTGTTTTATTTGACTGTTGGATGTTAGGAATGCAAAGGAACCGGAAAAATCTCTTCGAGAAGTCAGCTTTACTCAGAGAAGTGTGAATTGAAATTGACTGTCTTTTTGTTTATTCCAATGTGGGAGTTAAATTTTGTGTCTGCTAGAGTTCTGTTTGGCATGAACTACCATAAAAAACCCTGTTGCATTTCTTCATTTTATGTTATTTGTTGTTGATGCTGGATTATGTTTATTATTGATTTGTTGCTTCTATCCTGTTTGATGCAGGGTAGCTGATAAGGATTGGGGGGCTGACTTTAGAAAGCTCTCTGCTGGTTCAGCTCTTGCTGGACTCACTCTGTGGCTTGATTACATGCAGGCTAGTTATATTTTTTCATTTTCTTTTTTATGTTTCTTTGTATATTTTGAAAACTGAAAATTTAATAGGCAAATTTGCTAAACGTGGTATAATCATCATCATGATCACCACCACCACTAAGGTTTCATTTGGCAATATTTATCAAAAAGTATTTACAACACTTATCATTTATGTTATTTAAAAAAAAACAAGTAATATTTGTTCTGGTTTCGGAAAAAAATACACAAGTTCCTGAAAAAAACACTTATATAAATTGTAAAAATCAATTTTCTCAATAAACAATCTTAAATGGCTAAAAACAAATTTTCAGCAAACAATTTGAAAACTTTTATAAGTGATAGGTATCTGCTTGCTTACGCTTATTGAAAACCGTTCATAGCACTAATCACTTATGATAATTGATTTGAAAAAATAAGGTTGATTTATCTGTTTCTGAAAAAACACCCACACTTAAATTTCATTAGAAAAGCATTTAAATAAGTAGCAGGAAAACACTTTTTCAAGTAAGAAACCTGGAAGCTCTTATACAGAAGCAGTAATCATAAATTAAGAATGTTATAAGCTGCTTTCTTCAATTATTTTCAAATAGAACCATGCGTCAAAAACATTTTTCTGTAAGTGCCTTCAAGCACAACCTTAATCTGGTGACTGTTGCTTTGTAAATTTGCTTACTAAGTTTCCGATTCATTAACAGATTTTTCCTTGCTCGAGTTCCTTCATTTCTTCACTTGTCAGTTATTTCTTCTATCTTTGGGTACTCTATATTTCCATCCTCATTTGTCTCAAAATTTCATTCTAACTAGAGGTGACAATTTTTAACCTGACACGATAACGGGACATGAGTTGAAAGGATTTGATTTGGGTCAGACATAAATGAGTTCAGATTGTAATTGAGTTGAGTAATTTGACATGAATAATATTCGGGTTGGGTTCCGGTTGACCATTCCTGACCCATTTAACCTGTGTAGCCCGATTTAAAATACAATGATAATATAAAATATTAAAAATATAATGATAATTAATTTTATAATACATTTTATTCTTGTAATCAACTAAATTTGAAATAATTCAACATGTTTATAAAGCATTATTTACTTTAAATGGTTTAAGATAGTTGAGTTGCAACACGTTTTAATATATGTTTCATATTAATTAGGTTATTTTTAGTTTAAATGAGATAATTCAGTTTGGTTATGTCATTGTGTTTTTGTGATATCAACTAGTTGAACGTGTCTTGATGCTGTATGTTATATATCTAAAGCTGAACAGGTTGGTGGGTTGGGTGGGGGTTGACCCCTTCACAAATAGGTTGGGTTGGGTCAACCTGTTCAATTAAATTGGTCCGGTTAGGGTTGGGTTCACAAGACGGGTCAACCCGACACGAACCCGACCCGTGTACCTGAATGACCACCTCTAACAAGCAATTTGTAAAAATAGATGATAAATGTTATTATTAAGTGGTGTCAAACACAGCCTATTCTCGAAAAACCTTGCTCGTCGTTTTCACACTGCTAACCTGAATACTCTTTGACAGGATGCTTCCCTGCAAGGCTCTCCGGAATCTTCGAAGTCAGTAGTCCTCATCACAGGTACATCTGAGTACAACATGGTTTCCTTAAATAACACACTGAAAGTGACACTCTGGGAAATGGGGTCTCCTTTTTTTCCCTGTAAAACACGGAGCGGGGTCCTCGTGGCAAAAGGCCACTCTCTCAGAATGTGGTTGAAGGAGTCCCCATTTTGCTTGGACCTTGAGCTGAAGGATGCTCCAGCTCTTCCCGAGCTTAATTCAATGCGGATCATTGATGGATGTTTCATGAGACGTGGCCTGGTGTCTGCGTTTAAGGACATAGAAGAGAGACTGGGCCCTGTGAGGCCCAAGAAATTTTCAAGATTGGCTTTGCTAACGGATTCTCAAAGGGATCATGCGATCCATGCGGATGTGGAGGGTGCAAAAGAGAAGTTGGAAAAGATGAAACGAAGGGGTGATTTGACATGGAAAGTGAGGAAGGCGAAGCTTAGGAGGATTAAGTTGCTTCATAAAGGCCGGAGCAAGGTGAAGCTGGCAGAATAAATTAAAATAAGCTCGCCATTCTCTTATTGCTGAAGAGACTGAGTGACGGCTGCTTGACTGGTTCGGACCCCTAACCTCCACTTTTTATAAGTGATTATGTGAAGTGTTTCCACTTACCTTATTAAAGTAGTGTTTGTCTGTCAGTTGTTTAAGTTGATTGTTTTGAAGTTAATTTTCATATCATTTTTCATGTGTTTTAGGATGCGGAATGTGAAAAATGTTTTGGGATAAATCAACGATTTTGTAATGATTTTAGATTTTTTTAACATATTCAGATCATTTAGGAATTTATGGGAATTTAATTACATTTTTGGACCATTATTCAAACATCTGAAATATTTTATGTTATTATTTTGAAATTCATGGTTTTAATGGTAAATTTTTGATTTTTTTTTGGTTAGATCAGAAGTGCCTTAGAATGTCATTGCTACTTTTATTCCTCAAAAATCATGTGTGGAGGAGAGGGGCATTGCTCCGTATAAAATAAATAAAATAATTTAACTAAAGTTCCACAATTTGGGGAGGAAGCTAAACTCAATTGCAACAAAAATATTATGAGAATCATCAATGAAAATGGAAGCACATAAATAAAAGCATAAAATAAATAGACACAAAAATTTAATGTGAAAAAACCTTCCAATGTGGAGATTTAAAAAACCATATCACAACTTCGAAATATCCATCAAGAATCAGAGTGCAAAAATCGAAGTAAAATCTGAAATGCACATAGAAAACCTATATGAAAATCCCCTGTGACATGCTTCTGTCAGTTCTATGATAATCGTTTCGTGACAAGTCGTCACCATTTAGAGGCCAAAATCAAACATACGGTGTTGTTATAGCACCTCTTTGCATAACTTGATTTTTGGATGTTCGTTGCTGCAGATGCCAAAAAACTGTTACCCATGTATCTGTTGTGTTGGTGCACGCCACTTGGTGCGCATCTTTGATCACGTATCTCTCTTTAGGTCACTTCCTCTTTCTTTCGCACCCCCTGAAGCAGCACTGCATGCCCCCTTTTGTAGGTCGGTAAAAGCCCTTCCATAAAATACAAAAAAATACATCTAAATCAGAAAAAGATATCACGTGATTTTAGGATGATAGTTTTTTCAAACTCCCTATCATCCTTTTATTCATCTCTTTTGAATACGAGCAAAATCCCATCAATTCCACCCTAAATACTTGAATGTTGCCTATCATGACACAATATCATGCATAATTGGATGTTGAATTCAGTTATAGTCAAGATGATCAGGACCTGCCAAGATGTGTCCGTAGCCCTTGTGTAAAAGAAGACACAACAAACTAGTGGTTACAAGATTTCTCATGAAAAGGCATGATGGGTGAAACATAAGGCAATTGCTAAAGTGTATGGTGAATGAGATGACTCTTATTGGGTGTTGCCGCGATTTCTATCAATATTGAGTCAAAACAACCAACTTTTCTTCCACCCAGACACGAATGAACATCTGTCTCAAGATAATCGAGTTAATCTTTTTCATATTAAATTTCATTGGTTGTTTTGGACATTCATTTTATGTATTGCTGCATTTTGTTTCTGCAAACAATTTATACAAGTTGATGGAACGTTTCTGTATAACAAGTACACTGACATATTGTTGATTGTGACAACCCAAGATGGTAATTGCACACCTTTTCCACTTGCATTTGCCATAGTAGAGAAGGAAAATAATGACTCTTCCAGTTGGTTTTTGAGATGTATTAGCAACCATTTCACCCACATTTGGAGTGCATGTTTGATATTTGATCGTCATTGGGCGATCAAGGAGGCAATCAATGCAAACCGTGTTACGTAGAGATCCCCAAATGCATATCATTGATACTGCATTAGACACATTATGTGCGAAAGACTTTTCATGATGAAGCTATGAATAAGGCCATCACAAAGCTTTGTATGTAATCAATTTCTTATTTTTTTATTGTTTCAACGTAATGATAATATTAACTTGTATGTAATATGATCACTTTGGTCTAGCATATAAGTCAGATCATCGAAGGTTTGAGTAGCCATCAAAAGGAATTCATAGAGCTAATCTAGGAGTTTATGATTGCATTATATGAATTCTAAAAGAGAAATGAACATTTACATACGATGATGGGAATAGATATGGACACACGATCACAACCATTGTAGAGTGCATCAATGACGTCTTCAAGGGGCTTCATAGACTACTTATAACTGACATAGTTCATGAGACATTTTATCGTTGTATGAAGTACTTCGTAGAAAGAGGAAGACAAACTGCTAATAGGATTCACCAGGGGTTGTGGTGCGAATGACACTTTCAACGAGGAATTTATAGGAACATTAAAGAAGATTCCTCTTTTGGAGTGCGATTGTTCATATGAGAAGCAAGTCGATTTGAAGTGACAGTGTGTCATGACCCCATCACATGTAGCAACTGTCGAGTGTACTGAACTAGATGCATTTTGATTATGGAAACTTTTAGACATTGTGGTTTCCACTTATGCATGTCATTGTGACATGTGGCTCTATGAAGATATCATGAGAACCATATGTTGGTCCAGTGTATCGGCTCGACACCATTGCTAATTGCTATAGTGCACCGTGGATGTCTATTGAGGAGTTTCAACATTTCCCAATACCCAAAGAACAACCTACGTTGATACCTGACATCAGTAGGTTGCGACAATGAGACAAACTGAAGTCCAGTAGGATTCAGAATGAGATGAGCTTGCCTCAAGAATAAGGCCAATATTTGAGATGTTGCATGTCACAGGGAAGGTCGTCACAAGAAGAAATGTCATAACATTGCTGGAACAAGTTCTCATTCTCAACGATAATGATGTATTTTAGGAAAAAAATTTAAGGTCCTTGGTATTTAAAACTTTAATTAGGGCTAGACCTCAGGTTGCCTTTTTGGGTGTTTTTATAAAAGTTTTAGGTTTTCAAAAAATTGGATAAGTGTTGGGATATATATATATATATATATATATATCACGATTATAATGGAGGAAAACAAATATATTACATATGAATTTGAAAATCAACCTTATGAAAATATTCAAAATTAGACTATATCAAGTACTTCACTATCTTAATACTTCCAATTTCAAACCCAATCAACTCAAACCTTCTTCCATATGATTTGAAGTACTCCTTAGAATTGTTGATGGTTGTTGAATTTGTTGTCCAACATCTTTTGGTGCTGTGTAAACATCATTATAGATCGCGTAAGCATGATTGATCCACATAAACATCATTTTGCTATGCGTAAGCATGATCTGAATACGCATAAGCATCATTGTGAACTGTGTAAGGGCCATTCTACACTTAATAAATAATTTGTGAAACCTGAACATAGAAGGTTTCCAGAATTTAAGATTATGAAGAGAAATTAAACCAGAGCATGCAAAAGTCACTCCTCAAGGATTGTAAACTTTACAAAGACCTAAAAATGTTCATGATTCAAGCCTGAGATATTGAGAGAAGCTGATCCTTTTATCTGAGAAGAAGATTAATGGAAAATGATGAAACTGAGTTTTCATAAATAATGTAGATGTAATTATGTCAACGCTCGAGCTGTGCTTCACTAATTCTTATATCACAAAACTCTGTGATTCTAGCCGATTTCTTTAAGATTAATATCTTCTCTGTGATGAACAAAAATCAATCCACATGATCTGCTATATAAGGGAGTCACGGGCTACAACTGAACCTACCGAATGAGAATCTCAAGGAAATGTTTCTGAATTATTTTAATGACGATGCTAAGCTGATCTGAAGTTCCAATAATCACATACAAATCATTAAACAATGATTGCATTTGAGTTTTCATGTAACCAAATGGCCAAGTTACTATTTGCTCAAGCGCTGCATTGTGATAAGTTGTGACATGTTGCAAGTAGGTTAAAGAATAGAGTTGTACTAGACATAAGTTGAGCCATGATTTGACCTGAAGTTTTAATGGAATATTTTGTTTATTAGCTTAAGAAAGAGAAAAGGGTATTTGTGGAAAATTTGATGGAGTCATGGGAGAGAGTCCCACATGTTGAGTAGGTAAAGAAAATAAGTTCCTTCTTTTATCCTTGATACTTATTTCACAATTAACATAACTGTTATATCCTACATTATGCTGACCATAACATTATGTTTACATTTTCTCTTATTTAATAGTTCTTTCATTTTTATGTGTAGAGATGGAGGATACTACTCTACTCACTGAGCAATATAGACATGTTTCAAGTGACATGCCAGCGGGCCTTAAGGTTCGACGGGTCAAGGTGTGCAGGGCACACCACAATCATCACATTCCGCCTCTACCTGTTGTTATACCATACCTATGGTGTGTTGGTTTTTATGGCGTCATTATATTAAATTTTACATTTGTTGATCACAACTTCCTTACCGTCCTCATCGAGAGATGCATACCTAAGACTCACACTTTCCACTTAACTGAGGGAGAGATGACCATCACCCTAGATGATGTAACATTTATGCTTGATCTTCCTATCCAGAGTGTTACAGTTATATGACCCACCCATAGAGACTGGTTTGAGATTTTACATTGATTGTTAGGCCTAGACATTAAGGGAGATGATACCGCTGCAGATGACAGCTCTCTATCTACGAGCTAGCTTTACATACAATTCACACATTTACCCAATGATGTTGATGATCACACTGTCATGAACTACGCGTGCACATATATCTTGCTGCTCATTGGAGGGACAATGTGCAATGATCACTCAAGTATGCATGTTCACATGATGTATTTGGGGCTACTTGAGGACTTTTATTAGACTAGGAGATACAATTGGGCATCTGCGTGATTGACATACACATATAGATCATTATACAATGTATTACGATCAGATCATAGTGATATTCGGGGATCTATCATCCTTATTTAGATGTGCACATAGGAACACATCCATCCCCTACTCACTATTGTTGCTAGTCTAGAGCTTCCCACAAATGTGTTGTATGACACTACGTGTGGACGCTGGTACGATCACTCATCTTTAATGTTTTTTAATGCTAATATGAGTTATATTGTACTTAATTTCTTATTATTTATCACTTTATATATTTGTATGTTACAAGTAATATAAGGACCCAACCTTAAACATTACATATTCAAGTGAATTTAGACTAGAATTCACTTTATTTGTTTCCCAAAGATATTTTAGGTTTAAAGTTTTAGAGAATTAAGACTAACTTATACATGATGAATTCATACATTACAAATTGAAACTTCTACACCATATCCATTTTTCCCATAATACAAGTCTTTAAAATAAAACATGATTTCTTTTCATGAAAAATATTCACAACACTCCGCTTGACTTCTTTTTTTCTATTACCCATCCTTATACCTTGTGAAAAACATTTTAAAACTTGGAATGAACACAAAAAGTTCAGTAAGAGATATAAAAAAGAAATAAATCATTAGTCCATGAATACTTATAAATACATGAAGTCATTTTCACAAAGATATACTTCTCACCCTTAAAAGTAACATATACTTTGTGAAAACATGAGGTTTCCATAAAACACAACAAACATAAACAAACTATAGCACCCCCGATTTCATGTAAGTAACCCTTTCTTTATGTATTTTAAGTATGTAAAATGTTTGGGTGAAGTTTGGGAGGGTTTGGAAGACTTTTGGAATGTTTTGGGGGTTTTTTTCTAAAGGTGCACGATTAGTGGAAACCGTGCAAGTTGAAACAGGGGCTTCTAGGCAGACGCATGGTTTGGCCAGACCATGCAGCCACCTAGGAGAAACCGTGTGAAATGGGGCAGGGGACTTCTGCACGGTTTTTCTAATCGTGCAATCCAACCGTGCGAAGTGATTTTTGAGTCAGAGGGTGGTGCACAGTTAGCGCACGATTTGCCTAACCGTGCGACTAATTGTGCATGGTTTAAAAGCGAGATCCTAAAAAAGTGGATCTCACTTGAATTTACCCCAAATCAACTTTTTTCCCTCCATTTCGACCCTAATTTGTTTTTTCTTCCTCCCAAAGGTTGTGGAGTCTCCCCCCTTCGAATCAGAAGCAATTTGCTGGAAATTCTTGGTGCATTGAATCCCGATTTTCTTGGTAAGTCTTCATTTGTGGTAATTTTTCTTAGCTCTACTTTCCTTCCCTCTCTCAAAATCCTAGATCCAGTTCGTTGGGGATAGATCTATGATGTTTGATGCCAATCATATTGAGATATGATAGTTTTGATGTTAGGGAAAGAGATCTAATGTGAGTTTTTGGAGATTCAACCCGATTTTGTTGAAGAATTCATGTCATTCTTCGTTTTCGCAATAATTCTCAAGATAGGTGGATTCACTCTCGACTCCTCTTATTAGAAATTGAATGGTTGATTTCAAATTGATTGTTTTTCTTGAAATTGATTGTGAAATTGTTGTGAATTTCTTGATGGAAACCCTCTTTGGTGATGATTTATGAAATTGTGAAAATTGGTTATTTTGATGGAAAGTGAAAGTAGTAACTTGATATGAAAATAGTGATCTTAAAATGGTTGTTTGGTTTTGATACTTAAAATGGTTGTTTGGTTTTGATCCTTAAAAAGTTGTTTTCAATAAAAGGAGTTTTTTATTGAAATGGTTTGACAAATATTGTGTTGACATGTTGTTGGCTTAAATGGTTAAGCAGGAGTTGAATGAGATGGATAATGGTCATGAAGTACCACCATCAAAGGGACGAGTTATGGACATGAAGTTCCACCGTCAATGGTAAACACCAAGCTTGTGTGGTTGAGTGTGTGTATGTGGTTGTGTGAAATAGAATGGGTTATGCCAAGTGATTATTGAGAATTGGTTGAATGACTTGTTTGGTTGCTTTCCTTGGAAATGACTTTGAATTGAAAAACTCTTTTGGTATGAAAACTGTTTTTCTTAGAAATGGCGTTGGCTTTGATATAAACTATTCTCAATTGTTTTATATAAATTGTTTATATAAATGTGCTAACATGTTCTATCCTAGTGGTGTGAGTAGGGAAGTCATTTGGAGAAAACCTACTGAGTTTCATTACTCACCCCTGCTTTGGCACGTTGGTGTTTTTGCAAATATTGTTTATTGAGACACATGTAAAGGGAAGGTATCACCTCTCTTTAATGGTGTTTTGTGATACTTGGGATATACTGTTGGAGTTGAAGCTTGGAGCATATGGGGAGTTGCTGTGATGGTGTCTTGGAGTTTTTGGGTTTGGCTGGTTTTGGTTTCCGCTTGGTACATTGATATAATTGGTTTGATTTGTTATACATTGAGTTGTCTTACATTGTTATCATGCATCATATAGTGGTTTTGGTTATGATATGCTTGGTTGTGGTTGTTTTATTTTCAAAGGGAAAATTCTCCCCCAACTGTTTTGAAGCCCTTGACATTTATTGCCAGCCTTTGTCATCTTGGGGATGTCGCTTAAGGTTAAGTAGCAATTCCACCTTGACTCAGACAATGAGGAGGAGCGGGATGTTACAAATGATATCATTCATGGTTGATCCATCTTTCATTTTGAGAAATGGTATGAGTTTTTTTGGGTCCTTGACTTATAAATTGTATCAGTTTTGGTCGATCCAAATGATTATTGGTTGTTGGTCTTGGAGTTCAAATTCATTCTGGTTGATTCCTTGAGTTGGGATGGTAGAAAAGAGTAAGATTGTTGGGACTCAAAATGTAGAGTATAAAAAGATGCAGCTAACCTTTTTATGCTGAACTTCAAGTTACCAGGGAGTTGAGTACATAAGTGTTTTGGTGACACTTATAGGAGTTATAATCTCATTATCACGAGTTTAGCTAATGAGATGAGCATGACATGCATTTTAGGAATGAATTCCCACTAGGAGTGCACATTTCATTTTGAGTAATGATTTTTGATTTAGTGTAAACATGTTGATTTTTGAAAAATGTTGAAAGTGTTTTCAAATGTGAGATTTTGAAAAAGGGCATGGTTGTGGTATTTTGAAAATGGGTTGATTTTCAAAAGCATGGTGGAATTTTAAAAAATGGATGAATGTGGAAAATCTTTAATTTTTGGAAATCATTGTTGTGGTAGTTGTGATATGGAAAATTTGAATTGTTAAACCTTCAGTTGCTAGAGAGTGATACTTATGACATTTTTTTGTGGTTATAGAAAATGGTACCTAATAGGCGTAGAAGAAACCAACTGAAAGAAGCTGTTGAGAATGTAGTAGCACCTGAGCCATAGGTGAACCAACAACTGGTTCAGCTTACAGTCCAAGCTTTTCAGGCTGTGGACAAAGGGAACACGAGAGATGAACCAAGGTAAGTGGATCATTCTGTCCAGTTCCAGAAGCAGAATCCACCCATCTTTCAGGGTGATTCAGAACCAGAGAAGGAAAAGGTGTGGTTGAATAAGATGAATAGAATCTTCGATTTCCTAGGCACACCAGTAGAGTTGAAAGTCAAGTTAACGACATATATGCTGGAGGATCTTGCAAGCTAGTGATGGGATTTTGCAGTTCAGGCTAAATTAGACCAAAGCATCGCATGAGAGGATTTTTATGAATTGTTCAACAAACAATTATATCATGATACGTGCAGGATTGTAAGAATGATAGACTTATTCATCTTGAAGCATAAAAATCTCTCAATGATAGAGTACACAGATAAATTCATGAATTTAGTCTTATTTGCACCTGAAGTTGTTGCAATTGCGTCCTTGAAGGCACACATTTTCAAATCGGTGTTAAGACAACAGATTCTCTTGAATATTGTTGTGTTATGTATAACAGATTATATGGAGATGGTCAATAGAGTGACGCTGGTATAAAGAGACATCTCAGGAGTCACGGGTAGAGGAAGCATGTTGATACTTATGGGAAACAGTGGGAATTATAGTGCTGGGAGAAAGCAGAAGAGGGACACCTATTTCCAAGGTAACGGGATGGCTCAAAATCAGACGACGAGATCAATAAATCTTCCTCCAAAACCCAAGAGCAAGCCATGATAATTCCAATGTGGTTCCATGGACCATATGAAGTGAGATTGTATGACACCACCTAGAGCACACCATAATTGCAATCAGATGGGGCATCTTCAGTGCTATTGTTGCATTGCTCTAAGGTTGGTTGTTCGAGACACTTCTCACACGTCACATATGTCGTATGATTCGACGAGATGAGGACACCCGATCAATTATCATCAGAAGAATCGATCTATCCATCGTGATTCTAGGAATACCATGACTCATCAGCAAAGGCAATCTCAAAAAGGCAATAAATAACATGGTGCATCAAGTAATCAATTATATGGAGTAAAGCAGGTTATTATGGATGATCAATCCAGACCATCGACTATACAAGGTATGATTCTTTTGAATTCTACACTTATGCATGATTTGTTTGATACGGGTGCATCTCATTCGTTTATTGCTTCTCATGCTATCGATTTGCTACATTTGAGTGTTGAGATGATGCCCTATGTTTTGAAACTTCAAACTCCTCTTGGTAAAAAAGAATGCCAAGCCGTTATGTGTAGAGCATGTTCAATAACTTTTGATGGAGATGAGTTGATATGGGATTTATCTATACTTGAAATGGATGTCTATGAAATAATCCTGAGTATGGATTGGTTGACAATGTTCAAGGCTCACATCGACTGTTATACCCAACATGTTAGTTTTACAATTGTGGATGGTGTCAAACATCTCTTTAGAGGGGAAAGGAATGTGAAGACAGGTGAAACGGGCTTGTTGGAACCAACAGTTGGAACGGTCTCATACTAGTTGGAAACATTGACTTTGGCATCAGTGGAAGAGACTGAGAATAACAGTTTCAGCAGTGTTTGATCAATTTCTTGTTGTCTTTCCTGATAATTTATCAGGGTTTCCACCCATAAGAGAAGTGGAGTTTATGATTAATCTTCTCTCAGGGACTAGTCCTATCTCACTTTCGTCTTATCGAATGGAACTAACTGAGTTAAGAGCATTGAAAGTGCAGTTGGAAGAGCTGGAAAGCAAATGGTTCATTCAGTCAAGCACGTCTCCGTGGGCAACATCGGTCTTGTTTGTCAAAAAGGTTGATGGAACTCTTAAGTTATGTGTAGATTATCGTAATCTTAACCAAGTTACGATAAAGAACATGTATCCACTTCCACGCATTGATGATCTTTTCAATCAATTAAGTGGATCCCAGTGGTTCTCTAAAATTAACTTACGATTAAGAGATCACCAATTGCAGGTTAAGAAGGAGGATATTCTAAAGACAACTTTCAGGAGTAGATATGGCCATTATGAGTATGTAGTGATGCCTTTTGGTCTTATGAATGCACTGATGGTATTTATGGCATTGATGAATTAGATATTTCAGAGATATCTAGATTCTTTTATGGTTGTGTTCGTGGATGACATATTAGTGTATTCAAGGAAAAAG
Source organism: Viscum album (assembly GCA_963277665.1). Lineage (NCBI taxonomy): Eukaryota > Viridiplantae > Streptophyta > Magnoliopsida > Santalales > Viscaceae > Viscum > Viscum album. Next base: position 911,406,949 of record OY728143.1, on the reverse strand, counting down.
TATGAGAACGAACAACACTTGGCGACAATGTTGGGAATCTTGCGGGATCATTGATTGTATGCCAAACTTTCAAATTTGGATTTCTGGATACAAGAGGTACGTTTCCATGACCATGTAATTTCTAAAATAGGTGTTTCTGTGGATCTAGAAAAGATAGAGGTTGTTATCTCTTGGAAACTGCCAAAGAATGTCTTTGAGATACACAGTTTCCTTGATCTGGATGGTTATTAACGATGCTTTATTCATAATTTTTCATGACTAGCTTCACCAATGATAGCCTTGAAAAGGAAGAATGTTCCATTCCAATGGAATGATGAATTTCAGAAGTCTTTTCAAGAGTTGAAAGTTCACCTAACATCAGCACCGATCTTGATATTACAGGAATCAGGACATGGGTATGTGGTGTATTTTGATGCTTTGAGATCTAGGTTGGGATGTGTTCTCATGTAAGGAGATCATGTTGTTACTTATGGATCAAGGTAATTATGGTTTCATGAGAAGAATTACCCAACACATGATTTGGAGTTAGCTATCGTAGTCTATGATTTGAAGACTTGGCATTATTACCTCTTTGGTGAGAAATTTATAATGTTTATGGATTATAAGTGCTTGAAACATATCTTCTCACAAAGGGATTTTAATCTAAGACAAATAATATGGATGAAGTATCTCAAAATGTTTGACTTTTACTTGATGTATACACCGAATAAGGGCAATTTGGTGATAGATGAATTAAGAAGAAAGTCATATGCTCAGTTGAAAAAAGAAGCTTCATATCAGTGGTAGTTGATGTCGGTCCAAGTCGACATGCTCTTGGAATGTGAAGACCGAGGTGAAGTTTCAATTTTCTTTCCAGTTTTGTTTGTTCCTGATTTGGTTGAGACAGTTAAGGAGGCACAAGCATCCAATTCAGAATGTGTTGCTATGAGGTCAAAACTCAATGGAGGGGAGACCATTGAGGGATGAAAGCTGGATGAGACTTCAGTTTTTTGGTTTCGAGATTGGATGGTCGTACCTATGGATTGTCAGGAATAACTTCTACATGTTTACCACCATTTGAGATGGGATGTTCATCTTGGAATACAGAAGATGTTTAAGGTGTTGAAATCACATTTTTGGTGGGTCAGTATGAAAAGGAAGGTGACTGAGTTTGTTTCGATATGCTTAACTTGTCAGCAGGTTAAGGTAGAGCATCAGTGACCAGTATGTATGTTACAGTCTTTACCTATTTCTATTTGGAAATGGGAGCAGATAGCCATGAATTTTGTAACAGGTCTCCCAAGGATGGTTCATAAACACAATGCCATATGGGTGATAGGGGATCAACTCATAATGTTATCCCATTTCATCCCTATTTATGAATCTCATATGGTGGAAGAATTGTCAAAAATCTATATTTGAGAAGTGGTAGAGAGGCACAAAATACCAGTTTTGATAGTATCAGATAGAGATCCTAGGTTTATGTCTCATTTCTGGAAATTCTTACTGCAATCTCTTGGGACTCAATTGACAATGAGTACGGCGTATCATCCTCAGACATATGGAAAATCTGAATGGATGATACAAACATTGGAAGACATATTTTGGGCTTGTGTAATGGATTTTGGTTGCTCATGGGAAGAGAACATATCATTAGTGGAGTTCTCATATAACAACAGTTATCAAGCCTTGATACATATGGCTCCTTTCAAAGTGTTGTATGAGCATCCTTGTCGTTCTCCACTTTGTTGGGTGGAAACAGGTGATACTTCATTGGTTGGGCCAAGCCTTGTCCAAGTGACAACAAAGAAGATTTAGTTGATCTGGAAACAGATGGAGATGACTCAAAGTCATCAGAAATCACATGTAGATCATCGTTGATGGCCATTTTCGTTCAAGGTGAGTGAACATGTGTTCTTGAGAATCTTTTCAAGGCTTGGGCATCATCATTTTGGAAAATAGGGAAAATTATCTCCATGATACATAGGCCCTTTTGAGATACTTGAACGAGTTGGTGAGGTGGCATATCAGCTGACTTTTCCCCCACGGTTCAGTGCGATGCATAATGAATTTTACGCTTCTCAGTTGAAAAAGTATCAGCCTAATCCTGACTATGTGATTTGATGGGATCACGTTAACCTAGAACTAAATGCTTCATTGGTTCATATGCTGGTGCAGATTGTGGATAGGCAAGAGAAAGTCTTGCATGGGAAAATCATCAGTCTAGTGTAGGTTTTGTGATAACGTGGTCAGATTTAAGAAGAGACTTGAGAATGGAAGAAGGAAATGGTCAAGAAATGACCCGAACTCTTTCATGGAAATGCTGGTTTTATACTTTATGGGGATGGAAAGACTAATGGTGGGGAGAATTTAGCACCCTCAGTTTCATGTAAGTAACCCTTTCTTTATATATTTTAAGTATGTAAAGTGTTTGGGTAAATTTTTGGGAGGATTTGGAAGACTTTTGGAATGTTTTTGGGTATCTTCTAAAGGTGCACGGTTTGAGCATAGTTAGTGGAAACCATGAAACTTCTACACGAAACCATGCAAGGTGAAACATGGGCTTCTGGGCAGGCACACAGTTAGACACATTTTGGCTTGACCGTACAACCACCTAGGAGAAACTGTGTGAAATGGGGCTGAGGGATTCTGCACGGTTGGCGTACAGTTTGTCTAACCGTGCATGCCAATTGTGCAAGGTACTTCTTGAGGTAGAGGCTAGTGCATGGTTAGCACACAATTTTCCTAACAGTGCGACTAACTATGCACGATTTAAAAGCAAGATCCTAAAAAAGTGGACCTCACTCAGATTCACCCCAAATCAACTTGTTTTCCTCCATTTTGACCCTAATTCATTTTTTATTCCTCCCAAAGGCTGTGGAGTCTCCCCCCTTCAAACCAAAAGAAATCTGTTGGTAATTCTTGATGCATTGCATTGAAGCCTGATTTCATTGGTAAGTCTTCGTTTGTGGTAGTTTTTCTGAGATATACTTTTTTTCCCTCTCGAAATCCTAGATCTAGTCTGTTGGGGATAGATCTATGATGTTTTATTCCAATCATGTTGACATATGACGATGTTAATGTTAGGGAAAGAGATCTAAGGATGTTTTTTTGGAGATTCAACCTATTTTTTTTGAAAAATTCGTGCCGTTCTTCGTTTTCACCATAATTCCCGAGGTAGGTGGCCTCACTCTCGACCCCTATTATTAGAACTTGAAGGATTGATTTCAAATTGGTTGTTTTGCTTGAAATTGATTGTGAAATTTTTGTGAATTTCTCGATGGAAAACCTCTTTGGTGACAATTTAAGAAATTGTGAAAGTCAATTGTTTTGGTGAAAAATGAAAGTAGTAACTTGTTCTTAAAATGATGATTTTAAAATGGTTGTTTTATTTTGATGCATGGAAAAGTGTTTTCAATAAAAGGATAGTTTTATTGAAATGGTTTGGAAAATATTTTGTTGACATGTTGATAGATTAAATGGTTAAGCGAGAGTTGAATGAGATAGATAATGGTCGTGAAGTACCACCATCAAAGGGACGAGTTATGGACGTGAAGTTCCACCATCAATGGTAAACACCAAGCTTTTGTGGTTGAGTGTGTGTATGTGGTTGTGTGAAATATAATGGGTTATGCCAAGTGATTATTGAGAATTGGTTTAATTACTTGTTTGGTTGCTTTCTTTGGAAATGGATTTGAATTGGAAAACTATTTTGGTATGAAAACTATTTTTCTTAGAAATGGTTTTAGCTTTGATATAAACCATTTTCAATTGTTTTATATCAATTGTTTATATAAATATGCTAACATGTTCTATCCTAGTGGCGTGAGTAGGGAAGTCATTTGGGGAAAACCTACAGAGTTTCATTATTCACCCCTGCTTTAACACGTTGGTGTTTTTGAAGATATTATTTATCGAGACCTAATTAAAGGGAAAGTATCACCTTTATTTAGTGGTTCTTCATGATACTTGGGCTGTATTGTTGGAGTTGGATCTTAAAGCATGTGGGGAGTTGTTGTGATGGTGTCTTGGAGTCTTTGGGTTTTGTTGGTTTTGGTTTCTGCTTGGTACTCTGATATAGTTGGTTTAATTTGTTATATACCGAGTTGTCTTACATTGTTATCATGCATCATATATTGGTTTTGGTTATGGTATGCTTGGTTGTGTGATTGTTTTATTTTTAAATGGAAAATCATCTCTCAACTGTTTTGAAGCCCTTGGCATTTATTGCCAGCATTTGGTGTCTTGGGGATGTCCCTTAAGGCCAAGTAGCAATTCCGCCTCGACTCAAGCCAATTAGGAGGGGTTTGATGTTACAAAAACCATTTAGGTAACTTGGGGCATCATTTTCTTACCATACTTACTTAAAATTGTAACCCTCATGACTACCATATGATGTGTAACCATCACGACTACCTTACAATGTAACTCTCATGACTACCTTATGATATAACTATCATAGTTACACTTGGAATAATCATTACGGTCAACTTCCAACATACCCAATGCATTGGAGGGATATCATGGACCAACCGGTCTTTGGTTTATAACGAAATCACCCGTCATCATAAACAATGCCTAAGAACCAGAATATAATCATAAAACATGAATACTTGCATCATAAAAACATTCCTTGAGGAAAATCACTTATTTTAAAAGAATACTAAGCACATGAAAAGGGAAAAAATTTCTTTGAAAATAAGCATGTAATCTTGTAAAGGAGGCTTCAAAACATTAAGGTGTCATGAAAGTGGGACAAGTCGCTCATGCCGTATAAGTTGAGAAAACATTCTTTTTTGAATTTTGTAAAAACAAACATTAAAAGAGGAATTTAAAGGAAAGTTCCTTACCTCAGGTTCAACTTACTTAAAACATGTTCATACCTCCTATATAATGGTTTAAATAGTGTTATTAATTTATTATAGAACTATATTCATATTTATAATACCTTATACGATATTTTTATAGAACCTTTCCACCCATTTATTAATAATATTTCGTTATTTTCATTATTTTGGGTACGTTTGTTTCATGGTCAGTTCATTATGAATTTTCTTGTTAAATGGAAATAATACTCCATAAGTGGAAAGAAATGGTATTAACACACTTTCATATGTTTAAATGGTCCCATACATCCAATTTTATTTCTGACATGAGGATGAATCATTTGATAAAACATTAATGATAAAAGTTCAGTTTATTTTGGTGATTTTTCCGACCTTCACAAACAAGTTTTGTTTTGTTTAATATTATGGCCATATATTAATTCTAGAATGTGATACCATATAAAAAATATATATCTAGGCCATTTTAAACAATTATAAGTGAATTTAAACTTTCCATTAATGTGGTAATGAGAAACAAAAACTCATCGTCCATGAAGGCGGCGAATCGACACGCTGTGGATGACAATTTCGTTTTTAAGAATAAAAAGAGAATATAAGAGATTTGATGATGGATATACCATTAATATAATAACATTACGATATATATATATATGATACTGGAGTTATCATGCAACTTTTTATAGATAGTGAGGATAAGGTAGAGGAGACAAAAGATTTAAAAGAGAAAAGAAGATTTTACCTCTTGAATATCATCTCCTTGAGAACCTCCTTAAGGCACTTGGAATTGGTACTTTTGTGAGACCAAAACCTTTATAATGTTTATAGGGATGAGAAGAAGAGAATTTGGTAGAGGATGGTCGATCTAGAAGCCTCAAAGTAAGAAAATTAATTGAAAGGAGTCCCCTTTTATAATTGAGGTAAGGGGAAATTTAGGAATTACTAAAAAAATAAGGCTATTATAGGGGTAAAGACTTCTAAAAGGCCTATAAAGCTCATGAGATTACATTTTTGACCAAATATTTTCCTATTTGACCTTATTCAAGATTTTCTTGATTTTTAAATAAATTTAATAAAATATTATATTCATGAAAAATCATTATTATCAAATTTCCTCCCCCAAACCCATTTTCTATATTTTTTAAATCCACTTTAAGGTTTAGTGCTAACTGTTGAGTCAATAATGATATCTTATGACTTCTCCATTCCTTATGGTTTTATGTTTTGAAAATCACAAACACTTTTTCTAAGTTCTGAATTGTTTTTTTTAAGTTCTGTATTTTTTTTAAGATCCGGAATTGTCATTCCATTATGCTTACAGATATATCATTCCGATTTTCCATTCTGTTATACATACAGATATGTCATTACGATTTGTCATTCAGTTATTATGATTCAGAATTCAGTGTATAAGTGATTCAGTTATTATGATTCTGAATCCGGTGTATAAGTGATTCAGTTTTTATGATTCCGAATCTGGTGTATAAGTGATTCAGTTTTTATGATTCCAAATCCGGTGTATAAGTGATTCAGTTATTATGATTCTGAATCTGGTGTATAAGTGATTCAGTTTTTATGATTCTGAATCCGGTGTATATGTGATTTAGTTTTATAATACCAATTCCGGTGTATATATGATATTGATCTTCAATACCGATTCCGGTGTATATATGATGCCAATTTTCCATATCGAATCTGGTGTATATATGATGCCGATCTTCAATACCGATTCCAGTGTATATATGATGCTGATTTTCAATACCGATTCTGGTGTATATATGATTCCGATCTTCATGATACCGAATCCAGTGTATAAGTGACTCCGATTTTATGATTATGGTTCCAGAACAAATGAGATACCTATTTCACAATTTGATTTACTTTTTCTTATGATTCCATTTTCTTGATAATGTTATTCCTAAGAATCCGTTTTCCTGATTTCTTAAGATTACGTTTTCATGATAATGTTAGAGTTGTTTAAATGTATCATTCCAATGATATCGGATTCTATGTTCTCTTATACTTAACATTTATCTTTAATATAACATCATTTCTATTACTTGAAACGATATCGTACAATATGTTATAAACTAACCGTTGTATGTTTGACACGTGTTCGGGTCCCACTGAAATTTTAGGGAAAATATGACCGTTGGAGAGGAGCCGACCATTGGGAAGTTTTTCCTATAAATACAAGCTCATTTGAACGAGAAAAACACTTCAACTTTGACAACTGACTTTGACAAAATAAAATTGTGAAGTGATTTCTAGAGAGAGAGGCTCTTACAACTCTCAGTGCTTCGTGCAGATGTCGCGAACAACTTGTTCAAGTGTGAACAACTTGTTCAGACTTTCTTTGTGCAAACTCCGATCGTGCTGATCGTGGGCTTCCGATATTGGAAGACAGAGGTTCCGATTTTCTTCTAAATCGAGGGCTTGAAGGGATAACAAGATAGATACCGATCTTTGGATTGAGGGCTTACCTGGGTTTGGGTAATACAAACTTTCTTGAAAGTATAAATCAAGGAACCTTTATCCAAGGTTGTTGGATACCCTTCTCTTTGGGTTAAAATAATCTTACTGCTACTTGTTTACTATTATAAGTTGTTTTAATTCCGCTGTTGTATGTTAACTTTATTAAAGCTAGAAAGTATAACCTTCTTATAATTTGTAATTCTGTTACTCTGATTTTATTAAGGATTCTATACGCTTTAATGTAGAATATTTCTTTTAAGAAAATAGAAAAGGTTTCTTGAAGAGGTCTTGTGAATGTTTGTTTAACCTTGTTAAACTTAACTTTAAAGGTTCAAAAGGGATTTTTAAAGTATACAATTCATGACCCTCTTGTATTTGAGCATCTCATTTTTATATATTCTATACTACACTAACCACACATTTCAAAAATAAAAAACATCACCCAAAATCCAAATTCAAAATACATCACCGAGACTCAAAATTCAAAAAATTCACCCAAATTCAAAATTTAAATTCAAACTTCAAATTCAAACAGAAAAACAGACATCGATTCCTGCACCACCAAACCTCCTTGGGTCGTGAGATCCCAAATCATGAACCACATTGAGCCACGTGCCCTGAAACATGGTACCTCATTAGCGAGAGTCCATCGACCACCGTCCCATGGAAGCTGACCATTCCTCATGCCATCACCAACACACAACACCTGCATGAATACCATCCATTTCTAACACTATAGAGAACTACCAGATATCGATGTCGGATAAAGAAAAACCATTGCACCACCATCTCCCATTGTCACCTTCACCACATATCCCAACAAAACCAAAGCCCCATCATTTCTAGAACATGATCCAGAACATCCGTCGTCAGTGTGTGAAAGCATCAAACCAAAAACAAAACCTGCCTCAGAATCAAACAAATGAAGAATCGTCACCGAAAGAACATCAAGAATGGGAAGAGACCACCACATGTCATGCCTCCTGGAACACCCCATCGCTCCTGTAAACACATCCCAAAATCTCCTTGGGTTCCATCGCACTCAACCAACTTGGGAGGGAGCAAAGGACCTGGAAGCCAGAACAGAGAGTGAATGAACAAGACCTCCAAATCAAGTCACGCGACCAAGCGAGCACCAACATCCCCTCCAGATATCATCATCTTCTAGACTTCACCAGTGAAACAAATACCACAAATCCAAAGAAATATTAAAATGGAAACCAAATCAATTTACAACAACAGGCGAGACGAGCCCCTGCCACCGAAGCGACGACTTGAAAACTTGTGAAAAGAATTCAGCAGAATTAGACCACTAGAAGATTCAGGGAAGGTGCATGATAAAATGAGAAACCAAGAACTGAGAAAACTGTGAGAGCCAAAATCAGAGAAGAAGATTGATAGAAAAAAATATGGAGAGGAAGGAGGACAAAAGAAGAAAACCCAGGTCATAGAAGGAGAGAGTCCCATCAGAAGATCAAGAACTCGAGAAACCTAGAAGCAAACAGAGAGGCAAGGAGGGAGGGAGAAGCAAAATCAATGGGAAAGAAAGAAGGGAGACCAAAAGAGTGATCTCCCTCACTAGGGGAAGAAAACATAGAGGGAGGAGAAGCGCGCTCAAGGGAGTGAGTCAGGAGAGAAGGAATCCATCCTCATCAACCCACTGCTCAGATTATTGTCAAATCTAACACTATTCATTACTATGACTTTAAAAACATCAAAACAAAGATTCAAATTCAAAAAAATATTTTATTATATCTTATACATGTCATAGTTATATAGATAATTCATGGATTAGATAATTATCTCAAATTATATTTATTTTAATATTTTTAATATTATTTATCCGATTTTTCTATTAATTTAATAATTTCTACATCATTACTATGCAAGCCTTTAGGGTATTTATTTTTCTCCTAAAAATTAAAAATAAATTTACATGAAGAAGATAAATATTTTATCATTCTAGATATTATTTATAGTCAAATATCTCTTCTGTAAAACTATATATTAAAAAGCTATACTAATTAAAAATCACAGTGTGAACAATTTTGAATTTATTTTAAATAAAATATTATAAGGGACTTAATGTCAAGAAAGTGGATTCCAAAAGGTATCAAATTAGAACCAAACATTATTATGGTCAACACTTACTCATCCATTAATATTAGGATTTTTTGGGTTATTTAATGGTTTTTATAATTTTAATTAAAACCATTTTATTAATTTTCCTTCTGCTTGGACAATCACTGCGTTAGTATTGCGTAAGCATTAAAGGTAATTATTTCATATGGAAAAATTAAAAAAATTATTATCATAAAAATAAATTAACTAGTTTTAATATAATCTTGTATATTTGTTCATTATGTATATTTACTCATACCCATGTCAATAAAACTTATTTAATTTGTTAATTTGACTTTTCTTACCTTACGCAAGCATTGTACAAGCATTTGAATAAGATTCATGTTATATAACTCTAACATTTGAAAATATCATCCAAAAATATCAATAATACATAATAATTAATAAATAATTCATGTAAATAATTTTTAGAACTTAATTATTATATATAAGGAACAAAATTTTACTTTGACAATGCTGCTAAGTCACTACATCGACACTTAAAAAATGTTTTTTATATTTATCATGAAATAAATTATAATTTAAATATTTTGAATTATTTTTATACAATATTTATATTATAATATCATACTTTTAGTCATTGTATAAGTTTAATAAATTTTATATCATAATTATGTCTTGATGATGTCACAAAAATACTATATTTTATAAAAAAACTATATTTTTTACTATTCATAAAAAATTTAACCTTTTCAGAAAATTATCAAAAATTCATACTAAGATAATTTCGATATGATTAATTTAAAAATGAAATTATTTTTTTCAAATTAAAATTCTATAATTTTAAAATCAATCTCTTAAATATAACTATATAAGAAATTAGTTTAATAAAACTATTTATTTTAAGAATTACTTAATAGAACGAATTTAACTATTAATTCAAGAATACTAATAAATATGAAAATGAATTATTCTATCAGTACCTAGGTTGTTACATGCCCCCTTTGGAAATTTCATCCTTTCAATTTTATTCACTTATTAAAAAAATGAGGATACCTTTCCCTTATAACATTTTCAAATTCCCATATTGCTTCTTCAACCTTATGGTTTCTCCACAAAACCTTGACTTGGTGAATTACCTTGTTTTGAAATACTTGCTCTCTATGGTAAAAAATATAAACAAGATTTTACTTGTATGAAAGGTCATCTTCCAACTGAACTACCTTAGAGATCACAACATGAGATGAATTTGACACATACTTTCTTAACATTGAAACATGAAAAACATTGTATACCTGGGGTAAACTCGGAGGCAAGGCTCCTCGGAAGGAAATTGGTCCAAGTTTCTCCAAGATTCCATAAGGTCAAATGAAACATGGACTTAAATTTCCTTTCTTACCAAAATACACAACACTTTCCATGGAGATATTTTAAGAAAGACATGACCACCTACCTGAAAGAAAGGTCTTTACTCTTGTTATATGCACAACTTTTCTGCCTGCTCTGAGCCATCCTCACGTGTTGCTGGATCATCTTAACTTTCTCATCCACTTTCTCTACTAATTATAGTCCCATTAAATAACTTTAACATACTTCATCCCAAAATGTTGGAGTTTGAAACCTCTTTCCATATAATTCCTCAAAAGGTTCCATCTATATACTAAAATGAAAACTGTTATTATAAGAAAACTCAACTAAAGAATGATGATGATCCAAACTTCCCTGGTAATCTGTTTAACAAGAACATAGAATATCCTCTAAATTATGAATTGTTTACTCTGTCTGTCTATCATATTGAGGATGAAAAGTAGTGATGAAATTTAATTCAGTGTCCAATGACTTCTAAAGGACTTTCCAAAAGTTATATGTGAACCTAGGATCATGGTCAGACACAATGGAGAGAGGAACTCCATGTAACCTAAAAATCTCTTTGAGGTAGAGTTGAAAAAGTTGATCTAAAGACACAATATCTCAAATAGGAAGGAAATGTGCATATTTTTTCAGTCGATCAATAATAACCCAAATTACATTATTACCATGATAAGTATTTGGTAGTCCCACCACAAAATCCATGGATATATTTTCCTATTTCAACTTTAGAACTGGAAAAGGCTAAAGCATCTCCTTCAGTAATTTACATTCTACTTTAACCTATTGACATGTCAAATATTTCATGGTGAAGTCAATAATATATCTTTTCATTCCCCCCACTAGTAATACCCTCAAAGATCTCTTTACATCTTAGTACTGCTAGGATGAATAGAAAATGGAGAACTACAAGCTTCACTTAACAATTCTTTATTCAGTTGGGAATCACAATGCACACATAACCTATTTCCAAATCTCAAGACACAATATTTATCAATATTAAATTCAGGAACTTACCTTTCTTAACCAATTCTATCTTTTTATATAACTCATAGTCTTCTTTCTGAGCATGCTTAATTCTATGTGACAGAGACGATTACACTAACACCTGAAACAAAACATAGGAATTTCCTACACCTATAACTTTTAGTCCAAAATTCATCAAATCATTAATCAATGAGTCATGTTCTACATGTAACATGGTCAATGATGCATGATGTTTTTGACTCAAGGAATCTGCCACTTTTTTCACTTTTCCTGGATGGTAATTGATTGTGCAATCATAATCCTTTATCAGTTCCATCCATCTTATCTACCTCATGTTCAATTCCTTTTGAGTAAATATATACTTTAAACTTTTATGATCAATATATATTTCACATTTGACTCCATATAAATGATTTCTTTAAAATTTTAAAGTAAAAACAACAACAGTTAATTCCAAATCACGAGTAGGATAATTTAACTCACAAGGTTTCAGTTTTCTTGAAGTATAAGCAATTACCTGATCATTCTGCATCAGAACACAACCAAGTCCCTTCAATGAAGCATCACTGTAAGTGAAAAAAATACCATTTCTCGAGGGCAAGGCCAAAATTAAAGTATTCACCAATCTTCTTTTTAATTCTTGAATACAATCATAATAATATTTTTTCCATATAAATTTAACTTCTTTTTGAGTTAACTTAATTAGTGGGCTAGATAACCATTTAAAGTTTTCAAAAAACCATCGGTAATAGTTTGATAATCCAAGAAAACTTTGAATCTCATTAAAATTTGTAGGTCATGGACATTCATCAATCACTTTTATTTTGGCAGGATCAAATGTTATGCCATCTTTATTGACAATGTGTGCAAGGAAAGAATTTTTTTGTAACCAAAAATCACATTTGCTAAATTTTTCATATAAATTCTTTTATTTTAGGGTTTTCATAACAATCCTTAGATTTTTTTCATGATCCTCATAACTTTTTGAAAAAACCAAAATATCATCAATAAAAACAACAACAAAATTGTCCAAATATTCACAGAATATTATATTCATAAGATCCATAAATACAGTAGGGTATTTTTCAAACCAAAGGGAATGAAAACAAACTCATAATGCCCTTATCTAGTATGGAATACTGTTTTCATAATTTCATCCTTATTCACCTCCAATTGATGGTAGTCGGATCTCAAGTCAATCTTGGAAAAATACCAAGCTCCTTGGAGCTAATCAAACAAGTCATATATACGAGGAAACATATACTTATTCTCAATAGTAATGTTATTAAAAGCTCTATAATTAATGAAAATACTCATGAAACCATCTTTATTTTTAACAAAAAAAGGAGAACCCCATGGTGAAGTGCTAGGATGAATTAAATATTTATTAAGAAATTAATGTAACTGATTTTTTAATTCTAGAAGTTTCACTTGAGCCCTTTGATAAAGAGGTTTTGAAATTAGATTAGCATCATGAACTAAGTCAATAATAAATTCAACTTTCTAATCAGGTATAACACCAAACAAGTCATCAGAAAAAACATCCATATATTCATTTACTACCAACACATCATTAATATAAACAATTCCCTTATTTTCAAAAATATGTGTAAGATAACTTTCATTTCCATATTTTTACAGTTTTTCATCTTCCTGATATGTTATCAATGGTATGATTTCATTCTTTCATACAAACCAAAAATTATTCTGAAAAAAAATTATTTAGATCTACAGTCTATCTTAGTATGGTAAACAAAAATTCAATCCATACCCTGAATAACATCAAACTCTACTAGGAAAAAACAACAATATTTTTTGGTAATTAATTTCCCAAGATAATAATAGGAAGATTATTATAATTCCTTTTTTCCTTAATATTCCCCCTAGTGTTTTTACCGTAAGTTTTGGATTCATTTCTTGAGGTGAAATTTCTAATTCACTAGAAAATTCATCAGAAATAAAGGAATGTGTAGACCCCATATCAAATAAGAAATTAGTATAATCTGAGTAAAAAAATAATATACCTGATACCACTTCATTATATGACCCAATATCTTCTAAATATTTCTCAAATGATTTCACTACACCTTTTTTCTTATAGTTTGGCTACTTCCTATCATTCATATCCTTCTTTGTGTAGGTATGTTCATAATGCCCCATCTCGCTACATTTTAAAAACATTTCAGTTTGCTTATCAGAATTGAACATACCAACACTAATATATTTTTCATTGAAATCATGGGCCATATGAACAAACTTTCCACATTATAATCACTTATTTTATTTGTTAAGGCATTCCCCATGGTGTTTTTTACCACATTTTCCACAAACTAGAAACTGGATTTTCTTACCTTCATATTTCTTTGATTGATTCTTACTCATTGTCAACCATATGGTCCTTTTCTTCTACTTGTTTTAAAAGTACACATGATCATCATTAAACTATATTTCTACCCTCTCATCACATCTAACAATTTTCAAATAACTTTTGAATTCATGAGAAACCAATTCCCTTCGATATCCTGTCTTCAATCCTAAGTAAGAATGATTGATTTTACTATCATGATCTCAAATAAGATTTGGAGTATACCTTTCCAATAGAGTGAAGTTTTCTTCATACACAACCACTGAATCATCCTCTTATTTCAATTCTAGGAATTTGTTTTCCATACTAAGTCAAAATTCCTTAGGAAAATATTTTTCTAGGAAAATATTCTTAAATTCATCCCATTCCAAGGCATAAATCTTTTCTCTTTCCCTAATATTCTTGACCATTGACCAACATTGGACAACTTAAACTTCAAAATGATAAATAACAAGACTAAACTTTTGATTATCTGAACACCACATGACATAGAATATCTTTTCAAGGGATTTAATCCACATTTCAACAACTACTGGGTCATAATATCCACTGAAAATAGGAGGGTGTTGCCTAATAAAATGTTCCACTATAATCATGTTCCTTTGTGGTATCTCTGCCTATTATCTTTCATGGATTCCAACACCATATATATCCTACTTCAACTGATCCATCACCTTCACAAATAGCTTGGTTCTAATTCCCACCATTCCAGGTTGCAGATTTGGAAAATATAATCCTCTCAGTGTCTTTCTACTTCAGCTTCCCTATTTCTTCTACAGAAAAACATTCTAAACTGACATAATTCAGATGAAGAAACATGATAATATTAAAATTATATATCATTTAAACTTATCCATAAAATAAAAAATCATTTATGGTATTCTATCAACATCATCCTAATGCCTAAATTTATCTAAACCGTGCTCTGATATTAACTCTAAGGACTCGACCTTAAACATTACATATTCTAGTGAATTTAGACTAGAATTCAATTTCTTTGATTCCCAAAGCTATTTTATGTTTAGAGTTTTTGAGAATTAAGACTAACTCATATATGTTGAATCCATACATTAAAAACTAAAACTTCCACACATCATCCATTTTTCCCATAATACAAAAGTCTTTAAAATAAAACATAGTTTATTTTCATGAAAAATATTCACAACATTAAACTTGGCTTATTCTTTTCTATTAACCATACTTATACCCTGTGAATTTTTTTTAAAACCTAGGATGAGCACAAAAATCTCATAAAGGTACATAAAAAATAAAGAAACCATTAGTCCATGAATACTTATAGACACATGAATTCGTTTTCAAAAAGATATACTTCTCACCCTTGGAAGTAACATTTACTTTTTGAAAACATGAGGTTTCCATAAAATATAGAAATCATAATCAAACCATTTAGTTAACTTGGGAATCATTTTATTACCATACCTACTTAATATTGTAACTCTCATGGTTACTATTTGATTTGAAATTCTCACAACTACCTTACAATATAACCCTCATGACTACCTTGTGATGTAACTATCGCAATTACACTTGGAATAACCATTACATTCAACTTCTAATATACCCAATGCATCAGAGTGCTATCAAATACCCACCCATATTTGGTTTATAATGGAACCAACCTTCATCATAAACAATTCCCAATAACCAGAACATAATCATAAAACATGAATATTTTCATCATAAAAACATTCCTTGAGGAAAATCACTTATTTTAAAATAATACTGTACACATAAAAATAAAAAAAATCTTTGAAAATAAAAATATAATATTGTAAAGGAGACTTAAAAACATTAAGGTGTCATGAAAGTGGGACAAGCCTCTCACGTCGTATAAGTTACAAAAAAAAAACATTCTTTTTTGAATTTTGTAAAAAGAAACATTAAAAGAGTAATCAAAAGGAAAGTCCCTTACCTCAGGTTCAACTTCATTAAAATGTGTTCAAACCTTATATATAATGGTTTAAATAGATTTATTAATTTATTATATAACTATATTCATATTTATAATATCTTATATGATCTTTTTATAACATATTTCTACCCATTTATTAATAATATTTCGTTCTTTTCATTGTTATGGGTACATTTGTTTCATGGTTAGTTCATTATGATTTTTCTTGTAAAATGTAAATAATACTAAAAAATTGGAAAGAAATGATATTAACACACTTACATATGTTTAAATGGCCTCATTTATCTCTTTTTATTTATGAAATTATGATGAATCATTTGATAAAATGTTAATGGTAAAAGTTCAGTTTATTTTGGTGATTTTTTCGACCTTTATGAATTAGTTTCATTTTGTTTAATAGTATGGACATATATTAATTCTAGAATGTGAGACCATATAAAATATCTATATTTAGTCCATTTTAAACAATTATAATTAAATTTAAACTTACCATTAATGCGGTAATAGGAAATGAAAACTCATCATCCATGAAGGCGGTGAATCGACATACCATGGACGACGATTTCGTTTTTAAGAATAAAAAGAGAAGATAAGAGATTTTATGATGGATATACCATTAACACAATAAAATTCAAGTATATATATGATACTGGAGTTATCATTCAATTTTGGATAGGGTATGAGGATAAGGTATAAGAGATAAATAATTTAAAAGTGAAAGGAGAAGTATTTTACCTCTTGAATATCGTATCCTTGAGAACCTCTTTAAGGCACTTGGAATTGGTCATTTTGTGAGACCAAAACCTCTATAATATGTTTATGGATGATTAAGAGATACTTTGGTAGATAATTGTTGATCTATAGATCTTAATGTGATGAAATTAAGTGAAAGAAGGATCCCCCTTTTATAATTGAGGTTATAGGCAATTTAGGATTACCGAAGATATTAAAATATAATAAGGCTATTATAGGGGTAAAGACTTACAAAATTCCTATAAAGATCAAAAAATTAAATTTTCAACCAAATATTATCCCATTTTTCCTTATTCAATATTTTTTTTATTTTTAAATAATTTAATAATATATCATATTCATGAAAAATAATTATTGTCAAATTTAACACTATTCTTGACAATGAATTTTAAAAAATCAAAACAAAGATTAAAATTCAAAAAAATATTTTATTATATCTTAGACATGTCTAAATTATATATATAATTCATGTAACAACTTAATTATCTCAAATCATATTTATTTTTATATTTTTAATATCATGTATTTGATTGTTTCATTAATTTAATAATTTCTGCATCATCACTGTGAAATCCTTTAGGGTATTTATTTATTTCCTAAAAATTAAAAATAAATTTCCATGAAGAAGATAATTTTTTTATATTTCCATAGACTATTTATAGTCAAATATTTCTTCTGGAAAACTATATATTAAAAAGTTATCCTAATTAAAAACTATAGTGTGAACAACATGACTTTATTTTAAATAAAATATAATACGGGATTTAATGTCAAGTAATTGGATTCCAAAAGGTCCCAAATTTGAAAAAATATTATTATGGTCTAAAACTAACTATCCATTAATATCTAGACAAAATTTTGGGTCATTTAATGTTTTTTATAATTTTAATTAAAATCATTTTATTAATTTTCCTTTTACTTCCACATGCACTGCGTTAGTGTTGCATAAGCATTAAAGGTAATTATCTCATATAGAAAAATTAAAAATAAATTACTATCATAAAAATAAATTAATCAGTTTCAAGATAATTTTTTATATTCATTCATTAGGTATATTTAATCATATCCATTTCAAGATAGCTTATTTAATCTGTTAATTTGACTTTTCTTGCATTGCATAAGAATTGCACAAATATTTGTATAAGATTCATGTTCTATAACTCTAAAATTCTAAACTATCAGATAAAAACATAAATCATACATAATAATTAATAAAAAATTTATGAAAATACTTTTTATCACTTAATTATTATATATAAGGAACCAAATTTAACTTTTCCAACATCGCGTAGGCACTATGTCGACACTGAAAAATGATATTTATATTTATCATGAAATAAATTGTAATTTATATGTTCTGAATTATTTTTGTACAATATTTATATTATAATATCATAATTTTATTCATTTAATAAGTTTAATAAATTTTATATCATAATTATGTCTTGACGATGTGACAAAAATATTTTATTAAAAAAAAGATTGTATTTTTTACTATTAACAAAAATTTAACTTTTTCAGAAAATTCTCAAAAATTCATACTAAGATAATTTCGACATGATAAATTATAAAATGATTTTTTTTTTCAAATTAAAATTTTTAATTTGAAAATTAATCTTTTAAGTATAATCATATAAGAAATTATTTTAATAAAATTATTTATTTTAAGAATTACATAACATAAGGAATTTAACTATTAATTCAAGAATAATAATAAATATGAAAACAAATTATTCTATAAATATATGGGTTGTTAAAAGTGGAGTTAGACACACCATTTCATTAGGACATCAAGGCATAATTTGATTGCATACCATCTCATGTTGGATAGTCTAACACCTACTGATCTAAGTATATACATTCTACCATTGACTAATAAATTTCAAAATATTATAGTTTTTGAAAATTAGTAAAAAATTATTTTAACAAATGTCACCTTTCATTTCAGATTTCATGGTAGTCATATTGGGTTCACTTTGACCAGCTTCCTGCATATTGTACTGCTGGGATTGATGACGTCGAGACTGTAGTACCTCTGGTACACTTTCATATTATTGAGTGGCACTGTCCCAATAAAGTTATGCATCAGTTTAGATGTGTTTGACATATTCAATCAACATCGAGATAGACAACAACGCTTCATTACCTAAAGCTATAAAGGAGATAAGATGTCAACTGAAGATGTCATCATGGAAAACATGTCAATATCAGGGATAGACACACATCATTTCATATTGAGGGCATGCCTACGATGTGACTCCATTTATCATTGCAGCTCAAGTATGCACCATGTTATAGATTGAAATATATATTGTATCTTACGCCACATGATAGCGGGATCTAAGATCTTATAAGTCAATAACATCAAATTACATTTCTTGTTATATATATGTATATATTTCATTCAGTTTTAGTTTTTTATAGCATACTTTACTACATCATATCATCAACATGTATGATCCTGAAGAGGGTGCTGTATTTAGTCAAGCATCATACCATGATATTATGTCGTACCTAGAATGTGCTATTTCTTTTATAGTGTCACTATATCATATTTTTCATTTATTTATTATCACCCCTTGGTTCTCTCACCAAGATATGTATACCTGAGACTCACACTTTCCACTTACCCAAGGGAGAGATGATCATCACCCTAGAGGATGTGACATTTATGTCTGGTCTTCCTATTAAGGGTGTTATAGTTATAATACCCACATGTAAAGACTGACTTGAGATTGTATATTGATTTTTAGGCTTATACATTAAGGGATATGATACTTATATAGATGAAAGTTCTCTATTTATGATCTACCTTGACATGCACTTCACACATTTACCCAATGAAACTGATGAGAATACTATCATGCATCAATCACATCCATATATCTTGTGGATAATTGGTCAAATAGTGTGCATTTATCTCTCAAGTATGCATGTAAAAATGATGTATTTGAGTCTAATTTTAGACTTTAATCAGGTTGAAAGATACAATTGGGCATCTGCGTATTTGAAAAACACATATAGAGCATTATAAACTGTATGACGATAAGATTGCAGTGATATTGGGGGATCTTTCATCCTCATTAATATGTGGTCATGTGAGAACATCCCTCCCCTGACCCCTATTGTTTATGGTACAAAACTTACCATGGATATACTGCATGATGATCCGCATGGACGATTGTATGATCACTTATCTTTACTATTTTCTGATTCTAATATGAGTTATATTGTACTTAATTCCTTATTATTTATCACTTTATTTATTGTATGTTACGGGTGGACTCAGGCACACCATTTCATTAGGACACTAAGATATAATTTGGGTGCATACCATGTCATTCTAGATAGTCTGCTACCTACTAATGCAAGTATATACATTCTTCTACTGACTAATCAATTTCAAAATATTATATTTTTTGGAAATTAATAACAAAATATTTTAACAAATGTGACATGTCATTTCAGATTTCATGACATTCATATTGGAGTCTCTTTGACCAGATTCATACATACTGCACTATTGGGATTGCTGATGTCAGGGCTGTAGTGCCTCTCATACACTTTCATATTATTGAGTGTAACCAAACTGATAGAGTTATGCACCAGTTTGGATGTGTTCAGTGTACTCCATTGGCACCAAGACAGCTAGCAGTGCTTCATTCCCTAAAGTTGAAAGGAAGGTAGGATGTCAACTAAATATGACATCATGCACAATATGTTTAAATCTAGGGAAAATGTGCATCATTCTGTACTGAGAGCATGCCTACGATGTGACTTAATTTGTTACAATAACTTGATCATGCACCATAGTATAGACTAAAATCTATAGTGTATCTTATGCTATACGATATAAGGCTCTAAGATCTGGTAAGTCAATAACATCACATTAGTTTGTTTGTTATAAATTTTTTAGTTTAGTTTGATTTTTTACACCATACCCAACTACATCATATTATCCATATGTCTGATCCTTAGGAGGGTGTGATATTTAGTCAGGAAATGTATCATGCTATTATAACATACCTATGGTGTATTGATTTTTATGGTGTTGGTAAATCGGATTTTACATTTGTTTATCATCACATTATTACTAGACTCACTGAGAAATGGAGACCGAAGAATCACACTTTACACTTTCCCGAGGGAGATATGACCATCACCCTATATGATGTAGCATTTATGTTTGGTCTTCCTATCTTGGGTGCTGTAGTTATAGGACCCACCTGTAGAGACTAGTCTAGGATTGTATATCGATTGTTATGCCTTGAAATTGAGGGATATGATACTACTACAAATGATAGTTCTCTATTTATGAGTTTTCTTGGAATGCAATTCACACAGTTACCCAATGGATATGATGAATAGACTGTCATGTATCACGCTCATGCATATATCTTGTGACTCATTTTAGGGACAACGTTTATTTATCACTTAAGTATGCATATCCACATGATGTATCTGAGGCTACTTAAAAACTTTGATTAGGTTGGGAGATACAATTGAGCTTCTCTGTGCTTGGTATACACATATAGAGCATTATGAATCGTATTTCAATCACATCACAGTGATATTGGGGGATTTTTCATCCTCATTCAGATATGGTCATGAGATCATATCTCTCCCCTGACCCATATTATTGCTAGTCCTTAGCTTCCCATGGATGTGCTACATGATACTCAATGTGGATGCTAGTATGATAACTCATCTTTACTATTTTTTGATGCTAATATGAGTTATATTTTACTTAATTGATTATTATTTATCACTTTCTATATTATACGTTATATGCGGAGTTAAGAACACCATTTCATTAGGACACCGAGACATAATTTTCTTGCACATCATCTCATGTTGGACAGTCTTGTAAGATCCGGACCTTTTTTAGAGATGTCTCGAGCTCATTTACATGAAATCTTTTTCCATGTGTCGATTAATTTTTGTTTGGGTTTTACCATGGGGTGTGTTTGCGTTAAAATTTGAGAAAAATGGAAGAAAAAGGGAAGTGCATGGTTAGCTTACGGTTTTCCCTAACCGTGCGCCCTGGCCCAAAAAACTGTGAAAACATAGATAAAGAGGTTTTTCATGGCCGACACATGGTTTGTCAAATAATGTAGCCTAAAAGGAGAAACTGTGAACCCCCTAGAAGAGGCACAAATTTAGGGGAAACCATGTACCCCGAGAAACAAATCGTGTGTATGGGATTTTAATCCCCCCAAAATTGGATATAAAATTTTCCAAGCCCCCATTTTAACCCTATTTAGTCATAACTTAAACCTTAACACCTTTTCATGATTTTGAAGCCTCCTAGACAGATTACAATCCATTTAGACCTCTATTATTTATGATCTGAAGCTTGTATTGAAGATATGAACCCCTCTTTATAAGAGGATTTCATCCCATGTGGTCTCCTTTCCTTTTCTTGTTCTTTTCCCATCTGTTGTAGGGTTGTTCTTCCCTTTTTTTGGTTGGATCTAGATCTAGGATTGTTTATATAGATCTAGAATTAAGGGATCCTGATTCATATGATATTGAATTTAGTTTTAAGATCTAGATCTTATTCTACGTCATTATTCCACTCAATTTGGGGATTTCTATTGGAAAGCGTTTATCGTCAACTAAGGTAGGTGGTCTATAATTCAAATCCCAAAGTCTTGATTGTAATTATGCATATGAAGTTGTATAATTTCTATTATATGTTTAGAAATTGAGTTCTTGATTGAATTAATTAATTTGATGAATTAATTAATTGGAGAAAATGTGAAATTGAGGGATATTGGAATTATAGATTATGAATAATTAATTGATGAATTAATTATGATGGAATTGGGATTTTTGGATTGAATAATTAATTTTTGAATTAATTATGAGATATTTAGATTGTGAGTATGAATAATTAATTTTTGAATTAATTATGAGATATTGAGATTTTGGGTATGGATAATTAATTATTGAATTAATTATGAGATATTGAGATTTTGGGTATGAATAATTAATTGTTGAATTAATTATGAGATATTGAGATTTTGGGTATGAATAATTAATTTTTGAATTAATTATAGTATATTTATATTGTGAAGTTGAATAATTAATTGTTGAATTAATTATAGATATTGGAATTGTGAATTAGAATAATTATGCGTTGAATTAATTATTGGATGTTGAGATTGTGAAATGATTAATTAATTGTTAAATTATTGTGATTAATTAATTTTTGAATTAATTAATTTAATTATGGGTATGTACAATTATTGAATGTGATTAATTAATTGGAGAATTAATTAATGTGAGAATTGTATGTGGGACATGATCTGCTGCATCAAAAGCCTATAGTGTGATGAAATATTTTGAATGATAAAAACAACATTCACATGTGATAATTGTGTGTGAGACATGGTCTGCTACCTCAAAAACCCATAGTGTGATAAGATATGTTGAATGGTAACAATGAAATTCACATGTGGTAATTGTGTGTGGGACATGGTCTGTTGCATCAAAATCCCATAATGTGATAAGATATGATGAATGATAAAAATTTAATTCATATGTGAATTGAGATAAATAATGGTAACATGAGAATTAAGTTATATGATATCCCTTGGGGTTATTTTAGACTCCGGCATAGGTCAAAGTAGGTACTAAGAGTTAGGGTGTCCTCGGGAACCCGGGTGTTATGTGGTTAAATAAAGAGTAATTGAATAAGTGAAAACTATTTAATTTATTGATTTTATTTATTATTTATACAAATACATACACTATTTAATTGGATATTTTTTTAGACGTCGTTGGTGGTGGCCTACTGAGTTATACTCTCACCCTACTCGGGCTGCCTGATCGGTACCCAAAAAGATTTCATGGTTGCAGGATAGGATAAGGGAAAAGACCCTATGTTAGATGGTTGAGTTGGGGTGGAGCATGGATGAGGGAACTGGCTGTGGTTCGGGACCTGCTTAGGAGTTTTTAGTGTCTTTACTTTTTAGTTTCATTTTGACACTTGACATGTACATTAGCATTACATATCTTATTATATAGTTTTGATATTATACTTCAAGTTTTGGTCATCTTGTGATACCGATATTATCTTGGTTATGATTATATGTCATTTAGTTATTGTTTATTTATTTATATTGGTGTATTACTCTGATAAGGAGGGTATATTATCCCTATGACTGATATTATACCCTCACTAATAGTTGTAATCCTCTGGCGTACGAGGAGGCACGCTTGAGGTCATGTGACCTATCAGCTCGGGGCACCAGTGTGCAGCACCCGAGTTAGGATATTACAAAGTGGTATTAGAGGGGTTTTATTTTCTTTTATTTTGTATTACTATTTGGGAAAGGTAGATAGGATAATAGAATGAGTTGGGTCTTGGTTATGAGCTTGTGCATGGGAGTATCTAACCCATGTACGGGGAAGAAGCCAAGTACCCAGGGTGGGATTTTTGTTATTGTTATTTTCTATTACAGTTGAATGTTATTTCAACTTGTGTGACACACTTGTTGTGTGATGTAATTATTGTTTCAAATATTTTTTGATATTTGACTCATGACCCAGTATGGCATGAGATTTGAGTTTTCATACATCATTCTAGACACTTAGGATTATTATGACATGCATCATTTTAGGAACACATGGGAAAACAGGTTTTGTGTAAGTTGTTAAACTTGAGATGTTTTTCCTTGCTTGATAAATTGAACTGAAAATGTTTCCTAACATGAAATTGAGTAAGATTTTAAAATAAAGTAATATGAGAATAAATGGCCTTTTAAATTATAATCTTGAATAATGAGAATTTGTTTACCCTTGTTAATTAGGACCTATGTGTAGGATGGTTAATGTTAGTGATAATGCCTTGGTTTTGACCATGTAGTGGAGTTTGGGAAAATGAATTGTTGTGGTATGTTTCATTTCTTGTAAATGTGTTAACCTGTGTTATGTATCCTAAAGTGTGTGTTTGTAATTGTAGAGATATGCCTCCATGATGATGTTTTTTGAGAGGATGATAGGAGGACATGGCTGAAGATGTTCCTCCAGTAGTGGAACCCAAGTCACAAATAGTACTTGGTGAGGAATCTAGAGAGATGTTTCATGAGAAATTCACTTGATTCATGTAGTTTATGAAAAGGGACCCAGAGTGGGTTGTAAGGAGTATGTATGACTTGACATGTGAGTTCCAGTAATAGTTCCCTCTGACTTTTACCAGAGAGGGTGGTCCTGAGGGAGATTATTTTTGGATTGAGTCCATACAAACTATCTTTGACCATTTTAAGACTCTTGATGAGAAGAGGATCAAGTTGGATACTTATATTCTATGAGGATCAGTGAAGCATTGGTGGGACATTTAGGCTTGGAATAGAAAAGCTGATGGTATGTTATGGAAGGAATTATTGGAGAAGTTCTTGGAGAACTTTTATCCAGAGATGCTCAGGAAGGAGAGAGTGGATGGGTTCATGATATTGAATCAGGGGAGTATGTCCGTGATAGAATATAATAGATGATTTACAGACTTGTAGCACTTTTCTCCAGCATTGTCAAGGGATGAGAGAGTTACGACGAGGCGTTTCTAGGATGAGATTAAATGTAAAATTAAGTCCCAAATTGACATCTTTCAGTTAAAGAAGGTTGCTGAGGTGGTGTATTAGACTCTCATAATTGATGGGAACTTGAGAGAGGATTCCAGTATAGGATAGGTGGTTCCAGTTGGACAGTCAAGAGGTATAACTTTCGAGAGAAGGAAACATCACTATGAAAATATTATCTAGGGCATTTGGAAGTGGAGTACCCAGACAGAGGGATCAGTTTCTCAGGATCTTACTCAATTGATATGTCACTAGTATGGTAGGTCATGAAAATTTTAGAGACAACTCCCTTGACCACTGCTAGAGTGCCGAGGCTATGACAATATGGGACATCAATAGAGGTTTTTTAGAAACCCACGACAGATTTGTAGAGATGGAGGAGATAGATAGAACCAGGGTGTAGGAAGAGGATCTTCTACATCGTATCAGTCTGGAAGCTTGAGTTCTACTAGCTGAGGTGGAAGAGGAAGTGGATGCAATACTTCTAGGAAAGAGCACCTGTATCATTAGAGTGGTTTAATACATGGGACTTAGGTTTTATCATAGGGAAGAGGGTCAGGACAGTTGTATTCCATTCAACCTACACTTGTGGATAGTGAGGATAGACCATTGATAGTAATAGGTATTATTCTTATTGATTCTATACTATATAATTCCTTATTTGATACAAGTTCCTCTCATTACTTTATTTTTTCACAAATTATGAATGGTTTGAGCCTGGTGGTGGAGTTTGTGAGTGAATTTTTGACGATAGACACATTGTTGGGAGTTTGATATAGAAACATCTGCTTGTGCAAGGGATGTTATCTCGAGGTTGGGGAGTATTGTTTTCTATGGGATCATTACATCCATGACACATCAGGCTTTGAACTAATTATGGGTATATACTAGTTATTATCATACCAATCCCACATTGATTTTTATTATAGGAGAGTGACTTTTACATCTCCTAATGGTGATAAATATATTAATTGTGGAGAGTGGGACATAAAGGTAGGCCCAGAAGGGATAGTTCACCAACAACTAGGGGAGATTACTGCCCAAGTTTCTAATTTGTTGTTGGATGGTGGATGTGTGAAGTAGGGTGTCTTTCCACCAGTAGTAAAGTGGTTTTAGGATATCTTTCCTAAAGACTTATTAGGGTTTCCACCTGAGAGAGATGTGAAATTTATGATTGAGATCATGTCGGGGGCTGATCCAATTTCTATTCTAGTATACAGAATAGAACAAACATAGCTTCAAGAGATCAAGACTCAACTGGAGGAGTTGGAGGATATAAGGTTTATCCGACCATGTACACTGCCTTGGGGTTCACCAGTTTTGTTTTCCAAGAAGGCAGATGAGAGTTTGCACTTATGTGTCAATTACCGTAAGTTGAACCAGATGACTATGAAGAATCAGTATCCTCTTCCTCTATTGATGATCTTTTTAACCAGTTAATGGGATCATGTGTCTTTTCCAATATATACTTGAGATTAGGGTATCATCAGTTGAGAGTTCAGAATTTTGATATACCAAGGAATGATTTTAGAAGTAGATATAGACTATATGATTTCATTGTAATGTCATTTGGGTTGAAGAACACACTAGAAGTGTTTATGGCCTTGATGAACACAATATTCCATCTGTACCTAGATTAGTTTGTGGATGAAATCTTGGTTTACTTTAAGTCTCATGATGATCATGAACAACACATTGACATCGTCTTGAGTACACTAAGATAACATCAGATATACTGCAAGATATCTAAGTGTCAGTTTTGGATTGACTAGGTACACTTCTTGGGTCACATCATCTTGGATTAAGGTGTGTTAGTGGAGCCACATAAGGTTCAAGAAGTTGTTTCTTAGAAGAATCCCAAGAATATTTTCTATATCCCTAGATTTATGGGATTAGCTATATATTATCGTAGGTTTATTCAGGACTTTTCCCATTTGATATTACCACTTTCGAGCTTGACCGAGAAAAGGGTAAAGTTTGAATGGTCAGAAGAATGTGAGAATTACTTATAGGAGTTGAAGAAGCATTTGAAATCATCACCAATATTGATCCTACCTGAGCCAGGTGAGGAGTATACAGTGTTTTGTGATGCTTTTGGGATCATACTTGGAGAAGTGTTAATACAAGTAGATTGAGTTGTGGTGTATAAGTCTTATCAATTGAGACCACATGAATAGAACTACCATATGCATGACCTCGAGTTGGATTTAGTGGTTTATGCTTTAAAGTGTTGGTTACATTGTTTTTTGGGTGAAAAAGTTTATCGTGTATACGAATTGCAAGAGATTAAAATATATATTTTCATAGTGATATTTGAATCTCTGGAAGTGGAAGAGAGTTGATTATATGAATTTATTTGATTTTTAGCTAACATATATTCCTAGAAAGGGAAACATTTTAGCTGTCACTTTGGGTAGGAAAACTCAGACTTAGGCTGTTCAAGAGTCTAGTTCTGAGTGGAAAATGACGACTTTGTTGGATGAGATGCATGTTGTGGTTTAGGAGAGCTAGGAGAAGATGACACTTTTATTAGTTTTAGCAGAGTATACACTTTTGAGATCAATAATAGATAGTAAGTATGATTATCCATAGTTTTTAGCCTCGAGGGAAAGCCTTGAAGGTGGTGAGTCACCTTCCGATTGGAGAATAGATGAAGATAAGATCATCTCTGTCAGGAATTAGGTTGTTGTGCCTATAAGCATGCAAGAGGAGATAATGTGTGAGTTTCATGCCTCAAAGTGGGAGGTACATCTATGTGTGTACAAAATATACCATGACCTATGATGACAATTTTGCTAGCTAGGCATGAAAAATGAGATAACAGGGTTTGTGACACGATGCTACACCTATCAGTTGGTGAAG
This sequence comes from Viscum album, assembly GCA_963277665.1. Lineage (NCBI taxonomy): Eukaryota > Viridiplantae > Streptophyta > Magnoliopsida > Santalales > Viscaceae > Viscum > Viscum album. The sequence continues at coordinate 911,378,719 of OY728143.1, read as the reverse complement.
ACTGAGCATCAATGACTCGGGGGTTTACTATACCTATTGACCATTCTGGAATGGAAGTGGGGTGATGTAACCATGGATTTTGTGGTGGGTCTCCCAAATATACATTGGAAGCATGAAACTATTTATGTGGTTATAGAATGTTTGAAAATGGTAGCACATTTCTTTCCTATACAATAGATTTTCTCAGTGGATCAGTTGAGAGAAATGTATGTTCAGGAGATAGTCCTTCTGAATGAGGTGACACAAAATATTGTTTTAGACCATGAATCACATTTTACTTCTCACTTTTGGAAGGATTTTTAGAAGGTTCTTGGTACACACGTCTTGTTGAGTACAAAATTCCATCCACAGACAGATGGGTAGTCAGAGTGTACTTTACAAGTGCTTGAGGATATGTTGCAAGCTTTTGTTCTTGACTTTGGTGGGTCTTGGGAGAAGCACCTTGATCTAGTGGAGTTTTCATATAACAACATTTATTATAAAACTATATAGATGGAACCATACAAGAAAATTTATGGTAGTTTCTGTAGATCACCCCTATATTGGATGGAGATAGGTGTGTTAGAGTTATTGGGACCGAGTCTTGTGCAGGAGACATTGGAGCAGGAATAACTAAATTAAAAGCATATGGCTATGGATCTAAGTAGACATAAGTCATATGCTGACAGATTTTGGTGACCCCTAGAGTTTACATAGGGTGATCATGTATTACTTTGGGTGTCTCCTAGATTGGGTCACCACAGAATACAGAGACAGGGAAAGCTGGTGCCCAAGTTTGTTGGATCGTTTGAGGTTGTGGAGAGAATCAGGTTGGTGGCATACCGATTGGATCTTCCATAGAGATATAGTTCTATGCATGATGTTTTCCATATGTCACAAATTTAGAAGCATCATCCTAACCCTCATCATGTGATCGATGTGGATGTTGTTGAGCTTGAGGTAGATGCGTCCTTTAAGGAGCATCCAATATGTGTGTTGGATCACAGTGAAAAATTTTTGCAGGAAAGAAATTGCCGATAGTTTGTGTATTGTGGAAACATGGGTGTGTGTAGAAAGAAACATGAGCGAGAGAAGTGGACATGATGACTCAATGACCTAATCTTTTTGACTCATAATCTTAGAAATTCATGGGAGTACAACTCGAGGATGAGCTGTTATAATGTGGGGAGATTATAAGATCCCAACCTTTTCTGGAGATGTCTCAGGCTCATTTACAGGTACTATTTTTCCTTGTATCGAGTAATTTTTATTTGGGTTTTTTTATGGGGTGTTTTTGAGTGAAAATTTGAGAAAAATTGAAGAAAGAGGGTAGTGCATGGTTGGCGCATAGTTTTCCCTAACCATGAACCCTAGACCAGCAAACCATGAAACCCTAGACATAGAGGTTTTACATGGATGGTGAATAGTTTTTCAAAACATGCATCCTAAAAGGAGAAACCATGCACCCTAGAAGTGGTACACTGTTAAGGAACACGGTTAGGGGAAACTGTGTGCCCCGAGCAGCAAACTGTGTGTATGAGATTTTAATCCCCCGAAAATTAGATTAAAAATTTCTTAAGCCCCCATTTTAACCCTATTCTGTCCTAACACGACCCCTAGAATCTTTTCATAATTTTTGAACCTCCCAGATAGATTCCAAGCCATTTTGACCTCATTTATTCATGATCTGAAGCCCAAATTGAAGATATGCACCCCTCCCAGTAAGAGGATCTCATCCCATGTGGTTTCCTTTCTTTTTCCAGTTCTTATCCCATATATTGTAGGGTTGTTCTTCCCTATTTTTTGTTGGATATAGATCCAGAATTGAGGTATCTTGATTCATATGATATTGAATTTAGGTTTAAGATCCATATCTTATTTTACATCATTATTCTTCTCAAATTGGGGATTTCCATTAGTGAGCGTTTACCATAAAATTGAGGTAGGTGGTCTATAATTAAAATCCCAAAGTCCTGATTGAAATTATGTGTATGAAGTTGTATAATTGCTATTAGATGTATAGAAATTGAGTTCTTGATTGAATTAATTAATTGAGGAAAATGTGAAATTTAGGGATATTGGAATTTTAGATTATGAATAATTAATTGATGAATTAATTATGAGGGAATTGGGATTGTTGAATTGAATAATTAATTGTTGAATTAATTATGAGATATTGAGATTGTGAGTATGAATAATTAATTTTTGAATTAATTATTAGATATTGAGATTGTGGGTATGAATAATTAATTGTTGAATTAATTATGAGATATTGAGATTGTGTTTATAAATAATTAATTTTTGAATTAATTTTGAGATATTGAGATTGTGAGTATGAATAATTAATTGTTGAATTAATTATGAGATATTGATATTGTGAGGATGAATAATTAATTATTGAATTAATTATGGGATATTGAGATTATGAAGTTAAATAATTAATGGTTTAATTAATTATGGATATTGAAATTATTAATTAGAATAATTAATTGTTGAATTAATTAATGGAATGATGTGTATGTGAAATTGTTGAATGTGATTAATTAATCAGTGAATTAATTAATGTGAAAATTGTGTGTGGGACATGGTCTACTACATCAAAATCCCATAGTGTGATGAAATATGTTGAATGGAAACAATGGAATTCACATGTGATAATTGTGTGTGGGACATGTCATGTTTCATCAAAAGCTCATAGTGTGATGAAATATGTTGAATGGTAACAATGTAATTCCCATGTGATAATTGTGTGTGAGACATGGCCTACTACATCAAAATCCCATAGTGTGATAAGATATGTTGAATGGTAATAATGGAATTCACATGTGATAATTGTGTGTGGGACATGTTCTACTAAATCAAAAGCCCACAGTGTGATAAGATATGATGAATGGTAAAAATGGAATTAATGTGTGAATTTTGATAAAGAATGGTAACATGGGAATTCAGTTATTTGATATCCCTTGAGGATAGTTCAGACTCCAGCATGGGCTGAAGCAGGTATTGAAAGTTAGGGTGTCCTCGAGAACCTGGGTGTTATGTTATTAAATAAAGAGTAATTGAATAAGTGTAAACTATTTAATTTATTTATTATTTATAAAACCGCATATACTATTTCACTAGATATTGTTTTAGAAACCATTGGTGGTGGACTATTGAGTTGTACTCACACCCTACTCGGTCTGTCTGATTGACACCTAAATAAATTTCATGGTTTCTGGATAGGATAAAGGAAAAGGCCCTATGTTAAATGGATGGGTCGATATAGAGCATGGATGAGGGAACTAGATGTGGTCAGGGACCAAATTAGGAGTTGTTAGTGTCTTTACTTTTGAGTTTCATTTTGAAACTTGGCACATACATTAGCATGACATATTTTACTATTTAGTTTTGATACCGTACTTCCATTTTTGGTCATCTTGTGATACTTGTATTATCCCAGTTATGATTATATTTCATTTAGTTATTGTTTATTTATTTCCACTAGTGTATTACTTTGATAATGAGGGTATAGTATCCCCATGAATGATATTAGATCCTTTCTTCTAGTCGGCAGCCTCTGGCGTATGGGCAGGCACACTTGAGGTCATGTGGCCTACCGAATCGGGGCATCGATGTGTGGTACCTGGTTGGGGATGTTACAAGTATGATACATATTAATGTAAGTATATACATTATTCTATTGAATAATCAATTTCAAAATATTATAGTTTTTGAAAATTATTAACAAAATATTTTAACAAGTGTCACTTTCCATTTCAGATTTCATGGAAGTCATATTGGGGTCTCTTTGACCAGCTTCCCACATATTGCACCACTAGGATTGATGATTTCAGGGCTTTAGTGAATATTATATACTTTATATTGTTGAGTATCACCAACCTAATATAGTAATACATTAGTTTGGATGCGTTTATCATATTTAATCAGCATCGAGACAACCAACAACACTTTATTCCCTAAAGCTAAAAGAGAGGTAGAATGACAATTGGAGTGGACATCATGCACAATATGTCAACATCTAGAATAGATGTGTATAATTTTGTATTGAGTAAATTCCTATAATTTTACTTCATCTATCACAACAGCTCAATTATGCACCATGGTATAAAATTAAATCTATAACGCATCTTATACCACATGGTAGAGGGATCCAAGATCCGATATGTCAATAAAATTACATTAGTTTGTTTGATGTAAATTTTTAGTTCATTTTAATTTTTTACATCATATTAAACTACATAATATCATCTATAAGTATGATCCCAAGGATAGAAAAATTATAATGAATCGGTCTGGGTCATCCCTCCGACAGACGCCTGAATCGGCCCGCCACATGCTCGTAGGGCATTCCTGATCCCCACGGGCTGAAAAAATAGTACCTAGGCATCACATGAACACACCTGAGAACACTTTCACCCAATAATAAAAGTAAATTTGAAAATAGGGATATAATAGAAATTTGGAATGGCCTGCTCATACGTCGGATGTCCATGTTGTAACAAAATAAATAGACAAACAAAAAGAAACACACTAGCTAAACTCTCCATTACTTGAGTCTCCATTCCATGCAATGAAAACTGTGATCCATCACCAGTTCCCTTCTAGGACCCTTAAAAAAATATAACTACCCTCCATCAATATAAATTAGTAAAATCCTAAGCGGATAACGCGATAAAAGAAACTAAAATAAAAACTAAACTACAGACATACCTGTCTCCTTGTGACTAAATGAGTCATTGATCAACAATCAAGAACCATAATGCCCCATGGGTGAGAATAAAGAATAGGTCAAACCTACAACTGAAAATGATAAATAGTCATGAGCACATAAACAATCAGTAACCCACCACTACCTATCGAATATATTGAAAAACTCTTAGTAAGTCAGTTTATAAAATGCTAGTTTGAACGTACAATATCAAAGTAGTTTTTTCACATGATTTATAAAATCAAATCACAAGAACACTTTCCAAAAAACTATACGTTTTTATAAAAATAAAATCATGTATAGTTTAACATTTTAAATTAAACTTTTAAATCAAGGAAATAAAGTCAAAAATTCCCCCCTTTTTCTAAAATCTCATAAAAATCTCATTTTTATAAACCATTTCAAGGAAAAAACCATTTCTTTAAAACCCTTAAAGAAACATCCAAAATATTTTCTTTTTTCAAAATATACTTTCAAACCATTGTAAAATAACTCATGTGAAAGTAAACCAAAGACACACAAAGTGATGCCATACAAGTCACTAGAATCAATAATACCACCATAAGGAAAACCACATAATGTTAAAGCTTAATCATAAATGAGACAACATGGAATCACATTCATAATATGACAATTTAGACACTCAATTGAACAAAATATAATAAGAAATAACATACCATACATATAATGAGGCAACACCATGAGTACTAATGATACAACACAAGACATGTATAGGTGGACCTATTGTCGGTAGGTTAACAGTCACACATCGATCAACCAGATCACTCTAAGCAGTATCCCCTATGATGATACCCTTAACCAGGTGTTACGTACAACTAAGGGGGGACTTTCCATTGATAAACCTCAACTATCCCAACAATGTGCCACTATATCCTCTTAGTAGCCTTAGTCTCCCCATGGAATAATAATGGATGTGGGCCATGAGAAAAAAATGTCATCACATGAAAATAAAAAATATCCTAGGGCTAACACCATAATCACGTCCATCCCATCTCCCACACCACCCTTAATAAGATCCCCAATAAATATGCACATCATGAATCAAATAACAAACATCCATCACATGGATAAGATAAAAATCATAAAAAACAAGGGGGATCAATAAGGTCATAATCAATAATAAATAGATCATAAAGTTCTAACTGGGTCTTTATATTATCATATATAACACATACATTTTGGAAATATCTTTCTCAAACAATTTAGAATCCAAACATGAGTCCAAGATAAAACAGAATCAATTCCACAAATAGCCAAAAAACCCAAATAATCTTCACATCATTTCAAAAAATGGGGAAACCCCCATTTGTTTTTATAAAAAAACCCCTTTAAAAATTAATTTCACCATTTTCTAAAGGAAAGCGACTTCAAATATTTTTTAAAATATCCAAATCCCTTTAGCAAAGCGAAACGATCATTTAATCTGAAACTTGGCATGTGACCATGGTCCATGATAAGTGGTTTAACCTTTGTAAGACCACTTGAAAACCCAAAAAACAATTCCAAACATTTATAATTTCACAAGAAAATACTTGAAATTCTTGAAACATTTTTAAAGAGTCTTTCAGACAATTTCGAAAATACTTGGGATGTGGCCAAGGCCCATGAAAAGTGCTAAAAACTAATCCAAATCTATTTCAAGCATACAAAAACATATAATAAGTTTTTAAATTTATAAAAGGGATTTTAAAATCACATAATAAATTTATAATATGAAAAATAATGAGGTTTCATAGAAACACCAACCTCAAACGACGATAGGAAATATGAAATGAATCGAGACGCTTCACCTTTAGATCCGGATGCTAAAACATGCATGAATCCAACCTGAGAGACCCATCACATACCCTAGAAATGAATAAATTAAAAAAAAATGTCAAAACATTTAACCTAGGGTTCAGATGATCGAATAGGGCGATAGAGAGAAGAGAAAAATGCCCAAAATGAGAAGAGAAGGGAAGCATATAGCTTACCTTGGGAGATCAACCACAAGTCCCTAAGAAATATGGGAGAAAACATCATGGAGAGGGGATCTCATGAGGGGGGTTTCAAGAAACCATAGAGGAAGGGGGATGGGGTATCGCATGATAAAAGGGATAAGGGAAAGTGGGAAAGGAAATAAGGGAGGAAAAAAAAATATTTTTTTTTAAAAACCCGAACATAGCATACGGTTTAGGGGAAAAATTTAACAAACTGTGCACTAATCATGTTTCCCTTACAGGATAAGCACAAGACACCCACACGATTACCCTTAAGCAGTTGCACAATTGAGCTAACCATTATCAATCTATGAAAATCGACATTATCCTATTGACATATATCCATGCACGATTGACACACAGTTAATCCTAATCATGCGCAAACTATGCGCTGCACCAAATCCCTTAATTTTTTTAAAAAATCAACCTAAAATTATCAAAAACTCAAATGGATCAAAATTAATTAAACTTATTAATAATTTATACCACAATGACATGATGAGAGTTACAAACTCACCATCTTACCACTTTATAACCCCATAAAGTATTAATTATAAAGTAATGGTCAAAAGATAATGAATTTCAAAGGCCAACTCCCAAGAAAAATAAATATACTCAAGTAACAAAACTTACTCAAATAAACCTAATCAACAACCCAAATCAATGAAAGGATATAAATAAATAGAGAGTAAGCATCAGTCTCCCCACTATTTAGAAATAAACTAAAATGGAAGAATAATTGGAAAACTCTTACCCTATAACATGAGAACATTATTGAGCAACCAAATTCCTAAAATCTCCAAAGGGAATATTTTTTTTTCTGTCCAATGCCAACCACAGACAACTGGTCCAAGACCACAAGGATAGAACTACTCCTAAAAACATCCCAAGGGGACACAAAATGAATCACCAAAACTCAAGGTGTCTAAAAACTAATAAGAGCAAAACAAGATACATTTCTCATTAAGAAATTACTGGGATTTAACATAAAGGTCATATCCAACATATGAGGGTGTCTAAATACAACTCCTCAAAATATCATCACATGGTAGTACTTATGGAAAATGAATCCTGGTGGAATCCACAACCTAACCAGAAACAAAAATTTACCCTAAGTATCCAGGCATGTACCCAAGGTTCTTCACATGTACAAAGAAACAAACACTGAAATAATAACCACATGAAGTAATGCACAAACATCAAATGATGAGGCATGAAAAATTCACAAAAGAACACCATCCACAATAGGAAACCCAAGAAGAACCCAAGAAAAACCTAGGCCAAGGCTTCCCCAAGACAAAAATTCTCTCAACCCAAAGAGAAAAAAAATCTAAATCAGTTTTTCATCCAAAAAACGACACAACCTAATTACCAAACAAAAAAACTTTCTAACTAAAGATCATATGAAATATTACAAAAGAGAACCAATCCTCACTAATCCAACCATCAACCAAAATTCACAGTTCTAAACCACTAGACCCAACAATAACAAAAAGAGTCACTAAAGAATCACCACCTCAGATAAATCCAAAGCACGAAACTCCAAAAAGGAATCAACACATGCCATTCCATTAGGAGCATGGGCGATTTCAACAGAGGAGGAAAGACCTCTAAGACGAATGATCTACTTTCACACTGGACGTTTCTGGGAGGCTTACATAAAAAAACATGGGACATCAAACCTCACATGGTCATGTCCCAAAAATCATACCAAACTGTACCAAAACACAAAAGGAAAAAATGAGCATAATATTTAATAAAAAAATACAAAATTTTTCCAAATTCCCATTTTAAAAATCAAGGCACCATTAAAATTAGTCCTTCTTTCTTTCAAATCCAAATAGAAACCATTTTAAAAACTCAAACCCCATGTCCTAAACTGGCTTGGTTAGTTTTAAAATGTTTCTAAAAGAATTTCAAAACAAACACCACTTGGTTTTAAATCCAAAACACGATTTTGGGTTTCCAAATTAAACACACACACACTTTCTAATTGAATTTTTTTTTCAGATCACTTAATGTTTTTAAATACACACACCAAGGGTAGAAATCCAATTTGGGAAAAACCGACTTCCCTAAAAAGAGGAAAACCATTTTTTAAAACCCAATGTTCTTGATTATAAAAACCAACCGCACATAAAAACATTTTCCAAATTTCAAAATGAAATCAACTATCTCAATACATTTTATGAAATCAAGATCACTTTACAAATGGACCATAAGACCTTATTTAAAAATCAAAATATTTTTTTTCTTTGTTCCATGAAATCCATTTTTGGCCCACACAAATAAATTTCACATCACATGCACAACAATATAAATAAGGAATAACACAATAATCACTAAAAAACTTCATCCAAAGATGCTAATATATCTCAAGACTGACCATAAACCTTATCCCATTTCCCAAACACACCATAGGCCATCCAAGATTGAAGCAACCTAAATAAGAAATGAAATCATGATATGGGACCATGCCTGACTTGGCCACATGGTTGAAGAACACAAGACAATAGTACATTAGTCCCTAAAGTGTGTCTTGAATCAAATTTTTGGTTTTAGTATGGTTTTTCAGGACCTACGAATCCACCTTACATTTTGACTTCTTTCTTCATCAACATTCCAAAACATCACATACGACCCCAAGGAAAATCAAGCCATACCGATGAGGTCAAAACACCGTCACCATAAACATCAACCACATCCCAAAATACCATAAAAAAACAAACCAAAATCATAGGAAATATCCCAAATTCCCATGTAAACTTGAGGCTGAATGGGAGAAAGAGCTTACTTAACTCTTTCAACACCTTCCTCTTGAGTCCCAACAATCTTATTTTCAAGCTACCAACACCCCAAATAACAAAGGGAATTCCAAAGGCTCAGGATTATATGGAAAATAAGAACCCTAGATCTAATAAAATTTTGTAATGAACCAGTCTGGGCCATCCCTTTGACAGATTCCTAAACCAACTCGCCACATGCCCGAAGGGAATTATTGATCCCCATGAGATAGAAACTAGTTCCTAGGCATCACAAGAGCACACATGGAAACAATTTCACCCATATTTTAGAGTAAATGAGATAACTAGGATATAATAGAAATATGATATGACTTTTCCATGCATAGAAAATCAATGCTGTAACAAAATAAAAAAAATATAAACAAAAAATAAATAGACAAACAAAAAGAAAAAAACTTGCTAAACTCTTTACTACCCCAGTCTCCCTCCCCTACAAAGAAAACTACAAGATTCCACTGGTTCCCTTATGGACCCATTCATAAAATATAAATATCATTCATCCATAGAAAGTGGTAAAATCCTAAGTGGCCAATGCGATACAAGAAGCTAAAATAGAAACTAAACTACATACATATATATATCCTTGTGACTAAACGAGTCACCTACCAATAATCAAGAACCATAATGCCCCATGGGAGAGAATAAATAATGAAAAGAACCTATAATTGAAAATGATAAATAGTAATGATCACACAAGAAATTATTAATCCACCTCTACCCACCAAATTTATGAAAAAACCTTAGTAAGGCAGTTTATAAAATGTTATTTTTAACTTATAGTATAAAATTTGGTTTTTCCCATGATTTATAAAATCAAGGCACAAGTAAACTTTACAAACAACTATCCTTTTTATAAAAATAAAATGATAGATAGTTAAAATTTTTAAATTAAACTTTTAAACTTAGGAAATGGAGTCAAACAAGTTACCTTTTTTCCAAAATCTCATGAAAATCTCATTTTTATAATCCATTTCAAGGAAAATCCTATTTATTTAAAACCCTTAAAGAAACACCAAACCCATTTTACTTTTTCAAATTATAATTTCAAACCATTATAAAATAACTCATGTGAAAGTAAACCAAAACCACATAAAGTGATTCCATACAAGTCACTAGAAGCAACAATACCATCATAAGATAAACCACTTAATATCAAAGCTCAATCATAAAAGAACTTACATGATATCAAATTCATAATATAATAAGAAATAAACTCACATTCTCAAAATATAATAAGGCATAACATACCATACATATCATGAGGCAACACCATGAGGACTAACATGACAACACAAGACACATATAGGTGGACCTACTACTGATAGGTTAATGGTCACACATCGGTCAAACAGATCGCTCTAATAAGTTTCCTTAGTGACGACCCCCTAGTCAGGTGTTACGTATAACTAGGGGGGACTAGCCAGTTTGAAACCTTAACTTGCCCTATAATGTCCCACTACTTCCACTTAGTAGCCCCAGTCTCCCCATGGAATAATAATGGAGGCGGGCCATGAAAAAAAATGTCATCACATGAAAATAACAAAGCACTTAGAGATAAAACCATAATCAAATTCATCCCACCTCCCACACTACCCTTAATAAGAGCCCCAATCCATATGCACATGATGAATCACATAACAAACATCCATCACATGGATAAGATAAACATCATCAACAAATAATGGGGATCAATAAGGGAACAATCAACAATAAAAACATCATAAAATGCCAACTGGGATTTTATCTCAGCATATATAACATATACATTTTGGAAATACATTTCTAAAACAATTTGGAATCCAAAAATGGGTCCAAGAGAAAATAAAATCAATTCCAAACATGACCAAACAACTCAAATAATCTCCACTCTATTTCAAAAAAGTGGAAACCCCTATTTTTTATAAAGCAAATCCTTTAAAAATTAATTTCACCCTTTTCAAAAGGAAACCAGCTTCAAATATATTTTAAAATATCCAAATACCTTTAGAAAATCCAAAAAAGTATTTAATATGACAGTTGGAATGTAACCAAGGTCCATGCCAAGTGGTTTAACCTTTGGAAGACCACTTGAAAACCCAAAAAATAATGTTGAACATTTATAATTTCACAAAAAAATACTTCAAATGCTTGAAACAAATTTAAAGAGATTTTTGGGCAATTTCATAAATACTTGGTATGTGAATAAGACTCATGTAAATTTCTAAAAACTAATCCAAATCCATTTCAAGCATAAAAAACATATAATAAGCTTTTAAATTTATAAAATGGCATTTAAAAGTACACAATAAATTTATAATATGTAATACAATGGTGTTCCATAGAAAATTATATCTCAAATGGCGGTGGGTGAGGAAAAAAAAAACTGATATGCTTTTCCTTTGGCGGTAGATGCTGAAACATGCATGAAGACAACCCGAGAGATCCATTGCATACCCTATAAATGAAGAAATTACAAAAATGGGGTCAACCTGTTTAACCTAGGGTTCGAGTGATTGAATCAAGTGATGGGGAGAATAGAGAAACATCCAAAATGATAGGATAAGGGAAGAAGAGACCTTACCTTATGAGATTGACCACAAGTCCCCAAGAAATATGGGTGGAAAACGCCGTACAGAGGGGAGCTCAGGATAGGGGTGGCTGATGACCATGGAAGAGGGGGGGGGGGGGGGTGCTGAGGCATCACGTGATAAAAGAGAGAAAGGAAAGGGGAAAGTAAATAAGGGAGGGAAAAAAGGAAATAAAAATAAATAAATAACTATTCATTTTAAACGTGGACATAGCACACGGTTTAGGAACATGGTTTACCAAACTATGCAATACCCATGATGATCCTACTAGAAAAGAACATGACACACACATGGTTACCCCTAAGAATTCCCATAGTTGAGCTAACTATTCTCGATCTGTGAGAATCATTACCATCTCATTGATAGACCCCCACACACAATCGGTGCACAGTTACTCCTAACCATGTGAAAACTGTGCGCTCTACTAAAAACCTGATTTTTTTTTAAATTCAACCTAAAATTATAAAAAACTCAAAACGAATCAAAATTAATTATATTAATTAATTAATTTATACCATTGTAACATGAAGGGTTCCACAAAAATATTTATTCGGGCATTATACCATGCTACAGTGCATGATATGTTACCATTGTTTCATGTTATACATGATAGTATATTAGATTGTCCACTCAAGGGAGAAGAGATTCATGCTTAGGAACCTCCTCCATAAGATGATAATGTTGATGATCCATGATGATGACAACATAGATCACATTAGGACACACATGGGGCATCAAATTTTGCATGGGAAGAGGAAACACGTTCAGCAGACATGCCTCATCCGATTGTTGATGTGTACCAACAGACATGAGATCCATTTATATTATAGAATATCCATAGTTTTTTCTTAGTATAACAGATCTAGGATCGCATCATATGTAATTTACAATGTATTAATTTTTATGAACAAGACTTCTCATACCCAATGGATTACTTATGAGGTATCAAATACTTCACCTTACGTAATGAGATAAGGATCAGGTGAAAATCTCGACATCCTAGTGCCACCTCATCCTGACGAATCATAGACAGAGGAGTAACACATGGATGAGGATGGTGTACATAAGAAATATCACTTTCTAGTTCAACTTACTCAACCATAGAATTGTGGTTGATAGTTTCATTATTGGAATCCCATTCACACTTCACACTATGAGACATAACCTCATCAAAGACATAGATGAAAATTAATTGTATTTATTGATTTTATATGTTTTCTATGGCTTAATTTTTTCAAGATTACATTGAGTTCTCTATATTAATGATAATTTTCAAATTATTCTACAAACATTAGTCAAATAATTAGATGTCATAATATATTTACAATAAATTCACTTCCATAGAATATTAAAATTACAGTTAATAGTATTAATTTTTATTTACATTGATAGAAAAATAAACTAAACCAATGGTTTAGAACTGTTGGTATAGGCCCCAGAACCATTTTTATAGCCTATACCAAAGGCTCTGTGAACTTTGGGGATTAGAGTCATTGATATAGGGCTATACCAAGGGTTTTCTTTGAAACTGTTGCTGTATATCACTACCAATTTTGAATACCCATGGTTTACTTCAAACCATGGGTATATATCTATACCAATGGTTCCTAAAATAGTGGGTATATAGGCTTGTCCAAAATTGATGTATAACCATGAATCTGTGAACCATGGGTATAGAGAACTATCCCCAATAGACAACAATAACAGCATTAGAAACCTCTCATAGAACCCACAAATAAATTACAAACCATGGTACACATTTAATGTAGTGCACTTATTATATATTTAGCATTTAACCATTGGGTTATAAATAGTTTTCAAAAAAATTACAATACTATAACATACATATATAATCCACATCATCAATATGTTTTAGTCATTAAACATCATCCACACATGTCTCTTTAATTTCAAATAAAAATGAAGGGGATAAATATATCCCTCATCACCACCAATTCCATCATAATCATCACCAACATAATTTCCTAGAGCACCACCATCATCATCATCATCATCATCATCATCATAATCATCACCACCACCACCATCAGTAGCAGTATTATCACCTCAACCACCACTAGGACCCTCATTGACATCACTCAGAGCATTATATATAGAGTTTATTGTTTCAATACATGAAGAAAAAACATTAGTATCCTTTGATGGAAGTGATGGAAATATAACTGACATACCGTTTAGGAACAATTTGGTGACCAATTTACCTCTTACATGCTTTTGTATAGCTATTTTTTGGCCTCAGATGCTTCTGTACTAGAATTTTGCATCTTGGTGGTGTGAGAGGTTTGAGTGGTGCCCAATAGGGGACAAAACCTAGTGTGGATAATATGTTTCTTGGGTCAACATCAGACTCTCCCCTAGAAATCCTCACCCAATACTGATCTCAAATGACCATTTGACCTGAATGTTTCATATTCTTTCTCATCATGGGCCTCCAGGGCACACTATTGAAAATATAAACAAGATATGTAATTATGAATTATATATCAAAATTTGAAATAAAAATAAAAATAATTACAATCTTTTCTTGTGTTTGTGCATTTACATCACTTCCATCCTTTTTCCTCCTACTTGAGAAAAATAATTTTACTCAAGGCACACGACCTTTGATAACCAATGTCACTTGCTGTAGATGACATTTATTACTATAATAGTACATTGTTAAATAATATGAAATTGATAAACCTATAATTAATTAAAAATTTATATATTGAATAAATTCATAAAATAAAGAAGCATCTAAATATACATTTAATTATAACTTTAATACCGGTGGCATAACATAATCAATACATACTAATTATCATGATAAACATGGGTAAGATATGGTTTCCTCTTGTATGTTCATTTTGGTCCAATTATATTTGTGTTATGTTATTTGGTCACTTGGTTATTTTTTTCATTTGATAATTTGGTTATTTTTTTGGTTAGGTTTCTTAGTAATTTTTTCATTTGGTTAATTAGTTATAGTATTTTTCATATTTTTTGGTTTGGTAATTTGATTAATTTTGGGTGAGGCTGCTTCTTTCATTAACGAGTTATGTAATTTGGTTAATTTTTTGGTTAGATCATTTGGAATATTTGGCTATTTGGTCATTTGTAAAGATCATTTTGTTTATTTTAAGTTTGGTCATTTTGGTTGATTTGGATTAGGCCATCTTCTTCATTTTTGGGTTAAGTCATTTTTGAGTTATATAATTTGGTTTATTTTGGGAAATTTTATTTTTTTAACTTTTATTTAGGGAATTTTGATTTTGGTCATTTGGTTCATATTTGTGTTATTTCATATTTGAGTTAGGTCATTTGGTTTATTTTGTGTTATTTCATTTGGTTCATTTCAGGGTTATGTAATTTTTGGTTAGTTCATTTGGTAATTTTTTCATTTTTTTGTTAGAAAAATTGGTTTAATTGGGTTTATGTTAATTGGTTTATTTTGGGTTTTGTCATTTTATAGTGACCCTAGCCTTTTACACATATTATTACATGATTTTAAGCATAATTAACCATCAAATATAGAACAAGGATCATAAAGTCTAGGGTCTTTAAAAGAATAGGTACATAATTATAAAGCATGAAACCAAAATAAATACATATCCATAATGATCTCTTAACTTCCTTTGAGATCTTAAATTTTCATAGGATAACTTGGGGAATACGTGAATAAAGGGACGAACTAAAAAGCCCAGTAAGGGAATATACATATTAATAAATAATAATACATGAGTTAGAAGGCATAACATGATGAAATAAAAAGGCATGGCATAAGAATAAACATATGGAAGCATAAAATATAAAACATGGAATCATTTAATCAAGGATACATAGGAATGTGGCAGCAACATACAAAATGACATAAACATGAGTCAAGGCTTACTTTCAATACTATATCACATGGTGGACAAAATCCCATAACGGAATTAAGTTTACTCCATATCCCAACATGATGCCTCATGGGACTAAAAATTACTCAATGAATTAGAGAAGTATATGGGTTTACCCATAATAACATGTTCATGCATATGTGTGCCACATGAAGAATCAAACATAAGGTATAAATATAAGAGTTTCTCATGGAAATAAATGGGTATCATAACCATGTCATAAGGCATAAACAATGGGCGTATCATAATGATGTCCATGAAATATTGGATTTAAATAATACATGGAAATTAATAATGGAAATTAGGATTAGATAATGATAAATTATGTCCAACTAAAGTTAACACATGTAAAAATATTGTTTAAGAAACTTTAAAAATGAGCCACTTTGGTGCGGTTTAAGGGAAAATATAAGAGTCTTTAAAGCATAAAAAAGAATAATTGTTTAAATAAAACCATAAATGATATAATATAGTATTTAATGATAAAAATAGTGATTTTATAAAAAATATTGGTGGATTAAAACAGATTATGGAGTGTACTTGAAAATGGGTAAGAAATTGGATAGTTCGCTTTAACTGGGCTTGCTTATCTGGAGGAATTGAAAATTGAACCCGATAAAACATGTATTTCTCTATAAAATAAAGAATAATTGAGATAGGAATATTTTTTTTGAGCATAAAAATATAATTTAAGAATATTAAATAAGAATAATTAATAATTACAATGTGATAAATAGAGAGAAAGTGTAACTTGAAGGAAAAATGGAGGTTTGGAGAGAGTCCCTTATGTCCGAAAGTGTTCTTCACTTGCACTTAATGTTATGGATAATAAAATTTAATTAATTAATTAATTAATTAATTAATTAAGAACATGTTAAACATATATTTTATGTATTAAAATTTTATTAAGTTCATTTATTTCCTTTTTTATGAGTTATAAGATCTAATTTCATCATTCAGGGAGTGTTCATTTCATGATTTTATGATCGATTTCCTTGAGTTTAATTATGAGAGTTCTTGTCAAATGGAAGAAAAACTTTTTAAGTATAATTATATGATATTAATATACACCCAAAATTTTAAATGGTATGATATATCATTTTTTTCAGATATGAGAATGATTCATTAGATAAAATGTTAATGAAAAAATGATTAGTTTATTTTGGTGGGTTTTCGATCATCACAAACTAGTTTTGTTTTATTATTTAATATTATGTATATATATTAGTTATAAAACATTAAAAAAGATATAATATAAATTTTTAAATATTTTTTAACTTTAATAATGGTTTTATGACCATCCTTTAAGTCTGTAATGGAAAACGAAAACTCATCGTCCATGAAGGCTGTGAATTGACACCTCACAGACACTATGAAAACCCTGATTTTTATTACACAATTAAATATAATTTATTATATAAAACTCACTTGTTACAACATAGAAGATAAAGAGGTCTAGTGTATTTGGTGCTTAGTATTATTACATAACAACTTAAAACATGAAATACAACATCTTTATTGAAAAATTCCTTTACATGACCACTACATTCCCTCGTACTTAGCATTGCATGGGATAACCTGAGGACATGCATAAGAAAAGGGTGAGATATAAATCCCAGTAAGGGAATAATCATGGAATAACATAAGTAATACAATACATGTTATACAATAGGCATATAAATAGAGCACCAGAGAAGCATAAACATAAAGGCATGATAAATCATGATAATCATAACATGGAAATGTGGCAACAACACTTAACATGGAATTAGTATGAGCCAAGGCTCATTGCACATGGAGAATGAGTAAACCTTCATTGAACATGAATCACGAGTAAACCCTCATTGAAATTGAATTAGAATGAGTAAAAACCCATTGCAAATGACATATCATGATACTATACTTTACCCAATGCATTGAAGTGCTATCAGGGCGCACCCTTCTTAAACATTTCATTTCATGCATAAGTGTGCCACATGGATCATAAAACATTGAATCATTCAACATAATAATTTATTCCATTATAAAAAAATGTTTAATACATAAATGAAACTATTTAAACAATAATTAAATGTTCATAAATGTGAATACCCTTGATAGAGAAATGGGTATGGTATTCACTACACAATGACTTTGGCTTGGAAAAGCACGGTGCAATTTCGACAGCATAACATAATGACATAAGAACTCATAAAAATGGTTGATGAGAGAGAAAGGGGTTTCTCATCATATTTACATGACATGGATAGTAAGGGTGTTATATAGATACATGTACTAATAAATGTAATGGAATTTAGATTCATGATACAAAAGAATTTCTTGAATGTAAATGAGGAGAGAGAAATTCCTTTCGGAATTTCGGCATAGTAACGGGTGTACATGGGAGACATTTAATGAGGTAGAAAGGGGTATCCCATAATTAAAACATAAAGAGGGTAGTATGGGGGAGGTTCAAAACCATACCTCAACATTTATAATTGAAATTAAAAGGGCATAACAACTTAAAGAATATTGGACAAAAATGAGAAAGGAAGAAAAACCCTTACTTGGAAGTGTACTTCCAAAGGATTGAGAGAGGATTGATAGAGGATTCTTGGGAGCATGGGGAACCTTGGGAGTATTATAGAGAGAAAATGGAAGAATTTTTACAAACTCCAAATGCTTTGAGTGAGGAGGAAGTGGGAGCTTCTGTGGGTTTATATAGGAAAGGAGAGGGAATTTTTTATTATTTAGGTTTGGGACACCTCACATCAAACTAATCAAAACCACAAACCAGACCATGGTTTTTGCCCATGGGTTTTTCCAAAGGGGAGTGTAAAACAATATTTTATAGGGCCAAAGTCTGAAATTCCTAAAATAATGGGGTTGCTTATGTGGAGGTGAGTCACACTCCCAATGAAAACAATTTAAAAAGACAAAATTTTTAATAAGTCTTGAAGGGTCCACTAAAGCTTTGTAAAATAAATCAAACAAACCAAAAATCACATTATTTTAATGGTAAAACATATATTGGATGAACATAAAGTTTATAGTATTTTATTACATCACTATTGGGTCATTATGATGTTATAAAACACATTATATATTTAAACGATATTTAATTTTTACCCAAAAATTTGACTCTCAGAAAATTATGAAAAATTTACTGTTGGATAATTTTGACGTCCTGATTCCAGAAATAATATTAATTTTATCTAAATAATTTTCGAAATATTTTAATTTTTACTTTTAAAATAAAAACTGACATTTATCGAAAATTCATGGGTTTTGACAAAAATGGCTTTCAAACCTTAATAAAAATTACAATTGCATTCATAAAATTATAAGATAATTTATATTTAATAAAAATTAATTTAATAACAATAATAATATTTTATTAAAATATCATTTAATCCAAAAATCCATTAATTCATCAAAATAGATTTCTTAGTTGAACATCAACTAAAAATACAATTTGTGCTTTAAAAACTATTTACAAGGTAACAATAATAAAATGAAAGTATATTCATTATTATATACAAAAATAATGTACATACCCATAGTGATAAGGTCTTGTTACATAACCCCTTATAACACCCGCATAAGACCAAAGAGTAAGGTGTGCGATGGTGGCAGACTCTTGGGGTGGCTCGGATAACATTGCTCGGGTGGTAATCTCTATCAACTTCCACTTCTCTCATAGGTAGTCCCGCTCCATCTTAACATATTCAAGCTCGACTTGGGCTTGGTCAATAGAAAATCCCAAAGACACAACCTCCTTTCCGAGCTCTGACAAATGGGCTTCGTATGGGGCACATCTACTGGATGAGGCTATCGCTTCCTTTGTCTGAGTAAATTGGCTTTATTAAAGCCCTATATTTATACTAATCATGTGATCACTGTTCAACGACTATATTAGAAACAATCACAATTCTTAACAATATTTTAAAATACAAAAAACATAAAACCAAAGAATTTGACATTTTATATAAACATTTTACATAAAGATACATTTAATTAGATCAAGAGGGATTTTAATTAATGAAAGTTTGGGTCGTTACAGACACTGTTTTAATTTTTAGAATAAAAGGAGAAGTGAAGTGACTTGATGATGAATATTACATTAAAAAAATAAAATTATAATATATATATATATGATATTGGAGTTATCATGTAACTTTTTATTGTGTAGGAAAGATGATGTATAATAAATAAAAAATTTAAAAGAGAAAGGTGGAGGATTTTACCTCTTGTATAATGTCTCCTTGAGAACCTTATTAAGGCAAGGGTTTAGCCCTTTGTTGAGACCAGAAGATACTATACATGGAGAAGAGTCTTGGTAAGGTAATTGGGAATAATTTAGACAAACTTAAAGGCTTTTTAGGTGTAAGGAGAAGAGGTGGTGAGAGGTGGTATTTATAGTGGGAGGAGAGAGAGGTGTATTTTATTATTTTATTCATTTGTTTATTATTTTGGCTCAAAACTATAAATAGTATTGATTACTATGACTAAATATAATAAACTTTTCAGTATATTTTGAACCGATGGGTGCTTAACTCATCCATACATTATCCATGACTCAATAATTCATGTATTTGTTAAACACCGTAAATTACCGTATTTCACTGTTCACCAAAAAATAAAATATTTTATAAAAATACAAAAAATTAACCCTAACTATTTTTTAACTTTTAGAATTAAAAAATGGACTCCATTTTATGAAAATAATTTTCCAAATATGTGAAATTTAATTTTTAATTAAAATCACCATTTATTCAAAAAATACTGATTTTAATATTATAACCGATTTTATGACACTTTGAAAAATTAATTGATGTATCATAAAATTATATTATAAATATAAAAAAATAAAATATTAATTTATGAATCTATTTTTTGAAAATAAATTTTCTTTTGAATCATTAAATTAATTATAAATTTGTCAATAAATATTTATGTTTCACAAAAATACAAACTCTTAATTTATTATTTTTAAAAAATTTATTCACTTATTCTAAGATATAAATATATCATATTTTCATATATAAGATACTTAAATTTTATTTATACTTTCATAGGTGAGGTTACTATTCTAATGGCTAGATTACTATTCCTAATGGTCACATTACTATTCCAACGGTATAGGTTTCTTAATTTCTATGAATACCACTTATTTCATTCTTAATTTATGAGAATAATGTTTTTATATTGTTCTCTATGTGATGTATGTGTTTTATACTATATAACATAATTACAATAAGGTAAATTTCATTAATAAAATTCTGGGTCGTTACACATTTTGTTCATTTTGGGTTAGGTCTTTTTAGGTCAGGTTATTTTATTCATTTCTCAGTTATATATTTTTAATTTTAGGTTTTTTTTTTATTTTGGGTTAGTTAATTTGGTTTATTTTTGGATTATTCCCTTTTAGGTTATTTCATTTGGTTCATTTTGGTTGGTTGGTCATTAGATTGTTTTGGATTAAGTCATTTGATCAATTGTTCTTTTTTTTGGTTAGGTTAATAAGTTAATTTTGGGTTAGGTTATTTAGTTCATTTTTGTTTAGGATATTTGATTCATATTGGGTTATTTTTTTTGATGCTTTCATCAGGGTGCGCCCGTGCATCTGCAAGCATTGGGTACGTGTGTGATGGCTTCTCTTATTGCCCCGTATTCCCACTTTCCAAATACATCCAACATTCATCACTTTCATCGGTGATTTCTATTCCTTGATCAAAATAGGATGATGGGATATAGATTCTTCCTTCCATGGATTTATCCTTATAATTCTTCACCTAGTCTGAGTCTCCCTCATAGAGTTAAGTATGTTCGTGAAACTCATTCCCAATGCCATCTCTTTGTGGATGTCTATTAATTATGTTGCTTCTAGATGGACATTCCAAGGGGTCTTGATAGGGCATTAAACTTTGGACTGGGGAGTAGTCACATTGGGCATCATTGGCATGTCTGGATGCTGAACCATTAGTCACCTATATTCTTCCTCATAAGAGGGAATCTCATGAAGGCATCTCAGGCACATAACCTGATGAATCCCATGTCGATCGTGGGGTATTTGATTCCAAAGGAATATCTTCCAAGGCTTTCACCTTAGGAATCCCATGTTTAACATGAGGTAGAATTATAATCCAGATCATGAGTTTAATGTCTTACGAAGATAGATTTTGATTGATCAGGATGCCCCATGGTGGAAAATCAGAGAGGTACATCCCTAGGAGGGAGAACCTAGAAGGTTTACCAGTAGATGGATTAGAATTCTCCATGTAGGTGGATCTGGGGAGGTGTGTACCATAAAGGGAAGATATCACACCGTAGAGGTTGATCTAGACAGTGATGGAGGTGGGTCGTGGAGGTTCACCCCTAAGAGGTGGGGGGGGGGGGCACCAAGGTTTAGCATTGATTGGGATTGAACCTCAAAGAGGCATCCTACATACCCTATTTAGGAGTTAGGGATCAAAACCCATGTAGTTCGATGGATGGTGTGGGTATTACCCATTAATTATGCCCTTCACAAGAGGATTTCTCTTTTTTGGATTGAATGGGGCTTATGGATGGGAGATTCCTAGGTGCTACTAGGATCAACGATGATGTGGATGAGGCTTATGTATAGGAATGACTCAAATGGATGACATGATTTTACCAGGATGTGGTAGCCTAGGTAAAATCAGGATAGATTATGGATTGATTAGATGGAGTAGATGGAGTGGATGAAGTAGATGGATTGGATTAAGTGGATGGATTTCTGGGTTTGGACCTCAAATAGGATTCCTAAGTATCCCAGGTGATTGGGAATCAAATCCCACATAGTTTGATAAGGAGTGTTGATGGGTCTTACACATGAGAAGGAGGCCCAATGAAATGGAGAACATGGTTGGGGATTATGCATGGAAGCTACCCATATGAGGGGAAATGATGGGGATTAATCCTAAATAGGAGGAATTTTGGATAGGACGTGCTAGGTCTTACGCGTAGGAGAAACCAATAGAATTGGAGGTTGTATTTCATGGTCACTGCTAACCTATAAGCCCATGCGAGTCATGCTCAATGTGAGAGACAAGAGGAAGCAGTAGACTTGACGTTCAGGTTACGAAAGATGTGACAATGAGAGATGGTGTGGGGATTACACATGGAAGATTCTAGAGGATGATCTCATTCAATGTGAGTAGGATCTCATTCCATGTGAGCGGGGATTACATGTGGAAGCAGGCCATTGTGAAAAATCCCCAAGAGAGAGGGATGGGGTATTGAGAGTGCCTGTACCCACCCTAAGCCTCATATTAGGGGGAGGCAAAGAGGAGAAAATATGTTTCCCCCCATAAGAAAGTCTAGGAACTTACTTCAGGAGGGATGCCTTGGAGGATGCCATTCCTTACAAGAAGGATGTAATTCTATGTCACTCATAAATGGGGACATTCTTCATTTTCCTCACAATGTGATATCATAGTTTAACATCATGTGTTGAGGATTTTGGTGCTAAACAGTTTTACGTCATACAAGTCGTACATGGGGGAATCACTCCTCACCCCTTGGGATTAGATAACCGTGGATCATAAACCATCAGGAGGGGGATGGATTCAGTAATTCCAGGCTAGAATGGCATGGAGAAGTGGTCACTCATAGGGTCCACTTTAGCATACCTATGTTGAAAAGTAAAGGGGATTAGAATACCTATGATGAAAACTAAAAGGTAGGGAAGAACATGCACAAGGGGCATAGGGGACGTCTCACAAGGGACTAGGAAATCATTGCACACAATCATGAAGGGATGCGTGAAATAGGTGCATGCAAGGGATGGGGGTTGCACACAATAGGGGCTTGAACATAGTGTTTTGAAAAAGGAACAATTCGTGGTGCATCAAAGAGGGATTGCACAAAATATTGGTGAGTTGCACGTAAAAGGAAGGGTTGAGTGAAAGACTGGGTTGTACCTAGATCTAGGGATGCATGCAAGGGGGATCTTTTTCACACACCCGACTTAGGCTGAAATAAGTTGGGTGAGGTTTAAAAAACTATGGGCCCACTTAAGGGAGGACCCATAGGGAACCTACCGAGAAATATCTTACACCTAGAGGTTTTCGTTCTTGTGTGATTTCATGGAAGACCGTTCTTATGAATATCTAAGCAATGCTTCAACTTCCAAAGTATCCCCTGAAGAATGGGGGGGGGGAGGTGAAATTAAATATATAGAAACAACCTTCCATGATGGCGTGCAATATTTCAGGTGCGGAACAGGACTTTTGTGCCACTATGACTTGGGCCACGGTGAAGGAGCACACAAAGGACTGTTTTATGTCACACTGGGGGCAAAAAGGATTTGCATGTGATTTCCTTTCCTATGCACAGAGGGTACCACTTATGTGCAACTTACCTGGCCGTTTTGAGTTGATGGGGTGGAAGATACCCATTTGGAATCACATTGGGCATGCAAGGGATTTGTGCATGGATTTCAATCTTGCACACACACCTCAAAATTTGCATACTCCTTCCTTTGTATTATTGGGATGGTCCATTGAGTCAGATGGTGCCTTCGGTTTATCCAAAGATGGTCTGATGTGATTTTATGTAGAATTTGGTATAAAAAATTCTCCCTCAAAATATAAGCTGAAAGGGGATGATAAGGTCAGGTTTTGAGGGAAACTCTGAAGAGAACGGTCCATTCCCAGCTATGCGTGAAATTTTTTAAGATAGGTGCATAAGGGACTTACGCTCATGTGGAAGGCCTAACCCATTCTTATAAATATGAAAGGGGGCGCTATGTATGACACCTTGACTTTCTACATGATAAGATATTTTCTCTTGTGCGTGTAAGATCAATCCTCCTTCACAAAAAATTGATATTCAGTCGCTTCTTTCACACAACACTCACTTATTTATGTGCAACTTCCTTTTCCAAATTTCCACCATTTTTATGTCCATCACCTGATCTTGCACACAACACCATGTCTTGTGCACCAACCATCAAATCTTGCATGATTCATCCTTTTAGTTTTCTAATCCATCCAAAATGGACAACCCACAAGAAGACACTTAGAATAAGGCTGCTGGTGCTTCTTGAAGGAATGATATGGGTGAAGATCCTTAGGTTCTTCTAGTTCAAAGGGTTTTATCATACAACCAGATGCTGCTAGGCATGATGAAGCAATCACAGAAGGACTACCCGCTGAGTGACTACCTTTCTCTATAGAACTTCAAGATTTTAGATTAAGTGACCATTCCATATCTCATGGTTGACTCACCATGGTCATGGTTCACATGGTAAGACAATCGCCCATGCTAAAAAATCATTTTACACAGCCTTATTACAAGGCATCATAGGGACCTTACCATCCATTTGATGAATGAGAGGATCAAGATAGTCATAGGGGAGGATCTAGTAGTAGAGGATAACCTGACCCATTACACCACTACCTTTCAGAGTATCATGAGAGATAACAGTGAGGGGTGGAATAAGAAGTGTGATTTTCAATCAAGAAAAAATTTCACTAGAGAATGGGAATGGGCATACTGGGTGCACTTCGCGTGCTAGGAGTATGGGATAGAACTGCACAACATTGATCTTTACGAAGCAGTGTAGACATCGTGGTTCCATTTCTACCATAAACAGGAGTTAGTTCCAGAGATCCTTAACCATTGGTCCCTAGACACGAACACGTTTCATCTCCACTATAGGGAAATTGACATTAGCTTATGGGACATCCACTGCATTAGAGGCATCCCACTAGAGGGATTTCTGTATGAAAAGTTCCTACCACTATAGAATATTTGGGAATACTATGAGAAAACCCCAATCTTGACACAAAATATCTTGGAAGCGATGAAGGATAATATGAAGATAAAATTCATCTAAAAGGGCATCCCATTCGAGGCATGGTTCAAATTGTTCCTCAATAAGGATGAGAAGGTGAGGATGATGGGATGGGGAAAGCAGTGCCCAATCATATTTTAGAGAGGGAAGGCTGGCTCATACTGGGTCATCCTAGAGGAAGGACAATACCAGAAGTGGGGGTACAACATGGCGGGAGGCTGAGACCCAATGTTTCATTATACTTCCTTCCTCACCACCTTTTTGAGTGGGTGGCTACTACCAATGAGGGACAAGAGGATGAGAATCCGCCTAAAAACACTAGTGATGGAGGTGATCTTGGAAGCTAGGAACATGGTCAACTTTGAATTACCCATGCTAGCCAGGCTATATAGAATATCGGGTCACATTTCGAGGGAGAATGCACCAAGAAGGATCTGTGGAATATTTCAGTTTCTGCATGGTTGGATCAAAACACATCTCATTATTTATAAATTCTCGAATGCTATTTGTCCTCTAGATTCTAGTCTATGACCATCACTACTAAATATTATAGTGGTATGACTGATGACACTCGATGATTATGGGGTCAAAATATGAATTGGAAACCATGAAAACTTCAACTGGCAACCCTTCACAACACTAGTTGTTTTGATGGTAGAAAACATTCAAGTATAATGGGAGAAAAGGGAGTACCTTTTAATCTTATGAGGTGGGATGACGGTGGCCCATATCGACGATAATGTCCTCTATGAAATGTATGTTCTGCCTTGTTTTTCTAAGAAATTTAGACACCTTCAATGGGTGGTGAAGAATGTTTATATGGGGGTCTGTAAAGAGAGACACCCCTGTATTATTCACCAAATGGGCTACATTATAATGATTGTGGGCTCCAGTTAAACCATCGTGCTGCTGCCAACCAATGTTGAGGTGGGCCTATTGATGTGATATTTCAAAAACTGGGTGGAATCATATCTGGAGAAAATCCTATAGAAATGCATTTGGGTAATTGAATTGGTGAGCATAGATCTAGAGTAGCGAGGAATCAGGAAGGCTTCTTCTCAAGGGGTGAGACAAACTTCTAGGGCATCTCAAGCTGGAACTACGATGGTGGGGGAATCATAGGGTGTGGCCTCACCTCTGCCTCATGAAGGGGATTTGTCCCAAAAGAGACCTCAGGGGCCAACGAAAGAGGCCCCTGGGAAGAATTTGAGTTACCTCTTTCAACCAACTACCGATGCTATATTCCATTCCCTATGGTCTTCCTATAAATCATTATGACAATCACTGACAATAGAGGACTTGTGGTGGAAGCTAAAGTGGGATGGGATTGAGTTTCTAAAAGTTGGGCTCATTTAGGTGGTAGAAAAGGTGAACTTCCACAGAAGGAACATGTACTTGATGGCCATGGATGTTTATGAATGACAACATGGGAAGTGCAAGGCACCCACACCTTGGTAATGGTAATGCTTGGCCAAGATCCAAATCTAGAGGAAACACTGCTTGAGTAAGAAACTGATGTGGAAGAAGAAGAGGAAGAAGGAGAATATAGAGAATCCCAAGGGATTAATTCTCATCAAGGGATTCCTTGGAAGAGCAGTGAGATTGCAGTCTCCTAAGAAGAGTTGGATGAGTATCTCATGGATTAACCCACTCATATCTTAGTTTGATTATTTCCTTACCTTACTCATATCCACTAACCAGAACTCATCTCATACAAGAGAATCTCAATGTTGAGAAAGGAGCCCACAATATAGGGGGTGAAGATGTGACAATGGGTGCAGAGGATCCTGATTCAGGGCCTCCACCCAGATCTGAGGTATGTGGTGATCTAGTTGTGGTTAAGATGGCTAGTATTGAGCTAACCAAGGAGTTCAGGGTCATAACCTCAGAGCCCTAGGTTATTCCCATCATCTATGGAGGTCCACTACCTGGTATCCATATAGCGACACCCACCGTTATAGATGTGGAACACTTGAGACATATCATCATCCAAATTCATCCTCCTCAAAGTAAGATAAAATCTTGAATTATCTAGTCATGATTGGGTTTTCACGGAGCTTTAGCATCAACATGTTTGCCTGTACCATGAAGATCCTACCTAAAATACATAAGGAGAATGAGTGTCGATCATCAAAATACCCAGTACTGAAGGGTCTCCCATGGTGGAAGTTCCTACGATGACTTAAGAGATTTATATGGTGGTGCTCAGCTTTTATAAGTCCTTACTTCATCAAAGTCATTCCCATCATTTGCAGATCAGGTTGACTGAGGAGCTTTTATCCCATGCAGTGCTTGGAAGACTACAAGACCGGTGACTAGATGAGGATAGGGAATCTATGGGATCTATTTCAATGGATACACCTATTCATGAGGATCTGGTCATTTACGCCAATCTGACCTTGGTGGTTCCAAACTAACAGGTGATATAGCTGCGAGTGATGCCACTAGTGGGGCATAACTCAAGGCTGGAATGGGTGACGTTTATAAGGAGGAATAATCAAGAGAATGTAGACACTCCCATGATATAGAGCCTAGTACCTCAGAGAAGATACTAGAGGAAGACCCTGCCACTGAATTCCTTACCACTTTTCTAGAGTATGAGACCACAGATCTTGAAGATATGGATGACTCTGATCATAATGTAGGAAAATAAAGTCATATCATCCAATGTAGGGAATTAAGGTGCATCCAATAATTCATCGATCATACCCCAAATATGTAGTTGGTGGGATGGATGGGATCCCTTCATCATTGGATGCCTAATCTATGTGCCAGAGGGGTAGATGCTCGATGTATTCACGTGATAGTCTATGATTACCTTGATAAAAATATGTGGGAGGGGAGAAAAAACCTGGAAGTAACTTGGTCTTAGAATAAGTCTGAAAACATATTCAAAGTTTGAGAGGTAAATGAATAGATTCAACATCTAGAAGAGAAATAGAGAGAGCATGTCGCATTTCTTAGGACCCAATAGGAGATCATCAGCAAGCTGAGAGCTCAACTGGAAGAGGAAGAGAACCAAATGAAGCAAGTGACTACTCAAATTTCCAATCTCCAGGTTGAGTGGGGATGAGAATAAGAAAGAGATGATGAGATTAATCTAGTAGCTAGAATTTAAGAATCATCACTTAGGAAGAAGTAGGAAATCATGGAGGCTACATGCCAAAGGTTAGAACAGTTAAAGCACTTGATCACTAGGGGAGGATCTATAAAGGTTATTTTTATGAATCTCATGTGAGGATTCTACTTATGGATGTCTTGAGCTTTCCTTGACTTTATTTATTTCCTAGAAAACTTGAGTTCTTATACAAATATTTTATTTTTTATTTGATTATCACACTTCAATAATAGTCATGAAACAAATAACGACCAATCCCTACACTCACATGGGTTATGCCCAGTGCGAGAAAAAAGGGAAGACCACATAATTGTTCACTTTTCATGAGAGTTCCAGATAACCATCAAATATTCATGGTTCATTACTTTTTACTATTCTCTAAGAGTGTTCAGGCTGAGAGAGGTTGTGGTTGGAGAACATGGCTATAAGAAAAACCAACTTGCTCCCCTGATGCACACGAGTCAACGAATGGGATAATGATATGGTATTTGTATTGGACTCGAACAAAGGTAAATGGGGAGTTTGAATCACAATACCCAACATATGAAACACAAGAAGAGTGTTAGGAAAACATAGGATAACTACTGACCATGTTTGAAACACAACATTTGTACCGTTAACCTGAAATGGGGACAAAAAAAATGAGGGTTGGCCATTAACCATGTTAGAAACACAGAACCTATCATAGAATGTTGTCAAAAGTCTTTTGGGACATTGTCCTGGGATGGTAGATGATCCATAGTGTCATAAGACCATGCATTAGGGAGCCTTTTCATACATGGAAGAGGATGAGGATCCAAATGTGGGGCATGTGAAGTGTGGTAATAGAGTGATATAATGTTCAAATGGATTTCAACACTCTAGTAATTAGCCATTATGGCTTAGAAAAAATTGGTGTAAGAATATTGGTCTAAAAAAATATCAAAACCACCTTCCAGGGGAGTGTCATATTGGATGCTGAGTGGCATCAGAGAATGTGAACAATGCGATAAATGACCAGAATCAAGAAAGGACCTCTCAAGCAAGGAACTAGGATGCTTTGAAGTTTTAAATCATAAAAAGGAGGATGATGGAAACTTAGTTTAACATCATATGGTGAGGATGATACATGGTACAATTTAACATTGTCTAATCAGGACACACTCCACAATTTAACGTCATGCGATCAGGACGTTGCACATAGTTTAAGGTCATACTGCTTAGACCTGGAAAAATAGTTTAAAGTCATGTTGTATGGAATATGAAAATGTCTATTTCCAATATATTTGTGTCACACAAAGAAAATATACCTGACATGAATGAATAAAAAGAGGCTTGTGTACCAAACAATTATTAGGAAATAGATGGATGTCAATGAAAATAATGACTAAGGGGCCCATGCCGCACCAAACATTCCTAGTGAGAATCTTAGTTTAAGGTCATGAATTTTGGAAATTGAGGGATCATATGTGGATCGAACACATTGGTACACACCCTACCAGAATTTCTAAACCCACATGAATCATGATCGGTGTGGGAAACAAGGAATGGTATAGGGGGTCTACCTAACATGTGGGGGCACACATTAGAGGCAATTCCAAGGGTGGAATTCCATCATGATATAGGGGAGTGGAAATGAGTTAATTCAAGACTTTCAAGGTCAATATAAAGGAAAAATCGGTGGGAAAGTATTGACCATTGACCATGTTTAAAACATAGGGACCACGACCACACCGGTCAAGAATGGGGTGATAAAAATGCATAATCAACCATTGACCATGTTCGAAACATAAGATTCGCTGTCTGATGTCAGAGATCCATTATAGCATTGGACCAACATAGTAGGTGTGCCAAAATGGCATGAGACCATCACTATTAGGAGGGTTTTTATGGATTTGGAAGATGATGGAAATCTGATTCAAGAAGTGTAGACTGGAACATATCAGAAAGTGGAATTCAAACCCAGATAATGAAAGTAGTTTAAATTTTCATTTCTTGGACTAAGGAAAAGAGTTTAAATTCATGTTTCTTGGACTAAGGAAAAAAGTTTAAATTCATGTTTCTTGGACTATAGGGGATAAAAATAGATTAAGGTCAAAATGCTTGGACCATGAATAAAAGGGGTGTTTAGATACATTCACATAGTGTGAGTGTTGAAAAATTGATGTGAATAGGGACCAAGGAGGCCTTGAACTATGTGAAATGAACCTAAAACCAGTTTCCCATAGCTTTAAAGTCATATGGTTTGGACCATGAGGGAAATCAATTTAGAGTCATGATCTTTGGACTGGGAAAGAGACAATTTTCAGGGTATCTGTGTGGTGTGGGAGTGGCTTAACCTGACATGAATGGAGATGAAGAGGATCTCATACCATTTTCATATCTTTAAATATACTATTTATATTTTAATTTTGTGTACTTGGACCATAATTGAGGCCAAGGGGATAAAGTTTTGAAGAAACTTGTAGCAGGGCCCAAAGAAAACATTTCTGGGCATCACTATGTATCCCATGAGGATGGGAATCAAGATGCATGTAGTTATAGAACATAGTATGGAAAGAGACCAAAACTGGTGGGAGAAGTCCTCTATGGTAAGGAAATTGAAGCATCCCATGATTATCATGAGGTTCCCTAAATTTTTTCACGGTATGGTTTTAGTTTAACATCGTGTGTTGAGGACGTTGTCTCTTAATTTAAGGTCATAGAGTTTGGACCATGAGGGATGATAAATGGGTATGTGTAGTGAGGTTTACAATGTAAATGAGGATCAAGGATCCCTAACACCACACAACACATCAATGAGAAGACCTGCATGAGTTTAAAGTCACGATTCTTGGATTATAGGCTCCCAATTTAAGGTCATTGAGTTCAGACCTGATGGAGGAGACTCCCTAAAATGGGTATATGTGGAATGATGGAGTAATAAATACAATTTGAATGAAGAGTAAGGAGGAATGATGATGCACCAAATTTTACTAAGGAGTATTTTGAGGCTATCCCTGTAGATATATGTATGGAATGGACAAAAGGAATACTCGAATTGAATAGGGACCAAAAAGGCATGCATTCCATAAATGGGGTCTGAGGGTGAAAAAAGATGAATTTGTAGATGGGCCCAAAGAAAAAGTGTTTGGATGTCACTACATATCCCATGAGGGTTGGAATCAAGCCACACATAGTTCTAGAATGAGATCTCCCTGTGTAGGTTTAACCCATACACATGGATGGGGGCATTTTTTTCTTCATTTTTTTGTTATTTTTTTGAGTGGTCAGACTAGGATAAAAAATCTAGGCATTTCTATGTATCCTATGTGGAAAATAATCAAGTCATACATAGCTCTCAAACATGACATGGTAGATGACCAATGTTGAAGGTGATGTCCCCTCAGGTGAGAACATCATGGTGCTATTTTTGTTTTCCATCATGTGGTCAGGATGATAATTGTTATGAAATTTAAAGTTGTACGACTAGGACATGGATGCTATTTATTTTATTTTCATATGGCTAGTATGATAATTATTACATAGTTTAAAGTCACATGACTAGGACATAGATTCTATGCAGTTTATCATCATACTACTAGGATGCTAGTTGCTACACAATTTATCATCATGTGACTAGAATGATAATTGTAACATAGTTTATCATCATGAAACTAAGACATTGTTTACTATGAAGTTTATCATCATATGGCTAGGAAGATAATTTTAACAAAATTTATCATCATAAAACTAGGATGTGGAGGGGAGATGTGCTTCGATAAGAATGTGTATGATGCGACTACTATAACTCGATGTGAATAGGGATTAAGAAGTCCCACATAATGAAATATACTCTTAAAAAAGACCTATACATAGTTTAAAGTCAATATTCCTGGATTTAAAAATCAATTTTAAGGTTATAGAGCTTAGACCATGCACCCAGTTTAATGTCATGAGCTCAAGATGGGTAAAAATTCTTATGTGAAGTATTGCTTGAGGAACTTGGCATTGGTTGGAGGACTGATGCACTCCCCATCCATGGTGACCAATGAGTACACACCACTGGGATAGACCTTGTGAATGATGTATGGTAACTTGGGTTTTAAATTTTTTAGATTTCTACCCGGTATCATTAGCATTCATAGAGCCAACACTTTATCACCTTAGAGAAAATAATGGAGGTGAACCTTCTAATTGAATGCTCTAGCTATTTTTTTCTGGTGCCTCTCTAGATTGTGCAAGGTTTGTAATCTATTTTAATCAAGGGATTCTAGTTTAGCTAGATGGACTTAAAATATTTTTTCTGACATCTGTTGATCATAAAAAACTGTTCAGAGTCATGGAAACTAAATCTTTATGGGAAGGATGACCTATCTTTCTTACACTAGTGTTTATGAAGTCACCTGGGTGGAATTTTGAGTTATTATACAATAATCCCAAAGGGAATTGGGGAGATTGTCTGACCAAATCTTTTTGTTCTGGACCACCATCTTCTATAGAATGTTAGAGAGGGTTTTTTTTAATGCCTCAATCTTTCCATTTTCCTACACATGGTAGTGGTAAGTATGGTTGGATCAGATGTTGTACGTGGCATAAAATTTTTTCAGCTCAACAGCCTGTAATTTGGTGCGTTGTTGGTGAGAATAGCATAAGGTAATCTGAATAAATAAATGACGCAAGAGCTCATGAATTATATGACTGATCAGTCCTTAACTTCCGAAATCACTTTTTCCCACTTGGAGAATAAATTCATTATAGTGAGAATAAACCTACACCGGTGAGCTATTGCTGGTGGATATGGTCCCACAACATTGAGTCCCGAGACTGAAAAGGGCCATGGATAATTGGTAGTATGGAGGGGATTTGATGGCCGATGCACAAAGTTGGAATGGATTTGACATGTATGAAACCTCTTGGAAAACTCAATACAATCATGGATCATAGTGGGCCAGTAGTATCCCAACGTTCGAATCTGGTGGGAGAGTTTTAACCCTACCTGATGAGAACCACATGACGTGGCATGAACTTCCTACATAAACTGGGAAACCTCATCTACTTAAATGTAGATGAGGATAATTTCATCAAACCCTTGTCTATAGAGAGTCTGGCCAAGGTTTGGACCACTTTGTAAGGTGAACTACATGGAATGCCGACTGATTCGATCATGTTTGACTCTATTTGGTGGTAGAGTTCCATACTGTAGATACTCAATGAAAGGAGTTTTCTAGTTGGATACTCATTCTACTACGAGTGGATCTGGATGTCCTGATGTGGTAGCACTAACAGTCAGGTGGTTTACCTGCTGTCCATCATCATTATCTGTAAGGAAAGGATAGATAACCCTTCAATGTTCCACATGAATTTATAGATCATCCAGGTCGGAATCTATAAGAGATGCAGCAAGGCTAGCCAGGGCATCAGCACGACCATTCTATGACTGAGGAATATGATACACTTTCAGTTGAGAAGGGAATTGGGCCATCAGCTGGTAGTGTGCTTCAGCAAGGGTATGAGTTCTTGATTCCTGACAACTTAGTCGATGTTTATTTGATTGATTAATATCTCAGAGTCTCCCTTCACATGTAGATGGTAACATCAATCTCAAGAGACAGATTGAGATTTGTAACGAGATACTGATACTCTTCCTTGTTTTTGGTGTAAACCTCTAACTTCAGGAATGAATATGGTAGTAAAACCTATATTGGGGTGATTAAGATAATCCCCAATCCTACTATATTGAGTCTGATATCATTGAGCCTTCCATCGGTTGGACTCTGGGAGGCACCATTGAAATTCATCTTCCAACATGGAATATCTTGGTCTACTAATAGGATAGTCTCTTCTGGGAAGTTAAGATCTAGGGAATTCTCTTATAGGGATGGATGAGAATCCAAGAAGTCTTCTAATTCCCAACCCTTGAAAAATTTCTATGGAATGAACTTGATGTCGAACTACTGAAGGATCACCGCCCAATATGCTAGTCTTCCTATAAACATGGGGTGGTTCAAGATACACTTTAGTGGATTCACACGGGATACCAACTGTATCTCATGGTTCTATAGGTA
Organism: Viscum album; assembly: GCA_963277665.1. Taxonomy (NCBI): domain Eukaryota; kingdom Viridiplantae; phylum Streptophyta; class Magnoliopsida; order Santalales; family Viscaceae; genus Viscum; species Viscum album. The sequence continues at coordinate 911,343,813 of OY728143.1, read as the reverse complement.
TTTCTACAACTTATATACATAAAAAACTAGCATGAGGTAGCTCTTCTCAATAAGAGAATATCTGGACTCTATGTCAAGGAGCATGCAACTGAGATAGTATAAACTATTATCTATCCCTTGATTGTTCTTCTGGGTGAGAAAGGCACCAAGGGATCATTCTAGGGAGGTCACATAAAGGACCAATGAATTACCTGATATGGGTGGCATCAAAATCAAAGGCCTTAGAAGGTAATGCTTGATTTCTTTGACTGCGGCCTGAAATTCTTTATCCCAATGGTAGAAAGTGCCTTTCTTTATGAGCCTAGAAAAGAGATTACACTTTTTGACTAGATTCGTGATGAATTGGTGTATTTAGGATAAGTAGCCTTGAAATCCTCATATCTTCTGAAGGTTACTTGGAGGAGGAATATGGATGATGGCCTTGATATTCTATGGGTTGATTTTGATACTTCTGTATCTGACGACTAAGCCAAGAAACTTCCTAGAGGTAACCCCAAATCCACACTTCAAGGGGTTCATCTTCAGATTCCAGGAGTAGAGGAAGACAAATAATTTCTCAAGATCTCTAATATGGTCCTAATACTGGTAGGATTTGAACACCAAATCATCTACATAGCGTTCCACTATCATCCTGAGGATCAATTTGAATATGCGGTGTATGGTTCGGTAATAAATGTCTCCTGAATTCTTCAAACCGAAAGTAATTACCTAATAATATAAGGTTCCTTGAAGAAATATACATGTGGTAGACCCCTCATCTTTTGGGACCATTTATATCTAATTGTATCTAGAATATCCATCCATAAAAGAGATATCCTAGAACCCAGCTTTTACATGAATCGACAGTGCTGTCACAAGAATGGGAAAATCATCCTCTAGACAGTGGAGATTGAGATCCCGAAAGTTGACACTGACTCTAATTTACCCATTATTCTTTCTAAATGGGACAATATTAGCTATCCACTTGAGGTACTGAACTTACTTGAGGAATATGGCTTTGATAATCTTGTCAACTTCAGCCTCGACCATGGAACCATGAGAAGGGTTCATTATTTTAAGAGGATGCTTAAACCCATGATAAATCATCAGAAAACCAAGATAGTGGAAATAAACATGAGTTTCTAGTACTATAATCTTAATCATAGCTCCAAGAAAACAAATCATGATGTTTTTTTTGGGAAATCCATGTACTATCATTATTCCTCTATGGGCATGGCTGCACTGATTAGTGTTGGCCTCAAATCTGTCTCAGTACCAAGATTCACCTGAAGTAACTCATCAATGATGGTGGAGATTCCATCTTTGAATGTGGTAGTAGAATATTCCAAGTCTTATTCATCATCTTAGGTAGGGAAAATATTGTGAGGATATGTTCCATCTAAGACATCTAATTCTGGAAGAACACTGGTACCTGCCTAGGTCGAAACAAAATCCTTACTAGGGAATTCTTGCTCTGTAGAAACCATGGCGATGGAAGCTGTTGACCAGATTACATCAATACTTCGTCCATGGGGTCTATTCTTGATGTCAAGGTAGTGGTGGAAGTTCAGTTTTAAGTGACTCAACCCAACCCCACATAACAGATGAAGGTGCCATGAAATAGTTTCCATTGGGAGAACATATCAATACATCATAGGGGTAGGGGTTTCTGGAATCACATGAGTCTATATTTTTTAGGAGTATGTGGTAATATTTAAAAGTTCTTTTTATGTGGGGAGACATTCCCCCTTTTTTTGGAAACAATGAAGTAGTGTCCTAAGTTTGGAATCATGGCCTCTAATCAGTGAATCAGAAGGATGAAATCATCATCCAAGTCTATCCATGGGTTGGACACAGTGGTCGTGTGCTCAAACTCATTGGTCTAAACTTTCTTGTGATTTATCTAGTAATATCCAACATCCATATAGCAAGATTCATAGGATTTTAAGGAAAATGCATCACATTGAAGCATTCTTAATAGACCATTGAGGGAGTACTTGAGACATCAGTGATACAAGGAGAGAACTGCTGAATACAGATGGATCCATAGCCTACCCATTATCTCATTATAGGCGATATAATATGACACAACCATGAATTTAGTGTTTTATACCAAGCCACCAAACGGGATATTCAAATGAATTCTTCCATATAGAATTTTCTTAGTCTTTTCATAACCCTAAATATTCAAGTTAGAGGGACTTAGATCCACTTCAGTCTATCCCAACTTGTGGAGCATCTAGGTTGGGATGAGATTGATCCTGGAACCTATGTCGACCAGATAGCAACAGACTTCCATGCCATTAAACTTTCATGTTATGTATAACAGGAAGATGTGAACCTGCATGAGGGATCCCTCAACTTTTTCAGAGAATGGGATGATTGATTGGCACACTTCTCATTCAACTTCCTTAGCATAGAATGTCTCTGCAGCCGTAAACTCTATTTCAAATTATAGGGGGCTTCTCAAGGCTTCTTCTAAAGCCTCATGCATTTCTTGAGATAGGAGGAGGGCCTTGAGGATTGAGATCTTCACAGTAATGTTGTCGACATGATTCAATATGTCATAATTTTATTCCAAACACACATTTATACCTGCAAGGGGTTTATATTTGGAAGAAGTCATGATGGGTACTGTTGGATGAACTGATGGATTCTCACTGGTGCTAGCAATGTCCTGCTGCTCATTAGACAACTTGCCCAGAATCACTACTGGTTGACTATTGGCTGGTTGAGGACTGATTAAAGCTAGATGTGGCTGATCATGATGTGGTCATAGATGTTCTGATTGGTCAATTAGCATATTCTATGGTGGTAGTGAATCTAAAAAAAATGGGCTGAGAGGATCGTGACTGCTGATCTCTACGCATAACCTACTATCTAGTCTCAGTAACATGCAAAACATTTCTCAGGGCACCAGATTGAGCATTTTGAAAATTCTAACACCCCCGGATCATTCTTTGATGATACCGACTAGAAGAAATCAAGAATCTTTCCTAAAATTATTCATCATTGGGGACCATGTAGGGGTCTATCAACTTGATGGTATTTACAGACACATACTCTTAACCATTTATAGAGGAGTCTTACAATGCTATATAGAATATAGGGTTGATTCCCATATCTAGAGGCATGAAATCTCCAAGAGTGCAAGATGAATTTAGTGTCATTGGGAGACTTTATTTTATTTTATGCCATTAACACCTAATCTTTTGAGATGTGGAAGGCCGATTCAGAAGCATCTGCTGGGGAAGGCATGAAAACCATAGAAGGATTGGACTAGACTAAGTGGGAATGGATGACACCATAAGTGAGAGAAATTTCTTTTCAGTCCAAACAGTCATCATAATTCTAATTCCCACACTTTGAAACCTTCTTCAATTCACCATAACCTTCACTGTCACTGTTGAGCTCAGTAGAGGTGCATGCCACCTATGCCAGGATAGGGCCCAATTTGACTACACAATTTTTCATGTGGACCAAGATCTAATATTTTAACACATAACATTTCTTGATGCTATGTAAAAGGATTATGTGGTAAGTGATGTGGTCAAGGTGGTTGGTGAGCTCAGCCTCATGTGGTTTCTTGCACTCTGGAAGTTTTAGGACCCCCTGTTCCAGGGCACTACATAAATAACTGGTGACCTGTGCATCCTTGAAGGAGTAGGTCCAATTTCTCATATATGGGAAGGGTTATTTGGGTTCTTGGTTCTTAATGAGGGGTTGAATCTTGAATAGGGGATGGATCCATGTTGTCTCGTCTAGGCATTAATACTCGATGGGGTGGTGCTTTCCAATTCTGTGTTGGGCGAGACTGAGCCATAGGCTGTTGCACTCAGAGAGGCTATTCTTTCTAAGGTTGTGCTGGGTGAATCTCTAGAAGTAACAGATCTAGAAGCTCCATAACCTCTACCTGTAATGCAATGGAAGTCTCTACCTTAGCGATTCTTCTTGTAGGAGATTGCAGAAGTAATGGACGTGACAACTTATCCTACTGCAAGTCTTCCTCTCTGTGCTAGTCCTTGTTAGAGAAATACTAAAATCCACCTTGGAAATTATGAGTGATGAGGGAATGGAGATTCTTAGTCTTAATGTTCTCCACAAACATCATTATCATCTTCTCTTGAGTTAGCGATATATCGAGTGAATACGAGAGGCCATTCCACTAGGTGAAAAACTTTGCGTCACACTCATTTGGAAGTTTCTTACATTTAAATATGTCTGCAATACTGGTATTATGTGTGGTGGAGATGAACTAGTAGAGAAACTACTTTTATAGGTCTTCCCTACTAGTAATAGACCCTACAGGTAACTGTCAATACCGAAAAATGTAGGCCATTCCAATGTTTGAACAAAACATTGGAGCTTGGTGGCCTATTACTTCACTGTATTTCCCAACAAGGGTCTGCATCTTAAGATGAAGTGGGCTAGATGCTATAACAGGTCACCCATCCCATTTAAGGAGATGAATATAGGATTATCAATATCCGAGGGTGCTCACATATCATCCATCCATGCTGGATAAAACTTTCCATTAGGGGAGGGAGGATTTCTACCTATCGTGTTTCAAGGGATTCAAGGCGATAAATGAGAGAGTTCATCTTTTCCTCATGTGGATTCCTATATTGGAAAGGATTCATAACTACCAATGTGTTGACAGTATCATAAACATGGTAGGTAGGATCAATGGCTCATTGCACGGCCTATGGGGTGGCTTGATGTGTGACTTAAGAAACAAATTGATCCAGGTTTTGAGGAAGGTTATCACATTTCTCAGGCGGATTCAAAAACAAATACTGTGGTCATTTTCCATATACTTCGGTCTCTACCCTATTAAGATACATGTTATTTCCAAGTTTGATTGGGGTAAGATCTCCAAAAAGGACTTGTGGATTCCCCTACTACCCCAGTAGAGGGGGAACATGATCTGGTTGAGGATTACCGTAGTTCAGGCACCGTTCCACAAAGATATCAACAAGGAGCTCATAAATTATCTTCATATGATCTATAATTTTCTAGAGTAAGGCGGCCATAATGAGATCAACCTATTTCCTATGTGAAACATCAGATGGGTCAAAGGGATTAGAGGCCCTGATATGATATTTACCCTTTTTTGTGTCTCGACTAGTAGAAAATGAAACTAATGGCTCTCCACAGCCAAGTTGCTACCTTTACAGGCAATTAAGGACACTCTTAAAAGGGTAAACCTTATATTTCACTACCCTAGGGGGTGGGTCCTCTTCATCGGACCCTATATGAGTGTCCTTCTCATTGAGTAAACCAAGATTATCCATATTCACCATGACTGTACCTAGAGGCATATCCTCAATATCACTAGAAAATTCAAGATTCTTTGGGATGGAATTAAAATAGAGAGCAATGTACTTCCCCCATCCTCAGATCTGCATATGTGGGGAAAACTCTTTAATAATTTTTTGGAGCAATGTGTAGATCTAAACACATATTTGTTGGAGGGTCTAGTGGTAGCTGGGTGACGTAGGGTGCTAAGCCACTAGGAGTACGACCAACTCACCCATGAAACACTGCAGATAAATTTCATCAAAATGATCCTGACTCTTTGGGTAGTCTAATTTATTATCATAGAGTCAAAAAATATGACCCAGATAGTTTGAAAGAAACATGTGACCTCATATTAGGTGAGTGACTCCATAATTTCAAAGTTGGGAGTTGCATTTGGCCAAAAGACCATTGAAAACTGATCAGAATCCAGAGTGTCCCATAGGATTACCTACTCATAAGTGGGGTATAAATCTTGGTTGGCCCAAGTTTCAATCAGTGTTGGATGATAAACTGGAAGCAACATCGATTTGGATTAGTGTGGTGGTGAACTAGCTGATGAAGGATCCACTAAATGAGTCGACTGATCGCTATATGCCAGGTCGTCACTCAAAGATGGTATGAGCAATATTCTCACCATCCATATAGGACTGAGTATTTACCACCACCTCATCTATGATGGAAGAAACTATCATCTATGGGTTTATAGGATGCTCATTTTCTATCAAATACCAGAATAATTCTCCGTGATCTTGGGTAGAGGTAGAGAATGAAACTAGTGATTGCACCGCGAGACCCTATAAGGGAGCCAAATATTCCTCTACCTACATGTACATGTGAAGGAATTCATGGATCTGGCACATCTCACCTTCCTGGATGATGAATCTCACATGTCAAGATCATGTCCTAGACTCTAATGCAGATGAATGGGGTAAAAGATCTATCATTGAATTTCCTTCAACTTTGGAATCTAATAAGTGAATTGAATTGAAAATTACTCAGCGCTTCCTAGATTTTTTCTTTCGGTAGTGGCAATTATCCCTTATACCCTAGGACATTTCTTCAAGGTAGGTAAGTTATTTGGAATGGGGAGGACCTTCATGTTGGTTAAAATTAGAGTGGGGAGAACCTATGATTTGGATGACTGGGATATGGTGAGGACCTCCGTATCAGTTTCTATTGGAGTGGGTATGACCTTCACTTGGACAACTGTGAGAGTGGGGAGGGCCTCCACTTTGGATGTCAATGTAGAAGGGAGGACCCCTGCTTTGGTTGGAGGGAACATGGGTAGGACCTTCATGCTGACTGAGGAAAACATCATGAGGAGGGTGTCCATACTTAAGGGTGGAACTGTGAGGAGGACCTTCACACTGATCGAACTAGAAACAGGAAGGGACTCTGTGTAGACTGTTGATGGAGTGGAGAGAAACTCCTCTTTTATTGGTGTTGAAGTAGGGAGTACCTCCACTTGAGCTGGTGGAAACATGGGGAGGGCCTCCATACTATTTGGCTATTTCATAGAGAGGACCTTTGTGTTGGCCGGTGGTTATACAGGGATGGGCTCCGTACTGGTTGTCAATGAGGTGGGGAGAACCTCCACTTGGATTGATACTGGAGTGGGTAGGACCTCCGCTTGATCTGGTAATGTAATAAGGAGGACCGTAGCATTAACGATCCATGATATGGGGAGGACCTCTGTATCGGGAACCACAGGTATTGGGAGTAACTCTTTGATGGATGTTGATAAAGTAGGGAGGACCTCAACTTTGATCGATAATGGGAACATGGGTAGGACCTCTATGTTGAGTGTTGGTGGAGTATGGAGGACCTATGCTTTTATTGGCACTAGAGTGAGGATGACCTCTGCTTGAGTTGGTGGAAACATATAGAGGGCCTCCATACTAGTTGTCTATTGTATGAGGAGGACCTATGTGTTGGATGGTGGTTGTACAAGGAGTGCCTCCATACTGGTTTTCAATGAAGCAGGGATGACCTCCTCTTAGATTGATGCAGGAGCATAGAGGACCTACACTTGATATGGGAATGGCATAAGGAGTACCTTCACATTGATGACCCATGATATAGGGAGGACCTCCATATCAGGAACTATAGGCACGAGAAGGACCTCCTTTCTAGATTTTAATAAAGTGGGGAGGACCTCCACTTTGATCAATACTGAGAATATGGAGAGGACCTCTTTATTAAGTGTGAGAGCTGGTATGACCTCTACTCTGACTAGCGATGGTATGGAGAGGGACTTCATACTGAATCTCATCATTACAGGTCAGCCTGTGATGGTTGTTGGTTGTTCCAATGGTTGATAGAGTCAACCCAACCTGCCTATAAGGAGGATGGAGTCTTGATCTCAACCAGGAGTTGATGGGTCCCTGCTATGAAGTAACAAGGATATGATAGGATGTAACCCTTGGGTGGTAGTCACAACTGAGGCAACCCTAATCCCCTAACTCCTCGGTGTAGGGGATTGAGTTATAAGATCACTGTAGGAAGAGGTTCCCGAAGTGGTTTGTTGTTAGAGTGGAGAGTAGCGGCTCCTTGCGTGGCCCTTGGGGGTGGCAGTTTCGATGAGGTGCAGAGGCTTCTAGGTCATGGAGGGCCATATCCCTCATGGAAATGACCCCATTCTTCTCATACCATCGTACGAGGGTGTCCATAACCCCAATTTAAATGATTTATGAGTGTGAGATAAGGCATGGGTGTCCAATATCCATGGTCATGATTGGAGTCATGGTGGAGATTGATTCATGTGGGATTTCTATTTTAACAATTCTCCAGTCCTTATGTCTGTGAGCATGGGGAAGTTGGTTTCATGTAGCTTGGTTTCTATAAAGCAGGAGGATTCAACTATTAGTACAGATACATAGAAATCAATGTCTGATACCCCAATGTTGTCTAATCTTCCATGGCTGTAGAGATGGATCCACACTAACAATGTCACGGATCAGAATTACCAATGATTAACTGCCCCAATTTCAAGTTAGTCCCATGCTGGGCCCACTTTTTTCTTAGTGGGTCCTGGCGCTAGATAATTGGATTCGATGACATGCTAATCTACTAATGTCTCGAACACTACTAGTCCCCATGTTTAGGAGAGGAGTTTTACATTAGGTTCACTATTTCTATTTTTTATTCTTTTTTCAGGGTGTTCCCATGTGTCCACAAACATTGGGTGCGTGCATGTTGGATGCTCTTTTTTCCCCACATTCCCACTTTCCAAAGGCAGACAACATTCATCACTTTCATCGGTGATGCCTACTCTTTGATTGAAATGTGATGATGGGATGTTTGTTCCTCCTTCCATGTATTCCTCCTTAGAATTCACCACCTAGTTTGGGTATCCCTCATAGAGTTAAGTATGTTCATGGAACTCATTCCCAGTACTATCTTTTTTTGGACACTAATTAATTATGCTACTTCTGTATGGACCTTCCAAGGTGTCTCGACAGGGCAGCAACCTTCAGTTAGGGGAGTAGTCATGTTGGTTATCCTTGACATGTATGGACATTGTAACATTGGTCACCTATATTCTTCCTTATAAGAGGGAATCACATGGAGGAATCTCAGGTGTGAAACCCAAGGAATTCTGTAGTCGATCATGGAGTATCTGATGCTAAAGGAATATCTTTCAAGGATTTCACCTCAAGAAACCCATGTTCAACATGAGGTAGAATTATGAGTCATGTTAAGAGTTTAAAGTCTTTCAGAGATGGAGTGATATTGATCATGATTCCCCATGGAGGGAGATCATAGAGGTACATCCCTAGTAGGGAGTGCCTAGAAGGTTTATCGGTAGATGGATCAAAATTACCCATGGAGTCGGATCCAAGGGGGTGTTTCCCATAATGGGAAGATGTCATGTCATAGAGGTTTATCTGGAAACCAATGGATGTGGGTCATGGAGGTGAAACCCTAGGAGGGGGGGGAGGTTTACCATTATTTGAGATTGAACATCAATGTGGCATATTATATACCCTGTTTAGGAGACAAAGATCAAAACCCACATAGTTTGATGGATGGTACAAGGATTACACATGAGTGCTACCCTACGTAAGAGAATTTATCTTGGTTGGATTGTGTTGGATTGTATGGGGCTTACACATGGGAGCTTCCTGGGATCTTCTAGAAGCAATAATGATGTGGATGGGGCTTACATGTAGGAAAAAGCCAAATGGATGGCATGATTCCACTGATATGTGATGTCCTAAGTTAAATTAGGATGGATTATAGATATATTGGATAGAGTGGATGAAGTGGATGGATTGGATGGATTGTTAGGTTTTGACATCAAAGAGGCTTCCTATGTGTCCCAAGTGATAGATAATCAAATCCCATATAGTTTGATAAGGGGCATTCACAGAAAATAAAAATGATAACGAGGCCTAATGAAATAGATCATATGGTTTGGGATTACACATGGAATCTGCCTAGATGAGGGGACATGATGGGGCTTACACCTGAAGAGGAGGCCCGTTGGATAAGACATGCTAGGGCTTATGCGTAGGAGTGGCCTTTAGAAGTAGAGGTTGGATGTCATGGACACTGATAACCTCTAATCCCACATGATTCATGCTCAGTGTAAGAAACAAGAGGAAGTAGGAGACTGAACACTTGAGTCGTGAAAGATGCACCAACAAGATATGGTGTGGGGTTTATGCATGGAAGCTTCCAGAGAAGGATCTCATTCCATGAAAGGAGGATTTAATTCCATGTAAGTAAGGCTTATGTGTGGAAGCGTCCCATGGTGAAAAATAACAAAGGGAAAGGGATGGGGTATTGAGAGTGCCTGTACCCTCTCTGGGCTTCGTATCCGAGGGAGGAAAAGAGGAGTAAAGGTGCTGCCTCTTGTGATAAAGGATAGGAGCTTACGCTAAGAGGTATTCCTAGGAGGATGTCATTCCTTGTGCAAAGTATGTCATTCTATGTCACTCATACACGAGTAAATCATGAATTTTCCACAAAAGGTGAGATCACAGTTTAACATCATGTGTTGAGGATGTTGGTGCTGGGAAATTTTACATAATGCAACTCAGACACAGGGGAGTCACTCCTCACCCCTTGGTCTTACATAACCATTGCTTATCAACCCTTGTGAGGGGGATGGCTTTAGCAATGTCATGCTAGAGTAGTGTGGAGGATTTTTCACTATTGAGGTCCACATTAGCATCCCAATGCTAAAAAGAAAAGTGGATTAACATACCTATTCTGAAAATAAAAAGGTAGTGCAATGAATGAATAAGGGGAATATGTGATGTCTTGTGAGTGACTAGGAAATCACTACACACAATCCTAGAGGGTTGTGTGTAAGAGGTGTGTTCAAGGGATGAGGGTTTCACGCAAGATGGGATCATAAATGGTGTTTTAACAAAGGAACAATCCATGAAGCATCAAATAGGGATCATGTGCAATATTTGAGAGTTTCAAGCAGAAGAAAGGATTGACTGTAAGATTGGGTTGCACCCAAAGATAGGGGTGCACATAAGGGGAATCTTTTTCATACACCTGACTTAAGCTGAAATAAGTTGGGAGAGGGTTAAGAAACTATATGCCCAATCAAGGGAGGAACTAGTAGGAACATATCATGTAATATCTTATACCTAGAGGTTTCCATTCTTGTGTGATGTCATAGAAGAATGATCTTATGCATAGTAGAGTGATGCTTCGACTTCTAGAGGATCCCCCAAAGAAGGGGGTGGTGGTGCACTTTAATATATAGAAAAATATTTCCTTGATGGCATGAAAGATTTCAGGAATGGGAGAGTATTTCCACACAATAATGAATTGGTCCACGGTGAATGAGAATGTAAATAACTATTTGAAATTGCATTGGGCACACAAAGGGTTTGTGTGTGATTGCCTTTCCTACGCACAGAGAGTACCACTTGCATTCACCTTACTTGGCTATTTTGTGTGGTCGGGGTAGAAGATAACTATTTTACATCACATTTGTGCACAAGGTATTTGTGCATGGATTTAAATCTTTCAAACACACCTTTAAACTTTCTCACGCCTTCCTTTGCATTCTTGGGATGGTCCATTGAGTCAGATGGTGCCTTCAGTTTACCCAAATATTGACTGCTGTGGTTTTGTGTGGAATTTGGCACCAAAAGTTATATCAATTAGTTAATTTTGGATTTGGTCATTTGTTTCATCTTGGGGTTATGTCATATTTTAGTTAGGTCATTTTGTTTATTTTAGGTTATGTTATTTAGTTCAATTTATGGTTATGTCATTTTTGGTTAGTTCATTTGTTCATTTGTTCATTTTTTGGTTAGAACAATTGGTTTACTTGGGTTTAGGTTGTTTTGTTTATTTTGGGTTATGTAATTTTGTTAATTTTGGGTTATGTATTTTTAGGATAGGTTATTTTTTTCATTTTTGGGTTATCTATTTTTTATGTTAGATTATTTGGTTAATTTTGGGTTAGGTAATTTGATTTATTTTTGGGTTATGTCTTTTTTGGGTTACATAATTTGGTTCATTTTGGTTGTTTGGTCATTAGTTTGTTTTGGAATAGGTCATTTGATTAATTGTTCATTTTTCTAGTTAGGTTAATTATTTCATTTTAGGTTAGGTTTTTTTCTTTGGGTTGGGTTATTTAGTTCATTTTTTGTTGGGGTATTTGTTTCATCTAGGTTTATTACAATTGGTTAATTTTGGGTTAGGTTATTTGGTTTACAAAGTTTTTTTTTGAATTGAGAAATTCTCAAATGTAGCCCTTGAGGAATGATACATTCATTGAATCATGTTTTTAATTCTAGAATAATTATATTTACATATCATTTATGAGTAAAATTAAAATCAAGTAAGTTGGTATTTATAGATTTCAATGGAACTTTCAGCATGCTTGGAGGAGTAATGTTAACACAACTTGGAGGGAGTAGGAGGAATTCATTAAAGCTATAAATTATAGATTAAAGGGGAATTTCCAAACTTATATTAAAGGGATAAATGAGAATAAAAATTAAATTTCAGCATGAAAATCTAACTAAATGGGGAATTTCCATCCTTCAGTATTAATGTGGCATTTCTTGCCTTCATTCTTAGGACCATGTGAGTTTGTTTTAGGACTATTTTAAGACTATTTTATTGAATTTTAAATCTTTTTATGAATATTTATGTTTTTATACTTCTTGAAAAGAAAAATGAAATGAAATGACCAATTTAGGTTGTTTTTATTCCATTAAATTAAGGTTATGTTTATTTGAATGGACTATAGGAAATTACATGTAAGGAGATTTTCTAGTTTACATGAAAATTTTTTATTAAAATTAGTTTATAGTTAACAAAATGAAACTAAAATAAATAAATTTGAATAAAATGAACCTAAAAGACTCAAGTTGAGCTAATATGAATGAAAATAGAACACATATGGTTTGTCCAATAATATCATTGGTGGATAAAAGAATTAATAAAAGTGTTGGCTCCACAAAGTATGACCAAAATTTTTGTTGAGAAAATATCAAAACAACAAGCATCCATTTTTTAAAAATATGGGAAAAAAGAACTTCAAAGAAAAAAAAGATTTTTAGGTCATTGGTTGAACTATTATAAGTTTGTGAATAAGGAACTTTATTATTGAGATTATTATTCTACATTTATTGAAATCTAGAATATTCAATTTCAATTCACTCTCAACATCAAAAATATTGAAGCCTATCTAACAGAAAGATCCCCCAAAATTTAACTTCATCAAATAAATCCCTTATACTTAAGTAATAATATAAATATAGATATTATTTATGTTCATATTAATGTACCTGGTGTCTCTCATGTTTGGGCATTATAGTGCACCCCAAAGTGTGAAAATACATCACAACATCTTTGTTCTTTTTGATTTTTTTAATTATCCTAATTTTTTTTAAATATAATTAATATTAATTATTTTTTCAATGAAAACCATTAAAAATTAAGAATACCTTTTACTACTTACTCTTACAATATGAGATCATTTGTTGATTTGTGTCATTGTCTAGTAAGTGAATATTGGTACAACCTCTAAATCAGAAATGAATCTACTCCTAACAAACATATAACTCATTCTTATATGATCGCCACAACTCCCCAAGATCCATCAACCGTGAGACCTTAGCATATTCACCATTAGGAAAGTTAAACTGACGCTACAAAAAACATGTTAATTCATATAAATACAATAATAATATAGATATCAATTTAACAAATTTTCTCACCCATACATCCTTCCATTATTTTTTATTGATTTCATTACTGATATGCCTCCATGATATTGGTTTCATCAGACTAATATTATTGTACTTGGCTAAAGTTTCCATAAAACTTATACACTCCCTGGTTTTTTACCTATTATTTGACTATCCTTATTTTAATCTAAATTTATTTATGATTGATGATTCTAGGCTTCACACATATGGGTGTGCCCACATCTCCTATTAGAATATCCCATTGAATATGATAAAAGAAATAAATAATAAGAATTAATTCACAATACAATATAAAAATAATGATGTGATATAATTTGACACACTTATATAAAAAACTTGATGTAGGATTCTCATTAGGCTTTGATTGATCTATGGGATGTCTTGGATTAGTATCCTCTTAAGGATTTTCCTATTCCAATGTATGCACCGGGTCATCTTCATGCACTGGAGTGGAAGCTGAAGAAGAAGAACCATCAGATCTTGGATGGATAGTAGGAAATAGAGGTGGCATAGACATGGTAGGATAATGATAGAAAGACTGTGGATACATCATAGTATATGGATATTGTATAGGTGCAAACATCTCTGGAGGTGGTGTAGACATTTTATGAAAAGTAGAGGATAAATAAGATGATGATGGGGACATGGGTGGGAAAATCCATGGAGACTCAAGTTGAAGATGAAAATCCACGGTAGATGGGATTTCTACTAGTGGGTCAGAGTGTGAATGGGTTTGATGGGTGCTCCATGTAGCTCTATGAGCACCACAACTTGGACCTATACTATTAGTCCAAGGAGAAGTAAACTCCGCTTTAGTGAAACATCCCTAATTTTTTTTACAAAGAATAAGAACTTGAAAATAAATGTAATGTCAAAGAAAAATATTACAATTATTATACTCAATAAAGGAACAAAAAGAGGAAACCCTAGATTTCACATCTGTTGATCATTATCAAATAACCTCTTCCTTTGAATTTCTTTAATATCTTTCATAATCTGTATAAGAATTAATTGTAAAATTTTTATGAATTTTTTTTAAAAATTATACATACAACTTAGAAGTCAAAGAAGTAATCAATAATGTCATAACATGTTTTAGAAACTATAATTCAAAACCAAGTTATATATTTTTTTAAAAACCTGTTTTAAACTTAGTTTTATGAATTGAAATAAATATAATTAAATTCAATGAAAACAAACAATACTAAAAAACCATATCATTCCAAACTAAAATTATATTAAAGTAATTAGAGTAGTACCAACTTGAGAAACCCACATTAAGTTAAACTGAATGAATTGTAAACATATATGGTTGCTTCTATATATTACTCACCACTAGTTCAAGTTCAAAATCAATTCTCACAATGGGACAATTTGAGTCATCAAATACAATATTTTGGTCAACAATAATGGGGGTGTTAATGGTTTCAATTTTTTTCCACCATCATGAAAAAAATTATTGATATTACTTAAATAATGACACCATAATTAGGTATTAGATGACCTTTCACATAAAACACTTGTTTTTTCCATTAATGCCAAAATATATGGTTCATCGGTATCCAAAAAGAAATTCATGTTAATAAATTTGAATCCACATTCATCAATAAATGTACCATGTCATGTCATTGAATCAAACTAGTTACATTTCATCATAGTGACTCGACCGTGAGATTAGTAATTCAAAAAAAATATTTTCTCAACAAGTCTATAATAAGACACATTTTTATATCGAGGTCTACTATCTGATGCACTGGCATAATAGTCTGTTGTTGTAGTTAACACAATTCCATCATGTTGTGTTCTCATATTCACCACTCAATTAGTTGTAACAAATTTATACCCATTGATTATTAAATATTTTCATTCGTAAACCAAAGAATTGGGACCAAAAGCCAACACTCATAATTCTTGAGATATGGAGTCAACATGTAAACTCAATACCTAAAATATATATAAATAATAAAATTTAATTAATATCAATATTTAAGTTAATTAAAGTAATGGTCATACCTTTTATTTCAACCAAACAGGAAGCTATTTTCTATGAAAATCCTCTCTCATTATCAAAGGAAAATATCAATGAACTCTATTTATAATTTTTTATGTTCCCTACATAAAATGATAATAAAAGTTTAAGGTATATGTGAAATAGAATAGTATGATATAACATATAAATATTCAAATTACTTACTTAATATAGTCATCGAACAAACCACAGTTAAATAAGATTGTGTGATGTTCCATATCCCGCTCTTCAAGGATTAATGTAGCTAATTTATATTACCCAGAAATTCATCTTGTTTTGAGAAGAGATAGAAATATGGTCTCAATTTCCCCATATTTCTCATCTTCATTTCTCATTGGCTGATTATGTCTTGTGATCACATAAAACAAATACATTGAATAAAAATACATACATTCTTGATCCAGATAACCTCTCATAATGGAACCTTCATGATGATTCTTGTTTTAGACATAATATTTCATTATGAACATATTTCTTTCAGTAGGATACATCCATATAAAATTAATGGGTTCCCCAAGAAGTGTTTCAGTTGGAAGATGAACTGTTAAATGAAACATTCAAGTGAAAAATGATAGATGATTTTTTTTCCAACTCACAAAAAAATGGCGTCTCTTGCTGCATTTATATCAAGAAAGTTTTGGATAACCTTTTAGCATAAAGTTATCTATAAAAATGGCACAAGTGAATCATTTTCACCCTTACATTATTGGATAATAAATCCAAGATTTTTATTGGAATCAATTCATGAAGAAGAATATTATAATCATTAGTTTTTAGGGATTTTAGTTTCAACTCCCTTATCTTGACTCATTTATATATATTGCTAGAATAGTCATCAGGAACCTTGATATTATCCAACACTTATAGAAACTAATTTTTCACTAAAGGTTTCATTACATAAGTAGCACAAGAAACTTTCCATTTGTTTTAACTGATACACGCATGATGCATTTCTAGTCGAATACCCAAATACAACAAGTTCCGGTGAGATTGTAAGTCATATCTGGACTTCTCCTTGATATTTAGAAAAATTGAAATCAAAATTTCATATATATTTCTATCAATGTGCATTAAATCTAAATAATGACACAAAACATTGTTAGACCAATACATCAACTCAAAAAAGATACTTTTCTTTTTCCAATTGTAAGTGGATTCAGTGTCAACATTCTTCATTTTTTTAGATTTCATCTGACCTTTACCTAATAAAAAACTGAAATCTTTCAATTCATTAATCACATTAGTTACTGAAATATATTGAGGTGTCTATTTATTGTCAACAGTATTATCTAACCACTAGATATTCTTCCTGTATTGATGATCCATTGTCAAGAATTATCGATGCCCCATGAAATCGAAACTATGTTAATATTTAAGTCTTATAGATTGTGTATTCTTCAAACAAATAGGACATGATAGTTTTCCCTTCGTGCTCTAACCAGACATCATTTCATAAGTAGGTAAATCATTTATAGTCATAAAGGGCAACATGCATCTCAAATATATTTTTTGAAGAAGCATCGAATATTCACACACCCATACCCCAAAGCTACTTGAACTCTCTTATTAAAGGTTTCAATTAGACGTCTATATCATCGCCTGGATCAAAAGGTCCATATATATTATTATACCCAATAAATTGAAAGGTTTTTTCATGCACATCCATGGAGGAATGCTATAAATGTGAATAAAAACTATTCACATGTTGTGAGTAGTAAGCATCTAGCCAAATGAATTAAAACCATCATAGGATAGACCCAACCTGACATTACGCACCTTAGCTAAAAAATCAATATATTGTGAATCAAATTACCTCCATGTTAATCCATCTTCAAGATGAACCAACTCATCATTATATTTAATTATCTCAGCATCACACCATCACATATTGGTTGAGATTTCTATATACATGAATAGATTTTGAAGCCTGGGAATAAATGGAAATTTCCACATGACTTTATATTGCACAAGATATGGTTTTTCATCTATATTTTCCATCCATTGAGATGTACCACATTATTTATAGTCATTAGGGTCTTCCATTTTCTCCCAAAAATAAACTATAATCTTTCAAAAAATCATGAATTTTACTAGTAGGAAATCCAAGAAGCTTAATTAACTTCCATGCATTATAGTTATTTGAGAGAATATATACACAATTAGGAAGAAAGTCCTTAAAAATGTTAAGAATATAATCAATGGAGGTATTATAAATTCCACACATGGTTTTTCTATGATATAACTGCATTAAAAATTCCAACTTTTTTTATTTTAGTACATTCTTGATATACAGAAGTTCTGGAATCATCCATTAATTTTTTCACTCTCTCAAAATCATAATTTTCATTCTTTTCCTCATATGTATTGATATCATTGTTTTCTTTCACTATCATAATATCTCTCTCATTATGTTTCACAAATGAAAACTAATCAAATATCAAATTCTCCACACCACTTATTTCTTTCCATTTATGAATAATAGAAGATTGTCTCGCCTCTCCCTTATGATACCAAAAATAATAGTTTATTTGAAATACAGTTTTTTTTATATGGTAGATAAATTATTCTCAACTTAACCATGGTATTATAACAAAATTATAATATAAAAGCTATATGCAACCTTCATCTGAATCATTTTTAAATGAAAAATCTAAAAAATATACAAATTATTTTGAAACTCAGTTGATATATGATCAGTATGATACATACTAATTCTATCAATTTTATTATAGAAAAAAGTTAAATTCAAATAAGTAATGTAAGAAATAATTTAAAAATTCATTTCAACTAATTTTAATATAAAATTCATCAAATCATACTCTTAGATAGAAAAACAAAGAATAAGAGAAATAACATATTCTATAAGCGATGACTAAAAATAACTAACCAAGGTGGGTATCCCTAATATTTAAGAATTCACTATCATGGTGGATAAACTAAATAACTTTGAGACACTAAAAAGTTATACCCAATGTTTCAACTATGAAGACTCAATCAACAAGATCTAAACAAAGGATAAACCATAGTTTCATGAAAAAAATTATTTCTTTCCAAATGATCAAAATACTTCAAACATCCCAGAATACATTCCATAGATCAAAACTAAAATAAAAGGATCAAAATGATTGATATAAAGAATATGGTATAGGAATAAATACCTTATAATATTTACTAATTAAACATTAAGATATAGAATATGGTAGGGAAATTTTCTTCTTTGGATAATTTAATCTATAATTTATTTTTTTAGATATCCCAACCAACCACAACAATGATTGTTCTTTGTAATTTTTAAGCAATATGGATTGGAATGCCCAAAACAGCTACCTTAGAAACATAGTAATGATTTCATTCATTCTATATAAGTGACAATTGAAGGATATTTCTTCCATGATTTAGGTTCCCTAAACTTATTCTCTTCATTAAATGGGGAACCTTTACTAGAATTGAAAGAGATAGAGCTTCCACCATTCTTGGGTTGTGATCAATGTATAGAGAGTAATTAATTCCCCATGGGATCATTTATTTTGGATGTAAAAAGTACAAACCCTAAATCACTAAATCTCTAATTAAGTAGTATAGGATCGTGAAAGTATAAGGATGATACCATAAAGAAGAGGATATATAATACTCAATTCAATAATTAAAACACTAAACTAATGATATAAAGAAACAATTACTTTTAAATTAAAAGAATAAGGATTGATGATGATTTAAGAGAATGATAGAATAAAAGAAAAAAAAGGTACGAGACATATAATTCCTTAGTTCATGTGCTAGTGATTGTAAAATTGTAATGAATTCTTCTTATTTTTATTGGAATTATGTCTAAGTCACCCCCTAGTTTGAGTGATTACTCTCACTCTCTCATAAATTCCCCTTTTTAATCTTCATATACTTCGGTTCATTAGTGAGAATGGTAATGAAAAACCATTTTAAAAAATAGAGCATATCATACCCAATGGTTATAGTGAAATTATACATTATAGAAAAATACCGTAATAAAAATGCAATGGTAATGTAATAAAAAATAAGGTAGATGGAGGGGATATAATTGAATGTGAAACCCAACATGAATAAAATAAAAAATCCATAGATACACTAGTACAATTCCCCTTTAATCACATGTTAGGAAGAAATAAAGATCAACCTCTAATAATATCTATCATAGGGTGATGAAAAAATAAAATAAAACATATAGAACTTGTAATAGAAAAACTTTTTGAGCCTCTCTACAGCAGAAACCCCACTTTCGGCTCATTACGGTCATTCTCTCCCTTCACAGCCAGCCAAAACCCATTATTTATATGAAAAAATTCTTCTTGGGATCAACTTTGCCTTCTCAAAACAACTCTTCAAATTTCAACATGGATCTCATGGTTAATAGATATGAAATTACTTCAATAAATTTCTAAAGATGTTTCTTTTATTTTCATGTTGACTGGAGCTTCACGACATGTACATAAACCATGGAATGACCTATGCATGGTCATCCATGATTTATGATGCATCTATTTACTTCATGGCATAAAAAATCTCACAAAGTCTAGAATTCAAAAACATGAACAGAAAATCACTAAATCTATATTTAACCAGTATTAGATCATGAATGTACATGATGAAATAGAAAAGAATAAAAACAATACTCAATAGAAGGGAAAAATGATTTAGAACTCACTAATCTGATGTTGAATAAGATCCAAATAAAAAAATCCCTGAATAAGTGGATAACATTGGATGAGAAGGGATGTTGCCACTCGCTCAGGTGAGAAAAATTAGGGTAGGGATCATGGGTGAATGGGGGGAGGCTAGGAGCCTGATTGATATGTGAAAAATCTATACCAATGATTTTGAAAAAACTATTGGTGTAGCCCAACCTATACCAATGGTTTTTTGAAACCATTGGTATATCTTTATATATACCAATGATTTTGAATTAACCATTATTATAGCCTAGATCTAGGAACTCTATACCAATAGTTCATGTAAACCATTAGTATAAAGACGTGGGAATAAACCCATTTTCCAGTAGTGGTATATAATTTCCTTATTGCTATAAATCTTTATTCAAACCATTTATTTATAAAGAATATTTCAAATACATGCGAATAAAACTAGTTTTTTTATAATTACTATATTTATTTTGAGGTTAGTTTTATTTCAATGTTAGATACATTTACTCATGTATCTTTGATTCCTGAAGAAATGCATTGAATCTCTCAACACACCATATAAATAAAAATATTAATAACCTAAATCCATTTGCATTTTTAAAAAACCAACTTGAAAAAACTCTTAATAACTATATATATAGTTTAAGTTAAATAATTCGTAAGTTATTGATATTAATTAATCACAATTAAGAAGTAATAATTATTAATAAATATTAGTAATAATTATTAATTATAATTAATAACAATTAATAACAATTATAAATAATTAGAAATTAATTAATTATAATTAATGGTAATAAGTGATTAGTTAATAATAATTAGTAATTAATTAATAATAATTAATGATCAATAATTAATAAATTATCTAACAATAATTTTTAATTATTAGTAATAATTATTAATAATTAGAAACTAAATACTAAATTTGAATATATATTTTTAAATTTTTAATAATTATCACTAAAATTTATTAATTAAAAAACTAAAAATATTTATTAAAATATATTATTTACTCACCAAATATTAGTATTAATTATTACAATTTACTAATTCCATTTATTAAATGATAATAATTATTACTATATAATAAATAATATATTTAAATTTAATATATTTAAATTTATTATTTAGTTACTAATAATTATTATTGTTTAAAATTACTATTGAATAATTTATATTTACAGTTACTATATATTACTATTAATATTATTACTATTTTGAAATTATTATTTATTACTATGAATATATAGAACTACTATTAACATTACTTATTTATAAATTATTATTAATTTTTTTATAAAGAATTATTTTTCATGTTATATATATATATTTAAAACTGAAAAATCAGTTATTTTTTTAAATATTTTTAAACAGAATGCATGAGGGGCCTTCACACCTTCTTTAGAAACTTATATAAGAAGGAATAAAATCCCCTAACTCATTTTCTCCATTATCATCCCCTCATCACCTCACATTTTGGTTGTCTCCATATAGTCCCGTTCCTACCCCCCACTCACATCTTCTTCAATCTCCTACCTCATGGGCACCCCATTGTCGCCCAACTATCATTGCATCATCACCCCACATTTCAGTTGCCTTCCTATAGTCCCATCATTACTATTACCTCCGAAAATCTAGGTTTCATTTTAATGGCCTTTCTATAGTCCCTCATCTACCCTAATTTTATATCCAAGGTACATGATTTTTGATTTGTTTAATTAAAACTTGTTTATTTGTAATGCACGTAAGGGAAGAAAACTAGCCTGGTGACTCGACCCTGCGACCGTTGCCCCAAACCCCAAACCCCCTACCACTATAGCATCCTGTGTGGGGATTGATTTGTTTAATTGTTTTCACATAGATTTGTAGTATTTGATGTGTTAATTAGGGTTTCATTTTTCTTATTAATTGTTCACATATTGTTTTTTATAACATTGTGTAGTATTTGGGGTTGTTAATCATGGTTTTATTATTCTCATTCAAAGGTTTTCATTACTCTCAATATACTTTTATTCATTTATAAAAAAATTATACACTATATAATTTTATATATATTTACCAAGTAATTATAAATTAAAAGTGTTCAAATTTATATATACTTTTATAAATTATATATATGAATTATATTTTTTTATATAAATTTATATTTTTTTATAAATTATATTTTTATATGAATTTATAAACTATACTTTTATACTTTTAAATTTAATAATATTTTTCAATACTTATATAAATTTATAAATATTTAACAATATTTAATAAAATTGTTTTATAAATATTAATCAATTATTTTATAAATTTATGAATATTAATCAATAATAATAAACATTTTTATAAGCATTAATCATTACTTTTATAAATTGGTCAATATTAATCAATATTTGTATACTTTTATCACCCCATGCATGTGCCACCAAGACGAACTACTTCTTGCACTCCATTTCTGACCAGTGTGAAACCATACCTTGATGATCACTCCACATCATCTCTTATTCAGGAGTTTTCACTGGACTCTTCATTATAGTGAAATGAGGAAAAAATCCACTGGAACATTCACTGTTCACCTTGAACAGTGAAAGTTCCACTAGGTTTTTTTCCTCATCCACTAGAATGGAGAGTCCAGTGTAATCTCCTGAACATGTAATGCCCCAACCCTAGTTACCCAGAGTTGGAGAATTATTTTAATACATTGGCATGATTATAAGGAATCAAGTCCCGAAGGAATGATCAGTTTAGCAGTCTTGGAAAATGGATTATATACATGAACGATACATTACACATTCAAACATAAAACACAAAATAAAAAAATCCTTTGAGAATTCCATTATTATCCTAGCTTAAACTTGCATATCAATCATAATACACTTATTAGAATCCCAAAAAAACAAAACATAAGAAAGGGGTGAGCTCAGATGCTCAGTAAGGGTAAATAATTTAGCAGAATCTATAAGTTTTTAAGACAAGATGTGCAATAAAAACAACATATTTTTAAACATAAACTTGAACATAATATGGAAAAAATAAATCAAATATTTCCATTTATAGATTCACATGGATATTCTACTAGTTGAATAATCACATGTAATAACTAATTTCATAACAAGGGAATGCATAATGCCGGACATCATAACCGCATAGTCAGGGCCTCGTGCTAAGAATACAAATAAATTTTTTGTCAAGGTCTTATGCCAAGAAACTAATTTGTCTCATGAGACCTACCGATTCATCGAGGGGATATAGCGGACCCTACCCATCACTTACTAATTCCAATACATTCCTCATATAAAAGGGTGAAACATAACATAAACATTCGTATTAAAAATAGCGTACGAAATGTCAATAATTCAACCTTAAACCATGAATGGTATAAAAAAATCACATCCAAATTCAAACATATCATAATTCATTCAATACATTATAGCACATTTTATTATAATAAATAAACATCAATCATGAATACTATCTAGTAAATTATGTTGACATAGTTGAAAATGATCAGTAAAACTCTTTGAGAGAAATATCCCTTTTTCATGAAATCATCTAAAAGCCACACAATTTATAAAGGAATGCATTTAAAAAATCATTTTTGAATCAAAGTGTCCCATACCACTCTTAAACTTTTAAAAGAAATTAACATTTTAAAACATTCATGTCCATATAAATAAATCCTTAAAACCATTTTGAAAACATGGGCATTAATGAGAATGATTTAGAAGAATAAATACTTAAACCATTTAAAATGATGTTTTAGTTAAATAGTACCTTAAAAAAATACTTTTGAAAACTATTTTATGAAACATGTACATGGATAATAAATATGTCCCAGTAAAAACTTACACATAAACAATCTCAGATAATAATGAGATTGAGGAATTAACCCTCACCTTGTACTTTCTTTTAGTCGAGGGTACATTTAACCTCCTGTACAATGACCATATTATGTTATTAAATTATACAAGAACAATATTAACATTTCTGATATCATATATGATTCATTTAAGACTTTATACTACCCATTTAATAATAATTTCCATGTTAAAGTAACATTTCGGGTAATAATCGCCTTCTTTATCGTACACGTTTTAACATGTTATTCTTGATCGTATCACTTAGATAATGATTTACATACTTCAAGAATATAAAAAATAATTTATATATCATATATATTTATAATATAATTATTTATAATAGATAGATATATAAAATGGAAACATTGTTCATAGAGATGGTAGTCCGTACGTACACATGAACGTTGTTTCTGTTTTCTTATCGTATAGTATGAAAGTAAATAAACGACATATATTTATCTACATAAATATATATTATTCTAGTAGAAATATTATTTCATATATCTCATACTTAATCAATATATATATTTTTATAAAAATTCTTGAAGGGTGATCGTTGAAGATGAATCTCATCGCGTCGTGGAGACGGTAAGTCATACTTACACACGAGCGAAAATATGATTCTATCGAAGGTAAAATGGTGTTTAATTGGATATTATATTATATATACATAATCTTTAACATTATATATTCATTATTTAAATTAATTATACTCATTATTATACCCATCCAAACAATGTAGCGTTGAATAACAAACTACACCACAACATGGAGACGGTAAGCCGTACGTACGCACGTATGGTGACTTTTTCATTCATAGGATGGATAAAATAATGAATATGGTTTTACAATATTTATAATAAAATATTAGTATTTATAAGGTACTGGATTTATTATTTTATTATGGAAATAACAAATAAAGAGGAAGTGGAAGAAGAAAAGAACTTTGAAAGAGGTGATGAAATAATTACCTCTTCTTCAGGTGCTTCCTTTTGATTTGAACAAAAGGGATACTTAGGTTGGATTTATGATCGAAGTAAGGCCTATAGGATGAATTTAGGGTAGTTTTGAGGAGATTTAATCAGGGTTTGGCCTATAAAAATGGCTTTGGATGTGTGATTTTAAGAGAAGGGGAAGTTCTCTTTTATAAGAGAGGTGAGGGGCACTTTAAGAAAAGTTTGAAATATTATTTTATTATAAACTTATTTTCAGTTTCTAATAGCTCAAAATGGATTTATTTTGATGATAAGGTGGGTATGGGTCTAAATCTTCTCAACCAATAGGTTTTAGAGAATTTTAGGTCACCATATTAACCTTATCTTTTAGATTTAACCCTTAGTTAAATAGTTTAACTTTTACCATGTCTTCTTGTATTATTATAATACATGGTTAATAAAATTACTATAAAATGACAAGTGAAACTAAAGTGGATTATTAATGAAATATCTATCATTATATAATTCCTTTTTCCAAACCTTATATTTTTAGAAATATTATATCATTTAATAATATAGTATTTGTTTTAAAAACTCATTTATGTCAATTTTGATACTATTTAGTATTTAGATTTTTTGAAAGTTATAAAAAGTTTATCAATTCTAAAAAAACACATTAAATAAACTCTAACATGTCATATTCATATATAAAATTCATTTATGTCATCAAAAGTCTCAATTTACATTTATTTTGATATTTATAATATCATTTATTTTAATCTTTCATTAATAAGGTAATTACTGCATCATCATTTTGTCGTAAATAAATTTAATTATTTAATGTCTAAAAATTATAAATAAAATACCAAGATGTAGGAAATAGTTTTATTATTATAATTAATATTTATAGTCAAATTTATCTTTTGTGTAAACTTTGAAATTAACACTTTTAACTCTTCTTTAAATAAAATATAATAAATGTCATAATCTAACCCAAATGGATCAAAATGATCTTATTTTTCTCCTAAAGTTTATTTTGGTTGAAATACACTTATCCAATAGAATTAGTACATGTGTTGGGGTAATTTTAATATTATTTTTATCTTTAATTACCTTATTTACTTTTAACCGTGGTAAATAAAATTCAAAAGTTATTATTCAACAAAAATTATTTTCATCCTATTGAACCAAATTTTACTTACTGATGTCAACTATTTCTCTTTAATTTTTGAAATTCAATTCATAGAAGTGGTAAAATTATGTTTTATGCAAATTTGTAAATGTTCCTAGAAGGTGGGTAAATGTGCCTAGAAGGTGGTTAAAAAGACCTTAAAATGGTTTATAAAATTTTATATATCTAATATTATTATAAAATAACTCTAATGAATTAAATTGTACTAATATATATATTATGTATCTATTTTAAGATAAATTTTTAATTAAAAATAATTATTTAAATGAAAAGTTAGTTTTTATGTACTATGCCATATTTTTCACTATTCATCAAAAATTGAAAGTTTTCAAAAAAATACCAAAAATTAACCCTAAGATAATTTTGATATTCTAAATTTAAAAATGATGTCTATTTTCCCAAATTAAAAACATAGAAGTTGAATTAATTAATTTAAAATTAATTCTTGTTGTCAAAACCAGAAAGTATGTTTTTGAGAAGTAAAAACCATCAAAAGATTGATATGTGTTTATGTCCAATTTAATTGTAAAATTACTTCCAATAACCAAAATTGGATTAAATGATAAAAATATAATCTAATTATACTTCAAAACCATTCAAATGTATAATTTAACAATATAAATTATTTAGATTAAAAAATTTGTTTTCAATTAAAATTTAGTATTTTTCACTATTCATCAAAATATGAAAGTTATCAGAAAAACTCCAAAAATTTATACAAACTAAATTTTTATGTCCCAAATTTTAAGAAGAAGTTTATTTTGTCAAATTTAATATATAAAAGTTTAAAATATTGGATTTAAAAAGGGCTCTCTATTAAAAGGTGGTAAAATTGCAATCTTTTGAAAAACACTTATTTTATCTGAAAAATTGGATTTGTTCATATATTTTGTCTAGAAAACACATAATATGGATGTTAAAATTTTATGGAGTATATAAAATTCAAAATTAAGTTAATAATATTCATAACCACTTTTTAAACGGCTAGTTTGGTAAGTCGTGGTGCGCTTGAACTCTGTGTTGCATGTGGCACAAGCTATTAAATTACTTTAAAGAGATAACGTATTATGAAATCCTAGGGTGTTACAAAATAGGAGAGGATTATGTTTCCCTGAGGATTCCCACAACTGCTCCCCATCTTCTGAAGTCAAGAACACCAGCTGCAATCATGAAAGACCACTAGAGAGAAGACCAGCCACATTACGACCAAATTGAATCTAGTGGGGGTCGATCCCCCGATTCGGCTGGAGGTAGATGAATCCCATAGCCATCATCCACTTATATACTTTTATAAAATACATACGATACACTTTTAAAAATTTATAATTTTATATACTTTTGTAATATCATCATTATTTTTTTAATAAATTCAATTAACTAATTAGGAGTTATTTTATTGTATGCAGTATTATATTTTTGATTTCAGAATGGATAAAGGTTAGATATTCTCTCTTGATCAGGTGTTGAATGAGTTTTAGAAAAATATTGAAATATTTTTGGATTTCTCCTTTAACATTACTTCATAGGGGAAGATTATTTGATTCCCTTATTCTAATTGCATCGATAAACTATGGTTAACTCTAAAAGAGGTAAGTTATCATATCACTAAAGTTGGATTTCTATAGAGAACCAAGCTTGACGTACATAGAAATTATATTAATTTTGTGGAATACTTAATACATAACTAAAACAGACACCCAAGGACCATAATAGTTTAGTGTTTTTGGAGACTCGGAACATCAACTTCTAGTCATGGTGAAAGATCTTCAACATCTCCCATAAAGGTCTTCCCTATTTGTTTTCTTACCTAAAAACTTTCTTAAAACCGTGGGAAAAATAAAACATATAAAGGGTGAGATCAAATGATCAATAAGGGTAATCATGGAGAAGATAAAACAAACCATATACATTTGAATTTAAAATCATAAACATAATGTTTAAACATCAAAATATTGAGCAATGACATAAAACATGGCAGTACGTAAGGCATAGATCATAATGGAACATCAATAATGATAAAATAACATGGGAATAAAACATGTAATTGTGGAAAACCATTAAGCACATGATATGATTTCCATAGTAGCCAAGGCATTGCTGCCAAGACCATCATAGTAGACAAAGTCCCTTACTGAACCGGGTTTACTTTCCATTCGAGCCCTGTATTACTGAACCAGATTTACATGACATTCCAGTCATGTATATATCATGAGATATAAATATTTACCCAATGAATTAGAGGGAGATATAGGTCCCACCCATCTTATATTGAAATCATTCTTACGTGTTCCACAAAACAATCATAAATCATTCATCATAAGCCAAAGAATAAAATGGGTTTCATAAACATCATCCCATCATGACATAATCCATATAAAACCAATGGATATTATTTAATCATAATAAAAATCAAACCATGTAAAAAATAGAGACATTATAATTGAAACATAAACATGCTAAATAATGTCATCTTAGATGGAAAATAGTTTTGATAAAACACTTGAAATGAATTCTTGAGGAAAATATCTTTTCTTCTTCAAAATCATTTTCTTTTCAAAAAATGCCACACAATTTTAAAAGAAAAGGATTTTATTGAAAATAATCATGAAATATTGTAGAGGAAGATTTATGAAAATAAGGCGTTAGGAAACCGTAAAAATCCATTCACGCCGTATAAGTTAAAAAACATTCTCCTCGTACTTTTGCTGGAAAAGTCAAAAAGTACCACGTATGGTAAACAAAAGAAAGATTCCTTCCATAACACAAAGTAAAAGTCAAAGAGGGGTAAACATGAATTTAAACATACATGTAAGAGTATTAAACACTTTATGAAAAACATTTTATGGACATGGATGAAAAATATAACCCCAGTAAATACTTACGTATAAGCAATCTCGGAAAAAAATGAGATTGAAAAATTATCCCTTACCATTTATAATTGGTGAAATCATACATGTAATAAAATAAGGAAAATTACATGCATATGTAAATATAATATCCTTCATAATAAAAATAATAAAACATTCATGGGAAGCATAAATACCATACAAAAGAAATTGATGGTGAATAAGGCATATGTCTCACAGAAATAAAAGTGAGACGAAATAATCCTTTACCTTAGGTCCGATATGCTTAGTACGTATCCGAACCTCATGTATAATGATTTAAATGATGTAATTGACTTATTAAAGAATCATATTAATTTTTATGATATCATATATGGTCATATTCTTATCTTCTTATTAGTAATATTTCATTGCTACTTATTATTTGGGTGTTCATTGCTTTATGTTCTTATGCGCGTTTTGTCGAATAAATTCTTTTTACTCTTTTTAGTTTATAGATAAATCATTTAAAGAATGGTATTAGTGTAATATATATCATATTTATTCATTAAATTCATTTATATAATCATTATTCAATGAAGATCATGTAGAACGAGTCGCATCACATCGTGGAGACGGTAGGCCGTACGTACACACGAGCGATGATATCATTCTTTTGATATTAAAATCGTATATAATTGGATGGTATATCATATATAAATAATCATAATAAGGTTATATTTATTATTTATATCATTTATACTCATTATTATACCCATAAAAATGACGAAATGTTTGAATAACAAACTACACCATGATGTGGAGACGGTAAGCCGTACGTACGCACGTGTGATGACTTTTTCATTCATAGGATGGATAAAATAAATAATATGGTTGTACCATTTTTATAATAACATAAAATTATTTAGAATATACTGGAGTTATTATATTATAATGGAAACAACAAATAGAAAGAAAGTGGAAGAAGAAAGGAACTTGAAAGAGGTGGTGAGATTTTTACCTCTTCTTCGGGTTCTTCCTTTTGATTTGATCAAAAGGGCTCCTTAGGTTGGCTTTATGATTAAAGGAAGGCCTCTAGAATGAAGTTAGGATAGTTGAGAGGGTATTTGGGCAGATTTTGTCTGGGCCAAATGGCTTTGAAGGTGTGAATTAGAGAGAAGGGGAGTGCCCTTTTATAAGAGGGGTGAGGGGCACCTTAGGAAAAACTTAAAATATTATTTTATAATAAATTCTTATTCGGTTTATAATGGATCCAAAGTGACTTATTTTGAGGCTATGGTGGGGATGGGTCTCAATACTCTCAACCAATAGGTTTTAGACAAGTTTATGTTACCAAGTTAACCTTATCATATAAATTTAACTCTAAGTTAAATAATTTAACTTTTACCGTGTCTTCTTCTATTCATACACTATATGGTTAATAAACTTACTATAAACTACCAATAGAACTCCAATTGGTTCATTAATGTAATATATATTTTTATATAAGTCGTTTTGACGAACCTTAGATTTTTAGGACCATTATATCAATTAATAATATAATATTTGTTTTAAAAACTCTTTTATGTCAATTTTGACACTATTTGGTATTTTGTTTTCTCTAAATTCATAACAGCATTATTACTTCAAAAAAAAATTCATCTAACCAACCCAAATATGTTTTATTAAACTATAAAATTAGTTTAATTCATAAAAAGTCTGAAATTATATTTATTTGGATATTTATAATATCAATTATGTTAATATTTCATTAATGAGGTAATTACTGCATCATCATTGTGTCATAAATAAATTAAATTATTTAATGTATAAAAAATATAAATAAAATACCATTATGTAGGAAATATTTTTATCTTTCTAATGAATATTTATAGTTGAATTTATCTTATGTATAACCCTATATTAAAAATGTTTTAGTTATTAAACTTTGATTTTAAGTTTTTTAACTTTTCTTAAAATAAAATAATAATAAGGGTCCTAATCTAATCCAAGTGGACTAAAGAGGTTTATATTTTATTTATAAGGTTGTTTTTGGTCGAATTATACTTATCCAATAGAATTATGACATGTGTTAGGGTAATAATAATATCATTTTTACCCTTAATTACCCTATTTACTTTTTACTGTGGTAAATAAAAGTAAAAATCTACTATTCACCAAAAATTATTTTTATCTTATTGAACCACATTTTAATACTTGATATTAACTATGTCTCTCAGATTTTCTAAAATAAACTCACAGAAGTGGTAAAATTAAGTTTTATGTAAATTTGCAAATTCTCCTAGGAGGTCTGTAAAAGACGGTAAAAAGTTCAATAAAGTTTTTATATATCTAAAATTATTATAAAATGACTCCAATTAATTACATTGAATTTATATAGGTATTATGTATCTATTTTTAACTAAAATAAATTTAAATAAAATAAATAATTATATAAATAAAAATTCGGTTTTAAACTAACTCAGTGTTTTTCACTATTCATCAGAAATTTAAAGTTTTCAAAAAAATACCAAAAATTCACCCTAAGCTAATTTCGATATTCCGAATCCAAAAATGAAGTCCATTTTGAAAGATAAAATTTATAAAATTTCAAAAAGTGGATATTACTATTCATAACAGCTACTTTATATAATATTTTAATAATATATCGTTATTTAGTGAAACTCAGAATTGCGTACAACACACACTATTGAGGAAGGTCGCTCTTGCGTGTAATAAAAACCAAGTAAGGGTTGCGTTTAGGGAAATATTCCATTGGTGTTGAGTATAACATAATCAAAATATAGTTCAGTTATACATTGATCAAAATCTAAACTTGGTGTTGTGTAAAATGAATTTTATTCGAAAGAACATGAAATTGTGTGCATCACAAGACAAGAATAGTGTTGCGTATACTACAAGCTAATACGGTGTTGCGTATAGCGCAAGATAATCTTGGTGAATCATACAAAAAAATGCATCAAACAAATTAAAAAGAATAATTCTCAAAAAATCCCAGGGTGTTACATTCTACCCCCCTTAAAATCAATTTTTCCCTCGAAATTCATTGGGGTTATAAATGGTTTTTTACTTGAAAGTTTATTTAATAGAAACCCACATCGTAAAAAAGATTACTAAAACATCATTTTAAAAAGTAACATTAGAAACATAATGGATACCCAAAGTAACTCATCACTAGGTTTCCACATAAAAGAATATAGGTGAAAATATGGATATGGAAGAGAAATCTAATCTTCAACTTCTGATGAAGAGTGGTAGAGGACATGGATATGAAAAATCCAACAATCACAAAGCCAAAAATTTGTGATGATCTAAGGTACCATCAGATTCATCAGATATGACGGAACTAGGATAACATTTTTGGTTTTCAAGATCATTTCCCTAATGTTGAAGATTTTTTTGAATTAAAAGAAATACTTACTTGATTTTGGTACAATCTCATCATTGTTTGTGCCTTGAACAATTTCCACTTCATCTCTTAAAGAAATGAAGTTGAATTTGTCATTCTTGAAGTGTTATCAAATCATGTGATAGAATGATAGGTCATTCCATTTGTATCAAACATAAAGTTAGCAAAAGTTATATACATAAGTCCATCTTATGGTGAGATTAATTGTATATGGTTTCAAAAATGGACTTATACTTCATCTATCCTAACATTTAATAAAATAAAACTAGTTTCTACTAACCAGGGACTTCATGTAGGCCAGTGGTAGGAAATAAAGGCCTGTCGCACTTCGGTTGTAGGTTCGATTCCCGTAACCTTGTCCGATGTGACGGGTTGTCACCTGTCCTGCAGGTTGTCCTTTTTCTAAGACTACACTATGATAACATTCTAGAAATAATATCGAAAAAAGGTTCTATCCTTAAACAATACTATTTGATGTCCAACTTAATCCATTCCAATCTTTAGGCTTATCCAAAATACTTCTATCCGATCTCATATTATAAGGTAAACGATTACTAGAAATGTCATCTACCGAGCATGTGAATACCATCATTTATCATACAATATATCTTGTTGGTCACATTCCAAACATGTGAATACCTTAATCATGTATTATCTTGAAAAATGAATACCCATTGAACCTTAGTGAAAACATGAATGCTGTCAAATGTTAACTCTTTCCACATATCAAAATCCCAAAATTTCTATATACTCAAACCATGATATCACTTTGTCCTTATATCAGTCATGATCTCATTAATACTATCAAACATATTATTTTCTCCTTATCCCTTCATTATGCACATATCATCTACTTTCCAAAAATATCTGAATAACCTTTCATGGTTACCAGTACCATTCAACATATACTTTCAAATAATTTAGAAAAAACAATAGTGTAACAATCCTTAGATGTTTCTTTATTCCATAGTACCATTAAATTACATATACAACATTACTCTTGATAAACGTAAAATCATTCCACTACCTTCTTAAACCATTGACCAAGCTTCATCATTTTATTCCTCAACACTTATTTCATCTCATATATCATTTTTAGTCTCTTCATCATCATCAACATAAATACTACTCATACGACCATGCTGATTCTCTTCATGAGATTTTCCCTTAGGGAATTGGTTTCCATAATGCCCATACATTCCACATTTAAAACATTTAACCATTGTTGATGTCTTAGTAATACCATTATCCTTGTCCATGGTGTTAACTGAACCTTTTCCTTTATAATTACTGGCTTTGTGTCCCTCTTTTCCACACCCAAAGTATCTTCCAGTTCCTTTGAAACATTCTCCCTGATGCCTCTTACCACAATATTTACATGATGGAAATTAAACTTTATTTCCTCTATGATCATCATGAAACTCCATCTTTCTCTTATTAGCTGAGTCCAGAAACTTACCAAAGTTGAGATTATTGATCATATTATGAGATTACTGATTAGGGATAATAACGATGTTTCGCCTTCCAAATCCCATTTCATATTCTTGATCATGAAGAATATCATTGCATTGTCCATCATATTCTCCATTAACATGAATCTTCTTGTTTCCATCCATTTTCTAAAACCCAAAAAGAGTAGTGTGAGAGGAAAAAATCATACTAGGAAAACAACATAATAAAGGGGGAGTACTTTCAATATATAACTTCTTGGATTTAATTCTAATATCGTTACCATAATTCTAGGACTATAACCTATACTTATTCTTAAACTTAGGGACATCCCTAGGCATACCTTAGAAATATATCTAGAGATATCACTAAAGTTTTCATATCCAAGTTTCCAAAGGTTGACTAAACCTTTACTATGATACCAACTGTAGATACCCAAGATTGAAATACATAATCATTACATTACTTTTTCGTAATACATAATACATAACAAAAATAGACACCCAAGGACCGTAATAGTTTATTGGCTTTGGAAACTCGGAATATCATCTTCTAATCATGGTGATATATCTTCAACATCTCCCATAAAGGTCTTCCCTATTTGTTTTCTTACCTAAAACCTTTCTTTAATCCCTGGGGAAAAGAAAACATATAAATGGTGAGATAAAATTATCAGTAAGGGTAAGCATGGAGAAAATAAAACAAACCATATACATTTGAATTTAAAATCATGAACATAATGTTTAAACATCAAAATCTTGAGCAATGACATAAAACATGGCAGTACGTAAGACATAGATCATAATGGAACATCAATCATGATAAAATAGCATGGGAATAAAACATGTAATTGTGGTAAACCATTAAGCACATGATATGATTTTCATAGTATCAAAGACATTTCTGCCAAGACCATCATAGTGGATAAATTCCCTTACTGAACCAGGTTTACTTGTCGTTCCAGCCCTGTATTACTAAAACGGATTTACTTCTTTTCCAACCATGTCTATCTCATGAGATATAAATCTTTACCCAATGCATTGGAGGGAGATATATGTCCCACTCATCTCATATTGAAATCATTCTTACGTGTGCCACAAAACAATCACAAATCATTCATCATAACCCAAAGAATAAAATGGGTTTCATAAACATCATCCCATCATGAAATAATCCATATAAAACCAATGGATATCATTTCATCATAATAAAAATCAAACCATGTAAATAATGGAGACATTATACTTGAAACATAAACATTCTAAATAATGTCATCTTAGATTGAAAATAATTTTGATAAAACACTTGAAATGAATTCTTGAGGAAAATATCCTTTCTTCTTCAAAATCATTTTCTTTTCAAAAAATTCCATGAAATTTTAAAAGAAAAGTATTTTATTGAAAATAATAATGAAATCTTATAGAGGAAGATTCAGGAAAATAAGGCTTTAAAAAACTGTAAAAATCCGTTCACGCCGTATAAGTAAAAAAACATTCTCCTCGTACTTTTTCCAGAAAAGTAAAAAAATATCACGTATGGTAAACAAAAGAAATATTCCTTCCATAACACAAAGTAAAATTCAAAAAAGGGTAAAAATTACTTTAAAAATACCTGAAAGAGTATTAAAAACTTTATGAAAAACATTTTATGGACATGGATGAAAAATATAACCCCTGGAAATACTTACATATAAGAAATCTCAGATAAAAATGAGATTGAAAAATTATCACTTACCATTTATAATCGGTGAAATAATACGTGTCATAAAATATAGAAAATTACATGCATATTTAAATATCATATCCTTCATAATTAAAATAAAAAAACATTCATGGGAAGCATAAACCCCATACAAAAAAACAGATGGTGATTAAGGCACATGTCTCACAGAAATAAAAGTGAGACGAAATATTCCCTTACCTTAGGTCTGATATGCTTTGTACATATCCGAACCTCCTCTATAATGATTTAAATGATGTCATTGACTTATTACAAAATCATATTCATTGTTATTATATCACATATGGTCATATTCTTATCTTCTTGTTAGTAATATTTCAATGCTACATTTTATTTGGGTGTTCATTGCTTTATGTTCTTATGCGTGTTTTGTCGAATAAATTCTTTTTCCTATTTTCAGGTTATAGATAAATCATTTATAGAATGTTATTAGTGTAATATATATCATATTTATTCATTTAATTCATTTATATAATCATTATTCAATGAATATCATGTAGAACGAGTCGCATCACATCGTGGAGACGGTAGGCCGTACGTACGCACGAGTGATGATATCATTATTTTGATATTAAAATTATATATAATTGGTTGGTATATCATATATTCATAATCATAATAAAGTTATATTTATTATTTTTATCATTTATACTCATTATTATACCCATCCAAATGATGAAATGTTTGAATAACAAACTACACCACGACATGGAGACGATAAGCCGTACGTACGCACGTGTGGTGACTTTTTCATTCATAGGATGGATAAAATAACTAATATGGTTGTACCATTTTTATAATAACATCACAGTATATAGAAGATACTTGAGTTATTATTTTAGAATGGAAACAACAAATATAAAGGAAGTGGAAGAAGAAATGAACTTGAAAGAGGTGGTGAGAGTTTTACGTCTTCTTTGGGTTGTTCCTTTTGATTTGATCAAAAGGGATCCTTAGGTTGGATTTCTAATTAAATGAAGGCCTCTAGGATGAAGGGAGTTCAGTTTATAGGGTATTTGGGTAGAGTTTGGCAGAGCCAAATGACTTTGAATGTGTGAATTAGAGAGAAGGGGGAGTGCCCTTTTATAAGAGGGGTGAGGGGAACCTTAGAAAAAACTTAAAATATTATTTTATAATAAATTCTTATTCGGTTTATAATGGCACCAAAGTGACTTATTTAGAGGCTAGGGTGGGTATGGGTAGAAATAATCTCAACCAATAGGTTTTATACAAGTTTAGGTTACCATTTTAACCTTATCATTTAGATTTAACTCTAAGTTAAATAATTTAACTTTTACTGTGTCTTATTGTATTCTTACACTATATGGTTAATAAACTTACTATAAACTGCCAATCGAACCCTAATTGGTTCATTAATGTAATATATATTATTATATAAGTATTTTTCCCGAAATTTAGATTTTTAGGACCATTATATCAATTAATAATATAATATTTTTTTTAAAAACTCTTTTATGTCAATTTTGACACTATTTGGTATTTTGTTTTCTATAAATTCATAACAGCATTATTAATTCAAATAAAATTCATCTAACCAACCCTAATATATTATATTAACCTAAAAAATTATTTTAATTTATAAAAAGTCTCAAATTACATTTATTTGGGTATTTATAATATCAATTATGTTAATATTTCATTAATAAGGTAATTACTGCATCATCATTGTGTCATAAATAAATTAAATTATTTAATGTCTAAAAAATATAAATAAAATACCATTATGTAGGAAATATTTTTTTATTTCTAATGAATATTTATAGTTGAATTTATCTTATGTATAACTCTATATTAAAAATGTTTTAGTTATTAAAATTTGATTTTAACTTTTTTAACTCTTCTTTAAATAAAATAATAATAAGTGTCCTAATCTAATCCAAGTGGACCAAAGAGGTTCATATTTTATTCCTAAGGTTGTTTTTAGTCGAATTATACTTATACAATATAATTATCACACGTGTTAGGGTAATAATAATATCATTTTCCCTTAATTACCCTATTTACTTTTTACCGCGGTAAATAAAAGTAAAAAGTTACTATTCACCAAAAATTATTTTTATCTTATTGAACCAAATTTTACTCCTTGATATTAACCGTTTCTCTCGGATTTTTAAAAATCAACTCACAGAAGCGGTAAAATTAAGTTTTATGTAAATTTGCAAATTCTCCTAGGAGGTGGGTAAAAGACGGTAAAAAGTTTAATAAAATTTTTATATATCTAAAATTATTATAAAATGACTCCAATGAATTAAATTGAACTTATATAGGTATTATGTATCTATTTTGACCTGAAATAAATTTAAATAAAATAAATAATTATTTAAATAAAAATTTGGTTTTAAACTAACTCAGTGTTTTTCACTATTCATCAAAAATTGAAAGTTTTCAGAAAAATACCAAAAATTCACCCTAAGCTAATTTCGATATTTTGAATCCAAAAATGAAGTCCATTTTGAAAGTTAAATTTTTTAAAATTTCAAAAAGTGGATATTACTATTCATAATGGCTACTTTATATAATATTTTAATAATATATCATTGTTTAGTGAAACTCGGTATTGCCTACAACACACGCTATTGAGGAAGGTCGCTCTTGCGTGTAATGCAATCCAAGTTAGGGTTGAGTGTAGGGAAAGCTTCCATTGGTGTTGCGTATAACATACTCAAAATATAGTTCAGTTATACATTGATCAAAATCTATACTTGGTGTTGTGTAAAATGAATTTTATTCGGAAGAACTTAAAATTGTGTGCATTACAAGACAAGAATAGTGTTGCGCATACTACAAGCTAATGCGGTGTTGCGTATAGCACAAGCTAATATTGGTGAAGCATACAAAAAAATACATCAAAGAAATTTAAAAGAATAATTTTCATAAAATATCAGGGTGTTACATTCTACCCCCCCTTAAAATGAATTTCGCCCTCGAAATTCGTCGGGGTTATAAATGGTTTTCTACTTGAAAGTTTCTTTCATAGAAACTCACATCGTAAAAAGGAATGATAAAACATCATTTTACAAAGTAACATTAGAAACATAATGGATAACCAAAGTAACTCATCACTGGGTTTCCACATAGGAGAATATAGGTGAAAATATAGATATGGAAGAGAAATCTAACCATCAACTTCTGATGAAGAGTGGTAGAGGAAATGGCTATGAAAAATCCCACAATCACAAAGCCAAAAATTTGTGATGATCTAAGGTACCATCTGATTAATCAGATATGAGGGTACTAGGACAACATTTTTGGTTTGCAAGATCATTTTCCTAATGTTGAATAATTTTTTTGAATTAAAAGAAATACTTACTTGATTTTGGTACAATCTCATCATTGTTTGTGCCTTGAACAATTTCCACTTCATATCTTAAAGAAATAAATTTGAATTTGTCATTCATGAAGTGTTAGCAAATCATGCAATAGAATGATAGGTCATTCCATCTGTCTCAAACATAAGGTTAG
Source organism: Viscum album (assembly GCA_963277665.1). Classification (NCBI taxonomy): domain Eukaryota; kingdom Viridiplantae; phylum Streptophyta; class Magnoliopsida; order Santalales; family Viscaceae; genus Viscum; species Viscum album. Next base: position 911,304,734 of record OY728143.1, on the reverse strand, counting down.
AAAAAGTTATATACATAAGTCCATCTTATGGTGAGATTAATCGTATATGGTTCCAAAAATGGACTTATACTTCATCTATTATAACAACTAATAAAATAAAACTAGTTTCTACAAACCAGGGACTTCATTTATGCCAGTGGTAGGCGATAAAGGCCTATCGCACTTCGGTTGTGGGTTCGATTCCCGCAACCTTTTCTGACGCGACGGGTTGTTGCCTGTCCTGCAGGTTGTCCTTTTTCTAAAACTACACGATGATAACATTCCAGAAATTATAATGAAAAAATTTCTATCCTTAAAAAATACTATTTGATGTCTAACTTAATCAATTCCAATCTTTAGGCTTATCCAAAATACTTCTATCTGATCTCATAGTATAAGGTAAATGATTACTAGAAATTTCATCTACCGAGCATGTGAATACCATCATTTATCATACAATATATCTTTTTGGTCACATTCCAAACATGTGAATACCTTAATCATGTATTATCTTGAGAAATGAATACCCATTGAACCTTAGTGAAAACATGAATACTGTCAAAATTTAACTCTTTCCACATACCAAAATCCCAAAATTTCTATATACTCAAACCATGATATCACTTTGTCCTTATATCAGTCATGATCTCATTAATACTATCAAACATATTATTTTCTCCTTATCCCTTCATTATGTGCATATCATCTACTTTCCAAAAATATCTGAATAACCTTTCATGGTTACCGGTACCATTAAACATATACTTTCAAATACTTTAGGAAAAACAATAGTGTAACAATCCTTAAATGTTTCTTTATTCCATAGTACCATTAAATTACCTATACAACATTACTCTTGAAAAACTTACAATAATTCCACTACCTTCTTAAACCATTGACCGAGCTTCATCATTTTATTCCTCAACACTTCTTTTATCTCATATATCATTTGTAGTCTCTTCATCATCATCAACATAAATACTACTCATAAGACCACACTGATTCTCTTCATGAGATTTTACCTTAGGGCATTGGTTTTCATAATGCCCATACATTCCACATTTAAAACATTTAACCATTATTTATGTCTTAGTAATTCCATAATCCTTGTCCATGGTGTTAACCGAACCTTTTCCTTTGCAATTACTGGCTTTGTGTCCTTCTTTCTACACCCAAAGCATCTTCCAGTTCCTTTGAAACATTCTCCCTGATGCCTTTTACCACATGATTTACATGATGGAAATTAAACTTTATTTCCTCTATGATCATCATGAAACTCCATCTTTCTCTTATTAGCTGATTCCAGAAACTTAGAAAAGTTGAGATTATTGATCATATTATGAGATTTCTGATTAGGAATAATAACGATGTTTCACCTTCCAAATCCCATTTCATTTTCTTGATCATGAAGAATATCATTCCATTGTCCATCATATTCTCCATTAACATGAATCTTCCTGTTTCCATCCATTTTCTAAAACCCAAAAAGAGTAGTGTGAGAGGCAAAAATCACACTAGGAAAAAAACATAATCAAGGGGGAGTAATTTTAGTATATAACTTATTAGATTTAATTCTAAGATCGTTACCGTAATTATAGGACTATAACCTATACTTATACTTAACCTTAGAGACATCCCTAGACATACCTTAGAAATATCTCTAGGGATCTCACTAAAGTTTTCTCATCCTAGTTTCCAAAGGTTGACTAAACCTTTCCTCTGATACCAAATGTAGAGACCCAAGCTTGACATACATTAACATTACATTACTTTTGCGGAATACTTAATACATAACAAAAATAGACACCCAAGGACCGTAATAGTTTAGTGTCTTTGGAAACTCAGAACATCATCTTCTAGTCATGGTGAAAGATCTTCAACATCTCCCATAAAGGTCTTCCCTATTTGTTTTCTTACCTAAAACCTTTCTTTAAACCCTGGGGAAAAGAAAACATATAAAGGGTGAGCTCAAATTTTCATTAAGGGTAAGCATGGAGAAAATAAAACAAACCATATACATTTGAATTTAAAATCATGAACATAATGTTTAAACATCAAAATATTGAGCAATGACATAAAACATGACAGTACGTAAGGAATAGATCATAATGGAACATCAATAATGATAAAATAGCTTGGGAATAAAACATGTAATTGCGTAAAACCATTAATCACATGATATGATTTTCATAGTAGCTAAGACATTGCTACCGAGACCATCATAGTAGACAAAGTCCCTTACTAAACCAGGTTTACTTGCCGTTCCAGCCCTGTATTACTGAACCAGATTTACTTTCCTTTCCATCAATGTATATCTCATAAGATATAAATCTTTACCCAATGCATTGGAGGGAGATATAGGTCCCACCCATCTCATTTTGAAATCATTCTTACGTGTGCCACAAAATAATCATAAATCATTCATCATAACCCAATGAATAAAATGGGTTTCATAAACATCATCCCATCATGACATAATCCATATAAAACCAATGGATATCATTTCATCATAATAAAAATCAAACCATGTAAATAATAGATACATTATACTTGAAACATAAACATGCTAAATAATGTCATCTTAGATGGAAAATATTTTTGATAAAACACTTGAAATGAATTCTTGAAGAAATTATACTTTCTTCTTCAAAATCATTTTCTTTTCACAGAATGCCACGCAATTTTAAAAGAAAAGGATTTTATTGAAAATAATCATGAAATCTTGTAGAGTAAGATTCATGAAAATGAGGCATCAGAAAACCATAAAAATCTATTCACGCCCTATAAGTTAAAAAAACATTCTCCTCGTACTTTTGCCAGAAAAGTCGAAAAGTACCACGTATGGTAAACAAAAGAAAGATTCCTTCCATAACACAAATTAAAAGTCAAAAGGGGTAAAAATGACTTTAAACATACATGGAAGATTATTAAAAACTTTATGAAAAACATTTTATGGACATGGATGAAAAATATAACCCCAGTAAATACTTACGTATAAGCAATCTCAGATAAAAATGAGATTGCAAAATTATCCCTTACGATTTATAATCGGTGAAATCATACGTGTCATAAAATAAGGAAAATTACATGCATATGTAAATATCATATCCTTTATAATAAAAATCATAAAACATTCATGGGAAGAATAAACACCATACAAAAGAAATAGATGGTGATTAAGGCATATGTCTCCCAGAAACAAGAGTGAGACGAAATAATCCCTTACCTTAGGTCCGATATGCTTCGTACGTATCCGAAACTCCTGTATAATGATTTAAATGATGTCATTGACTTATTAAAGAATCATATTAATTGTTATGATATCATATATGTTCATATTCCTATCTTCTTATTAGTAATATTTCATTGCTACTTGTTATTCGGGTGTTCATTGCTTTATGTTCTTATGCATGTTTTGTTGAATAAATTCTTATTTAACTTTTTAGGTTATAGATACATAATTTACATAATGTTATTATTGTAATATATATCATATTTATTCATTCAATTCATTTATATAATCATTATTCAATTAAGATCATGTAGAACGAGTCACATCACATCGTGGAGATGGCAGGCCGTACGTATGCACGAGCGATGATATCATTCTTTTGATATTAAAATAGTATATAATTAGATGGAATATCATATATAAAGAATCATAATAATTTTATATTTACTATTTATATCATTTATACTAATTATTATACCCATCCAAAAATTGAAATGTTTGAATAACAAACAACACCACGACGTGGAGACGGTAAGCCGTACGTACGCACATGTGGTGAATTTTTCATTCATAGGATGGATAAAATAAATATTATGGTTGTACCATTTTTATAATAACATAAAAGTATATAGAAGATACTGGAGTTATTATTTTAGAATGTAAACAACAAATATAAAGTAAGTGGAAGAAGAAAAGAACTTGAAAGAGGTGGTGAGATTTTTACCTCTTATTCGGGTTCTTTCTTTTGATTTGATCAAAAGGGATCCTTAGGTTGGATTTATGATTAAAGGAAGGCCTCTAGGATAAAGGGAGAACAGTTGAGAGGGTATTTGGGCAGAGTTTTTCCGAACTAAATTTCTTTGAAGGTTTGAATTAGAGAGAAGTGTGAGTGCCCTTTTAAAAGATGGGTGAGGGGCACCTTAGAAAAAACTTAAAATATTATTTTATAATAATTTCTTATTTGGCTTATAATGGCTCCAAAGTGACTTATTTCTAGGATTTTGGTGGTTATGGGTCTAAATACTCTCAACTAATAGGTTTTATACAAGTTTAGGTTACCATTTTAACCTTATCATTTAGATTTAACTCTAAGTTAAATAATTTAACTTTTACCGTGTCTTTTTGTATTCTTACACTATATGGTTAATAAACATACTATAAAATGTCAATCGAACCCCAATTGGTTCATTAATGTCATATATATTATTATATAAGTCTTTTTTCTAAACCTTAGATTTTTTGGACCATTATATTAATTAATATTATAACATTTTTTTTAAAACTCTTTTATGTCAATTTTGACACTATTTGGTATTTTGTTTTCTCTAAATTCATAACAGCATTATTATTTCAAAAAAAATTCATCTAACCAACCCTAATATGCTATATTTACCTATAAAATTAGTTTAATTCATAAAAAGTCTCAAATTACATTTATTTGGGTATTTATAATATCAATTATTTTAATATTTCATTAATAAGGTAATTACTGCATCATCATTGTGTCATAAATAAATTAAATTATTTAATGTCTAAAAAATATAAATAAAATACCATTATGTAAGAAACCTTTTTATCTTTATAATTAATATTTATAGTCGAATTTATCTTATGTATAACCCTATATTAAAAATGTTTCAGTTATTAATCTTTGATTTTAACTTTTTTAACTCTTCTTTAAATAAAATAATAATAAGTGTCCTAATCTAATACAAGTGGACCAAAGAGGTTCATATTTTATTCCTAAGGTTGTTTTTGGTCGAATTATACTTATACAATAGAATTAGGACATGTGTTTGGGTAATAATAATATCATTTTTACCCTTAATTACCCTATTTACTTTTTACCGTGGTAAATAAAAGTAAAAAGTTACTATTCACCAAAAATTATTTTTATCTTATTGAACAACATTTTACTCCTTGATATTAACCGTGTCTCTCAGATTTTTGAAAATCAACTCACAGAAGTGGTAAAATTAAGTTTTATGTAAATTTGCAAATTCTCCCAGGAGGTGGGTAAAAGATGGTAAAAAGTACAATAAAATTTTTATATATCTAAAATTATTATAAAATGACTCCAATGAATTAAATTGAACTTATATAGGTATTATGTATCTATTTTGACCTAAAATAAATTTAAATAAAATAAAAAATTATTTAAATAAAAAATCGGTTTTAAACTAACTCAGTGTTTTTGACTATTCATAAAAAATTGAAAGTTTTCAGAAAAATACCAAAAATTCACCCTAAGCTAATTTCGATATTCAGAATCCAAAAATGAAGTCCATTTTTAAAGATAAAATTTATAAAATTTTAAAAAGTGGATATTACTATTCATAATGGCTACTTTATATAATATGTTTTTTAATATATCGTTGTTTAGTGAAACTCGGTATTGCGTACGACACACGCTATTGAGGAAGGTCGCTCTTTACTGTAATTCAAGCCAAGTCAGGGTTATGTGTAGGGAAAGCTTCCATTGGTGTTGCATATAACATACTCAAAATATAGTTCAGTTATACATTGATCAAAATCTATACTTGGTGTTTTGTAAAATGAATTTTATTCGAAAGAACTTGAAATTGTGTGCATTACAAGACAAGAATAGTGTTGCGTATACTACAAGATAATTCGGTGTTGCGTATAGCACAAGCTAGTTTTGGTGAAGCGTATAACAAAAGACATCAAAGAAATTAAAAAGAATAATTCTCATAAAATCTTAGGGTGTTACAATTTCAAACTAACTATGATGTATGGAATAGTAATGAAGAAATTGTTCAATAAATAGAAAATATGAAAACACCAAATAGGTTTGGTTAGGAACATATGATATTTGGTTGGTTTCATTTTATTTGTCCATATGATCACACACCAATGAAAAAATCAGAAGTTTAAGCACCCTACAAACCCACACTTTCAGATCTAGTGCTTAACATACTTATTTTTTACACATAACGTGAAACCAAAATCAAAATTTTAGTGTCTTTGGGAACTACATATCCATATTAATTTATTTTTTAGTGTACATTTCTTCCACAAAAATTATCCACACATTTATCCCTCATATACATATCCTACATAGAAATTTCTGAGAAAATGGAGAAACATAAGAAAAGGGTGAGTTCCAATTCTTAATAAAGGGTAAAACATTATTAATGAGACATAAATGAGTTATCAATATATTTTAAACAAGTTAGATACATGATTTCAAGAGAAATTACATGATTAATGGAATGTGATCATGAAATTAAAATGAGTGATCATGAGGTGTGATAGAATTATTATATATCATGACATAAAATCTGTAAAAGGATAATCCTAGAAGCACATGACATACTATGATTTAAGGATGTAAAATCATTAGACAATAATAATGAATCATTATGACATAAAATAGTAATGTAGCATGACATTGTAATGTGACATATATTTTAATGTTCTATGACCTCCCAATCCATTAATTTTCCGGTCTTGAGTGTTGGAGGTGTTCGGGGGAGGTTCTGGGAGTTTTCGGTGGAAGATGGTGTTGCAGCAGAACTATTGTAGGAAATACATGTTGTGTAAGTGTATTACATGATGTGAAATTTGGTTTCACAACTTGTCGAGGGCCAATTCACAATGTGTAGTTTTTTAGTGTTAAATAATAAAAAAGTGATACGTTTTTTGGTGGAACCTAGAATCCCGGGGTTACACGACATGAAAGAGGATTACACATCACGTAATTTCCTAATGCTATATAGTTTTAAAGGTTTCAGACACTCAAGTTATTTCTCAAACCCTACGGAAACGACTCTTCTCTTGTTTGAGGGGTCCAAAGACCTTCCCCTTTAGTGTTTAGAGATTTCCTTTGATGGGGATCAATCCTTGGTCTCCCTTCTTCGATCCTTGGTGAGTTCTCCTCTTGTTCTCACCCGTTTCCTTCCATTCTTCTTTGGGGTTCTACTACGGTGGTGTTTCTTTTGTTTGGGGGTGCATTTGGGTTTTATTTTGATAGATCCTTGGTGTTGTATAGGTCGATCCGTGGTTCTCATGATGCGGGTGTGGTTCGTGGGCATTCTTCTTTACCCTTTAGTTCATAGTGAGTTGGAAAGATTCTTTGAGGTAGGTATTTCCCTATTTCTCCTTATTGTGTATCACATGGGAGGGGTTTATTTTTTTACCTATGATTTATGGATGCAGTTTCTTAATCAAAGATAAATAATTGGCCAATTTAATTTAAAGGGAAAAGTGTGGGTTGATTTTCATGCTTTTAATGCTTTGATATTATTTGTGATATTGTAAAATATATGGGATTGATGCCCCACTAAAAATTGTGGCCATTGGGAGATTTTTTTGCGCTAGATGTATGTGATGTGATGGCTACTTTGGCTGTGATTTTTCTGATATCACTATAAATGGAAATTGGATAATTACTTTTACTTAGATAATGAAATAGTTTCCCCAAGATTTTGGTTTGTGTGATAACACCCCTAAATTAAAGTGGAATGTGATAAAAGACTCCTTATAAATCTGTAAATGGGTCTTGATGTGTTGTGACGTGTGGCTGTACTGGTGGGATGATGGTGTGGGGTTGGGGTGTGGGATATGTGTGGTTTATTGGCCATGATTTTGGGGTGACATGATGATGGTATAATGAGGATGTTGAATCATTTGTGATATATGGTTGTTTTCTTCTAGATGCCCGAGTGGTGATGGAATAAATAAATAATTATTGAATAATATTTGAAATGGATTAGGTTGGTTTGGTTAATGGGATTGAATTTTTCTAATGGGAAATTTAATGATGGTTTGTTTTATTAAAGGTGTTTGATGCTAAATAATAAAATGAATAGGTTTTAATTGTATATGAAATGTGAATCCACTTATCAGATCTCTTCACCTTTTAAAATGACTATTGCAGATAATAATAAATGCATTTAGAGGTGGAAGAAACATTGATGTTGTTGTGGCCTGTTTGTTTGTTTGAGAAGACATAGGTTGGGATTGAGTGTTTGATACTATATATATTCTTTTATTTTCCTTGTGATTTCTATACACACCCCACCCACATTGAGAACTATGTGCTGAACTTCCATATAGTCATGTTGGGTGTGTCTTTCCCAACATTCTAGTGGTAGGATGGATGGTTTTCCACCCACTATCCCATGCTCCCTCTTACAGGAAATGATGGACCAAGCTTCTTCGAGTGAGTTGTGATGTGGTATCCTAAGTGTCTTTGGGATGAGTTGTGATGTGGTGTCCCAAGTGTCTTCAGGATGAGTTGTGATGTGCTTTCCTAGGTGTCTTTGGGATGAGATACAATGAAATGTGATGTGATTTGTGTCCCAGGTGTGTGTGGGTGGGATGAGTTGTGAAGACCAGGTGTGTGCGGGAAAGATGTGTTGTGATACCCATGTGTGTGCAGGAGGGGTGTGATGTGGTATATTCAAAAGAGGTGGGAGTTCCGAGACGTCTGTTATTGGGGTGTGAGAGTGGCTAATCAGTGGGAAAGTGATGCAGGGTACCCTACCATTGATGTTATTTACTTTATATTATATTACTTGAAGTTATTTATTTGGTGAGCGTGACTTGGTGAGGTTGGGATGGTTAGTATACTTTTTTAGGTGCTATTTGATTTTTCTTTTCTCACATGAGCATTAGTATGATTCTTTCACATGTGCACGAGAGACTTGAGATTTTCTTACCAAGTATACTTGTATTCTCACCCTACGTATATAAAACTTTTTTCAGGTTTCTAGGAGGATTACGTGGACCGTGATGTATGTTACTAGCTTAGATCCTTGACAGCTACTCTGTCAATTCTTTAGCTTTACTTTTGGGTATTTACTTTGGAGACTGTTATCTGTATTAGTTCTATTTTTACATGTATGTGGGATGGTTTTGGATTTTTCTATTATATTATTTCTTATCATTTTTTTGTGAATGATTCATCTTATCTCCCAATTTTATTTTCTTATAAAGGTAATGCCTCCCATATTGTGATATTTTTACACCCTTGGTGTTAGTCGTCAACTTGAGGCCTACTAGAGGTGAGACTTAGGGGTTATTATCTCCCTTTCTTAATTTCCATCCTAAGAGGGGTATCCTTGGAGGTCGGGGAGATGATAGAGTGGTATAAAAGGTGATGGTTGAGAGATAGGATGAAGTTTGGAGTTGGGAATTGTGAGGTTTTCATGGGTTGGTATGGAAATAGTGTTAGTTTACCTTGGTACGCAACATAGGTCTAGGAGACCAGTTAGGACATGAGATTTTATCCCTCCCATGATCCGATGAAAGGAATCTGAACCTACTAAACAACCAAGTGAGGCTACACTGCTTGTAGGGTAGAGACCTATAGGAGGTACATTCATCATAATGACTTGTGTTCATGTTTGAATTGGGTTGTTTATGGAAGGTTAAAATGGATGAAATAAATAAAATGAATTAAAATGAATTTTAATAAAACTCTACTCTACCGGGCTAGGAAATATATTTTTTCCTTTCAGCTATGGATCTTTTTCATTGTGCACATGTGGATTAGGCAGTTGAGGTTCAACAGGATGATCTGAGTTATCGCCATAAGGTTGATCCGATTGAGGATGATGATCAGTGGTAGAGGATGTTGTGTTATTTCTAGTGGCATGATTTGGGGAAGTATGAGGGTAGTGTTTTAGATGTGGAAATAGAGAGCTGGATGGAGGAGATTGAGATCACTCTTAGTTTGATCTGGGCCCCGATGAAGTACCGAGTCCCTTTGGAAGTCAATCAGATGTGAGGAGTTGTGCGTTAGTGGTGGAAGCTGTATCTGGGAGAACAAAAACAGGCAGATGTTTTATGGTTTGACTTCCAGAAGGAGTTCTAAGCAAAGTTCCTTTTGTCAACCATGAAGGCAGTGAAGAGGTAGGATATTGTTTCTCTTCATCAGGGGATCATGTTAGTGTGGGAGTTGGAAATCAAGTTCAAGGACCTTCTGTATTTTTCCCTAGATATTTTTATAGATGAGGAGTATCTTGTGAGGCATCTTTAGGAGAACTCCCTCCTTCTATCTAGTATGATGTTACTCCTTTTACATTGACAACATACTTGGAGTTTCAGAATAAGGAATATGTGATTGAAACAATACACACACGAGGAGTTTTTCCAGGATAAGGGAACCAAAAAGGTTCCTCGAGGGGAAAAGTTATCAGTGGAAGGTCTCATCCTCCAGGACCTTCAAGGTTTTGACCAGCCGGGAGTCAACCTCAGAAACTTTCCTTTTGACCTTATGGTATTTGTACATTTCCCATGGGGTTAGGGATGATGTGTTTCTTCTATGGGGGTTTTTAGAAATCTTTAGGATCAGTGCCTAGTGTATGCTAGAGATCAGTTTGGTGGAGGTGGAAATGGTTCAGTGCCATTCTCAGTAGTAGTTTCCAGTGAGTCCGTTTCAGTAGCAGGGGTAGTAGGATTATGATCTACCAAGGGGATATGGAGTAGGTAGAGGTTGAAATTGGGATGTTTCTTTTGTTTAGGGACTGAAAACTGAGCATGTCCATAGAGGTGTTTTTTAACATAGAGGTAGAGGATTTGGGCATGGTTAGTTGCAACAGTGGGGGCAGTAGTTCCAGAGGGGCCAAAGATCATCAAAGGTAGGATCTGTTTGTTTAGTACTCTTGGTTTTGGCTTGTTTGATTTAGGAGATTCACACTTCTTTTTTGAACCTGCTCTATCCCATGATCTCAGACTAGATGTTGAGAGGCTTACCATACCCCTGGTGTTGACTATTCTAGTCAGAGTCCAGACCTTGTTTGATATGTTCCAGGAGTGTAAACTGATGATGGGGACACATCAGTCCCATGGGGATATTTTCTTGCTATAGATGAATCCATATGATTTTATCCTTAGAATTGATTGGTTGTATTCTGTAGGTTCAGTTATCTACTTCTTTTTAAGGAGAGTCATGTTTTAAAATGTGGATGGTCAACGTGTGGTTTTCTTTAGTGAGAAGAGTTATCAGGTGGATAGTCAACATGTATAGCCCATTATTTCCTTGTTGTCTTGGTTGTGAGTGGAATTAGTGGATGCTGGGATGGTAGAGTTTCCTAGGGTCACTGGGAAGTTCCTAGATGTTTTTCCCAAGGAGGTTGTGATGCTACCCCCTTCATGTAATGTTGCGTTAGGGATAGATTTTTAGCCTGGTGCTTCTCCAATTTTAATGGATCCTTATCGTATGACACCTTATTAGTTGTAGGAGTTGAGGATTTAGATATATTATAGGATGAAGAAAGGATTCATCCAGCCTAGTGTTTCATTATGGGGTGATCTAGTGTTGTTTGTAAGGAAGGAATATGGTAGTATGAGGTTGTGCATAGACTATCGGAGGTTGAATTAGGTGATGGTCAAAAACTGTTACCCTCTTTTGAGGATAGATGATCTTTTCAACCATTTTATAGGGGAGAGTTGGTTTTTTAAGATCGATCTACGATCTGGATATTACCAATTGAGGGTGAAGGAGGGCAGTATCTCAAAGATTTCCTTCAGATGTAGGTATGGGCACTTCAAGTTTTTTGTCATGCCATTCAGTGTTACAAACGCACCATATATGTTCATGGGGATCATGAAATATGTGTTCTGTGAGTTCCTGGATTAGTTTTTCATCATATTCATTGATGATATCTTAATCCACTTGAAGTCATAAGAGGATCATACCGAGCATCTCAGAACTGTCTTGCATGTTCTTCGAAGCCACCAACTCTATGGAAATTTTTCCAAGTGTAAGTTATTAACATGATAGGTTCATTTCCTCAAAAATTTGGTGTCTCACCAGGGTGTGGGAGTAGACCCGTTGATAGTTGAAGTAGTTTATTTTTGGGCAGCACCAAAGAATGTGGCATAGGTTCGCAGTTTCCTTGGTCTCTCATGCTATTATCGGAGGTTTGTACCCAATTTAAATCAAGTTTTAACCATGTTGACAGCTTTGACTAGTAAGGACCAAGATTTTTTGTAGAGTGATCAGTGTTAGGTAGAGTTTGGTTACCTGAAGGGGAAGTTGGTTAGTGCTCCAGTGCTCCAATTTCCTAAGGATGGAGTGATGTTTGAGGTGTTTTTTGAAACTTCCTATTTTGGATTAGGGTGAATCTTGATGCAATAGAGGTAAGTGATCTATTATGGGTCTAGGTAGTTATTTCCCCATGAGAATAACTATTCCACCCCTGATCTGAAGCTATCAGAAGTTGTGTTTGTTCCAAAGTTTTGGTGACATTACCTCATTGGGCAGTTCTTTTTTGTCTTCATGGATCATAAGAGTTTGAGATATATCTTTTCTCAGTGTGATCTAAAATTGTGATAGTAGAGGTGGCTAGAGTTTCTTTAGGATTATGATTTTTATATCTCCTACACCTTAGTAAATGGGAATGTTGTGGTCAATTCTTTGAGCAAGAATTTGTGGAAGGGTGTTATTTGGGCGTCTTTAGATACTTGTAGAGCAATGGATGAGTTGGTAGCCTTTCACTTAGATGTATGTGTGGATAGTGGAAGTGGTTGTTTGTTTCAGATGATAGTGTAGTCTACTCTGATGCAGTAGGTGGAGGAGTCACAGTGGGGAGACTCAGAGGCAAAGGTGATGCGTGATCGAGTTAGCCATGGTGATGCTCTTGAGGGATGGTTAGAGGATAGTTAGAACTTGATGTTGTTTCAAGGAAGGCTATTTGTTCCGGTATCAATGCACAAGGGAGTTCTTCTTAAGTTAAATAGATCACCTTTGGTGGTACAACTATGAATTTTTAAGATGTACTGTGGATTTAGGATGAAGTTTTGGTGGCCTGGTATAAAATGGGTAGTGGTAGAGTTTGTGGCGAAGTGCTTGGTTCAACAGTATGTAAAGGTTGAGTATTGTGTTCCTGGCGGTTTGTCACAGCCCTTGGATGTTCCCAAGTGGAAATGGGATGAAATATCGTTGGATTTAATCATAGGGTTACCCAGAGCTCATGGAGATTATGATTCTATTTGTGTGGTCATGGATCAGTTGAATAAATCAACCTACTTCTTAGTGATCAAGGAGTCGGGCATAGTAGATTCTTTTAATAAAAGGTATGTGGATGAGGTGGTGCATTTTCATGGAGTTATGAGGTCCATTGTCTCGGATCAAGACCCAAGTTTTACCTCACAATCCCGGATGGGATTTCAACATTCTTTTGGCACTTAGTTATTCCTCAACACTACTTTCCACCCCCAGATAGATGGGAAGATGGAACGAACTATACAGACATTAGAAGATATTTTGCAGGCATGTGTCTTGGACTTTGGCGGATCTTGGGTATGACACCCTCCATTATTAGAGTTTTATTATAATAATATCTACCACTCTTACATTGACATGACCCTATTTAAATATTTGTATGGGAGAATGTGTCGTTCTCTATTATACTAGACAAAGGTTGGGGAGACAACTGTTCTTGGTCTTGATGTGGTATAGTTTAGATTGTTCATGAGAGGATGAAAGTAGTTAATTATTGGTATAAGTTTTATTCCAATAAAAGGAGGAGGACCCTGGATTTTGTGGTTGGATACCACGTGTTATTAAAGGTCTCCCCTTGATGTGGGTAGCAATGGTTTGGTAGACGGAGTAAGATTTATCCAATGTTTATTGGGCCCTTTGAGGTGTTGGGGTGAGTTTTCGAAGTGGTGTATCAGTTGGTGTTGACACTGCGGTGAGGGAGGTTCCATAATGTCTTCCACATCTCTTAGCTTCATTGATATATTCATGATGAATCCCATGTCCTTGATTGGGGAGAGTTAGATATCGAAGATTATGTGATGTTTGTGAAGCATCTAGTGGAGATCCAAGACCATCAAGAGAAGGTGATGTGAGGAAGGTCCATTCCCGTGGTTCGTGTGTTGTGGAGGTATAGTGGTTGGAGGAGAGTACTTGGGAGTAAGAGAAGAAGATGTGTGCCCTGTACTTGGAGTTGTTTTGAGTTTTTATTTTATATGTTTTGTTTTGTAATGTGATTTTTGAACCTTGTTTTATGAGATGAACTATTTTCCTTGGTTTATGATGTGTGTGGTGTGATGTGTGATAAAGTCTTGAAATATGAAAATAGGAGGATTCAATTCCTAATTGAGAAGAATTAACTGTGATGCGATTAAACCCATACAGGTGAGTCAGTTCCACCTAGAGTGGATAGTATCTTGACATGGAAGATGAAATTCCTTAATTTGTGTTTTCGGGACGGTGTGGTTTATTAGTTTTGTAGTGTTTTTGTGGAAGTATGGTTGTGTGATAGGATCTATTTTTTAGTTTTGGTTTCATGGTGATGATTTTGTGTATTATTTTTGTGTTCATTTGGTTTTGTGTGTTTGGATGGTGGTAGCATTTGAGGTATGACGAGATCCTTGAGAGGTATATCGTAGAGTGGTTGTTTGGACCCATTTTTCTTTTGGGCTTGGTTTTGGATTATTGAGGGTGAGAATCATTTGAGAGGTATCTGAGGTAATGGTTTGTGCCCTATAGGTCTGTTAATTTTCCGGTCTTGATTGTTGGAGGTGTTTGGGGGAGGTTCTGGGAGTTTTTGGTGGAAGATAGAGGTGTATAAGAACTGATGCAGGAAATACATGTCATGTAAGTGTATTACACAACGTGAAAGTTGGTTTCATGGTTTTTAAAGGTTCAATTCACGATGTATAGTTTTTAAGGGTTAAATAATAAAAAGGCAATGTTTTTTTGACAGAACCTGGAACAATGGGATTACATGACATGAAAGGGTATTACACGTTGTGTAATTCCCTGATGCTATACAGTTTTAAAGGTTTCAACCACTTGGGTTATTTCTCAAACCCTACATAAGTAGATCTACTATAAATCCAGGAATCTTATGACCTTATCCTTCAGTGTTTCAAGATTTTCATTGATGGGGATCGATCCTTGGGTTTCTATCTTCAATCTGTGATGAGTTCTCCTGTCATTCTCACATGTTTCCTTCCATAACTCTTTAGAGTTCTGCCATGGTGGCATTTCTTTGGGTTTGGGGTGTATTTGGGTTTTATTTTTATGGATCCTTCATGTGGTATAGGTTGATCTGTTGTTCTCTTGGTGCGATTGTAGTTCATGGGAATTCTTCTTCGCCCTGTGGTGTGCAATGAGTTGGAAAGATTCTTTGAGGTATGGATTTTCTCATTTATCCTTGCTGTGTATGATGTGGGAGGGGTTTACTTTTTTTACCTATCAGTTATGGTTGTTCCATATTAATCAAATATAAATAATTGGTTAATTTAATTGAAAGTGGAAAGTAGGGTTTGATTTTCATGCTTTTACAGCTTCGATATTATTTGTGATATTGTGAAATGTATGGGCTTGATGCCCTGCTGAAAATTTTGTCCATTGGGGGATTTGGTTGCACTGGACATATGTGTTGTGATTTATTCTTTGGTTGTGCTTGTTGTTATATCACCCTAAATGGAAATTGGATAATTAATTTTACTTGGATAATGAAGTTTTTATTCTTAGGATTTTTATTCGTTTGATAACACCCCTAAATCAAATAGGAATGTTCTAAAAGCCTCTTTATAAATATATAAATGGATATTGATGCATTGTGATGTGTGGCTATGTTGGTGGGATGATGATTTGTGGTTGGGGTGTGGGGTGAGGTGTGGTTTGTTGGTCATGCTTTTGGGGCGGTGAGGTGATATTATAATGGGGATTTTGATCCATTTGTGATATATGGTTTATTTCATCTAGATGATAGAGTAGTGGTGGAATAAATAAATAATTGTTTAATAATGTTTGGAATGGATTGGGTTGGTTTGGTTAATGGGCTGGAATTTTTCCAATGGAAAATTTAATGATGGGTTGTGTGATTAAAGGTGGTTGATTCTAAATAATAAAATGAATAGGTTTTAAATGTAGAGGAAATGTGAATCCACTTATCTAGTCTCTTTACCTTTTGAAATGAATGTTATAGATACTAATAAATGCATTTAGAGGTGGTAGAAAAAGTGATAGTGTTGTGATTTGGTTGTTTGTTTGAGAACCCATAGGTTGGGATTGAGTGTTTGATAATATATATATAATTTTATTTTCCTTGTGATTTCTATATACATCCCACCCACATTGAGCACTATGTGCCGAACACCCGCAAATTCTTGTGAGGGGCATCTTTCCAAACTTCCTGATGTGAGGATGATGGCTGGCCACCAACTCTTCCCTTTTCCCTCTTCTAGGTGATGATGGACCAATATTATTTGGGTGATTTTTGATGTGGTATCCCAGGTGTATTTGGGATGATTTGTGATGTGGTGTCCCAAGTGTGTTTAGGATGAGTTGTGATGTACTTTCCCAGGTGTCTTCAGGATGAGATGTGATGAGATGTGATGTGATGTGTGGCCTAGGTGTGTGTGGGAGGGATGTGTTGTGAGGCTGAGGTGTGTGTGGGAGGGATGTGATGTGGTATATTCAGAAGAGGTTGGAGTGCCACGATGTCTTTTGTTGGGGTGTGAGAGTGGATAATTAGTGGGAAATTGGTGCTGGGTACCCTATAATTGATGTTATTTACTTTATATTATATTACTTGATTTTTTTTATTTGGTGAGTATTCCTTGGTGAGGTTGGTATGGTTAGTATACCTATTTAGGTGCTGTTTGGTTTTGGTGTTTTCTCACAGGAGCATTAGTATGCTTATTTCACATGTGCATGAGAGAGTTGAGATTTTCCTAATGAGTATACCCGTATGCTCAACCTATGTATATAAAAATATTTTTAGGTTTCCAAGAGGATTATGCAGGTCATTTTGGACATTACTAGCTCAGATCCTTGACAGTTTCTATATTGCTACTTTAGCTTTAGTTTTGGGTATTTACTTTGGATATCTGTATTAGTTCTATTTATACATGCATGTAGGATAGTTTTAGATTTATATTTTATATTTTGTCTTGGAGTTGTTTGTGGATGATTCATCTTATATCCTAATACTATTTTCTTATCAAGGGCAATGCCTCCCATATTGTGATATTTTTACACCCTTGGTGCTAGTCGCCAACCCAAGGCATATTGGAGTCGGGACTCGGGGGTCATTATCTTGTTTTCTTCATTACCATCCCAAGAGGGTTATCCTTGGAGGGAGGGGTTTGTGACATATATATAAGAATAGGATATTTTTCCTAAGGATTATCCTAGTAGAAAAGGGCCCTATGGGGTGTCGGGGAGGTCTCGGGTTTGAGTCTTCTTAGCTTCCTGCATGTGTGTGTTTATGTGTTTCTTTATAGCTTTGTAGTTCCCCTTACCCAATCGTTTGTAATATATAAGCATATGATATCATAATCATATGTCAAGGTTAACCACTAAGATATTCATATCATAGTGGAATAAGCTAACTACCTATGTCCCATAATATAATGGACATGGCTAACCACCCGAGTGCTGAGTCAAAAGATTAACTTTCTACACTTTCTATCCTTAGTTTTGAAAGTCACAACACACTATTAAAGACAATATTTTACTAAATTAATATATCTAAAATTTTTAGAATGTTTTTGTAGAAAAAAATTATTATAATAGATGAGTAAATATTTCTAAAATGATAATACAAACTTTATATACTATTCTGATCCATTAGACTAACCAAAGTCGAGTCTGTTGGACTGACCAAAGTCCAGTCCATCAAACTGACCAAAGTCTAGTCTATAGGACTGACCAAATCCTTGTCTATCAAACTGACCTAAGTTCAGTCCACCAGATTGACCTAAGTTCAGTCCATTGGTGTGATTGAGTTTTGTAAATCAAAATGACATGTTTTATTTCATTAGAATAATGAATTTTATAATCAGAGTCAAAATTATTTCTATCAGACAGAATATGTTTAAAAACATTGTAATAGTTCCACCAAAACAACATCAAATAGAGATGTATTTACTAAGATGTTAAGCCAGAACTCATCTGATACCATTGAAACCTACTATTAGAATCATGAAAATATGTCCATTAGAGGATTACCTATAAATAGAGGTGCATTCGAGGAGCTGGTAGCAATGATTTTTTCAAACTCAATCAATATGAATATTGCTCCACCGTAACAACTCATTACTTTCTATTTGTAATCTTTCAATGATTTTTTGTTTTAAGGAATCCATGCAAGGATTATAAATTACTTAAAACATTCTTTTAATTGTATATTGAATCTGATCGAGGTTTAGATTGAGGGTTTCCAAGGATAGGAAGATGACTGGATCTGATTAGGTTGATCGAGGGACTACAAGGATAGGAAGACAGAGATGATCCCATTCTTTGTGATCGAGGGATTTCTTCAAAATAAAGGTAGGCTTGATAGTTTGGTAGAAACTGTGGATACATTAAGTCAAGGTTATTTAATTCCTTTACACTAAAGGTTAAATTTTACTCATTCAATTTATAAATTTTATGTTAGTTTACTAACGATCTTTGTAAAGTTTTATTTTACTCATTTCTACAAGTTGTTTTAATTTCTCTATGAATTTATAAGGAATTTGTTTTACTAAACTTTTCTATACTTTGATTTACCAAACAACACTGAGTCCATTATAAGTAACTCTGATCATCATATGTAATCTCAATATGATAAACTTGATAAAGAGGTTTAGGTTTTTTAATTAGTTTAAAATTTTAAACTACAATTCACCCCCTCTTGCATCCATTATAAACTATTACGATCCAAAAATTGGTATCATATTAGGTTCTACTACTTGAATTTATGGTTTTTACCTTTTTTTATCTTCATCAAGTTTCTACTATTTTTTATAAATAGTTATTACACTAATGTGTATTTTGTAGAAAAAGTTTTTGTTTCTATAAGATGTCATGCTGGTACTTCTGAATATATAAATCCTAACATGAAACCAATATTTAATGGTACTGATTATGATTACTAGAGAGAAATATTGAATACATTTTTTATTAACACTAGTG
This sequence comes from Viscum album, assembly GCA_963277665.1. Lineage (NCBI taxonomy): Eukaryota > Viridiplantae > Streptophyta > Magnoliopsida > Santalales > Viscaceae > Viscum > Viscum album. The sequence continues at coordinate 911,285,628 of OY728143.1, read as the reverse complement.
TTGATATTTTTGTAATATTAATTGGAAATTTCAAGATTCCTAATAAGTAAGTTTCTTCTTTTAAAAATCAAAAGAGGACAAAATATCAGTTGAATGATCGTGTAAGAAATACTTTTCTTTTCTCAATGATAAGGAAAATATATAGTCAAATATAATCTTTTGAATCTATTAACATTATTTGTAAGAAGATGGAAATAACACATTTTGGAACTTCTAAGGTTATTAAAACTATAAGAGCAATGCTTCATGGTGACTAACAAGCATTTGATTTCTAATTTTTTGAATATGTTACAAAGGTGTATTAGAGATTCATGAAAATAGTAAATAGTTTACAGTCCCTTGGAGATAAATATATTACTAATGAGATCTTAGTTGAAAATATTATAGAAATCATGCTTGGAGAATGGGAGTCTAATAGGACTGCTTTGGATGACATGAAAAGAATTACATATTTGATTTTGGATTATTTTATTGGTACTATTAGGCAATATGAGGGAATATTAAAAATAGATACAAAAAAGTGTAAGAAAAATAATGGAGGAGTTTATTTTTCTACAACTTCAAGTGTTTCTAAAAAGGTTCAATTAGCTGAGAAAGTTTCAAAGTATTTGAATAAAAACAAGGTTATAGTTGAAACATGTAGTAGTTCTTCAGAACAATCTAAAAATGAGTTACCCAATATTGATAAAAGGATGAACAATATTGTGGGGGAAAATGGATTTCAAAATAAGTATAAGAAGAGTAACAAGTATAGAAGTGATAAGAAGGATTATTTAGAAGTTATCTATTATGAATGTAAAAAAACTGGTCATATAAGACCTGACTATATGAAGATGAAAAGACAAGAAAAGAAGGATAGAAATTTAAAAAGGAATTTAAAAAAAAAATACAAGAACAATAATAAGAAAAGTTTGAAAGAATAAAAAACATAGAGTGAAAGTGGTGTGGATAAATCATTAAAAAGTTCTTTTTATCATGGAATTAAAGATAATAAGAATAAAAATTTCTATGTTGAGATTCCAAAGATCAATAACCGTTGAATCTTTAATTTTTTTTACTTTAAATTCAAACTATCTTCATAGTTATATTGATAACAATTATACATCTTCTGATGAGTAATCTTATAAATCAGAAGAAAATAATTCTTTACCTAGTTTTTAAGGTGTTTTTAGATTTTCAAAACTATTAGAAAGTCAGAATTGTAAAATTACTAAAAAAGTTGATATTGTTGGAGCTAAAATTTCTAAAGAAAACACAAGGATTTATACTCTTACTATTGAAATACCAATTCTTTCAAAATAATTAGATAATACTAATTTTGAGAAAACTAATCTCTCTAAAGATTTAAAAAATTTCAATCTAAAAAAACTAGTTTATCAAAAGAATTAGAAAAACTTAATTCAAATACAACTTTTTGTAAGGATAGAAATTTAGTTATAAAACTAAATTTTGAAATATCTATTCTAAAAAATATTTTATCAAATCTTACCATAGAAAAATAAATTTTTGATAAAATGTATAAACATATAAGACCTCATCATGATGTATCCATAATAGGTTATACTAATAAGAAACATATTTTGAAAAATAAATACTTTATTGCAAAAAGTGATATATTTTGTATGAAATGTAATAGTGGTGGACATTGGAAAAATTAATTTTCTTTAAATAAAGTTAAATATTTAGTTTTTTATAAGGTTTAATTTTATAAATAATTAAAATCTTCTCAATATTGTAAAGTTAGACATATATGAATTCCAAAAAAATTACTTTCTAATAATATAGGACCCAAGCAGGTTTGAGTTTTGAAAAACTAATATTTTTGTTCTTAGAATAATAAGAAATTTACCAAAAACAACATATGGTACATGTATAGTGGTTGTTTAAGACACATGACTAACAAAAAAAATATTTCTTTAAGAATATTATCTAAATGAAAGGTGGAAAAATTATCTTTAGTGACAATAATCAAGGAGAAATTATCATAATAGGTAATATTGTTCTTCTTGGTAAAACTTTAATTTTGAATGTTTTGTTTTTTATAGCACTTAAGACCAACCTTATTTGCATAAGTCAATTATGTGATGAGGGATATCTTGTGAACTTCAGGAATGATAAATGTACTATTCATCGTTTAAAATATGAATTTATTATTTCTGCTAATTGACATGAGAATGTTTATACACATAAGTTAGAAGACCTTAGGAGTCAAGATCTACCTTGACTTAGTGCAATGGAAGACCAATCATGGTTATAAAATAAAATATTAGTACATTGTTATGTTATAACCTTAGCTAAAATATCTAAGAAAGGACTTGTTAAAGATCTACTAGAACCGAAGTTTTTTACTTCAAAAGATTGTGATCCTTGTCAATTGGGAAAGAAACATAAGTCAAGTTTTAAATCTATTAGTGAAGCCACAAATTTTGATACTTTATAGTTGGTGCACATGGATTTATTTGGTCAAAAAAAAACTATAATTATTGGTGAAAAATATTATGTATATGTTTTAGTTGATAATTAAACTAGATATACATGGGTTTATTTTCTAGAAAATAAGTCTGAAGCATTTTTCCATTTTGAAAATTATGTAGCCTGAGTTAAAAATGAGAAAAATATATCCTTGATAATTATTTTTAGTGATCACGGTGGATAATTTTTAAATTATTATTTTGAACCTTTTGTATTAAAAAGGTTATAATACATAACTTTTCATCACCTAAAACTCCACAACAAAATGATGTAATTAAAATGATAAATAGAATACTTCTGGAGATAATAAGAATCATGCTGAGTGAATAATCATTTTCTATTTTTTTGGGATGAAGCAGTTAGTACAACCTACTTTACTATAAATAAAATTTTAATAATACCTTTTATTAATAAAAATATTTACGAGTTATGGACCAAAAGAAAACCAAAACATTATTACTTCAAATATTTTGGATTCAAAGTATTCATTCTAAATACTAAAAAATATAATTAAGGAATATTTTTAGGTTATTCTTCAACTAGTAAGACATATAGAGTCTTTAATAAAAACACAAGTACTGTTTTGGAAACAGTACATCTTAAATTTGAAGATACCAATCCTTTTTTTTTTCAAAGAAACTCAACCCACATCTTTAGTTTTTATTTCAAAATTTTTTTTTAACTAATTTTGGAAAGTTCTTCTCATGAGTGAACAATTTAAGAATTTGTTTATGAAGTCCTACCTAAAGAATAATTTCACATGTTATTGAAGAAAATAGTTTTTTAAACCTAAGAAATTAGTTGATTCTTATGAATCATCACAATGATAATATCATTCGTGATATAGATCAACCAATTAGAATAAGAAGTTCCTTAAGAAATGAAGTTGAACATTATGCATTTTTATCAAAATTTGAACTTAAAACTTATAATAAAGTTTTAAGTGATGAAGATTGGATAAAATCTATACAAGATGAACTCAAAAAATTTTAAATGAATCAAGTTTGGACTTTGGTTGAATGACCTAAAGATACTTCTATAATTGGTGTAAAATGGGTTTTTCAGAATAAGTGTGATGAAAATGGAATTATAGTAATAAATCAAGATAGAATTTTTGAAAAGGTTTATAATCAACAAGGGGGCATAAAATATGAAAAAAATTATGCTCCGATAGCAAGTCTTGAAGCTATTCATATTCTTCTAGCATGCACAACATTTATTAATTTAAAATTTTTTAAATGGTTTTGAAGTGTGCATTTCGTAACAAATATGTATAGGAGGAAGTTTATGTAGAAAACCCCCTGGTTTTGAAAATACTAAATATCTAGAACATGTTATTAAACTTAGTAAGGCACTTTATGAACTTAAACAATCTATAGAGCCTGGTATGATATATTAACTAGATTTTTGTTACAAAATAACTTTGTTAATGGAGTTATAGATCCAAAATTATTTATCAAATAAGTTTCTAAAAAATAATCATTTTTAAAATTTATGTCGATGAAATTATATTTGGTTACACTCAAAAATATTTTACAAATTACTTTTCAGATCTTATGAAATCTGAGTTTAAAATGAGCATGATGGGAGGACATATGTCGTGCTTTTACTAAAATGTTTATTTTTTTTAAAATTTTTTAGTTTTTAAAAAATCATTAGTTTTTCAAAATATTTTTGATTTACTAAAAAAACATTAGTTTTTCAAAAAAAATCTGGTTTATTTTAAAAAAATTAGTTTTTTAAACTTGTTCTTATTTACTAAAAACAAATTTAGTTTTTAAAACTTTTTTGGATTTACTAAAAAAATATTTAGTTTTTCAAACCTTTTTGAATTTACTAAAAATATTATTTTTTTTCAAATTTTTTCGGATTTATTAAAAACTTTAGTTTTAAAAAAAAATTATTTTACTGAATCCTTTTCAATTTTTTTTTACCTTACTGAATTTTTTGTTTTCTACTAGATGAGGACATATTTCTAAGATAATAATATAAAATTTTCATACAATTCTGATCTATCAGACTAACTAAAGTCTAGTCCATCAGACTGACCAAAGTCTAGTCCATCGGACTAACCAAATTCCAATCCATCAGATTGACCAAAGTCTTGTCCATCATACCAGCCAAATTATATTCCATTAGATTGACCTAAGTTTAGTGAATTATATTGACCTAAGTCCAGTCCTTCAGAATGAAAAAAGTCCAGTTCATTGGAGTAATAAAATATAGTCTATTGGTATGATTGAATATAGTATATCAGTCTGAAAAAACTTAGTCTATAATTATGAATGTGTAACATTTAATTACCCAATTGAAAATTACATCTTTTAACTTGTCATGGTTTTTCCTTTTTGTTAACTGGGTAGGGTTGAGAAGGAATGAAGAGGATACCTATAAAGTTGAAGTCACAAATTTTTTGGACTCTCAACTTTAACCAGTCATTTCTGTAGGATGTAGGGCTTTTCATGCCGTGTAACTAGGTTACATGACCTATAATGGTTTATGGGTGCATGTCATGAGAAGAGTTTGCACCATGAAAGTTATATGACGTGATGATATTTTACACATCGTGAGTTAATTATATAATGTTTTTTAATTCGGAGCATTGGGGTTTTTTTTTCGGTTACATAAATTAACTATTTTACGACGTGTAATGGGGTTATACATCATATAATACCCTGACTGCTATTTTAAAATAGAAATAATATCTGATCTCTCTCATTTGGTTCTTCTCTAGTTTCATTTCTCTTAACCTAGGGCCTTCCCCAGGTGATCTTGGATACCTCCAACCCTTCTGAGACCCTTTTTTGGTATTCAATCATCGTTGTGCTTGCAATATGAATTCCTAGGTAAGTATTCTCCCTTTTTCTTCATCTCTTTCTCTTTCTCTTCCTTGGGGTTTAATGGATCATCTAAAAATTGATGGATCTACACTCTTTGTTACTGAATATCATTTCCAGGTTGAGTTTCGAGGTCTTCTATGCCTTCCTTCTCATTGGAAGGTTTCATTGTGGGTGTTGAGTTTTGGAAAAAAGGTAGTTGATTCCATCCCACTTGGCCATATTGATTAACCTTAAATTTCTTGATTTATTTCAACTGTTGACTTAAATTCGATTGTTTGAAATTTATTTCAATTATTTTTTATTAAAATCCAATTCCATTAAATGGGGGGGGGGTCACTACTAGAAAATAAGGCAATATCCATGATTTTAAATCACGGCTATAGGCCCAAAAATAGTGGCTACAAGTTATAGACACATTTTACTCAACCGTGGATGGCATTGGCATGGCTATAGAGTAAAACTTATAGCTACGGTTCAAACCGTGGCTATAGGGATATATCCAGGGTTCCAACCGTGGCTAAAACCCTATAGCCACAGTTTGAAAACTATGGTAGAGGATAAAATCACTCATCATCTATAGCTACGGTTTAAAACCGTGGATACAGGTCTTCACATTTCCTAAAAAAAACCCAGCACCATTCAGCCAGTGCTGGCCCCTTTCACCCCTTTCCCCTTGCACCCCCCCCCGCATAGCCCCCTTTGCACCCCCTTACAGACCCCTTGCACCCCCTTACAAACCCCCTGTCCCCTTACACACCCCTTTCACTACCCCTGCTGGACACCCCCACTGCACCCCCCTCCTGGACCCCCCTGGACAGACCCCCTCCCCCCTGGACAGACACCCCCTAGACAGCAGCTACCCCCGCACAACCCCCTTGCACCCCCTTACACATACCTTTCACCCCCTGCACACCCCTGACCCCCTTGCACACCCCAACTGCACACCCCTTTCCCCCTTGCTGGACCCCCCTTGCACCCCCCTGCTGGACACCCCCCCTGGACAGTCCCCCCTGGACAGACCCCCCCTGGACAGACCCCCCCTAGACAGACCCCCTGGACATCATCCCCCCTGGACAATATCCCCCCCACCCCTGGACATACCCCCCCCCCCCCGCACACCCATTCCCCCATTGCACCCCCTACACATCCCCCCTTACACCCCCTTGTCCCCTTGAACACACCCCTACTGGACACCCCTTGCACCACCCCTACTAGATACTCCCTCCCTGCACACCCCCCTTGCACCCCCTGTTCCCTTTCACACCCCCCTGCACACCTATACACCCCTTCTAAAAAACCCCTTTCACCACCCACGCTGAACACCCCCTTGCACCACCCCTGCTGGACACCCCCTACTGGACCCCCTTGCACCACCCCTGCTGGACACCCCCTACACAACCCCCCCTGTACCCCCCCTAAATATCCCCCTTGCACCCCCTTAAACATCCCTTTCACCCTCTGTCCCCTTGCACACACCCCTGCTGGACACCCCTTTCACCACCCTTGTTGGACACCCCCCTACTGGACCCCCTACTGGACACCCCCCTGCACAGCCCCCTTGCACCCCCTGTCCCCTTGCACACACCCCCTGCACACCTGCACACCCCCTTGCACCACACCTACTGAACATCCCCCCTTGCACCACCCCTACTGGACACCCCCCTACCCCCCCTTCTAGACCCCCTTGCACCACCCCTGCTGGAAACCCCCCTTGCACCCCCTGTCCCCTTACACACACCCCCCTGCACACCCCTACTAGACACCCCTTGCACCACCCCTATTGGACACCCCCCTTTCACCCCCTGTCCCCTTACACCCCCCTTGCACCACCCCTGCTGGACCCCCCTTGCACCAACCCTGCTAGACACCCCCACTACACACCCCCCTCCTAGACAGACCACCCCATCCCCCTAGACAGACCCCTCCCCCTAGTAGATTCAGGCTCTCATCCATATAGTGTTGGAGGAGAATAAACATTGGCATAATGGCCACAATAGTTGGAGTAGTTATCTACTCAGACAATAAATGAAATCAACACAAAAACAATCCATTCAAAAATGGTATTTGGTGCGTGGTTACACTTGATTGGAAGAACATAGGGATTACAATTTAAGTTGAAAAATTTGACAAATTTTGGAATGAATATGCAATTCTAGATGAGGAAAATGTACAATTTAAACATGGATGTTATGGTTTCTCTAGGAATTATAGATATTATACCTCATAATGGTTATAATAATTTTCTCTATGTTAAATACAAAATTTGATTGAATTATCTGTTTGCTTTAGTTTTCTTGTAAAAACACTACTAGAGGTGCATGTTTAGTTGTGGGACTAGTTCAGATTTTAAGGGGAAATTTGAAATGAAATCCAAATGGGGGATTATTGGGGCACTGGTTGATGTTTTAGAAGCTAGTGGAGGAAGAATTCAATTATTAGAAGATGAGAGATCCTCTAAAATTAATGATTAAGAACAACACTTCCAACATTAGGCTTCAATAGGTATGACAAAAAAACCATTTATTAAAATTCAGATTCTCATTGAGTACTTTTTCCTTATATCTTGGAATGAAATGTGAAGAGGAATACCATAATATTGAAATATCATAAAAAAATCAATGGAGGAGGTTAGGTTTTGTGATGTTCTAAAGTCAAAGATGGAACTGTATCAAGCAATTTATATTCTATGATAATGTGGTAGATCTATTTCAATTATTTAGTCTTTCCAACTTGAGTAAAAGTTGTAATTTCAAGAGAGTGGTGATGATGGGAACATGAGACTGGGTTGTATATTTAGAGAATAGTGTCGGGTGGTGTTGTGCTGGGGGTAGGTGAGTGTCTAATACCTACTAAGAAATTATTGTAAATGGTATTTGAATGTTTTTTTCCTACTAGATGAGAGTAGGTTGGGGATAATGATGTGTCTCTCTTGGAAATACTGAATTTCATATTCTTCAGTATCCACTAATTTAATTGGTCATGTCCTACATTTATTTTGCAAATCTTATCTCTCAATGAACACACCAATTTTGATAGAACTTTAGGTCAAAAAATAGTTTCCAAGAATCTTTTCATTTCAATTGTTACAATCATATATTTTATTTCATGATTTATGTATGTAAAATCTTTTTAGAAAAACTAAAAAGAATGTTTTTCTCAAGAAAAATATAGGGAGAGTAGAGAAGAAGAAGATAACTCTCATGGTCATATATCAGGAGCCTTATCAACTAAAACTAGCATTGGGTGGTGAATGAGGAGCACAACGCTAGTACAAAGTAGTTTTGTGATGGGGAAATAAGAACCTAGTGAGAGGTGGAACCAAGAAGTATTCAAGAACTAGTGGTTTTTGTATAGGTTAGTACCAAATGACTTAAAAGTTGGTATATGTATCATATTGAGTGATGAAATAGTGTATTTCTTCACTAAAGTCTAACGTGGGACTCAGAAATATAGTGTTAACAAAGAAGTGGGTGTGACCCAGGATTGGAAATGCACCTTTCCAAACCTAATTATAACAAATAAAGTAATTGGTTTTATAATATGTTATACCGACACAATGTTATTTGTATGCCTAAAATTTAGGAATATCCTTTTCAAACTTCCCTTCCAACCCCTACCCACCCCCCCTTCACACCCCCCTGCCCACCCCCTTCACACCCCATGCACCCCCTACACACCCCCAACACACCCCCTCCCCATGCCCCCAGCACAACCCCCTGCCCCTACCCCCTACCCCCTACACACCCCTACCCACCCCATGAACATTCCACTTCAACCACATAATGCAAGGAAAAGCATAAAAAAACACTCAGAGACATGTTACTTAATAAAAGAATAACTATTCATTTTATTCTAACAAGGTCCTCTCAATTTAAACACTCAAGGAAGGGCTTTCTGCCATGACAAGTCATTCCATCTAATTCATGCTATTCACTTAGTGGTGACTTGGTCATTACAACACTTACCTACCTGGGAAATTCTATCTTAAATTTATAATGGAACTTAAAGGGTGTTTTGGTTCAAACAACTATTTTAATAAAAAGAGGGAACCCTCCCCCTTCCCTTGCAAAAGAACCCAGCACACTAGTGAAGGACTTAGAACCTAAGTGGAAGGTTCTCTACAAGTTTTTTCAAACTAAGATATCCAAAAGAGTATGAGAGATGGATAAAGTCCTTTTTCAGGATATGTATGTGTTATATATTCTGATTAATAATATGAAGTTCAACATGCCAAGGTAAATTATTTGTTTCATGGATCACTGTTACAAAGGGAAAGCTAATCTAAATTACTATCATTATGGTAGAATGATCTCACTAGTTTTAATGAAGATGGAAGTTTATTCGAATGAGGGAGAGGCAGTGAGATTCCATAAGAGTAATACCCTATCTGTAATCTTTTTGAAGACCATTGGGTACTTATAAGATACCAACTCAAAGTACTTGAAGCTAGTTAGTTGGGAAGGAGTGGATCAAAATTGAGTTATGTATCCTTATAGATTCAGTCCCTATAGTGTGATATGTTCACACCATTCCTTATGCAAGATTTCAACAGGAATATTATGGGTGAGTTCCATGATACTAGTGAAGATGTAAGGAAGCTTGGTATTGGAAGTAATAGATCCTTAAATTAAGTAGTGGTCTTTTATGATGAATTTAATGGGATGTTGATTGAGATCATGAATGTCTCTAAGGATGATCAATGTATGGTTTTTAGATCTCTTGTTCTAGTATCTAGAAACTAAGAGCATTTGTTAACCTCTTTGAACAAGGTCTATAAATAAGTGCAAGGTCTATATTAATATTCTTCCTTGAAAAATCTAGTGGTTATTAGAAAACCATTTTTTAAAACAATAAAGAAATTATGGATTTTTTTAAAACAATCAGGAAATTATAGAATTCAAATTAAAGGTTTAGGCAGAGGGAACCTACCTCAACCTCAAGACGCGTTGCTTTTGATGATGATAACTCAAATCTTTTTTTATTATTGCATGAATATGAAACTTCACATGTATATAAGGACACCTAGCCCCTTTGTACATATTTTCATGGCCAAATATGCACAAGGGGGTCCTTATACATATGTTTATACTTGCATATACCCCTTTATACTTATGCATGTATGCCTTTTTTATATCTATATATAAGAACACCTAGCCCCAATATATATATTCATATTACCATGAGTGAATATATACAAAGGGGGAACTTATATATGTATATGCCTACCTATGCATACACATGTAATCCTTTGTCAACGAAAACTCGAATCCACCTCAATGAAATCCAAAACACATTACAAAAATATAAGGAACCCAAAAATAAAAAAACCCCTTATTAAAATTGGAGCAAAGAATAAAAACAGAATAAACCTTACCCAAATCCGATGTTGAACTCACTATCTTTGATGGTGGCGGATAGAACCAGCCTCATCATAAGAAACCACCTATAATAATATAGTGGAAAAAGAAATGAGATATAACGATTTCTTATATATATGTGATCAGTGTGTCAAATGTATAAGATAAATGATACATGAATCCATAACCAACAATGAACAAATAATATTCAGATTGATATGTAAATCCCAATACTAAATAACATGATCATTAATAAATCTCTTTATTTTTCAAACATCATCTTCAATTTCCTATTCAAAAATAAAAAATAACCAAAATATAGGAATAAAGTAAACTTCCATCAGCACTTAAAAGTGAGAAATAGGTATTAGACATTGTTCTTAACCTAGAAAATCCATTACTTGAATGTATAAAATACCTAAAAATATTCATGCCTATATCCTTCTTAATTTTCTAGATTGAAACCTCATATTTTTTCATGTTCTACTAGAATCACCTTTATTCTTAGTTTATATAGGTTTATCAATTTTATAAGGTAAATAATTTTCCTTCTTTTATTCTTACTCAATCCGCTTGGATTTTTCAGACAAGTTTGATAAAATGATTAGACAATTTTTTGGTGCATGATCTTCTTTATTCTTGATTGTATATTACTTCTTTGTAGAAACTAATTTTGAACATGCAATAATTGGTTATTTCCTTTTATCATTCAACAATTATTATTTTTATGGAATCTGTCATAAATTCTTAACAATTTCAAATACTTGGTTTCCCTTCCTCACACACTTTCAACCGCCTTTAGAGTACCATTTTTAGGCTCCCTTTAAAACTTCACATTAGAACTGTCAAGCACTAGCCCACTATAATATCAAATATTGATACTTAACCAAAAAAACTGATCTGAATGACATCTTATAAATACATAAGCTCTAAATAGCCTATTTACCAATATAAAATACTCATAATCATCTGAACACACTGACTATACCAACCACTACAGGTAAATCATTAATTTTGGTGTGGTCTTGGAACCAAATATGGTTCATCCAACATCCATCTCCAGACACTAAATTCATCCATTTACTGTACAAGTTCATACATTTCACAACCATGATAATGATCACCATCCCTTGATATGAATTTCACTTAAAAAAGATGAGTATAAATCTTCCCACTATAGTATTATCGATACCATAATCAATCCTACATACACATCTAGTGCCTCATATCACATTATGACCACTATAGAAGATCCTAGCCCAATAATCTCAACAAAATTTCTTCATTTAAAAACTATCATCTTTCAAACACACATTATGTCCAACAAAAACAATACATTAAAAGATATTAGATAGAGAAATCCAAATTATAGAAAAAAACAACATTAGGAATACCTCAAAAAGTATGGTACTAAAATCCCCTTCACCTAGGATGGCTTATCCCAATAGAATAATCTCTATAGAAACCCACATCTCGACACATACATGAAACCTATTTTTCCCATCCCAATACTAAGGGAATGAACACACATTATTGATACATGAGAAATAGAACAGGGTTCATTTATTTTTCTAATATTGAGCTGAGATATTACTCCTTCAATTTAATCTATCACCCTCATAGTGAGGCTCACCAACCAACATTCATTTCTACCTGGTTTCCATCCTTCTCAATGCACCTTTCTATGCAATGGATGTAGCTACATAGATAGCTCAATATTTCTTGAATATCTCTTAGTATGTGTCTAGATAAAAGGAAGCTACTCATACCCATAATGAGTACATAAAACCATTTAAAAAATAGAATTTCTTTATGAATAAATTTCATTTGAAGGATGGCATGAAATGAATAAACCTTTCAAATTTAGTGGTATATTCCATTACTGCTACCCATAATGATATAGCTCCATGAATTTCCAAAAAATGTTCTTATTCTATAAATCTACCATAGCCTCTCATAGAAGAGGGAATGAAACTCGATCCATAAAACCTCCTCATTATTTCTTTTATGATGAAATGTATTTATCCATTCTGATTCATCTCTTTTAAATTTATAAACTTCTAGTTTCACCTATATATCCTCTAGAGTTCCAATCCTTTCAAATAGAAACTAAACTTTCTTCAACATATTCTAAACATCCTATAATCCCATGTCACTACTGAAAATTATATACTGCTACGATCCCATCCTAATTAGATTATTTTTTGATGAATTTTGACTCAACATCATCAAACAATAAAAATATTAATAATTATAAACCCATCACACCACAATCCTAAGCATGAATTATTACCAAAAAAATCATGAAACTACCTTTAATCCTTACTTCATAACAAAATATCATTTCCAAAACACCAAACCCTAAGGTTTATCATAATAATATAAGGGTTACTCTCCTACACACCAAGCATAACAACTAAACCCCACACATTCACCCATGATAATAATAAACCATCCACCCCATTAACTGATCTAACAAGAAACTTCATAATAAAAATATACAATAAAATCACCCAGAAATCAACAAAATTTTCCATATTGAGAGTTTTACATCAAAACATCAAGAAAAACCCCAACAAGATCCACCAACTTGAGGGATTACCACCAACCCAAACCCCCAAAGACAAATCCAGACCATACCCAATACATAGCCATCATACTCCAAACTACTAGGAATCTAATATACTAACAAACCAACTAAAGGTTTTCATCTACCATATAAACATGATTAAGGTATCATAAATCAAACAAAAACACATGAAAAACACTATTTTAGATTCTATTAATTAATACACCATCAATAGGTTATTCTAGAAAACACCAATTCATATATTATTGATGTTTTAATTAATAAAAACCACTTTAAAATTAATTTTCCAAAAACATGACCACAAATATTACTTTCTAAAACCCACTTTCTAAACACACTTTCATTTTTTAAAACCATTTTTCATAGACAAGTAGTCATGAACATGTAGAAAAACCCCTATATTTCAAGTATGATTCATGAACTCAGATTCTATTTCCACCCCATGCCAAGAGTCAAATAGAAAATAACAATCTCAACCCAAACATAATACTTGAATAAATATCTCAATGGTAACCATGTAAATATATAATGGAAAACTACACCCTTGGTGACTTGGGTTTCCACCATATAGGTGTTCTTGATGCATACAACTGGTGTACATCCTAATATCCAACAAATTCAAAATTTGTTTCATAAATCTACCAAAGAGTAAAACAACTAAAAAATGTTTTGATAACATTTTTTAAATCCTTGTCATTGTCTTGTCCAAACTGTGGTCATGTCGAAGATGCTATAATACCTCTGGTGTACCTCCCTGCATGGTAGAAGATTTCAACTATTGACGAGAGTACATAATCAACACGGTGAGATAGACTATAATCTTAGTATCATAACACATACAATAATGTATAAATAACTAAATAAACATAAAACATTATAGTTCATTCAAATAATTACAATTACGGTAAACCAATAATAATAAAAATACACATTTAATTCGGAAACAAAATGGGATCATATCAAAACATACAAAAATACATCAAGAGGACCACAAAATAGGTTGATCAAGTACAAAATAGAAAAAATAAAAAATAACTAGTGGAGATATGACAAAAAAACCAAGTCCCTCCCTCGTCTAGTCTCCCAATACCCATCCATCACCTCCAACCAGGTCTCCTGTATGGCCTGTTACCCAAAATACAATCATAAACTCTACACCCACACCAAGATTCCTATACGCAGTATAAGAAATACATATCAGTATGGAACTTCCATTTGGGTTCCTCATATATATCATAATATTTCATATGATCATGCATGAAAAATAAAAAACAGTACAAACAATGTACAAGAAATCATATCTGGCCATCAAGTGATAACTATGCCACCCTAGCACCCAAACTCACCTGATTTGAATAACACAAATGTATTTGGTTTTTAATCCATCATTTGTTATTTTAAACCACCTAAAATCCCATAAACATATAAATTCCAACCATTAGAGAAAATAAACATGAGTGAAATTTGAGGGGTTAAAACCCTAAATAACTTTGATGGGTAATCAGGAGGTTTGATCGGCTGAGGAGGAGGATGATCCCCAGAGGTGGGGTAGCCACATTGGAGGCGTGCCAGAGGAGGAGGTAGGGTGGATATTTCAGGGCAGCGTCGGCAGGGTGATAGTGTTGGCTGGTAGTGTCGAGGGAGGATGCCGTGGTGAGGAGGCCATCGTGAAAAGCATGAGATAGGTCGAAGGTTTGGAGAGGAGGGTCGCAGTGAGATAGGTTGATGGAAGTGTGAGAGAGGGAATTGATTGGAAGCGTCGGGAGGAGGGTTCCATAGTGAGAGATGTAGACGGATAGAAGAGGAAGGTTGCGGATCAGAGGAGGATGAGAGGAGAGCCCAACACGGATCACAAAAAAAAACAAACGAGATGTTTAGATAGAGATGGTTAATTAAATCATGGCGAAAAACAACATATATCAACGAACCTATAAAACCATGGATATAGGTCTGTGGCTATAGATTAAATTTCTAGTAGTGGTTTGAAATGGTTTTGGCAAGAAATTGGGGAAAACCCCCCATCTTCATTGAATTGGGGTGTTTTTTCAAATGGATGGAAATGGTTTCAATTGAATTGTTGAATTTAATTATTGAAACAAAATTGATGGAATTTTTTAAATTGTGAAAATTTCATAAAAAGTTTTGATAGAAACCTAGTGGTTTTATCTTGTTACGAAGGCTTGTTTTTGATTAAAAACTATTTTGGTTTTGAATGGAAAATTGGCATTTGAAATGGGGGAATGAGATTTAATTGTATTTTAATAAGTCTTAAAATAAATTTCCCATAATTGATTGTGTAAGAAAACATGAAAGACTTTGGTATATTGTGAGTTATTTGGACATAATCTACAATTATACGATGCTCTAAAACATAAATTTAGCAGGTCACATCCCTAATTGGATGGTGAAGAGTCCTCTCTAACTAGTTTCCAAAGTACGTGTGTGTACACATATTGTTGTGATCACTTAGAGAGTGAAGAGTCCTATAGCCTGGAACTTCCATACCTATTTGGAAGATGACCATGTTCCCCACTTGTTTTATATTTTATATATAAATATATTCCAATTTTTTTAAACTAGTTTACATGAATTATGAATTTATATAAACTATTTTATATAAAATGTTTTATTTAATCCATTGTTTTAGAAATATTACATCACTTGTAAAGCCTTTGCTTAAAGTATTTTCCATCATTTGAACTGTATAACATGATTTTTTTAAATATGATTTAAAATTTCAAACCAGTTTATTTTAAAATTGAAATCTTTCCTTTGGTTAATATATTATTTACATTTATTATGAAATCCTTGGTGAGACCCTACTGGGTTTTTAGGTCACACCCTACTTATGAAGGCTGATGGAACCGTAACTGAGTATTCAAATCTCTTTGACGAACTCATGTAGTTTGTGGCTAAGATTGTATCTAATGAGAGGATGAAGGCTCGATGGTTCTAGTTGGGAATTTGATCAGATATTCATTCTTAGTTTTTATTACTTAAGCTGCCCGCTTATGCTGATGTGCTGGATAGGGAAATGATGGTTGATATGGACTTAGCTGGAAAGTTTGGTTTGATGGGAGTTCCTTTTTCTCTTATTAGCAGTGTGAGTTCTTTTAAGGGAAACCAAAAGCATGATGATTATTGTAGAAGTTCTTAATGGTAGGGTCATTCCAGAAATCCTACAATTCCAGGAGGAAGTTCCTTGATTTTCTATCAGTGTGGAAAGACAAGACATTCTAATAGGGTTTTCACTAAGGAACCCAAGAACTGTAGCTCCTATGGAAGTTTAGAGCACTTTTAGAGATTTTTCCATATCTTTTCTACTTCGAGTAGTAGAACATGATCATTATCTATTCCTAAAACTGTAGGGAAATCATATGCTTCACGTATAAAAGGGTTCCATCCATAGGTATCTGGAATGAAGCTACTTCATGCAGTTGAAGAGTCTTCAGAGTAAGCAGACATGGGTCCAATGACATTGAGAGGTACCATTACTATAGATTCTCTATTAGTGATTACTTTATTCGATATCGGTGCTTCTCATTCATTTATTTCAACCCATACTATTAATCTGTTAAATCTTTATATGGATCTTTTATCTTGTACAATAGATATTACTACACCCTTTGGTATGAAGAGGGAGTAGAGTCTCCGTAGTTCCTCTTGTTTCTTCTCTCTATCAGATGTCGAGTTGGCTTGGAGTTTTCTGGTATTTGACATGAATCCTCTTGACATGATATTTGGGATGTATTGGATTATTTCTAATAAATACTAGATTTATTTTTATCTTTGATAGGTCTACCTTACTACACCCAATGGTGTACCTCTTGTCTTTCAAGGAGAATGATACCCAATGCCAAGCAGGACTAGAAATTCTTATCCAGAGTTGGGGAAAGTAATATCAATGTTTTCTTTTGATCTGGAGTGGGAATCTTTAAGTAGAAATCTTCCTAAAATTATCACTGAGTTTCCCGACATTTTTCCTTTTGATTTCCTTGGTTTTTCACCAATAAGAGAGGTCAAGTTTTCCATTGACTTAATGCCGAGTACTCAATCAGTTTCAATTCCCTCTTACTGCATGGATCTAGTTGAAACAAAATAGATGAATTCCCAGTTAGATGATATTCTTAAGAAAGGATTTATATGCCCTAGTGTGTCACCTTAGGTGGTGCTGATTCTATTTTCTAATAAAGATGATTGTTCTCTTCACTTATGTTTTTATTACCAAAAGATCAATCAACTTATAGTAAATAACAAGTATATATTTCCACAGATTGATGATCTATTTGATCAGTTGAAATGGGAGAAGTGGTTTTCAAAGATCAACATTCTATTACGTTACCATTAGTTTAGGATAAAAGAATACGACATTCATAAAACCACCTTTTAGAGCAGGTACAACCATTATGAGTACCTTGTTATTCCCTTTGGTCTAAC
This sequence comes from Viscum album, assembly GCA_963277665.1. Taxonomy (NCBI): domain Eukaryota; kingdom Viridiplantae; phylum Streptophyta; class Magnoliopsida; order Santalales; family Viscaceae; genus Viscum; species Viscum album. The sequence goes on along the minus strand of OY728143.1, from coordinate 911,267,932 downwards.
AAATGGTCTTGCAGTTTTCATGGATTTGATGAAAATTATTTTACACGATTATCTAGATAACTTTGTGGTAGTATTTGTGGATGACATCATCGTTTACTCTAAATTTGAGGAGGATCATGTGAATCATCTGATAATAGTTTTTTTCTACTGATAAATCACTGACTATATTCCAAGATTTTGAAATGTAATTTTTGGATTCTAGAAGTAAAATTATTGGGACATGTGGTGCCGAAACATGAAATATCGGTTGATCCTAATAAGGTGAAGGCTATTATGACTTGGGAGAAACCATGAAATGTCTTTGAGATTTGGATATTCTTGGTCTTAGCCTAATATTACCACCGGTTCATGAAGGACTTATCAAAGTTGGATTCTCTGATGACTACTCTATCTCAGAAGGGAGTGAATTTTTCTTGGAATGATAAATGTCAGATTTCTTTTGTTGAGATGAAATTTATTTTGACTACTTCACTAATTTTGACTCTTCTAGAGGTTAGGTAGAGCTATGTGGTCTTCTGTGATGCATCAGGTTCAAGCTTGGGCTATGTTCTTATGCAAGGTAATCATGTTGTTGCCTATGGATCTCATCACCTTAGGCCACATGAGAAGAATTATTTAACCCATGACCTTAAACTTGCACCTTTAATGTACTCACTTAAGAGTTGGCGTCATTACCTTTATGGATAAAGGTTTACTATGTACTTATACCACAAGATCTTGAGTTATATCTTCTCTAAAAAAGATTTGAATATCTACTAGATGCGTTGGGTGGAATACCTACAATATTTTGATTTTGACATGGCCTATACCCTGGGTAAAGAGAATGTCATTGCAGATTCATTGAGAAAGAAAATTCCAACCCAGGTGGTGAAAGAATCTTCAGAAGAGTGTAATCTAATGGCTCTCTTTGCATAGTTTCATATTGGAGTCTAGGAATCCATGTCTAAGGTTTCTTTATCCAACATTCAGTTGAAATCCTCTCTTCTTGAGATGATTCTTCAGAATCAATAGCTTGATGATGAATTACATAGTATCAGAGACTCTATTAACGGTGGGGAGATAGTTTCCCAGTGGTCATTCTCCAAATAGGGTCTTCTATGTTATCAGAATCACTACGTTGTTCCATTAGTGTAAAGGAATGTTATGATGAAATTTTTTCATAATTCTTAGTAGGATGTGAACCCAGGAACCACTAAGATGTTCTATGACATGCGATGATAGTTCTGTTGACCACGTATGAGATAGGACATTACTAAGTTTGTCTCTCATTTCTATATATACCAAAAGGTTAAGGCAGAGCCTCAGAAACCTTCTGTTTTGCTTCAGCCACTTTTTGTGCCTACTTGGAAGTGGGATGAAATATCTATAGACTTTGTGGTTAGGTTTCCTCATACCCAGAGAAAGAATAATGCAATATGGGTTGTGATTGATAGGCTAATGAAGTCGGCTCACTTCATACCCATTAATGATTCAACCAAAGTTGTGGATTTGGGAAATATCTATGTTAAAGAGATTGTTTGTTTTCACAGAGTTCCATATGCTATAGTTTCTGATAGGGATCCTTGGTTCAATTATCTCTTTTGGAGAGGCCTTCAGAAGGCACCATGATATCTTGTGCATTTGAGCATGAACTATCATCCACATTCAGATGAAAAAACATAAATATCTATATATATATATATATATTCTTGAGTATATGTATTGTGATTGTATTCTTGAATTTTATGGGGCTTGGGATGATTACTTGGGGCTGGTTGTGTTTAATTACAACAATAGCTACCAGTCTGTGATTAGAATGGATATTTTTGAGGCCTTTTATGATTGTACTTGTAAATCTCCATTGTGTTGGTCAGATATTGGTGAAAGTTCCTTGGTTGGACCAAGTTTGGTGCAAGAGATGAAAAAAAATATTTAGTGATTCAATAGATAATGTTGATGGAGAAAAGTTGATATAAATATTATGTTTATCATTGCTATATACCCTTGGAGTTTTAAATTGGTGACTAAGTGTTCTTGAAAGTTTCACCCTGGCTGGGTCATCAACATCTTGGGAGGAAAGAGAATCTTGTTCCTCATTTTTTGGGAACTTTTGAGGTTGTTGAGTAGGTGGGGAAAGTTTTATACCATTTAGCACTTCCACTGTGGATGAAATCTATACATAAAATATTCCATGTATCTCAATTGTAAAAATATCTATTTAATACACCTCACATTTTAAGCTAGAGTGGTCTTGAGATTGAACCTGATTTATCTTTAACTGAGCGACCAGTCATGATAGTTGATTCTGAGACCAAGGTACATTATGGGAGGATGATATATTTGGTTTTTGTGCTATGGTATCATGGTTCTGATCATCATGAGTCATGTGAACGTGAGTCACTAATTAGAGATCAATAGACTCATCTTTTTAGCATGAAAGCTCCTTCATAGACTTTCTGGGGACATAATGTTTTCATAGTGGGGAGGTTGTAACATCCCGTTACCAAAATGATAGGTAAATCTTTAAACTTTTCCTAGTTTTTCTTTTTCATTAAGTGGGTGGGGTTAATAAGTAATTGGGAGGATACCAATAATGGTGAAGTCACAAATTTTTTGAACTCTCATCTTCAACCGGTCATTTTTTAAGGATGTAGGGGGTTTTCACATCGTGTAACTAGGTTACGCGATGTGTAATGGTTGTTGGGTGCATGCTGTGAGAAGGGTTCACACCATGAAATTTATATGATGTGATGATATTTTACACATCATGAGTTAGTTATAGATTTTTTTTTAATTCTAAGCGTTGGGTTTTTCAGTGATTACAAAAACTAACTATTTCATGATATGTAATGGGGTTACACATTGTGTAATACCCTAAATGTTGTTTTTAAATAGGCAGTACATATGATCTATCTTTTTTGGTTCTTCTCTAGTTTCATTTCTCTCTACCTAAGGCATTTTCCAATAAATTTTGGTGCCCTCTAACCCTTCTGAGTCCCTTCATTCGGTATTTGATCGTCGTTGTGCTTGTGGTGTGGATTCTTGGGTAAGAATTCTATTTTTTCCTCATATCTTTCTATTTCTCATCCTTAGGTTTTAATGGATCATATTGAAATTTATGGATCTATGCTCCTTGTTGTTAGATCTCATTTCTAGGATGAGTTTCTAGGTCTTCTATTCCTTTATTCTCATTGGAGGGTTTCGTTGAGGGTGTTGAGTTTCGATAAAAAGGTAGGTGATTCTATCCCACTTGGAGAAATTGATTAACCTTAAATTTCTTGATTTATTTTAGTTTTTTATTTAAATTTTACTGTTTGAAATTTCTTTCAATTTATTTTTATTAAAATCCAATTCTAGTGAATTGGGGGGTTTAAAATGGTTTTGGAAATAAATTGGGAAAACTCCCAATTCTATTTAATTGGGGTGTGTTTTTAAATGGATGGAAATGGTTTCAATTTAATTGTTGAATTTAATTGTTGAAATGAAATTAATGGAATTTGTTAAATTTTGAAAATGGATTAAAAAGTTTTGATAGAAACCCAATGGTTTTATCTTTCTAAAAAGACATGTTTTTGATTAAAACCTATTTTGGTTTTGAATGGAAAATTGGAATTTTAAATAATAGAATGATATTTAATTTTAATTGAAAAATCCTTAAAATAAAATTCCCATCATTGATTGTGTAATAACACAAGAAAGACTTAGGTACATTATGAGTTATTTTGACACACTCTATGATTTCATAACATTTGAAAACAAAAATACAGCAAGTCACATTTCTGATGGGATGGTGATGAGTCTTCTCTAACTAGTGTCTAGAGGATGTGTGTGTACACATATTTCTGTGATCACTTAGAGAGTGGGGAGTCCTATAGCTTGGAACTTTCATTCCTATTTAGAAGATGACCATGTTGCTCAATTTTTTTATATTTGATATATAAATATATGAAAATATTGTTAAACTGATTTACATGCATTCTGAATTTATATAATTTTTTTTATATTAAATGTTTTATTTAAGCCATTATTTTAGAAATATTACATCACTTGTAAAGCATTTTATTAAATTATTTTCCATCATTTGAACTATATAGAATGATTTGTTTAAATATGATTTAAAATTCTAAACCTATTTATTTTAAAATTGAAAGATTCCCTTTGGTTGATCTATTATTGGAATCTATTATGGAATCCTTGGTGAGACCCTACTGGTCTTTTTATCTCAAAACCTACTTATGACTTCGGGTGTTTGTAGATTATCTCCTTCTAGGTTCGAGCAAGGGGAAAGGATCTCTTGGAGGTGGATCCAACTGTTGAACCTTGGACTTGGTGAGTTATGTACTTAGGGAATTGGGATGTGTTTTTCCTATTTTGGTACTTGGGTTGTAGCTCTTATGACTTTAATGCCTGTTTGGATTCTGGTACAGTACTCTCAATGGAGTTTCTTTTGATATGAACACTGCCTTATTTCTTTTACTTCCACATTGTTAGTGAAAAAATCGTTCACACATTCATTTTGTAAGATGCCAGATGCTAGTCAATGACCCATGGGGATCGAGAACAAAATTTGGGCTATATCAGGGCTGGCTTGGTTATCGAGTTACAAGGGTACCTGGTTTGGTTTGTGAAAGAATGAGTCTAGTCTATTGGTATGACTGAGTTTAGTATATCGATATGACTAAGTTTAGTTTATTAATGTGATTGAGTTTAGTCAATCAGACTGACGTGTTTTATTCCATTAGAATGATAAAGGTTATAATTAGAGTCAGAATTATTTCTATTGGCCAGAATACATCTTATAGTGTTGTAATGGTGCTTCCAAAACAACATCATATGGACATGTATTTACAATATGTCAAGCTAGACCTTATCTGAGGATGTTATAACCAACTCTGAGAATCATGGAAATATGACTACTATAAAAGTACCTATAAATAGAGGTGCATTCAAGTAACTGGTAGTGATGAATTTTGAGAACTCAATCCATATGAATATTTCTCTACTGTAACAACTCATTACTTTTTCTTTGGAATAATTCAGTGAGTTTTTATTTTGAGGAAGCTGTATGAGGATTATAAATTCCTTCAAAAAAATTTGAAATTGTATTTTTCATATGATCAAGGTTTAGATAGAGGGATTATAGGGATATTAAGATGGCTGGATTTGATCAGGCTGATTGAATCTTTTGGGGATAAGAAGACAAAGTTGATTCCGATCTTTGTGATCAAGTAATTTCTGTTTGAGATAGACATACCTAATAGTTTGGTTGAAACTATGGACACATTAAGTCAAGGTTATTGACTTCCTTTTCACTGAAGGTTAAAGTGTTCTCATTCCATTTATAATGTTTCTGTTAGTTTACTAAATAACTTTTTAAAGTTTTATTTTACCAGTTTCTACAAGTTATTTTAATTACGTTATGAATTTATAAGGAAATCTCGATTTACTAAAATTGTCTATACTTTGATTTACTAGAAGAAATATATGTATGTTATAAGTTACTACAATCATCAGATGAAATACCAATCTAATAAAATTGATAAATATGTTTGGGTATTTTAATCAGTTTAAAGTTTTAAACTATAATTCACCCCCTCTTACAACCATTATAAACTCTTATGATCCAACAACAAGTCCCATAACATAATTGACCAGGTTAACCACCCATTTCCCATAACATAGTGGACTAGGTTAACCACATATGTCCCCATAATATCATAATCACATGATATATAAAGATTTACCTAATGAATTAGATAACGATATAATTCCAGGACCACCTGTTATACAATGATATATTTATACACATGTGCATCAAATGAATATAAAACAATCATAAATCCATCAAAAGAATAGAGTTATTAACTTAAGGAAATAAAATAGGCATCTAAATAAATAATGTTTCTATATATGTAAATACTCTTCAATCAGAATAATGATGTATGGATTATTGAAACTATATATAATAAAAGGTTATACGATTAAGTTAATAGATTTTCTCTATCAATTGAATGGTAAGACTTTCTAATTGAACACCCTTCAATCAGAAGAAGAAATTATATGGTATTAATAATGTAATGGTATTGGAACAAATATTATATTTATCTATAATTGATGATAAGGAAAGAAAAATTTAGTGATGTATCATTTTTCTTATATAGATTCTATTTCCAACACCCAACATATACATAGGAACAATTAATCAGTGGATTATTTTGACACAGTAACAACTTATGAAAAATAAACCTTTAGAGGTGATACAACATAATTAATTTTTAAAGTTTAGAATATAATAGTATTCACATAAATGATAAATCCTTTATTGGAAGATAAGAAATTATAGAAGTTTTAATAAATCAATTGCTTAACTTTTACACAATGTTGAAATAAATAAGAAAAATATCATTTATAAGGGAATAATATAAGATGGTTTTTAAAAAATGATATTTTTAAAAATGAATAATTATTTTAACATGTAATATAAATAAAGTATTTAAAAATAAATATTGATAAGAATATAGATTAAAATATAAGAGAAATCATGAATAGAGTTTTCATAACGTTTGATGATGTTGTCATATAAACCAAAAAACATGTCACTTTAAAAAAATATATTCAAAAGGTTATACAAAGGGTTTTAATACATTATTTTAATAATAAAATGTCTTAATAATAGAACCTTGAAAACTAATGGAGTTAAAGTATAAGAAACTTGAATAGAAAGATAATTGGAAAAGATTCCCTTATAAACTTCTTAAGGTTTGAATTAAATAAATAATAGGAAGGGAACCATAAAGACATGAATATACCAAGAAAAAATTAAAAATTATGTACAAATAACATAAATTAAACATATTATAATGATATAAAGAATAATATAGAGATATATATAGAGAGTGATAGAGAACATAACCAAAAAAAATGAAGAAGAGTGGGATAGAACCCGTATGGACAACGAAAGGCATGGCTAATAAATCAATAATGGTGCAATGAAGAACATTAATACATAAAGAATAAAGGAAAAATTAAGGTATGGGTTTAATTCCCTATATATGAGAAATAAAATAAGATATATGTAATAGAAAAACAATACTTGAAAATAATAGATGTTTAGATTTGAAAACCCCATACCTTGAGTTTCATCTATCTTAACATGATCTATAAAATCACGATTAATCAAGTTATATTTATTATTTACTTGATTATGAACTTTTTTCATGTTTATTTATTTATTATTATTCCATTTTATTCATTTAATCTCCTCTTATTAGTTTCATGTTGTTTATATCGATCTTTCAAATACGTTCGATCCACAGTTCCAAAACTAATTTTGTATAACAGTAATGTTCAATGGTCCTTTTCCAATAGTTTCATAAGATCAAAAAGTTTTATGGTATAGTTTTCATGTAATTATATAATCATAAAAGTTCAATGTATTCTATAAAATAGTTTCCAATCAACAAGTGTTTATTTTCAAGATTATTTTAGATGGTTAAAATGACTTTTATTGTTTACTATTAATATCAATATTATTATGAATATTTTATAATTATAAAATAATAAACATGAAATGAATTTATTATTAATGTTATACATATACATGAAATTAATTTTATAAACATTAATGGAAAGAATAAGTGAAAATAAAACATAATCATTCACTTAGGTAGTATAAAACTACCACGGTTAAATGTCATTTTTAAAATACTTTAAAAGAAATGAGAAAATAATAAATATTTTAGTTTTATAAAAATATTATAGTAGAATTATACTAATTTTATAATGTAATTATAATGCTAAATTAAATTATGGAATGGGTAATAGGAGAATCGAAATGAAAAGATATGGGATTTGGAAACCTTTTCTTTAAAATATTAACAAATTATGAAAAGTGTTCGATGAGAGGGAATGGTTAATATATCATTGATTTTAGATCAAATAGATATTAATACCATGGGAATATAATCATGTTATAAATATAAGTATAATTTTAAAATATTTTGGGACAAAATAATCTCAAACAAAAGATAAAAAAGACACTTGGGAACCCTTACCTGGGACTTTGAGTCTCCTCCTCAAGATTGCATTTAATGCCTTTTGGGGAGATAGTTTTTGTTGGAACAGAGCCTTAGAAACATGGATACAGAAGTTTAGAAATGGATTCAAGTAGATATTTTATAATGAAATAAGTTTTTGTAATTTAGGAGAAAGAGGCAGAGGTTGGGTCAATATATAGCTAAGTATTTTGAATATAATATTGTTTTTTATTTAGGATCAAGACTGTGAATAGTGTTTTTGGGGTGGTAGATGAGTGGTTAAAACACCCCATAATCTTACATGAATTCCAGGATAAAATCTTGGTGGATGATTATTTTTAGTCTACTACAGTAATATTGTAGTGATAAGCACTAGAACTATTCAGCTAGTTCGGGCCGTCAGGCCACTGATTTGGGCCTATGGGCCACAAAACCTTCGGTCCACCTTATAACTTTGGAATATAAGTCCTATGGACCACCTCAGGCCTCTGAGACATGGGAATTTAGGCCATAGGGCTTCTGGGCTATAAAACAGTCAAGGTTAGAACACATAGGGGCATGCCCCAGAAGAGGAATTAGATCAAGTAACAACCACCAAAGAAGAGATAATCAGATTGGGAATGGAGAGAGGGTATGAAAATAACCATCACTACTAGGCACCATGTATTTCTACATGGGGAAATGCTACACGATCAACCATGCAAGGTGGGGAGTTAGGATTCATCAATGATGTAGATGCTGGGGAAGGGTAGTTCCAGTGTATTTTGGTCTTTGGGCCTTTGGGTCGTGTAATGGTCCTTGTGACTTTGGGCTTATGAGGCATGCATGTATTCCCTCTCAACCCAATTAAAAATGAGATTATCCAAAAATAAATGAAAGATAAGGCCTTTATGCCATTTTTACCAAGACTATAAATAATGTTGTTTCATACGAATTTTATTAGTGTTTGATTAAGAAATGTTGGTTTCTTTGACATTCAAACACACCTAAAACCTAATATCATCATTTAAATATTTTTTTCAAAGTAAAGAATAAAAAATAGTTTTTAATTTGAATAAAATATAACTTATGTTCTGAAAATTGATTTATAGGTTAATAAATTAATTTTATTATTTTTAATTGAATTATTTTACTCATTAAGTAAATTTTAATTAATGGTTTTTTATATATTATTCAACCATTTTACATCATAATGATTTCAAAAATCTTATAGTATACACAAAAACTGTATTTTTCACCATTCATCACCAAAAAATAACCCTATGATAATTTCAACATGATGATTCCAAAAATGAGATCCATTTTATAATATCAATATTCTAAATAAGTGAAATTTATCTTTAAATAAATACTTATGAAAATTGTTTTGGCAAGATGAACATTATTTATAATGGCTACAATACTATGTCAATGACCATATCACTTTTTAACTATATTATCCAAATATAATAACAATTTTGTGATAATATATATATATATATATTCTATATTGAATATTAAAATAAAAAAATAGATACTTATAATATCATTTTAGTGTAAATCATGTTATTTAGCATTTTAAAGGAATTTTTTTTAGAGTGAAAAAAATATAAACATAGAATATGATAACAATCATTTATACATTAAATTAATTATTATGTAAATTATAAATGCCACATAAAATATTATTTTTGTGGTAAAAATATTATTTTACCATTTATTTTTTTAACATGATGCACATAAAATGTCTCATGACATTATAAATTATTTTTTTAGTTTATATGGTAATATATTACAATTATATCACTCTTAAAATATATACAATACTATGTTAACAATTCAAATCCAAATGAATACATTAATATTAAAATGACCATATGAAAATTAAATTATTAATAAGAGTAATTTAGATATCAAATTAAACTATATGTGTAAAAATAATCCTGAATCAGTTAAATGATATTTTATAAAAACATTTTTATTAAAATTATTATAATTTATAAAATTACATTATGATACATGAGTTAAGAATACTTATTAATTATTTATTCAATAAAATATTAATAATTAAATCACATGGATACATTATTGAAAATAATATATAATTATAATAAATAAAATTCATAATATCATGCTTTTAGGATATGAGATAAATAATTTATTATTTTTTTATAAAATTTCATCACTAATTATTATTTAACAATTATATAAATAAACTCTAGGTTTATATCATTAAATAAAAATAAATTTTACATATATAATTCAAGGGGATTTTTTAATAAAAATATTCATTAAAAATATGTGATGTTATAAAAATAATGAGTGGGAATTCATTGTCCTGTTTAGTAATTAATAGACAAAATGATGACTTTGAGAAATTTAAAAAGTTGACAAAGGATTCTAAGATACCAATGTATCCTAGTTGTGTCAAGATGAATACAATTGAATTTTGATGTGTTTATTTCATAGGAAAACCATATATGTGTTTAGTATTAGTGAGATTGATTACCTACTTCACTTTTGAAGGACTTGATTTGTGATGGAGAAAACATTCTAAAAAATGATTATGAGGCGTCGAAGTTAATTGAAAATCTTGGAATTTGCCCAGTAAAATACATGTCTACCCTTATGATTGTATGATATATTAGAGTGAAAGCATATCTTTAAATGACTATAAGTAGTATGATACATGTATATAGAAACTAAATAAATATAGAACACTATCACAAGTTCCTTATAAAGTTATTCAGCAGCTTCCTTTGACATAGAAACAATAAAAAAATTATGTTAGAAAAATTAAAAAATATAAGATATTTAATACAAAATGAAAATTGTGTGTATTTGATGAACCCAATATATGGATTAACATGATGGGATTTTACTAAATTCCATATCAATTTTTTATATGATATAATTAATGTTAGGTTGGGGGTATCATGTGATGGTTTTAATCCATTTGAACAGACCCATACACTGCACACCACATGAACTGTACATATTCATTTATATAATCTTCCACCTTGGATGTGCATGAAGAATACATATGCTTTCATAAACACACTAATTTATAAACTGAATGATCCTATGAATGATATTGATGTGTATATGAAACCAATGATAGTTGAGATGAATTAGTTATGGACCATGGGTGTTCCTACATATGACACTTGAAGTAATGCATCTTTTTAAATGCATGATACTCATATTTAGACCATAAATGATTTCCTTACTTATGGAATGATCTATGGTTAGAGAATTAAGGGTAAATATTTGGTCAAATATGTGGAAAAAATAAACAATCAATAAGGATTAAATATTAAAAAAGTTTTAGTTTTGTGGTAAATTTTCATTTCTTACTGATGATAAATATATATAGAAATTATCGACAACATTTTGATAATATTATTAAGAAAGAAAAACTAACTCTACTTATTTTAGAAAGTTAAACCTTATAAGAGCTTGAGGGACTCAATTTTTTTGAAAGGGTTTCTTTATTGTGAGAAAAATATTGAATAAACACAAATATACCCACTTCAATTGTATGGAAAAAGTATTTTATTTGATCTACCTTATTGGTTATTGGAACTATTTTTCAATTGTTGATATGTGATACATATTGAAATAAATGTATGTAAATTATTAATTATAGTAAATTGGATTAGAAAGGGTAAAATGAAGGATGAACTATGAGAACACTGAGACTTACAATATTGGGGTATTAAGAAAAAACTTCATCCCAAGATAATTAGTAAAAACAAGTGGTTGTTTCCTCATGCCAGTTTTGTAATGAAAACTATATAGAGAAAACATTTTTTAATATTTGTTATAGAATCTCAAGGTTTCATGTGGTTATTCAAGTGATATAATTATAATGCCCCATGTCCCGGTTAACTCAATTAAGGAGTCATTAAGGCCTTAAGTAGGAGTTTTTATAGAGTTAAGGTACATATTTATTTGGATTTTGGTTTCGGTTGAGGGGTTATTTGTTGTTTGAGGATTTAAATATGATTTAGGATGTTTTTGGATAAATTATTTGGATTTTTTGGATAATAATTGAGGTTTGGTAGAAGTTTTTATAGTTTGGGTGAGGTGCCTAGGTGGTACCACATGTTGTTTTAAACTACAGGTGGCCCTGGGTACCTAGTGTGTTGTCACTAGGTACCTGGTGAGTAGAGAAGAGTCCTTGTAGGATTTGGGGTTCCATTGGGTACCTTGTGTTACCAGACTGGGTACCTGATAGAATATGTTCTAGTTTTTTAGTAGGGGAGTTTTATACTTTTCACCCTCCACCCCTTATTTATCCTCCTCTATTTCTCCTATTATTTTCACTTCATCGTAGACGATGGGAGATTCCTCTATGGATCTCTTGGGTATCCTATATTCACTCATTAATTCCCTTGATTCTTGGAATATCCATGATATATTTTTAAGATTTAATATAAGATAAGGCCTATCCTATACCATATCTTCCATATTCTTATATTTTATTCTTATTTCTTTGGGTTTGTCTAGGTATTCTATACAGAATCCCACCGAGGCATGGTGGAGTTCACTTTAGATCATGGGTCATCCTCTTCTTTTATTATATAGAGGCTCATATGGGTTGATTTCTTATCATATATCTCCATTTTAGTTGAAGTTTATTAAGGAAAGTTTTAATTTAGATATTTCCATAATTTCAAGGTGAAATTAGAGTATATTATATTGAGGATTGTTTAGGTATTAGGGTTTATATATCTTCGGGGAAATTTATAGAGCATACAACATTATTTTTATTTTTTATTTTATTGAACTTATATTATATTAGTTATTTATTTTGGTACCTCTAGTTATATAATTATGGTTTAATGGTTTTAGGGGATTCTTGATGGTCACATAGGGTTGGTAAATATTTCTATTAATATTGGTATGTTTTCTTTACTCATCAAGTGATTCTCAGAATATGCTTACTTTCGATTTTTTACATAATTAGTAATAAATCTCATGTAATGTTTTTAGAAATATAAATAGTTGTTTTAATAATTATTTTTTTGGTATAAAGAGATAAATGTTTTCCAAGGGTATTAGTTGAACCTATATAATTAAAATCCTTCCCCTATTGATTATCTTGTGAACTTCAATAAACTGGTTGTACTTTGAACACTCATAGTGATTCTTAACACTTTTTATTGTGTTTCCCTCAATATGTGAGTTTAGTAAACCATAACTAAGTCATGTTACCAAATTTTTTGTCTCAATACATTGATCACCTCCCTTGGTATTAACCATGGGAAAAAATAGGGATTCTTGGTATGTTACTAGTCTCAAACCTTTGAGGAAAGATTGTAAGTAAAGAGTCTCCCTTTGACCTAAAAATTATTGATGTGTTAATATATATAAATAAGGTGAAATTCCTCGAGTCCTACCTATATTATATAATCAAAATCACTTATTCCCACATAAAATTGAATGAGAAATAATCCAATGAACCACACTTAACCTATGGCGAAGTGAGTGATTTAGTGGTGATATGACAGATGAGTTTTGAGATGGAATGCTATGATCAAACATTAAAGGATTAATAGTTTACCATTTACCTAACATAAAACTTGATAATTACCATTCATTTTATAAATGTTTAAATTATGTGAGGTTTTATGAAAAACCATGTTTCCAAATATTTTATTTTGAAAATACTTTCGTAATTGGTTTCCCCCTTTCCTCTCTATTTTCTTCAAAAAGTTTTACCAAAATATGTTTTCAATAATACTCACATTCCCTCTTTTAAAACTTAGTCACCCAAATAAAACTTAGTTTCATGTTTCAATTTTGAGTATTTTTGTGTGAGATATTGAACCTATACAATTGGAAAAAATAATCTTCTACTAACTTGGGATTCTAGTATAGGATACGCCTTGTCCTTATTACCTCGAGCACTACTACTAGTATGCCCAGTTTAGTACCATGTTTTTTTAATGTGTACTTTTTATAGATATTGAAATTAATTATCTATTTTATTATTGAGTGTCCTCTTAGTGTATATTGGGAGTTAAGTATGTCATATCCAAGTGGTTTGATTGGGATGGTTTTATCATGTTTGATCACTTCTTACATGTCACACTATAACCTTGGACTAGTTAACTACTACTTCCATTCTTTTAAACCATGTTAGTTACTCTTATTCATATATTACTGAGTATTTGGGTATATTGAGAATGTATACAGTTGATAATATTGTTTTTTATTATACTGAGCTTGTTTCTTCTTTGTTGTATTGATCATATTGGTTGATATAGTTCATAATATTGCTTTAAAAATTTATAATACTTCTTTTATAACATGGTTGTTTTTTGATAACTAGATTGTGTATTTTTTTGGATATTTTATATTGTTGTTATAAAATTTTTGAGTAGGTTCATCAGTTAGTGTCATACAGGTTAAACTAATGGGATGGGTTGTTACAATATGAATTAGTATATAGATTAATGGTGTGATATGGGATATCAACTCCTATACTTGTTATACCTAATACTCTATTCTCCGGGGAAGACCACAAGGTTTCCTAGACCATCTAAGATTAATTATATTTTTTTGGGATGGGTCAATAGGACCCTATCATGTTTGCACATATCTACTCATATGCATGGTTTCATATGTGTAACTGTGTGATATATTCACAGTCACTAGTGTTTACTTCTATATAGGGGATGTCACTAATCACTATCATAGATTTTGAGATAAGGATTGAATTAGGTAACATATGTATGGATATTCCTAGTATATGGAGTTACTTGTTGTAACTGATATTAATCTATGAATTGAATCACTTTTGACATGTTTTTTTACTTTATTTGGTGAATTTTAAGATTGTTTTTATATTTATTTAAATGTGTAGACATACACATGCATAAAACTATTATATCACTTCCATGTTGAGACAATTTTTGTGGTTCCATATTGATAATTATATGCTCACACCCTACATAAATATCTCGGTGGATGTGAAACCTCACTTTTACTACTTTTCATATTCTTACAGATACTAATAGTTATTGGGTTACTTGTGTGGGTATCTCATGTTTAACATGTAATTGGGATCAATTACCACTTCATATTTATATCTATTGGAGATGATAAAAGTCCTTGTTTAGATCATCACATATTTTGTTCTTATGGTGATCCTATCATATGCCACATTTGGCTCAGACCGTCACCTATCTTATTCCACTTTTGGACTGTACCTTCATCATGGACTAGTTTATGTGAGATGGTTTGTATGAGATGGGTATTTTATGAATTTATTTAGAGGTTTATGGATTGTTTACATTTATATTTATTATTTTTATAACTTGTTGTTTTTGTTATATTTCATGGAATTTTTGAATTATGGATGATTCATGTTGGATTTTCAGTAGAGATCGACTGTACAAACCTAACCCAAATCACTTAGTCTATATAAGAGTGCTATATGATCTCATGTATACCTACATATATACAAGAAGTTTCTAACAAGTAGTGAGGGTTTCAGTAGTATAATTGGGAGACTATACTCACCGTATCAATGAAAAAATACCATAATAACAACAAGAAAGAAAAATAACCCAAAAGGGAATAATACAATTAAATGATAAAAATGGTATAATAGATGACATGTCATGTATTTTAGAGTCATAAAATGCAATAAAAAAAGGACCCCCAATATTGAAGATCAACCCAATGTAATTATAATAATAAACAATAAATAAATAAATACATTATGATATCTATCTGGAGTCGTCCTGGTACCACCTCAGACCACCAAGATCTATCTCCTAATATCTTATTGCTAGGACCTTTACCCTTCCTAGACCCCTAACCATGAAGTCTACACACACATTGTGATTCCTATGCAAGGTTTGAGTATAAAACCAGTAGTACATCGACAATGCATCCTTAACATAAGTGAATATGCATTATAGGTGTATTCCATGACAATAAGTAAATAAATAATCAAATAATAATTATTAATATACTGAGTGGTCATGTGATAACCAAGATTCCACAAACCCTAACCATACATACTTCAACTCCATGTCATAAGGTAATTAATAAAAAAAATTATGATTATGGGTGGACCATAAGGCCACCATATATATCCCTAAGTAGCTACAAGTACAAAAAGCCTCGGGTTGGTCCCCAAGGTCATCGATCCCTATCTATGTCACAGGTTAGGCCTCGAGGCCATATTAACCAGTCTATAACTTGGGTAGGTCTATAAGGCTTTCATATCCTTCCACTACATGGGTCAGTACTCAAGGCCATCACACACCTACCTCAGGTTTCTATCCATAATTTTCACCATTGCATGTCGAACATGCTCCCTCCGTAAGGGATAACCAAGCCATGATGGTCCACCTACTACTATAATCAAAACCTCCATAGGCCATACATTTAAAAAAATATGAAATAACACATATAATCACAAAAATATCATATTAGGAATGAGTCTCAAAATCCACACACACACACATGTTATCATTATTGAGCATGGTTCTCACAGGATACACATGCACACACATGTGATTGATATCAAATATGGGTCTCACGGGCTACACAAACACACTCACACACATGTGATCAATATCAAATATGGGTATCACAAGCTTAAAACACACACACATGTGATCAATATAAAATAAAAAACTTTATACAAGGGATTTACAAGGTAAGAAACTTCCTACCTAAAGTGAATTGATACCACACATTAATATCCACCAAGAGTTATCACCTGAATCAAGACCACCAACCAAGGATCCCTATAACCAATCCCAATTCATTACAAATGATATTCTAGAAAAATATTAAATAATAACAACATGATAAGGGATTGAATTCTACTATGATTACCAAATGATATCAACCAAACATTTTATATCTAGATATGCTCAAGAGAGAGAAGATGATCCTCAAAATATCCAGACTCTAATCCTTCAATGATCCAATAATTCTCTATTAGGTCACATAGGAATTCATAGATATGTACATAGTATCCCATATCTATGATTAATCCCAAGCGAAAGAGGAAATATATAATGATATCAATAATAACAGAGACCAAGAAACACATACCCTGAATTATCACAGTACAAATCCTCTAGATCCACCGAAATTGGAGTTCGAAGGGAGAAAAATCTTCAAAAACCACCACTAGAGTCCCTAGGTTTGAGATCCTTATACACGAGAGAAGAATGAGGAGTTTTAGGTTTAAAAATCACCTTTCAAATTATTTAAAAATTCAAGAATGTTTTGGTCACATAGTTTACTAAACCATGCACTAACCGTATAAGGATCATTGTCCCTTCTAGGCACTCACACAGTTTAGTAAACCATTCACCAACCATTCCTTTACCTCTTTTCCCTATCATAAGGTTTCCTAGATAGGCTGTATAATTTTCTATAACCACATTCCAAATGTGCATGATCCACTATCCCTCTCCAAAAAGCCATATTGTTTCTTAAGGAGAACCACATGATTTTCTTAAATTTTACTCAAACCATGCACTCCCTTAAAATCTCCTTAAAATCTTCAAAACCACTCATAAGTTACCTTAGACTTCCCCCAAGAAAATTATAACTAAAAAACACTCAAAGAAGTGTTTAAAATAAGGTTTAAGGTACCTGAAAAGTACAGTCTATTACAATCTCCCTATTTAGGGACTTATCATCCTTGAGAAGTGTCTCTAGAGTTCTTGATCAAACAACTCAGGCCATTAAGCTTGCACATCATATTCCCACTCCCAAGTCTCCTCTTGTATTTTTATATGATACCATATAACCTTAACAAGTGGTACTATATTTCCCCTCAACACTATCACACTATGATTTATAATCTACATAAATTTATCCACAAATGGTGCATTTGGTTCTAAATCAATTTCCTCATTGTCAATCACAAGTGAAAGATCATTCTCATATCTCCAAATACGAGACTCATAGAATAGATATTTCATACCTAGAATATTATGGTGGAAGATCCAATCAGTATTCCACTATTTTGAAATCTTTTATGATCTCAAATGATCCCAAAAATCTTGGATTCATCTTCTCTTACCTCAATAAATGACAATTCCCCAATCGAGGTGACACCCACAAGAAAAATTTGTCACCCACAGTGAACTACAATGGTTATCTCCTCTAGTAAGTATATATTAGTTGTATACTCTAAGTGAACTTGAATAATCTTAGAAGTGTCTTACACTATACTTGGCCCAACAATAGCTCCCCACCTACCTTGTACCAACATAATGGTGAGTGACATAACTGAACATAAATATCCTCTAAATGTGCCATCTAAATCAAAGCCTGGAAACTATTATTTTATATAGAATCCACCAAGGCCATATGATCATCCCATGTTCCAATGAATTCTAGGATGCATTCCAAAATCATATCCTCTAATATTTGGACCGCCATCTCTAACTATCTATCTATTCATGGATGATACCTCATACTCAATTTTAACTAAGTCCCCAAATCCTTCTCTATGAATTTACAAAAACGCGACATAAAAAGAACATACCTATCTAATATTGTAACAAAATTACTTTGATTTTATGTATAATATGTTTAATTTATAAAATATTCCATTCCATATTTATTTCATATCTATTATGGGTGTTTAATAGGTTGATTTTTAGTGATAAAAGGCTATGTTTTGGAACGTGGAGGAGTGTGAGAAGGAATGGCCATGTGTTAGTTGGAAGGCTACCATAGGATAGCCAATGGAACCCACCAACTAGTAGGTGGGGTTTTAATATGTCTTCAGACCCCACCAACTAGTCAATGGTACTGGAAGAACCTAGGTGGTTCTTCCAGGAACACCATCTAACCATTGGTTCCACCAATTCATTGGTACACCC
This sequence comes from Viscum album, assembly GCA_963277665.1. Lineage (NCBI taxonomy): Eukaryota > Viridiplantae > Streptophyta > Magnoliopsida > Santalales > Viscaceae > Viscum > Viscum album. The sequence goes on along the minus strand of OY728143.1, from coordinate 911,249,061 downwards.
AGTGCATGGGTATACTAAATTCACCCCATTAGTTTTAATTCCACATGATTTTGACCATTTTTTATCCAATTCCAACACCAATGCACCTATTTCGAATTTGGGACCTCCCTTAAAGTCTTTAAATCTATCCTATCCATATCCCCTTGATCCTTAATCATTGGAATGATTCAGTGATGCTATAATGGTTAGATATTCCTAGATCTACTCAAACCCCCTCTTCCTATTTGAGTGTTTTATATAGATATATGAAATATCTATGGTTTCTATATTGATCCTATGGAGAATTCTCCCTTTCATTATATATTAGTGATGTATCTATAAATTTGATGATGTTTCTTGATCATATTGAGATCTACCATCAATAATGGATGTTCAAGGGTTATGTGTTTATAAATAAACTTTATAAACCTATTATTAATGGATTATTGATGATATAACTATAATCCATTGATGATCCTTTGGAAGATTGGTGGAGGATTATTCATGTTAATGAAAACTCCATGACCAGAGCGAATTCTCAAGAATGATGGATGTTTCTAGGTAAGTATTTATAGATCAACCATCTTAAGAAATTATTTTTCTTGAATTTCATATTGGATATCTTTTCAAATGATTTATTTATGATGTATCAAGGTTAATTTGATAGACCATAGGGTCACTTATAGAATTAACAATGAATTTATGATATGTTCTTAATCACCAACAAATTCAGTGAATTGGAATCCTATTTTTTGACATACCTTGGAACAAGTTCCATTGATGGAATTCATGAGGTATTTAATTTTAGAACAACCTTCTTAAAATATAATCTCTTGGGGTATCTCTTTATAAACCTTCTTTTTGATGATCATGAACCCGAAATAGACATCCATAACATGTAAGAAAGTTCTCCATGGACGTGCAACATGGTTTGGGATTCGATTCTTGTATTACCCCCCAAAAAACCTCGAGGTAGGATGTTACTTACCATTTAGAGGTTGTGTAAATGACCGTTATCATGATATGATGTAGTCTGTTGATATAATTTAGGCCATGTTGATTTTGATCACATGTGTGTGTGTTTTGGATATTATTTCACACTTTTGACATGCTATATGTGTCTTGATATGTTTTTCCATATTTATATGTGTTTTAGTTGGTTTATGTTATATTGTTATTATATACATATTACCAAAGTGACAGGTGGACCCTTCTTTTCATAGTGACCCTAGAGGGAGAGTGTGTTTATGCACTTCTTGTGACATGATGATAGGATCAGGTTGGACGATGGGGTATGTTGGCCTAGTCTGGACTGACATAGGGGAATGGTGGTCTTATTCAACCATACCCATGAGGTGATAGGGGTTATGATGGTCTATGTGACCTGAGCTAAGAGATAACAATAGTGAATGATGGCCTATTGCGCCCTGATCAGGTGGTCTGAGGCCTATATGGATATTGAGAATCGTTGAGGCTGGCTCTTTCACTTGTGATGTTTCCATGAACACTTAGATACTCTTCTAGAATAGATCCAAAGTGGGTATTTTCAGGGTTCATGGAAGCTTGGTTAGTGCAAAAATGCTCTGTATGGTTTGGTTTCTTGTGTGCACATTTATTTAATTCATGACTCACACTATTATCCATGTGCAGTAATGTTAAGGATGCATTGGTGGTGTCCTACTAGGTTTATTACTCACAACCTTCAAGATAACCTTGATGCATGTTCATAATTCATGTATAGGGATATATTCAAGGGAAAGAGGACCTTGGAAGATGGTTGGGAGGAGGAGCATGGAGGAGGTTTCAGGTCTAGGATAGATTCTGGAGGGTTTCTGTAGAGTTTTTTTATTTATCTTCTTGCACTATTATTCTGGTTTGTATTACGACACTAAGAGCCTATTTATTTATTATATGACATGTATTCCATATAATATTATTTACTTCTACCTTTTTTACTCTGATTTGGTATATTTTATTTATATTATTGGTGTTAGAATATGATATTGTGGGTATAGACTCCCCAATAATGGTGTTCAAACCCTCACTTCTAGTCGAAAACCTCTTATGTGTGGGGAGGTGTGCATGAGGTATTATGGACCTCCAACTTAAAATCAGTGGTTTGGGATAGGGAATTACAAAATGGAATCAAAATGTAATTTTCTTCCATTATTTTGACTAACCTGGTTTATTGTAGAAATAAGATAGGTTGTGTGGAACTTGGGTAGGGGAGTGGACATGTTCTTGGACAACAGACCTCAAAGTTACCATTGATAGGATTTTTGTTACTTTTTATGGGATTTGGGTGCATTCAAGCATCATAAATAGGCACTTAGGATCACAAGCCTTGTATATATTTGTTGTGTGATACATAATTTTTCTTTAATGTAATGCCTTGGCTGTACTATCTATTTTTGATAGACTTATATTGTTGATTGAATGATATTTCTATTTTCCATACTATTGTGATATATCTATTTTCATTAATTAGTTGAACTAGCTCATGCTGTTGTGTTTTGTATATATATGTTACTGTGACTAATGTGTAGGGATATATAAATTGGATAATGATAGGAGGGATATACCTTGGGTAATGGGTAGAATCCTAGGAGAACCTTCGTGTGATCCCATAGACTTATTAAGATATACCTTAAACTAACATCTTAGATGTTCTAAATTTTTCCCTTTTCATTTTAGAAAATTTTATCTTGAAGATGCTTAACTAGATTACTGGGTGGAGCATTCCAAAATGTGGAGCGAGCCATAATGATCCCATGAGGGAGGAAATTATAGTTATACCACTGGTCATTTAGGTTAATGCTCCAATATCCTCCATATTTCCAGGGAAATAGAGGCCCTCATGATGTAGAGACTAGATATATATCATCTAGAGGATATTCGACTTGGTAGAGACCCTATGTGATTGAAAGGTTAATCTTGAAACCTATATGATTTATGAAGCTAATATAAACTGGTGGGCCATTATGATTTAGGATGGAATATGTTTGGGTATCACATGGGTGACTTTCAAAGACATTTTCTCCATGGAGTTCTTCTTGGATACAATGAAGATGGGCCTAGCGTAGGAGTTAATGGAGATTTTTCAGAAGATGATGATAGTGTTTTCTTACTCATCTCATTTCATGGAGTTTCTACTATTCTCTTCTCTCTTATCTAGGTATGAAGTATAGAAATCCACAAAGTTAGAGATCAGGCTTTTACAGGAGTTAAGACACTAGGTCGGGAACTTCAATATCAAGACATATACTCAGGTGCTTCGCAAGGCCATGACAATTGAGAAGGGTCTAGAGGAGGATAAATCTACATGTCTTATTCTATCCTTCAGTGGACTTCCCAGTGATACTTCCACTAGTAGAAAGAGGAAGGAAGACAATTCAGTTAGAGTGTTAGGAGATAACTAGAGATGAGTAGAGGCTCTTCAATACTTTTTGTGGGGTAAATAGGTCCTCAATGTTACAAATCTATAGAGTGGGGGAATTATCACACTTTATACCCAAAACCTCAGATAAAGTTTCATTAGTGTGAAAACATGGAGCTTCTATAGAACTTATACTTGAAGTCATCATGAATGAGGTATCACAGGGGTTCAATTCAGACACATGAATCAAACCATGGGATAGGTTTGGGTCCTCAGCATTAGGTTCCATACCCTTAGATGATGATGAATCTAGTGAGTCATGTATATTAGGGACAATGTCAGGGATTTGAGATAGGCTGAGTATACATAGTGAATCATACCCTAGAAAATAGTGGTGAGGCACTGTATGCTATTCAAGGTACAATATTGATCACTTCTACATTGTCTACTTCCTTATTTGATATTGATGCTTCATATTTATTTATATCTTCAAAAGTTATTAATGGACTTAACTTATCAGTTAAGTTTCCATCTAAGTTTCTTTCCCTTGATACACCAAAAGGCACAAAAGTTGTCAATATTTAGTGATTTCTAGAATATCCTATAGTCGTTTCCAATTATGGACATCTCAGAGACTTCATGATTCTAGATATTATGAGATTCAATGTGATTCTTAGAATGGAATGGTTGACTAGCTTCCAATCTCACATTAATTGCTATCGGAGATAGGTATCTTCCACTTTGACCAAGGGAGATAAGTTTGTGATGATCAGATAATGGTAAATAGAAGTAGTTAGAGTGGGTTTATACTTTATTCATATTGGAATGACAATGATACATATTGTAGGATAGACTCTTTTAGTAGGATTAGCAGTATCCGCTTATCTTTTCCTCAAGTTTTGGATCTTTATCAGGATGTCGTTTTAAACTAATTCATTGGTCTTTCTCTGGATAGAGGAGTTTCAATTGAGATAGATCATGTACCAGGTGTGCATCCCATTTTTACACACCATTATAGTATGGAACCGATTGAGTTGAAGGAGATCAAAGTAAAAATCAAGGAATTGGATTAGAAGGTCTTTATCAGGTTTAGTACATCACCATGAGATGCACCTATTTTATTCACCAAGAAGGTGGATTATAGTATTTAACTTTGTATAGATTATCTAAAGATAAACTGAGTTATTGTGAAGAATATATATCCTTTTCCCATGATTGATGATATCATTGATCAATTATGAGGAGCCCAATGGATCTCCAAGATTGATCTTCTTTTGGGATATCACCAATTTCGGTTTAGAAATGAGGACATCTTGATGAAAATATTTTGGAGTAGGTATGGGATATATGAGTACTTGGTGATTCTATTTGGACTAAAAAATGCACTAAAAGTGTTCATATATCTCATTAAAAAGGTCATCCACCCATATATTGACTCATTCCTCATGTTTTTCATTTATATCATCCTTATCTACTCATTTAACTTGGAATAGTATTCTAGACATCTCAATATAGTCTTGAGTACAATTCGAGAACATCATCTTTACACAAAGCTGTTGAAGTGTAACTTTTGGCTTTATGAGGTGAAATTCATAGGTCATGTGGTGTATGGGATAGGTATATCCATATACCCTGAGAAAGTTGAGGTAGTGATGTATTGGAAATTTTATCAAAATGTGATTGAGATCAATAGCTTTCTGGGATTAGTAGGATACTACTGATGTTTTATCAAGGACTTCTACCATTTATGAACACCCATGACTTAATTGATGAATAAGGGAGTGATTTTATAGTTTTTGGACTAGTGTGAATAATATTTTATTGAGAAGACTGTTTCCTCAGACTGTTTGCGGTTATCCTCTGAAAATTGGAATCTAGAAACACCATTTCCCCTACATTTTTAGAAGCACATTCAAATCTTGAGAGGTCTACCCATGTCACACATGAAATTTCTTCTCAAAATACTTCTTCCTCTGATTGTGTTTTGGTTTCTACTAAAAAGTTGAAAGCTGGAAACACCAGTCCCCTTACCTTGGTGGAAGCTCATTCAAAATTGACCATACCTTTTATTCAGACTTTTATGTAGGCCTCAACACATAAAATTGACATTGGTAATAAAGAGGTTTCTTTGACCTCTTTGGGCCCCACTGCTTGCACTTCACATGACACTGACAATATTTGTCCTGCACAAGATTCTCCTGCTTCTCATGTAGGGAAACAAACAAACAAGGAGCTGCAAACAAAGCATGACAGCCCTCCAGTGAAGTAGCCTTGTGGTCTGCGGGCAGAACATACCACTGCAAGGGAGGAGGAACATCATGCTCTATAAGATGATGAGAACTCTTGGTAGCAAACGAAGCATGACATGAAAAGTAAAGGTCGTGGGAAGGGAAATGAGATAACTGAACCAACATCAAGGAAGGAAACACAGTCTGAGGTCTCAAACTCAGATACAGATATTGAGACCTTCTTACAACAAGTGAGAGATTTATAAGCACTTCATAAAAGAGGATGTGGATGTGGGCGTGGTTGAGGAATGGATTGGGGTGCCTTTCAAAAAAATTAACATGAGATTGGTGACAAGATCAAGAAAAATATTGGATGATGAAAGCTTTGTACTTTTGTATTTTCATTCGCTACTTTCCTTGTTTAATTTTCTTTTGTTTTAATATAAGGGGACATGATCCCTATCCTTTTTCAAAAAAAAATATTTTATTGAGATGAATATGAGGTTAAATACAACTCTAGTGTTGATACTTCCTGATCTAGGGATCAGATATGTTGTGTACTACGATGCATCAGGAATTGGTTTGGGAGTAGTACTAATGTAGAGGGTACAGGTAGTGGTATATGGGTAACGTCAATTATGACCCTGTTTTTGGAAATATCCTACCCATGAATTAGATTTAGAAGTCATGGTCTACATTTTGAAGTATTGGTGACACTATCTATTCAGTGATAGGTTTTTTTTTCTATATCAACCAAAAATGACACCGCTATTTCTTCACATAGTGGGATATCAATTTAAGGCAGAGGCGCTAGGTAGAGTACATGTTTTTTTGAATTTGAGATAGTCCATACACTAGGTAAAGGTAACATCATTTCATATTATCTTAGTCATAAAATTCTATCTTAGGAGTTTGGTGAATGGACATTTTAAGAATATTGGTGCTTGATGAGCTTATAGGTTAATCGAATGATGGATGATTTTGAGGACTAGGGATCAATGATGTGTGTGCCATTAGTGATCATATCTTACTTGGTATGATGGTTGAGGGATGGTTAGAAATCTAACACAAAGTGTTCTATGATATGAGAATGGCTAACAGGTGGTGAATCGATACTTGGGTGGTCATTGGATGATGACAATGTGATCCTAGTACATGGAAGAGTTGTAATCCTTGGTTCCATCAGGGAAGAGTTGATGAGAGACTTTCATACCTATAAGCGAGCAGTGAATCATGGAGTAACAAAGATGTACCATGAATTTAGGTGGAATTTTTGGTGGCCAGGGATGAAAAGGGTTATTGATGGATTTGTTTCCCAATGCCTTAATTTCCATAGGATAAAGATCAGGCACCAACATCCTGGTGGTTTAATCCAACCACTTACAGTGCCCTTGCGGAAGTAGGAGGATGTCACAATGGACTTTGTGATGGGGTTACCCAAGATCTTGAGGTTTTTAATACTTTTTGGGTAATTTTTTCTTATCTAATGAAAGTTTATTACTTTTTACTAATCTATGAGACTCACTCTATAATTAACCAACCTGGTTCAACCAAACCCATCACCTGATCCGACTCGCCACATGATCTGAAGTGCATTCCTGATCGACATGGGATGGTGACAGGAACCAAGAATAACCAAACATCTCCTGGGAATGGTTTCTCCACTGGTAAAGAGACGTGACCCATCCATGAAAAGGTATGGGCATACCACTATAATAAGAGTCAATGACATAAAAATAAACATCTATAGTACACAAAGAATACTAAGCAGATACTATAAGAAACTACAATACATCATATACAAAACATTCTACAACTAGACATACACATGGTATATCAAGTGAAAATAAAAAACCTCAAAGGAGTAAGAATGATACCAAACAAGGCCCAAACATACATCCTAATAGATATAAAATCCCAAAACTACTTCTCATTATCCTACCTAGTGAGAACACATCTCCTCCACCAACCAATAGAAAATGATAATCAAGAAGAGACACCCTTGGTACATGGTTCCCTTGCCTTTAACTTTTTCCTACAAAACAAAGACTACAAACACACAAAGAAAAAAGTAGGTTGTGATTCATGAATCTTAGTAGGATACCACCATGAATCAATTTAGGGATTTGATCCCTAAAAATCAATAAACTTGTTTAAAAATAATTTCAAAACTAAATCACTTTGAAGAAAGTCCCATTTTAAAACAAAACTTGAAATCCTTTTGGTTTTCCATTTAAAACAAAATATGGTTTTAAAAAACAAAAACCAAACATGGTTCAAATAAAGAAACAAGACCAAAGGATCATCATTCTCAAAATATCCATCAAGTCATAATAATAATGAGCATAAACATCAACCTCAAATAAACATATAAATGGAAATATAAAAATGGGAATAACACATGACATCAAATCAAACATGGAACTAACCAAATGCATAAATCATAAAAACCAATCTAGTATGATTAATGTGTACTTTGGGATTTAACCATATAGCCTATAATGAGTGAGTAAACAAGTATGCTAGCTGGATAAGAAAATTGAATCTCTCACGGTCTTCCCTAGGCCTAGCTCCAAGATCTCTCATGGTTTCTTGAAAACTAACATAGAAGCTATCATGGTATTCTTATCCAAAGGCTCTCACGATCCCTTGGAAACCAAAATGGTAGTATGCATGGTCTTCCCTCTGAAGGTTCACACGTTCCCTCAAACAAAACCCTCACTCAGACCCCGATTAACCCACTTGACACTCCATTCCAGCATAATCACAAAAAATTTCCCATATCAAATAAGATATATCACAAGACATTTTAAAAAAACAAGCCTATTTGATCAAAACACCTTTCCCAAGGTAAATTAATTTCTAAAATCACTTTATAAATCCTTTGAAACCCATAAAAACCCTTGAATACGTTTTAACAAACACTTGGTGCGCATACAAGCCACACCCATTTGGAAAACCCCCTTCAAACACCCAATTGCCAAAAAAAGTCATAAAAGACATAAAATATGGGATAAAAATAAACCATAAATAATTTGTTTGTAAATTAAACAAACAAAACCAATTTCAATCCATAATTTAAAAGTAATCCTATTTTCGATGCTTTTTCTGGGGTGTGTATCTGTCTGTGGGGATAGATTGGCTATTGCCCCGCATTCCTGCTTTCCAAAGGCAGGTGGCATCCGTCACCTATTTAGGGACATTTTATCCTTGATCGAATTAGGATGATGAGATGTCAATTTCTCTTTATGTGGATTCCTCTATGGAATTCATCACCTAGTTCAAGTCTCCTTTAAAGATTAAGATGTTGTTCATGAAACTCTTCCCAATGCCATGTATTTGAGGATTATGGTTGATTACACTGCTTCTGTCAAGACATTCCAAAGGGTCAAGTTAGGGAATCCACCTTCAGTCAGGGGAGTAGTCATATTGGTCATCGCTGGTATGTCTGGATGCTGAAAAACTGGTACATATAGATTTATTTCCCTTATGATAGGGCTTCTTGAGGGTGAATAAGCCTAAGTCATCCCATGTCGAGTGTGGGAAATTTTATGCCATAGGCATGTCTCCAAGGTTTTCTTGGATTCCCATGTTTGACATGAGGTATTCCATGAGTTTAACATCTAGAAGAGACAAAACGAATTGATCCGAACACTTATGGGAGTGGATCAGATAGGTACATCCCTAGGAGGGAGCAATGAGGAGGTTTACGAGATGGGTGGATCCGAGGATGATTAGGTCCCGACAAAGAGGACACCATGGTTTACCATTGTCTAGTATTGAACCTTGTGGAGGCCTCCTACTTACCTTGTATAGAGGAGATGGATCAAAACCCATGTAGTTCGAGAGGGTGAGTCATGGGATCGGTGCATACACAATGGACAACAACCCGAAGACATGCTAGGCCTTACAAGCAGTTAGAGGCCCAGATGTTATAAAGGACCAATGAAATGAATGGGGATTACACATGGTTAGATACCTAGATGGATGACATGATTTCCCTAGGATATGGCATCCCGAGTGGAATCATAATGGATATGGATGGAGTGTCAAAGGATGGAATGAGGGGGGGTGGAATCGAGGACCGGTGTAAAGGTGACGATGTTGGGATTGAACCTTGAAGAGGTTTTGTAGACGCAAAAAAAGTCCGTAACTCCTAAAGGAAGTTCTGAAATGATGAAGCAAAGTCATATTTGGACTCAGAGGCCCGATCTGGAGGGCCCAGAAGCGGTGCGAAAAATTAATGAGTACTCACGTGAAAAACTGTTGCTCGCGTGAAGGACACCCGAGATTCGCGAAAACGCCCCGGTGTGGCACACAATTTTTGTGTGATCAGTTCCGTGCGGTGGAGACTTTCACGCCGAAAAGTACTGGCACAGAAGATTTTACTCGCTGCCCAGATTCCGCGATGGCGGAGGCCTATACATAGAAGGTGACCCCAACCGTTTCGGGGTTGCAAAATCCGGACCAGCTCCCGTGCGTTCAATTGGATTCCCGCGCACGCAATATGACTTCTAGGTAATAACCTTTTTCGCGCAACCTTGCCCTGGGGTTCGCCTTTGGGAAAAATCCCTCTGGATTAAGTGAATTTTCCAACTCCTCCGGGTTCCTCCTTTGCGCGCAATCCCTTCCAATTGCGCGTAATCCCATCCAATTGCGCGCAATCCCATCTAAATTGTGTGCAATACCTTTGTTAGGTTTGGCCATATCTTAGGGATCATCCAGTGCCCCTACGCGCAGTCCAAGCCCGTTACGCGCAATCTCCCATAACCGCGTGCAATCCCTCTACCCCAATTGCGCGCCAACCCAGTGTTTTGCACGCAAAACCCAGGGCTCCTCACCTTGACACCCCCCGGGGTGCCACCCTGCGTAGGCGGCCGGCGTCTTCCATACCAGGCATACACGCCATGTGTTGTTTTCCCGTATGGCCTTCCAGGCTCATACGAAGTAACCTCAAGCTCCCTTGGGAGGTGTTTCCTGTTGCATTTCTTTGACTTATGTTCCTTCGCATAGGCATGCTAATGGCTATTGCTTCTTCGCATAGCCATGCTAATGTGGACCCCTCGATGGTTTGCCCTGTGGCCCCCCTTCACTACGGCCTTTTCGATGCCTTCCCTCCCAAAATGGTTAGAGGGTGTTGGGCATGTAATCCCTAGGGGTGTGGAGCGAACCCACCTCATCCGAGCTGTAGGACGTTAAACTTCCAAGCACCTCGTCCTCAACAAATGATGTTAAACTGTGATCCGACCCCGTGCCTCGCACGCAGGGTCCCCCCGGCTCGGACATTCTTTGCGTCGCTCGTCTCCACGGGGATGGAATCTTCCTCACCTGGAATGAGATCCTCCCTCTCGGAGTGGCGTTTGTCCACGGGGGAAGGGCTGCCTCAGAGCGTAATCCCCTAGCCTCTTTTGCGGAAGGTTTCACCCATGCACCTCCGTACTTCCCCACTGCCAAGGCCAATGGAGGGTGTGATAGGGAACGAGGCATCTCCTTTGTTCGATCCCAAATCCCTCTCCCTCTATGCTTTGTCGCACCACGGGCCTCCATCTTGGAGTAATCCCCGACACTAAGGGCTACTAACCACGCATAAGCCCCTGTTTCCTCTTTGGGCCACTCAACGCGTAAGCCCCTCTCCACTTCTCACGGATGCACCCTTCGCGACGTGATCGCCTGGTCCCTGCTACCTCTTGTTTCTCACACCGAGCATGACTCACGTGGGCTTAGAGTGAGCATCGACCATGACACAATCATGGGCCGCCTCAGAGTATAAGCCCCATCCTAGCGAACTACGAGGACTTTGATCCTTGCTAACGCATGGTATGTAGGAAGCCTCCATGAAATTCAATCCCACCACCTGGTCATTACGACCCCCTTTTTGTGTCGGTTCTCCAACCCCATGGGCCGCCTCAGTGCATAAGCCCTATGCACTCATCCCGCATGATGTTAAACTATATCCCATCCCGCATGACGTTAAACTGTATGCCCCGAACTACGTGGACTTTGATCCATGCTAACGCATGGTACGTAGGAAGCCTCCACGAGGGTCAAGCCCATCACTCAGTTGTTCCAACCCCTTCGCGTCGGTTCACCAACACTATTGTGGGACGCCTCAGAGCGTAAGCCCCATATCCACCATCATGGGCCGCCTCAGAGTGTAAGCCCCATATCTACCATCACAGGCCGCCTCAGAGCCTAAGCCCCATATCCACCATCATGGGCCGACTCAGAGCGTAAGCCCCATATCTAACACCCACATCCCATCCTGACATCTCCCTCGAGCCCACGTTCCTTGGGAAGCTCATGCCCTAGCCCGGAGGTCTTACTTCCTCCAGGCTCAAATCCATGCGTTCATTCTCATGGGATGCCTCTTCAGGTGTCCCATCGTATCACCAAACTACGCGGACTTTGATTCCCTACCATGGGGATACGTAGGAAGCCTCCATGAGGTTCAAGCCCCTCTTCACTCCATCAACCATCCTGATCCTTACCCGGGCCGACACATCCCGGTGGGATCATGACAACTCATTCCACTCCACAGTATCCAGGAAGCCGCCCGTGCACTGGCTCCGACATCGGAGTTCCCTTCAGGGGGTCCTTTTATCTGATTCACTCTCAGTGTTTCGATCTATCCGATCTATCTCCACTAAACGTTAAACTCATGGCATACCCTGTGTTAAACATGGGAAGCTAAGGAAAACCTCAGATGGACCATGATTCCCCGCATTCGATGTGGGATGCATCGGGCTTCCGCGCCCTCAAGAAGCCCTCTAATAAGGGATAGAAGGCAGAAATGACAATTCCCCAGCATCAAGACATTCCAACGACACTCCAGCGTGACCATTCTCCACACTAAAGGTTGCTGCCCCAACCATACCCCTTGGAGAATCTCGACGGAAGCAGCATAATTAACTGGAATCCATGAAGATATGGTGCTGGGAACGAGATTCACGAACCCGTCTTAAATCTATGAGGGACACCCGGACTAGGTGACGAGCTCCGAGGAGGAATACATGGAAAGAATAACCAACATCCCGTCATCCCGATGTCGATCAAGGAGCAGTCGTCCCTGAATAAGGAACACCGCCCACCTTTGGAAAGCAGGAATGCGGGGCAACAAGCCGCGCATCCTCCCCCTGCGTGACGGATGCGCGCACACGCCCCGACAGAAAGTGTCGGAAACAAAAAATGGTGAACCCGACATGAATATATTCTCCTCAATATGGAGACTGGTAGCGTTTGGGGTGTTAGAAGATTAGCATGTCACCAGGTCCGGGCATCCAGCACCAGGACGTGAAACCCGCTAGGGGTTGGGGCAGTCAGGACGTTGAGCACTCCGTTCTGCAATGTCGTCAGCATGGATCCCTCTTACTGACCACAGAATACGGAATAGCGCAGGGATATTGGTTGTCGATTTATTTTCCTATTAGCTAATGGGTTCATCTACCTGCTTCCAGGAATCAGATCGCTGCATCTAGAGCTCGATCGCCACCTGCCCACGGATGCAGGGGCAGGGGCAGTATCGACGCGGCCACCCTGCGCGGTCCCACCTTTTCCACAGTTGCTCTGACTTTGACCGTCGTAACTGCTGGGCGCTCACGCCCCCTCTCTCCATCAGAGATTATCCAACAAAGGGTGATCAACGACCTTGTACATAAGTACGAGGAGGAAGGGGTCATCCTGACCAGGGACATGGCCCATTTGGATCTAGAGGCAGCTGCGCCTCATCACCGTCACCGCCCCCGCGGGCTGCGTAGGGAGCCACTACTTACCACACCGACGTTAAACCGTTTCGAGAGCCTATCCCCAGAATGCCTCGACACCTCCCTTCCCCATGCTGATGAGGTGGGAGATGTCCGGGTTCGCCTGACCGGGGGCCTGCTCCAGGGGTTCATGGCAAGGGTCCTCGCCAGGCTGCGTTGACGCCGTCGCCCGACTCCCTGAGCCGAAGAGCAGGAAATCCATGTGCCTACACCACCGACTCCAACCCATCTGACCCAACACCAGCGTCGGGCGCGAGCGGAAGAGGATGCCCGCCATGGGGCATCGACGTCAGCAACTACTGTGGCCCAATACATTGCTGAATCCTCTCATCAAACCCCCGTATATGTTGAGCAGGGGCAGTTACATGCCCTACCTATATCGAGGCCCTGACCGCCCCACAGGCAGGTTGGGTCGACTCTCCCGGTCGCTGGCACAGGCAATGGCCACCGCGGACCAATTCGTGGTAGTGCCACCCAGTGTGAAGGCCCACCCCGGGCCACCAATATGGAAAGAAGAAGGCTTCCCCATGACAGCTATGCTACAGGTATGGCTCTCTCCAGTTCCCACTATATGGGGTACGAGGTCACTTCCCCTATCACTAGCTGCGAGTATGGAGCCATTGCATATCCGGTCGCTCACCCACATGGAGGTCCTCCCCATGTCCCTTTCGACATCTTCCCCGGTGCTCCTGCAACCCTGGCCCTTGGTCCTCTCCGTCCTAGTGCTATTGCGGCCAGAGGACTCCATAACGGGAATCATCCTTTCCCTGAGGAGCCACCCAGGGGCAGGAAGGCGGGACATCGCCGCCGCAAGAGAAATGTCAGGAAAGGCCGGACGGAAATCAGACCAGTCCGTTTCTTGAACTCTGAGGCGGAGTACGACTCGGTGATGGAGCCCTCCCCCCAGTCCTATGAGTCAAGGGTAGGGGCAGGGATGCGTCACGTTAGTCTCATACTTTCTGAATATGAGATCCACGTGATCCCCTCCTCCCTCTGAAGGTATATCCAGGCGTATGAGGACTCGGCGTACGCCCGGGGGTCAAACCTGCAGTTACCATTGGCCTCTCCGGAGGCACCTTCCACCTCGGTCAGAGAGGGTGGAGAACTTTTTTGGGGACCGACGGAAGAGTCACGACATGACACACCCTCGGTAAACACCAAAAATATGATAGAAGGCCTATTCTCCAGCCCATCTTATCGTGACGTGACAACCAGGACACTGCAACCCTTGGAGGACGACTTAGGATTCGGTGGCCAATCAGCCTGCTCGCTGTATTCTCCGCTGGCCAGCCCACCGTTCCAGCGGTCTGCCTTAGCACCACTACTAGTTCCCTGGCCATTATTGGTTGATGAGCGGGGCCAGCAAGGTCCGGATCCCAAACCTGACTCGGGGAGCTTCTGGACCGTCCTCGCAGTAGGCCACTTCCCTGAGAAGTTTTGGCCGGTCGCAGGATCATATTTTGATATACCAGAATCACTTACCCCGGGAGAGTTAGAATGTTTACACCAGATTCTCCAGGCGACTCACTCCCATCTTCACCATCAGCAAGTTCCTTACCTTGGGAGCCAAGCACACCTCAAGGATATCGGTGAACAATGCCGCTCGGTCGACCTGGCCACACTCCCCACAGTTCGCACCCCAAGTAACTTGGCCACCGTAGGGCCCTCCAACAACAATGCGTCCAGAGTTTTCAATTACTCCGCAAAGTTATCGAGGAAGCCACCCCCCACGTGCACGTCCGTGGATGGGGGCAGTATGCCACCCTTATCTTCAGTTCAATTCGCCGATAGCCCGACTCACTGAGCGGTTCTGAGGGTATGCCCCCAAGGGCAGCAGCGGTCAACATGGCTGACCTATCGGGAGAGGGGAACAATTTGGAACTTCTCGACGGGGACTCACCCCCTGAGGACAGGCCACTACTTGACCCCTCCAGGAGGATTACTCGCCAACAGAGAAACCTCATAGGTCTCCCCACACCCACTGAGGCATTAACACTGAACTGGAACATTGGCAAGGGTAAAGAACATGTCGGGGACGTCAAGCTCGCCGACCCATCTACCTCAGTACAGAAGGCAGAGGAAGATCCCGATAAGGCCACACTGCACCAACAGCTTGCTGAGCAGAAGAGGCTTGTCGATGATCTTCTGGCCGAACACATTGCAGAGCGGCGGCCTGACTACGGTTATCCTAGGCTGGGACTGCAGGGGCAGGAACAACTGCCCCTTGACGAGATTCTCCTGGGAAACCGCGATCATGTCGTGTTCACCGACAGAGGAGAGGCTGGAGCTCAAGGCAAGAGGGCGCGATACGTTTCACCGAACCCTCCCAAGCGGCATGATCACCCAAGAGACCCCACTCGGTTTCCTCTCGTTTCCCCAAGAGTCGCTCCACCAGCCGCCCCGTGAGCTGCTGAGCTTGACTACCGGATTGAAGAGCCTGACAATGCACTTTTAGTTAGAGATCCCCATCAGTATAGGAAATCATGTCCAGACGATCCAATGGCGGCACTCATCACTCGCTTGGAGGCTTTGGAAACTCAACAGGTGGTAATCCCACCGGACGACAAGCTATACCCAGCATGGGTGGATGACATGCCAGCCCCACCGGGATTTGGGAACCCCACTTTCACCCCCTTTAATGGGACCGGAGACCCACCACAACACTTGGACCACTTCAACTCGAGGTGCAGGCCTATGTTAGGAACTCCGGCGCAGCAGGAGGCCGCCAAGATCCGTTGCTTTGTTCAGACACTAGAAGGGCCAACATTCATCTGGTACAGCCAGCTCCCTGTCGGATCGGTGAATAGCTGGGAGGACCTTCGCAGGCAATTCCTCTGTCAGTTAGTTCCACAACCCGAAATATGAAAATCGCAGACCTCTTCAGGTGAAAACAAAGGTCCGCTGAGCGATTCGCGGACTTCGTCGCCCGGTGGAAGGGGCTCACATACTCCCTTGACATGCCAGTAACTCAGGAGAAATTACTGAAAATTTACATAGGGAACATCAAGGCAGAGCTGGTTCCTTCTCTGATCACTCAGAATTACCCCAGAGGGTTCCGGGACTTCTCAGACAAGGCTCAGCGCCTCGAAGAAGCTCCGCAACAGGCCAGCCAGGCACGCCCGCTGCCTCCTGTAATCCCTGCAAGGAGAGTTTCAAGAGCTGAGCCCATTGTTGTGGCCCAGATAGAGGCCCCCAGGAAGCTAGAGTTGCTACCAGTGAGGCCAGCTCCACAGCCCCATAGGGGTCCACCCCCACGGGCACAACCTCTAGCCCAAAAGTGACCGCCTCAAAATCGGCAGGCGCCTCCGCGTAATGCACCGCCACCACCTAGGCGAGATAATCAAGTTACACCTCCTCAGCATCCTCCACCGGCCCCTCGTTAGGGCCAGCCTCCAAGATCACCCTTTCCAGACAGAAGGAATTGGGCATACTCGTTTGATGAGGCCCAGGTCCCTGGTTATTTCCGTAGTGCTCTGGAGTAGAGAATTGTGCGGCTGCCTGAGTTATGGAAGCCGGAAGAGGCGCATCTCACCGATCACCCTAACTACTTCCCTTATCACCGGACCCTGGGGCACACTATCCAGCGATGCTACATGTTCAAAGACTGGCTCCAAGACCAGATTGACAACAATGTAGTCAGGTTGGGCCCAGACCCGGCTCAAGTAGCAGGTGTCTTTGTGGGATCAGATGGCAGTAGTGGCGACGGGGATGAGTGGCAGCAGGTTTCCAACCGTCGGTCCCGGAAGTATGATGACTGGATGGCCCTCAAGACATTCACCCACACCCATGACATCATCCACGCATGCCTGAATCATCTAGATCCCTCAGAATCTGCGGTCGCTACTTCGACATCATCATCCCAGCCTGCCTCTTCCCAGAAGAGCAAGAAGCGACGATGCAAGAAGAAAGAACGCGCCCTTCCAATGCCGTCATCATCCCACACTCTTGGCAACTTCATACCCCCGGAAATGGGGATCCCTCTGAGACTCCGTCCAGTAGTGGATGACTCCTCAAGAGACAGTCCGGGGTATGCTTTGGTTAACACTGTAGAGTTGGTAAATCCCTTTTTGACTCTCAACGATGAGGAATGCCAGGTGGACCTTCCCAATATTCCCATCTTTCGCCAACGTCGGCGGAGCCGTGGCTACACGAATCACCAGGGCACGATAGTTGGCACCTCGATCCAGGCCGTACATGCCACTAAAACTAGGCAGCAAGCCCAGTACAGATCTCAACACATGCGGCTCCTTTATTCGGTGTCGACAGGTCCACCTCCACCACCGTTTGTGTTGCTGGATCAGGCAGAACCACCTCGGCCGTGCCGCGACCAGCTCTACCATGCAACCATTCGACCCCAGCTTTCCGGTCCTAATCCAGCAGCCACACTCCTGGCTTCGACTGGTGAACAGTGAGACGTGCCTAGTACTAGTTAGCCACTGGTCCCACCGGCAGGGCACGTCATGGCTCCAATCATAGAGCAGCCTCCTGTAAGCAGAATCTCACATTTGGCACAAAAGTATGATGTTTTGAAGCACCTGGCCGGCATTCCAGCAAGGATTTCTATCCTTGAGGCTCTTCGCCTATCATCTGAAATGCGTGAGGCACTCGCCGAGGCCCTAAGGATCCCCCTCCATTTTGAGATGGAGGGAGCAGC
Organism: Viscum album; assembly: GCA_963277665.1. Taxonomy (NCBI): domain Eukaryota; kingdom Viridiplantae; phylum Streptophyta; class Magnoliopsida; order Santalales; family Viscaceae; genus Viscum; species Viscum album. Next base: position 911,231,064 of record OY728143.1, on the reverse strand, counting down.
TGCAGAAGCCTTCCACGCTGAGGCTATTGAGAACGCCGAATGTCAGGCGGTTATCTCATTATTCGGTGAAGATGAAGACCCTCCCATATGGGGGCACATTTGTCCACTATACGTCACTGGCCAGTTCAACATCATGGAAGTCTGCCGCTGTCTTGTTGACACAGGTTCCGGGATTAACCTAATCCAAACTCGGACACTGCAGAAGCTGGGCTTGTCTGAGGATGATTTAACTCCCTCCAACCTCAGGATCCAAGGGTATGACAGGACCGAGCAAACTTCATTTGGAAATATCCTCTTGAAAACCCAGTTTGGTGGCCTGGTTTCCAACACCGAATTCATGGTTGTCTCCCAGGACACTGCTTACAACGCGTTGATGGGTAGGCCATGGCTCCATCTTCACACAGCGGTCCCCTCATCGTATCACCAGTGCCTCAAATACTCCCTTAATGGACGAGTAGGTGTGCTCCAAGGAGATGCGTCTCCTTTTTCCTCTTGTGAATCCTGTTATCTGGACGCCGACTATTACAAGATCAAGGATAAGAAGGTTCTGGCAGGTGAGGTTGAGCCCTCCACTGTCACAAGTGATCCCTGGGCAGGTTTGGATGATGCCTACATCTTCCCAATCCATCGGTTGGAGTCCACAACCCCTGAAATGGGGCAGTGCTTTGTTGTTTCGAGAACCAGAGGAAGGTATATTTCTGGGTCCAAGCGACGGAGGAAAATCACCTCATACTCCTACACCAACCAGGCCCAGGTAATTCCCGAATCTCCTACCCCTGTACGATATCGGGACGTCAGGATCATGGCGACGGCAGTATGTCATACGTGTCTCTTCTGCCGGGCCAGAATCGACCGGCTCAAGCCGACACACCACTACTGCTTTGATGTCATAAAGCATGGCCCCTTGGGCTGAAGACCATATGGGATTGGATCAACCGCCTTTGTCACCATGGTCTTCATAGAGCATGAGTCTCCTGATATGATGACCACTGCCACTCAGGCTGGTACCAGCTTCCCATCAGGGTTTTATGGATCAGAAGCAGCTCCCCACATGGATGATCCCTCCACAAGTGGAGAGGAGAACATGGAAGATACGCCCCCCGCCTTCGAGGAGGGTGTCTCCACCACGGTCGACGAGTTAGTACAGGTGAACCTCGGTAGCGATTTGGACCCAAGAACCACATTGGTCAGTGCCGTTATGCCCCCCGAGGAGTAGCAACAGTACGTAGACTTTCTTAGAAAGCACCGTGATGTGTTTTCCTGGAGCTATGATGAGATGCCAGGGATAGATCCCCAGGTAGCCGTCCACTACCTTGGCCTTCTGGAAAACCATCGCGGGTTCAAGCAGCCTCCCATAAAGATGCACCCCTCCCATGGTGACCTGATTGAGGCCAAATATGACAAGCTTATTAAAGCCAACTTCGTCAAGGAAGTTCAGTATCCCCAGTGGCTATCCAACATTGTGCCGATCATGAAGAAGAACAGACAGATCAGGGTCTGTATTGACTTTCGTGATCTCAATCACCACTGTCTGGAGGATGATTTTCCCCTTCCAGTGATAGAGTTATTGATTGATGCCACAGCTAGGTTCCAAGACCTCTCCTTCATGGATGGGTATTCCGGGTACAACCAGATCTGGATGGCCCCCGAGGATGAAGATTTCACTGCCTTCAGGGCCCCCCAAGGTACTTTCCGTTACCAGGTTATTCCCTTTGGCCTGAAGAATGCGGGTGCCACCTATCAGCAGGCCATGCATCACATATTCAAGCCAATTCTCGGGACACTGGTGGAGTGCTACGTGGATGATCTGGTGGTTAAATCTCACTATCGCCAGGACCATCTCAAATACCTTGATAAAGTGTTCAGCTTCCTCCGTTCCCACCACCTGAAGATGAACCCGTTGAAGTGTGCCTTCGGGGTCGCCTTCGGGAAGTTTCTTGGCTTTGTTGTCAGAAACCGAGGCATCGCGATCGACCCGGAGAAGATCAAGACCATCAGCCAGATGCCTCCCCCGAGTAATATTCGGGAGCTTAGAGGTCTCCAAGGCCACTTAGCCTACGTACGCCGATTCATTGCAAATCTGGTAGGCAAGTGTAAGCCCTTTTCCTGGCTCATGAATAAAGGAACCACCTATGAATGGGATGAAGAGTGTTAGACCACCTTTGAGTAAATAAATCAGTATCTGCTCCAACCTCCGGTCTTGATTCCACCCATTTCCGGAAAGCCGTTGGTCCTTTACGTGACCGCCCTAGAATGGTCCCTCGGTGCACTTCTCGCCCAGAAGAACAACGAGGAAAAAAAGAACAGCCTTTACTACCTCAGCCACATTTTCCTCAATATGGAAATCAGATATTCTCCCATCGAGAAGAGCTTCCTAGCGCTCGTATTCGCCATACAGAAATTACGACACTACTTGAAGCACCACGAGGTACAACTGGTCTCTTGGGTAGACCTGCTAAAATACATCCTGAACCGACCTATGTTGACTGGCTGACTAGCGTGGTGGGTAGTGACCCTACAACAGTTCGACATTAGGTTTTTGCCTCAGAAGGCTATCAAAGGATAGGCATTGTCAGACTTTCTAGCTACCCACTCACCTATACGGATCAGCCACTGGATCTAGGATTTCCTGATGAGGTAATCCTCTCAGTCGATCATGCCGTCCCATGCTGGAAGATGCACTTTGACGGTGCCTCCCGGAGCCCCACCAGTAGAAGACTCAACGATCCTAGGCTCAACAGAGTGGTATTGGGTATCATCTTCCTCACCCCGGAGCAAGCTGTTCTGCCGTATTCGTTCCTATTGACAGAAGGCTGCACCAAAAATGAGGCCGAATACCATGCCCTCATCACAGGCCTCGAGCTAGCCCTCGAGATCAACGTGCCTCATCTGCATGTGAAAGGGGACTTTGAGCTAGTCATCAGGAAGGTCAATGGTGACTATGTTGTCAGAAAGCTAGAACTCGTGCCATTTTTGGAGTGCACCCTCCATTTAATAGCTCAGTTCCCATCTCGGCCAGAAATCGCCCATGTTCCCCGATCATAGAATGGTCAAGCAGATGCTTTGGACAGCCTAGCCACGTCGCTTGCGGGGCCCGAATAGGGCGACTTGATTATCCATGTAGCGCACCGGAGAGTCGTTACTCCCGCTACCCTGGAGGATGATCGTGGCCCATGGGTGAACCATCTTACTACTAGTGCCCCTACGTCGGGGGCCCCAGGTACTTCATATACGGTGATTGAAGTAGTTCATGATTGGAGGAAGCCCTTGGTTGAATACCTCCGATGCGGTAATCTTCCGTCGGACCGAGCTGAGCGCGAGCGAATCTGACACTGCGCACTATGGTTTACCCATCAGAGTAGTCCCAGCCTTGAGCAGATCCTTTACAAACGCGGATTTGATGGTTTTATCCTCCGTTGCCTTCAAGGAGTTGAGATCCCATAGGTCATGCAAGAGGTTCATGCTGGTTCCTGTGGCGCCCATCCGACCGGGTCGAAGTTGTCTCACCAAATTCGGAGGTTGGGGTACTTTTGGCCCTCTATGATCTATGACTGCATCGAGTTTGCCAAGAGGTGTCATGCATGCCAAGTTCATGCTATCTTTGTGCATCGGCCACTGGAGACCCTCCACACTACCAAGTATTCTTGGCCCTTTGCAGTCTGGGGGTTGGATATCATAGGACCTTACCCACCGGCGACGGCTCGCCAATGTCGGTTCATTCTGACCGCTACGGATTTCTTTTCCAAGTGGGCAGAGGCAATTGCACTCAAGGAATTCAAAGCTCATTCTATTTTTGACTTCATGAGTTCCAACATCTTCTATCGATTTGGAGTACCTCACGGTATCCTCACGGATAACGGAACTAACTTCCGAGCAGCTGAGATGAAGAAATTGTACGCCAAGTACAACATCCGCTCTAACCATACCTCCCACTATCACGCGCAGGAGAATGGAAAGATCGATGCGTTTAACAAAACTCTCTCTAACATTCTACAAAAAATGGTTGGTAAGAATAAGAAAAGTTGTCCGGACAAGCTCCCCAATGCCCTCTGGTCTTATCAGACAATGAATCATAATTCCACCCAGGTGACCCCGTATTCCTTGGTGTACGGAGTTGAGGCTGTCCTTCCCATCGAGATTTAGTTTCCTTCATTGCGCACGGTGGTCTACGACCAGAAAGCATCAGATAGAGTTTCCGAAATCCGTCTAGCTGAATTGGAAGCGCTGGACGAGAATAGGATTCATGCTTTATATAACCTGGAAAGGCATCAGAGTAGGATGGATTGAGCTTTCAATAAGAGGGTTCTCCTCTACTCTTTCCTGTAAGGCGATCTGGTACAAGCCCTCAGGGCGCCGATGATTCCCGGCAAGAAACCACCCAAGTTGAAGCCCAAATGGGAGGGGCCTTTCATCATCCACAAGGTCTATCCCAATGGTGCGTATTCCCTGGTGACTATGGATGGAGAGCGTGTAACTCCTCCCACCAACGCTAAGTTCCTCAAGCAGTACTTTGCCCAAGCCTAAGGGTCCTTCATGACCCTAAACTACAATAGAGGTCCCCCATGACCTTAAACTGGATAGCCATCCCCCATGACCTTAAACTGGATAGCGGTCCCCCATGACCTTAAACTGGATAGCGATCCCCCATGACCTTAAATTGGATTGCGGTCCAGCACGACCTCAAACTACATTTTTCCCTACATATGGCCCCCTTTCGTCCAAGTTCTAAGACCTTAAACTAAGACCCTTATGGTCTAGCATGACCTTAAACTACATGACCTTCCTCACTACAAGATGTTAAACTACAAGCTGGTCAGGCCTTCCTGACCGAGGCCCAGCCTCAGGCCCCTCGGCCTTCTCGGGACCCTTATCCCCAGTCCTTGCCCAGAGTGTGCGGTGTGATGATGGATTATATCCTCATTCACGATGGGTTACCCGCCATGCCGTGCACATTCCTGGATGAAATGCCTCTCATCGTCCTACATGACGTTAAACTGTGCTTCTAGAACTACGTGTGCCTTGTTTCCCATCCTTATGGGATACGTAGGACCGCCTGAACATCTAGGTTTCAGGTCCAACCCCATCTCTTAGGAGATACCATGATCTCCCGGTCACCTCGGTCTCTTGGCCTATCCCTCCCCGCGGGGGGATATATAGGTGTAATACAGGGTTTTTTGCACTATGCCCCCCTCTCCCAAGAATCCGCCATCATTTGGATGCTCTCAAAATGAGCCCTTCGACCCTTTCCAGTGGTCTGATAATGTGTTCAGAGTACTCTGGTCTAGGACCTGGAGTGTCATATTTGACTTAGGAAAGTTTTTTGTCCACTTGTCAAGCTTCATGCTCCCACCCATTCGGGCCCCCGTTATCTCTCACACCCGGAGGGACCCCCAAGAACGGCTTGGATACAACGCCTAAGGGCTCTCCTACCATCACGGGCCAATTCCCCCGAGGGTTTCATGCAACAAATTGATACAAATCCCATGTTGTGAATATGGTCAGCGGTTGATGCTCATTTGTTTTCCCCTATCTTCAGGCTAACATGACAGGATGTTGTGTTGCGAACATGGTCAGCAGTAATCCTCTATCGCCACGCCAACTCATTCAGGCCCTGAATGTTGGTTGCATGATTCACATAATTCTCTACCGCATTGTGTCAAGGTGGAATCTTGACACTCCTCGCACTAACCCTCAGTGCATATCCACATGTCAGGTAGACCAAGATGCGTAATGACGTCTCTAGGGGATCTTGTGATCCGAGCGCTATGATTAGAGGCTTGCGTCCTCTCTAAGGACCATGCACATCTTGACCCTCATACCCATGGGATACGAGGAGTCACCCAGACATTGAGTTTCGGGCTCATCTCAGTTAGAAGCTAGTGTCTCCTGCCCCTTGATCTCTAAACCCTCACCGACCCCTTGGCCCGAGGCTCCTCTCCCAGAATCGAACATGGTGATGGAATAGGACCACATCCTCATCCACACTGGGTATGACTCATCGCATCAGGTGTATTCCCCCAGGTCCAAGCCATACGACCTTAAACTGTGCTGTTTGGTCCCACTACATGACCATAAACTGTGATGATATCGTCCTGGCCGCACGACGGAAAACGGCACTACATTGTGGTGACTTCCTCATAAGGGACATCACGTTGGGTATTGGTCCATTACCATACCATTTTTCAATGCCTGTTATGGCTTGATTATTGTGGAAAATCCAGGAATTTCTGCCCAAGGTCGGTCGCTCCACAAAATAAAAACCATTCACCTTCAAAGACAAACAAGATATATCAAATGCCGCTTATTTTGGTGCGAGGGCTAGACCCACATGCCTCCTGTTTCTTGTCCTGCACGACATTAAAAGGCACACCAAGAACTACGTATGGCTTTATTATCATCCTTATGAGATATGTAGGAGCGCCTGGGTACTTCCCCGCAGGCCCAGCCTAACTTTCGTGTTTGGTCCCTCGTCCTAAACACTTTTCCAAGGAACGCATGGTAAGCAGGACCCCGTCCTCATTCACATTGGGTTCTTCAGTCACTTTACCATGCATCTCCTATCCTTCTTACTGATCCCTGGTCCGAGCTCTAGGACCATAAACTAAGATCTCCCAAGAACTACGTCTGGCTTGATTCCCATTCTAATGGGATACGTAGGAACTCCCAGACTTTTTGTCTTTGGGTCCAGCTCGAGTTTAGCTAATTCGTCTCTTCAGTCCTTCCTTCGGGACCCCAACTACAGGACTTCATGGCATAGTGCAGGATTATGTCCTCATTCACATCAGGTTTGCGATGGCCGCACCATGTGCACCCTGTTATAAGAATTAGCCCTCCTGTCTCATCGTCCTACATGACGTTAAACTGTGCTTCAAGAACTACGTGTGGCTTGATTCCCATTCTAATGGGATACGTAGGAACTCCTAGACATTTCGTCTTGGGTCCATCCCTAGGGATTACCAAATCCCGTCCCCCCTTACTGTCGGCCCCATGGCCTGGCTTCTTAGGGAGTAGTGTAATTGCGACATCTACCCCGAATAAGTTCGGGATGCCCCATGGTGATGTTGGGAAGTGACAGTTCTCTCGCCAGAGAGGTCATGTTTGAAAATTGAGATGATCTGGGACCAGATTAATATGGATGATAGACCTGTGGTCCTCCTATTGTAACAATATGGATGATTGACCCATGGTCCGCCTACTGTCCTGGGCCAACATTCTGGAAGACTGGTCATGTTTGATGGGACCCCATAACAGTACAGATGATAGACCTGTGGTCCTTCTATTGTAACAATATGGATGATAGACCTATGGTACTCCTATTGTAACAATATGGATGATTGACCCACGGTCCGCCTACTGTCCTGGGCCAATGTTCCGGAAGACTGATCGACGATATTTGGGTTAGGCCCCATGTTGCGAACATGGTCAGTGGTTAGCCCTCATTTGTTGTCCCCATTTCAGGCTAACGCGACATGGATACTGTGTTTCGAACACTGTCAACAGTTATCCTCTATCGCCACGCCACCCTCATAGTGTTCCGAATTTGGGCAAAGTGATTCACCTTTTTCATCTCCCCATGTTCGGATGGATTTCAATGCCTCCGGCATTGCCCCGATAATGCGTCAGAGCATGTTGAGGAGACGATACATCGATCGGTCTAAGGTCCCCTCCCTTCGGATGGACCTCCCTCTTCTCCTCGTAAGTCCAGGCCCGATTTCGGATACCTGAAGCTTGGTTGATTCCCCATGGTTAAATAAAATGATAACACGAGCATCCCTTATTTCTCACGTTGGGTGCGACCCACAGGGGGTGAGTTGTTATTCATTTTAGAATTATGGTGGGCATATCAAACCAAAGGTACAGATAAATAGATAGGTCCATACATGGGATAGAAATATTGAGAAGTGGAAGAAAAAAGTTCATGAGATGGCCAGAATAGAGTCCTTAAGGATCAGCGTGATGGATTGATCTTTCCAACGCTACTACCCTCTAGCTGGTGGCCTCCAGGACTGTTTCTCACTCCCTGAAGACTCTCTCTTCGTCAGCGGCCGCAGAGCATAGTTCGCCAACCCTAGCTTGTGCCTGTGCCCATTCGGTTTGAAGTACGGTCATCTGGTGACTCACCTCCACCAATTGTTCTTGGGCGTCAGCCAGTTGGGCCGTCAGTTTCTCCACGACCTCAGAGCACATTGCGATGAAGACCTCCTTCTCTGCCGCCTGCCCTTCGAGGCACCAGACTTCCTGGTCTGCCCTCAGAAATGCTTGGGTGCTCGCCAATCTTTCCTGACACTGGGAAACATCGGTGCACCGGATGCTCTCACGTATCTTCTCGTCCATGTAATCACGGACCATCAGATGAAGGCGTTGAGCATCAGCCCCTCTGGCACACAGGAAGCGCAGCCAGGTCTGGAGTGATCCCATCCTCCTTAGCCAATCCGACTGGGGATTCCTAAGAAAGCACTGGATACACTTCCACCCTTTGTGCCATGTCATCTGACTCTCCTTGGCCGCTTCTGAGTCTGAGTCATCTATCTCCTCAGGATCAGCAAGCCGGTATGCAGGAAAAGCAGCTAGTAGATTAGCAGTAGGGTCTACCTCAGGGATTCCTTCACAAGGGATAGGATCCTCGACACCCGAGCGACCTTCCTCTCTCGCACCGACAACGGTGGTGCCACCGTTAGCTTCCGGCCCCACTCCAATAACAGCACCGCTGATGTACGACGCCCCCCGCTCACTAATTGCCGGGGCCGACTCAGTGCGGGAAGTATGTTCTAGAGGAGGTCGTATGTCCGCCACTGGTCCACTTACAGACGGCCCGGGCTCAGTAGCCCGATGAGCCTCCAACGCTGAGATCACTGTACGCGGAGCACCAATATTAGTTGGGATCTTTGATATCAAGCCCCAGTGGTAAAGCATGGGACTTACAGAAACCCAGAGCGTCAGCCTCTGGTGTGCTAGCCGCTATAGGAGCTGTCATGGCAGGAGACCCCTCAGTGCTTGTCAGTTCGATGATGGGCATCAGGGCCCCATCCTGTCCCACTGGTTCCTCTCCTCCCTCTTCCATTAGGGACGCCTGATCAGCACCTATGTGCTCCTGAGTGAGATAGAGAGATGGATTAGAAATTACAGAATAGAATTTATGAAGAAGGAATATGAATAAGGATAGAGACAAACCTAGAGTATCTCGGTTATGTCAAGATCAGAGCCGACAATCTTGCCACTCTCCCGGAGACTCCCTTGGTAGGCCACCCCCTGCGACCCCTCACCTTCAGGTTCTCCTTCTCCTTAACCTTCTCCTTCATCTTATCCTTCGCATTTATCTTCTTCTGTTTCCTCCTCTCCCTCTGACTCATCATCACTGTCGCCTTCTCCCTGCGGCATCACTTCCGGGTCATGCTCTTGGATGAGCATCACTTTCACTAAGAAAGGTGGATCCGTACACCGACCCTTTGGCTCGTGTATGTGTCCATGTCTGTTAGATAGGCATGCCGCCGATGGAAGTTTAATCTATCGGTAACTTGAATGAGCCCAACCTCGGCAGCTGGATCCCGTCCTGCATTATCTTCTGCCAGATGGCTTCAACGCTCATTGATTGCCGCAAGGTCATCCAGGCTGACCACAGTGCCAGGAAAATTGCATCTTGGGAAGGTTCGAGCAGGTATCTTATCTGCTTCCCAGGCTGTTCTCTAGATGCCTCGTGTGAGCCCCCTCCGGGCAACGAGGTCGCAGCGACACCATTTGATGTCCCCGCTGCTGAGGTCCCGGCCTGCGCGGGCCTCGCTGCCTGACACGCCCCTGGTTCCCCCCTTCTAGCAGCACCTTTCCTGCTCCCCTGTCGCCCGGTTTCCACGTGGGTAGTCTCGAGTTTCCAGACTCGCTTGCGTAAAGCCCCTCAGGGTACGCAATGGTCCAGTGCTCGGTGTACTCGGTTGCTAGGCTAGCGTCGACCCCGGTGGGAGGAAGAGTGATGACGTTGCCAGAGCCAAAAGTGGTGAACATCAACCACATATAGCGAAGGACGCAGGGGTTCTTCTCCTCCCGGATATCCGTGAATACCCTTTTTGGCATTCCCTGGAGGCACCCGAATTACCTAGAAAATAGGGATGGCACATAAGGCTCGCAGATCACCTTCTCATTAATCCAAGCCACGAGCACCCCGCCCCAGATGATCTAAAAATACTCCTGTTGCTCCAGCGAGCCCCTCCCATTGTCCACCATCTGGCCGACCGGGGTGGGGAACGGGCTGAAGTTGAAATTGGTGTGGTTACAGATTCGAATCCTTATTTCCTCCCCATTGAGCGTCGTCGGCGCCACCACGACGATGTTCAACAGAGACGGTTGCAGGATGTTGCCTGGGGGATAGATGGCATTTGGGAAGGTGTACCCACCGAGATGAGCAGCCACCTAGCCATGGAAGATCTGGAAGGGGCCACATACCCTCCGAGGTGACCCCCCTCTTGAGATGCATCCCAGAATGGTGTACAGATTGGCCAGTACGAGGACCCCTAAATTGAACCTTTTGTTGGCGGCCATGGTGCCCACCATCACCAGTGTTGCTGGATGACGCCCATCCTCGCGTCCCGCACCGGCAGGAGCCACCTGCTCAGGAAGGTGGCGAGAAACCCGGCGTATCGGAAATTTGGGTCCCGGGCCTCGATGATGCGATATCCCCACGATTGGTAGTGCCCCGTCTCCAGGACCCTCTAGTATGACCCATCCCTGCTCCTCTGGGCCGCGGTTGGGCATCATTTTCCCCCTCCCGACATCTTGACCATCGGGTCCTTCTCTAGGAACTGGCCGAACCATTCCTTGTAGGCAATGTCCTTCAGGAAGTCCTTGACCCCCATCCTCTCTTTGGCCAACTCCAACAGGTGCCACGTCAGCATGGGGGTCCGGGACCTGTCTTCCCAGGTGTTCTTTGGAGGAACAAACTCATCAAATTGGTAGCCCTCTAGTGGGATGCCTCCGATGCAGTGAACATCCCAGAGGCTAATGCCAACTTCCCCATAGTGAAGGTGGAATGAGTTGGTATCAGGAGACCACCACGTGAATAGCTCTGGCCCGAGCTCAGGTTGACGGTGGAAGTGGAACTGTGACGTCCACACCTCCTCGAATAGACCGATGTGCCGCAGCTCGACCCTGAATTGGTCGCAAGTATGGTGAACCCAGAATGCCTAGGCCCACTCACTGGTAATGTTTCCCCCGGACTGCAGGTCCCAATCTTTCATCCAGACCCTAGTGTCATCCGTGATGCTCTGACAGAATGTGCTTGCGTAGAGGGCCGGAGAATTCTCCGCAGTAGGCTCATCCCCGGTAATGGTCCTGGTCCTCGGGTTCAAGACATATACGTCCATGTTCCTGGTTTCCCTGGCAGGATGACCATTGTTGGTGATGTTGTAGCGGGGAAGCTCGTCCTCCCGGGTCACCCATGACTGCGGTGTGTCCACCTCGAAGCCCGGCAGGGGAACCTCCTCCAAGATGCCGAAGTTCCAGAGCAGGAGGTTTTCAGATAAGGGATACTCCTTCTTAGCGTGGGTCAACAAGTTGAACAAGGTTAGGTTGTTGGAAATGACCACCTTGGTGGCATAAACCTCCTCATTCGCCTCCATTTCAGCCCTACAAGTGGTGGATTCCCCCTCATCAACTTGTTTTGTAGCCATTTCGAATATTTTTGAGAGTTGCGTGAAATCAGGATGAGGGACGTGGAATCGGAGATAGTTGCGTGAAATCTGAAGCCGAGGCACGCAATCCAGGAGTTGGGTGCGCAATCGGAACAATCGTCGCGTAATATCCCGAGTCGGCGTGTAAATGCGACCAAAATTAAGAAGCAATTGCGCGCTGCCAAAGCGTATTTTACGCGCAGCCGCGGTGCAATTTCGCGCGCGAGAGCCCGTAGCCTATCGCGCATAAAATCCTGAGTATGGATATGGGGCTAGGGCCCCTTTTTATAAGCGAGGACCGGGTTCTGCGCCGCGCGGAAAATGAATTCTGCGCCATATGCGCGTCTTGGAACGCCGCATCATTTTTTGCGTGCTGGAGGCCCGTGAAGCCCAACTCTTCGGCGTTTCTCTTGGAATCCAATCGTTGCGACCTCTCGACGATCCAATTCCGAGGGGGGGGGGATTTTTAGACGCCGAAAAAGTCCATAACTCCTAAAGGAAGTTCCGAAATGATGAAGCGAAGTCATATTCGGACTCAGAGGCCCGATCCGGAGGGCCCAGAAGTGGTGCGTGAAATTAAGGAGTACCCACGCGAAAAAATGTTGCTCGTACGAAGGACACCCGAGATTCGCGAAAATTCCCCGGTGTGGCACGCAATTTTTGTACTCCCAGTTCCAGGCGGTGGAGACTTTCTCACCGACAAGTCCTGGCGCAGAAGATTTTGCATGCCACCCAGATTCCGCGATGGTGGAGGCCTATAAATAGAAGGCAACCCCAACCGTTTCAGGGTTGCGGAATCCGAAACAGCTCCCGTGCACACAATCGGACTCCCACACGTGCAATATGACTTCCAGGTAATATCCTTTTTCGTGCAACCTTGCCCCGGGGTTCACCTTTGCGCGCAATCCCGCTGGCTTAAGTGAATTTTCCAACTCCTCCGGGTTCCTCCTTTGCGCGCAATCCCTTCCAATTGTGTGAAATCCCATCCAATTGCGCGCAATCCCATATAAATTGCTAAAATCCCTTCGTTAGGTTTTTCCATATCTTAGGGATCGGCCAGTGCCCCCGCGTGCAATCCTAGCCCTTTGCGCACAATCTCCCATAGCCGTGCGCAATCCCTCTGCCCCGATTGCGCGCCAACCTGGTGTTTTGCATGCAAACCTTCTCTTTGTGCTCAAACCCCAGGGCTCCTCACCTTGACACCCCCCGGGGTGCATCCCTGCGTAGGCGCCCGACGTCTTCTATACCGGGCATGCACGCCATGCGTTGTTTTCCCATACGGCCTTCCAGGCTCGTACGAAGTAACCTCAAGGTCCCTTGGGCGGTGTTTTCCGTTGTGTTTCTTTGCCTTATGCTTGTTTTCATAGGCACACTAATGGATATTTCTTCTTCGCATAGCCACGCTAACGTGGACCCCTCAATGGTTCGCCCTGCGGCCCCCCTTCACTACAGCCTTGCCAATGCCTTCCCTCCCACAAGGGGTAGAGGGTGTTGGGCATGTAAGCCCTAGCGGTGTGGAGTGAACCCACCTTGTCCGAGCTACAGGACGTTAAACTGCCAAGCACCTCGTCCTCAACACATGACGTTAAACTGTGATCCGACCCCATGCCTTGCACACAGGGTCCCCCCGGCTCGGACATTCTTTGCGCCGCTCGTCTCCACGGGGATGGAATATTCCTCACATGGAATGAGATCCTCCCTCTCGGAGTGGCGTTTGTCCACAGGGGAAGGGCTGTCTCAGAGCGTAAGCCCCTAGCCTCTGTTGCGGAAGGTTTCACCCATGCACCTCTGTACTTCCCCACTGCCAAGGCCAGTGGAGGGCGTGATAGGTAATGAGGAATCTCCTTTGTTCGGTCCCAAATCCCTCTCCCTCTATGCTTTGTCACACCACGGGCCTCCATCCTGGAGTAAGCCCCAGCACTAAGGGCTTCTAACCACGCGTAAGCCCCTGTTTTCTCTTTGGGCTGCTCAACGTGTAAGACTCTCTCTGCTTCTCACGGACTCACCCTTCACGATGTGATCGTCTGGTCCCTGCTGCCTCTTGTTTCTCACACCGAGCATGACTCACGTGGGCTTAGAGTGAGCATCGACCATGACACCATCATGGGTCGCCTCAGAGCATATGCCCCATCCCAGCGAACTACGAGGACTTTGATCTGTGCTAACGCATGGTACGTAGGAAGCCTCCATGAGGTTCAAGCCCACCACTCGGTCATTCCGACCCCATTTTCATGTCGGTTCGCCAAACCCATGGGCCGTCTCAGATCTTAAGCCCTATGCCCTCATCCCGCATGACGTTAAATTGTATCCCGTCCCGCATGACATTAAACTATATGCCCCGAACTACATGGACTTTGATCCGTGCTAACGCATGGTACGTAGGAAGCCTCCATGATGTTCAAGCCCATCACTCAGTTGTTCCGGACCCTTTGCTTTGGTTCACCAACACTATTGTGGGACGCCTCAGAGCATAAGCCCCATATCCACCATCATGCGCCGCCTCAGAGCGTAAGACCCATATCCACCATCATGGGCCGCCTCAGAGCATAAGCCCCATATCCAACACCCACATCCCATCCTGACATCTCCCTCAAGCCCACGTGCCTTGGGAAGCTCATGCCCTAGCCCGGAGGTCTTACTTCCTCCTGGATCCAATCCATGCATTCATTCTCATGGGACACCTCTTCAGGTGTCCCATCATATCACCGAACTACGTGGACTTTGATTCCCTACCATGGGGATATGTAGGAAGCCTTCATGAGGTTTAAGCCCCTCTTCACTCCATCACCCATCCTGATCCTTACCCGGGCGGCCACATCCCAGTGGGATTATACCACCTCATTCCACTCCACAGTATCCGGGAAGCTGCCCGCGTGCTGGCTCCAACATCGGAGTTCCCTTCAGGGGGTCCTTTTATCTGATCCACTCTCAGTGTTCCGATCAGTCCAATCCATCTCCGCTAGACGTTAAACTCGCAGCATACCCCGTGTTAAACATGGAAAGCTGAGGAAAACCTTAGATGGCCCACGATTCCCCGCGTTCTATGTGGGATGCCTCGGGATTCCGCGCCATAGAGAATCCCTCTAATAAGGGACAGAAGGCAGAAATTCCAATTCCCCAGCGTCAAGACATGCCAACGACACTCCAGCGTGACCATTCTCCTCACTGAACGTTTCTGCCCTGACCAGACCCCTTGGAGCGTCTCGACGGAAGCAACGTAATTAACTGGCGTCCATGAAGATATGGCACCAGGAATGAGATTAACGAACCCGTCTTAAATCTATGAGGGAGACCCGGACTAGGTGATGATCTCCAAGGAGGAATCCACAGAAGGAAGAACCGACATCCCATCATCCCGGTTTCGGTCAAGGAGCAGACGCCCTTGAATAAGGAACAGATGCCGCCCGCCTTTGGAAAGCGGGAATGCGGGGCAACAAGCCGCGCGTCCTCCCCCTATGTGATGGATGTGCGCACGCGCCCCAGAGGAAAGTGTTGGAAACAGGTTTCCTATGTATCCCCATGTCAGGGAATCAAAGTCCATGTAGTTTAGTAAATGGGGAGATGGGTCACCAGAGGAGGTGGATCGTGATTATGGATGCATGGATGGGACATGAAGGAAGTAGAACCTCCAAGTTGGAGCATGACCTTCCCAAAATACAAAGGCTCAAGGGAGAAACCAGGATGGGACATGAGTGATAGGCTTGAACCTCAGGTAGGATTCCTATGTATCCCCGTGGTAGGGAATCAAAGTCCATGTAGTCCAGGATATTGAATAGAATCTGGGTGTACATAAAGGACAATGACCTAGAGACTTACTGGGGATTATGCACAGTTAGTGGCCCATTGCAAGAGGGACACTCTTGGTTGGAGGAGTATGGATTGAGGCCATGAACTATGCATGGTTAGTTGCCCAAGAACTGGTCTAAAAACACTAAAGGGTGGACCAAGGATGTGAGTCCCAAGAAAGAGGATGCCAAAGTTTACTAGTGTTTGGGGTTGAACCTTAGTGAGGATTCCTACGTACCATGTCTAGGAGACAGGGATCAAAACCCACATAGTTTAAAAGCATATAGTTTAGTGTCATGTGGGATGAAAGGGGTATATAGTTTAACATCATGCGGGACTAGGGTAAGCTGAGGTGAATTGGTCGGGACTCATGGGTGATAGGGTTGAACCTCGGGGAGGCTTTCTACATACCTTTCTTAGAAAGGGAAAGGATCAAAGTCATTGTATTTCGGCATGGGGGGGATGGGTATTATGTACTAAGGTGGTCCAAAGAGGATTTCATGGTCTATGATTACTCTAAGACCACATGAGTCATGCTCAGTGTGAGAAACAAGAGGGAATAAAGACCTGACAATCGCATCACAAAAGGTGTGTTTAAGAGGAATGGAATGGGGATTATGCATGGTTAGTGGCCTAGGGAGATAGATATTGGGACTTAATCTATGAGGGATTCCTAATGATAAAGGAGGGTTTACAGATGTATGGGGAGGATATGGTCATCGTACCAAAATCAACCCATCAAAGGGTTCTAGGGCTTACATGGAGACTACCCGAGGTGTGCATGATGACATGCTCAGAGGGAGAGGGGAGTGAGAAGGTGCTGGTGGTCGTTACCGTCATGGTCTTATCTAGACCCATCAGTTATGTGTTGATTTTAGTTTAACATCATGTTTTGGGGATGTGGGTTCTTGGTAGTTTAACATCCTGTAGCTCAGATGGTGAGGATTCACTCCTCACCCTTGGACTGACATAACTGGTGCACATTAACCCTTAGTGAAGGGAAGGCACTAATAATACTGTGTGAAGACGGGGTTGTGGAGTGATCCATTGAAGGTCTCACTTTTTTGTGGATATGTGAAGAAGCAACAACCATTAACATGCTTATGCGAAGAAGCATGAGGCAAAACAATGCAACATGAAGCACCACCCAAGGGACCTTGATATCACTTCATACAAGCCTGGAGGGCCGCATAAGAGAAGGGTTCATGAACCAAGGGGACTTGAAGAGTGAGGATTTGGAAATAACAGAGGCTTACAGAGCACGAGGGCTCACAGAGCACAAGAATTTGTAGAGATCATGGGCTCATAAAGCACAGGGCTTCGCAGAGCTCACGGGCTCGAAGAACACATAGGCTAGAAGAGAACAAGGGCTTGTGGAGCACACTGTCTTGCAGAGCATAAGGGATCACAGAGAACAAGGGTTCATAAATCATAGGGGCTCATGGTGGATATGGCTTCGCAAAGAGGATATCTTTGTAGATAATAGTTTCCTAGCCTAATCATGGAGTATACATGTTTTTGGAGGGTGATTTCTGGATATTGGGTGCTTTGAAATGTCCCGAGTACCCAAGGGGGGGTCCTTTCTTTATGATGGCCCATGGGATCTATTAAGGGAATCCCTTCATGAATAAGGGGTAAATTTGAGTAAAGGGAACGAGATTTAGAAATACTCAAGTACCTCAGATGATTCATTTTTCCAATGGTTTGTAGGAAAAAAGGTACTTCACAATTTGGGAATTCAGAAGATGAAAGGTCGGGGTCCCAATCCTTTGTAACAAGGGGAGATGGGTATTTATAGACACTAGGGGGTGTGATTCTCTAAGGGTGTGTCATGATGCAACTTTTTATTCACCATTAGAGGCATATTGCATCAATTTCATCGTAACCGTGAAGTCGACCATTATATCCTCCACGACACAGAGGCTTCCTTCATTCCCTCTGCGGCGGTTTTAGAGGATTTCGTCAATTTCCAATGACTCACAGAGGCGATCATCTTTCCATTTGTGGTATAGAGGATTTCTTTCAAGTTCCTCATAACCGTAGAGTCAACCACCACTTTCCTCTATGGTGGGTGTAGAGATGGCCTTGGGTTTGTGCCAGTTGCGATGATGAAGGGATCCACAAAGGCGCTTCCTTTGAGAGGGTGCTTCGCGAAGTAGCCCCTTTTGGAACCATTTAGTTCCCTTTGCTTATTTTTACCCACGCACATATCTTGGAACCAACAAATTCCCCCCTTAGAATGGGAGTTGAGGAAAAATGAGGGCTGGATTCTGAGAATAGATCATCAAAATTTAGGCAGATCATGGATCGAGATTGCGGAGCTGGATCACAATGCAGATAGGCAATGTATGGGTTGAGAATACCTTGATTCTCACCACGTTTAGGCGCTCCATGAAGGTCAGGGGTTATCACTGATAAATAGGGGATGCCGACCCCTCTTTTTTCCTAACTTGTCTTCGTATCTCTGTTCTTGAGATCTCGATTTGCGAAGATCCTTGCGCTCCTCGATTTCTCTTTGTGAATAGGGTTCTCTTTTGCTCTGTGTTGCACAATGAGTCCTTAGACTTTGCGATCGTGCACTCTACGAGTTGTGTATGTGAGATCTACGGTAGAAATATATGGAAGATCTATATGATCGAGAACTACGATTGAGTTTTACGAATGAGAATAGAAAAATTATATAGTCCTGGGATAGAATGGACAACCAAGAAGCTACTCAGGGAGCCCTCATAGATACTTCTTAAAGGTAAGAGATAACAGATAATCTAGGCATTGGGGAATGTGTGTGAAGACATTCAGACCATGAATCCCTGGTGGATCTCCAGTTAGAAAGCCAAAATAACTATGCTCTGTGCAAAAGTTTTTCTATGTATGGCTTTGGTATGAGGGATTATGTTCTCATCCCTAAAGCAAGTAGGGAAGGACCAAATTATTGGTTCATGAGTACGCCATGATAGCGTGAGTGGTTCAGGGATGCCGATGGTCATACATGGGAAGACCGCACACTTGTGAATACCGACTGCCTGTATAATCATGTCATCAATGTTGATTGGTAGGCATTGGATCCAGAGGTATCTCGCCCATAGTACCACACCATTCTCAAGGCAGCTTTGGGGAACCCAGAGAAGGGGTGGAATAATTATTGGGACTTTCTCTAGGGTGGCAATTTCATGGAGGATTGGGCCTGGGCTTACTGGGTTTGTGCATTATGGCATCCCACCTTTTTATTACATAATTTTTCTTTACAAAATACAAATTTAACATATCAGAAGATCTTTTGGGTTTAGGGTCTTGAAAATCAGGAACATAATACATGAAAACAACATAAAAAACCCTTCTAATACACTTTTAAGGCTTCATAATAGGTTCATACTAAGTACAATTACTGCATCTCATAACTTGGATACATACATCAAAGGAAAGGGTGAGCAGAAGGCCTAGTAAGGAAAACAAGGGAATCGGTTTACTTGTGAAATCAATAAGAACTTGATAAAAACATAAAGACATGAGCAATGGAAGTAGATAAATTTCAAAATGAAAATAACTTGAATCACAACTTGAATATGTGGCTACACCATTTCATTTATACATTCATGAACATATCACTAAGGTTTATCCCCGAGGTGTCATAAAAATTACCAAGGTTATTCACCAAGGTATCGTGAAACTTTTCATCTCTAGAGATTAAATTCTTTACCCAATGCATTGGAGAGATCTCAGGGTGAATCCTTAATATGTCTTTATTTACATGTGAGACACATAGATCATAATAAAACATTTCATAAATAACCCATAGAGAACAAAATAAATGGGTTTTATTTCAAAATTGTGACGTTTTAAAAGTAAAAAAGGTCATTATGTCATTTATAACCCATGTAAAGAAGGTGAGGGTTATATGTATGTAAATTAAAGAATAAAATATATCTTTTTTGGTATATTTATGAACACCAATAGAAACAAAATAGGTTTGGGTATTCAAATAAATAAAACAAGAGAGAAAGAGAGAAATTTTGAGGTGAAATTTATGCAGCATAACGACTATATATCATGGTTTTAAAAAATAATAAAAATAGAGGGGACAAGGGTATCCCATCCATAAATGAACCATTTTTAAGTGAAGGGACATAATAAAAAGAAATAAGATCATGGTGTGGACATTTGAATGACACACCACATGAAAAGGAAACTTGAAAGGAAAGAGAAAGCACGATTTCTTTTATGAAAATTTGGCAGCCTAACGACATCACATAAAAATTCAGAAAATCAATTGATGAGAGCGAAAAGGGTCCCTCATCATTTGGAAATGAAATGGACAGTATTAAAGATATAGAAGAACAACCCCCCTCATAATAAAATGGAACTATAAGACATAACATAAAGGAAGTCATGACTTAAAAGAGGAGGGTGAAAGGTTCCCTTACCTTGATGAGTAACTTTGAAAGCTTGAAGGTCGGGACCTTGGGAGGCTTGAGGGAACCTTGGGAGGACTCCTTGGGAGGTATAAAGACCAGAAATTAATTGAAGAGGATTTTGGAATGAAATTAATGAGGTAATGTCTTGGTATTTATATGAAAAGTGAGAGAATAAATTATTAATTTCCAAGGGACACCTCATCGGTGGTATTTGAAAAACCATGGGCTTGACCATGGTATTTTTACATGGTATTGGCCAATTGGGACACCTCATAACATATGTTACTATTCAAAAGTCTACCAGATTATTTACATCATGATTACATCATCAATGATGTCATTAAACACCCGAAACTCAAAAATGTATTTTTACTATTCACTGAAAAATCAACTGTTTTACAAAAATCCAAAAAATTCATTCTAACCTAGTATCGATGCTATGAATTCAAAAATGAACTCCATTTTATAAAAATGTTTTCTAAATATTTTTAATTTAATTTTTAAATAAAACCATTTTTTATTCCAAAAATACAACTTTAAAACTATAACTCATTTTGTAACACCTTAAGAAAGTAATTAGGGTCCCATAAAATTATTGTATAACCATAAGACAATAAAATAACAATTTATGATTAAATTTTATGAAAAAAAATTTCCATTTTAAATTATTAAATTAATTATAAAACTATAAATAAAATATTTATGACATACAAAAATACCAAAACTTAAACTATGATCATTTTTTCACTTTTAAGATGTATAAAATGTATTTATACATTCATGGGTGAAGTTTCTTTTTTTTTGGTTGATTTACTCTTCATTACTATTCATTACTATTCATACGGGAATGTTACTATTCATAATTTACTATTCACTAAAAATCAAGTTGATCTTATTAGAGTCTAAATTTCTCACTGAACACAACTATAAAAAACCATTTTTTGAAAATCAATTTACAAAAAAAATTATTTAATAATAAAATATTTTTATACTATTCATAAAAAACACTATTCATCAAACACTATTCATCAAATTGAAACTTCTTAGAAAATTTCTAAAAATTCATCCTAGGTTAATTTTGACATTTGGAATTCAAAAATGATGTTTATTTAACCATAATAATTATCTAAGTATGAGAAATTTGACTTTTAAATATGAAAATCCTTAGTTATTAAAAATAATAGCAGATAGAAAATGAATAGTGAAATTGTAAAGTGAAATTTATAACATAAAAAAAGTAAAATTATTTTATCATTTAAATTTAAAAACATGTGTTTTTAATCCAACTATTTAATTAAAATAATCATTATTCCATATACCTTAATTTGTTATAATAATTATATCATTTTTGAAAACTACAATTTGGGTCTGAAGTAATTTGTTGTGCTTCTATTATAAAACATAATAAAAACTTATTTAGAGAAAAGAGATCCATAAATAAAAGAAGTATATTTTTTGGGTCGTTACATGCATCTTGCGAGGAATTTAAGACAGAGTTGAAGCGAGCAGGGATGTATGAAGCTATGTGGGTCTCCCAATTTCACATTCATTATCCAAAATACATGATTCTAGAGTTACTGAGTAGGTGGTCATCAAGGACCAACACCTTTCATATTCACAACAGTGAGGTCAGCATCAGCCTCTGGGACCTTCATAAGATCTCAGGGATTCCAATACTAGGGGAGATGTATGACGAGTTCCTCCCCACAGAGAACACATGGGAGGATCCGAAGTAGACGTTGAGACTATAAAAGGCACTGATGGATCTAGTGTCGGGCGAGGAAAAGTAGTCAGTGATGGATTTCCACTTCAAGTTGTGGTTTAATCGTTTTATAAACATCCCTCCAAAGTCTACTGCTAAAGGGAAGGAGGCTCCTAGGAAGCTACCGGTTAGGTCTCCCACCTGTCCAAAGGGAGCCCAACGTAGTAAATATAATTTGTATTAGTGAACCCTAGAGGATGGACAATGGAAGCTATGGGGGTACAATGTCAACATCGAGCAGCAACTGGTGGTTAGGCTAGCTGGGTTTATCTCTGTGCTTATCTAAGGTAGGATGTTACCGGTCAGGGACACAAACACGGGTGTGCGCCCGAGCACATTTATTATGGTGTTTGTGCTGGCGATGGGGGAGCGTGTTAACTTGGGGATCTCAGTGTTGGCCAAGCTGTAAAAGGTGTTGTGGTATATCAGTGAGGGAAAGAATCCACATAGGGTGTGTGGGATGCTCTGTCTTTTGTATGGATGTATTGAGGAACATATGAGCATCTATGAATATCTGAACCCCATTTCCCCTCCTAGATCAGACTTCCAACCAGCCATTTTGAATGTAGTGGGGAGCATTCTGGCCACGATGACTCCGCCTCTAGTGCTGAACAGAGTTTGGAAGGTGGATGAATTTAACTTCCATCCATTTCCATTTCCAACAGGTGTATTCACTGATGATGGCCAGAGAACCAAGGAGCATCAGTCATATCTCCTGGCCTTTTAGGGTAGAGTTTTGGTGGAACATATTGATCATGAGCCTATCTGTGAGCTATAAAACCCGCATCGCTTTGCGAGGCTATTTTGGTGCATGCAGAGGTTGACCACAAAAGTTTACTTGGGAGTATTCCACGAGGACCATCCATGTGTAATGAGGCAGATGTGGCTCATGTTCATGTGGGAGGATGGGAAGATGTAGAATGAGCTACCTCCATCCAAAGCTATCTACGGGCTAGTAAAATATTATGCCCAGAGCTGAGAGGCAGCCTACCCAGGGGAAATTTTGAACTGACGAACCATCCATGATGGTGACGGGGTGCCTCCTAAACCTCGAGGCTGGGGTTAGAAAGTGGAAAGAACATGCCATGGTGTCGGGGCTGCTGTAGTGATGAGTCAAACAATTCCAGGACCTGCACCAAGAAAGAGGCAAGAGACAACGACATACACAACGATCCCAGATGAGTAGATCTAGTAAGAAGGGAGGCCACCCAGGGGGTTCCATAGGATATACAATCAAGCTCTGTGGAATCAGTTGCGCCACATATACATGCCTGAGGGCGCTGTTTTTTTGAAGTCTAGGGACACCTGGGAGGTTAACAAAAAATTCCTTAGTCCTTTATAGATGTGGAATCATCTTAATAACCATCTCGTGATGAATCTTCTAAAGATTGGTCATGCCAAGGTTGGCTTTCTGGTGTCTCAAGTAGAAGGGGAGTAGTACATTGCTGAGTTAGAGGACTTTGGGCACTCTCAGGCCACCCCACATCCAATGAAGGACCGAGTGAAAGTGTTTCTCAATCAAACAATCCCACCACAACTATCTTCTACTGAATTAATGGAGCGCTTAACCTTACCTTAAGAATTAGAAGAGTCCTCCTGGGGGGAAGATTCTAGTAGAGGGATCCCTTTAGAGGAAGGTGAGGTTGCCACCTTAGAGTTGGAAGAGTTTGTCGAGGCTCTTGAGGTAAACCTTGAACCATTTCGCTGTGGACCTTATTTAAGTAACCTAGGCCTTCTCAACTGACATTTTCCCTATGCAGGAGAACCTCATATGTAAAACCCATTCGTGCACAATAGCTGATGTAGCTTTGGGGTCTTAACCTATGACTATGGTGATTGCAGAATCTAGTAGGGCTGCGACACCTAGGGTGGTTCTTCCAGAGTCTAGATTTTCAAACCATATATGGGGGGCCATGTCCTGGAATTCTGGCAGTAGCAATTCGAGATCAGGACCCACTATTTGACCTTTGTAATTCATCTTCTTTGCAGAACCATAACTATCATATATCGAACCTGGCCAAATAACATTTGTGTATTATTGTATGAAAAGTTCTTCAAATGTCATGGGCTACATTAGAGAGGATGGATGAGGCTCCCGAAACTCCCTTTCTTAGGGGAACAATGATTGTTGTGGAACCATACACCCATATTGACCAAACCACAACAATCAAAATTACAGATAGGGCCTCCGATAGGATGGAACATAAGATTTTTGAGGTCTAATTTGGAGATAAGGATCAATACGATGACATAAGATCCAACCTACCTGACAAGAAACTAGAGGAAGATCCTTTTGATGAATTTATGGAGGCATTCCTAACATATAAACCTACTGAACTAGAGGACCGGGATGAGACTTTTTCCGATGAAGAGGATAGCAAGGCCATCCATCGCTGGTCATGGAAAATAATCAAACACTTCACTAAGGAGACCCAAAATTAGAGTGGATAAGACATATATGTAGACTTATTTCCCAGCTGTGTGAGCTATCCGCTAGAGGAGTGGATGCCCGACGTCCTTGTATGCTTATTCGAGATTACATGGAAGATAAAATATGGGAACATGACTATAGCCTCGGTGTGGGATGAAAACGGAGGATGTATGTCAACATCAAGTAACTTCAGGAGGCTGAGCAAGAGATCCAATGCTTTAGGGCACAAGAAAACGAACATTCTGCTTTCCTCAATGAACAATCAGGACTCATATCGCGATTCAAGGCACAATTGATAGAGGTTGAAGAAAAGATTAGGCGAGCATCCCAAGAGATTGTTATTATCTGAGTTAAGGAGGATTGGGCCCGGATCAGGGTTGATGAACTACGCCCTATAGCTATCGAAGAAGAGCAGGAGCTTAACAGGCGACAAAAGATCCTGGATGTCATAAGCCAGAGAGTGGTGGAGCTGGGATGGTCCATTGAAAAGGTCAACACATCTATTGGAGGGTCCAATCCATGGGTGTTATCATTTGAATGAACTTACAAGCATAATTTCATGATTTCTTGTTTATTTAGGTTGCATGATTGACTCCCGTTACTTTCTTTGATTACTGCATCTCAATCGTATCTATGAAATATCTAGCGATCAATCCCTAAGATCATGTGGGTCATGCCCGATGTGAGAAACAAGGGATGACCACATAATTATCCCCCTTGAATATGAGAGTGCCAACCAATATCTGGATATCCGGGGTCTAAATGACCACTCAGAGTTTCCAGGAAGAAAAAAGGGTCCATGATTAGAGAATAGGATTCTCAAAACAACAAACTTCTCTCTCCAAACATGCTCTAGCCAACGAATGGGATAATGCTAGAGGTGTTGGAGTAAGTCTAAACAAAGGGGAATAAAGGATGTGAAAAATGATACCCAAAATTCAAAATGCAGTAAGTATGGAATGACGAAAGAGGATAGATATTGACCAAATTCAAAACACAACATCCACACCATGTTAGCCTAAAAT
Organism: Viscum album; assembly: GCA_963277665.1. Classification (NCBI taxonomy): domain Eukaryota; kingdom Viridiplantae; phylum Streptophyta; class Magnoliopsida; order Santalales; family Viscaceae; genus Viscum; species Viscum album. The sequence continues at coordinate 911,205,991 of OY728143.1, read as the reverse complement.
GGGGACAAAAAAATGAAGTCCAACCATTGACAACATTCAAAAACACAGGGCCAAACTCGAAGTGCCATCCGAGGTCCTTCAGAACATTGGCCTAGGATGGTAGGTGAGCCTTAAGGATGAGAGTCCTAACCATTAGGGGGTTCCTTTAGACCTGAGAGGGAATGAGGATCCGAAATTGAGGGAACAAAAATCATGGTAATAAAATAATGGGATATTTAGATAAAGTCCAACACTCTCGAAATTACAGTAGCATGACGAAAGTACACTGGGTGAGTGTATCGGTCTAAATTGAGGTCAGTCCTACTTCTGGGAGGGACCTCTCTACTAAGTACCTAAGATGGCTTGCAGTTTTATGTAATGAAAATGAGGATGTTGCATGGAATGGTTTAAATTCATATGACCTGGACATTGCGCATAACTTAATGTCATACTGCATGGATTCTGCACAATAGTTTAAAGTCATGTTACATGGACTGGGAACCCCTAGTTTAAGGTCATGATGTTTGGACCATGATTATTAGAGAAGAACTGGGAAAGTTAATGGTCCAAGGGTAGGGATTGAGGTGAAATGCTCAGGCATCCCTACATATCCCATAAGGATGAGAATCAAGTCAAATGTAGTTCTTGAGGTGGTACAGTAGGCAGACAATACCAAGGGGGGGGGATATCCTCTTTTAAAGAGGAATATCACACTTTTTATGCACTTTAATGTCACACAAACATAGATGTAAAGAGTCTTAATTTAAGGTTATAGAGATCAGACCATAAGGTGCCCACCTTAATATCGTGTGCGTGGTACATGTCCGTGCAGTTTATTATCATGCATTAAGGACAGAGAAATAGAGAACTCTCAAGAGAGGTACGTGGAGTGGTTATTACAAACCCTCCGTAAATGAGAAAATAAGTCCACACCACACCAAATACTTCCAAGTAAACTCATGCTTAAATGGAATAATACCGTTTATGGTGATGCCACTGGATCACAAACAAAAGTCTAGGTGTCACTACGTATTCCATAAAAATGGGAATCAATCCACACATAGTTCTTAAAGGTGGTATGGTAGGCGGTCAATACCGAAAATGGGTGAAATATTCTCGAGTAAAGATACTATATGGCCGGGTCATTTATCATTACACATCCTGGGTGTAGAAGGCATAGTTTAGCACAGTATGATAAGGACATAATGGATCTTAGTTTATGGTAATAGAGCTCAGACCATGAGGTGAGAATTCCAAGGAGAAAATATGTAATGCGGTGCTATAAATAAATATTGAATTGAACGAGGACATAAAAGTCCACATCACATCAAAAATTTATAAGAGAACACACAGATATTTTATAGTCATGATGCTTGTACTTAGGTATCTAGTTTAAGATGTGAACACCTAGTTTAAGGTGGTAGGGTTCAGACCAAAAGAAGTGTGGTTTCGTCCATATAGGAACAAACCTTACCCATATCCCTAATCCCACATGAGCTATGATCAGTGTGAGAAACAAGGGTATAGAAGATCTTTACAACACATGGAATACCCAGTAGGGGAGATGGTGTGGATTTGAAGATGACCACACAACACTGATTCGTCCTCTTAATGTGCAAAGGTTCATAGAGGGATAACACCAAGGGTATTGAAATTCTTCTTGAATATGATGGAGTGGAAAGAGATGTAAATCAAAATACCAATATTTAGGTAATAATGGGGGTGGAATAATGATGAAGCATAACTGTTGACCATGTTTGAAACACTTTATCCATATCATGTGACCTGAAATGGGAACTAACATCTGAGTGTCAACTGCTGACCATAATCAAAACATATAACCTATATCATAATGTCATTCAAAATCCTCTGGTACATTTTCCAAAGGTTGTAGGTGAGCCATAAGGCCAAGAATCCATACCATTTGGGGGTCCTTTATGATGTGAAAGATGATGGAAACCCAAATACATGAAGACGTGAAGCATAGAAACAGATGAAATCATGTCCATGTTGAACCCAACTCTCTAGGTCCTAAACCACATTTCATATGATCACATTGATGAGGCATAATAGAGGTCAAGAAGTCCAAAAAATAAAGGGAAAAATGGGTTGATAAACCTGGGGTTGGACCTGGAGATGAAATGTCTGGGTGTTCCTACATATCCCATGAGGATGGGAATCAAACCAAACTTAGTTCTATAAATTCCATGTGTTTTAATGTCATGTTGCAAGGATGAAATAGGTAGAGGTTTCTCAAGAGAGGAATGTGTATGGCATGACAGAATAATTCGACATGAATGATAACCAAAGAAGTTCACATACCACACCATTCACAATCTTAAGAGAGAACCTAGGCCAGGGGACTGAGAGAAGGAATAGAAGAACCTGAGGTTGGACCTGAGGAAGAAATTTCCAGGCATTATTACGTATCCCATAAAGATAGGGAATGGAAGGGAGATCCATGAATGGAATTACATGTCATGGCTGTTATAAACTCGATGTGAATGAGGGCCAAAGAGTTCCTCACCACACCATGTGCTTTCGCTAAAGTTCAGGTCAAAGGGACAGAAAGAAGGCATGATTTGAGGTACCTGGGGCTGGACTCGAAGATGAAATTTCCAGGCATTCCTATGTATCCCATGAGGATGGTAATCAATAAAAACATAGTTCTAGAAAACACATGGTAATATACCAATTCCTAGGGAAATACTGTCGTGTAGGTTTGACCCATGCACTAAAAGAAGTGGCATTTTATGGATCTTGTTTGTTCTTTAATGTGGGTGTGTTTTTTTTGGAGCAACAAACCGAAAAAAAAAATTTAGGTGTCACCGTAGGAATCAAGCCATATATAGGCCTTGAAAAAGGGCATGGTGGATGACCAATGCCAAACATGATGTCCCCTCAAGCGAGGGAACCAAAATGTAGTGCTATTTTTCATCATGCAGCCTGGACGATAGTGTCATAGTTTAAGGTTGTATGACAGGACCAACTCATGAACTTTAATGTTGTGCAACGATGTCGTAATGGTTTAAAGTCATGGAGTATGAGATAGTATAGTTTAATGTCATATGGGTTGGACGTATACAGAAGAATAATGTTTTAAATGGAATGTGCATGGCGTGATAAAACATACGCGACATGAATGAGGATATAAGGCCACATCATGCCATGCGTAATCCTAGGAAGGGAACCTAAGGACAAGGGAGGTCAAAAAATATTGAGGGACTTGGGGCTGGACCTGAAGATGAAATGTCTGGGCGTCACTATGTATCCCATCAGGATGGGAATTAATACACATGTAGTTCTTGAAATCCATGCAGTTTAACATCATGTGGTAAGGATGCAAAGAAAAGGGTATAGGAGCTCTCAAGAGAGTTATGCAATGTGGTTATTGCAAACCTGAAGTGAGTGAGTACATAAGCCCACACGACACCAAAAACCCCTGAGAAAACATAGGCCAAGGGTCGAGAAAGGAGAAAAGGTTTCTAAAACTAGGGCTAGACTTGAGGATGAAATTTACGGGCATTCCTATGTTTCCCATGAGGATTGGAATCAAGCCAAACATAGTTCTGAAAATTCCATGTAGTTAAACGTCATGCGATAAGGACATGGAAAGAAAGGCATTCTAGAAGGAGAAGCACATGATGTGGCCATTGTAAATCCAACTTGAATGGGGACTAAAGAAGTCCACAACACACCATATGCTACCCTAAAAGAGAACTAAACCCCATGGGGAAAAGAGATTTGTTGGGATGGACCTGAAGGCGACATTTTTGGGCATTCCTACATATCCCATAGGGATGGGAATCAATCCATATGTAGTTTTGAAAATGCCATACAGTTTAACATCATGCAGTAGGGACATAGAAGGAGGAGTGTCTCAAGGGAATGTGTGTGGCATGGAAAAAATAGATTGACATGAATGAGGACAAAGATTCTATACCAAACCACACAATCCTAATAGATAACTTGGGACAGGAGGATGAAAAGGTCAAGGGACCTGAGGCTGGGCCATAGGTGAAAGGTCTGGACATTCCTACATATCCCATAAGGATGGGAATCAAGCCATATGTAGTTCTGAAAATGTTTTGTAGTTTAACATCACGCAGTAAGGAAATAAAATGAATCTTAGTTTAAGGTTGTAGAACTCGGATCATTTACAATTTAACCTCTTGAAGGATGAGGATGAGTAGTTTAATATATTCTAGGATGGAGATAGGTAGTTTAATGTCGTGTAGGATGAGGGTTTCTTACTCGAAGTGCTGCTTGAGGAATTTTGCATTCGTGGTAGGAGTAATATGCTCACCATCTATAGTGACTAGAGAGTACACACCATTGGTGTAAACCTTGTGAATGACATAAGGTCACTCCCATTTGGACTCTAGATTTGGTGGATTCCTACCGGGTATCATTGGCATTCTCAGAGCCAATACCATGTCACCTTGTAAGAAAGAGAGGAGACAAAAATCCTTGTTGAAATCCCTAGATATCTTGTTCTGATGCCTCTCAAGATTATGCAAGGCACGAAGCCTGTTCTCATCAAGTACTTCCAGTCCATCTAGACGGATTTTGACAATTTTTTCTGGTGCTTGTTGATCACAGATGGTTATGCGTATTGAGGGTAACTAAATCACGATGGGAAAAAATACCTCTATTCCGTACACCAGGGAATATGGAGTCACCTAGGTGGAATTACGAGTTGTTGTCTGGTAATCCCAGAGAGCGTTGGAAAGTTTTTTTGGCCAACCCTTCTTGTTCCAACCAATAATCTTCCACAAGATATTAGAGAGGGTTTTGTTGAACGTCTTGATCTTCCCATTTTCTTGTGCATGATAGCGAGAGGTATGATTAAAATAGATTCTATACTTGGTGTACAATTTTTTTAGCTCAGCTAATCAGAAGTTGGTGCCTTTATTGATGAGGATGACCTGAGGGACACTAAATCGATGGATGATATTGGAGTTCACGAAGTTAATGATGGAATGGGCATTAACTTCCTTGAGCGGAACTACCTCTGCCCACTTGGAAAATAAATCTGTAGTGGTCAAGATGAACTTGAATTGGAGAGAGGTTTCTAGTGGGTATGGTCTTATGACATTGAGTCCCCAGACTGCAAAGGGCCGAGAGTACTTGGTAGTATAGAGAGGCTCTAGAGGACGATGCAAAAAATTAGCATGGATCTTTCATTCATGTAAAATCTTGGAAAACTCGATGCAGTCACAGATCATGGTGGGACAAAATTATCCCAATCTTCGGATCTGATGAGAAAGTTTCAGCCCTGCCTGATGAGCCTCGTAGGAACCGACATGAAATTCCTACATAACTTGAGAAATATCACCTCATTGAATACAAAGGAGGAGAATCCCATCAAAACCACATATATAGAGGATCTGTTCAAGACTGGGACCACTTGGGAGAGTAAACTGCACTGAGTTCCATCGAATTAACTCAGGTTTGGCTCAGTATGTCGAGAGATTACCGTGCTGGAGATACTCCATAGAGGGAGTCATCCAGTCAGGGTTCCCCTCTAATAATATAGTAGGGGGACCTGTAGGTCCTTGTGTGGAGGCAACGATGGTAAGGTGGATTAACTGTTGGCTATCATCATCATTCAAATTTATGGGAGAGATGACTCTTCGATGCGCTATATTGAAAATAAAATCATCCTAGTCAAGCTCTGAAAGAGATGTGGTAAGGCTGGCCAAGGCATCATCTCGACCGTTCTGTGATTGAGGGACGTGAGTAATTTCTGGCCAAGAAGGGAACTGGTCCATCAGTTGGAAAGTATGCTCTAACAGAGGTACGAGCTCCGAATTCATGATGACATAGTCACTTTTTATCTCTTTGATGACCAGTTCAGAGTCCCCTTTCACATGCAGGTAGGGAACATCAATCTCGAGGGCCAACTCAAGACTAGTGATGAGATACTGATACTCTACCTCGTTGTTGGTATATCCTTCTGACAAGAGGAACGAATAGGACAGGATAGCTCGTATAGGCATGATGAAGATGATACCTAGGCCTACTCTTTTGAGTCTCTTGTCGGTGGGGCTTTAGGAAGCTCCATCAAAGTGAATTTTCCAACACGAAATGACTTGATCCACTGTGAGGATTGCCTCATCTAGAAAGTCAAGATCTAGAGACTACTCTGTGGGTGCTGGATGGGAGACAAGAAAGTCTTCTAATGACCATCCCTTGATAGCCTTTCAGGGGACAAATTTGAAGTCTAAATATTAAAGGATCACTTCCCACTGATCTAGACATCTTGTCAACATGGAGTGGTTCAAAATGTACTTCAGAAAATCCACTTAGGACACTAGTTGTATCTCATGGTGCTGTAAGTAATATTTAAATTTATGTATTGTGAATACCATCGCAAGTAACATCTTCTCTATATAGGAATATATGGTCTCCATATAAAGGATAATGCGAATAAGATAGTATAAACCATTCTCTATTCCCTCATTATTCTTCTAGGTGAGAAGGGAACCAAGGGACCATTCCAGAGTGGTCACATAGAGGACCAACGACTTTTCGGAAATGGGCGCCATCAAAACCAGAGGCTGTAGTAGGTACTTCTTGATTTCTTCAAAGGTAGTATAATAATACTCATCCCACTAATAATCAACACCTTTCTTCATGAACTAGGAAAAAGAATTACACTTTCCATCCAGATTTGTGATGAATTTTCATATGTAGGATAAGTGGCCTTGAAATCCTCAGAGCTCCCAAATGTTTCTCAGAGGAGACATATAACTGATAGTCCTAATATTTTCTAGATCTATCTCAATACCTATATATCTAAAAATGAAGTTGAGTAACTTTCTAGAAGTGAACCCAAAGGCACACTTCAAGGGGTTCATCTTTAGATGGAGGGAACAAAGGAAGCTGAACACTTTCTCAAGATCCCTGAGATGGTCCTGATGCTGGAGAGATTTAACCACCAGATCATCCACATAACATTCCACCAATTTCCCAAGGATCTACTTGAATATGTGGTGCATGAAATGATGATAGGTTTCACCTGCATTCTTTAGACCGAAAGGCATTACCTAGTAGCAGAAAGTACCTTATGGTGCCCTGAAGGTGGTATACTCTTCATCCATGGGGGTCATTCAGATTTGTTTACATCCAGAATACCCATCCACGAAGGAGAGATCCTGGAAACCATCAGTGGTGTCACTAAACATTTCTATTGCAAAAAGGGGAAAATCATCCCTCAGATAGTGACAGTTGAGATCTCAGAAGTTGATGCAGACTATGATCTGTCTGTTCTTCTTCCTAACAAGAACATTGTTAGCTAACCATCTGGGGTACTGGATGTTCTTGATGATGTCAGATTTAATGATCTTATCACCTCATCCTTGACCATGGAACTGTGAGAATATTGTATCTTTCTAGGAGGCTATTTTAACCCGTGATGATTTATTGGGAGACCGAGATGGTGGACGGTGACCTGAGGATATTGTTATGTCCACTAGGCTAGATACCCTGATAGGGGGGGGGGGTGAATCATGGTATGAAAAATTAAAACAACTGCCCCTTTTGATCTTGTTTTGTTGTTATACAAAACCCTCTTCTCTATCTCCTTCCCATTGTAGTGTATGAATGAATCTTAAAGCATGCACATGATACATCAATTTTACCTGGTTCACCCTTACTGGCCTACATCCAAGGAACATACACCGATAATGTGCTGATGTACCAAATCCACTATAAGCACACTGCTGTTTAAAAGTTCAGAGCAGGCTCACTGTCCCTCCTGGTTTACAAACACTCAAAATATGAAATCTCACTACACTCTTAACTGAATTGTGCTCACTGCTTCTTTAGAAGATCCACTCACAGTTTGAAGACTTGTAGGTCCCTTCATTATTTCTAATGAAATCTGTATCCCTAACTGTTAATAGATGCTCTTTTGACATCCCACTTTCACCCACAGATGAATATCACTTTGCACTGGGTGTACTGGGAAACCCCAATTTTTACGCACAACCCTTACTGCTTCTTGAGTGTAATTCCCTTAACTTGCATGAAATACAATTTTCGCACAATATCTCTTTTACGTGCAATCACTTATTTTAGTGCAACCACTTCTTTTACACACAACCTCTACACCACCTTGTGCATAATTTTCTACTTTTGCGTGCAGTCCACTTTTTGCACAACAGTCTTCTTTTCCATGAAACCTCTGCTTTGCACCCAAATAGTTATTTTACGTACAAACTTATTGTTTTCACGCAACTCTCTTGTGCACTCCAATTTTACGCACCAGAGCTTGGATACTCTCTAAGTCTTGAGCCCCTTTGAATGAGGGGGTAATTTCATATTTATAAGAAAAATCGATTCCTGTGCAAAAAACCCTACTTTAGTGCATAATACACTTCAAGCATGAAAAACACATCTTCCATGCAACATCATTTTTCGCGCACTGCTCCAATTCTTTCCGCACCTCATGCATTTTCCAATTTTCGAGCTTATGATCTCGAAACACCTCTTTCACGAAAAACACCAATCTTCAATTTCTTGCACCATGCTAATATTTTGCACACAATTTTCTTTTTTGCGCACCATGAAAATATTTCGCGCACCACTTTCCTTTTTCACGCACCACACAACTATTTTTCACACCACTTTCCTTTTTCGTGCACCACGAAAATATTTCGCGCACCACTTTTCTTTTTCGCACACCTCCCTGTTCCAAAAACACGTCTCTCCATTTTCCAATTTTTAGGCCCAAAAATTTGGCAAACACTGGAAAATGACGCCACCTTGTATCTTCTCTTTTTGTATCGCCTCTAGATCATCCATTATTTTGTTGAAGTTATTCAATAAAACTTGGATAGCCAATAACATCTATTGAACCCGAAAAATCACCATGTAAACCCCCTTTTTCAACAAATTATACATCGCAGTCTTCTTTGTGAACAAACACAACATGGAGGCCCACTTTGTCAAAAAACACAACCACCTCAAAAATGCTTCAATGATGACTTGAAGGATTTTTTCCCAACAATATACCCCTTTGGGTTTTTTGAAAACACTCTCATAAAAATTCTCTTCACTTTGATATGTCATTAATGCTTCTTCCAGCTGCTACCACCCTTCACCTCTTGCAATTTTGATAGCGTTCAAGGATTCACTTAACACATACTCTAAGCCCACATGAGCTATGCTCGCCATGAGAAACAAGAGTAAATGAAAAGATCATCAATGAATCACTTTATTTCTGACACTAATTGTTGATACCAAACTAATACCAATTGTAAAACTGATACCAATTGTTGCTATTACACTGATACCAATTGATGATAGATGAAAACCTTCTGAAACCATTCTAACACCACTACTCTATTTTTTTTCATGATCTCCAGCTATCGTGATATCTAATCTTTGATCAATCACTTATAGCATCATCAGATTTAATACTCATACTCCCCCTTTCTCATTGATCTCCCCCTATCTCACTGCTCCACCTGTCAGCTTCTCCCCGTGTCTTTGACTAAGACATTTTCTCCCTTCCTTAGCCATAGTTTCTCCCATTGGAGGAGTCACTATTTTCCCCCCTTTGTCAATAAACCCAAAGGGAACTCCTTTGTGGTCTGAAATAGAGTAGAGAACACATATCATCACATTAGGGAAAAATACACCATTTCTCGGGGAGGGGGGGGGGGTTATGGGCCCCCAACCACACTTTTTCAAGTGTGGGGAGTCGACTGAACTCCTAGAGCCAGTCGATGACTCTCAAAATATTCTTGGGGTAAGGCCTTTGTCAGGATGTCTTCAACTTGTAGCTCTGTAGGAACATACTCCAACTTCATGATTCCCTGCTCAACCTTCTCCTTGATAAAATGATACTTTATCTCAATGTGCTTTTTCCTTGAGTGATGGACGAGATTTTTGATGAGATTTATAGAACTTGAGTTATCGCACTGGATTCCGATTAGAGACTTCACTTCTACTCCCATATCATCAAGCTGCTGCTTCATCCACAATAACTGTGTGCATGCTTGAGTGGCCAAAATATACTCAACTTCTACGATGCTTAATGAAATGCAGTCTTGCTTCTTTCTTAGCCAAGAAATTCATAGTTCACCAAGATAGAATGCACCTCCTAACATTGATTTCCTATCATCAGCTGAACCAGCCCAATCTTCATCAGTATATCCCAATAACTCTATCTGAGATTTTTCATTATACATCAATCCAAAATCCACCGTGCCCTTGATATACCGAAGTATTATTTTTACTGTAAGCATGTGAATTTCCTTGGGGTTGCTTTGATATCGTGCTGCTTGGAATGTGGAAAAAACAATATCATGTCTTGTCGCTGTCAGGTATAGTAAACTCCCAATAATCTGCCTATATTCTGTGATATTAACTGCCTTTCCATTATCATCTTTCGATAATTTCATCCAGGTAGCTATCAGAGTCTTCATATCCTTGGATTTTTTCATTTAAAATTTTCTCAGAACCTCCTTGGAATATTTAGATTGAGAAATGAATGTACCATTACTTCCTTGTGTCACCTGTAAACCAAGGAAAAACATCAGCTCACCAATCATAGACATTTCGAACTCATATTTCATGAATTTGGAAAACTGTCTGCATTATGCTTCATCTGATCCACCAAAGATTATTTCATAGACATAAACTAGTACCATCATCATTTTATTACTATTTTTGTTGAAATAGAGATTGTAATAAACTCCTCTACGCTGGAAACCAAGCTTCTTCAAATAATGATCAAGCCTGGAGTACCATGCTCTTGGTGCTTGTTTCAACCCATATAACATCTTCTTTATCCGAAAAAAATTGTTCTCATCCTCATGAATGAGAAAACCATATGGCTACTTGATATAAACTTCTTCTTCCAGAATACCATTCAAGAATGCAGATTTGATATCTATATGAAATACTTTGAACTTTTTTTATACTGCAATGGCTAGGAATAATCTGATTGTCTCAAGCCTTGCAACCAGTGCAAATGTCTCATCAACATAAATTACCTCTATCTGGGAGTATCCTTTACACACTAATCGTGCTTTGTTTCGAATCACTATTCCATCTTCATTCATCTTGTTTCGAAAGACCCATTTAGTCCTGATGACATTATTATCTTTTGGCCTCGAAACAATCTCCCACGTCTTATTTTTCTCGATTTGATCAAGATCTTCATTCATTGCCTGAAGCCAGTTTTCATCTTCAGCTGAATCAATGAAGCACTTTGGCTCAACCTGAGATAGGAAAGATGTCTGCTGCAGTGATTTCATTCTCCTTGTCTGAACTAGAGCTGACTGATCACCAATGATATTATGCCAGTCAATTTTAGCTTAACTCCTTGGATTTTGTGCAGATATGGATTGTACTTCCTCATGATCATCATCATTATCTTATTCTGAATCAACATCAGCCACTTCTACTCCCCCTGCGATGCTTTCCTCCTCATCAATTTCATCAGGAAATTGTTTACTGCATTTTTGAATGATCTCCTCATTCTCCACTATAGTGACATCATTTCTCTTAACTATTTTTCCTAGACTTTTGTTAAAAAATTTGTATACTTTGATTTTTCCTGAGTAGCCTAAGAATATCCCCTCATCTCCTCATGACTCATATTTCCTATGCTTTTCCTTATTGAGGATAAATCACTTGCTTCCAAATATTCGAAAGTATTTCACTATTGGATTCTTTCCATACCACATCTCGTACGGAGTCTTTCCTTCCTTTAGACACAACAAAGCCTTATTAGAAATTTAGACCGATGTCAAAACTACTTCCTTCCAAAATTTATTTGGTAGATCTTTTTCTATGAGCATTGTTCTAGCCATGTTTTTGATGATCTGATTTCTCCTTTCAACCACTCCATTCTGTTGGGGAGTTCTCATTGAGGAAACTTGATGCCTTATCCTATGTTTCTTGAGATAGTATTCCATCTGACTGTTTTTGACTTCCATACCATTATCAGTACGAAAATTCAGAATTTTCTATCCAAGCATCCTTTTGCACTTCCTCCGGTACTATTTTAAGCAGCTGAACACTTCGGACTTATGGGAAATAAATAATACCCATGCCATTCTGCTGTAGTCACCAATGAATAGAACATAGTACCTCTTTCTGTCAATTTCTCTCGGTGTGATAGGCCCACAAACATCAGTATGCAATAATTCGAGCACTCTTGTTGACTTATTTTCCTTTTCCTTATGTGTCTTTCTGATAAGCTTTCCTTTTTGGCATGCATCACACATGTGAGTATGATCACGTGATAGCTTAGGGATGTCTCTTACTGCATCACACTTTACCAGATCTTCTAGGGATGGTTGGCATATATGACCAAGTCGTTTATGCCACACCTTGTTTTCTTCCTCTCTGGACAAAAATCACATATCTTCTTCTCCACTTACCAGGTAGAGATCCCCCTTTTTCCTTTTTCCCTATAGAACAACTACCCCATCTTTTCATTTGATGATACAAATCTTCTTAGTAAACCTTATAGAATGTCATGAGTCACATAGTTAACTGACGCTGAGAAAATTGTGACTGAGGCCTTCTACTACTAAGACATCATCACGTCTCATCTCTTTGCCCCCAAACTTGGCCTTTCCTAAGCCAATTATATTTATGCCTTCATCTTTTCCAAACTTTAAAACTCCTTATTTGTAATATTTTATGCCAGCAACAAGATCCTTATTACCTATCATGTGAGATGTGCAACCATTGTCAAGGATCCACACACCAGACCGATCTGATGCTTTAAGGGAAATTTATGCCACCACTGCCTTCTCATACTTTTTCTTCTTGGTCCATATTTTTTCCTTCACACTTTTCATGAATTGAGACTTCTGATCTTTCTCGGAAAATGATGGACCGACTTCATCTTGCAAAGCTGCAAATCTATTTTTCATTTTCAACCCAACTATTGGTTCATTGATATGATGCTTGTGAATATTTTGACTCCTCTTTGGCACATTCCTCTATATGGTCGAAGTATAGTACCTAGCCATGTGCAAAAATCCTCCACACCAAAAATAGTGTCCTTCGAAGTATGTTCTAGAGAATTGTTCTCTATTTGGCCCCAACCTCTGTTCTTGTGCCCTTCTAAATCTCTTGGCTATGTAACACATATACTGTGAATGTTCCATATTTCCAAAACAATAACACCTGATATAAGACACATTCTTTCATGTCACTTTAGCACTTCTAGTTTCCCCTTGGGATATCTGAATATTCTGAATCTGCTTTATGTCCAAATCAACCTTCAATCATGGAATGTGTGCTTGCGGTCTGACTTCAATTTTCATAGCTTTTTATTTTCAATCAATCCCCCCATTGACCATAGCATCTGAACATAATTGATTCTTCCTTTCTGCAGAACCACTATTCTCCATTTTTAGCTTCTCGGTTTTCTGGGTGATCTGCTTTCCTAATGTCCCAAAAGTAGTCAAGATTTTTTCTTGATCCTTAAAATGTTTCTACAAACCAACAAATTCTCCTTAATGTTATTCAATACGCTTTATTTGATCTTTCCTTGTTTTATTCAAGCTATTGATCTCCCTTTTCTATTCTTCAATATTTATTTTATACTCACTAACTAATTCTAAGTCCTCTGGTGTTAATGACTTGAGTTTCTCAATTTCTTCCTTTAACACAGACTTCTCTTCTTCCTGCTACTGCATATAGAGTTTGGCGTCACAAGCAACATTGTTGGATTTCTTTGTTTTGGATCTCCAAACATCTATCTCTTCAAGAGTGGCCTCTAACTCAGCTTGCACATCAACTCTTCCCTCAAATTATTCTTCTTCTTAATCAGATTCAGTTTTATTCTTCTTCTGAGAACTACCGACAACCGCCACCATAACATTTTTTCCATGATCTCTACAGTTCTCTATCTCTTAAACCTCCTTAACCTCAGACTCGTCTGAACTGTCACATTCTTTTGAAAGAAGGTTCTTCGTCTTAAGGAAATTTCTCTTGAACTGTTTCTTACCTTTCCGATAGGTTGGAGACTTATTCTTGGGAATTTCAATTTCATTCACATCATCATACTCTTAGAACTTTTTAGGGAACCTTTCCACAAGATGTAAAACCTTTCCACATCGAAAACAAGCAAGTGGAAGCTTCCCTTTAAACTTTCCTTTTCCTCTTTGAAGGTTTTAGGGGAGGAATGACATCACCTCATCTGTCTCTTCTTCTTCCTAAGAATATTCAATGGTGAGGTTCTTCATGGCCTTGAATGCCACCTCTTTGGATTTCTCTTTTTCCACAGCATCATTATCATCATTTCTCATTTCATATGCAACAAGGGTATTGTGCAGGTTATCCAATGTCAGCTCTTTCGGGTCTTTATCTTCCAAAAATGAATCTTTTGGATTGAACCGAGGAGGAAGTTTCCTCAAGATGAGATTTATAATCTTTATGTCTTCAATAACTTCTCCAAGACCTTACATGTCTTCCACTACAACATTTACCCAGTCAAATAATGCATCGACAGACTCATTTGGGTTCATTCTCAGATCTTCATACTTGTTCCACAACACTTGCAACTTTGATTCTCTGACATTTTTATCTCCTTCATATATATTTAAAATATTTTTCCACATAGTAGGGGAAGTTTTTCATGACATCACCTTCCTATAGATAACATTGGATAGAGATCCCCCTAAAGCATTGATTCCCTTGGCTTCAGCATTTAATTTTCTTTGCTCAGCTTCTGATAATGCACCACTGTTAATATTGGCTGTTATACCATGCATTGCTGTTGTAAACACATCCATTTCCAAAGATTGGAAGTAGTGTTGCATCTGATTATTCCATAGCTAAAAATTGTTCCCATCGAAGATCATAATCCCTTTAAGATTGGTAACCTCCATTTGAGAGAGAATTAATAATATTAAACTTTCCCTCTAATACCAATTGTTAGGTACACTATGATAGATACCCTAAGAGGGGGGGGGGGGAATTAGGGTATGAAAAATTAAAACAACTTCCCCTTTTGATCTTGTTTTGTTGTTAGACAAAACCCTATTCTCTCTCTCATTCCCATTGCAGTGTATGAATGAATATTAAAGCATGAACATGACACATAAATTTTACTTGGTTCACCCTTACTGGGCTACGTCCAAGGAGCATACACTGGTGATGTGATGATGTACCAAATCCACTATAATTTCACTGCTATTTACATGTTCGGAGCGGACTCACTGTCCCTCCTGGTTTACAACCACTCACAATATGAAAGCTCACTTCTCTCTTAACTAAAGTGTGATCACTGTTTCTTTAGAATATCCACTCACAGTTTGAAGACTTGTAGGTCCCTTCATTATTTCTAATGAAATCTGCATCCTTAACTGTTAATAGATGCTCTATTGACGTCCCACTTTCACCTGCAGATGAATCTCACTTTGCATCGGGTGTACTAGGAAAACCCAATTTTTACTCCCCTTACTGCTTCTTGAGTGTCATTTCCTT
Source organism: Viscum album (assembly GCA_963277665.1). NCBI lineage: Eukaryota > Viridiplantae > Streptophyta > Magnoliopsida > Santalales > Viscaceae > Viscum > Viscum album. The sequence continues at coordinate 911,190,544 of OY728143.1, read as the reverse complement.
GACTTGCGTGAAATAAAATTTTCACGCAATAGATCTTTTACGTGCAATCACTTCTTTTCGTGCAACCACTTCTTTTACGTGCAGCCTCTACACTGTCTTGTGCGTAATTTTCAGCTTTTGTGTGCAATCCAATTTTTTCACAACAATTTTCATTTTCAAAAAACCTCTACTTTGTGTGCAAACAGTTCTTTAACGCGCACACTTGTTGTTTTCACGCAACTCTCCTGTGCACTCCAATTTTGAATGCTAGAGCTCAGATAGTCTCTAAGTCTTGATCCCCTTTGAATGAGGGGTTCTCTTCATATTTGTAGGAAAAACCGATCCTTGTGTGAAAAACACTCCTTGAGTGCGTAATACACTTCGAGCGTGAAAAACACATCTTCCGCGTAACATCATTTTTCACGCACTACTCCAATTTTTCCCGCACCTCATGCCTTTGCCAAATTTTGAGCTTCTGATCTTGAAACACCTCTTGTGCGAAAATCTCCAATCCTCGATTTCATGCACCATGCTAATATTTCATTCCCAATTTTCTTTTTTGTGCACCAAAAAAATATTTCATGCACCACTTTCCTTTTTCGTGCACCACACAACTATTTCACGCACCACTTTTCTTTTTCACGCACCATGAAAATATTTCGCGCACCACTTTTCTTTTTCATGCACCATGCAAATATTTCGTGCACAAATTTTCTTTTTCACACACCTCCCTCTTCCAAAAACATGTCTCTCCATTTTTCAATTTTCAGGCCCAAAAATTTGGCAAACACTAGAAAATGACGCCACCTTATATCTGCTCTTTTTGTACCACCTCCAGATCATCCATTCCTTTGTCTAAGTTCTTCAATCAAACTTGGATATCCAATAACATCTCTTAAACCTGAAAAATCACCATGTAAACCCCCTTTGTCAACAAATTATACATCATGGTCTGCTTTGTGAACAAACACAACATGGAGCCCCACTTTGTCAACAAACACAATCACCTCAAAAATGCTTCAATGATGCCTTGAGGGATTTTTTCCCAATAGATATAGCCCTAGAATCTCATCATAACTCTAGATAAATACATAATGATGCTACCTTAATAAATCCATGTATCACTGTTTCTCTTCTACAGGCATAGTGTCATGGATCAATGTTGGTCTCAAATCTATCTCGGTACCGAGGTTCACCTCTAACAATTCATCAACTGTAGTGAAGACACTATCTTATAATGTTGGAGAGGTGTCTTCAAAATCCTCTTATTCATCCACAACAAGAAGATCATTGACATAAGGAAACTCCTCCAAGTCAATAGATCCTAACGGGATACTGTTGTCATCCTGAGTGGCAGTGGAAACCTCATCGAGGGAATCCTGTGCTGCTGAAACCATAGGGATGAAATATGTTGACCTGATCTCATCTCGACTTCGAACCATGGGTCCATGTTTTATAATATCAAAGCAATAGTGAAATTTAATCTTGGGTTGGTTTATCCCAACCCATAGATACAAGAAAGTATGACGTAATTTTGTTGCTATGGGGTAGACATCCCAATACCTTATAGGAGTAGGGGGTTCTGGGATCACCCGATCCTGATTTGTGTAGGAATATGAAGTGATCTCACAACGTTCCTTAGACCTGGGAACGTGCTCCCCCCTCATTCTAGAGACAACAAATCATTGCCCCAAATCTAGGGATGTGGCCTCCAATTGATGAATCGGGAAAATATAGGCATCATCTAGGTCAGTCCATGGGTCAGTTGTAGCTATAGCATGTTCAAACTCATTATCTTGAATCTGCTTGTCCTTTCTCTAGTAATAGTTGGTATCCATGTAGTGGTCTTCAAAAGAGGAAAAGGGAGACACATCATCTTGGAGTACACCTACTTGACCATTAAGGGATTACTTAATGCATTGGTGATATGAGGAAGGGACTACCACATGCATGTGGATCCATGGCCTACCCATCAATGCATTGTTAGTAGTGTCTTGTGAGACAAACATGAACACGGTTCTAGAAACTAGGCCACTGAAATGGGTCTTCAGATGAATCTTTCCAACTAGTGTCTGTTCCATCCTGTCATAACCTTGAATCTTCAGGTCGGAGGGACTCAAATCTATTTCAGAAATCCCCATATAGCAGAGTGTCTGAGTAGGGATAAGGTTGATCTCAGATCCTGTTTTGACAAGACATCAGTGGACCTCCACGCTATTGAACTATATAGCGATGTATAATAGGAAGATGTTCCCCTATATAGGAGAGCCTTCATCTTCTCTAGAGAAAGAGATGATGGCCTGGTATTCTACACGGTAGACTATCTTAGCATGGAAGGCTTCTGTGGCTGCTACTTCTGTCTCAAAATGGAAGGGGAATATTAATGCCTATATAAGGGATTCATGCATATCTGCTAATAATCAGAGATCCTAGAGGACAAATATCCTCATAGGAATGCTGGAAAGATGCTTGAGGACATCATATTTTCATGCCATGCATATACTTCTGCTGATAATAGGTCACTCTATGGCAGGGGGTATGACGGGCGCTGCTGGTTGAACCGGCGGATTCTAGCTGGTTCTGGGAATGTACCGCTGCTCACTAGCCAAACCATGTAGATTAACTATTGGCTAAGTTCCAAATCAATGAGTCCCATCCATGATAGAACATGATTTTTCATATAATAGTCTCGGTGTCTCTTCTTGATCAAGTAGTACAAATGGCGGTGGAGGCAGATTTGATGAAACAAGATGAGAAGGCTGTGCATGCTGAGCTCTGTGCTAGGACTACTTTTTATTCTCCATGGTGTTCATGGCTTGGATAGAAGCATTCACCGATGCATTATGGTGATCCACATACCCATGGATCCATCGACGCTGGTGTCTACTGGGGATGTTGGGAGGGTCCGTCCGGATCGCTTTGTCATCGAGAACGATGTAGGGGTTTAACAGCTCCATGGTATTGACCGAAGCATACCCCTGATCATCACTTGAAGAATCCTCCATTACTGGGTGGATTTAGGGGGGAATCCCCATCTCTAGGGGCATGAAATTTCCGAGAGTACGAGATGGATTTGGAAAGGGTGGAGGGTTTTGTCTTCCCTTGCATCCTCAGTGCTTGCTCCCCTGAGAGGACGACAACTGAGATGTAGATGTAGAAGGAGTAGCCATAGGCAGAGCAGTGACTTTTGTAGGCTCAGGATGATTCAAATGTGCATGAATGATACTATGGGCGTGGGAGACTGCCTTGGGATCCATCCTATCATTGTATTTTTGAGACCTGTGATTAGAAACCTGCTTCCACTCACCTTTGCTGTCACTATCAAGATTTATAAACACACATTCCACCTGTGTCGGGGCTAGACCCAACCTGACTATATTTTTATCAACTTGGTCTTGGATCCAGTATTTAAACACATAACACTTCTTGAGGGTGTGCCCAAGGAACCGGTGATAGGGGTAGTAATTGGGGTGATTAGTGGGATCTACCTCTTTAGGCCTCTTGCATTCTAAAAACTACAAGATTTCATGGTCCAGGGTACTTCAGAAATAACCGAGAACCTCATCCTCGTTAAATGAGTAGGTTTGGTTCCTATGATCTGGGAAAGGAGATCTGGGAAGCCTAAACTTGATGAGGGGATGGAAGATCCTACCGAGTAGGTGGAACCTGATTATATCACCTAGGTGGTTGTGGAATGTTATGTGGGGCGCCTGCCAATTCTGAGGTGGGTTCTGCTGAGCTAGAGGATTCACATGATGTGGTGGCCCTCAGAAAGGCTATGGAGGTGGTTCCGCTAGTAATAACTCCAAATATACAAGGGCCTATACCTGTGAAATAGTATCAGTCTCAGACTTGGTGGGTCTTCTTGTAGAAACTAAAGGAGGCAACATACATGCCTATTTGGCTAAATGTATGACTTCCACTAGATGTTAGTCTTTGTCAGAGAAATCATAAAACCCCCTAGGTAGTTCTGAGTGATGAGATAAGGGACCAATTTAATATTGAAATTCCCCACACACATTGTTAGCAGCTATTCCTAAGTCAGTGTAATATCAAGATAATAGGTAAGACCCTTCCACCTGGTGATGAAATCTATGACCTGCTCATTCAACCTCTATTTTCACTTAAAGAGGTCTACAATACTAGTCTTTTGAGTGGTGGAACTGAACTGGTAAAGAAATTTTATGCATAGATCTTCCCAACCAACTATAGACCCAATGAGTAACTAGCTATACCAGAAAAATGTGGGCCCTTCCAATATTCGAACAAAACACTGGAGTTTGGTGGCCTTCTGTCGTGCTGGAGTTCCCAACATGGGTCCACATCATGAAATAAAGTGGGCCAGATGTTGCAGTAGGTCACCTATCCCATCAAAAGGAAAAAATGTTGGATTTTTGAAACTAGGGGTGCTAGTATATCATCTACCCATGCCAGATACGGCTTGCCGTCAGGTGGGATCGCTACTTGTCAGGTTTCCAAAGCCTCAAGGTGGGAAATGAGAGCATCCTTTAGATCATCTTGGCGGGGGTTTCTATATAGATGAGGATATCTAACCACTAGTGCATTGGAAGGTTATTCAACATGGTAAGTATTCCTAGAATCTCCTGGAGAAGCTAGTGGAATGACTCGCGGGACTTCCAAGGGAACGAACTGTAGAGAGGCAGGGGGAACCTGAGCTGGGTCTTGAGGAGGGTTATCACGCATCTCAGGTGGATTTGGTGATGCATATCATACACAGTTCCCATAAACTATGGCCTCTACTCTATCTATATGGGCAAGATGGTCAAGGTAACCAGGTGGAAGCTCACTTGGGGGAGGCTATACCTGCCCCTGCTTCCTCAGTCATGGATTACCATAATCTGGTCGTCGCTACACAACACATTCAACGAGAAGTCCATTAACAGTATTTTTATGTTTCGTGAGCTGTTGACACAACATAGCCTTTTCAGGGTTATCTTACATCTTTTTCACTAAGCCAGATGGGCCAGAGGGTTTGACGGTCCCAACGTGCTCTTTACCCTTATTGGGGTCCTGACCGAAGGACAATGACTCAGAAGGTGCATGAAGGCCCAATAAATTTCTTTTTTGGTGAGTAACCCTATGCAAAGGATCCAACAGGTGTAGCACCACCTTAGGGGGGGGGGAGTTCTATTCAATGAGTCCTATATCATTTTATTCTTCTGATAGGTCGGCCATGTTAAACGTGGCTATGCCTGGAGGCATATCCTCAATATCACCTGGAAAGTCAAGTTGCAATCGGATAGGACTGAAATGAAGTGAATCATACTGCCCCAACCAAAAATCTGGATGTGGGGGGAAGCCTTTTTAATAACTTTACAGAGCACTGTAAATCTCTGGGTGCATCGTTGATGGATGGTCCGATGATGACTGGGCAACTTAGGGTGCTGATCCATGGGGAGCGCAACCAAGTAGACCATGTAGTATTGCTGGATGATGTCGTCAAAGTGTTTCTGGATCTTGGGGTAAGCTAATCTTTGATGAAGGAGATGGAATTGAATTTACCAGAGAGTTTGGAAGAAGCACATGACCTCCTCTTGGGTGAATGATTCTGGAATTTTGAAACCTGTTGTTGTAATGGGATAGAACATCTCAGGGAGATGATCCAAAGTGAGAAAGTTCCAAAAACTTCTCAGCTCAGACTTGGGATCTGCCCCTTGGTTGCCCCATTAATTGAATGGGGTCAGTTGGGGGACCGGTAATGACACTGACATAGAACATTATGATAGTGGACTGATCAGTGGAGAATACAGTGTGTAATCTAACAAACTGCCACATCTTGGGCTATCTCCTATGGATTACATTATTGTGCCACCACATCCCTATAAGATGGACTAATGAATACTTCTTCTCGCATAGGGTCTGTAGTCGTTGGTAGTGGGTCATGCTATTTCTCATCCTATATTGGTCCCCAGAACAACACTCTGTGATCCCTTGTTGAGGTAGAGAATGATCCTGTTGATGATAAAGAGGATTGCACGACCAGACCCTAGAAAGGGGAAAATCTTACTCCTGCAGTATGTATCTTCTGAGGGATGAAAGGATCTGGTGGACCTCACTTTTCAGAAAGATGAAGATGATATGCCCTTTTCCTCCCCCATCCTCTAAAATAGAGGATTAGGGTGAAGGTTCCATCATCGAATCACACTATGCTTTAGAATCTAAAAAATATATGGATTTGATTGTGGTTTGAGGCTTTTCAAGATTCTTACTATGGTAGTGACAACCCACCCTCCTACCCCAAGATAGTTTTTTATGGTAAGGTGTATTTTTGACATGGGTAGGACCTTGGCTTGGGTTGGTGATATAGCGAGTAGGACCTCTGCTTGGATTGGTGATAGAGTAGGGAGGACCTCCGCTTGGACAAACCGTGGTGTGAGGAGCACCCAGGAAAATATCAAATGGAACATGGGGAGAAACTCCATGATTGAGGGTGCTATAGTGGGGAGAGCATCAGCTGAAGCTAGAAAGAACATGGGGAGGGCCTCTATGGTGGCCGTTCATAGAGCATGGAAGAACTTTGCATTGAATGGCTCTGGTAGCTGTGGTACGAGGAGTTCCTTTGTTCTGACTATACTAGATATGGGAAAGACCTTTGTAATGGCCGTCAATAAAGCGGGGAGGGCCTTTGATAAAACCAGAGGCATGGGGAGGACCTTCATGTTGAGTGTAGATGAAGTGGGGAAGGCCTTCGCTAGAGTTGATGATGGTGGAATGGGGATAACCTCCATGATGAATGCATGAGTAGGGAGGAACTCTGCTCTGTCTGATGATGGTATGGGGTGAACCTCCGTACTAGACATCATCATCGTGGATCAGCCCACGATGAATGCTTCCTGCACCGGTGACCAGTGAGGTCAACTCAACATGCTTGGGAGGTGGCAGGTGCCTCACTTCGGACTGGGTATGGAAGCATCCCTGCTCTAAGATAGGGAAGTGTTCATACTTTGAGACAACAACAGGGGTCCAATAGCATGTTCTAGTGGTGGATCAGTCCATAAGAGTTGTAGAAGATGACGCCCCATGGTTGGTGTCTTCAAGAGCTTGCACCCAACATTGACACTGGGTCGGATGAAATAGAACAAGTCATGAAATGGTATAGGCCACCATCTCCTTGTTCTATGGGACCGGCTGGCGATGCTGACGCGACCAGGTGGGACCCCTCCTTGGTGGCTCCCTAGCTAAATTCATAGCTGAATGAACTCAAACATTCCTTACTTCCTATGCATAAGGGAAGTAATTGTAAGATCACTCTGGGGATCTTCTCCTGAATCTATTGAAGATTGGAGTGGGGAGTAACAGATCCCTCCGCGACCCTTGGGGGAAACAGTGCTGACGGGACACAGAAGCCTCTAGGACTTGGCATGCCATTTACCTTGTTAGGGTAACCCCCTCCTGTTCATATCGATGGACAAGAGTATTAATCACCCTCCTATGAATAAATTCAGAGGGTGAGCGGGGGTGTGGGTGCCCAATATCCATGGTCATAGAAGTTTACATAGAAGATATGGATTCATGCTAGATTACTGTGTTGGAATTGCCCCTGCCCCTACATCTGCGGGTGGGAGGTGATCAGTTTCCTGTAGCTTGACCTTGGGTTCTACAAAGCAGAAAAATTTAGCCATCAGTATATAAAATAAGAAAGCGATGCCCAGTTCCCCAACGCCGTTCAACCTTCTATGGATGGATAGAAAGATCCATGCTGACAATGTTTTAGACCGAGATTCCCAATGATTAGCTTCCCCAAATCTTGGTGAGTTTCACACCAGGCCCACTATTTTCTTGGCAGGAACCGGAACTGGATAGATGTATTTAGAGACACGCATATCTACTGATGTCTCGAATGCTAATAATCTCTATATTGAGGAGAAGGTTTCAAATTGGATTCCCCATTTCTGTTTCTGATACTTTCTCCAGGGCACACATCCGTTTGCGGGGATGCGCTGGCTATTGCCCCGCATTCCCACTTTCCAAAGGCAGGAAACATCCATTGCCTATTCAGGGAAAATTTCTCCTTGATTGAAATGATGGGATGTCTTTTTCTCCTTCTGCAGATTCTTCCATAGGATTCATCACCTAGTTTGAGTCTCCCTTAAAGATTAAGATGTTTTTCATGAAACTATTCCCGATGCCATGTCTTTGTGGACACCGTTTTGTTACACTAGTTCTGTCAAGACATTCCAAAAGGTCAGATTAGGGTAGAAACCTTCAGTCAGGGGAGTAGTCATGTTGGACATCACTAGTGTTTCTGGATGCTAAAACACTGGTACATATGGGTTTCTTTCCCTTATGACAGGGATTCTCGAGGGTGTGGAAGCCCAAGGCATCCCACATCGAGTGCGGGGAATTGTTTTCCATAGGAATGTTTTAGAGGTTATCCTTGGATTCCCATGTTTAACATAGGGTATTCCATGAGTTTAAAGTCTAGTGGAGATGGATCAGAATGATCGAAACACTAAAGGGAGTGGATCAGATAGATATATCCCTTGGAGGGAGCACTAAGGAGGTTTACGAGATGGGAAGATCTGAGGATGATTAGGTCCCAACAAAGGGGACACCATGGTTTACCATTGGCTGAGATTGAACCTTATGGAGGCCTCCTACGTACCCTGTATAGAGGACATGGATCAAAACCAAAGTATTTCGAGAGGTTGAGTCATGAGATCAGAGGGTACACAATAGAAAACAACCTGAAGACATGCTCAAGATTACACATGGTTAGCATCCCGGGTGTTATAAATGAGAAATGAAACGAATGGGGCTTAAACATGGTTACCTGGCCAAATGGATGGAATGATTTCCTTGGGATGTGGCAGCCCAGGTGGAATCAAGATAGATATTGATGGAGTGTCAAAGGATGTAATAAGTGGGGGTGTAACTGAGGACCGGTTCAAAGGTGAAGGTGTTGATCTTGAACATCAAAGAGGTTTCCTATGTATCCCCATGAAAGGGAATCAAATTCTACATAGTTTAGTAAATGGGGCGATGAGTCACCAAAGGAGTCAGCTTGTGAGAATGGACACATAGATGGGACCCAAAGAAAGTAGAACCTACAGGTTTGGGAATGACCTTCCCAAAACACAAAAGCTCAATGGAGAGACCAGGATGGGACATGAGTGATAGGCTTGAACCTCAGGGAGGCTTCCCACATATCCCCATGTCAGGGAATCAAAGTCCTCATTGTTTAGGATGGTGCATAGAATCGGGGTGTACATAAAGGAAACTGACCTAGAGACATGCTGGGGATTATGTGTGGTTAGTGGCCCATCGCAAGAGGGACATTCTCGGTTGGATCAGTATGGATTGATGGTAGGACCTATGCATGGTTAAATGCCTACGAACTAGTCTAACACCACTAAGGGGAGGACCAAGGATGTGGGTCCAAACAAAGAGGACTCCAAAGTTTACCAGTTTTTGGGGTTGAACCTCAGGGAGGCTTCTTACATACCTCATCTAGGAGACAGGGATCAAAATGCACATAGTTTGAAAGAATACAGTTTAGTGTCATGTGTGATAAAAGGGGCATATAGTTTAACATCATGCTGGATGAGGGAGAGACGATGTGAATTGGTTGGGACTAATGGGTGATGGGCTTGAACCTCAGGGAGGCTTCCTACATACCTTTCTTAGAAAGGGAAAGGATCAAAGTTTACATAGTTCAGCATGGGGGGGGGGGGGGGCTTATGCACTAAGGTGGCCCAAAGAGGATTTCATGGTGATGATTACTCTTAGCCCACATGATTCATGCTCAGTGTGAGAAACAAGAGGGAACAAAGACCTAAGAAGCACGTCATGAAAGGTGCATCTGTGAAGAATGGAATGGGGATTATGCATGGTTAGAAGCCCTGAGAGATAGATATTGGGACTTACTCCAAAAGGGGGGACCGATGAGAAAAGTGGGTGTACAAATATATGAGGGGGATATGGTCATCATACCTAAATCATCCTATCATAGGGTGTCACGACTTATATGGAGACTACCCAAGGTGTGCATGGGGAAAAGCTCAAAGGGAGAGGAGAGTAAGATGGCACTAGTGCTCGTCCCCTTCACAGTATTCTCTACACTTATCGATTATGTAGTGATAACAGTTTAACGTCATGTGTCAAGGACATAGGTGCTTGGAAGTTTAACGCCCTGCAGCTCAGATGGTGAGGATTTACTCCTCACCCATAGTACTTACATAACTAGTTCACATTAACCCTTAGTGAAGGGAAGGCACCAGTAATTCCATGTGGAGATGGGGTTATGAAGTGATCCATTTAAGGGATCACATTAGCATGGATATAAAATTAAGAAACATCCTTTAGTGTGCCTATGTGAAGAATCAGGAGGTAAAGAAACGCAACATGAAGCACCGCCCAAGGGACCTTGAAATCACTTCGTACAAGCCTGTAGGGATGCACGGGAGAAGGGTTCATGAAGCAAGAGGCCTCATAGAGAGGGGATTTGCAAAGATCAAGGGATCACAGAGAACAAGGGCTCATAGAGCACATAGGCTCACATATCACATGGCTTCATAGAGCTCAAGGGATCAAAGAGCACATTTCTTTGCAGAGTTTATGGGCTCGCAGAGCACACGGGCTCACAGATCACACAGGCTTGTAGAGTACAAGGTCCCATGAAGAACACTGTTTCACAGAGCATAGGGTATCATGGAGGATATGTCTTTGCAAAGAGGGAATCTTTACAGGGCATAGTTTCCCAACCTAAGCATGGAGTACACATGTTTTTGGAGGGTGCTTCATGAAGCATGGGTGATTTGCGAAGTCTCGAGTACCCAAGGGGGGATCCATCCTTTGAGATGGACCATGGGATATATAAAGGGAATCACTTCATAAAGTGGGGGTAAATTTGAGTAAAGGTAAAGGGATTTCATAATGATCAAGTACCTTGGATGATTCATTTTTATGATGGTTCCTAGAGCAAAGGGTGCTTCGTGATTTAGGAATTCAGAAGATGAATGGTCGGGGTCTCAATACTTTGGAATGGGGGGAGATGGGTATTTATAGGTTCCATGGGGGTAATGATCTAAGGGTGCACTGTGAAGAAACTTTCACTTCCCCATCAGAGGCATATTGCATCAAGTTTGTCATAACCATCAAGTTAACCATCATCCCCTCCGTGGCGCAGAGGCTTCCTTTGTTCCCTCCACAGTGGTCATAGAGGCTTCTATTAATTTCCAATGACTCGTGGAGGTGACCTTATTTCCCTACATGGAATAAAGGAATTCTATAAAGTTCATTGTAACCATGGTTTCTATTTCCACTTTCCTCTATGGCGGACACATAGAAGGCCTTGGCTTTACACTAGTCGCGGTGCTGAAGGGCTTCGCGAAGGCGCTCCCTCTGTGACAGTGCTTCACAAAGTAGCCCCTTTTGACACCATTTAGTACCCTTTTCCTATTTTTCCCCACACACATATCTTGGTGCCAAAAAATCCATATAAAATACCCTAAAATAGATACGCTTGCCTCAGATTCGGTCCCAACCCCATATCCTTTGACGATAACCACTAGAGAGAGGAAGATCAAGGCCTTAAACACATAATCCACAAGAAAACAGACCATATCCACTATTACATACCCTATATTTGTTCAAAATTACCCCTAGGGTTCCAAACTTATATAAAAATGGAAGAAAAAGCATTAAGAAGGGGGAGGAGGAATAAATCAAGAAGAAAAGGGCTTACCTCAAGCCAAAACACCAAGATCTCCAAGAGAAAACTACCAACTAAGAGGGGAATAAGCTCTAATATAAGGGAGATGATATTCACCTGGTGAGAGGAGAAAAATGAGGCCAAATTGTTATAAAATTGTTAGTGGTAAAAAGCTAAGAACCCACTTTTTAAGTGACCTAGAAATGTCACATGGTTTGGCTGCACAGTTAGGAAAACTATGTGCCAACCCTATGGGTACCACTATCCAACAAGAAATAGGCTTCAAGGTTACCCCTAGGCGTTGTATGATTTGGAAAACCATTCTAAAACTATAAAAAACCCCACTATCACCCTCTGTATACCCCTCACATGGTTAACCTCATGGTTAGACAAACTATGCACTAACTGTTTTCCCTAGTTTTTCCTCCAAAAAATCCCTATTTTCATCCCCCAACACCTAGGAACTCCAAGAATGAGCCGAAGGTAAATAAAACACAAAATTAGACATATCTATGACCCGATGGGTGTCATACAGTCAATGGAAGAGCTTGTAAAGCTATATATATGTGAGATAGTACACTTTCAAAGAGTTCCATTAACACTGTTTCTAAAAAAGACACACATTTTACATCATGTTTTTAGTAGGGATTTTAGAAGGCCTTAGGGTATTAGATGAGATTGAGTACATCATACCATCTCCAGATAAATGAATAACTAGAGAAGACAATTCACATATTGGAGGATATGATTTTGGATAATTCCCTAAACTTCATTGGAGATTGAGATGATCACCTATCATAGTTTGATTTTGCATACAAAAATAGTTATTGGGATTCTATTCAAATGAAACCTTATGGGGATTTTCATGATAGGACATGTCGTTCATCACTTTCTTGGAACAAGGTTAGTGAGGCAATAATTGTGGGGCCCACCATGGTATAGGAAACCTTTGAGAGGGTTTATATGATTTAGAATAGGGTGATCATAGCTCATAGAAGGAAGAAATATTATTCCAACTACATGAGGATACCATTGAAGTTTTTTGTAGGAAATTAGGTTTTTCTGAGAGTCTTGTTGTTCATGTATTGTCTCAACAATACTCTATTAATCTTGTTGATTTTGATTCTCACAAATACTCTTTTTTATTTTACTAATGAAATTACTCTAATTTTTTTCAAGATTATATTTATTGATAAATTTATCTTAATTATGGGTTAAAGTTTTTCTCTAAAGTGTTCTGGATTTGTTTTTAAGTAGTTTTGAAACACTATTCATACTTGTAAGTTGAATGTAAGGTTTTGAAACCCTAAATTTGGAGTAAACATATAGATCATATACTACACTATTTTAAAAGTATAGATCAAGAACCATACTTTTGAGAGAAAACCTATATTTAAGAAATTAAGGTATGATTCAACAACCCAACATTTTGAAGTTAACTATACTTTGTCAACTATACTTTCAAAGTTAACCCAATATTTGACTTGGTCAACTATAGAGTTTAAATTCAAGAAATTTTTTGAGAATTATACAATGATCCTGATGAGATTATTTAATATCTTTTTAAATATGATTAAAGAAAAATTTAAAGGATCTTGTTCAGTAGATTAAATCATTCTTATTTCTAAGAGATTTTATAGATTTCATTGAGCATTTTAAATTTAAATACTCATGATTTTTTAAGAGATATTTTTGGAACTATTTAACCCTAAGAAAATCGATTGTCTCTTGTTAAATATGAAGAGTTATATCATTCAAAAATTAAGTTCCTTTTTGAAAAATAACAAATGTATCTACAATCCTAAAGAGATACAATTTGGATATATACATGTTTTGATCTTGTGTTGTTTAACCATTGCTATGTTGTTGTTGTTGCTGATATTGTTTTGTTTCTATATTTCTTTAATATTATTTACAACAAGGATCTTTTCAAATATATTATTTATTAATGATTCTTATCTAAAAAGAATAAGAACTATTATCTTTCAGTTACTACTGTAATTGTGAGCTAAAATTATTTCTTATCAAATCAAATAATATTTATTACTTATAGCATCAACTGCTCATACTCAATCATGGTGGAGTTTTAGCTTCTCACACCAAGATGTGGATTAAGAATATTTCTATAAAAGAACCTATATTATTTTAAGGTTTCAACTACCTACACTCAGTTGTGGATTTCTTACGATAAGAGGACCTATTTAATAAAAATCACCAAGTCCACTGAGAGATTGTTGGTGGAGTGGACTAGGGGATCTTTGTTCCCTAAACTGCTATAAAGACTGGTGTGTTCTTATTATCTATTTTCACTACAACAATTTCTTAGAGAATAAAATATTTTATATATTCAAATTATATGAAGAGGTATAAAATTTGAATCTATCAAGATTTGTAAAATGACACAATTTATCCCCCTCTTGTGTATCTTCATATTATTCCAACCTATCAATTGGTATTAGAGAAGTTATTTTTAATAAGTCTAATAATCTATATCAATCTCTAGTAAAAGGTCTATATGAAGTCATATGTTGATGGTAGAACTAAAATAAGGAATGTTCATGATCCATTCTAATTATTTTAATGGCGATAAGTATGGATGTTGAAAATCTTACATGATTATCTATTTGAATAATATTGGTTTAGAATTTTACATGAATATTTTCAAACCTTATAAAATTATTAGAGAACCAGAAAAGTGGGATTCTGCAAAAGAAGTTGAGTATGATATCAATTCAAGATCCATGAGTGATATTATATACGAAATTGGTCAAGATGAATTTAATCATTTATCTCAATGTACTACTGCCTATGAGATATGTCAAACTATTATAATTTCTTATGAAGGAACTAATGATGTTAGGAAATTAAGATACAACACTAAAAATTTGAAATTCAACACTTTCATAATGTATGATGGTGAAAGAATCACTCATATGAATGAACGATTGATTGAAATAGTTAATGGTGTTGCTTCCTTGGTAGAACCAATTAAACAAGAAGATCAAGATATAAAAGTTCCAAGAGTCATACCCTCTAAATGTAATGGGATATCTACTGTAATCAGATAATCCACTCCTATCTTAGAACTGACAATAAAGGAGTTTATTGGTACTCTAATGATGTATGAAGTAGAAATGCAAGATGAAGTTGAAGATCAGGATCATAAAAATGGAGAATACCACCCTTAAATTTAATGCTTAAAAATATGAAATGAAATTAAAAGAGGATGTTGTATTCTCAAAAGATTCATAATGCTCAGATTCTATAATGTAACTATCTCATCTAGCCATAAGATTTAGTAAATTTTATAATAAGAATAAAGGCTTCAAAAATTCATTAAATAGTTTCAATAAATATGGTTTAGGAAATAAATAAGTATGATACTATGAATGAAAACAAATGGGACATATCATAATTTATTTCCCATAACTAAAGGAAGATAAAATAACAATTTTAAATAAAGGATTTATCAGATGAGAACTGATTATGAGCACAAAGGTAAAAAATATATGAAGGCTACTTGGATTGTCTATGAGGACTCCATCAGTAATTATAAAACTAATTTAGAAAAATATCCAACCAATCTGAATGAAATTATGTTATTTATGAATAAAGAGTAAAAATAGGTACAATCATACTATTCTTCTACTTACGATTATAGAAGTTTTTCTAATAGTAAATAAGCTTATTACTATTCAATTCTTGAAGAAAAATATGAATCTCTAACAAAAAATCATACATCACTAATAAAATATTCATAATTCTATTTTAAATGAAAAATAAGTCATTCTAAAACAACACTTGGAATTAAAATAACATTTTAGAAAATCTACCTCAAACTATACGTTTTATTAAAACATAACTAAAGTGTTGTAGGATGAAGTAGAGTCATTTAAAAGTACTACCAATATATTAAGTATGGGAGAATAATATCTAAATTTTATTCTTGGTAAAAATTCCCATAAAAATGAGAAATATGGAATATAAGAAATAGAGAAAATGAAAAATTATATATAAATTATATTGTATCTAGTTATAAGAATAAAAACATATCAATATTTACATATTTTTATTATGTAATTAAAGCCCATTATTCCAATAAATTTTGTTTAATATATCCCCAAATCAATGGAATAAAAAAATATTTTATTTCTAAAAATATTTATAAAGCTAATACTATAAATTTTGGAAAAATTAGGCAAATATGGTTACCCAAATCTTTTCTTACTGACAAAACTGGGCCCAAGAAAATTAGGGTACTAAAACAAGCTTCTATTTAAATGTTAATAAGAAAAATATCACAGGAATAGAAATGTAGTATTATATATGGACACTGGCCACTCAAGACATATGAGTGGAGACTCTTACAATTTTCATAAATTTTAAAAATTAGATGGAGGCCTAGTTAGCTTCAGTGATAATGCAAACAGAAAAATTATTGGAGTTGGATTAGTTGGAGATCCAAAATCTATTTTGTATAAAAAAGTACTATATGCTCAAGGGTTGAAGCATAATATGATAAGTATATCTCAACACTTTGATGGTGGGTTTTATGTTGACTTTTCAAATAATGTTTGCTATGTTTTTAAAGATAAATTGTTTAATTTTATATCACTCAGAATTGAAAATGTTTATACTTTGGATTGTAATTACTTATGTGAATAAAAAGTGAATTTTTTAACTACTGAGAAAAATGGATTCTGGATTTAGTATATGAGATTTGAACACTATAATATATTTACTTTGTATAAATTATCTAAGGAACACTTAGTTTCTTGATTTTGCAAGTCTTAAATTTGATAAAGATAGATTTTTAGATGCATGCCAAATAGGAAAGTAACACAAGAAATCCTTCAAATCTATTAAAAAGGTTGCTACATCACAACCAATAGAACTTATACACATGGTTTTGTTTAGACCATCAAGATTATCAAGATTAACCAGAAGATATTATGTTTTTGTTTTAGTTAATGGATTTTCCCGATTTACTTGGGTTTATTTCTGAAAACATAAAAGTAAGGTTGTATCTATTTTTATAAGCTTTTGTAGAAATTTTCAAAATGAAACTGGTGAACCCAAAGGCGTCTTACCGTGAAAACCAGGAACCTTAAAGGGCCACCCTTTGGAAACTATAATTAGAAATCTTGATACAAAAATTAGGACTAAAAGGAGTTTATGAAATTTTTATTAATTCTCCACCTTCCTATAGAAAATAGAAACTAAAACTATATAAGAATAATTTGAGGAAAAAATTTGTGTAATTACTATATAATAAGTTCTTAACCATTTTAGAAGAAACAAATTTTGGGAATTGGATTAAATTCCATATAATCATCTTGTAATTGGAACCAAATGATTTTTTTAGAAATAAGAATGATGAAAAATGGATAATTATGTGAAATAAAATTAAATTAGTGGCTAAAGGGTATAATCAAGAAAAAGGAATATATTATGATGAAACCTTTTCACATATTTCTAGATTCTAAGATATTATAATCCTTCTAGGTTATGCATCATATATGAATTATAAATTATATAAGATGGATGTAAAATCTTCTTTTCTAAATAGATATGTAGTGGAGGAATTTTATACTGAACAACCAATAGGTTTTGAAAATACTCATCTACCAAATTCAGTTTTCAAACTTTCTAAATCTCTTTATGAACTTAAACAATCACCAAGAGGTTGGTTTGAAATATTAAGTTCTTTTCAACTAAAAAACTACTTTTTAGTAGGATTGGAAGATCCTACTCTCTTTAATAAAATTATTTTTATGATATTTTATTAGTACATATTTATGTAGACTATGTTATGTTTGGTTCAACTAATAAAGATATTTTTAATAATTTTCCAAAACTTATGAAAAATAAATTTAAAATGAGTATGATGAGAGAATTAAATTTCTTTCTTGGTTTTGAAGTCTACCAAAAATATCATGGGAATGTTTTAAATAAAACTAAACATATTATTTCTTTGTTGAAAAATTTTGGACTAGAAAATAGTAAAACATATACAACTCTCATGTATACCAACATAAAAATTAATTTGGATGAATCTAGAAAACCAGTTGACAATAGGTTATATCAGGGTATGATTGGAAGTTTTCTATATCTTAATTCTAGTAGAATAGAAATTATGTTTTCAATATATCTTTATGCTAGATTTCAATCAAACCCAAAAGAATACCATATTATAGTTGTTAAAATAATTTTTAGATATTTAAAATGAACTATTTTCCAATGTTTACTTTACCTAAAAACTTATGATTTTAATTTAATCTTATATTCATATGTTGATTTTGGTGGTAGTAGATTAGATAGAAAGAATAGCAGAGGAACTTAAAACTTTTTAGGTGAGTACTAAGTTTTATGTTAAAATAAGAAACAAAATTCAGTTTCTTTGTCAATAGCTATGGAAGAATATAACTATACTGGTATATGTTGTGCACAATTGTTATGGATGGAGCACACATTACTAGAATTTGGAATCAATTTCAATAATATTCATTTTTTACATGATAATATATGTGAAATTCATAATTCAAAAAATATTATAATTCATTCAAGGACTAAGAATATTGATATAAGGCATCATTTTATAAGAGATCAAGTTCTAAAAATGGATATATCCTTATAATTTGTTAATACTAAATATCAACTTGATGATATTCTCACTAAAACACTTCCCACTTCTAGTTTTGAATTTATTAAAGAGGATTTAGGTATATTTAATTTTAAATAAAAATTATATTATCTATTTTATATTATTATTTAGTGTTTACTTGATAAATTATGGATTTATCACTCTTTTTAGAAAAAAAAACTTTTCAAAATTAAATTCTATAATGATTACTCTCAGTATTTTGGCTCAAGAAACTAAAATGATGTCAATAAAAACCATAGAAAATATCTATCTATCTGTATCTTACCCTCAATATCAAAACCTTTTAAATTTCAAAGCTCTTGATTTCTCTTTGAAACCCAAAAATATAAACCTAAAACCTTCAAAGTTTTTATAATGGAAAAAATAAATAAGATAGATGAAGGCAGACTGAGTGGATCTAAGTGCCAATGCACTTCAGGAGCTAATAGACGAGTCCTTCAAGGGAAGGTTTTCAACTTTGAGTTGGTGTTTTAAAAAATTATACTGTTAAATAAAGCTCTATGTTTTCAAGATTTAGAATTTATTTTCAATAGTGAAAATACTAATTATGTTTTTGATAGTGAAGGAAAAGAGTTTTATGAGAACGCCCAGTTTAGTTATGGTGAAATAGAGGATGTTGTCTCCTCAAAGGTAAATAATATGGATTTTTTGGCATCTTCCGTATAAATAGAAAATATTTCTTTTTGTTCCCATGATGGGGGATTTTCAACTTAATCTTTGATTTATTAGATATGAAAAGGATAAATATGAGGATATCATGTCTTTTCTTTTTGGATCCACCCTTGTAATAAAGATACTTGTAAAATATATTATGCTAACAAGAAGGTATTGGTAAAATTTATTTAATCTGAAATATTTCCAAGGATTCATGAATTAGAGAAAATTTTATTTCCTGATATGTATATCATGTTTTTAATTGTAATTTAAATCAAGTTTAATTTATGTAGATATATGTCGAGGTATATGCATCACGACTATCAAAATTAGGATAAAATATACTTTTATCCATATGGAGGATTATTTCTCTTTTTTTATAAAAATAATATGATCCATGATATTTAGATGGTCATTTGATTTCACAATAGTAATATTATTTCTTTTGGAACCTTATGAAAATTTATTTTCTTTTGGAGCACCTAAAAAGGAAAGATGATTCCTATTGGTGATGATGATCAACAAGTATCTAGTGCTCATGTTTTGGGGGATAAAGAAAATTATAAGTCAACTATATTAGTAAGAATTCATGGTGAAGAAGTTGGTGAATCAAGAATAGAGGATGTTGTTGAGAAAACTAGCAGGAAACTTAGGGTTGATGTTAGTGACCCAACTACTGCAAGAGATGTCCACCATTCTCTTAAAGAACCCTCATGAGATTACAACATTATGTCCCTTACTAAAATTCCCAGGAAAATAGATGAGCCTATTGTTCAGGAAGAGGAGCCTAAATTTGTATAAGTTGAACAACTATTGTTTATAGGTGAAAAAAAATAATTCTATAGAAATCCAATTAAAATAGAAGTGAGCATATGGCTCATATAGAATATAAAGTTTAAAAGAATTCTCTATATGGTGATAAGGATCACACATTTGGGGTTGAAACTAATAAAGTAATTGAAAATCAGACAGTCTCTTTTGCTATAGATTCCTTGGAAATGGATGTTTGTGAATTTGGTGAGAAATCCAAAGTTCTTGTAACTTTTCCTTTATCATCCAGCGAGAAGGATGAAGGTCCATCCCTTGCATTAGTTAAAGTAGGAAAACCATCATTAATTCAAGAAGAGTAAATTTTTTATTCTCTTAATGATCAACTTAATGATTTGGTTTGAAAATATAATTAGATGAAATAAGTGAATACAACCTTGCAAAGTGATTTGGAAATTTCTAGAAAATATTTGGAAGATTTAAAAAGTTTAACCATTACAAAAGTAGAATTAGAATCAGTTCAAGTTTAGTTTCACACCCTAAGAGAAAATAATATTTCCAAAAGATATTTTGAATCATTTCATAAAGAAATTTAAATCCATATTGGTAATCTCAAAGAAGAATTAGTTTCATAGTCAGATTTAGGCGAATTAAAGAAATACATGGGGAGTTAATTTGAATCAATAAGAAGTAACTAAATTCAATAAAGGGTTTCTAATTCTATTCATTAAAACTATATAGATTTTGTAAGATGATTTTATTCTATTACTCTAGTTCTAACTACAATAAATGATTGGATTTAGAATCTTCAGTGCGATAACATTTCACTTCTCATTTTTGATGGACAATAAAAAATATCTCGTTAAGTGATTAACATATGATGAGACCAGTATTAGAAGTATTCTCAATCAGGTAGGTGAGATGCTGAAGAATTTTATATAGTCTATAGAGACTATTTATGTAACACCCCAAGATAATTTAAATATTAATTAGGTATTTATTTAATAACTTTTAATAAATTAAAACTACTTAATAAAATATTTAATGAAAACTATTATAAATATTAGTTCTAATCAAAACATGTTTTGATTCGAAACATAAAATGATACTTTACATTTCACAAAATAAATTATTTTATAATAAACTAATACTTTTACATATTTGAAATAATTATTTTTAAACAAAAAAGGGGATATTAAAATAATGATAACAGTAAAAATAGGTAAAGGTAATATTAATAATGTTATATAACTGTTATAATTTATAATGTTATGAATTATGAAGATTAATTTTATAAAATTTATTAAAACAATAAATAATGATTTCATACTCACAAAAGTATAATATGAAAATTATAAAAAAATTACAATTTGGGAATAATACATGAATATTTTTTTATTATATAAAATTTTAATATAATATTTCTACATGTAAAATTATGACTATTCATGATTTAAAAAAATTACTAAATAAAATAAAAATATTTTATATAACATGTATATATATATATAAATATATTATATTTATACCAAATTTGATAAGAAAACAAGTCCTATATATATAGGGATGAAACAAAATAATTAGAATAAAATTAAATTTGTAAATGAAAAATAAGTATAATATTATATATAAATTTTAAATCTGAGTTTTTTATATTGAAATATATATATGGTTTAGTGTGTATAAATATATGTTTCAATAAAATGAAATTAAAAAAAATGAAAATAAGAGGCAAAATCGGGTTTTAAGCGTTTAATTTTGGGGAGAAACATGATCTGAGGGAGAAGAAGTTGAGACAGAGGGAAGTCGATGCCGAGGGAAAGTCCAAAGAATGGAGTGTCATTGAGAACAAGGATTCGTTTGATTTTTGTCCAGCATGGGGGTAGGGTTTTGGATCAAAATCCGTAGGTTGCACCACCGTGAGGAGTCTAGATGATCAATGTCGAGTGCTGTTCTTCTTCGATGGTTGAGGCCGACGCGGATCCAAGCATGTATTTGGTGTCATCGACGACAGACGATGAGTCCCGAGCTCGAGTTGAGTGTTTCAGAGTGCGCGTTGATTCCAGAGCGATTCCCAACCAATGGAGAGCTTCAGTAAGTTCCATTTTGAATGAGTTAAGTGTTTTGTGGGAGATCAAAGGGAGAACAACCTTCTGATTTTGAGATCTTTTCATTTTGCGGTTGTAATTGAGATGCGTGGAAGATCCGAACAAGATTTTGGGGGAAACAACCTATGTTTTGTCTGAATTTTCATGTAGGTATTATTTAATTAGTTTCTTGTTATCATAATCTCTTTAAAACTGGCTTACTAGTTTCCAATTAGTTTCTTTCATCCACTTGCATCTTCTATCAATGTTGTCGTATTGAATGTATACAACTGCTTTTGTTGCGATTATGGATTTTTATAATGAAAAAATTAATTTTCTAACATTTTTGTATATATTTTTTCAATAGTAAAAAAACTCAGTATGCATCTTATCCCAAAACCTTATCTATTATTTAAATTTTTCCACTAATTTATTCAATATGTCTTCTATTTTACGTTTGATATAGACATACATTTTATTTTCCTTTCTATCCGTCAATTTCTAAAATCTTTTTAGATGCATTGGTCTGCACATCCTTGTCAAACTTTGATTATAAAATAATACTGATTAGCATCTACATTGCAAGGCAAAGAACCACTATATAAATCCTTGACATCATCCATATAGGAGGTATTTATTTTTTACGTTGCACTGCTCTGTGTTTTGGTGCTATGAGTATAAGAGGCAATGAACATTAGAGATAATGTTTTAGTGTGTGATGTGAGGAATGTTCCATGATGATAAGTGGAATTTTCTGCAAATAAATTTTTGTAAGGGATCTCTATCTGTTTATCTCCACTTGTAATTTCTATTTTCTAATTTTGAACAATTCCATTATTATTTTAGATTGGTAATTATTCAATTAAATCTTTCAAGTTTATGTTTGTTTTATCAAAATTATATTCAAATTTAGTTTTGTGTAAGGGATTTACTTATAATTTCATTGGAATTCCATTATTATTTTATTTAGGTTTTTCATTTATTTAAATTATGTTTAATATGATTTCATAATTAATTCTACTAATGAATATTTTTTTTTCATTTTTCATTGTTTTCCACAAGCATGTATTTAATTTGTGACTAATGAGTGTTGAATATTCCAAGTCAATACATATATATATAGTTGAAAAATGGTGATTTTATTATCAATTTATCATCATGTTTAAAAAAATGTGCTTAGAATATCACAATGTTTTATCAACATTCGGGGAATCACATTTTCACATATACATGACCATGCGTGCATTACATTGACACCCATTACATTTATAATAAGTTCATGTTTTAATTTAAAATTTTAAGGCTTAGTGCTAAAACTAATAAATACATGGATATCATAAAAATTATATTAAGTTTTATCCTTTTAAAATTTATGTATGGGTATTTATTAATCATTATGGTTAAATTAAAAAAATTGAGTTGCTCATATGAGAATCAAAAGTGATTCATGAAAGAAAGAATGATTGTATGCAAAGTCTAGTTGATAAAAGTTTTCGAAGTAACCTAAACTTTGAAAATGATGAAATAGAAATTATATATATATATTTATATACATTCTTATATTTATATATATGTATATAAGTACGAATGTGTATTTTAATTCATTGACGTATTTAAGAATAAAAACTCCAGTGAAAATATAAATATGTAAAGAATGCTTTAAATGTTTTCAAAAAATCCTAGCGCTTGTTTGTTGTAAAAATAGAAGGTCATTGGGGAGTGAACCCATCCTTCATTAAGTGGGTAGGCCCAAGACAACCTTCAAAAAATTAAGTTTCCTCAAAATAATGTTTTGTTTTCATAAGTTTGCTTAATATTTTCCAAAGAAAATCACTGGGTTGTTTTTAAAGAGACTTCAATGTATGACTATCTTTAAAATGAAGATATTTTTATTAAAGTATAAATATGTTAGTATTTTAACAATATTTTCATTTGAGTTCTCAAAAAGTAATTTCAATGTTATTTAACTAAAATTTAATTTCAAAATATTGATTTCTTAAAAAGTAAATGAACAGTTTTAAAACCCCTTGCTGGATAATTGAATGCTCACCCTTTCGTTTTTAAATGTTTTTCACAGGTATTTAGAAGTTCAATTTCAAACAGATCACTATCAGAGTTAGCACGTGCAGAAGCGTAGTATGAATTTGTTTAATTTTTGGTTCAAATCTGATAAATGTAAGGTTTCGTCTAATCCTCCATAACCCAGACTAGTAAGAGGTCCTCTTTTGTTTAAAATGTTATGTAATCGTTCAATTTTCTTTTATAAAAAAAATGACATAGCAATTTTAAGCACTGAGTCCTGAAGAGCGGGATCGGGGTGTTAAAATTGGTATCAAAGTAACGGTCTAGAAAACTTTGGAGATTAGACATTTCTTTTTGAAGAAAATAAAATCTTCGCGATACAGTTTTCGTTAGGTAATTAAATACTCTTAGAAATTTTTTAATTCTGAGAATATAAATTCATAATTTTTATATGTCCGATGAATGAATTGCGAGGATGTAATTCATTTAAGGGGGGAGAATGTAACACCCCGAGATAATTTAAATATTAATTTAGTATTTATTTAATAACTTTTAATAAATTAAAACTACTTAATAAAAGATTTAATGAAATCTATTATAAATATTAGTTTTAATCAAAACATGTTTTTATTTGAAACATAAAATCTTACTTTACATTTCATGAAATAAATTATTTTATAATAAAATAATACTTTTATATATTTGAAATTATTATTTTTAAATAAAAAAGGGGATATTAAAATAATGATAATAGTAAAAATATGTAAAGGTGATATTAATAATGTTATATAACTGTTATAATTTTTAATGTTATGAATTATGAAGATTGATTTTATAAAATTTATTAAAACAATATATAATGATTTCATACTCATAAAAGTATAATATAAAAATTATAAAAAATTACAATTTTGGAATAAAACATTAATATTTTTTTTATTATATAAAATTTTAATATAATATTTGTACTTGTAAAATTATAACTATTCATGATTTAAAAATATACATAAATGAAATAAAAATATTTTATATAACATGTATATATATATATAAATATATTATATTTATACCAAATTTGATAAGAAAACAAGTTATATACATATAGGGATGAAACAAAATGATTAGAATAAAATTAAATTTTTAAATAAAAAATAAGTATAATATTATATATAAATTTTAAATATGATTTTTTTATATTGAAATATATATATGGTTTAGTGTGTATATATATATATATGTTCTAATAAAGTGAAATTAGAAAAATAAAAATAAGAGGGGAAATCGGGTTTTAAGCGTTTCATTTCTGGGAGAAACGCGATCTGAGGGAGAAGAAGTTGAGACAGAGGGAAGTCGACACTGAGGGAAAGTCCGAAGCATGGAGTGTCGTCGAGGGCAATGATTCTTTTGGTTTTCGTCCAGTGCGGGGTAGGGTTTTGGATCGAAATCTACAGGTCGGGCCACCGTGAGGAGTCCAACCAATCTATGTCTAGCACTGTTCTTCTTTGAGGGTTGAGGCCGATGCGGATCCAAGCATGTATTTGGTGTTGTTGACGACAAACGATGAGTCCCGAGCTCGAGTTGAGTGTTTCAGAGTGCGTGTTGATTCCAGAGCGATTTCCGACCACTAGAGAGCTTCAATAAGTTCCATTTTGAATGCGTTAAGGGTTTTTTGAGAGATCAAAAGGAAAACAACCTTCTAATTTTGAGATCTTTTCATTTTGTAGTTGTAATTGAGACGTGTGGAAGATTTGAACAAGATTTTGGGGAAGAAAACCTATGTTTTGTCTAAATTTTCATCTAGATATTATTTAATTAGTTTCTTATTATCCTAATCTCTTTAAAATTGGTCTGCTAGTTTCCAATTAGTTGCATTCATCCACTTGCATCTGCTATCAATGTTGTCGTATTGAATTTATACAACTTCTTTTGTTGCGATTCAGGATTTTTATAATGTATAAATTAATTTTCCAGCATTTTTGTATATCTTTTGTAAAAAGTGAAAAAACTCAGTACGCATCTTATCCCAAAACCTTATCTCTTATTTTATTTTTTCCTCAAATTTATTCAATATGTTTTCTATTTTACGTTTGATATAGATATACATTTTATTTTACTTTCTATCTGTCAATTTCTAAAATATTTTTAGATGATTTGGTCTACAGATCCTTGTCAAACTCTGATTATAAAATAATACTCATTAGCAATTGCATTGCAAGGCAAATAACCACTATATAAAGCCTTGAATTCATCCATATAGGAGGTATTTATTTTTTATGTTGCACTGCTCTGTGTTTTGGTGCTATGAGTATAGGAGGCAATGAGCGTTAGAGATAGTCTTTGAGTGTGTGATGTGAGGAATGTGCCATGCTGATAAGTGGAATTTTCTTCAAATAAATTTTTGTAAGGGATCTCTATCTGTTTATCTCATGTTTTAATTTCTATTTTCTAATTTTGAACAATTCCATTATTATTTTAGCACGGTAATTATTCAATTAAAGCTTTCATGTTTATGTTTGTTTTATTAAAATTATGTTCAAATTTAGTTTTTTGTAAGGGATTTACTTATAATTTCTTTGCAATTAAATTATTATTTTATTAAGGTTTTTCATTTATTTAAATTATGTTTAATCTGATTTCATAATTAATTCTTCTAATGAATATTTTTTTTTTCATTTTTCAATGTTTTCCACAAGCATGTATTTAATTTATGACTAATGAGGGTTGAATATTCCATGTCAATACGTATATATATATATAGTTGGATAAATGGTGATTTTATTGTCAATTTATCATCATGTTTAAAAAAAATTCACTTAGAATATCATAACTTTTTATCAATATTATGGGAATCACATTTTCACATATACATGGCCATGCGTGCATTACATCGACACCCGTTACATTTATAATAAGTTCAAGTCTTAATTTAGAATTTTAAGGCTTAGTACTAAAACTAATAAAGACATGGATATCATAAAAATTATATTAAATGTTTTCCTTTTAAATTTTATGTATGGGTATTTATTAATCATTTTGGTTAAATTAAAAAAAATGAGTTGCTCATATGAGAATCAAAAGTGATTCATGAAAGAAAGAATGATTGTATGCAAAGTCTAGTTGATAAAAGTTTTCGAAGTAACATAAACTTTGAAAATGAATAAATGGAAATTATATATATATATACATTCTTATATTTATATATATGTATATATGTATGAATGTGTATTTTAATTCATTGACGTATTTAAGAATAAAAACTCCAGTGAGAATATAAATATGTGAAGCAATCTTTAAATGTTTTCAAAAAATCCTGGCGCCTGTTAGTTGTAAATATAAAAGGTCATTGGGGATTGAACACATCCTTCATTAAGTGGGTAGGCCCAGGACAACCTTCAATGAATTAATTTACCTCAAAATAATGTTTTTTTTTCACAAGTTTTCTTAATATTTTCCAAAGAAAATCACTGGATTAGTTTTAAAGAGATTTCAATATATGACTATCTTCAAAACGAAGATATTGTTATTAAAGTATAAATATGCTAGTATTTTAACAATATTTTCATAGGTAAAAGTGATATTAATAGTGTTATATAACTTTTATAATCTATAATGTTACGAATTATGAAGATTGATTTTATAAAATTTATTAAAACAATAAATAATTATTTCATACTCACAAAAGTATAATATGAAAATTATAAAAAATTACTATTTTGGAATAAAGCATGAATATTTTTTTATTATATAAAATTTTAATATAATATTTCTACTTGTAAAATTATGACTATTCATGATTTAAGAAAAATGCATAAATGAAATAAAAATATTTTATATAACATGTATATATATATATAAATATATTATATTTATACCAAATTTGATAAGAAAACAAGTCATATACATAGGGATGAAAAAAAATCATTAGAATAAAATTAAATTTATAAATGAAAAATAAGTATAATATTATATGTAAATTTTAAATCTGAGTTTTTTATATTGAAATATATATATGGTTTAGTGTGTATATATACATGTTGCAGTAAAATGAAATTAATATAAAATGAAAATAAGAGGTGAAATCAGGTTTTAAGCATTTCATTTCAGGGAGAAACACAATCTGAGGGAGAAGAAGTTGAGACAAAGGGAATTCGACGTTGAGGGAAATTCCAAAGCATGGAGTGTCGTCGAGAGCAAGGATTTGTTTGGTTTTCATCCAGCGTGTGGGTAGGGTCTCAGATCGAAATCCGCAGGTCGCGCCACTATGAGGAGTCTAACCGATCTATGTCGAGCACTGTTCTTCTTTGAGGGTTGAGGCCGATGTGGATCCAAGCATGTATTTGGTGTCTTCAATGACGGACGATGAGTCCTGAGCTCAAGTTGAGTGTTTTAGAGTGCGCGTTGATTCCATAGCGAATCCTGACCACTGGAGAGCTTTGGTAAGTTCCATTTTGAATGCGTTAAGGGTTTTGTGAGAGATCAAAGGGAAAAAAACCTTCTAATTTTGAGATATTTTCATTTTTCGGTTGTAATTGAGATGCTTGGAAGACCCCAACAAGATTTTGGGGAAAACGACCTATGTTTTTTCTGAAATTTCATGTAGGTATTATTTAATTAGTTTCTTGTTATCATAATCTCTTGAAAATTGGCTTACTAGTTTCCAATTAGTTGCATTCATCCACTTGCATCTACTATCAATGTTGTCGTATTGAATTTATATAATTGCTTTTGTTGCGATTCTATATTTTTATAATGTATAAATTAATTTTCTAGCATTTTTGTATATATTTTGTCAATAGTGAAAAAACTCAGTACGCATCTTATCCAAAAAACTTATCTATTATTTGAATTTTTCCTAAAATTGATTCAATATGTATTTTACGTTTGATATATACATACATTTTATTTTCCTTTCTATCCATCAATTTCTAAAATATTTTTAGATGCGTTGGTTTGCAAATCCTTGTCAAACTCTGTTTGTAAAATAATACTCATTAGCAACTTCATTGCAAGGAAAAGAACCACTATATGAAGCCTTGAATTCATCCATATAAGAGGTATTTATTTTTTACGTTGTACTGCTATGTGTTTTGGTGTTATGAGTATAAGAGGCAATGAGCGTTAGAGATAGTGTTTTAGTGTGTGATGCGAGGAATGTGCCATGCTGATAAGTGGAATTTTCTACAAATAAATTTTTGTAAGGGATCTCTATCTATTTATCTCCTGTTGTAATTTATATTTTCTAATTTTGAACAATTCCATTATTATTTTAGCAAGGTAATTATTTAATTAAATCTTTCAAGTTTATGTTTGTTTTATCAAAATTATGTTCAAATTTAGTTTTGTGTAAGGGGTTTACTTATAATTTATTTGCAATTCCATTATTATTTTAGTAATGTTTTTCATTTATTTAAATTATGTTTAATCTGATTTCATAATTAATTCTGCTAATGAATATTTTTTTTCATTTTTCAATGTTTTCCACCAGCATGTATTTAATTTGTGACTAACGAGTGTTGAATATTCCATGTCAATATGTATATATATATAGTTGGATAAATGGTGATTTTATTATCAATTTATCATCATTTTTAAAAAAAAATCTCTTATAATATCATAATGTTTTATCAACTTTATGGGAATCACGTTTTCACATATACATGACCATGCATGCATTACATCGACACCCGTTACATTTATAATAAGTTAATGTTTTAATTTAAATTTTTAAGGTTTACTGTTAAAACTAATAAAGACATGGATATCATAAAAATTATATTAAATGTTTTCCTTTTAAATAATATGTATGGGTATTTATTAATCATTATGGTTAAATTAAAAAAATTGAGTTGCTCATGTGAGAATCAAAAGTGATTCATGAAAGAAAGAATGATAGTTTGCAAAGTCTAGTTAATAAAATTTTTCGAAGTAACCTAAACATTGAAAATGATGAAATGGAAATTATATATATATATATACATTCTTATATTTATATATATGTATATAAGTATGAATGTGTATTTTAATTCATTGATGTATTTAAGAATAAAAACTCCAGTGACAATATAAATATGTAAAGCAATCTTTAAAAGTTTTCGAAAAATCCTAGCGCTTGTTAGTTGTAAAAATAGAAGGTCATTGGGGAGTGAACCCATCCTTAATTAAGTGGGTAGGCCCAAGACAGCCTTCAATGAATTAAGTTTCCTCAAAATAAAGTTTTGTTTTCACAAGTTTGCTTAATATTTTCCAAAGAAAATCACTGGATCAGTTTTAAAGAGATTTCAATGTATGACTATCTTCAAAACGAAGATATTTTCATTAAAGTATAAATATGCTAGTATTTTAACAATATTTTCATTTGAGTTCTCAAAAAATAATTTCCATGTTATTTAACTAAAAGTTATTTTCAAAAGATTGATTTCTTAAAAAGTAAATAAACAGTTTTAAAACCCCTTGCTGGGCAATTGAATGCTCGCCCTTTCATTTTTAAATGTTTTTCACAGGTATTTAGAAGTTCAATTTCAAACAGATCCCTATCAGAGTTAGCGGATGCAGAAGCGTTTGAGGAGTTTGTTTAATTTTTGGTTCAACTCTGATAAATGTAAGGGTTTGTCTAATCCTCCAAAACCCCGACTGGTAAAAGGTCTTCCTTTGTTTAAAGTGTTGTGTAATCGTTTAGTTTCTTTTATAAAAAAAATGACACAGCAATTTCAAGCACTGAGGGCAGAAGAGCGGGCCTGGGGCATTAAATTTGGTATAATAGGAATGGTACAGAAAACTTTGGAGATTAGACGTTGCCTTTTGAAGAAAATAAGATCTTTGCGACATAGTTTTCGTTAGGTAATTAAATCCTCTTAGAAATTCTTTAATTCTGAAGATGTAAATTCAGAATTTTTATAAGTTCGAAGAATGAATTACGATGGAGCAATTCATTTAAGGGGGGGATAATGTATCACCCTGAGAGAATTTAAATATTAATTAGGTATTTATTTAATAACTTTTAATAAATTAAAACTACTTAATAAAAGATTTGATGAAAACTATTATAAATATTTGTTCTATTCAAAACATGTTTTGATTCGAAACATAAAATGTTACTTTACATTTAATGAAATAATTTTTTTTATAATAAACTAATTCTTTTATATATTTAAAATTATTATTTTTAAACAAAAAAGGGGATATTAAAATAATGATAATAGTAAAAATAGGTAAAGGTGATATTAATAATGTTATATAATTGTTATAATTTATAATGTTAAGAATTATGAAGATTGATTTTATAAAATTTATTAAAACAATAAATAATGATTTCATACTCACAAAAGTATAATATGAAAATTATAAAAAATTACAATTTTAGAATAAAACATGAATATTTTTTTATTATATAAAATTTTAATATAATATTTCTACTTGTAAAATTATGACTATTCATGATTTAAAAAAAATGCATAAATGAAATAAAAATATTTTATATAAAATGTATATATATATAAATATATTATATTTATACCAAATTTGATAAGAAAACAAGTCATATATATATAGGGATGAAACAAAATGATTAGAATAAAATTAAATTTGTAAATGAAAAATAAGTATAATATTATATATAAATTCTAAATCTGAGTTTTTTTATATTAAAATATATCTATGGTTTAGTGTGTATATATTTATGTTTCAGTAAAATGAAATTAAAAAAAAGAAAATAAGAGGTGAAATTGGGTTTTAAGTGTTTCATTTTGGGGAGAATCACGATCTAAGGGAGTAGAAGTAGAGACAGAGGGAAGTCGACGCTGAGGGAAAGTCCGAAGCATGGAGTGTCATCAGGAGCGAGGATTCATTTGGTTTTCTTCTAACACGGGGGTAGGGTTTCAGATTGAAATCCACAGGTGACGCAACCGTGAGGATTCCATCTGATCTATGTCGAGCGCTCTTCTTTTTCGATGGTTGAGGCCGACGTGGATCCAAGCATGTATTTGGTGTCGTCGACGACAGACGATGAGTCCCGAGCTCGAGTTGAGTGTTTCAGAGTGCGCGTTGATTCCAGAGTGATTCCCAACCACTGGAGAGCTTCGGTAAGTTCCATTTTGAATGAGTTAAGGTTTTTGTGGGAGATCAAAGGGAGAACAACCTTCTGATTTTGAGATCTTTTCATTTTGCGGTTGTAATTGAGATGCGTGGAAGATCTGAACAAGATTTTGGGGGAAACGACCTATGTTTTGTCTGAATTTTCATGTAGGTATTATTTAATTAGTTTATTGTTATCATAATATCTTTAAAATTGGATTACTAGTTTCCAATTAGTTTCATTCATCCACTTGCATCTGCTATCAATGTTGTTTTATTGAATTTATACAACTGCTTTTGTTGCGATTCTGGATTTTTCTAATGTATAAATTAATTTTCCAGCATTTTTGTATATCTTTTGTCAATAGTGAAAAAACTCAGTATGCATCTTATCCCCAAACCTTATCTCTTATTTGAATTTTTCCTCAAATTGATTCAATATGTCTTATATTTTACGTTTGATATAGACATACAATTTATTTTCCTTTCTATCCGTCAATTTCTAAAATGTTTTTAGATGAGTTGGTCTGCAAATCCTTGTCAAACCCTGATTATAAAATAATACTCATTAGCAACTGCATTTCAAGGAAAATAACCACTATATAAATCCTTGACTTCATCCATATTGGAGGCATTTATTTTTTAGTTTGCACTGCTTTATATTTTGGTGCTATGAGTATAAGAGGCAACGAGCTTTAGAGATAGTGTTTGACTGTGTGATGCGAGGAATGTACCATGCTGATAAGTGGGATTTTCTGCAAATAAATTTTTGTAAGGGATCTCTATCTGTTTATCTCATGTTGTAATTTCTATTTTCTAATTTCGAACAATTCCATTATTATTTTAGCAGGGTAATTATTCAATTAAATCTTTCAAGTTTATGTTTATTTTATCAAAATTATGTTCAAATTTAGTTTTGTGTAAGGGATTTACTTGTAATTTCTTTACAATTCCATTATTATTTTAGTATGGATTTTTATTTATTTAAATTATGTTTAATCTCATTTCATAATTAATTCTGTTAATGATTTTTTTTTCATTTTTCAATGTTTTCCACAAGCATGTATTTAATTTGTGAATAACGAGTGTTGAATATTCCATGTTAATACATATATATATATATAGTTGAAAAATGGTGATTTTATTGTCAATTTATCATCTTGTTTAAAAAAGTTCACTTAGAATATCATAACGTTTTATCAACATTATGGGAATCACATTTTTACACATACATGGCCATGTGTGCATTACATCAACACCCATTAAATTTATAATAAGTTGATATTTTAAATTAAAATTTTTAGGCTTAGTGCTAAAATTAATAAAGTCATGGTTATCATAAAAATTATATTAAATGTTTTCCTTTTAAATTTTATGTATGAGTATTTATTAATCATTATGGTTAAATTAAAAAAATTGAGTTGCTCATATGAGAATAAAAAGTGATTCATGAAAGAAAGAATGTTTGTATGCAAAGTCTAGTTGATAAAAGTTTTCGAGGTAACCTAAACTTTGAAAATGATGAAATGGAAATTATATATATATATATATATATATTTATATAAATTCTTATATTTATATATATTTATATAAGTATGAATGTGTATTTTAATTCATTGACGTATTTAAGAATAAATACTCAAGTGACAATATAAATATGTAAAGCAAGATTTAAACGTTTTCTAAAAATCC
This sequence comes from Viscum album, assembly GCA_963277665.1. Taxonomy (NCBI): domain Eukaryota; kingdom Viridiplantae; phylum Streptophyta; class Magnoliopsida; order Santalales; family Viscaceae; genus Viscum; species Viscum album. The sequence continues at coordinate 911,156,934 of OY728143.1, read as the reverse complement.
TGGCGCTTGTTAGTTGTAAAAATAAAAGGTCATTGGGGAGTGAACCCATCCATCGTTAAGTGGGTAGGCCCAAGACAGACTTCAAAGAATTAATTTTCCTCAAAATAATGTTTTTTTTCACAAGTTTTCTTAATATTTTCCAAAGAAAATCACTGGATTAGTTTTAAAGAGATTTCAATGTATGACTATCTTCAAAACGAAGATATTTTTATTAAAGTATAAATATGCTAGTATTTTAACAATATTTTCATTTGAGTTCTCAAAAAATAATTTCAATGTTGTTTAACTAAAAGTTATTTTCAAAAGATTGATTTCTTAAAAAGTAAATAAACGTTTTTAAAAGGCCTTTCTGGGAAATTGAATGCTCACCCTTTTATTTTTCAATGTTTTTTACAGGTATTTAGAAGTTCAATTTTAAACATATCACTATCGGAGTTAGCACACACAAAAGTGTAGTAGGAGTTTGTTTAATTTTTGGTTCAACTATGATAAATGTAAGGTTTTGTCTAATCCTCCAGAACCTAGACCGGTAAAAGGTCCTCTTTTGTTTAAAGTGTTGTGTAATCGTTCAGTTTCTTTTATAAAAAAACGACACAACAATTTGAAGCACTGAGTCTAGAAGAGTGGGCCTGAGGCGTTAAAATTGGTAACAGAGAAATGGTCTAGAAAACTTTGTAGATTAGATCTTGCCTTTTGAGGAAAATAAAATCTTCACGATATAGTTTTCATTAAGTAATTACATCTTCTTAGAAATTCTTTAATTCTGAAGATGGAAATTCAGAATTTTTATAAGTCTGACGAATGAATTGCGAGGGTGCAATTCATTTAAGGGGGGGGGGGGAATGTAACACCCCGAGAGAATTTAAATATTAATTAGTTATTTATTTAATAACTTTTAATAAATTAAAACTACTTAATAAAAGATTTAATGAAAACTTTTATAAATATTAGTTCTAATCAAAACATGTTTTGATTCGAAACATAAAATATTACTTTACATTTCACGAAATAAATTATTTTATAATAAACTAATACTTTTATATATTTGAAATTATTATTTTTAAACAAAAAAGTGGATATTAAAATAATGATAATAGTAAAAATAGGTAAATGTGATATTAATAATGTTATATAACTGTTATAATTTAAAATGTTATGAATTATGAAGATTAATTTTATAAAATTTATTAAAACAATAAATAATGATTTCATACTCACAAAAGTATAATAAGAAAATTATAAAAATTTACAATTTTGTAATAAAACATAAATATATTTTTTATTATATAAAATGTTAATATAATATTTCTACTTGTAAAATTATCACTATTCATGATTAAAAAAAATTCATAAATGAAATAGAAATATTTTATATAACATGTATTTATATATATAAATATATTATATTTATATCAAATTTGATAAGAAAAAAAGTCATATATATATATAGGGATGAAACAAAATGATTAGAATAAAATTAAATTTGTAAATGAAAAATAAGTATAATATTATATATAAATTTTAAATTTGAGTTTTTTTGTATTGAAATATATATATGGTTTAGTGTGTATATATATATGTTACTGTAAAATGGAATTAAAAAAAATGAAAATAAGAGGTGAAATCGGGTTTTAAGCATTTCATTTCGAGGAGAAACACGATCTGAGGGAGCAGAAGTTGAGACAGAGGGAAGTTAATGCCGAGATAAAGTCCGAAGCATGGAGTGTCGTAGAGAGCAAGGATTTGTTTGGTTTTAATTCATCATGGGGGTAGGGTTTCGTATCGAAATCTGCAGGTCGCGCCACTTTGAGGAGTCCAGCCGATCTAGGTCGCGCGCTGTTCTTCTTCAAGGGTTGAGGCTGACGCGGATCCAAGAATGTATTTGGTGTCATTGACAACGGATGATGAGTCCCAAGCTCGAGTTGTGTGTTTCAGAGTGCGCGTTGATTCTAGAGCGATTCCCGACCACTGGGGAGCTTCAGTAAGTTCCATTTTGAATGCATTAAGGGTTTTGTGAGAGATCAATGGGAAAACAACCTTATAATTTTGAGATCTTTTCATTTTGCGGTTGTAATTGACACGCGTGGAAGATCCGAAGAACATTTTTGGGAAAATGACCTTTTTTTTTTCTGAATTTACATGTAGGTATTATTTAATTTGTTTCTTGTTTTCCTAATCTCTTGAAAATTGGCTTACTAGTTTCCAATTATTTGAATTCATCCACTTTAATTTGCTATTAATTTTGTCGTATTGAATTTATACAACTGCTTTTTTTGAGATTCTGGACTTTTATAATGCATAAATTAATTTTCCAGCATTTTGGTATATCTTCTGTCAATAGTAAAAAAACTCAGCACGCATCGATCTAACCCCAAAACCTTATCTCTTATTTGACTTTTTCCTCAAATTGATTCAATATGTCTTCTGTTTTACAATTGATATAGACATACATTTTATTTTCCATTCTATCTGTCAATTTCTAAAATATTTTTAGATGTGTTGGTCTACAAATCCTTTTCAAACTCTGATTATAAAATAATACTCATTATCAACTACATTTCAAGGCAAAGAACCACTATATAAAGCATTGACTTCATCCATATAGGAGGTATTTATTTTTTACGTTGCACTGCTCTGTGTTTTGGTGCTATGAGTATAAGAGGCAATGAGCATTAGAGATAGTGTTTGAGTGTGTGATGTAAGGAATGCGCTATGCTGATAAGTGGAATTTTTTGCAAATAAATTTTTGTAAGGGATCTCTATCAGTTTATCTCCTTTTTTAATTTCTATTTTCTAATTTTGAACAATTCCATTATTATTTTAGCAAGGTAATTATTCAATTAAATCTTTCATGTTTATGGTTTTTATCAAAATTATGTTCAAATTTAGTTTTGTGTAAGGGAGTTACTTATAATTTCTTCACAATCCCATTATTATTTTAGTAATGTTTTTCATTTATTTAAATTATGTTTAATCTGATTTCATAATTAATTCTTCTAATGAATATTTTTTTCATTTTTCAATGTTTTCCACAAGCATGTATTTAATTTGTGACTAATGAGTGTTGAATATTCCATGTCAATACTTATATATATAGTTGGATAAATGGTGATTTTATTTTCAATTTATCATCATGTTTAAAAAAAATTCACCTAGAATATCAAAAAGTTTTATCAACATTATGGGAATTGTGTTTTCACATATACATGGCCATGCATGCATTACATCGTCACCCGTTACATTTCTAATAAGTTCATGTTTTAATTTAATTCTTAAGGCTTAGTGATAAAACTAATAAAGATATAGATATCATAAAAATTATTTTAAATGTCTTCCTTTTAAATTTTATGTATGTTTATTTATTAATCATTATGGTTAAATAAAAAAAAATTGAGTTGCTCATATGAGAATCAAAAGTGATTCATGAAAGAAAGAATGATTGTATGCAAAGCCTAGTTGATAAATTTTTTCGAAGTAACCTAAACTTTGAAAATGATGAAATGGAAATTATATATATATTTATATATATTTATATACATTATTATATTTATATATATATGTATATAAGTATGAAAGTGTATTTTAATTCATTGATGTATTTAAGAATAAAAACTCCAGTGACAATATAAATATATAAAGCAAGCTTTAAACATTTTCGAAAAATCCTGGCTCTTGTTCGTCATAAAAATAGAAGGTCATTGGGGAGTGAACCCATCCTTTGTTAAGTGGGTAGGCCCAGGACAGCCTTCAACAAATTAAGTTTCCTCAAAATAATGTTTTCTTTTCACAAGTTTTCTTTATATTTTCCAATGAAAATCAACAAATTAGTTTTAAAGAGATTTCAAAGTATGGATATCTTCAAAACGAAGATATTTTTATTAAAGTATAAATATGCTAGTATTTTAACAATATTTTCATTTGAGTTCTAAAAAATTAATTTCAATGTTATTTAACTAAAAGTTATTTTCAAAATATTGTTTTCTTAAAAAGTAAATAAACGGTTTTAAAACCCCTTACTGGGCAATTGAATGCTTAGCCTTTCATTTTTAAATGTTTTTCACAGGCATTTAGAAGTTCAATTTCAAATAGCTCACTATCGGAGTTAGCGTGCGCGGAAGCGTAGTAGGAGTTTGTTTAATTTTTGATTCAACTCTAATAAATGTAAGGTTTTGTCTAATCCTCTAGAACCTAGACCGGTAAAAATTCCCCTTTTGTTTAAAGTGTTGTGTAATCATTCAGTTTCTTTTATAAAAAAATGAAACATAAATTTTAAGCACTGAGTCAAGAAGAGAAGGCTCAGGGAATTAAAATTGGTATTAGAGGAATGATCTAGAAACCTTTGGAGATTAGACGTTGCCTTTTGAAGAAAATAAATTCTTCGCGTGTAACGACCCAAAGTTTCATTAATGGAAATCCCTCTTGATCTAATTAAATATCTCTTTATGTTTATATAAAATGTCAACTTCCTTGGTTTTATGTTAAGAATTTTTACCGTTGCTAATATAGCCATTGAACAGTGATCACATGATTAGTATAAATATAGGACTTTAACAAATCCAATTTACTCAGACAAAGGAAGCAATGGCCTCATCCAGTAGAATTGCCCCATATGAAGCCCATTTGTCGGAGCTCGGAAAAGAGGTGGCGTCTTTGGGCTTCGCTTTTGACCAAGCCCAAGCTGAGCTTCATCATGTCAAGCTCGAACGTGACCGTCTACAGGAAAAGTGGAAGTTGACAGAGATTACCACTCAAGCAATGTTAGCTGAGCCACCCCAAGAGTCAGTCACCATCACACACCTTACCCTTAGGTCTTATGCGGCTGTTTTAAGGGGTTATGTAACAAATAAGTAGTACTATGTTCATGTAAATTATTTTTGTATATAATAATGAATATAATTTCTAGTCATTTTTGATACATTGTAAATAGCTTTTAAAGTACAAATAGTGTTTTTAGTTATTATTTAATTAAGAATTATATTTTACTAAATTAAGGGATTTTTGAATTAAATAATATTTTAATAAAATATTATTATTATTATTAAATTAATTTTTACTAAATATAAATGATCTTATAATTTTATGAATGCAATTATAATTTCTATTAAGGTTTGAAAGCCATTTCTATCAAAACCCGTGAATTTTCGATAAATATCAGTTTTTATTTTAAAAGTGAAAATTAACATATTTAGAAAATTACTTAGATAAAATAAATGTTATTTCTAGAATCAGGATTTCGAAATTATCCAACGGTAAATTTTTCATAATTTTCTGAGACAGTCAAATTTTGGGGTAAAAATTAAATACTGTTTAAATATATAATGTGTTTTATGACATCATAATGACCCAATAGTGTTGTAATAAAATACTATAATCTTTATGTTCGGACAATATATGTTTTAAAATTAAAATAATGTGATTTTAGGTATGTTTGACTTACTTTTCAAAGCATTAATGGACCCCTCAAGACGTATTAAACACCTTGTCTTTTTAAATTAATTTCCCTGGGAGTTTGACTCACCTCCATATAAGCAACCTCATTATTTTAAGAAGTTAGGACTTTGGCCTTATAAAATATTTTTTTCCTATTCCCTTTTCCAAAAACCGTGGGCAAAAACCATGGGATGGTCTGTGGTTTGGATTAATTTAATGTAAGGGGTCCCAAACCTAAATAATAAAGAATTCCCTCACCTTTCCTATATAAACCCACCCAAGATCCCACTTCCTCCTCACTCAAAACCTTTTTAGTTCGTCCAAACTCTGCCCTAATCTCTCTATAATCCTCCCAAGGTGCCCCAATCTCCCAAGAAGCCTCTCACAAGCCTCTCTCTATCCTTTGGAAGCACACTTCCAAGTAAGGGTTTTTCTTCCTTTCTCATTTTTGTCAATTTTATTTAAGTTGTATTGCCCTTTTAATTTCAATTATGAATTTTGGGGTATTGTTTTTCACCTCCTCCATACTGCCCTCTTATTGTTTGAATGATTGGAGACCCCTTTCTCTCTCATTAAATGCCTCCCATGTACACCCGTTACTATGCCGAAATTCCGAAAGGAACTTCTCTCTCTTCTTTTACATTCAAGCAATAATTTTGTATCATGAATATAAATTCCATTAAAATTGTTGGGACATGTATCTATACGAAATCCTTACTGTACATTACATGTAAATATAATGAGGAACCCCTTTCTCTCTCATCAACCATTTTTATGAATTCTTATGTCACGCCATTATGCTGCCGAAATCGCACCGATTTTCTAAGCCAATGCCATTGTGTAGTGGATACCATGCCCATTTCTCCATCAAGGGTATTTACCTTTATGCACATTTACTTATTGATTAGAAAGTTTCATGTATGAATTCCACATTCCTTTATCGTGGAATAAATGATTATGTTTTATGAATCCATGTTTTATGATCCATGTGGCACACTTATGCATGAAATGAAATGTTTAAGAAGGGTGCACCCTTACAGCACTCCAATGCATTGGGTAAAGTATAGTATCATGATACGTCATGTGCAATGAGTGTTGACTCATGCTAATTCAAGTGCAACGAGGGTTTACTCGTGCTTCATGTGCAATGAGGATTTACTCATGCTCTATGTGCAATGAGCCTTGGCTCTTTCTAATTCCATGTTAAGTGTTGTTTCCACATTCCCATGTTATGATTATCATGCATTGTCATGCATTTATGTTCATGTTTCTCTTGTGATCTATTGATATTCCTATTTTCTAACATGTATTGTACTCCTCATGTTATTCCATGTGTATTACCTTACTGGGTTTATAGATCACCCTTTTCTTATGCATGTCCTCAGGTTATCCCATGCAATGTTAAGTACGATGGAATGCAGTGGTCATGTAGAGGAAGTTTTCAATAAAGATATTGTATTTCATGTTTAAATTTTTTATGTAATGATCCTAAGACCCAAATACACTAAACCTCTTGATCTTCTTTGTTGTATCAAGTGAAGTTTTATGTAATAAATCATGTTTATGTTTGTAATTAAAGCAGGGTTGTCATAGTTGGTATCAAAGGATAGGTTTAGTTATATTTAGGATTATAAAACCCTAGTAAAGCCTTAGAGACAAGACTAAGTATAATAAAAACATCCCTATGTTTTGGTATGTACTGAGTAAGTGGTTTATCAAACAAATACATCCCTGTATGGATACGAGCAGGTAGAGGCAGCTCTGGCATAGATGTATCCTAGGGGTAAAACCCGAAAACACCGCTTTAAGCTATACTCGAACGGGAACTGGTGCACGACAACGGGCCTTGCTGCACTCTTGGTTACAACACTCCCGGAGGATATGTTTTGATAAATTCAAAAGCTTAGTATGAACCCTTATTAAGGGAATTAAAAAAAATGCCCCTACGAATATATGTTAGAAAGTAGATCATGAAAAGCCTAGATTTAAGCTTATAGACTCATAAGTAAGGAAATAAAAGTTTATTTATAAGTCATCAAATTTTGTCTTTGGATTACCCTTTATGTGTTACCCCTAACTTTTCTTTTATTCCATCCAATGGCTGGTAATAGGAGGACTCGGGCTAACAACCATTGTGAAGATCAGTGTGATGATTGTACTAATGAGATGCCCAATCCAATGGGAGAGGGAATCACGAACTTTGTCATGCTTATATCTCAGCTAACTCAAGTTTTGAATAGAAACACCGGTCAAGAGGAACGTCCAGACCCCCTAAGAAGGAAAAAGTTGTTATCGAGAGCTTCATGAGGCAAATGACTCCTACTTTTAGTGGATCATCCGATCCCACGATCGCTAAACAATGGATCAACTCCATTGAAAAGATCTTCTCCATCCTTCAATGTTTTGAACAAGAGAAGGTTCTCCTGGCTTCTTATCATATGGAGGGTGAATCTGATCAATGGTGGACGTTGATAAAAAATACGAAGCTTGAGGAGGAGATCGAGGCGTTGGAATGGAAGGATTTCTGGAAGATGTTTTTCGATAAATATTTTCCGCGCACCCTCTGCCTTAAGATGGAAAGGGGCTTCCTTTCCCTCAATCAAAAAGATGAAGAATCTGTTGGAGCGTATGGGGAAAACTTCACAAGGCTTGCACGATATACTTCCGTCTTTGTCATTACCCCCAAATGAAAGTTTGACCGCTTCTTTGGTGGGATGAAGCCTAGCTTGCGGAAAGCATTAGCAATCCGTGACTTCGACAGCTATGAGGAAATTGTCCGATGTGCCCTCAAGGATGAAATGGACATCGGGGAATCACAAGGGTATCATGGGGACAAGAAGCATAAGGTGTAATTCAATGCTGGCGGTCCGATGGATAAATCCAATGGTGCTAAGAATATCCAGCACCCACTTGCCAAAAGTGCTGAAAGAAGCACCCTGGAAATTGCCTTAAGGGGACGAGGAAATTATTCAGGTGTGGAAGGGAAGGGAACCTAGCTGTTAATTGTCGGCAAAAAAGACCCGGGGCTGTGAAAGAGGAGAGGAACGCTCCGTTCGAACCTCAACGCGTTGTTCAATGCTACAAATGCAAAGAACCAGGTCATTTTGCAAATCAGTGCCCTAATCCAAGGGTTTTCAGAGACAACCAACAAACTCCAAGGCATCAAGGAAGAGATTTTTCCATCACTTCTGCCAAGTGAACCCCGAAAACGAAGTGGTGATAGGTATGCTAGTTATTCATTCAAGAATAGAGAACGTAATTTTTGATTCAGGTTCTATGCATTCTTTTATATCTCGAAAGTTTAGTAGAACAATCCCAGCACCACCACAAATCATGGAAGTGAAGATGTCGATGAGTACGACAAATGGGGCAATCATTGCATCCCATGAATATAAGTCCTCCCCTATTATAATCTGTGGATTGAATTTCTCGACGAACCTCGTCATAATCCCTCTGGTGGAATTTGATGAAATTCTTGGCATGGATTGGATTTCCTTATATAGAGACAATATAAATTGTCGGGAGAGAGAAATCACACTCCATATGGAGAATCAACCCCTGATTCTTTACAAGTGTCAGGAGGAAGATGAATCTCCTTTAGCTCCATCATCTCAAGCATGGATATTACTGCCCTTTGAGCACGCGTATCTGGCTCAGATGATTGAGTCCAAGGAAGAATCCATACTTGAATAAAAGCCTATTGTGAGGGAATTTGCGGAAGTGTTTCCCAAGGAACTGGCTGGTCATCCTCCTTGAAGAGATGTTGAGTTCTCAATTGAACTTATACCTGGGGCGCTACCAATATCCAAGACTCCATATAGAATGGCTGTTGTAGAGCTTGAAGAGCTGAAGAAACAACTACAGGAGAATCTGGATAAAGGGTTTATACGTCCAAGTGCTTCACCATGGGGTGCACTAGTCCTCTTTGTCAAGAAGAAGGATGGGTCAATGCGGCTTTGCATCGATTATCGTGAACTTAACAAAATCACGATAAAGAACAAGTATCCTCTCCCACGAATCGATTACTTGTTCGATCAGTTGTGTGGAGAACAATACTTCTCCAAGGCGGACTTGCAGTCGGGATATTATCAAGTAAGGGTGAAGAAGGAAGATATCCCCAAGACTACTTTTCACATAAGATACGGGCACTATGAATTCATAGTAATGTCTTTCGGACTCACCAATGCTCCATAAATCTTCATGGACTTAATGAATAGAGTCTTTAGAGATTACCTCGAAAAATTTGTGGTAGTCTTTATAGATGACATTCTAATATACTCCAAAACCAAGGAGGATCATGAAGAGCATTTAAGAACTGTACTAGAGACTTTGCGAAAAGAGAAGCTCTATGAAAAGTATAGAAAGTGTGAGTTCTGGCTGAAGGAGGTCTCATTCTTGGGCTATATCATCACAAGCAATGGGATATCTATGGACCCCTCCAAAACAGATACAATTTAGGGATGACCGAGGCCAACATCAGTAACAGATATCCGTAGCTTCTTGGGGTTAGCTGGATATTATCGACGTTTTGTGATAAATTTATCACGATTTTCCAACCCTCTTACCAAGCTAACTCAAAAGGGAGTAAAGTTTTCTTGGAGTGATGAATGTGAAGAAAGCTTCAAGGAGTTGAAAAGGAGGTTTATCACTGCGCCCGTGCTCACTTTACCCACAAGTGGGGAAATTTTTGTGGTATTCAGTGATGCTTCGAAGAAGGGATTAGGCTATGTGATGATGCAGAATGATAAAGTGATATTCTATACCTCAAGGTAGTTGAAAATCCATGACCGAATCTATCCAACGCATGATCTGGAGTTAGAAGCGGTGATCTTTGCCTTGAAAATCTTGCGGCATTATCTCTTTGGAGAGAAATGTGAGATATATACTGACCACAAGAGTCTTAAATATATATTCACACAGAAAGAGCTTAATATGCTCTAGAGAAGATGGATAGAGCTCATCAAAGATTATGACTGTTCAATACATTACCACCCTGGGAAAGCGAACAAGGTGGCAGATGCCCTATGTAGAAAGGATCCATCGATTCTATCAATGATGAGAATTGAGAAGGATCCAATATTCTTAGACTTGATGAAGATGGAAATGGGAATCATAGAGAAGGGAACATCATCAATCCTTTCACAAATTATTGCTCAACCGTCTTTTTTGGAAAGGTTAAAGGATGCTCAAAAGGATGATGTGGGAATTTAAGAAAAAGTGGAAGCTATCAAAAAGGGAAAATCCTCGGAGTTTAATGTTAATGAAGAAGGAATCGTGCGGTTTGGAAAAAGACTATGTGTTCCATTGAGTCTGGAGCTGAAGAAGGACCTTTTGGATGATGCACATAGTTCAAATTTCTCTATTCACCCAGGAAGCACAAAGATGTATCAAGATCTCCGAGAAAACTTTTCGTGGGATAATATGAAGAAGGAGATCGCTGAATATACATCAAAGTGCCTGGTGTGTCAGAAAGTGAAGGAAGAAAGGCAGAAGTCTAAGGGGATGATGAAACCATTGCCCATACCAGAATGGAAATGGGAGAACATCACCATGGACTTTGTCACCGGACATCAAAGGACATCCAAAGGAAAAAATGCAATCTGGGTTGTTGTGGATCATCTTACAAAGACTGCACACTTCATTGCTATTCGAGAGGATTTATCTTTGGATCAACTGGCACAGATATATATTAGAGAAGTGGTAAGGTTGCATGGAGTACCACTATCTATTGTGTCTGACTGGATCCAAGATTCACCTCTAAGTTTGAGAAGAGTCTTCAACATGCTCTGAATACTGAACTGAACTTCAGTACGGCTTATCATCCTCAAACTGATGGCCAATCCAAGCGGACTATCCAAACACTTGAGGACATGTTGAGAGTGTGCTCAATGGACTTTAAAGGAGGATGAGATCAACATCTTCCTCTGTTTGAGTTCTCTTATAATAATAGTTTCCACTCGAGCATCCAAATGGAACCATATAAATCCCTATATGGGAAAAGGTGAAGAACACCGACATGTTGGGATGAGGTCAGTGAATGTAATCTTCTTGGACCAGAAATGGTCGAGGAAATGTTAGAGAATGTGAAAACCATTCAGCAGCATATCAAGGAAGCCCAGAGTTAACAGAAGAGTTATGCAGATAACCGTCGATGAGACCTTTAGTTTAAAGTTGGAGACATGGTTTTTCTACGCATATCTCCATGGAAGAAGGTCATGAGGTTTGGAAAGAAAGGGAAGTTAAGTCCAAGGTACATCGGCCCCTTCGAGATTCTGGATCGTGTTGGGGATGTGGCCTATCGACTAGCACTTCCACCTACTATGGCCAAAGTACATGATGTCCTTCATGTATCCCTCTTAAGAAAGTACATACCGGACCCTTCACATGTACTCTCTTCTGAGGTGGTACAATTGTAAGATGATCTTTCTTATGAGGAGCAACCAGTGAAGATCTTAGATCGTAGATAAAAAGTTCTACAAAATAAGACATTTCCCCTCATCAAGGTGTTTTAGAGAAACCACAAGTTTGAAGAAGCGACTTGGGAATCAGAGGAAATGATGAAGATGAGTTACCCACATTTGTTTTAGTATGGGAAAAGGAAAATTTCGAGGGTGAAATTTCTTAAGGGGGGAATATTGTAACGACCCAAAGTTTCATTAATGGAAATCCCTCTTGATCTAATTAAATGTCTCTTTATGTTTATATAAAATTTCAACTTCCTTGGTTTTATGTTATGAATTTTGACCGTTGCTAATATAACCGTTGAACAGTGATAACATGATTAGTATAAATATAGGACTTTAACAAATCTAATTTACTCAGACAAAGGAAGCGATGGCCTCATCCAGTAGAATTTCCCCATAAGAAGCCCATTTGTCAGAGCTCAGAAAAGAGGTGGCATCTTTGGGCTTTGCTCTTGACCAAGCCCAAGCTAAGCTTCATCATGTCAAGCTCGAACATGACCGTCTATGGGAAAAGTGGAAGTTGATAGAGATTACCACTCGAGCAATGTCAGTTGAGCCACCCCAAGAGTCATTCACCATCGCACACCTTACCCTTAGGTCTTATGCGGCTGTTTTAAGGGGTTATGTAACAAATAAGTAGTACTATGTTCATGTACATTATTTTTGTATATAATAATGAATATAATTTCTAGTCATTTTTTATACATTGTAAATAGTTTTTAAAGTACAAATAGTGTTTTTTATGATTATTTAATTAAGAATTATATTTTATTAAATTAAGGGATTTTTGAATTAAATAATATTTTAATGAAATATTATTATTATTAAATTAATTTTTATTAAATATAAAATATATTATAATTTTATGAATGCAATTATAATTTTTATTAAGGTTTGAAAGCCATTTCTGTCAAAACCCGTGAATTTTTGATAAATGTCAGTTTTTATTTTAAAAGTGAAAATTAACATATTTAGAAAATTATTTAGATAAAATAATTGTTATTTCTGGAATCAGGACGTCGAAGTTATCCAACGGTGAATTTTTCATAATTTTCTGAGACAGTCAAATTTTTGGGTAAAAATTAAATACCATTTAAATATATAATGTGTTTTATGACATCATAATGACCCAATAGTGATGTAATAAAATACTATAATCTTTATGTTCGTCCAATATATGTTTTAAAATTTAAATAATGTGATTTTGGGTTTTTTTGACTTACTTTTCAAAGCATTAATGGACCCCTCAAGACTTATTAAACACCTTGTCTTTTTAAATTAAATTCCAATGGGAGTGTGACTCACCTCCACATAAGCAACCTCATTATTTTAAGAAGTTCGGACTTTGGCCTTATAAAATATTTTTTCTTCTTCCCTTTTCCAAAACCCATGGGAAAAAACCATGGGATGGTTTGTGGTTTGGATTAATTTAATGTAAGGTGTCCTAAACCTAAATAATAAAGAATTCCCTCACCTTTCCTATATAAAACCACCCAAGATCCAACTTCCTCCTCACTAAAAACCTTTGGAGTTCATCCAAACTCTACCCTACTCTCTCTAGAATCTTCCCAAGGTGCCCCAATATCCCAATAATCCTCTCACAAGCCTCTCTTTATCCTTTGGAACCACACTTCCAAGTAAGGGTTTTTCTTCCTTTCTCATTTTTGTCAATTTTCATTAAGTTGTATTGCCCTTTTAATTTCAATTATGAATGTTGGGGTATAGTTTCACACCTCCCCCATACTTCCCTCTTATTTTTTGAATTATGGGATACCCCTTTCTCTCTCATTAAATACCTCCCATGTACACCCGTTACTATACTGAAATTCCGAAAGGAACTTCTCTCTCTTCTTTTACATTCAAGCAATAATTTTGTATCATGAATCTAAATTCCATTAAAATTGTTGGGACATGTATCTATATGACCTCATTACTGTCCATTACATGTAAATATGATGAGTAACCCCTTTCTCTCTCATCAACCATTTTTATGAATTCTTATGTTACGCCGTTACGCTGCCGAAATCGCACCGATTTGCTAAGCCAATGCCATTGTGTAGTGGATACCATGCCCATTTCTCTATCAAGGGTATTCACCTTTGTGAACATTACTTATTTATTACAAAGTTTGATGTATGAATTCCACATCCCTTTATCGTGAAATAAATGATTATGTTTTATGAATCCATGTTTTATGATCCATGTGGCACACTTATGCATGAAATGAAATGTTTAAGAAGGGTGCGCCCTTATAGCGCTCCAATGCATTGGGTAAAGTATAGTATCATGATACGTCATGTGGAATGAGTGTTGAATCATGCTAATTCAATTGCAACGAGGGTTTACTCGTGCTTCATGTGCAATGAGGATTTACTCATGCTCTATGGGCAATGAGCCTTGGCTCTTGCTAATTCCATGTAAAGTGTTGTTTCCACATTCCCATGTTATGATTATCATGCTTTATCATGCCTTTATGTTCATGTTTATCTTGTGCTCTATTGATATTCCTATTGTCTAACATGTAATTTACTCCTCATGTTATTCCATGTGTATTCCCTTACTGGGCTTCATAGCTCACCCTTTTCTTATGCATGTCCTTAGGTTATCCCATGTAATGCTAAGTACGAGGGAATGTAGTGGTCATGTAGAGGATGTTTTCAATAAAGATGTTGTATTTCATGTTTCAAGTTTTTATGTAATGATCCTAAGCCCCAAATACACTAAACCTCTCGATCTTCTTTGTTTATCAAGTGAATTTTTATTTAATAAATCATGTTTATGTTTGTAATAAAAGCAGGGTTGTCATATCACTATAGAGTTTTCATTAGGTAATTAAATACTCTTAGAAATTCATTAATTCTGAAGATGGAAATTCAGAATTTTTATAAGTCCGATGAATGAATTGAGAGGGCTCAATTGATTTATGGGGGGGAGAATGTATCACCCCAAGAGAATTTAAATATTAATTATGTATTTATTTAATAAATTTTAATAAATTAAAACTACTTAATAAAAGATTTGATGAAAACTATTATAAATATTACTTCTAATCAAAACATGTTTTGATTCGAAACATAAAATGTTACTTTACATTTCATGAAATAAATTATTTTATAATAAAATAATACTTTTATATATCTGAAATAATTATTTTTAAACAAAAAAGGGGATATTAAAATAATGATAATAGTAAAAATAAGTAAAGGTGATATTAATAATGTTATATAACTGTTATAATTTATAATGTTATGAATTATGAATATTGATTTTATAAAATTCATTAAAATAATAAATAATTATTTCATACTCACAAAAGTATAATATGAAAATTATAAAAAATTACAATTTTGGAATAAAACATGAATATTTTTTTTATTATATAAAATTTTAATATAATATTTCTACTTTTAAAATTATGACTATTCACGATTTTAAAAAAATGCATAAATTAAATAAAAATATTTTATATAAAATTTATATATATATATATAAATATATTATATTTATACCAAATTTTATAAGAAAAAAAGTCATATATATGTAGCGATGAAATAAAATGATTAGAATAAAATTAAATTTGTAAATGAAAAATAAGTATAATATTATATATAAATTTTAAATCTGAGTTTTTTTATATTGAAATATATATATGGTTTAGTGTGTATATATATATGTTGCAGTAAAATGAAATTAAAGAAATTGAAAATAAGAGGTGAAATCGGGTTTTAAGCGTTTGATTACGGGGAGAAACGTGATATGAGGGAACAGAAGTTGAGACGGAGGGAAGTCGACGCTGAGGGAAAGTCCGAAGCATGGAGTGTCGTCAAGAGCAAGGATTCATTTGGTTTTCATCTAGCGTGGGGGTAGGGTTTCAGATCGAAATCCATAGGTCGCGCCACCATGAGGAGTCCAACCGATCTATGTCGAGCGCTGTTCTTCTTCGAGGGTTGAGGCCGACGCGGATCCAAGCATGTATTTAGTGTCGTCGACGACAGACGATGAGTCCCGAGCTCTAGTTGAGTGTTTCAGAGTGTGCGTTGATTCTAGAGCGATTCCAGACCACTAGAGAGCTTTGATAAGTTCCATTTTGAATGCGTTAAGGGTTTTTTGAGAGACTAAAGGGAAAACAACCTTTCGATTTTCAAATCTTTTCATTTTGCGGTTGTAATTGAGATGCGTGGATGATCCGAACAAGATTTTGGGGAAAACAACCTATGTTTTTTCTAATTTTTCATGTAGGTATTATTTAATTAGTTACTTATTATCCCAATATCTTGAAAATTATCTTACGAGTTTTCAATTAGTTGCATTCATCCACTTGCTTCTACTATCAATGTTGTCGTATTGAATTTATACAACTGCTTTTGTTGCAATTCTGGATTTTTATAATGTATAAGTTAATTTTCAAGGATTTTTGTATATCTTTTGTAAATAGTGAAAAAACTCAGTATGCATCTTATCCCAAAACCTTATCTCTTATTTGAATTTTTACTCAAATTGATTCAATATGTATTCTGTTTTACGTTTGATATAGACATACATTTTATTTTCCTTTCTATCCATCAATTTCTAAAATATTTTTGGATGCGTTGGTCTGCAAATCCTTATCAAACTCTGATTATAAATTAATACTCATTAGAAACTGCATTGAAAGGAAAAGAACCACTATATAAAGCCTTGACTTCATCCATATAGGAGGTATTTATTTTTTACGTTTCACTGCTTTGTGTTTTGGTACTATGAGTATAAGAGGCAATGAGCGTTTGAGATAGTGTTTTGAGTGTCTGATGCGAGGAATGTGCCATACTGATAAGTGGAATTTTCTGCAAATAAATTTTTTTAAGGGACCTCAATCTGTTTATCTCCTATTGTAATTTCTATTTTCTAATTTTGAACAATTCCATTATTATTTTAGCAAGGTAATTATTCAATTAAATCTTTCAAGTTTATGTTTGTTTTAAAAAATTATGTTCAAATTTAGTTTTGTGTAAGGGATTTACTTATAATTTCATTGCAATTCCATTATTATTTTAGTAAGGTTTTCCATTTATTTAATTTTTTTTAATCTGATTTCATAATTAATTGTTCTAATGAATATTTTTTTCATTTTTTAATGTTTTCCACAAGAATTTATTTAATTTGTGACTAATGAGTGTTGAATATTCCATGTCAATACGTATATATATATAGTTGGATAAATGGTGATTTTAATGTCAATTTATAGTCATGTTTAAAAAAATGAACTTAGAATATCCTAAAATTTTATCGACATTATGGGAATCAGGTTTTCAAATATTCCTGGCCATGCGTGCATTGCATCGACACCCGTTACATTTATAATAATATCATGTTTTAATTTAATTTTTTAAGGGTTAGTGCTAAAACTAATA
Organism: Viscum album; assembly: GCA_963277665.1. Lineage (NCBI taxonomy): Eukaryota > Viridiplantae > Streptophyta > Magnoliopsida > Santalales > Viscaceae > Viscum > Viscum album. Next base: position 911,139,650 of record OY728143.1, on the reverse strand, counting down.
AAGACATGGATATCATAAAAATTATATTAAATGTTTTCCTTTTAAATTTTATGTATGGGTATTTATTAATCATTATGGTTAAATTAAAAAAATTGAGTTGATTATATGAGAATCAAAAGTGATTTATGAAAGAAAGAATGATTGTATGCAAAGTCTAGTTGATAAAATTTTTCGAAGTAACATAAACTTTGAAAATGATGAAATGGAAATTATATATAGATATATATATATATATAAATTCTTATATTTATATATATTTATATATGTATGAATGTGTATTTTAAATCATTGACGTATTTAAGAGTAAAAACTCCAGTGAAAATATAAATATGTAAAGCAAGATTTAAACGTTTTTGAAAAATCATGGTACTTGTTCATTGTAAAAATAAAAGGTCATTGGGGAGTGAACCCATCCTTCGTTAAGTGTGTAGGCCCAAGACATCCTTCAATGAATTATGTTGCCTCAAAATAATGTTTTTTTCACAAGTTTGCTTAATATTTTCTAAAGAAAATCCCTGGATTAGTTTTAAAGATATTTCAAAGTATGACTATCTTCAAAACAAAGATATTTTTATTAAAGTATAAATATGCTAGTATTTTAACAATATTTTCATTTGAGTTCTCAAAAAATAATTTCAATGTTATTTAACTAAAATTTATTTTCAAAAGATTGATTTCTTAAAAAGTAAATAAATGGTTTTAAAACCCATTGCTGGGCAATTGAATGCTCACCCTTTCATTTTTAAATGTTTGTCACAGGTATTTAGAAGTTCAATTTTAAATATCTCACTATTGGAGTTAGCGCGCGTGGAAGAATAGTATGAGTTTGTTTAATTTTTGGTTCAACTCTGATAAATGTAAGCTTTTTTATAATCCTCCAGAACCTAGATCGGTAAAAGGTCCTCTTTTGTTTAAAGTGCTATGTAATCTTTCAGTTTCTTTTAAAAAAATTACACAACAATTTTAAGCACTGAGTCCAGAAGAGCGGGCCCGGGGTGTTAAAATCCATTAGTTTTTAAAGGTAAATTTATTTAAAAATATTAAAATGGGACAAGAATCAAAGGTTTTGATGAAATAGTGGGATGCGATGTTTAATCAAAATTTTAAAGTAATAATGGAAGATCTCAAGGATGCTCATCAAGCTATTCAAGATTCATTCACATATGACACATCATATGAACCCAAACCTTCACCCTCATCCAATACTGATTCTTACATATTTTAGCCAAACATTTCTTGTAATAAATTTTTTTAAAATTATTTTCTTCATTATAATTGAGTTGGTTTATTTTTTTTAATTTCTATCAAACTCTATTAATTGTACAAGAATCATTTTTGACTTATCTTAACAAAAAATTTACCTCCAGTTTTATGCTACAATAATGGTGTTGTATACCATTTTTTAATACTTTCTTTTTAGTATCACAAAAGGGGACGGAAATTGGGTAAGAAAAACATTCTTAAAATGGTAATATATCAAACAATAAGAATAATAGAAATTTATAAATGTAAATATTTAAAATTAATATATTTAGTTTGGTTAACATAATTTTTTTTATATTATTATTTGTTTATCTATAGTTTATAAAAGTTTAAATAAGAACTATAATTTCAATTATATCTCTTTAAGACTTTATTTGTTTTACATTTCCTATATTTTATATACGTTTTTTGATATATGGGTTTGTGATCACAAAAAAGGGGGGATATTTTTGGGAATGTATTGCCTCAATAATACTCTATAAGACTTATTGATTTTCATGCTAACAAATACCCTTTGTAACATCCCATTACCCACTTTTAGGTAATTCCATTCCCCTTTCTCTTCTTGAATTGGTTATATCTTGGGACTCCCAAGGATGGAGAGTATTTGTCGGGGAAAATGACTTAAAGTTTAGAGATGGATATTTGTTTGAATTAATGAAATCTTGGTATAAATGAATAAGGTATTTGTGGGATTATACTTGAGTTCAAAGAACACCCAATTGGGTTTTTGGGTTTTCATGTAAGAATATACAGTTGTTGAAATCTGTAGAAGAGATACATGCCGTGTAATGGGAGTACACACTGTGTAAGTTCTATAGGGAATATGTCATCAATATGGTGAATAGTGTGAAGTGAGTACACCTACTTTAAATATTACACAACGTGTAATAATAAAAGATTAGGTTCTAATAAAAAGGTGATGGGTTTTTCAGAGTATTTGAGTCCTGAGTATTACAAAACATGTAAAGGGATTACACACCGTGTAAATGTAATAGTGTTGGATTTTAGTGTGCGACATCGGTTGAATTTTATTTCATTATTCCACAAAACCTTTTTTATCTCGACCTAAAAGGATTATTCAGTGATTTTTGGAGTATCCATTCAATCCAGACTGATTCATTTGAAAATAGATCTCCATTTTGGTTAGATTTAATTTCTCAAGGAAAGTAAGCATTTATAATTCTTCATTAATTTGATTGTGGTGGCATCATTGCGTTGCATTATCAGATCTGTTGAACTATTGTGAAGTTTCTTCTTGTTTACTTATATATCTGTGGTATGATCTTGTTACAAGGACCTTTCCTTTTTTGGTTGTGTTGTTTTGGGTGTGCGTTCTTGAGGCATTTGTCGTTTCCTATTCTTTGTCAACACTTTTGTTAAATTAGATCAATTATAATATGTATAGATTGATTATAGGGCCTTTATTGTTTTTTTCATTCCTCTTAATGGTGGATCCTTTGTCGGTGTGTGCAAACCCAAGTTTCATGGTAGGTGGTTATGCCTCTAGACTATGTCAGTGAACTACATTGCTCTTGTTTTGATAATTTTTATTGGGTTTATTGGTAGGTGTTTCTGCCTCTAGACTATATCGGTGAACTGCGTTTCTCTTGTTTTGATAATTTTTCTATTAAATGAAATGAAATGATATTATTGATTGGAATTGTGTGCGTGGAACTATTTTTTTTATAAAATATGGTTTTCCCTTAGTTTTGGTAAATAAAAATGGTTTTGAAAGCATTATGAAATGGTTTTTAAAGCATGAAATGATGAAAATAGACTAACGAGTTGGTTTGTAAAATAGAGAACATGTTAAGGCTTGAGTACTTAGGTGGAATTTATAGTAATAGGTCTTATCCACTATTAGGGGATTCATTTATAGGGCTTATCTCTGATCCCTAGGTATGTTGTTCTAGGGACTTGTTAGACCTATTAGGGGGGGGGGGGTTCACTTGCTGGGGTGTTTCTATTCCCTCTAAAATTGATGAAAATTTCTAGTGTCTTGATGCATACATGATTATCTATGTTAGGTATGAGTGTCCTAGATATCATGACCTAGTGTAATACTTGGTGTGATGTTACCAGTACTTCTTGGATGATTTGGGCTAATTTTTATGTTTACTATTTTTTTTATTTCCATGGATTTTTATATGATATGCGATTCATGATTTATTTTGACTTTATATATCTAATGAGATATTTTTATATGAAATGATTTCAAATTGGTTTACCTACTTTATTTGGAAATGTGAAAAAGGTGAAATTAAAGTATTTTTTTCATGATTTTGATATAATAAAACTGTTAAATTATTATCATGCCCTGTTTTCTTTAAAGTTGAGAATGCTTGGATTATTGTTTAGATACTTGATATGAGACACCTAGGTAAGAACCTACCAATCATATTAGATCACACCCTACATACCTCTTCATTAGTGTTTAGACCTAGTTTTTCTTCGATGAAGGGAAATGAAAAGCGCTGTAGTGAGGTGGTGATATTTTCTATCAGTTGGGATGGGTAGTTGGTGGTGAGATGGTGGGAGTATTCCCACACTATCAAATGGAGTATATTTATTTCCTATTTTAGTAGTCCTTTGGGTTGGAATTATACTTGGATATTATTTCTACACTTTAGTTGTTTGGTTTCCTCTCTTTGGTTTTAGTTATGGAATATATTTATCTTTCAATGTTTCTATCTATTATATATATGTTCTATGTATTTTCTTCAGGTTCGGAGAAAATATTCCCTATATTTTTTGTTTGATTCCCAAGTTCTAGTCATCAACTCGTGGGGATCAGGAATTCCATTTGGGTATGTGGCGTATCAGGTGTTCTACTAGTTTGGAAGGGTAATCAGGTCGGTTCGTTACAACCTTGTTTGTCTTTATAATGTAATTATTTTTAGTGTTATATTTCTTGACGAATTTATCTTATTTATAGGATAAAGTTTTTTTCTAAAGTGTTCTAGATATGTTTTAAGTATTCTGGAGACACTTTTCATACCCTATGTCTGTAAGAAAAACGTATGGTTTTCAAACTCTAAATTTTGAGTAAACGTATGGATAAAATAACCTATACTGTTGTAAAAGTATGGATGAGGAACCATACTTTTTATAGAAACCCTAAGTTTAAGAAACTAACATATGGTTCAACAAACCAATGTTTTGAAGATAACCATACATTTTCAACTGTACTTTTAAAGTTAACCCTACATTTGACATGGTCAACTATGGAATTTAAATTCAGGATATTTTATAACATTTATCTAATGGGATTGATGGGATTATATAATATCTTTTTAAATTTTCGTGAAGACTAATTCAAAGGCTTGTATTCATCCAATTAAATCATTAATATTTATAAGGAAATTTACATTTTTCTTTGAAATTTTTAAATTTAAATACTTTTGATTTGGTAGGTGATATTTTTTAGACCTATTTAACCTAAAGAAAATTGAGTTTCTATTGTTAGATACCAAGAGTTATATAATTTGTAGATGAAGCACTATTTTGAAAAATAATGAACATCTATTGTATTATTAAGAGATACACTTTGGAGACATATATGTTTTTGATCTTTTTCTATTTGATTTTTGTTCTATTGTTTCTATTTCTATTGTTCTATAGTTGTATTCTTGAAGATCATTTTCAAACAGGATTTCTTTAAAGATATTATTTCTTGAAGACTGTTATCTATGAAGAAGAATATCCATTATCTATCAGTTGATACTACAACTATGATCTAAAATTTTTTCTCATCAAATCAAATAATCTTGATTTATTAGACTATCATCAGATCATACTCAGTCATGGTGGAGTGTCATCTTCTCACACTAGGTTATGGATTAAGAGTTTTTTGTAAAATAATCTATCTTATTGTAAGGTTTCAACTACCTACATCTATTGTGGATGTCTTATGATAAGAGGACCTATTTAGTGAAAATCAAAAAGCTCACAAATAGAGTATTTGTGGAGTGGAGTTGAAGATCTTTATGCCATGGACCACTGTGAAGACTACTGTGTTCTTCTTCTATATTTTTCCATTGAATAAATTTATTAAATAAGAGAACTTGAAATATCTTCAAAATATATGAAGATAGATAACATTTGAATCTGTCAATATTTTTAAAATGAAATACCACCCCCTATTATGTATCTTCATATTATTCTAGCTTAATAGTTGAATCCTTAGTTAGGCCACTGATGTTTGAGGAAGTAATGGAGGCTAGAACTTTTCTATGTTGGACCCTTAAAGATAAATAATAATATTTGGATAGTGGTGTACCATATGGATATTCCTTCTCACTAATGATGCATTCAAAATGGGTTTCATGCATCTCGGATCTGGAGGCATATGCCCAATCCCATGAAAGTCATCATCTGTGAGGATGCTGAGTCAGATCTTGAGGCATCATACACAGAGTGACAGGTGCTGATTGTAGGCTAGAGTGAGAAATTCTTTTGAGGGAATACAATATCACCTGCCTAGATTCTATGGAATTATGGAGGGACTAAGGAGGATACTTGGGAGTGGGAAGCTGTTGTTCTGGTTCAAAGGCCCAAGTTGTTTTAGCAGAACCTTTGAAGTTTCTTATTGAGGATGAGATGTATGGGGGGGGGATTATAAAATCCTCTATTTGATTTGATGTACAAAATTTTTAAGTTGTAAAATATTCTAGTCCTCTATTTTATCTCAATTATGGGTGTTTAAGAGGTTTGTTTTTAGTGACATAAAGTTTGGGTTTTGGAAGGTGGAGGAGTGTGAGAAGGAATAGTCATGTGGTGGCTGGAAGGATGCCACCGGTTGGATGGTGGAACCAACCATCCAATGGATGGGGTTCTAATAGGTCTGAAAAACCACTATCTTGCTGATGTGCCCAGTCCTGGGGTGCATTAAATGCACCATGTGGGTTTTAATTCCACACACTTTTGACCCTTATTCATTAGCCAATTATAACCCCAATGTACCTATTTTGAATTTGAGACCTTCCCTATTGTATCTAAAGCTCTCTAATTCATATCCCATTGATATTTAATTATCTAAACGATACAATAATGTTAGAATGGTAAGATCTTTTTAGATATACTCAAATTTCCTCTTCCACTTTGAGAGTTGTGTATGGATCTATGAAATATCTAGGGTTTATATACCGATTCGATACAGAGTTATGCCTTTCTTTATATATTGGTGATGGATCTAGAAATTTGATGGTGGTTCTTGGTCAGATCAAGATCTACCATTGAAAACATACATTCAACAGGTATGTGTTTATGAATTATCATCCTAAACCTCTTATTTATAGAGAATTGATGATAGAACTATAATACATAGATTATCCTTTAGTAGATTGATGGTGGATTCAACATGTTAACAAAAACCCTTGACTAGATATAGAATTAACAAGAACATTGAAATTTTTTTGGTAAGTACTTCTAGATCGATTATCTTAAGACCAACTTCTTCTTGAATTTTATCTTGGATCTCTTTTCCTATGAAAAATTGATGATGTGCCAATGTTTGTTTGCTAAAACTGAGGCTCAGTTCTAGAATTGATGAGGAATTCATGATCCATTCATTAGTCGACAATAGATCTGGTGAATTGACATCCTATTCTTTGAAAAACCACAGATCAAGTTCCATTAACAGAATTTGTGAGGTATGTAATTCAAGAAAAACCTTATTGACTTGTAATCTCTTGGTGTATTTAATGTGTTGTCGTGACATGTCAAATTGATTCAATTTTTAAATTTGATTTATAGTAATGGGAAGACCCTATTTTGTCTCTAAAGTAGGGTTGGAATTTTAAAGTGCGAATTTTTAAAAAAGATTACTAAAATATGGGGATGGTTTTGAAAAAAGTTTCAAAAATAAAATGACCTAATTAAAGAGTTTAATAGTTGATAAATAAAGTTTGTGTTATAATAATTATGAGAAAAAGAGACCATTTTAAGTTCACTAAACATCTTGTATAGTTCATTATTCTGAAAATTACACATGGTTTAATAAAATCCTTCAGTTGAGGGTAACAAAGATCTCAATTCACCACATGCCCTTTAAAAATATACACAATAACCAACCCTTAACACAACAATCAAGTTGTCAAGGTTTGAATCTCAATAAAAGAAATGGTATGCCAAATCACACTTTTTGAGAAAAGACAGATATCATTAATGACAAAGATCATCAGACGTACATATGCAAAGCCACGAAGGGAAATTGTCCAGCCAGAGCTGGTTGGCATCGAAGGGCCCTGATGCCACCAACTGATGGGCCGCATTGTTTCCTTCCCTTTTGGTAAAGGAGAAGGTGCAGAATGAAAAGCATTGGCGGGGCGAGAGAATTCTCCTGATGATGAGGCCAAATGACTAGAATCTGCCGTCGTTGTGGTTAATGGCATCGATCACGGTGAGGCAATCTGACTCAATGTTGATATCAAGCAATCCATGTTCCCTAGCCAGCATCATACCTGCCAGGATAGCGTTAGCCTCAGCTACGGTAGGATCCCAAAAGACATGATGTGATTCATATTTTGCAGTAATGATTTTCCCCAGATGATTTCGGGCTAGGAGACCGAGGGAGACAAGCCCATCCTTGGGGAGAGACGTGCCCACATTGATCATAAGATTTCCTGCCGTTGGGGGGTTCCAACGAGGAGGACAGGAGGGAGGAATACCTATCCTTTGATGTCTGTTGTGGTGTTTCCAGCCCTCAATCCATGAAGTGGCCCGCTCAATCTAGAGTTCAGGAGGTTTATGAACGTGATGGAAAACAACATCGTTACGCCAAACCCAGATGATCCAGGATAGGGTGCAGAGAGAGCCTGCATTATCCGATGAGAGAGAGGAGCACCAGTACATCAGGAGAGTGGGAAGGTTAGAAACCATGGCCAGAGATGCATCTGGATCCGGACCCCATTTGTTCCAAATTTCCTTAACTCCAGGGTATTTAATGATAGCGTGCAAAGGGGTCTCTAGGATATTCAGGTAGAAAGTTCAGGCAGCGAAACTGGAAATATGTTGGTAGACGAGAAGGATCATGGTAGGGAGGGTGTCCATGCACACCTGCCACCAGAAGTGGGGTATTTTTGGGGGGACGTTGAGATTCCAGAGTGATTTCCATGGTCCCTCATTCCGGTCGATTGGGTGGTTTCCAAGAGAAAGTCTGTATCCAGATCTCACCGTGTAATCGTCCGATAAATCATTGCTCCAGAAGAGATGGCCGGGTCCTATGTCTGGGATCCAAGGGATTATTAGGATAAGTCTTTGGTCTCTTTCGTTAAACCATTCATGAATCTTATCCAAACACCACCCCATTCCTTGGTCAGAAAGGAGGCACCTGACAGTGGCATTTTCAAAGCCTGGTTGGGCATGGGAAGTAGCCCACATAACTTCTGAATCGATCAGCCAGGGATCGGTCTAGATATTGACAGATAAGCCATCCCCAATCCTCCATCCCATCCCCTTTTCCAGGAGCTTTTAGTCCCCCAAATGCTTCTCCAAAGGAAGCTAGGATGAGGGCCAAGAGAGGAAACATGGAAGTCAGTGTGGGGAAAGTACTTAGCTCGAAGAACCCGTGCACAGAGAGATGATGGTCGGTTAATAAGGTGCCATCCTTGCTTGGCCAACAGTGCATAATTGAAGAGAAAAAGATTTTGGAATCCCATCCCTCCCTCCGACTTGGGTATGAAAAGTTTCTCCCAGGCCATCCAGTGGGGTCTATTCCTTCCATCATTTTCCCCCCACCAGAAGTTGGCCGTACGTGTGTAGATTTGGTTGACAATGGTCACCAAGAGCTTAAACAGGGATATAAAATATCTAGGGATAGACTGGATGATAGATTTAATGAGGTTCTCTTTGCCTTCTTTTGAAATTCTTTTTGGGTTCTAGCCTTGAATTTTCTTCTCAATCCTGTCCACCAGAGATGTGAATATTTCTTTTTTGGACTGGCCAATCTCCGTGGGTAGCCTGAGATACTTTTGGTGTTTTTCAACCATATGTATACCAACTACTGTGCAGAGTTCATCTCTCTTAGAATGAGGTACCCCTGTACTGAAGGAGATTTCTAATTTCCCATGATTGATTGACATTCTAGACACCCTCTCATACCGGTGGATCGCTTGGCTGATCACCCGACATTCATTGATAGTTGCTTTGGAGAAGAGGAGGCAATCGTCAGCGAAAAATAGATGTGACACTTGTGTACTTACACGACAGACCTTTTCCCCATGAATAGATTTAGTGGATGCAGCCCTAGAAATAAGGTTAGAAAAAACATCAGCCTCCAAGATGAAGAGAAAAGGGTAGAGGGGATCCCCCTGACGAAGGCCTTGGGATGAAACGAATCTACGAGTGAGCTCCCCATTGACCCGGATTCTGAAGGAGACGGTCGAGATGCATTGCATGAACAAATCTCAAGCCAATCGGTATTGAAATGACTGTGTTTTCCAATCAGAACAATCCAAGATTACCACTAATATCTCAACCCAATCGGTATTGAAATGAAAAGTGTTACACATAAGTGTACCAAATAAATGCATTCAAAGGAGAAAAAAGTTAAGATAAAACTTAGATGAAATGTTTCACAGAAAAATTAAACCAAACCATCAGAGGAAAAAGTGTCTTAACTCCCTTTAAAAAATGTGTAGCTCTCTTGAAATTATCTTCCACTATTTAACTCACCATTTACAGGAGGAGAAGGCTCGGGTGGAACTTCTCTTTCATCCTTGATCCACCTATGAGGATAGGGGATTAAAAAAATTATTGAATGAGTAAATGAAACCTTTGGGTATCCAAAATGGAAGATATTTTATCCTGGTTTGAACTTACAAATGGGGTTACCAATGTACTCTTTTATAGAAAAAGTGGATGGTGGTTTTGGGCACCCAGATTTCGAGAAATGACTTGAACCATGGTTTTGGGTGGGTAGAAAGCCATATCTCTATTTGAAGAAAACTAAAAAGTTGTTTCCACACCACTTGAATATCTCCAAAGAATGTTTGGAATCATTTGGAGTCTGACATCTAGAGATATGGTTTAAATATCGAAAACATCTTTTTTACTTTGATAAGGTTCGATTCCATAGATGTATCAGTCTGGTTAGTCCCCTTAACAGATGAATTTTACTTGGGCGTCTTCATAAGAGTTTTATCCCACTGAATTTTGGTTTCGACTACAAAATTTAATCCTAATCGGATCCAAGGATCAAATTAAGTGTCCATTTGAGCCCATTAGTGATCTCAGAATATTACTTAGTTTGGACCATTTTTCTTTAACTTCATATTGGTCCCTCTAAATCACCTCAAACTACAATGTAATCATCTAAATAAGTGAAATTATCCTTTTTTATAGAGATTAAACAAATTATTGTATAAAAAATGAAGTGTAATTTTTTATAATAATTTTAATTTACAATAAAAAATAAATTTAGTACACACTACTAGAAATTAGCACTATATCCATGGTTTTCTAAAAAACCATGGCAATAGGTCTCACGCGCTTGCGTGGGAGAAAAATTTTCCCGTGAAAAAAGAGCAGAAAGTTCTATTTCCACAATCTTCATGATATAACAATATTTTTTAATAAAATATATAACATAATACACACACACACACCCAAAGTTCTCTATGGTGTAGTGGTTAGGTGGCTGAGTCACTGTAACTACCTGAACTTTTTTAATGATAATTATTTCTTGAAAATGTGTGTTAATTTATTCTGTACTCAAAAAACTATATTGCTTTAATAATGAAGTGGATATAATTTAAATGTGACCATTGGGTTTCGACCGTTAAATGTCCATTGGTCAATATGACCATTGGAAATAATACTGTTAATAATAATTTTAATATTATAATTAGTATTATAAATAGAAATGATAATGGTTAGTTAATGTAGAAAGAAGAGTTGATGGGATCATCCAGTAGAGTCGTGCCATACAAAGACCATTTGTCAAAACTTGGTATGGAGATAGCATCTTTTTCATTATCTCTTGACCAAGCCCAAGCCGAGCTTAAACATGTTAATCTTGAACGAAATCTCTTACGGGAGAAGTTCAAGTTAGTGGAGTTTACCACTTGGGCGATGTTAGCCGAGCCACCCCATGAGTCTATCACTATCACACACCTCACCCTTGGGTCGTATGTAGGTGTTATATGGGGTTATTTTTCAAGTCCATAGTTACTTATTGTATAATCCCTTTGTATTAATAAATATTTTTTCCATCATTTCCATTTTGATTTTACTTTTTCTTAAAAATATATCGAATGTGATAAATTGATTTTTTTTGGAAAAAAATTGTACTTGTTAGAAAAGATATAATTATTATAATAAACTAAGATACTATTAATAATGTTTATTTTGATGAAATAATATGACTAAAACACTCTTATTTAAATTTAAATGATAAAATAATTTTTTTTTCAAGTGTCAGAAATTTGACTATGCATTTTCTATCCACTATTATTTTTAATAAATAAGGAATTTTATATTTAAAATTTAAATTTATCAAAATTAGATAATTATTATGATACAATTAACACCATTTTTGATACCATAACATTGGAATTATGTTAGGGTGAATTTATGAGAATTTTCAAAAATATGTTGTTTTTTGCTGAATTTTAAAAATAATGTTTTGAGTTTTCGGTATGTTTAATGACATCATATTGATGTAATAAGTAATATAAAATTATTCTTGACTCTTGTGGATTAAAATAACATGTTAGGTGTCCCAAGTTCCCAATACCATGGTAAAGACCACTATTTTTCAAATACAACTATCGAGGTTTCCAAGGAAATCAATACAAAACTATCTCACTTTTATTATAAAGACCCACACATTTATCCATTATACTTCATTCTAAATTCATACACTATTAAGATATAATAGTTTTACCTCCCAATTAATCCTCCCAAGGTGTCATCAATCCCCCAAGATCCCAATATTTTAGTTTTAGGAGTTACTCTTCAAGGTAAGGGAAATATCAACTTCTCTTTTCCTTTCAAGTTCACTTTTTATATAGTATGTAGTTAAAATGTCCATACTATGTTATTATATCCACTTTATTCCATCCCTTAAATATATTACGATTCCTTTATGAATGGGAGACTTTTTACCTTCTCTTTTTAATGTTTTATGGAACTATTTTTTACCCATTATGCTGCCAAATTTTCTTCTCAAAATTTCTATCTTTTTCTCAAGAAATTATATTATTTTATTTTGTAAATACCCAACCCTATTATTTTAAAGGGTTTTTAACATAGAATTAAAATGATATATTTTATTCTGGGATTAATATGAATGAAACCCGCCTTTATTTTTGTGGGTTAATGATGGCATAATGATCTTGTCTTTAAGCACTTTTTTTAAAACATCATGATTTTGATATGAAACCCATTTCTTTTATTCTCCATAGATTATTTGTAAATTTTATTATTATGATATATGTGGCTCAAATTAATTAATACATATGAATGGTGTTCCCTAATAATTATCCAATGCATTGGGTAAAGAATTTAATCTTTATATATGACATGTTTTACGATACCTTGGTGAATAACCTTGGTAATTTTTATGACACCTTAGTGATAAAACTTGGTGATATGCTTATGAATGACTCAATTAAATGTTTTAGAAACATTTAAAAGTTATTATTCATGTTCTTATTATATGCCTCTTTCTCATTCCTTTATGTATTTTATCATGTTCTTATGGAATTCCTCAAGACCACAAGTAAACTGTTTCCCTTGTTTTCCCTTACTAGGCCTTATGATCACCCTTTCTTTCGATGTATAGCATCATGTTATGAGATGCAATAATTGTACTTATGGTGAAACTATGATGAATCCTTTAAAATTTATTAGAATAATGTATTATATTTTCATGTATATTATACCCTTTTCCAAGAAACTAAACTTTAAAATATTATCTTTTTGTATAATGTAATGAAAAGTTATGTAATAAAAAGGTGGGATGCCATAGTCACATATGTGAGGTTCAAAGATCGAATTTGGCTAGGAACATATTATTTCTGGGCTATATCAACGGTTTAATGGGGCTATATCCATGGTTTACACCATGTAAACAACACCTATAACCATGGTTTAAAATATGACTATAGATCAACTACCACGGTGGAAAACTATGATACCTATTGCCATAACAGACAACCATGGAAACAAACCACAAAATTGTGGCTATATCTTTTAGATATTACCATTACAATACATTCCATGGTCCATCTAAACTATTCATATAGCTTATAGCCACGTTTTTTTGGCTATAGCCATGGTTTTGGACTGCGACTATAGGTCAATTTTCTACTTGTGACAGTGTTATAAGGGTGAAATAAGACAATAAATCTTGGTGCAATGCCACCCCCACATCTAAACATTTTTACTCCTGGGAAACATCACATTTCAAAAAATTATTTATGTATATATTCCCGACTTTAGGAATATTTAACATTTAATGAAAATTTAATTCTTGATAGCAATGTGATCAAAGAAAAAATCACACCAAGGAGTTATTCTCAGTGATAATGGAAAAATATGTCTCATAAATTGTACCAAAACAAAATTCAAAGAGATAAATGATACAAATTTGAGTAAATAATTAAAAATTCAACAATGTCACTAATTCTCCATGTGTGTGTGAGAAAACCAATTCATGCTATTCTTTACACTTTCTATCCATTAAATATAAGTTATTTTAAAAAATTTCTACTTAAATGATTCTATCCATTGAACCTTCCCTACATTATTTGCAATAAAATTTAAAGACCCACTCAATTAAGCATTCCTATAAGTCAAACATTAATCTCCCAACCTAGATATTCCCATATGTTATACATTTCATCACTGCCCTCATTTATTATTATTTTTGTTTTTTTTTCAAAATTTGAACTTGGAACAAACATTACACTCATCACCCAACCCTTGTTTTATCTCCTCATGACACTAATTGTAATAGTTATAACAAGATCAAAGGTTGATGAAGAGTGTTTTTTGACCTTACCAAGACAAAACCCATGTTTTTGTGTTTTTTTTGTTTTTTTTATTTCAATTTTTTTAGGGCGTACAAAATTAGAATAACATGTACACACACACAGGTCAATCTGACATAGTAATGGAAAAGATCAGATAAGGAAAAAACATATAGAAAAATCATTTTTTAAAGATGATAAATATTAACCCAACTTATATTCACCTTCTATTAAGTAATAAATATTCTCACTTCATGGTTTGGTGTGAAGATGTATAGAGATATTATGTGACACAATTTCCCCATAAAATACTCACATAAAGGATACCATTCCTCTAAAAGGTTTCAAAATGATACAACAATTTATATCATTGAAAAAAACAAATTTCAAGAAAAACTCCCACCTTAATATTAAATTCATGCTAAAACACACATTTCATCATTGAAACAAGTTTTTTTAAATGTTAAAAGAACATGAAATGGGGAAATTACTCATGAATTTTCAATAACTTCCATGATTAAGTGGGCATCATTTTCCATGATTAAGTGGGCATAAAAAATGAATATTCCAGCACAAAAGTGAGGAGGAGTTGGGGAGTCACTAATACAAAAAAATGTTTTTACATCGGTTATTTATAACCAATGTAAAAAATCCGTATAATTGATTTATAATGTCGGTTATAATATAACCTACGTTAAAAATTCATTATGTTGATTTATAACGTCGGTTATTTTATAACCGACGTGATAAATCAAATATATCACTTTATCACGTCGATTATAAAATAACCGATGTGATAAATACATTATCTTGATTTATCACATCAGTTATAAAATAACCTATGTGATAAAGCCAATTTTTTACATCGGTTATATAATAACCGACCTAATAAATGATTTTATCCCGTCGGTTTTAAAAAAACCGACGTGAAAGTTAAAATTTCGAACCGTGCCACTAATGAGATCAATTTTTTTACAACACGACATTGAAATTTTCAATTGCTGCCTAATATTTCGTATACTACGAATTTATTTTCAAGGGATTTTTGCTGATTTTTCACGTCGGTTATTATATAACCGATGTGAAAAATAAATTCTTATGACTTTTTCACATCGGTTATATAAGAACTGACGTGAAAAATACATTTTTATAACTTTTTCACAACGGTTATTAAATAACCGACGTAAAAAATCGATAACAAACATGTAGTTAATTTCATAATATTCTATTTGAATGGTCCTTGAGCTCAAACGGAGTTACAGATCAAAAGATATAGCCATCAAAATTTGATCACCCTTAAACAAAGTCTTAAAGAATGTCGATTTCCGATGGCCATAACTTCTGATCCGTAACTCCGTTTGAGCTCCGCGACTAGTCAAAACGAAGCTTGGAAAATTATCTACATGTTTTTAAACATTTTTTACATCTGTTATTTAATATCTGACATGAAAAATAACTTTTAACATCGGTTATTTAATAACTGATGTGAAAAATTGAATGAAAGTTGATTTTTCACGTCGGTTATTAAATAACCGAAGTGAAAAGTAATTTTCACATAGTTTATTTAATAAAGAACGAGAAAAATATTTACAAACATGTATATAATTTTACAAGCTTAGTTTTTAGTGGTCGCGGAGCACAAACGGAGTTACGGATCAAAAGTTATGGCCATCAGAAGTTGAAATTCTTTAAGACTTTGTTTAGAGGTGATCAAATTTTGATGGCTATAACTTTTGATCCGTAACTCCATTTGAGCTCCAGGACTAGTGAACTAGAAGATTAGGAAATTAACTGAATTTTTTTATTGATTTTTTTGCGTCGGTTATTTAATAACCGACGTGAAAAGGTCATAAAAATGTATTTTTCACGTCCGTTCTTATATAACCGACGTGAAAAATCAGCGAAAATTTTGATGCTGCGTTGTAAAAAAAGTGATCTCATTATTGGCGTGATTCAAAATTTTAACTTTCACATCAGTTTTTTTATAACCGACGTGAATGATAAGTTTTATATCCTGCCAATGCGGAATTTAAATTTTTTACAGCGCAAAATTGAATTTTTTGATTGCCACCTAAAACATTTAATACTATGTTTTATTTTACCAAATCATTTATATGTTTTTACTATGCACATATGGTTAACATTTTTTATGATCATTTCTTTCAACCATCACCATCCAACCGAGTCGACTCATTTGATCTTCAACATGAATCCATTATTTCTTCTTTTTGTGATCTTATCAAGGTATTTGTTATTATTTTCCATGATTTATGTTTTTATGATTAGTTTTATTAATTATTATAAAATTTAATGATTCTTATTTTGCTATAATGAATAATAATGTTTTGTATCTTGGAAAAACTACAATTCATCCTTTGGATTCAAAAAATTCTTTTTAGACGAAGTTCTTCACTCCACGATCTTATCAAGGCATTCATTATTATTTTCCCATGATTTATGTTTTTTAGGATTAGTTTTCTTAATTAATATAAGATTTAATGACTATTATTTTATGATAACGAATAATAATGTTTCTTATCAGGGTAAAACTTCAAATCCTCCTTCGGATTCAAAAAATCCTTTTAAGATGAAGCTTTCGTTGGCTCATTCGATGTTTCCTTGAAAAAAATATGAATCTTCTGATAGTCATAACTTTTGAACCATAACTCCGTTTTAGCTCTAAGACCTATCAAATAAAAGATCGTGAAATTATCTACAATATGGTTTACAATTTTCACGTCGGTTATTAAATAACCGACCTAAAAAATGCCTTTTAATGATGGTTGTTTAAAAATTGATGTGAAAAATAGAGCTCAATCATTCTTTTTTTTAAAACAAATAGTCTTTCATGTGGGTTTTTAAATAACCGACATGAAAAATAGAGTTTCAACGTCAATTGTTTTGAAAAATAGATGGTCTTTCACGTTAGTTTTTAAATAAATGACATTAAAAATCATGACAAAAATATTTATAACGCCGGTTAATAAATAACTGACATTAAAAAAATATTTTTAACGTCGCTCGCAAACACGTCCGTTCAAAAATGACATGAAAAAGAAAAAATAACCGATATAAAAAACTGTTTTTGTACTAGTGAGTAACAATACTATTCATAAAGTAAAAAAAAGGGGAAAAGAAAAAAATATGATGAAAATTCTTAACTTAGGAATATAACCATCCCCCACACCTAGAGTATGTAGTGTCCTCATTATAATAAAAGAGAGTGTGGGAAGGAAGCATAAAACCTGGAGGGTGTCATTTATAGGTTTCTTCTTGAACTTGGAGTTCATCTATTGAGGAATCCTAAAGGGCTTTGTGAAATTGTTTCAACAAATTCCGATTGACAGTGATGGTTTGTTTTGTTTCTTCATTTGTAACATGAACAACACCAAATGGGTAAAAATTAGTAACAATGTATGGACTGAACCAATGGGAATGGAGATTACCTAGATGCAAATTCATCCTTGTATTGTAAAGGAGGAAATTCTTCCTAATTTGGAATTAAAAATTAAGGATGAGATGTCCGTGGGAAGTCTTGGTTCGCTCCTTATAAATCTAGGAGTTCTTATATAAATGTCTAAACATTTCCTCCAACTCCTAAATTTGTAGCTTCCTTTGATAACTTTCACTAAAAAGATTAAAATTTCATTATTTAATGGGCCAATAGAGCTAGTGCTCTATATTAATAGGGAGGTTAAAACACTTTCTGAATACAATCCAATAAGGTGAAATTCTAATGTGAGTTTTAAAGGAATCATGACAATCCCATAATGAATCATTGAGTATAAGACTCCAATATTTTCTATTGGGTTAAACGGTTTTTTAAGAATTTTTTCCTCCCTATTTGATACCTTAGCTTGACTATTCATTTGTTGGTGATAAGCATTAGACACTTGATGCCCAACCCCATACTAATGTAAAAGTGATTGAATTGTTTGGTTAAAGAAATGATAACCTAGGTCACTGATGATAAACCTAGGTAATCCAAACCTATAGAAAAATTTGGGTTCTCAAAAATTATACAACTATCTTGGAATTATCTGTCCTCAAGGATTTTGCCTCTACCCATTTTTATATGTAATCAACTACTATAATAATGTACAAGTTTCTAAATGAATTTGAAAATGGACCCATAAAGTCAATTACACAAACATAAAAAATGTCATGGAAGATAAATGGTTGTTGTGTAATTTCATATCTTTTAGATACATTCACCATTATTTGACAGTGAGGAAAATACTTACATAAATCATGGGCATCCAGAAATAATATTGGCAAAAAGAGACCTAAATCGAGGTCCTTGTGAGTAGTCCGTTGGGGACTAAAGTGGCCCCCAAAATCAAGAGTGTAGAAGAACCTAAAGACAGGCTGAAACTCTCTATCGGGAACACAACACTTAAGGAATTGATCACTACATTTGTTCCAAAGGTAGGGTTCATCCAAAATGTACTAATAAGACTCATTTTTTATATGATTGGATTGTTTTTTTAAATCAGTAGGAATGCAAGATGTTACCAAATAATTTACAATTTTGGAATACCAAGGAATAATATCTTTCACTCGGTACAATTTCTCATTAGAAAACATATAATTTATGGGTATACATGGGGATGAGTCAATGTACAAGGATGAGAGGATACTTATGATATGGTTAGACACCACATTCTCTACTCCCTTTTTATCCCTAATTTCTATTTTAAGTTCCTGAAGTAGGAGAATATAACGAATGAGACATGGTTTGGATTATAATTTATAAAAGAGATACCAGACAACTACATGGTCTAAGGATAGAAGAACTTTGAACCCTAAAAGTTATAACCTATATTTATCAAATGAAAATAAAATGGAAAGGAATTATTTTTCAGTTGTGGTGTAGTTTTATTAGGTAGGGTCTAGTGTATATGAGGCATAGGAAATGGCATGAGGATATCAATCAACCCAATGTGATAAGATAGCCCCAACTTCATAGTTAGAGGCATCACACATGTCACACATGATCTCAAATGGTAAATCCCACCAAGGTGGTTGGATTACCGTGGGTGTTTTGAGACTTCATTTCAAATTTTCAAAAGATTCCTCACATTTTTATCAAAAACAAATTCTTTTTCTTTTTGGAGTAATTTGGAGAGGGGGAGTGAAATATTACTAAAGTCATGAATGAAACGATGGTAAAATCTAGTATTCCCTAAGAAAGAATTCACATCCCACACATTTTTAGGGAATTTTAGGGAAGAAATGATATCCACTTTTTATTTATCTACTTGAATACCATCCCTAGAAATGGCATGTCCATGTACTATACCTTTTCCCACCCTGAAATATAATTTCACATAATTTAATATAAGATATTTTTTCAATAATGAAATATTGGACAAAACCAAGACTACTTAAACATTCATCAAAAGAGGATCCATAAACAGTGAAATCTTCCATGAATACTTCCATGCAATCCTCCTATTAATCTGAAAAAATACTAACCATACAACACTAGAAATTTCCCATAGCATTACAGAGACCAAATTGAATCCTTATGTATGAAAATTTTCCAAAGGATAAAGTGAAGGTTGTATTTTCATGATCCTCAAGGTCAATATGGATATGAAAGTATCCAGAATACCCATCCCGAAAATAGTAGTGGGACTCCCCCGCAATCCTCTCTAGCATCTGGTAAATGAATGACAATGAGAAATGGTCCTTTCTAATGTGTTTCTTAGTCAAATATAGTCTATACAAACACACCAACTATTATGCACATAGGTTGAAACCAATTCATTGTTTCCATTTTTAATTACAGGAAGACAATTTTTCTTGGAAACTACCTACACTGAACTGGACCATTAGATTTTAGTGATGGGGTAAATTATTTTAGCAACAAATAATTTTTTTATCTCCTTTTTAACAACTTATATGAGGTTTGGGTTCAGTCAACATTATGCTTGCCTCACTAGTTTAGCCTCATCATTTAACAATATATGATGTATGTAAATTGATGGGATAATACCGGGAATTCTAGAAAGTTTCCATTCCAATGCTTGTTTATACTCCCTCAAAGCAGTCATAATTCATGATATGTAGGGAGTGAACTAGCTATGATAACATGAATCTTGTTTACATTCTCAAGATATGAATATTTCAAAATTTTAGGCAGAGATCTAAGTTCCAATTCACGGGGAATTTGGATTTATGGGAGTGAATGTGAAAGTGAGAGGTCACTAATCTCATCTAATTTCTTAGTGGTAATATTTTCAGAGGAGGAATGAGATTTTACCAGAATATTAGTATCATCGATGGTTATGGGGTCCTCAGTGTTCAAGAAATCGTCAATTAACAAACATGCATGCCATTCTTTTAAACTTGTACAACATTCTATGCATGATTCATTTCCTAGAAAATCTATCAATGTTGAAAACTCAAAAAGGGGACCAGGGAAAAGAAAATAATTTTTTTAGGGGATGGGAGTACATCAATATAATTAATTGAAAGTGTGGAATTATCTTTCGAGGGGTGCTTCATGGACTCAAAGATGTTGAAGTGGAAAATGTCACCACCAAACTCCATAGATAATGTTCCATTGTAGACATTAATTATGGTTTTGGCTATTTTCATAAAAGGCCTCCCTAATATAATTAGGGCGTGTCCATTAATCGTATCATCTTCCTTTTTAATTACTTAAAAATTAGTAGGATAAATTAAATTTTTTACCCTCACAATAACATCCTCTAACACACCAACAAGGTGTGCAGTACTCCGATTTTCTAGCTGAATGACTATTCTAGTGGGATTCAGTTACCCAGCCACTATTGAAGAGAAAATGGAGTGAACACTACTACAAAATAGGGGTTTAATAGTGTTGGTACTTATCAGCATTAGAAAAAATGTTGATAAATGGAATCTTTATCAACACAAAAGAAAGCATTGATAAATTTAACCCCTTATCAGTTTTTTTAGTGATGACAAAGGATCCCTTTATCAGTGCTTTGTTTGTAGCACTGATAATGGGTACCCATTATCAGTGCTTTATTTTTAGGGATGATAAAGGGTACCCTTTATTAGTGCTATATTTTTAGCGCTCATAAAGGAAACCTTCATCAGTGCTGATAAATGTCCAAATAATTAAAATGAAATAATGAAATAAATAAAAAATAAAAAATGAGTTTATTCAAAATAATATTACAAATTTTATTAATTAACTAATTATTGATAAAATGAATTAATTGATTATACTATATATAAATTATAAATACTAATAAATTGTATGTGTTAAATATATAAATATATACCAAATAAAAATTAAGAAAATTAAAATGAAAAATAAGTAAATTGAGAAAAAATTTAAACATTTTATTAATTAGATGATTATTGATAATGTTAATAAATAGTATATATTAAATATATTGATATATAGTTTTGTATATAAATATGATTTATATACTACAAAATATTATTTATGTTTTACATTAAATAGTAATATATTTAGTGAATAATAGTTTATAATTAAAAATTAATATGAATTAAAAATACTGATTAATTGCACTGAGTAATGGACATAATTGAATGTAGTTTGATTTTTCAATTTATAACATAGATCAAACATATTATATTTATTTAACATATACATAATTAATGCATTTTGATATACATACTCACACATAAAAATATAGTTTTTAGAATTTAGTCAATTTATATTATTTATTATATATATATATTTATTTATTGTGTTTTAATATTTTAAATATGTATTAATATTTATTTCATTATATATCCATTTTTTAATGATTTATATTAATCAAACTTATCCAAATTTTCAATATATTGTACTCATTTTTAATTAACCAATTTTTCTCATTTTTAACATGAATGAACTTAATATTAAATATTAATTAATAATGTTAAAAATACATTTGCAAAAAACAATTTATAAATAAAAATATTATAAATGTATATTTACTGTTTTTATACATTTATAATTATAAATAAATAAATAAATTTTGTTTAAAAGGTATTTATAGAATTATAAATAAATAATTATAAAATTATAATAAATTTATTTAATCTATGAATATATTTACTATGTTTTTATATATATAATTATATAAATATATACAATGATATAAATATTATTTTTTAAAAATTATTTATATAATTATAAATAAATAATTATATATTCAAGGAATTGTAAATTTACTATTTTATAAAAAGTATTATTATAAGTATTATAATTATATATAATAATTACACTTTTTTAAAAGTATTTTTTTAAAAAAGTATGATAAGCATTTATCAGCTATTTTTTAGCACTAATAAAAATAGAGATTTATCAGCACTTATTAACTTAGCACTGATAAAAGGAATATTTATTAGCACTTTTTTTGAAATGCTGATAAAAGTGTCATGATCTATTTTAAGAACTCTAACCATCATGAACCAGTTCATGATATTCGAAGCTATCCGCCAAAGCGACCTACTACCAGTGCTCCTTGTTGTCGAATCCCAGCTCAAATCTAGGCCAGAATCAGGGCTCCAACTATTACAAGGATCAAATCCAAGTCTTGAGTGATTCAAGGGTTGAACACAATCATGGATCGAACAAAATCTAGGTCTTTCGATATCTACAATTTCCTCAATTATCCATTGAACCTTCTTATCCCACATCCATGTATACCAACAAGTCTATTTTCACTATCCTATAATAAAATAACCCAAAATTCATCATTTTTTAGATATATTGAAGTGTCATCTTCCCCGATATCATGCAGGTCTTCTTAGGAAAACATTCGTACTGTGTGAGTTGAAATATGTCAAACCCAATGTTGGGTTATGTTGTTGTGAGTTATAATAGGGTTACAATACCTATATTCTATGATACCTACCTCTTTATAACAATCAAATTTAAAAAAAATCATCCATATACCGATCAGTGTTGTCAATGGTTTGGAATATTACATTGAAAACCACTTGGATGATGAAATATTTGACAACATTAGGGTCTTATATTACACCGTGAGACAATTGTCACTGAGAGGGTTGAGTGAGGATGAACTAAATATAGGGTCATCCCCTTCTATTTTAAAGGTAATTATAGAAGTTGTTTCATAAAAATGGATGATGAAATATGTTACACCTGCTAACAACTATATAATTATATTTTCATGAATTTTTTTCCTAGGATAATGAGCACTAAAATATGGTGTAAACTTAAAGGATTTATTTAGGATGACTGTGAACTATTTCATGAGGCTTGGGATAGATTTATGGGCCACTTATGAAATTTAACAATCAAATTATTCTAATGAATCTATAAAATCATATGAGAAAAAACATTATATATGTTTGATTTGTTATCTTATTTATTTAACTGCTTCTTGAAAGAATATAATGTTTTTAGTTTTTATTTTTAAAATATTTCAATTTGAATTTATATAATATTAATTAAATGTTATAAAAAGAAAAATCAAATAGGTTTAAGGTTCTATAATCCCTGTACGATATTATCGAGGAAAAACTAATTTAGAGATAAAATGCAATATATTTTGATTTTGGTTGTTGAAATATAGTAAAAAACTAAACAATTGGAAGGAGTCATTTTCAAGGAAAAACCATAGTATCATGGTGTTTTAAGAAACATAATACTATTTCATTATGTAGTGTAGAATAATATTACATTGTTGATATAATTTATTGTTCATAATCTTTTAGGATTGATGAAAGTTTTTCTAAATTTGATATTTTCTTTAAAAAGTAACTTATTTAATGAGAAAAGTTTTCTATTATTAAAATTTAAAAGAATATTTTAAATAATTCAAGAATAAATCTTATACCAATATATTTAACTAAATTTGATAAAATAAAATATTAACATTGATTGATGTAAATTTAATAAATAATTTTTAATAGAATCTATTTTTTTTAAATAATAATTATTTTTAATGGATAAAATCATTACACCTTTATAATCCCACTTTAAGTCAACTTTATTAATTTGTATTGAATAATTTAATAACAGGCTATATTCACTTTGGATAATTAATTATATTTAATTTTATGGTTTACTAACATATAAAATTAAATACATTTTTATGTTCTTCTAGTTGTAATATGATGCCCTACATATGTGACCACCTCAATTACATGATATAAAAATGTTTTATTATAATAATTTATAATGAAATTTTATGTTAAGAGTTTTACAGAATTAGGAATAAAAATTAACTTAAAAAATCATGTAATTTTAAAATAATGGAATTTTTTTGGAACAATATATACAAAAACTTTATCCATAAGAAGCCTTCATTGTTCTTATTCAGATCAATCTCCTCATGTAACATTGTTCTAATTTGGATCAAGCTCCTCATGTATAGATTTGATCTAATTATCATCCTTATCATCCTATCCAAATTATTTAGGATCTACTGAGGACAAAATGAGGTTTTTTGTAGAGTCTTACTCCTTGAGGTTTTCAACAAATCTTTCTGATCTCTAATGACATTTTATTTGATTGATTTTACCCATGTTTGTATTTCTTATAGTTGATAAAAATATATCCATATTTTAATTGATAACCCACTCATTAATACTTCTTAAAAATCACTTCATTTATTTCAACACACATATAATAAAAACTATGTATGTTTTACTTTAATCCGTCTAAAAATAGATCATTATTTAACATTTCCTTTTGGTTCCACCCTTAGGAATATCTGATTACCATCCATGTAATTCTCACAAATGGGAGTAATTAATCTTTGATAATGAATATCTTATGTGTATTTATTTATTTATTATAAAAAATGAATATTTTATGAACCTAATAGGATATATTTACTTTCTATTTGATGATTTAAATATTCAATACAATGTATCTTATTTTCTCCTCATCCTCTTCACTTGATGATTGATTGTTTGGAAAGATCTATTTGCATTTTTATCATCATTCTTGCTTTACCGTTGTTATATCCCTATGGTCAAATATGTTTTCGTAGTAGAATAATTATCTATAAAGTTAATTTATTTCTTCATATTTATTTTTAATTTATTTCTTTTCATTATTAATCATATAATAATTGTTTTATTATACAAGTACATTCTTTTGTTCGAGTTGGGGTGGTTTGTTCGAAGTAGTTCATGCTCATGAGGGATTGGACATCGAGTCTGCAACTATGATAATGAAAACAAGGAAATGCATCAAGAATGTATACTACCATAACAAAAAGGTGAATTCATACTAATTATTTAATTGTTTTTCTAATCATTTTATATACTATTTGTAAGTTAATTTCTTTATCATTTTTATCTAATACTTATTTCATTTTTTTCACAGATATTTTGGGAATTTGTGTTTTTCTTTCAACTGTCTGCAACAAGCCACAAAAGTGATAAAATAATTATTTCTAATAATGTTACCAAATTTTCCATTTTAATTGTATTTATTTGTCTAACTTCTAACACTACATATTGATTCAATGTTATTAGATGAAAAACATTTATCGTTTTTGAAATCCTCTGCTCTTATGAATTTTAACAATGGGAAAGGTTTTTTTGGCTAAGAATATCAAGTAAATATGTAGTGTCAGTATCTAGACATTTAAAGACAATGAAAACATGGTAAAATTAGTTGCTAGTATTTTTTTTAATACTTTGGGATTTTTAGGAATCGACCACACATCAATTCGACACACGGTGTGACCGATATGACTCAATGTGCTTCTTTTTATTTAAAATTGACATTAATTTTAGTAAAAAAGAAAAATGACATACTTAAAAACAAGAAAACATATTTGAATTATTTTTATACTTCAGGGAAACTATCCATAAGTGTTTTGAGATATTTATGATACAGACTCACCTTAATTTAATGCATAGTGTGACCGCTATGAATCAATGTGTCCATTATAAGTTTAAAACTGACACTTCAGTTCAAAAAAAATTTACTAACTGAAAAAAAGATAACACACCCGGATTTCATTGATAATTTAGGAAACTTATTGATAAGTCATTCTTGACAAGTAATAATTGGTATCATGTCAGACTGATACATGATGTGATCATTATAGGTCAAAGTGCGTGTTTCCAATTTAAAATGTCATTTTAGAAAAAAAAGTGATGTATTGAAAACTAAGAAAACACATTTGTATTAATTTATAATTTAGGAAAATGATCCATAAGTCATTTTAGACATGTAGGAATCATTCCTACCTCAATTTGGTGCATGGTGTGACCGATATGACTCCAACTGCATTTTTTCATTTAAAAATGACATCAATTTTAATAAAAAGGACAAATGACCTATGAAAAACCCAACAAATGCATTCATATTTTTTTGATGCTTTAGTAAAATTATCCATAAGTAATTTTATATGTGTATTAATCTTTCTTACCTCAATCTGATGCACAGTGTGACCGATATGACTCTAAGGACCTCTTTTTATTTAAAAATGTCATCAATTTTAATAAAAAGGACAAATGACCTACACAAAATTGAGAAAAAAATTGATATTATTTTGATAATTTAGGGAAACAATACATAAATAATTTATGATGTGAAAGAATAAAACTCACCTCAATCCGTTACACGATGTTCCCAGTATTACTCAATGTTCCCTTTATTAATTTTAAATAAGCTGTTTAGTTCAAAAAATGTCAATCATTGAAAAACCAATAAAACACAATTCTATTTTCTTGATAATTTAGGATATTGATTCATAAGTCATTTTTGGTGTATAAGAATAAGTATCACATCAAAACAATACATGATGTGATCGGTATGAGTCAAAGTGTGTGTTTCCAATTTAAAATGAAATTTTAGTAAAAAAGAAAAGTGATGTACTTAAAACTAAGTAAACATATTCAGAATATTTTGATACTTTATAAAAAATATCAAAATAAATTTGGGACATGTAAGAATTATCTGCACCTCAATCTGACATACGATGTGACCGATATGACTACAATTACATCTTTTTATTTAAAATTGACATCAATTTTAGTAAAAAGGAAAACTCACATACTCAAAACCAAGAAAACACATTTAGATTGTTTTTATACTTTAGTAAAATTATCAATAAGTGATTTTTGACATGTAGGAATTAGCTACACCTCAATCCAATTCATGATGTTTCCAGTATGACTCAATTTGTCTGTTATCAGTTTAAAATCAACATTTTAGTTCAAAAAGTGTCACTCACTAAAAACTGAGTAAACACACTCAGATTGTCTTTATAATTTAGGAAAATGATTCATAAGTAATTTTTGACATGTTTGAAACAATATAACTTCAAACTGATACATTATGTGACCGTTATGATTCAAAGTGCGTGTTTCCAATTTAAAATTATATTTTAGTAAGAAAGACAAGTGACATACTCAAAACTGAGAAAACACAATATTTTTTTGATACTTTTGGAAAACAATCCATAAGTCATTTGAGACATTTAAGAATTATGCACACCTTAATTTAATGCATGGTGTGACTGGTATGACTCCAAGCACATTTTTTCAATATATGAGTATCAATTTAGGTTAAAATGTGCATCACATCTCCAAAACTGATAAAATGATCCTAGATTGTTTTATCTTCATTTAAATTATGTATTAATACTTTAATTTTATTATTTCATGGTGTTTTTGGTGCTGTGATGTGCTGTTAGAGCACACTACACTGGTGTCGTAGTATTCCACTTTATCAGCACTTTTTTATCACTGATAAAAGACTCGGGATTTTAATCTCACTCTAATAGTCAGTGTTTCTCTACACTAATAAAGGCTATTTTAGTGCTATTAATGGCCTATTTTGTATTAGTGGAGGCATAACATTTACATAAGAACCAAAATCCAGCATAACATTGAAAAATAAATACTTCACTATGGTTCATGGAATTGAGAATGTTTCAGGGTTGTTTCATTTGGTTGGAAGTGATGGTTTTATCAATGATGAGATGTTCCTCCCCAAGATCACCTTTTCATCACCTCAAATTTTCCTTCATTGTGTAGACATCTACTTAATAAAATTTCATATCATGGAATTTTATTTAAGGAATCAATCGGGGGAATGTTAACCTGCACTTTTTTCAAAGTTTCTAGGATTTATTTATCAAGTTCAGATTATTTTTGTTCCTTTGGTTGCGTAGAAATTTGGGGAAATTGAATGGGAATCGTTGGTCAAGGAGACTCATCATCATAAACACTCTCTACTTTGGTCGTATTTTTCTTAGTACAAGGGTTTTCCTCTCTTGGACAATTCTGAGTGGTTGGGATGGCAGTTTCCTTAGTAGGGGATTACTCTAATAGAGGGTTCATTTGAATTTTATGTTTTGTTACACTTATAAGGGTTATGTTAGTGACATTTCCCTTATACCTAGGGTTAACTAGTGGTTGAGAAAGTGGTTTACCCGACCTATGAATTTGGATTTCCCCACTGAGTTAGCGAGTTAGCCTAATTTTGTTTTAAGGTCTTGTATGGCTGTTTGGGTGGTTTATTGGAACTGGATATTATTTTTATCCATTTGTTTCATAATGTATTCTAGGATAGGATCAGGTTTTTGAGGGGGTTGATGGAATTTTGTTTTTGTGGTTGAGAATTTTTGGGTGGTGGTGGTGGATGACTACTCTTTTTTAGTTAGTTCCATAGTTTTTGAGGTTTTTTGAGTACCCCCTTTCTTATAGGCATGGTTGTCTTTACACCCAGGGTTGGATGGATATTATGGCTCTTTTCTAATGGGTTGGTTATAGGGGAATCCTGAAAAAATTATCTCATAACTCTTGGAAGGTTCTCTCAGTTGAGGGAATTGGTCAGAATAGTGGGTGTTGGTAGAATAGATACCATAATGGATGGGATGAGGAGATTGGGATTTCCATTGGGAAAGAGAAAGTTTTAAAAGAAGGGTACATACCTCTTCAAACTTCATTTCCACCTTCTTTTCAAATTTAGTAATTTTCACCCAATGGAAACCTTGAATGGGTACACAAGACCTTGAACTGAATTTTTGAGTGTTTTGCTTCATGTTCTCAATATATGTCTTTATAGTGATTGGGTTTTTATCTACTAGAACACCACCTAAAGAAGCGTCAATCATGTTTCAATCAATAGTAATTAAACCTTAATAAAAATAAGGTATTAAAATGTGATCACTTATTTTGTGGTGTGGGAAACTCGAACAAATCCTTTTAAATATTTCCTAGTATTCATGAAGTTTTTCCCCTTCTTATTTTCCTATCCCAAAAAAATATTTTCTTATACTTTTAGTTCAAGAGGTTGGGAATTATTTTTCAAGAAAAATGTGTTTCATGTCTGCCTAACTTCTAATTGGGAAATTAACATAATATAACCAATATTTTGAATTGAATTCCAATAAAAACGGAAATTCACTAAGGTTTACTTGTTCTTCATCAACATTAGTAGGTTTTAATGTTGAAATAATAGTGTGAAATCCTTTTAAGTTCTTATGTTGATATTCTCATGTGAGTCCATGTAATATTGGGAATAAGTGAATTAAACCAAATTTAAGTTCAAAATTAGGTGTTTCACCTTGTATTTGAATGTATTAGAGATGGATCTCTACATCAGGAAAGTTTAGTTATTTTAATTTATGGTTATTTTCATCCATATTATTCAATTTTATTTTAGTTTTAATGTGGGTTCCAAAATAATAAGAAGGGTCGAGAAGAGTTTCAATATTTTGGGTGTCCTCCAATGGGTTCTCTTGTGTGTCTCAGTGCCGCTAACATAGGATCCTCTACGGTTCAGATTCTAAAGGTGGTAAATCTCCCAAATTAGAATGCATCATGCATAGAACCTACACAAGAAAAAATCATAACACAAAAATACATGTAAATTTAGAAGATAAAACAAATAAATATTCACAAAATTTACAAAAATATTATAAAAAACATTCACTAAAAACAAAAGAACCCCCCAGCAGTAGCGCCAAAATTTGAATACATTGTAATTATAGGTTAAATTGATTCCATTTTTAAAGTTTATTAATATTAAAGGGTATACCCTAGGTCATCTCTCAAAGAGTTTTGGATGTTTGAAATTTGTATTTTTAATAAATATTACTAATAGAGGGGGGTGGTTTTGAAAATAGTTTTAGAAATAAAATGACTTAATTAAAGAGTTTAATAATTGATACATAAAGGTGGTGTTATAAGAATTATAAGATAAGGATGTCCTTTCAAGTTCACTACACATCTAGTTTAGTTCATTGTTCAGAAAATTGCACATGGTTTAATAAAATTCTTCATTTGAGGGTAATAAATATCTCAATCCCCCTCATTCCCTTTAAAACAATGCATAAGAACCAACAATTAACAAAAAAAAAATCATGTTTTCAAGGTTTTGATCTCAAAAAAAGAACAAGTGATACCCAATAATACTAAAACCTAATGTATGTGTGAGAGAAATATGATGCTTGTGTTATCCAATTGGAATAACCTAATATTCCCACTTAAATCTCAACCCAATCAGTATTGAAATGAAAAGTGTTACACATAAGTGTACCAATGAATTGCATTAAAAGGAGTATAAAGTTAAGATAACACATAAATGACATTTTTCATAGACAAATTCCACCAAACGATCAGAATAACAGGTTCTATACTCCCTTTAAAATATGTGTAGCTATATTGAAATGATCATCCACCGTTTATCTCACCATCGAGAGGTGGAAGTGGCTTAGGTGGAACTTCGACTTCATCCATGATCCTCCTATGAGGATAGGGGCATCCAAAACTTCTTGGATGAGGATATGAATCATTTGGGTCTCTAAAATGGTATATGTTTTCTATTAGATTGAACTTAAAAATGGGGTTCCCAAGGTACTCTTTTATAGGAAAAGTGGATAGTAGTTTTAAGAACCCAGATTTGGAGAACCAACTTAGACCATGCTTTTGGGTGGGTAGACAGCCTTATCTCACTTCAAAGAAAAATAAAAAGTTGTTTCCCCACCTATTTAACATCTCCAATAAAATTTTTGCATCATTTGGAGGCTGACATCCAGAGATATGGATGAAATAAAGAACACATCTTTTGACTTCGAGCAGATTCTGTTCTCTAGATAGATTAGTTCGGTTGGGAAACTTAATTGATGAATTAGTCTTGGGTGTCTTAAAAATATTTTTATCCCACTAAATTTTGGATCCTCCTACAAAAGTTAAGCCTAATTGGGTGCACTAATCAGGTTCATTGTCTGTTTGAGTCTGTTGGTGTTCTTGGAATCTTGCTCATTTTGACCCATTTTTCTTCAACTTCATATTGGGCCCTCCAAATCACATCTAACTAAAATGTAATCATCCCAAAAAGTGAAATTACCCCTTTTATAATTTATTTTCACAAAATTATTGTATAAAAAATGAAGTGTATTTTTTTATAATAATTGGAATTTAGAATACAAAACCAATTTAATAATGTGGTAAAAGTGTGAAATAAAGTAGTGAATCATGGTGCGATCATGCCTCTCATTCTAAACCTATTAATTGATGAATCTAACCTTGAACTAGAAATTCATGATGTGTGATAAATTTATCCATAGGTGTGAAACATGTTTTAGGCTTTGATATATTGATGAACCTTGATTTACTTCATCAAAAAACATTATTCAGGAAGTTCTTTACCATATAGAGGCTGTGTATATGATTGTTGTCATGATATGATGTTGTGCATTGATATAATTTAGAACATTATGAGTTTGATCACATGTGTTAATTTTTTGGCTATTTTTTAACACATATGACATGAAGTGTTTTCATTGATATGTTATTCCACGTTTCCATGTGTTATACTCAGTATATGTTGTATTTTCATTCTATGAAAAGTACCAAAGTGATCGGTGGACCCATCATGGCTCGATGGCCCTAGAGAGTGAGAATATTTTTGGTGATGCATGTGACATGATAACAGGACTAGGTTAGATGGTGGGTTATGTTGTCCTAGTGTGGCTCGACTTGGGGGAATGATAGTCTTATGTGACCTATCCCATGAGGTGATAAGGGGAATGATGATATATATGGAATGAACTAAGAGATAGTAATAAGGAATGATCACCTATTGTAGACTGACCTATAGTAATGGGGCATGTATGAATATTGATAAGCCTTAAGTATAGTTCATTCAATTGCAATGTTTCTATGAACACTCATATATTATTCTGATATGAAGCCGAAGTAGGTATGATTGGGGTTTTTGGTAGCACACAAATGCTTTTTATGGTTTGTTTTATTGTGTGCATATTTATTTAATTAATGAATTGTACTCTTATCTATGTGAACTCATGTTAATGATGCATCAGTGGAGTCCAACTGGGTTTATTACTCACACCCTACAAGAGCATCTAGATGCACATGATAAATTTATGTATAGGGATCTAGGAAAGGGAATGGGGCCCATGGCAGATGGTTGATCCAAGGAGCATGGATTAGGTGGTGGGACCGGGATATATTCAAGAGTATTTCAATAGAGTTTATTTATTTATCTATTTTCACTATTACTATGGTTTGGCATACCACACTAGGATCCCATTTATTTATTATATAACATGTGTTCCATCTAATATTAATTACTTCTACATTTTTACTTTGAGTTTTTATATTTTATTTATATTATTGGTGAAAGTATATGATATTGAGGTTATATTCTCCAAACTGAGGGATTTCAGACCCTCGATGTTGGTCCAAAACCTCTTGTGCATGGGAAGGTGCACATAAGGTATTGTGGATCACTAATATGGATTCATAGTTTGGGTTGAGGTATTATAGATACAATACTATAAGGCACTCCATGTCGTCATAAAATCTCCAGAAATTAAAGATTTCCCAACTCATTTATTAAATGAGTCTCTTGGATTGGGAAGAAATGTTCCACTTTCATCATCCAATTATCTTCCTCCCAAATAGAATCTCAAATTCTCGGGGTCCTGTGAAACCCCATCACAAATTATATGTTCACCTCATCACAATTTCACACAAGTATAATAAGTGTCAGAAGTAACCCTCCTGGTCACCGATGATCTACCTTAATCCTCTAAATGGTTAGGCAACAAGAGATGAAGCCTGAAATATCTCTCTTGTTTCTCATCCAACAAAAGTTTCAGCCAATATACAAATACATATTTGTCGTACATGAGTGAAATACCCACTAAGAGGCATGGGAGTCCCTCTTCAGATCTTCCCTTATAGAATTTTGGACTGAAAAACTCCCATGAAAAAATATAATGTATTCACCATCCATTGAACATCTTGGAATTGGGTCACTTCCTATCAACTTTTCCCACATCACTAAGAATTCAGGGTCTGGCTCTTGGTTGTTCTTTACCTTGTCCACCAAATTCGGTGTGATAACCAAGGGAGCACATTTCATCACCCCTCAATCATTAGAAGCATCCACCTACCATTCAACCTATAAACTCATCAACCATTATTCATCCTATAAAGTTCCCTCCCCATGTTCCTGTGTTTTTCTATTAAGATAATTTATTAAAAAATAATGTTTCCTTGAAGCATAAGACATATCAAAATCAAAAGTATGTAAATAAACCACCCAACACTTCTAATAAAGATTCAAATCCTACCGAAAGATGATGTAACACAATATATTATGGTCCATCTATATAAAAAATTTCTCACTGAATAGATAATGGTGACAATACTTCAGATCACGAACCATAATTTCCAAATCCAATTCATGTATAGGAAAGTTCCTCTGATGGGGTTGTAGATGGTAATACCCCTATGATACTTTTGAATCAATCTACATTAGCACAACTCCTAAACCAATAGCTGATACATCACCGTAAACTATATATCCAATCCCAGGATTAAGAAATATCAGGATCAACACTATCATCACTCTCCTATTTAGATAAAAGAAGGACTCTTTAAACTGGTTAGTCCATTTAAACTTCACCCATTCTTGGTAAGTCTAGTCACTAATGCTTCCAAATTGGAGAAGTCCTAAATGAACCATCAATAGTATCATAGTATCCTAAGGAAGATACTAATCTAAAATACATTTATAGGGTGTTCCCAAGACATCACAACTTAAAACTTCTCCAAGTATATATAAATTCCTACCTTGAAGATAAAATTCCTAAGATAATTTAAGTATTGGATTCAGAGTGACACTTCTAGAGCATGACATAGATATGATGTTCTAGAAGTTTACTCTACACAATATCTAGGTGTATAGCATGAATCTCTAAGGTCTATGAGTATATTAGGTTATCATAAACTAACACCATAATGAAGGAGTCACGATATGGATGAAAGATCCTATTCACGAGGTCTATAAACACCACTGGTAAATTTTTCACCCTTAATGAAATGAAAATCTTCTCATACAGTTTGTATCACTCTTGAATGTTGTCTTAAGAATATCCCCCTCTCTAACCCAGAGTTGGTGGTAGGTTGATCTTAGGTTAATCTTAAAGAACCACTAGGCTCCCTATAACTAATAAAATAATTCATAGATCATAAAAAATAGGCATATATTCTTCATATTCACCTATTTTATCTTCCTATAGTCCACATAGAACTGAAGAATATTTTCCACCTTCTTTGTAAACAACACCAGATCACCCTCGGGAGACTGGTTTGTATAATAAAACCCTTGACCTCTAAAATACTAAGTTGCACCTTAAGTTTATTAAACTCAGCTAACACCATATGATATAGAGGAATTTATATATGTTTCACCCTCTATATGAGTTCAATATTAAACTTTATTCCATTATTAGAAGGAATCTTAGAGAAGTCATCAGGGAATACATCCTGATATAGGTCCTCTATAGGAGAAAAATAGGTGGAAGCTACTTCTTAATCCTCTAGAAAAACCATTCCCCCTAACTATACTATAATAGATCCAAATTGGATCAGGTACAGACCCATTATACCCACTCCAACATCCCATTAAATAGTCAAAATAAACTTCTATCCTTTAGTAGTAGTAAAGGATAAACGTCACCTATATCAATCGATGTGGGCTTGATAACCAGTCAACTAGTCCATACCAAAAATTAAATTTAATCCAGTTATCTCTAAGACCATGAAATCCCATAAATTTACATGAATAATAAAAACTATGAGACATTCAATACATATTTGGAGATGATCCACTTTCTCCCCCGAGGGTGTGTCAAGTGATAACAACCCAGAAGATAACTTGACTGTAAAATCAATCACTTCAATAACTTGAGAAGATATAAATAAATTGAAAGCTATTGTATCAAACATAGAAGAAGATAATATAGATGTGATTAAGACCATACCTTGAACATTTGATGATCCATCTCCACCATCAGATGAAACACGATGTATGATATAAACTCTTCCTGCCTTATAACTCCACGATCCTACCCCTGAGGCACATAAATCACCTAAGTCATCAAATTATATGGGGTTAGAGTCTAATTTTTAGGAACTTATATAAAAAAATGGTCCATATTCCATTTATACACTTCACCCCTATGGGAACTTATCTGTAACACCCATGAACAAAACTTTTTTAAATGGTCAATCTTACCACAAAAACAAAACTTGTTCTGAGGTTCTACAAAAAAATTGTGATAGTGCCCACTCTAACCAAAATTGAAACACTTGGGACCTCATCCTACTATATAGGGGGATGAAGAGACCCTTATATACTCTGATTTCCTTCTATCACTCTATTGTAACTCTCCAGTCATCCTATTCTTGCTACCATAAGAGGCACCCATTATAACATCAGAAAGTTCACCAACTAATCCACTAAGAATAAGAAGAATACCAATAACTCTATCCTTATATATACCTTTTTCTATTATCAAGGCCTTGAAAAGATCCTATAGCTATATCATCAATTCAAAGATCCTTAATTGACACCTCAGTTTCAGATGATGTCCAATATAAAACATTCCAGCTTTCCATGCCTCAT
The DNA here is from genome assembly GCA_963277665.1 of Viscum album. Lineage (NCBI taxonomy): Eukaryota > Viridiplantae > Streptophyta > Magnoliopsida > Santalales > Viscaceae > Viscum > Viscum album. Next base: position 911,103,512 of record OY728143.1, on the reverse strand, counting down.
TTCCATACAAAAGTGGGGTGAAGTGGAAAAACTCCATGAATAGAGCAGAGTAGGTAGACCCTAACATTTTCAACTTTTGAAGATATACAAACTATTACATGTGATACAAATTTCATATATTAGGGATTAAATCATCGAATAATATATTATAAAATGTCTCCCAAGTAAGTCCCTCAATTCCTCCTATATGGTTCATGATACCCCACCATATCCAAGTGGGTCCCTAAAGCATGAATGAATCCATCTTTTCTCATTGGTCCTATAGAGTCTCGAATAGATCGAATATCCCCTCAGTTATTTTAATCCATTCCTCAACATCTATAGGGACTTTATTGCCATGATTGTTAGGGATGATGAAGTCAGAAGTCCTGGGAATAATCAACCATTGTCCAAGAAATTCCCCGCCTTGAATATACACCATGGGGAAGACACCTGGTTGCAGCGGTTTTACTACCTGAACCACCAAAGTAGGTAAAAGAGCATTCTAAATTACATCATTTTATCCATATGATGTTTTAATAGGAGTATCTTCCCTAAAGGGAGTATTTTGACCCGATTCTTTCAGTATTCCCCTTATATGTTTTCTAAGAGGCATTATTTGTAATGAAAATGAAGGCTAATAACTCCTATAAAAAATTTATTAAGACAAAAACCTAAGTATTTTATATGAACACATAATTAATTTCTATAGTATACCTATCCTAAGAGGCTACCCACAATGATAAGGTATAACCCTCCTAAAACTACCCAAGGCTCAAGCCTAGTTTTCCATATCAATATGTTAATCACAATCACACACACACACACACACATACTAGAAAAAATATGCATGCTCAAGTTCAAGAAATCTAAATGTTATCACAATATACCATAGAAGCACATATCAAGACATTCAATTAAATGAACTACCATGCATTGCAAGAAATATATATATATATATATATATATATATATATATATATATTACATGTGATCCTACAAACCTAATCATGATGCATGAATTCACCCAAATCCCATAAACTATAACAACACAACATACGCAGTATCATCATGAAACTGTAAAACCACAAATGTAATAATAGTCCCATCACAAGTAACTCAGAGGCCCTTTAAACATAAGCTAGCTTGGAACACATGCTACTTCCCTACACGAGTTCATCACAACCAAACTCATTTATAACCTTCCCAAAATACAATCAAGAATAAAGAAAATAAACCTCTTTGAATACCACTTTTTAACGCTTTGGCCCAAATCACCTAGTCCAAATCAGAGTGCCACATGATTTCATGCATGCCTCCCAATATGAAAGAGATTTATAATTAGCAGTAGGGGTCCAAATGTTACATTGGGGAGACTATACTCTCATTATTAATGGCCAAGTACCAGAATAAAAATAAGAAATAATAATAACCCAAAAAGAGAACAACATAACTAAATAATAAAAATTATATAACACATTAAATGTTAAGTATATCAGATTCATACAATGTAATAAACCAATGACCCCCAATATAGAAGGTCAGATTAATTTAATATGAATAATAAATATGAAATAAATAAATAAAATTCAATATCTATCTAGATTCCATCTTAGTACCACCTCCGAACACCATGCTCTATATCATGAACTCCCTATTGATTTTCCCTTACCCTTTCCTAGATCCTTGATTATAAATTCTATAGGTGCATCGAGATTCCCATGTAGGGTGTGAGTATAAAACTAATAGGACACCACCAACACATCCTTAGCATAATTTCACATGAATAATATTTGTGTAACATGAAAACAAGTAAATGTGAAATAAAATAACAATCAATCATGTACCGAGTGGTAATGTGATATCCAAGATGCCACAAACCCTGACCATGCCTACTTTGAATCCACAAATAAATTTTATTTTATTTCATAAAGGGAAGCAGAATTAGTAGAAATCAAGGTGGCCTGAAGAAGTGAAGACTGAGAGCATCACTAATAACATGGGCCACCCCACATGGGGGAAGGGATCCAAGGGAACAAAACTCCAAAAGGGGGCATTTCGGGGTAGTAAAGGGGGTCAAGAAATCAACCACTCGATTTCCCTCACACCACGTATGGAAGATCTCCATGTCCTTAGAGAAGAAGGTCTTGTACTTTCAGATAAAGTAAGCGATTTTCTAGGGAGAGGAGGAGGTACCAATGAGAGAGCTTCACACGAGTCTGGAATCCGTCTCAATAGAATACAATTTATTGTTTCTTGGATTAGAAAAGAGAGAGGGCACTGAGCAACACCATCGCCTCCGCCTTAAGAGAATTATTTAGTCCAAAGAAGGAACTAAAAGCAAAGATCACTGAGCCTACTGTGTCACGGACCACACTACCACCGCGTATTATGCTAAAGCTGAAGGCTCCATCAATGTGGAGTTTCAGGCCCGATATGGGGGGCATCTAGTGAACCCATCACCCCCGCTGTCTGGGGCTGGTACGACCCAGAGGAGCAGTCCTAGAGAGGAAGTGGCATATGGAAGGCGCTGCATCTTGATGGGGGAGGAGGCCAACCAGTTATAAGATGAGACACTTGACTCTGACAAGAAATGCAAGAGTGAAGCAGCGAGTCCCATGGTGTGCTTGGTTGCACACCTTCCAGATGCACCCGCAACCCACCTGTAGTAGGGTCTCCCTGGCCGAAACCTCGTAGCTATTATTTATCCAGGCACTGAAACAGCTCAAGGGGAAGTCCTCAGGGGAGGCCGTGGAGCTAGGAGGCAAAGGGAAATCTCCAAGAACACCCAGATCAGCATGAAAAACTCGCTTTGGAAGAAGAGATGCAACATGGATTCCTCAGAGGGAGTCAGATAGAAAACGCAGCTGGAGGCAAGCTGGACCCCCTTCCTTTTAATCGCTAGATCTGAGGGGAGAGAATGATGTCTGATTCTCCAAAGCAGGAAGGAATATTTAATTAGGGTGTCTTTACACCAGAGGCATCTCCCACACTGATCACTCTCTGGATGTACAAGCATACACTGGCGATAAGCTTTGGTCGAGAACTTCCCTATGGGGGAGCCGATGAAGATGCAACTATTAGGGGATAAATCCAAACTAATGCTGTCAAAGATGACCTTTTGAGTGGGAGACAGAACCGCCTGGATAAAGGAGGGGTGTGCACTGGCTTCCAGGAAGGAAATTTTAGGTGTAAGGCAACCTAGGAAGTCCAACAGGCTGCCCCCCAGTCGTACTTCTAGAAATTGAGATCCCCCCAGCCCATGACCCACTATGAGTGGAACAAGAGCACATGGAAATGAACCTGAAGAGATATCCAGAGGATTGAGGGTGATTTTCCATTATCACGGAGTCCGAAGACATACTTCCCTCAAATGAGTTGGATCCACAATGAGTGGCCACAAGTCTATCAAGCATTATCTCTGGGTATCCACATGGACAACAAGGCTCGGGTCAGGACACAAGGCTATGAATCCTTATCTCTATTTTGAGTCTGACCTCAAGTCTATTGTACCACATTTCTACCTCAGTTAGGGTCACAAGGCCATCGTATCCCACCATTACCACATGTTAATCTTTAAGGCCATCACACCCCTACTCTGTGTTTTGTTCCATCATCTTCATCATCGTATTTCACACATGCTCCCCTTTAAGATCTAACCAAGTCACGATGGTCCACCTATCACTTTCTACTAGAATTAAAATCTCTACAGGCCATACATTCACACACAACATGGAATAACACATATAGACAAAAATATATAATATCAAGAATGTGTCTCATCTTCCAAACACAGACACACATGCATTAATTATCAAGCATGGGTCTCACAGGCTACACAAGCACACACATGTGATCAATATCAAACCTGGGTATTATGGGCCACACACACACATGTGATCAATATCAAGCATGGGTATCATAGGATATACATTCACACAAATTTTATCAATATCAAGGCATCAAATTTATACAATGTCTCTACATGGTAATGAACTTCATACCTCAAGTGCATTGATTCCAAACGTTAATATCCACCAGGAGTCATCACCCAAAACAATCTCACATGCCAAGGATACATATAACAAATAAAAATTTATCAAAATGGGATTATAAAATAATATTCAAGAATAATAACATGATAAGGTATTGAATTATATTTGGATTACCCAATGAGATCTACCACAAATGGTAGATTTAAATCCATTCGAGACAGAGATGGAAATCCTTAAAAGATCAGGGCTCTAATACTTGAATGATCTAAGTATTCTTTATTAGATTACATAAGAATCCATATATCTAACCATAACATCACAAATATAGGATTCAAACCAATATAAATAGTAAATATTTAGAGGGATCAAGAAGAAATGAGAAAAATGATTACATACCTTTAATTCTGATGACCAAAAGCCTCTAGATCCATAATAATTAGATTTTGAAGGGAGTGTAATCACAAAAAAACCAAAAATAGAGTCTCTAGGTTCGAGAACTAGAGGAATAGAAGGAATAATAAAGATTTAATGGAGGTTTTAGGTTTAAAACTCCAATTTTATATTTCTTAAAAATGCACACATGGTTTGGTCGCACTTTTTACTAAACCACATGCTAATCATGTATGGATAATTTCCTCCTCTGGGTTCCCACATAGTTTAGCCACCCTATTTGGTAAACTATTAACCAACCATGTTTTCTAATCTATCTCAAGTCAAATAGTTTTCTTGAGAAGTTTTAGGGTTACCTATTAGAATGATCCAAACATTTCTCACCCACTGTCCCTCTCCAATAATACATAGTATTTCTTGGGGAGAAAAAAACTATTTTCCCAAACTGTGATCAAACTTTGTACCACCATAAAAGCTCTAAAAACTCTTAAAAACCATCTAGAGGTCATATGACACTTCACACATGACAATAATAACTCAAGACACTCAAAGAAGGTATGAATGCAAGGGGAAAGGTACCCAAAAATTTTAGGCTATTAAACTAGCTATGAATTGTCTCTATCAAAAAGTGGTTAAAACATTCTCTGATCATATATTGAGACCCTTGCCACTAGAATACATCCCTTGGGGATTAGGTATAACTCATATGGTTATATCACACATTATATGGTTTCTATTTAGTTATTTGAGTCATGGACGGTATGGAGTGGTATCAAAGTGATGAAATGATTTTATGGATTCTTACTTTTATTAGACAAGAGTTAGGATTTTCAAGACTTGAGAAGTAACCCGTAAAAAGGCATCATGAATGTCTTTATGGTGGACGATTGAGTTACTAGGGGATGTATGGGTACTTAGTATGAATTATGGGTTGGGTGAGAATTTTGTTTTCCCATCTCAGGTATGATGGAATGGAACTAGATACACACATTTAGGAATCAATCAGAAGTTAACCCTATTTTTGGATCATACAACATGTTCGGAACCAATAGTTAGGAACATGTTGGATATCATCCATACTACATTACTACTCATGATTTTTATACTATATTTAGAACTAACTAAGATTTTTATTAATTGAAACATTAGTAATATATATATATATATATATGAATATATATAGTTTTCATTTATATATTGGTGATTATTGGGTTAATATGAACTAACATTTGGTATCATTGTTTGAGATAGATATATTTACTTCTATGATAGCTAGTGTCCTATGTTTAATGATTTATTTGATGAATCATTCCTTTTATCCGACTTATATTTTTGACTATTGGGCAAGTGATTTTTTTCCATATATATTATTACTGAGAATGATAATTACTTTGTACTTAGTAATGGTTACCAAAAATGAAAATTGTTTTATCTCTGTTTAATAAATACCTACTGTGTAGGAAATTTGTTGTTAGAATTTACTAGTCTCTTCCCTTCAGTCTTTCCCAACGGTAATAGATGTCATATAGTTTGAGTGACTATAAAGAGTCTAATAGTTTCATCAGGTAAAAGAAAAAATTTATAATATTATATTATATAAATTAAATAAATTGATTTATTCTAATTTTTTTTAAATGTAAGTATATTTTGAAAGGGGGATTTTTTTACTTTGAAATTGGGTTTCTACGTCAATTAGTGTTGGAAAAAACATAGTGTTTTGGAAATGATATTTTTGTTATGTATTTGGGAAATGGAAAGGGACATTATTTTTTTGTTCCATACTTATTAATATTTTGTATAAAGTTTTTTTTGAAATATATTGTTCAATTTTGAAAAAGGAACAAGAGAAAGGATTATGAAATTTAATACATATTCAATTTTGAAAAGAGATGGAACCCAACATATAAGTAGGTTGTAACTCATCTTCCAAGAGTCATGTAATTTTAAAAAGTAAGATGGGTTATAATTCTTAAACTAGAATTTTATAATGGGGTTTTTTGTAAAATGTAGTGTTTTCTAAAATGAAAAAAATATAGATTTTAAATGAATAAAGATACTTTATAAAATTTCTATGAGTGAATATTTTGATGAATGCGAATTGAATGTTTGGTTAGGTATAGATATCCCTAATCGAATTACATGATGGGGAGTATCTTATAATGTAGTCTAATTAGTTGATTATATTTATAGAATAATAAGGATCATAGTACATCCTACAATATTGATACCTTGTGGGTTTTATTTACTTTTTTTTGTTTAGGGGTTGTGTAGTGGAAGAACGATGGAATATTTAATGGTTTTTCAATCTTATGGATATAGAATTTTATAGTTTTTAATGATTTGGGTAAGATTTAATAAATATGAATTAGAATGGAATATATGATTTGAGATGTTTATTAGGTTGTGTATAGGTGATATGATCCTAGTTTGATGATTTGGGATTATAATTTGGTTAGCTTTTTTGTTTTATGTGAGTTTAAAAGTTAGATATTGTGAATTTAATTAACACTTTGTATATAGGGAATTATCAGGGATAATAAGTCACATGAAACAGAGGTTTTAATAGATTGTGTCTTGATTAACTTGTTTAATGTGTCATTAAGGTCCAAAACATGAGTTTTTATAGATTTAAGGTATGATTATATTTGAGTTTTGGTTTTGATTTATGGATTGTTTATTTTTTGAGGATTCAAATATATTTCTAGATGTTTAGGGATGATTTTTTTGGAATTTTTTTGACGAGGAATAGGATTTCGTAGATGTTTTTAGAGTTTGAGTGAGCTACTAGGGTGGTACCACCTGTAGTTTCAAATTTTAGGTTGCTCCAAGTTTTCGTTGGGATGTCATCTGGTACCCGGTGAGTTGGGTAGAGGCGCCAAAATCCTAGAGGATACATTGGGTACCTAGTAGTATACTTGATTTTTTTAGTGGGGGGAGTTTTAGTATTTTATTCCTCTACCCCTTATTTATCCTCCTCTCATTCTCCTTCGATTTTCACATCATAACAATTAATGGTAGATTCCCCTATGGATATCTCGTTTCTCCTTTTTACACTATTATATTCCCTTGATTCTTGGAAGATCTAAGAGAAACTTTTAATCTTTAATCCGAGGTAAGTCATATCCTCTCTTTCCTATTCCCTCTTCTTCTCTTTTCTTCTGATTTATTTTTCTTTAGCTGTGGATTCTAATAAAAACTACACTAGATCATGGTGTAATTCACTCTAGATCATGGGGATTCCTTTTCTTTTGTTCTATAGAGGTTTTTATAGGTCGCTTTCTCACCCTTTATCACTTTTTTCGATGAAGGTGTTTGAGGCAAGTTTTACTTAAGGGATTTTCTTTGTTTTATGGTGAAATTAGATGATGTTGTGTTGAGGGATATTTAGTTATTAGGTATACTATATATTTGGGAAAATTTATAGAGTAAAACTTATTAGTTTTAGTTGATATTTTATTGAAATTATATTATGGTGGTTATGTATTTTGGTTCTTTTATTTATTGAATTGTGGTTTAATGATTTCAAATAATTTTTTATGGTAGTTCAGATTTGGTGAGGCTCACCATTAATATTGGTAGGTCATTTTAAATCATTGATCCATTCTTAGTATATAGTTGACTTTAGTTTTTATATAATTATTAATAAATACCATATCATATTTTTAGAAATATAAATGGACATTTTACCAATGATATTTTGGTATAAAGAACAAAATGTTTTTCAAGGGCATCAATTGGAACTATTCAATGAAACTCATTCCCTCTTGATTATCTTGTGAACTTCAGTAAATTAATTATACCTAAACACTCCTAGATAGTCCTAATCCTTTTTGTTGTGTTTCCCTTGATATGTAAGTTGGGTAACCCATGCTTAAGTCATGTAGCCAACTTTTTTGTATCAATGTGTTGGCCACTACCTTTGGAATTAATTAGAGAATGAGATAGATATTATTAGGGTATCAAGAGTCTCAAACCTTTGAGTATATCTTGTAAATAAAGAGTTTTTAAGGGAATGAACCCACATGGATCAACCCTTTTCATGTTTCTAAAGACCAAGGTGCTCGGAGGAGGCTCAAAAGGTGTCTGGAGGGATTCAGATTCTGAAATATGGAATTAGGGAGTTTTCACACCGTGTAAAGTTACATAAAGTTAAAGTGGGTTTCATGACGTGTAATGAATCTTGTTTTTAAAAATAAAAAGGTGACACATTTTTTAGTAGAAACAGAAACTTGAGGATTACACAATGTAAAATGGGGTTACACGTCATGTAAAATCTTGATGCTATATGTTTTAAATGTTTTAATCCACTTGGGTTTGTCAAAACCTATGGTTGCAACACCTCTTTCCTAGTTCTAGGCGACCTGTAAACCCCCTCCTCGACATTTTGGGGATTCCTTTGTCAAGGATAAATCTATATCTTCCCTCATTTGATCCATCTTCAATCTAAGGTATGTTATACCTCCATCATTATAGTTTCTTTGATCTGTTTCCTCCCATTCCTCCTTTTCAGGCAATGGAACATGATCTCTATGTTTCTAAAGGTGTTTTGTTAGTTTTTTGTTGGCACCGTTGAGGTACGATGTCCTCGAGTGAATGCAGTTCTTGAGGGAGAGGTGATTGGGATCCATAATTTTGGTCCATTCTCAGTAAAAGAATGTTGAAACCCTTTTTAGTTAGGTGATTCATTACTTCTATATTTATTTACGTGAAATTTTAGGTCTATCATGATTTATCCCATTGGATTTTAATGAAATTAACCTAATAATTACTTGAAATGAATTAAATAATTCATATCGATTTTGTGATAATGTTGTTATTTTGTACCGTGATAATGATTTGACTCTTATTTGGATAGATAGTGTAATATCTATTCCTTTATTTTATTAGCATGTTTTTCTTGATGGAAATTGGTAAAGAACTTACAATCGTAATTAATTATTAATTAATTGGATAGAATATGAAAGAGGCATGTTTAATGAATCTGGTGTGTTGTAGTTTTAATGCTGTGAGAATGTTTAAAGTAATTTATCATCCATGTGTTAAAGTAATTGAATAAAGGTGTAAATCATGTTAATTATTTTTGGTAAATGAATCAAAGGCATGTTAAATTAATTGTTTAATTAATTTTTGATATCTTGTGCTGACTTGCTGGTTATGTTGCCCATTGTAGGAACCTATAAATATTGAATTAGTTAATTCAAGATGGAATAGGAATCAATTGTGTGATAAAATATAATTCCTTTTAAGTCCTTAGTTTCCCTCTTTCTTTTAAAGGTTGAGTGCCTTGTGCTTTGGGGTCATGAGAAATTGTTGTGTGTGATGGCTGGATGCCTTATTTTAGGTCAAAGAGCCCTGTTTATATATATTTTTTTCCTATTTATTATGATGTGATGTGAGACTGGGATGGATGATCCTAAAGGGATGTTGTGGTATATGGGGTGGGGAGGCCCAAATGTAATGTGAGCCTAAAATGGCTAAGCTTGGAGGGATATTGTGGTATATGCGACGCATATCCCTAGTTGCTGTCATAGAAGTTGATGCTTGTGATGGAGGGATGCATCGTTATAAGGATGTGGGTGTCAGGGAGGACATCGTGGATAAAGGAATAGGTTGAATCTGGGCTTACCCAATGATATGAAAGATGTTTTCTTGTTTGAATCTGTTGTTCATATGACAACCAAGATTTTTGTTTATCTACTTCTTTTCCCTGCTACTTGAGGAAGATGGATGTGCTTGGTTGTATACATTGTTTGGTAGATTAGGATTTTTTCCTAGAGTACCTGGTAATATAGAAATTAAAGTTTTTAATAAATTAATAACTATTTAACCCATGGGGTTGGAACTTACTGGGATGTAATGTTGTGATTGAAATTATGATAAGTCGTGGACTCAGTTTGCTTATGCCTCGAGGGCATGGAATGTTGTTGTGATGGTAACGAAATGTAATGGGAATTTTTTTGATGGTTAATTAATGGTTAAAGTGTTAACTGACATAAAATTCAATTAATTAAAATAGATAAAATAATTTAATGTTACTTTTTAAATGGTTTTGTGCTTACAAGATATCTGGTCTTAATAGTAACAACCAAGAGTCCAAGATATGTTAGATGTTCTTGAGTACAAGACTAGGTTATGTCGATAGTTTGGTTATGATAAATATTATATCATATAATTTTGTGTTTTTATATTATACTCTATCATATCTATTAGGTCTATTGACACCCCAGGGATTATAAGCCCCTGGGGGGGGGGGGTGTTTTCCCCAACATCCTGGTGGGAGGATGGATGGCTGACTACCCCCTTTGGCCCCTATCTCTTATCTTGGTAGTTACTTATCATTGGATTTGAAAACAATTAGTTTTCCCCATATATGTGTGTATGGGGATATAATGGATTGTGTTTATTTGACACACATGTATTATGGATATAGTTTCCTAAGGACTACAATAGGTATAATGTGTATAGGCTGTGTTGGATTAAGGTTCCTTACTTAGTGTATGTGCTATGATGGCTTGAGGTATATTACCCGATGTATGATTCTAGTTATATGGGATATGGTGGATCCTAGAAACTACCTAGTTACCTTTGGTTATGTGGTAATGGTGGTGTGTTCCATGAGGTGCATGTTGTGGTTTTTTTCCAAGGTGTCTCTGGGATAGCCTTTTTAGAGAGATATTCTCAGCACATGCAGCTCTAGGGCAGAGTGGAAAACCATTGGGGAAGTGGTAGTGGGGTACCCTTGATATTATTTATTATATTATATTCTCTTATATGTGATACTTGGTGAGATTATCCTTGGTGTGGCTGGTAACTTAGTATACTTGTTTAGGTGATGAGAAAGTTTTACTTGTTGTTCACTATGATTTAACATGATTTCCTTACCTTTTGCATGAGAGGATCTGGGGAGGATCCTACTGAGTATACTATTATACTCACCCAACATATATATAAATTGTTTTTAAGTCAATTGAAGATGATTAAAGATCAGGATGGTTACTACTATCTTGGGGTTTAACAGAAGCTATTTGGGCTTTTTGGTCATTATCGTCCTTACTTTTTCTTTGGTACTTATAGTTTTTCTTTTCAGTTTTAGTAGTTATTTCATGTCATTACATATTTTCAGTTTTTATTTTCTTTTATATTTAATTTTGAGTTGGATTTGGTTGACGTCTATCTTATCTCTCTCTTTCACATGTGTTCTCTTATATGGTAATGCCTCCCATATGTGTATTTATTATACCCTCAATGCTAGACTCCAACATGGAGCCTACTGGAGGCGGGGCAAATGTGTCACTATCTCTCTTCTATAATTTCTAGCCCAAGAGGGGTACACCTTGGGGGATAGGGTCATTACAGAGTCTCCCTTAGAACTAGGCATTTTAGTGCGTTAGTAGATATTATTAGTTTTCATTCCCTTGATACCTATATATATTATATAATATGAATCACCTATTCTCACTTAAACCTAAATGATTTATAAGTCAATGAACCACACTTAACCAATGGTTAAGATATTTATTTTGTGGAGATGTAGAAAACGGGGTTTCAAGGTGGAATGGTGTGATCCAACATCAAAATATTAAGAATTTAACATTTACCTAACTTGAATCTTGATATTTTCCATGGATTTTATAAAGTTTTGTAGTATGGGAGGTTTTATTAAATAAATATGTTTCTATAGTTTTTATTTTGGAAATACTTTCATAATTGGTTTCCTCCCCATCTTCCTTTCCATATTCTTCATAAAGTTTTCACAAAATATATTTCAAATGATACTTATGTTCCCACTTTTGGAACTAAGTAACTTAAATAAAACTTGTTTATATAAATTTTCGGTTCTGAGTCTTTTTTCTTGAGACTATAAACCTATACAATTTTAATATATAATATTCTATTAACTTTGGCTTCTAGTATAGGCTATTCCTTTTCCATGCTACCTCAAGAACTACTACTAGTATGCCTAGTTTAGTACCATGTTTTTTCATGTGTAATTTTCCAGAGATATTGAAATGAATCATCTATTTACTTATTAAGTTTTCTCCCAGCATTTCTTAAGAGTTGAGTATTTAATACCCAAGTGTTTCCATTTGGATAATTATAGCATATTTGACCGCTGTATGTGTGCCACACTATAAAGTTGGTGTAGTTGACTTCTTCTTCTATAATCGTAAATCATGTTGGTTACTCTCATTCTTATAAAACTTAATGATTGGGTATATCGAGAATAGATATAGTATTTTTTTATCGATCATATTGTTATTTTATTATATTGATAATTTTATTACTTTATTATATTTACCATACTGGTTGATATAGTTCTTCATGATACTTTAAAACTATTTATTTATTCTTGTATGACATGGATATTTCTTGATAAAAAGATTTTGTATTTTCTAGATATTGTATGTTGTTGTTATATTTTGTCTGAATAGGTCCACCAACCATTTTCGTATAGTGTAAAGTCATGGGATGGGTTGTTATACCCTGACTGGTATACAGATTGATGGTGTAGGATGAGCTCACAACCCCATAACTTATTATACCCCCTATTCCCTGCGATGAGCTATAAGATTACCTATACTGGGTATGCCTAATTACATTTTTATGGGATGGGTCTCTCAGACCCTAAATTCATTAAAAAACTTCCACTCATATGTGTGGGTGTATATGCGTGTATGTGTGAGTTATTCAAAGGTACAAGTATTTCATCCAATAGGTGACCTCATTGGTTATCATCATTGTTTCTAAGACAAGGCTCGAACCAAGTAATATCAGTATAGATCCTCCAACTAAAGGCAGTTTTTGGTTATAGATGATATTGATCTATGAATTTCCTTACCATTGATCTACTGTTACAATTTGTTTGATTATTTCCAAAACTATTTTTTTTTATATTTATGTAAATTAGTAGAGATGTATATGCATACCCTTGATATATAATCTATATGTTGAGACCCCTTTTTTGGTTCCTACTAAGTATTATGTACTCAAACCCTACATGGACACTTCAATGGATATGAAACCATTATTTTTCTACTTTTTTGGTTTTTATAGGTACTAGTAGTTGTTGGGTCACCTGTTTTGGTCACTCATGTCTGAAATGGAAGTAGGATTAGTTCCCATATTAGAGTTAAAGCTATTAGATATAATTGATGGTTTTTTTTGGATGATCACCTGTTATTATTTTAGTGGTCCCATTTTATGCCATGTTTTTCTTCGACTGTCACCTATCTTATCCCATGTTTTTCTCACACCTTCATCATGGACTGGTTTGTGGGTGTAGTTTTGTATGATATGGGTCTTTTATATATTCTCTTAGAGGGTTATGGATTATTTATACACATATTTATTATTCTTATAACTTGTATAGTTTGTGTTATATTTCATAGAATGTTCGAAATATGGATGATTCATGTTGTATTTTTGGTAGATACTAAGCATGAGTTATCTTTATAAGAAGAAGGTAAATCATTACCCAGACATATATTGATAACCATAGTGCTAGTCTCCATTCTTAGGGATTAGGGAGAAATATTGGGGCAATATCATACATACTCTTGGTTCTATTTAGGTGTATGGTTAATAAATACTACAATATAAAAACAAGTGAATAATGAATAGGTGAAGTAAAAATCATTGAAATCACATGATTATCACATAATACTACATGATCTATATCCCAAAATTGTATGAAACACACTATAATACAATGAAAGGGTAATTTTTATTCATTTATGTCACTTATATTGAGATATTTTTTATAAAAAATTAATTAATAACTATTCAAATAAAATTCAATATGATAAATTGATTATTCATTGTGAATTAGAGAAATTATTCCCATCATCTATCTTTATATGTATTATATATATTACCATGAAACTTTAGAAATAGGTTCCTATTAGGGATTTTGTTTATTTTCATTGGATGTATCTGAGTGAAAGATTGATATAAATAATGAAGTATTATGTAAGAAATAAGATCCATCTTTAAGGAACCATTATCAAACTTTATTTTTCTCCGGAGTGTATGTATTTATGTTCTATATATTAGAGTAATTTTAGTACAAGTCCTAATAGATCAATGAGAAATAAATATGAGAAATATGATCTAGTTGAGATATCATTTACAAAACTTTCACAAATAGGGGGAGTTTTAAGTTTATGTACATTGACTAATTCGATCCTTGAGGAGAGTGATATGACATATCATACAGAGATGTTAAATTTTGTGGTTGTGGATATATATATAATGTAAGTAAAATCAATGATTAGTTACTTTATATTAATTATTTATTAAATTTCTTTCATTAATATATTATTCATAAATGTTAAAAGAAACATAATAAAATTATAAATAAAATTAATTTTTCTTTATCTCTTATAAGGAGAGAGAACTAGAAAAGTCAAAAGTTTCCCGCATGGATAAAATCTAACATAATTCCATAATTTTTTAATTTTTTATGTTAAATTTATAGTTAATAATATTACTAAAACATTTATATATATAAGGTTGATAGTTTACCATGTGGTATAATATCTCCTAATATTAGAGCAATTTTCTTTGGGCCCAATACAGTGGCATGTGATTGTAAATCATGGTTAATAAATAAAAGTTCATTATCAATAGTTGTTGGGTAAACATGAAAAATAGAATTATGGTATCATAAAAATCACTTAAATGGGATGTTATGCTACATAATGAGATAAGCTAATACATTCTATTGACGTACAATATTATAAAGTAGTAGATAAAATAATTATATTATATTATTACTCTTAGGTTTGAGTTTTTTATATTGAAATGTAATTAGTTGTACATATTAAATATACAAGGACTATATATTAATAAATATGGATTTACAATAGATTTCATGGATCATTAACTTCAAACTGATGCATAATACTTATTTAAATATGAAGCCAAAAAAGTGTTATATGTAAAAGATTTATTAAATCCTCATTTTGGTGTTGTTTTTAAAAAAAGTACCTTGATATATTTTTTATGATGATACAAATGATATTTACCTACATAATGTTCCCTTAGGTGATCATCCTAGCCTTGGATACTATGATAAAAACATTTAATTTTTTTGGAAGATTACAAATCCAAAGTATTGTTGGAAAATTAAGATCAATGTTGGTAATTTCACTATCATAATTATTTGATATTGATTTACTATATGTTTACATATATACATGAAAAAATTTATATTAGATTATATCATATTATAAAGAAAATATAAAGTATCTGATTTCTCATAATGATCAACGAATTTGAAATATTGGATTGGTATCGATAATCACCCATGTGAGTATAATTTTTATAAAATCTATAATATTTTTTATTTTTTTATATTTAATTATATCTTATGGCTAATATTTTTTCAAGTATATGTGATACAATTATATTATTATTACCATCTAGCTTATATTAGTTTGTTCATGGTGTCCACTTCATCTCATTCCTTAACTAGTCCACCTTGATTTGAGATATTGTTACAACATCCTCCATATTTTTGGGAATAAATTTTCTTCCCTTAGATCTTTACTTCCCCCAGTATCAATATCCTATTTTCCTACCTTTTTATACCCTCTTAAACAAACTCATAGGTTATTAGGTCCTACTACTTATACCCATCTCACCATGCATCCACCTATTAGCACCATTGAGGGTGCTACGAATCCCCCTAACACAATGGTCATAGGGGGTACTAATCACGTTGATTATATAAATATATATCACCCTCATGCATTTAGTAGATGGTTATTTTTATTATTATTTAATTTTATTTGATTAATTTATTATTAAATTATTCTTATTTATAGATGGTGCTAAAGATTCTTCAAGTTATAACCAGCATGGTCATACACAGATGTGGTCTGTTTGGAATAGACAAACACATGCCATGGTGGACTATAATGAAGTTCAATAAATGATTGGGAAACATAATAAAGAATTTAAAATATTTTTATTAACACTATTACAATATAGAAACATCATAACCATCCAACTAGCCCCATGACATAAAGTGAATTCTCAAATCAAAGATAGAGCATAAAAAAGATCGGGGTATCGATATTTCTTTATTTTTTTCAATGAAATTATTATACTCTCAAATATAAAATCAATCATTTAATCCATGAAGATGAATTATATTTATCTTTAATGTGAGTGCTTGAGGGAGACTCACATTATGAAGGTAGGTTACCTATGGATATCCTATAAGTATGATTTATATCTAGTATAAATATAGAAAATTGGAACCCCAATAATATGTTTTTTTTGTAGTGATTATTATATTAGTCAGTATTCTATGAAAATTACCTACTGGACTAGTATGAAGTTTATAGTATATAATTTTACTTTTTTAATTATTACATAACATAATTAATTTGTTTTCTTAAAATTTATTACTTTAGTTTATTCTTTGAAACTACATTTATCATAGATGTGGTGCTATATATTTACCAATTTAAAGTTTATCTATTGAAATTGTAGGATATTAAATAGGGGAGATTAAATTAAGACTCATTTTTTTGTTCTAGGATTAGCTTAAAAAATGGATTGTATGACACCACCATGACATAGTCTATAATGTGGATCTCTAGGTTAAATGTATAAGTCTATTCTTAGCATGGTCAATGGGCGTTTCATTTAAATCCTTTAGAATGGCCTCCAAAATGTCTTGGACTTCAGAATAATACCACCATGGTGATGATTGAAAAATAATATGAGAAACAAATTATCCTCTCCACAACATTTATGGGTCTTGACTCACCATTTTAATGCCCTTGGTGAGCCATAGGAATTTCAGATACTCCATAAAAATTTTCATCTCTAAAATAAATTTTTATTTCCCAAATTCTATAATTAAGATCCAAACTGTGATTATATTAATAATTAATTACAAAAAAAATTATTCAATAATATTTATCATAATTTACCAATGAAAAATAAATGAAAATTGTTTATAAAAACAAGATATAAAATCTCCACACTTAATCTTTATTTTGTCCTTAAGAAAATTATATTAATAAATAATTTAAAGGGAAAAATCCTTTAAATAGAAAAAAAGTACCAAAAATTCCAATAAAAAAAGTATTAATTAAAAGTCATTAAATCTCAACATGCTTATATTGTGATTGTTAAACCTCCTCAAGTGATGGATTTAGTGAACAATAATAAGGAAATCCATTAGAATCTTAGGTCTTATAAGATATGTGTAAAAAAGTATTCAATAGATGGGTTTAGTGTGGTCAGAAGGGATCATCTTCCAATGGATACACAACATGGTGTCCAGTTCACTCCAAGCTCAGATGATCAGTTAATTGAAAGATTAGGTAGTTAGTTCACCAGAAGGGGAATGTGTTTTATATTTTAATCACTCCCAATATGGTTTTATGGAAAATAAATAAGGAAATTGATTGTTTTTTATCCACTTTTGTTTGTTTGAAAATAAAAAATTGGATATAAGGAATCAACCATCACTGTTGTAAATGGGTGGAACCCAATAAAATTAGGAGGTTGGTGAAACCAGTTGACTAAATGTGACCCACTATAAAAGGTGGGGGAGGAAACTGGATGATGATATGTTTATCAGTTGTAAAATAATTGAGTTTAATGATCTATCCAGCTACAAATTCATAGTCACTATAATATTTGATCTTCTGATGAAATGAAAAATGAAATATTTTCTCTTGTAGATGTAGGAAAAAAGTATAAACCATGTAAAAACCATTTGTGTATTTATTTTCCTTTATTTATTCTTCATGTTTTTTGAGTTGATAGAGAATGAGTTAGAGTAAAAAAGACACAGTACAATGATTAGGGCGAGTTTATTTGTTCTGGAGTATGCTTCCACCAACTTGGTTCCAGTGACTTAACTTTTAGTGGTTGTATTTTTTGTGGAATTATCAACACTTGGTATCAAATAATAGGTTATAGAAGCCTAATAGTTACTTGAAAATAGATTATGTGACAATCTATCTTACTCAGATATTTTTTTTATCTCGATGGAACTTACATTCTTCAGAAGGATAGTGTTATAAGATAGAAATGTTTAGTTATAAAAATTCAATGGAATTGGTTTTGGATTTTGGAGGATTTAGTTATAGAAATAGCATATCCATAAGGACCTCATAGTTCTATTGAATGGGGTTAAAACATAAGAAATAGAGAAAGGATAATGGGAAAGAATGGACACAAAGGATTTGGGTTTGGTGAGGATGCTATTAGCCCAAAATGTGGCTCTGAAGATCTAGGAGAATAATACTACATCAATGTTAATGTTATCCCTGAAAGATATGAATGATTATCCCATTGCACTTAAATTTTTTTGATTTCTGTGATAGTTGTTCATCATGATACTATCATAAGAAATGTCTAAAACCAATCAGGTGAATCATTTAAACATTATTTAGATCCATCTCAAGTATGTGAATGTGACTTTAATGGATGATGTGTGGGATATACTTTTATTTTCATCATTGTTGGAGTCTTGGGATGCAATGGTAACAATAATGAGAAACTCTTGAGGAAAGATCAGCTTTTATATTTGAGTATTTATAGAACTTGATTCTAAATTAAGAGATTCATAGGCAGGAGATTGAAGAACCTTCTGGAAATGAATTGAATACTGAGGGAATCAAACAATCACCTCATCAAAGTAGTTTAATATAATTAGAAGATAAATAAAGATAGAGGAGTAAAGCTAATTTCATTGTATCGAGGCCAATATGTTGGCACTGTCATAAAGGGGTTCATATTATTAAATATTATTATGAACACAAAGTAAATTTTAGAAGACCATATTCTGGAGGTTTAATTTCCATTAACTCAAATACCAAGATTGGTGACAATATTCTCATACGTGTCCATACTTAGGTTGAATCCTTGATTATAGATTCCAAATCATATTTCCATCCCAAAGATGAAAATTTCTAGTTCATCGAGTAGATGATGAAGCTGTTAACATTTTGGGTAAGGGAGATTTCACATTTTAGATGAATAATTAATGTTTACTCATGTTTAAGGATGTTCATTATATTCTATTAATTTGGAAAATATATGATCTATATTGGATAGTAGGATAGAGTAGGTTAGGGAAAAATATTTTCATAAGGAGTGTGTAAAATCACCCAGGGTTCCCTAGTTATAGATATAGGTGTAAAGTATGACACAATTTATATAACCAGAAGGATATAAGGAGAAACACTTTCTGAAGAATCAACTTATAGAATTTCAAAATTTTGGAACTTTCAACTTTGGAACCTCAATGAGATGAGTATGAATATTTTATGAAAAGTTATATTTAATCTGGGTGATTTAGGATTAAGAAGTTATGAGAGTTTTATATTCAATAAGAAATGTAAGTTGTCTTTTAATTTTTCCAAAATAACACCCAAATGCTAGAATCTTGAACATCTACATGCAGATGTATGGGGCCTTCCCTAGTCAATTATAAAAAAGGGTTATAATATTTTGTAAGATTAATTGATGGTTAAATGAGGAAATTATGTGTATACTTCCTAAAAAATAAATCATAAGTGTTTGAAGTCTTTATTTAATGGAAATATATGTCTGAAAAGGAAATCTACAGTAAGTTGAAGAGTTTGAAGACATAAAAATATGGTGAGTTTACCAGAAGGTATTTTCAAAAAAATTTCAAGGACAAGGGTATCCAAAATGAGATGAATATACTTTGGATGCCTAAAAAATTCATAGCTGAAAGGATAAATCATAAATTTATGGAAAAATCAAGGAGTATGAGACTACACTTTGGAATGCTAAAGGAATTCTAGTCAGATGAAATGAACACAAAAATATATTTAATCAACAGGATCCCTTCAACACCAATGGAACACGATCTATTGTAATCATTGTGGGTAGGTAAAAACATGATATATCTCCCCCAAAATTCTTCAGAAATTTAACCTACATATATATAGATTTGAAAGATAGTGACAAGAATAAGTTATGATGATAAAAAGAAATTCATTAGAAGTAGAAATGTGCTCTTTAATGTGCATGTCTTGTGGGAGGAATAGAACTTAAGGGAGAAGGATGTTAGAAGTAAATAATTAACTTCAATTCAAGTTGATCTGAAAAGAGTTTTTGGAGGAGTGCATCTTTTGAAAAATTTATGTGGCTCTAAATCTATCAGAAGATCAAAAATTCCCAAGGGCTGTTTTTAGGGAAAGCAATGGAGTTCAAAATTTCATCCAGAAAAAGATATACCTGAAATCTTGAGAAATGGTGAGGCTTGTTTTAGAGTTTCTGAGGATAAAATTCCTAAGCTTTTAGCTCTAAAGAGGGCAGACCCATGGGCAGAGTAAAGGAGATCAACTAGATTCAAATGGTTGGTACAAAGGTATGGATATAACTTGAATTTATTACATCTAATGGATTTAGTTAAACTAGAGATCATTAAATAAGTGGTTATCCTTAGTGATTTAGATAAGTGGGAGTTTTATATGAAGGATCAGTTAGATTCACTACATGTGAAAAATAATTGGGAGCTAATGAAACTACCACATGAAAATATGGAACTTGAAAACAAGTGTGTTTTCTAGTTAAAAGAATAAACTAATGAAATTATAAGGTATAAGGAAATTATGGTGGTCAAAGGGATTTATTAGAAAGAAGTCATCAACTTTTATGAGATATTTTATATGGTATTTATGTATACTAGCATTCAGACTGTGATAATTTTTGTTTCATGCTAAGTTTATATCTGGAATAATTGGATATGAAAATATATTTTCTCATTTGTGACTTTGAGGATGAAATCTATATGATGAAATCTATTGGTTTCATGGATCAACAGAATCATAAATTGGTGTGAAAACTTAATAGGAGTCTCCATGGTTTGAAATAAGCACCAAGGCAGTGGAATCAAAAGTCTGAATTATTCATAGAGGATAAAGGTTTCAAGGGAATAAACTTATACCATTGATATTACCATAATTAGTATAGTGATGGGGAATTCATAATTTTGTTTTTTATGTGGATAATATATTATTGATAGGTCTATGCATTCAATAGATTCATAAGTTGAAAAAGGACTTGTCAGAAAAGTTTAAAATGAAAGATCTGAGATAATAAAAAAGATATAATGCATGTGAATTGAGTATGATAAAAAGATCAAAAGTTTGGTTTTATCTTATAAATACTACATTCAAAATATTTTTTAAATATTTGGTGTGAGAAATTGTAAGTCTTTTTTAAATCCTATTTCCATACACTTTAAACTTTCAAAGAAACAAGCACCATGAATGGAAGAAGAAGAAAAGAACATGGATAATGTACTGTATGTATCAAAAGTAGGAAGACTTATATATAATTTGATGTGAACTTGAACATACATAGATTATGTAGTGGGAGTGGTCAATTGGTAAATGGATAATCTTAAAAAAGATCATTGGGAAGATTTATTTGGCACCTAAAAGGGTTGGAATAATCATATATTTATTTAAGAAAGGATGATTTATTGTAGGGGTACATTGACACATAATTTAGGGGTAACTTAGATACATATAATAGTACAACTACATATATTATTAATTTTGGTGGAACTATGGTTTGTTTGATATTGAAGCTAAAACCAGTGATTGAAATATCTTTAACTGAATTAGAGTATAAAACAACAACAAAAGTATGCAAGGAAATGGTATGGTCAAGGCATCTGATTTAGGATCTCAAAGGTATATAAAAAATTAAATTTCTCTTGTGTGACAGTAAAAGTGTGATGAATTTGGAAAATAATTCAATGTTCCATGAGTGGATGAAGCATGCCAACCTTATGTACCATTATATTAAAAATTAAAAAATATAGAGAGTTAGAGGTGTAAAAGATTACTAGGAAACAAAATCCAGTGGATATGTTCACCAAGGATTTAGTCCAGGAGAGTTTGAGGAAATATTGTGCCTCATTTGGACTTGGGTTAATGAAACAAAATGTAGAATCATTTTATACAATAAAAAGTGGAATCTATTACTTTTTTAAAAGTGTTTGATGGTGCCATGAAAGTCCATAAAGTTTCCTTTAAGTGTGATATTATTGGGATTGGGACATCTTTTTAAGTGCTTGATTCAGTTGATTAGAAGGAGAAAATATAGAAGACACTTCAGTCTTGTAATATCAGTAAAAAATTTCTTCAATAGATGGATTTGGTGTGGTCGGAAGGGATCATATTCTGATGGCTTCAAAAAATGGTGGTTAGTTCACCAGAATCTTATGTAGTCAGTTCACTAGAATATCAGGTAGTTAGTTCACCATAATATCAGGTGTCCTATTCATTGGAAGTTCAGGTGGTCAGTTCACCAAAAGGAGAATGTTATTTTTTTTTGGGATCATCTCCCAATAAAGTTTTGTATCAAAAGAGAAAGTAATGGAGTGTTGTTCATCTACTGGTGTTTTGATGTTAATCCATGGTTGGCTATAGGGGTTTGATAATCATTATTGAAAATGAGTGGAACCACGTGAAATTATAAGATTAGTACAACTGATTGACCGGCTGGGCCCCACTATAAAAGGTAGGGGACCGCATTTTGAGGTTCTTATCAGTCATGAAATCATTTATTTTAGTGATCTACATGGATACCAAGCCACATTGATTGTAAAAATTGATTTTTAATGAAAAGAAAAATGTAATTTTTTCTACCATGGTTGTAATTTGTAATTATGAATAATGTAAAAACCATTTGCATATTTATTTTCTTTCATTTCTTATTCATTTTTTCATTTGAATGTTTGTGATAATTTAGAGTGAATGTAATATAATAATGGATACATATTTCAGTAATTAGGGTGATGTTATTCTTCCTAGTTTCGATACACTAATATCAAGGGGGTCCCTTCTGGGGTATGTTTCTGCCAATGTGATTCTGATTGTTGATGTTTGGTGTGGGATTCTCAATAGATTCTTCACTCTAGGTACCCAATCATGTTTCTATATTTAATTCAAATTCAAATTCCTCTTCTTTTCCATCATTATTTTTCAACCTTCCCTTATTCATAAATTGACATGAACCGACCCCTTGGGACCCCTCTTGGGTGGAGGTAAGATAAATATACCTGTAACAACCCTGGTAGTTTTACATGGGCCCTTTAATTTTTTTAATGATTGGCCTCAAATATTATTTCAGATATGTAGAGTTTATCTGGATTCTTTTGAACTCTAATGTTGAGTATTAAATTTATTTAAATATTAATTATTCCCACACATGAATTATGTTATATCTTATAATTAGAGTCTTGGATGGAGAAACCAAGACCATAGTTATGTTTGAAGCATTGGATTTTCCCTGGACGTGACATAACATTTGTTCATATCAAGTTTCATGATAATTGGCTCTCACAGTACATAATTGAATAAATAAATTAAATATTTAATTTAATTTATTAATTAATATCGCAAACCTAATTTTTCCTAATTATATCTCTCTATGAATAATCCCTTAGGTTATTTACATAACTCTGGAGGCTGTGAGAGAGGGGGGAGAGAGTGATTTTGATGGGAATTGATGTTGGTGGTCTACTTGGGATCAAAAATTTCCAATGACAACAACACAAGTTTCTTTTCTTCACTAATCGATCATGGATCTTTATGGAGTGAGTGATGAATGTAGAAGATTACTCAATTTCATCACCAAAGAACATGTTCTTCACTAATGATCAATCCATTCTTGAGGTAGGGATACTGTATTGTATATTTATTCCTGCTTTTAATATAAAATCTATTTTGAATTACTTCTAAATAATATAATCAGGGATTGATGATCTCCAAGTTTTTTAGTTTATATTTTTATTTGGGTTTATGTTTTTTAAATTTTTTTTCTTTGAATGATTATTTTGATATTGTATTTTCAACTTCCATAAATGAACTATGGCCAAAATAAACATGGTTATCCTTCATTTATCAGTTTGGTGTTTTTTCTATTTTTACCTCCATTTATATGTGTTCATTATTGGTGTTAGATTGGATAATGGTTTGACCATTCCCACAGACCCATTTCATTGTGCGATTAATCATGGGTTCCATAGATTGATGTTGGAAGGTTTATCATGGTGGATTATGGAATGAAAAAGGTATGGTTACACTGATGGAAATCCAAATATGGTTTGGGAGATGGTGGTATCATGATGAAAGATGCACGAGTTATGGGTGAGGAATCTTGGATTATATTTTTGATGAAGGGGGGAAGGAATCTGACAACCATTGGAAACATTATCATGGTCAATTCATGGTGTGGGAATTTTGGGCATGATTAATAGCATAATTGATAAAGGATACATTGAAATTGAAAGACGTGTCACTAATATTGGAATCTAAAAATTTCCTGACTATATGTTGTGTGTTTCAGAATAACATACACTAAGTATCCTCTTTTGTATGGTTATAGGATTTTTTCTAGAATTAAATATCACATTTCCATGTGACTTATCCACACACCATGTGACCCATACTCGGCAAGGTTGTCTTGTACTAAGAGTATGTTACTAGGGACCCATGTGGCCCTAAATTCAACTTGTTTTGGGCCACACCCCATGTACCATAAGAGTTACATGGCTTAGGCCAATGGGGTAAACACTGACTACCCCATATACTTGACACACCATGCACCCCTATGACACACTATGTACCTTCCTTTGACTTGGAATACTTTGGTTATATGTGTATTTTCCTTTCAATATTCCTAGGTGGAGTTTGTATCTCACTCATTTAGATTGGGACCCTCACGAGGAGTCGAAATTTAACCCATGTGAGTATGGGGATGGGATCTGATACCTTCAGAATCAGATAGAATCATTATTTCACATGAATTTATGGAGAAATAATATTCTCTATATGGAGTGGTATTTCTCATATCTATAGAGCTTATATGGGATACATATCCTTCAATGGAGTCACTATTTCACCCATAGTAATGGGGTAGGGATCCTCCGGCATCATCTGAGGTCATGACCGTGTATTGTTTTTGATACTTTTGGAAGCTGAAAATGCTAATATTTTTGGATAGATGTAAGTTTGAGACTATACACTCATACATGTATCCTTTTATGAGAATATTTTGGTTTCACCTTTCCTTTTACCTATTAGTTATGGTTTCAATTTGACTTTATTTCTTTTTATATTTTATTTATTCGTGATTCTAGGTTGTCCTATTGGATATGTTTATAATCACCCTTGCATGGGAATTGACCACATGTGTTGTGTCATATATGAGTAATGGACTATTTGATGGAGATATAGGGGGACCTTGAGTGGGTGATGCTTAATAATGTTTGGTCGTTGTGATAGAAAGACTATTGATAGAGAGGTGGTTGCTTTTTGTGACTGTTTTACCACTTCTTATCAAGATTGACCTATTTTCTAGTTGTTAGGACAATATTTTTTCCTCTTTACTTTGTCTGTTTATTTTCATACTAGGTTATGTGATTCTAGATGTTTTGAATTTATTTATTAGTTCAGTTTGTTTACTTTCTAAATTACACTAGTGTGCAAGGAGATTCATGTGTGTGGGTACAACTGCATCAGAAAAATCCCCCCCCATATATGTGATATACCTACTTACTAATAGTCACCCGCCCTTGCCTATTAGAGGATATCTTGGGGTGTCACTTCTAATATGACATCGGCCCGAGTGGGGCTCTGATTTTTTAGGATGTGAATAATTGGTATCAGATCCATTGGTTAGGTTTTCCTAGGATAAAGTATGGAGTTAGAATAGTTTTCAAGATTGGTTTTATATTTAGGGAAATAATATTTATGTTTATCGAGTTTGGATCTTGGTCTAGGAACCCTAGTGATAGTTCAGTGGCCGACATACCAATTCACTAGGATTTTGATAACTTTTTTATCAACTCGGTACTCTGAGACATCAGTTTTTGGGAAAATAATGTTACACACATCATATAGAAATGGGTTATGGTTTCTATGTCCTTCTTGAGTTGGATCTAAATATACACTCTTTGACCATTGAATATCTTGTTTATTTTAGGATTCCTTCACATAGAAAACCTTCTAGGATTTTGTGATAGGTTCATGATGAGGATAAACTCAATGATGTGGCCTCAGTTTAGGGGCTCATTTGGGAGGTGTACCCTATGGTTGGAAAATTAGAGACACTTCCACCCAAAGAGAAGAGATAAGACTTGACTTCAGTAACACATTCCAAATTTTTACCTATTACTAGATAGTGTATCTTCTATAAATTCATCATTATGATTCATATGGATTGAGAATCCTTCATTAGTTTTAGAGGTAGATACTATCCTAGTTATGTGGTGACCCATACCTGTAGGTGGAAAAACACTGGTTAGAGTCCACAGTTTAAGCATTTCATATCATATAGATCCATTTAGATTAGATTGTGGTGTTCATAGAGAGTATTCTCAATGTCTTAGTAGGATTATGGTAGAGCATGATGATGTAGACCCATGATGAGGCGACTCTTCCCTAGATTGAGATCAAGCTCCTTTTCTAAGAGGAGTACTTTCTGTAGAATCTATGCTTAGTGTATATCCAGGTGCTTCTTAGGCTTCATTAGGACATCATCTTAGTGGTTTAGTACATGGTGGGGTTTACCGATATCACATGATACTCTGAATATATAGTTTGTGATGTTTATTTCCAGTTTATGTTGTTTGAGAATGGTAGATGAAGATATATTTGAGCATTAGTTGAGCCCCTTTACATCCCCAACTATACCAAGGTAATAGATAATGCCTTACTAGTTGATATTTTTTTTGTGGAGCAGATGAAACCAAATGGTTCTGATAAAAGTCACTTGGAAGAAAATTCTTCCACAATTAGTGGATGAAATGGGATTTCAATGTTTCAGAACTTGTACTGTCAACATGTCCAGACTCAGACCAGAGGTTCAACAGCCTAGGGTTCACAAGGAGGATCCATTTATCCAAGGTAGATGTTATTCTTTTCCTATTTTGGGTGAGGTTATATCGATCAAGACTATATAAACTATTGTGAAGCATAATATAGGTAGACAATGGATGAGATGCAGAGGTAGAGGCAGTGGCACGAGAAGAAGTAACTGTGGGGAGTAATTCATGGTATAAGAGGTGAGAGTGTAGACAAAGGTGGACAATTCTATAATATGATATTATCTCCACCACCTCAAGGTTGTCCCCATCAGGATTATGGAGTTGTTGTTCAGGGACGTGGTTAGTTACATATAATAGCATATTATGACTCAAAGGATCCCAACATGATCCTGTTGGTACTAGGTGCATTTCATAAGTGTAAAAAAATGGTATTAAATATTTTATTTCCAAACAAATGTCATAATGTCATCACCTACGATGCGAAACACCTAGTTACAACCCTATGAGTTCATGTGGAATGAATTAACCATGAAAATAAAATCCAACCCTTACCATGTTTGATTTGTTCACTCATCCTTATTCAACTCTTTGCTGGTGATCACTGCTCAAAGGAACTGAAATCAAATACCTCTATATAATCCACACATTCTTTAGATTATTACTGATTAATGATCTTCAAACTCTAGGTGCTATCATGGAGAAATGAATAACTTTTTGACACTTTCACAATCATCAGATCACCATTTATTCAATCTAAAAGGGTGAACTTGGATTGTGGTGTTCATACCTCCCTCCTCTCTCTCTAAAAATTGAGTGATAGCTTGGTAGTATAGAGAATTATAGTATATTAATAGTCCACTATAATCCGACTTAAATTCGTATATAGAGGTAGGTTTTATTTATTAAAATTTCACTAAGTACCTTTAATAAATAAAACCTCTTAAATTAAATTAAATTTGACATGTATAATGTGTTTAACATGTGATAAGAATCATATATACTTTATCACTTATTTGAAACATCAAAACCATGTTGTCTGATAATATATGATCCATTATCTAGACTCTTCTCTCCAAAAAATATTTAATGAACCTTGAATAAAATATTCACCAATAAAATATCATTTCTCATATTCACTTAAAGACTGATGAATACACTGAGAAAATAAATTCACTTTTAATTATTCAAAACCCAAATAATAATGAGTTTATTTATTTATTATGATCACCCAATCTCATATATATCCCGACCCCCAAAATGGGGCCCACTATATCCTAAAGAATAATTCACTAAAATTTGACAATCATCTTAATGCACTTCATGTATAACTATTTAGGTCCTTATCTCAATGGAAGTGAGTAGTAATCACATACCAGTAGTGGATTCTAGTAACCCATCATGGCCCCTAAAGATACAAGTCCGATCATATTGATTCCAACCTCCCCTATGATCATACTCTCTATAATATAATATTTTTTATATGATATATCATAAAAAGGGATGCACGACTTGTGTCACTATCCTCACCTAATTTATTTATTATTGACCATATTAGAAAAATTTACATTTTTCCACCATGGTCATGGAGTTAGTGATGGTGATAACATCCTATTTAACTACCCAAGATATATATTACTTTTAGAAGAAATAAACCCTATTTTAATCATTAAATCAATATCATGCCACCAATAACAGACCCAACAGAAGATACCTCACCACAATATAAATGTTATGGTCTCCATCTAGCATAAAAGTATACATTAAAATGGTACACGTTGATAATGATATCAATTCAATAGACCAATACGGGTTCTCACATATAAGAACAACCAATTACACCTATAACACATGGTGTCCTATTGATGGGTTATTCCTCATGATCTCATAAACTCAAGATCACTAAGTGTGAACTTCATGAGATGAAGTCTAAATTCTTATGATACCCTTGTACCTGATAGTCAAAAATCATTTGTGTAATGTTATATTGGTGTATCTTGACCATAAGACATGTAACAAACCAATTCAGATCAACCCAACCCATCACCTGAGTCGGCCAACCATGTGGCCCGAAGCATATTACTAATCACCACTGGTTAGTGAAAATTACCAGGAATATCCAAAAACCTCTTGGGAAAGGTTTTCCCATGGTAAACTAGAATGATCCATCCATGAAATGGTATAACCAAACCAATAACATTAGATTCCAAAATAAGAAAAAATATACATCCAGAGAGAAGAAATATATGGAAAACAGATACCATAAACCAAAATAAATATCATATACAAGCATGCCACAAAAATTCCATATACATGATATCTCAAGACAAAGAAAAAAACTCAAAAGAATGGGTACACAACCAAAAAAAGTCTATTCATACAACCCAAATGATACTAAAACACAAAAACTCTCCTCATGATCTAACTATGTGAGACCACATATCCTATACAAAACACCAGTTGACAGTAATCAAGAAGAGACACCTAGGTACATGGTGGCCTTTACTTTAACTACATCCTTAAAAAAAGTCTATATACACCTTAAGGAATATACATGGTGCTAGGAAAAAATCCTAGTAGGGTAACACCATGAGTATATTTAATTATTTTACCCAATAAAACCAACAAACTATTTTAAAAACACTTTTAAAAAGTAAGAACATTGAGAACATCCCATTTTCAAATGACCTTTGAAGTCCCTTTGGTTTTCAATTAAAAAAAACATGTTTTCCAAAAAAAAATCTCAACATGGCTCAAATAAATAAACAAATCCCAAGGCACAACATGTTATACATATCCAACAAGGAAAAACAAGAGTGAGTATAAACATCATCATCATATAACCATATAAGAATACATTAGACAGAACATATCTCATCACATCAAAATGGAACTAATCAAATGCATAAATAAGAAAAACCAATCCATCATGATTAATGTTCACCAAGGGCTCTAAATTCAAGGGTTTAATGTGAGCGAGTCTAAAAAATTGTGCTAGCTGGCTAAGAAACAATGGAATCTCTCAAGGTATTCAATGGGCCCAACTTAAATATCTCTCATGGTCTCTCTAAAACCAATCATGGAATATATCATGGTATTACTACCAAAAGGATCTAACAATCCCTTGGAATCTAAAATGGAATCTTGCATGATCTTCCCTCTAAAGTCTCACATGGTCCCTTGAACAACCCCTCACTCACACCCCTAGTTAACCCATGTGCTACATCATGCCAACATAATCATAAACAAGTTCCCATCAAATAAAATTCAATTATCAAGACAATTTCATAAATATACATGCCCACCTTCATGAAAATTATTTTCACAAGGTAAAACCATTTCTAAAATAATTTTAGAAACCCATTTAAAACCATGAAACCTATTTGATCCATTTTTAAAAACATATGGTGTGAAAACAAGACATAACCTTTTGAAAAACCATATTTAAACATATCATTACCAAAATAAGTTATGAAACACATATAACATCAGATATACATATACCATAAATCACTCATTTGGAAATTAAAAAATATAAACCAAATGCGATTCATAGTTTAAAAGTAATCCATGGAAAACACCCTTAAATAGAGATACATAACTATGATATGATTCCAAACTCATTTCCTTTAATGATAACCACACAGAATAGGATGATTAAGGATTCACAGAACTAGGACACAAGAAAATAACCATTTTACACCATTACACATATTACATTAATCCAACACCCATACTAGTGTTACATATATCCATGAAAATGTAGGAAAAAGCAAGAGAAGGGGGAAAGGAAGAAGAAACCAATAAGAAATACGTTTACCTCAATCCAAAAAAAAATATTCCAAGGATAATACAATAAAATGGAAGGGAGAAAGATTCCATGTAAATGGAAGAGGGATACACATGTTGGGGAGAAGAAATGAGGCCAAAGGGGTATAAAATCATTAAGGAAAAAATGGTATAATGAAATTTTTTAAGTGATCTGATAGGCCACACAAGTTGGATGTACAACTAGAAAAATCATGTTCCAGCTATACGGGGATATTGTACTTCCAAAAATCAATCCACATGGTCACCCCAAGGCTTTGAATGGTTTGAAAAATCATTCTCAAACCATGAAAAATACCATTGTCACCAACTGCAGCACCCTCACACGATTAGCCGCACGGTTTGAAAAACTGTATGCTTACCATGCGCCATAGTCTTTCCTCCCAAAACTCCCATTTTTGAACCCCATCAACCAAGAACTTCAATAATGAACCAAAAGGTATATATAACTCAAAATTAGACGTATCAGTGACCCGATGAGTGTCACAAAATTCACATCATACTAATTTTTATCCCCATAAATTCACCATGAAACCACAAAAGAAAAATGGTGAGTACACTAATACCTCACAAATGATTACTACTTCCACATCTCATGGATATAACCACCTAGATACTAGAGCACATGGACCAGTGAGATTGACTTACCATAGATCACCTTGTTCTATTAATCCAAGAAATGAATAGGCTGCACCACAATGGAGATATCAGGCTCAAGCTCTAAAGTTTCCCACTCTAACACATGAGATGGGTTTGGATGGTATCTATTCATATAGAAGTCATAAAAAACATAATTGATTGAGTTTATTTGTGATAGAAACTCTAGTATATAGGATACCTTCCAAAGAGGTTCCACAATACAAAATGACATGACATAACGCGAAGCTAACTTTCTCTAAATTCTCAAGAGATGATGTCCCACTCAAAACGATACCCACAAAAACTTTTGATCACCAACCTAAAACTCCAAAAATTGATGATGATGGTTTACATATGACTTTTACTGACTCTGAGATATCACTAACCTAACCTAAATCAGCCAAACTATCTTAGTCATCTCCTAGATGAGACTCGGTCCAACCAGGTAACAATCACTCACCTCAGCCCAACATAATACGGATTGGAATGGTCATACAAACAATTTATAAAATGGATCCATCCTAATAAAGTCATGATAACTATTTTTATAAAAAAATTGTCCAATTACAATTTCCATTCCCATGAAACCCCAAAATATATAACACATGCTCATAACTTATCCTCAAGATTTTGGATGTTCTGATTAGACTAACCATCCATCTATGGTTGATACATGGTGCTCAAACTCAAATGGGTTCATAAATCCCCCTACAGTCCCTTATTTAATCAATATGTGAAATGAGAATCCCTATAAGAAGTTTTCTGAAAAGACCCGTAAATTTCAAGGAATTGTCTTTTCTTAATTTCTTTGGGATTTTACGAGTGCGCAGTTTCTGATGGCACCTGATTCTGAGGCCCGGTGTGCCCGGAATCAATTTTTGAAGTTTAGCTCGAGTACATTCAGTGAACGGACGAGCGGATTTTTCTAACTTTTGAACCAGTGCTTGAAATCAAAATCTGAGGGCACCAATGAAACCGCAACACTGGTATTTGATTAAGACCACCTTTTTCTGGGTTGCGTTTTCTCGGGAGGAGATGTTAAAAATGTGAGGAATAAAAATAAAGATTATTTTACAATTTTATTTTTATTTCTTTACTAGTGGTTTAAGTGTTATGGGAAAGGAATATGTGAGGAAGTTGGCGTGGGGCCCACACGAGCCCCCACCTCCTTCAATTTCCCCAAAACCCCATTAAACCCCCCTCTAGCATTTAACTGTGTAACACACCCTCTCCCCTCTTTATGACATGTCAACTCTCGAAATTAATTTGATTATTAAATGCTCTTCAATTAACTTAATTAATTGAATGAGATCTTTTGAATTTCAAACTAATGTTGGAAAGTGTGTGTGTGAATAAAATAAGACAAGGTCTTATTTTATTGTGGGGTTTTTTACTTTGTGGAATAGAGGAGAGAATTCTTGCGGTCTTGAAGAACATCTTCTTCCTCATTGAAGAACGCGAAGAACGTCGGAGCACCAAGGAGAGACGACGTGCCGATCCCTCCATTCTCTGTAGCCGGTGTGAGACGACATCCTCTACTTGGACGCTCACCAACGCCGTCATGGAACCACCCTCACGATGCCATTTACCCGTGACGATCTTTGTACGACAACTTATTGAGGTAGGGGTGTGTTTTTACGATGTGATTATTATTTGCGTTCTTCGTTAAATATTTGGGCCGCCTGTTATCAAATTAATGAGAGGAGGTCGGACCAAACGAACACGGCCGATCCTTCTCCCCATTTGTTGATGTTCACCGTTGCGGTTTGGGACGAAGGCGGCGCGGTTCAACGACACCGTGCATGAACGAAGATTATCACCGCGGCGAAGGGGCGCGGATTGGTTTTCTACAGTCCATGCTCAGATCGACTGTATTAGGCACAAGGTGCGGTGTGTTCGCACCAATGGGAGAAGGTTCACCTTCACCGGTGAGAAGGGAGCCTTTGCAGCACAGGCTGGACTCACACAGAGGAGAGGACAGCCGATCACTCATGAGTTGGCTAGCCTCATCCTAGGAGCAGTTGACGTGCGGAGTCCATGTTTTCCTGTAGTGGTGTATCAATATGCAGACGTTTTTCCTGACGACATTCCAGGACTACCTCCTCGTAGAGAGGTAGAATTTTATATTAAACTATACCCCAGGACAACCCTGATATCCACTCCATCATATCGGATGGCTCCCGCCGAGTTTCGAGAGCTACGGGTATAGCTGGAGGACTTACAGGGCAAGGGATTCATCCGACCCAGTGTTTCACCCTGGGCTTCCCCGATTTTGTTCGCCAAGAAGGCGGACGAGGGCTTGCGACTATGTGTTGAATATCATCGCCTGAACCAGGTGACCGTGAGGAACAAGTATCCTCTACCGAGGACTGACGAACACTTCGATCAGCTCAAGGGAGCACGGTGGTTCTCGAAGATAAACCTCAGGTTAGGCTATCATCAGCTCAGAGTTCGGGACGAGGATGTGCAGAAGAAAGCCTTCAGATATCAGTATGGCCACTATGAGTTCTTGGTTATGCATTTCGGTGTAGAAAATGCTCCAGCAGTGTTCATGAGTCTCATGAAAAGGATCTTTCAGCCTTACCTTGATCGATTTGTCATGGTATTCGTTGACGACATTTTGATATACTCGACCACTGAGGAGGAGCACGCCTACCACTTGCGGGTTCTACTGGACACACTTCGAGAGCACCAGCTTTATGGTAAGCTCTCTAAGTGTCAGTTATGGATATGTGAGGTCCACTTCTTGGGACACATCATCTCTGAGGTGGGAGTTACGGTGGATCCTGCAAAGATCGAGGCAGTGCTAGCTTGGGAGCCACCCAAGAGCGTGACAGAGGTGCAGAGTTTCCTAGGTTTGGATGGATACTACCAGAGGTTCGTTCTAGACTTCTCCAGAGTTTCGGAACCGCTTTCATCTTTGACGAAGAAGGGGAAACCCTTCATGTGGTCAGATAGATGTCATCAGAGCTTCCAGGAGCTGAGACAGAGATTGACCAGCACACCTATCTTGAGGCTACCCAAGGAGGGAGTAGGGTACTTAGTATATTGCGATGCATCAGGGACCGGAATCGGATGTGTCCTGATGTAGGAGCGGGCAGTGATCGCCTATAGATCACGATAGTTGAGGTAGCATGAGTAGAACTACGCTACCCATCACCTGGAGTTAGCAGTAATGGTCTTCGCTCTAAAGATGTGGCGACACTATCTGATGGGAGAGCGCTTTACAGTCTACTCTGATCACCAGAGTCTCAGGTACATCTTCTCGCAGAAGGACCTGAATCTGAGACAGTAGTGATAGCTTGAGTTCCTCTAGGACTATGAATTTGAGATAGTCTATACTCTTGGAAAGGGGAATGTAGTAGCTGATACTCTCAGAAGGAGGGCGGGCATTTAGCTACCTAGGGAGGCGATAGAGCAGCTAGCCGCTTTGCAGATATCCTTCGTGGATAGAGATGGAGCAACCTTTCTTCAGTTACTCACAGTCACTCCTCCACTACTATAGTGGGCCAGAGAGGCACAACGTGGGGATGCTGACTGTGAGACGCGACATGCACATATTTCTACAGGACATGCACCTGATGGTTTTTCTATGGGAGGAGAGCACGTCGTCCTTTTCGAAGGACGTACCATGGTACCAGTTTCTTTACAGGAGGAGGTGATGGGAGAGTTTCACACTTCCCCTTTAGCGGTACATCCAAGAGTGGCGAAGATGTACCAGGATCTCAGACGACAGCACTGGTGGACAGGTATGAAGAAGGTTGTGGAGGAGTTCGTTTCTCGATTCCTTACCTGTCAGCAGGTGAAGGCGGAGCACCAGGTACCAACAGGCTAGGTACAACCCTTGGAGGTCCTAGAGTGGAAGTAGGATAGGATATCTATGGATTTCGTGACTGGACTTCCACAAACTTCCAGAGGTCACGACTCCATTTGGGTGATTGTCGACCGACTCACCATGTCGGCCCACTTATTACCCATCAGAGAGCAGGGATCAATGGAGAGATTGGGACATCTCTACGTTCAAGAGATAGTACGGCGTCATGGTGTGACATCATATATCGTCTCTGATCGAGATGCTCAATTTACTTCCCAGCTTTGGAAGGGGTTGCAGGAGGTATTCGGGACGCAACTACGTCTGATCACCGCCTTTCAACCTCATACGGATGGTCAGACAGAGAAGACCATTCAGACTCTCGAGGACATGCTCCGTGCATGTGTCCTCGACTTTGTTCGCAGCTAGGAGGATCACCTACCCTTGGTGGAGTTTGCATACAAAAACTGATACCACTCCACCATCGGGATGGCACCATATGAGGCATTGTATGAACGACCTTGCAGATCACCTCTGTGCCGGACAGACCCTGGGGAGTCAGCACTTGTGGGACCAGAGATGGTCCAGGACACCATAGAGAAGGTCCAGGTCATCCAGGAGCGGATGAGGATAGCTCAGAGCTGACAGAAGTCTTATGCTGACAGGAGGCAGAGACCACTTGAGTTCGAGGATGGCGACCACGTCTTCTTTCGGGTCTCACCTCGATGTAGATTACGAAGATTTGGCCGGGGTGGAAAGTTATCTCCGTGCTTCATCGGACCATTCCAGGCTCTCAGCAGGATAGGCGAGGTGGCTTATCGCCTGGCTCTACCACCTCAGTTGCACCAGGTGTATGACGTCTTCCACATATCTCAGCTTAGGAGATACGTGCATGACCCGACACATATCATCGACCATGGGGAGCTGGATATTGATGACACGACGACTTTTGCGGAGGTCCCGGTGGAGATCGAGGATCGACAAGAGCGGGTCCTACGTGGGCGGTCGATCCTCTAGTGCACATCATATGGAAGCACGAGAGCCTCTAGGAGAGCACTTGGGAGCGGGAGGCTTAGATGCCTGCTCAGTACCCTCATTTGTTCCCCTAGTTTGTGATGTATCTTTATGGGGATGTAAATCCCTGAGGTGGGAGTAATGTAAAGACCCGTAAATTTCAAGGAATTTTTTCCCTTAATTTCTTTGGGATTTTATGAGTGTGTAGTTTCTGACAGCACCTGATTCTGAGGCCCGGTGTGCCCGGAATCAATTTCCGAAGTTTAGCTCGGGCACGTTCAGTGAACGAACGAGCGGGTTTTTCTAACTTTTGAACCGGTGCTCGGAATCAAAATCTGAGGTCACCGATGAAACCGCAACACCAGTATTTGCTTAAGAGCATATTTTTCTAGGTTGCATTTTCTCAGGAGGAGATGTTAAAAATGTGAAGAATAAAAATAAATATTGTTTTACAATTTTATTTTTATTTCTTTACTGGTGGTTTAAGTGTTATCGGAAAGGAAGATGTGAGGAAGTTGGGGTGGGGTGAGCCCCCACCTCCTTCAATTTCCCCAACACCCCATTAAACCCCCCTCTAGCTTTTAATTATGTAACACACCCTCTTCCCCTCTTTATGACATGTCAACTCTCGTAATTAATTTGATTATTAAATGCTCTTCAATTAAGTTAATTAATTGAATGAGATCTTTTGAATTTCAAACTAATGTTGGCATGTGTGTGTGTGAATAAAATAAGACAAGGTCTTATTTTATTGTGGGTTGTTTCGCTGTGTGGAATAGAGGAGAGAACTCTTGCGGTCTTAAAGAACATCTTCTTCCTCGTTAAAGAACGTGAAGAATACCGGAGCACCAAGAAGAGGCGACGTGCCGATCTCTCCCTTCTCTACAGCCGATGTGAGATGACATCCTCTACTTGGATGCTCACCAACACCGTCATCGAACCACCCTCGCGACGCCGTTTACCCGTGATGATCTTTGTACGACAAATTCTTGAGGTAGGGGTGTGTTTTTACGATGTGATTATTCTTTGCGTTCTTCGTTAAATATTTGGGCCGCCTGTTATCAAATTAACAGGAGGAGGTCAGACCGCACGAACACGGCTGATCCTCCTCCCCATTGGTTGATGTTCACCATTGAGGTTTGGGACGAAGGCGGCGTGGTACAACGACACCACACGGGAACGAGGATTATCACCGCGGTGAAGGGGCGTGGCGCCGTCGTGCTGTGCCGTTGAGGCCAAAAGAAGCTGCGGCCGGAGCGGGGCCGCGGTGGAGGGGCGCGGCACCGCCTCATCGTGCCGGAAAACCATGGAGGGATACGGCTGGGGTGGAACGCGGCGGAGCAGGGGAGGGCAGCCAGAACCGCCGGCCACCGACGCTCAGGAGGCGGGACCGTCTGGTCCCGCATGGTAGAACTGGCCAACCTTTATGGCCAGCCAGATCCGAAAAAACCGGGGGTTTGAACCCCCGGCCAGCTCAGCAGGGCGGACCCCTCGCGGGTCTACCGTTTGGTTCTAAGGGGGTGGCAACTCCCCCCCTTCCACGTCCGCTCAGCATGCGGGCGCCCAGACCGGGCTGAACCGGCCGGGCCGGGCCGGACCGCCTGCGCCAGGCCAGGCCGCCCGCGTAGGGCCGGGCCGCGCCGGCCGGGCCAGGCCATGCCAGCCAGGCCGGGATGACCCCTAGTGGGCCGGACCCGGACCCGGGTCGGGTTGACCCGGTTCAGGCCGACCCAATTGGTCTTGGGCCGGGTTGGTCCGGGCCCAAAACCCCCTAAAATCGGACGAATTCGTTCAAACACCCGTAACTTTGGCTACGGACCTCCGATTGACACACCATCAGTTGCGATGAGATCCTTGGATCGAGAAGGTCATTTTGATATATTACACTCAAGGTTTAGAAGACCTTTAGGTAAGACCGGGTTGGTTCGAACATGAAACCAACCGGGCCCTCGGAGCGAAAACCCTATAACTTGAGCTCCAGACGTCCGATTGACGTGCTGCCAACTTTGTTGGATTCCTCTTAGTGAGAAAGACCTTTTGTCTTACTCCGCTCAAGGTTTGGATGCAATTGGAGTATGGTCGGGTTGGTTTTGATTTAAAAACCAACCGGGCCCCTAGAACGAAAAAGCCAATAACTCTCAGACCGGGCGTCCGATTGATGCACCGTCTGTCTTGTTGAGTTCCTTTTATCGAGAAGGAACTTTGGGGTACATCAACTCCGGACTATGTGTTAGTTGATGTATCGACCCCCTTGGTCTGTGGAGCGGACCCTCTCGAAATCGAGCATGTTGTGTGCGGAAACCCTGGAGCTGGCTGCGACTGCGACGACGATGACGACTGTACTGAAATCCTCGGTGGGTTCGGCAGTGACGACGACCATACTGGAATCCTCCATGGGTTCGACGACGATGACTACTATTCTCGTATCCTTTGTGGGTCTGGCAGTATGTGACTACTGCTCTTGTATCCTATGTGGGTCTGAAAGTATATGACTTTGTACTTGTATCCTACATGGGTCTGGCAGAGTAGCTAGTCTTGTATCCTTTGTTGGTCCGACAGCTTAGCTGGTCCTGTATCCTACGTGGGTCCGAAAACTTAGATGAATCAGTGGCCACATCTGATAATCTCTATCGTCTTACGAAGAATTATACCTGTGTGAGCTGAGTCTTGACTTTCAATCATTATCTTTGATATGATTGACTTTCTTTCCTAAGTGGATTGGGTTGTGTTATCTTGTGTGGATTGGTTGTGCTATCCTATGTGGACTAGATAGAACTTGGGATCGAATGTTGTAGCCGAACTGGAATTAATGACTTAGGTATATGTATGGGCATATACCTTACTAGAGTTGGTTGTTACTTCGTGATTGTATCTTTCCTTTGTGGATTATCCTTTGTAGATTCTGGGAGACCTTCGATGGTCTCGGGGTCTCTACTGAGTGGCGTATACTCACCCCTGCACGGGCTATGCCCGCACTACGTTGTGTTGGATGCAGACGACAGACAGTGCTGATCGTGGTTGAGGCTTGTAGAGCAAGTCGGTACCTGGAGGTGGACCACTGGGCGGGACGTACACATAGCAGACGGTTGGACCCGAGGAGCTTGGGAGGCTATATGTACCCACCCTTCAGGTGGGATTTCTAGTGGACGGCTCGACGTTGCTGCTTTACTTTTTAGTTGGTGTACTTTCTTTTCAATTGTACTTTACTTCAGTTGGGTTTGTATTCTGGCCCATTTACTTTCCAGCACTTACAGTTGTATCCAGTTTACTTAGTGTTTACTTCATCTTGCTTACTCTATGGTGTATGTTTACTTTATAATGGCAATACATTCCCTTTTTATCGAGATTTACGCCTTTGGTTCTAGTCGCCAGCCCCTGGCCTATGGAAGGCGGGCTTGGGGTAGTCATGGCACGGGCCCCGAGGACGGGTCATGACATTATCACCATGGGGACTCCATGAAGCCGAACAACTTCTCGAACATATTGGTGTATGAGGTCCCATATCTTCATCAACTACCTAATGGGAAGAAAGTGGTATGATTTCATCAAACAATATAAAATAACCCATATGAAATCTTTCCCACTTAGAGTATAGTTTAGTCCAATCATGAAATACAAATAGATATCATCCCACATCCATATGAGAATGGGAGGTGGATGAAACAACTCGATTAGTCTCTGATGCTCAGCTTTTATTATCTGGAAGGTCAAAAATATAGAGACAAATTCTATTACTACATGTCTCATCTTGGGACACCAATACTAGCCTTTCAAGGTATAAAACATCCTTTTAACCCCAAGGTACATAACCCAACTGAAATGATGCTTCCCATACATCACCTCCTACCTCAAGCTCAAAGTAACTACCAGTCATCTCCTAAAAATAAGAGAACTATTAGAAGACTGAGACCAATCTTCTGAGGTCTCCCTACAATTTAAAACAATAATAATCTACTGGAAATCAAGGTCCTATTACTTCTAACTCTAAACCCAATCGATAGGAGAGGGCGTGACTTGGACATTGGCCAAGAACACCTACCCTCTATCTTTCTATATCTCTAGTCTCTGATCAAAAAGAAGACTCAGCAGACCCCACTCATCCCCTAACTTCTAAAAAAAATTCACTAAAAGATTCTTCCTAAAAGCTTCGTTGACCAAATTCCACTTCCAAGGGGTGTATGTAATCTTGGACTCAAAATTCTAGAGATATTTCGCCAAGTATCTCTACCTAAGATTCAGACCTCTCTAGGTGAAAATATACTTGAGGCTCTTATGATCCGAGTAGACTGTAAAACCACTACTATATATCACACATTAAAAAATGCTAGAAATTATCTTTATCAACAATAAAATAATTTTTTATCAAATATGTTAAAAGTTGATCATTATCAGCTTTAAAAATAAGAACTGATAAAGGCCCCATTTATTAGCAATAAAAAAGTACTGATAAAATTGAAAAAAATATTATTTTTAAAGCACTCCCCGCCCCTTTTTAGCACTTGGAATGTCCATTTGTTAGTGCTTATCAACCTATTGACCCCACCCCTCCTTGAACCCGCACTCCCCCACCCCTTTTCCATTGCTCGAAATGCCTCTTTGTCAGCACTTTTCCACATCCCAACCTCTTATTCACTCATGCGTGCACCTAGATTCAATACTTGGGCCTCCTATGTGCAATTTTAATGCATGCAACACTACATCAAGATTGTTTTATTCTATATTTCATGATATATAATATTTACACAAATATTTTTATTCATATATTCATATAATTATTTTTAAATTCATTTATAAAATATATGTTTATGTGTGTGATATATATATACTTATATTTATTTTAATATATTATATATTAATATTAATTTAAATATATTGGAATATAAATATAAATATATATCCATTTAGTAATACAAACACATATGTATACATAAACATTATACACACATTTTTATAATTTTATATACATATTCTTATATTTCTATAATGTAAAAAACGAAAATAAAATGGATAATAATTAATTCCATATGATTTATATACTTTTTTTTTAAATTTTTTTTAAAAACATGTCTATATATTGTATAATTAGATATAAATTTTATACATTACATATATATTTATATATCTATATATTTACATTTATATTTATACATATTCACATATAATTTTATATTTCGATACAATTTTTTATAACGTATTTATAAATATTTACTACAAATAGGTTTATATACTTTATTTAATGATAACGTTATATTTTTGAAAATACATTTATATATTTTTATACTTACAAAAGTTTGACACACACTCACATACATATTTACGAACACACATAAACATTTATATTTCACACATACATGCATAAATATTTACATATATGTATTTATTTACATATATTAGAATTCATAAATATGTATTTTTTTATTGAGAGATACATATTTATATATAGACATTACTTATATATATATATTAATGCATTTCCATAAGGTAAATAAAATGTATTTTTTTATTTTAAATAAAATAAATAATAAATATTTAGTTCCATATGGTTTATATATTTAAAAATACATTTTATATTAATATGTTTAAATATTTATTTATAAAACTGATTTATTTTATGTAAATGTTAGAAAACATTCATATATTTAATTATAAATAAAACTAAAATATAAAAAATGATAAAATTTCAACACCATAATATCTATATGAATATAATCCCTAAGAATAAATTCAGTCTTCACTGAAAAATTACAAGAATACCCTCTTAATAAAAGATAATATCCCATCGAATATTAAAACATCAGGGTATCCCAACTAAAAACTCAGATTTGAGGGCCTTCTAATCCTTTATTACCTGGATAAACAATGATCAGGGTTTCATTAATCAACATAGTGTAGATCTATTTACAGGATTTGATTTGATTTGTGATAGAGTCCAAACAGACACCTAGATCAAAGTTATGTCTGTTTGAAGTTCAACTCATGTTTTTAACTTATCTTATATCATTCATTCATTCATTGAATTTGTAGATCATCCTGTTGTTGTTAAATAACTATTACTCATTAATAATTAGAAAATTACTAATTAATATCATCGTATAATTATTTTATAATCCATTTCTTACTAAATATCTTATATATTAAGTGTAAATGCATATTTAGTCTCCTATAAATCATATTTAATAAAATATATTATATTTATGTCAATATAAATATATTTATATATTAATATATGATTTTTAATGATATAATTTTTATTAAATATAAATTTT
The DNA here is from genome assembly GCA_963277665.1 of Viscum album. Classification (NCBI taxonomy): domain Eukaryota; kingdom Viridiplantae; phylum Streptophyta; class Magnoliopsida; order Santalales; family Viscaceae; genus Viscum; species Viscum album. The sequence continues at coordinate 911,060,744 of OY728143.1, read as the reverse complement.
ACCAGCATTAACAAAAAAAATTGATAAAGGGTACCATTTATCAGTGCTAAAATAAAAGTGCTGATAAAGGGAGGCTTTTATCAGTGATTTTTCTAGAACTGATAAAAGATACCCTTTATTTGTAATTTTTTTCTAGTGATAACAAAATTACTTGTTATAAACACTTTTTTAGCACTGATAAAGGTCACTTTTAACAGATTTAACAAAAAGTGATTATAAAGTTGGCTTTTATCAACACTTCTTTTATCACTAAAAAGAGGAACTTTTAATGGCACTAGAAAAAAGAACTGATAAAGGGGGATTTTATCAACTCTTTTTTTTAGTGCTGATAAAAGGTACCCTTTATCATTTCTTTTTCTATCCTTGACAAAGACAACCTTTATAAGTGCTTTTAGATAGCATCTATAAAGGCTAGGAGTAGATAAACCCAAATCTATAGTAGTGAATGTTCCACAAAGGGGTAATTTCACTATGTTTTCAACGCATGCATCATAGTTGATAATTTAATATCATGGGTGGGATAATTTTGTTCATGTAGGAGTAGATAAAGTGAAGCATAGGCTACCAAATCATCATCATGTATCAACACACACCCCAATACCATGCTAAAAGAATCAAAATACATAGAATTATCTCTCCCAGGATCAAGAAGAGTCAAAAATAGTGTGGATGTCAAACGATCCTGTAACTTCCCAAAAGCACTTTGGCACTTATCATCCCAATCAAACTTTACACCTTTTCTAGTTAAATCCTTCAATAGAGAATCAATCCTAGATAAGTCCCAAACAAAAAGTCTATAATACTCAGCCAATCCTAGAATACTATAGATCTCCAACACATTCTTGGGCTTCTCAAAAGGTATAACTTCCCAAAATTTCTCTAGATCCACAAAAACTCTTTCCTTAAAAATCACGTGGCCCTAAAACCTCACTTTCTAGATAAAAAAAGTACTTTGATATCATGGAATATAGATGGTTCTCTGTCAAATCACTTAAAAACCCTATAGATATCCAACATTCTCCTCTTAAATATTGGAATACATAAAGATTTCATCAAAAAAATTGAACATGAATGATTCTAAAAAGTGATTGAAGATCAAGTTCATCAATTCAATGAAGACTATAGGAACATTGTAAGCCCATATGGTATAACCAAATACTCAAAATGTCCATATTGTGTTATAAAGGGGGTTTTTGGAACATCCTCTTGCCGAAATCTCATCCAGTGGTACCTAGATCTTGGGCTAATATTTGAAAACCAATGGGCTCCTCTAAAATGATCATATAAATCATCAATCATGGGATATTTGTATTTAGTCTTTGCGACCACCTAGTTAAGCTTATGAGATCCCATAAAAATTTGGAGACTTCTACCCACCATCTTTTCAAATAAAAATTGTGAAACCCATGATGATAGACTGGGATAGATAAATCCCTTGTCCTCAAGATCCTTTTGCAGGACCTTAAACTCCCTCAACTTGACTAGATACATCTGATAAGATGTCAAAGAAACCTGGCTCATCCTATGGAGCAGATAAAGAGTTAACTGGACCTATTATTAAGACAATAACCCCAATAAATCCTCTAAAAACACATCTGGGTAACTATCCGTGACCACTATAAGTTCACCCACCAAATCGTTTTCCATAAAATCAAGAAAAAACTAGAAAACCATCATGAAAGCAACCCTAACTCTGATGTAACTAGCCCTTATATCCCTGAACACAAGCCCCAATCTCCCTAAAAATTTGGGTGATCCCCTAAAGAGTAAGGAATTAGACCCTGTGGTGATAAAATTCGATGAGAAACTTGAATCTGATAAACCAGTCCATGATGATAATATGGTCGAAAACGTCTTGGTTCAAAACAAGAAAGTCCTAGATGACTTCCAAACCAACTACTAAAGATGAAACTTAGGGAGCTTGAAACCTTAATACTTTCTACCCAAAGGGGTTATTAAATCCATAGCATAAGGCATTAACTTATATCTCATTCCCATAGAATCAATCTTTTTAGTGAAATGAATGAATGGAATACACTAGTGTTGATTAGAATAGATGCCATTGAAGAACTAATAAACACCATACCTCTCATGGTGTCCGACCCAGAATATAAGTCCTCTAGTATAACCTTTACTTCATGGAGACTCTCTATCTTATACCCTCCCTTATTCTTCTTTATCTGGTGATAATCTATCTTACCATGAGAGAGAGACCCTCCACCCTTAGAAGCCTCTGACTGCACCTGAGAGCCCTTCAATAACATGAAGCCTAAATTTCTCCCCAACATAACCAACTAAATATAAGTATAGTAGATGACCCATACATCCACACTGGTGGAATGAAATCAAAGCCCCAAATAAATTAAGAATTGTGTTTCCATCCTTCCCACTGTGATAACAAAAAATAGGCATGTTCTCTAAAGAATCCATAAGAACTGAACTTGATGAATACTAGATACTCTTTCCACGACACTTCTACGACTCATCCCACATCCTCTTTTGACCTGATGAAGAACTCTGGATTCCACCCATGGAAAGAAAACCGTTGATACCTTTCTATCCAGTCAAATCAGCCTCTACCATAACTACCTTTTCAACCACCTCTAGATAAGTCAATAGATAGAGAATATTGATCAAGGATCTAATCTTTGACCACAATCTGATATCGAAATGATGATCGTTAAGGTAATTGTTCATGAGGAGATCCATAGAAACATATACCAACTTATTAAAATTGGTGGAATACTCCATCAGTGAATGATCCCCTTACCCCAAATTCTAGAACTCATAGGCCTTCACTTCTCTCAAGGTCTATGAGTAGATCTGCCTATTAAACACCACCTAAAAATTAGTTCACATGAGATTCTTGTGTCTCTTTAAGAGCTCCATTTACACCCACAAGTTTCTACCCATTACTTAAAACACATACTTGGTGAAGCCACTTCAGAGGTCTCTATGGTATTATATAACTCTAATATCTACTCTATATGATCAAACCACTCCCAGGGATCATTATGTCCCTTGTATCCATGAAACAAAGGTGGGTTTTCCTTATAAACCCCTTGATCATGGTCCACTATCTGTGTTTCTTCACAACCACCCACTTTACCCATGGATTGGATCATACGAATCACAAACTCTACCAAATCCAGATCAATAGGAGGGATCTCTTATGGGTTGTTCTCCCCAACACCTTCTCTATACCTAGATGAGGTCCTTCTGGGAGGCATTGTGTACAATACACAAAACACAAGCTTCATCAAGCTTAATTTAATCTCAAACAAATCAAATGAACTAAAATAAATCTCCATCATGGGTATCGACAAGAAACACTAGAATCATAAGAAACTTCAAATAAGAAAAGAGGAAAAACACCAAAAATCCCAATTATTTCCCACTGTTCATGGTTTGGCCACATGGTTAAGAAAACTATGCGAAAATTGTGTAGGTGTCATTGGTGGTTTAGTAGACAAGGATACATGAGATTTTCATGTTTTCTACTAACCATTCACACTAAATTTTCACCTCCTACATACCCCCTATTTCACCCCCAAAACTCAAAATAAACCTTGGGATTACCCTAGGACTCAAAATTAACTAGTTAATACTTCAAAATCTCATAAAAACAACCCATAACCTAGAACAAAACATAACCACAATCCTATAACACCCATTGAAACACGGGGTTTGACATGAAGAAGAGATGGTCAGGCACTCCCCCATTCCTACCTATCGAGTCCCAATGATCTTAACTATATTCTACCACTAAATAAAAAATAAACACTATATCTGATACCATTTTGTAATGAACCAAACAAGGTCAACTGAACCTATCACCCGAGTCATCCTGCCACACGTCATAAAGTGTGTTCTTGATCACCACGAGCTATTGAAAAACACTAGAAATAAAAAAAAATCTCTTGGGTACTATTTCAACCATGGTAAACTAGCATGCCCCATCCATGAAATGGGATGGACACACAAATAACAATAGATTCAATGATAAGAATAAGCATACATACATAAAAACACAACATATAGAAATAAGATACTATAATCCAAATAAACATCATATACAAGTATATAACAACAACATATACACTGTATCTCATAAAAAATAAAAAAATTCAAAACAATTAGTAGATAACCAACTAATATCTATACATACAACACAATAGACACTAAACCACAAAATGACTCCTGATGACCTAACTCTGCGAGACCATGTATCCTCCACAAAACACTGGATGATGATAATCAAGAAGATCTACATGGGTTCATGGTTACATCTCCTTCTCTTATGTTTTGAAGAAAGTCTATATACACCTAAAGTCATATGTAGGGTGTGAGGCATAAATCCTATTAGAATAAAACCAAGAATCTATTTAAGGCTTTTACCCATTAAAACCAATAAACTAGTTTGAAAACACTTTTTAAAACTAAAACACTTTGAAAACATCCCATTATAAAATAAAATTTTGAAATCCATTTGGGATTCCATTTCAAAGAAAACATGTTTTCCAATATAATTCTCAACATGGATCAAATAAATAAATAAATACCAAGGTAAAAAATTCTCAACATATACAATAAGGCATAACAATATTGAGTATAAACATCGTCATCATATAACCATATATGTGGAAAATGGGAATAACACATGTAAACACATCAAAATAGAATGAATCAAATGAATAAAGCACATAAATAAACCCAACATGAGTAATTTTTACCTAGGGATATAGCCTTAAGGGTCTAATGTGAGTGAGTCTACAAAAAGTGTGCTAGAAATCTAAGAAAAAATGGAAGCTCTCACTATCTTCCTTGAGACCAAATCTAGAGTTATTAGGGTATCTCAAAAACCAATAATGGAAGATCCCATGGTATTCCTACGTAAAGGATCAAACATTCCATTGGAAACCAAAATGGAAGCTCGTACGATCTTCCCTATGAAGGCTCACATGGTCCCTTGAACAACCCCTCTCTCACACCTCAGTTTACCCTTGTGATACTCCATGCCAACACAATCAAAAACATATTCCCATCTAGGAGAAGAAAATTCTAAATCAAATTTCACAAATAAACATTACCACTTTCATTTTAACACCTTTCAAGAGGTAAAAAAATTTATAATTTTTTTTATAAATCCATTTAAAACCATTTGAGCCATTTTTATAAACACATGGTGCACAAATAAGCCACTCCCATTTGGGAAAACCTATTTAAACACCAAATTTCCAAACCAAGTCAAAAAAACACATAAAACATGGGATACACATAAAAAATAAACCATTAATTTGGTAATTAAAAAAACACAAACCAAATGTGATTTATATTTTAAAGGAAATCCATGGAAAACGCCCTTAAATAGAAACACCTACCACATATTCACTTATAACCTCATCTAATTTGATGATAACCACCTAGAATATGAATATAAAATATTCACATACCTAATGCAAAATAAATAACATTTCACTCATTACACACCCTATATTCGGCCAACACCCCTACCAGGGTTACACATCTCCATTAAAATGGAGGAATAAGAAAGAAGAGGGGGAAAGAAAGAGGAAAACAAAAAAGAATAGATTAACCTTAATCCAAAACACCAAGTATATATGGATAATCCACCAAAATAAAAGGGAGGAATGTTCCATGCCAATGGAGGAGAGATTCACATGATGGGGAGATAAAATAAGGCCAAATGAGTATAAAATCTTTAAAGAAAAATGGCAAAATACCAATTTTTTTAGTGACATGGACAAGACGCACGATTTGGATGCACGATTAGACAAACTGTGAGCTAACCATGTGGGGACAATATCAACCCAAAGATCAAGATAAATAGTTATTTTTGTGATATGAATGGATTTAAAAAATGTGCTCAAACCATGAAAAAACCCTTTGTCACCAACTATAGCATCCTCACATGGTTAACCACTTGGATAGGAAAACTGTGTGCTAACCATGAACCCTTTTATATCCTCTAAAAAACCACCATTTTGACCCTTGATACCCAATAACTCAAAAACAAAAAAACAAAAATGTAAATAAAACTCAAAATTAGAGATACCAATAATCTGATGGGTTTTACAAGATATATATTTAAGACTAATATCATGGTATCTCTAGTTTCTCATTATAACAAGGAACTTCTATAACATTTTGATACAACATGTAATATATGAACATTAACAATGATATAGTACACATAGAATTAATGTTACTATCATGGTAATTGGAAAAATATGTATATATCAAACTATATACATGTTATAGTAATCAATGTACATACAAAAGTCGGGTCTAGGACACCCACACACAACACTCTCACTTACACAAGAGCCAAATTCTAATAGCTCTGAACTTACTAGATCTCACATGAGAATCATGATTCTATTGAGATTTGGATTTAGTTAGGGGGTATTACACATTATACTCTATGGAAACTCTACTAACTATATAGTCAACTATTCAAGAAAAATCCCTTAAGAGATAAAACTTTTGAATAAAATGATTTGTCCTCTGGTGTGACATGGGATCCTCAGAAAGTACCATTGTAGTAGTATTATCAAAATAAAATGTAATAGGATATATTATAATAGGCACACCAAAAATATTCAAGACAAAGATACATACCCAAACTGACTCCTTAGCTTAATTAGAAATTTGTATATACTCAGATTATGTTATATAATTGGTGATCATAGTTGGTTCAAGCTTCTCCAGTTCACCGCACAACCATTAAAGAAATAAACAAAGCCTAATTTTTATTTTAGATCATCATGATCTATTTAGAAACTAGAATTAGTGTATCCCCTCACTACTAGTTTATTATCTTCTATATACACTATTAATATATCCTTTGTATATATCATGTAGTTTCTGATAGTTTTCAAATTTTACCAGGGTAGCTTTCCTGGATTAACTTTATATTTTCTTACCACGATTAAAGAAAATCCAACATCAAGCCTAGTACATGACATAACATACATGATAGATCCTACTATTGAAGCATAAGGGATTATACTCATCCTTTCAATCAATCCCTATGTTTTTGGACATATATTCTTAGAGACATTGATACCATGTGACATCGAGAACAATCATCTATTGGATTGTTCCATATTATACCTTTTGAGTACCTTGTTAATATATTTAATTTGAATTATACCAAGAAACCTTTGAGATATATATTGATAACTCTTAATCCCTAAAATACAGGCCACTTCACATAAGTATTTTATGAAGAATTATTCATTTAACAAAGTCTTAACTGACAGTAACACTTTCACACTGTATCCCATGATAAACATGTCATCAACATATAAAACTAGGGAAATGATGGAATTCCCATAATTTTTTTTAAATACATGGATTTTTTTCATTATCAATGAAACTAAATTCTATTATTACCTCATGAAAATGAACATTCCATGATCATGATTATTTCTTTAATTCACAAATGGATATCTATAGATTGCATGCTTTATTAGAACTCTTTGATTTAATTAACACTTTAGGTTGAGTCATTTTTATGTCTTCAACCAACTTACCATTTATAAAGGTATTTTTGAAATTCATTTTATAAATTTCATAATCATGTAAGGTTGTTATTATAAGTAAAATTTTGATGAATTTCATCATCGCGACTCATTAGAAGGTTTCATCTTAGACAATTCCTTGATCTTTATTGAATCCATTTACAATCAGATGTACTTTATAGGTATTTAATTTATCATACTTGTCCATCCTTTTATGTAATACCCAATTACATCTAATATTTTTTACATTAACAAAAAGTTATACCAAAATCAATACTTAATTTTGGTACATGGACTCCATTTTAGAATGCATGGCTTCTTTCCATTTAGTATTATCCTTTCCATCTACTGCCTCTTTTTGGGTAAGTGGTTTATCATTATCTAAGAGTAATGAGTCACCTAAATTAGTGAGAATAAAACTATATCTCTCTAGTTCTCTAACCTATTTAGTACACCTACATAATACTTGTGTCTCAAGAATATGTTTATCTCTCACAGTCTCTTATAGATATTGTTCTTATACCAACTCTTGGGCATTTGGAGAATCAAATTCATTGAATTTGATCTTATTCCCACTATTCCTAATAGAAATATATTCCCTTTCTAGAAATATGGAATGTATTTCCAGAATAATTTTTTTTTATTTGAATGGTTATATAGGTTATATACTTTTTTTTCTTTAGGATATCCTATAAATATACACTTCATGATTTGGGATGCTATATTATTATTTGGTATTTTCTTAAAAAATTCCTCACATACCCATACACATTTATGAGATAGAGTGGATTTATTTCCATACCATAACTCATATGAAATACTATTTGAAAACATTAATTGGTACTGAAATCAATGTATAAGTCAATATTTTCAGTGAATATCTCAAAACGATAATATTAGAGTTTCTTCACACATCATTGATATTAACATGTCAATTAATTATATATAGCCATACCTACTATCGTCATTAGTAAAAGTTATGAAGTAATAAAATCCACCCCTTGACTCTACTGAAAATGGACCAATACATCAGTATGAATCAAATCTAGTTATTATGTATCTATTTATCCTTTCCCACTAAAAAGTGATTTGGTCATTTTAACTTATTAAAAAGCATGACATATATCCAAAGGTTTTTACTCAATAGATTATAGATACCCTTCTTGATGTAATTTTATTAAATTATTTTCATTTACATGACCTAGCTTAAAGTACCATAAGCTAGTAGGATATGAGTCATTCAAAATGGATTTTTTATTAGTTTCTAAAATAGGATTTTCAGGTTCAAGTATATATAATTAATTTTTAATATGTGTCATACCAGAACATATTTTATCCTTATAAAATAGAAATAATTTATTTACAAACATGAAATAAAAACCTATAGTTTCTATGTTCAACACTGAGATTATGTTTCTGGTAATGGATGGTACATAATAAAAATTATTTAATATAATAACCAAACCACTATAAAATATGAGATGGTATTCTTATACTAATAATTATTCCAATCTTATACCATTTTTTCTCAGAGATCCAACTCATCATTCACAATCATTTTTAATTTACCAGGCTCCTATATTTTAATAAAAATGCGTGAGCTACATGAAGTATCCAACACCCAACTTATAACAATAGAAAAATTGAATTCAATGAAAAATATATCTATAATAAAATAATCACCTTGATTACTTTTCCTAGAGTTTAAATTAATTTTCCATTGGACTTTATTTTGACATGAAAATTAGACTCCCTCCTTCTCATTTCTCTCCATCTAAATCTTTGGCTTCTTAGAGGGGCGGTGCGCTAGTGTCTTTGGTGTAGGTTTATCCTTTTATGTCATAGCCATTCTCTTCCTCCTATTTCTCACTATAAGTACTAAAGAGTTAGTATTCTTCATATCCTTATCACCATTTAAAACTAAATCCAATAGATTTAGAACTAAAATTTTCTTTTTAGTCATGTTATAATTAATAATGAAAGTCAAGAAAATTGGTAGTAAAAGGAAAAAATTGTGATCAATTTCTTGTTCTGAGTTTAACTTCAACCCAAGGGAATTGAGTCTCTCAATATACCTAATCATCTTGAGTTCATGATGTCTGACCTAATTCCCTTATACTAGAATACACTTATACAATGAACTAGATATCTCATCTTTTTCTCTTTCAAGCTCACTCTTGATAATGACCTTGGATATGATAGAACATTCTATAAGAATCTTCAACCTTATTTTATTTTTGCAGTTCATGAGACAATGATGACACCATGATAAATTTTACATCTAGAATATCATCTAAATGCTTCTTATACTTGTCTTTACCACCTCGATTTCCCCCATGGGGGTATCATTAATAAGTTTATATTCCAACACATAGAGCTTTAACTCTTAGCATTATATCATGCACTAGAATCTAGACCACTCCTAGAAGTTATTTCCAATTAAGTTATTTTATTTATCAAGTATTAATCATAGTGAAATTAAACTCATGGTGGTATTTTATATATTATCTACACCAAAACAATTTACCATATTAGTACTTCATATTGATTACAAAGAGAAATTATTGATTAATTAATAAATTATTATTTGTTACCCACTATTTTATTGAATCTGATTTGCCTTTAACTACAAAATTAGGAATACTTAGTCTCTTGAGTATTCTAGTGGAAAGTATCATTGAAACCCGTACTCAAAGTGCAAGTTATGTCTGTATCACTACTCAAAGATTTTAAAGGTAGGATTTTAACTCAACAAGCACATAAAATCAAAAATCCTAGAACTATTGAGTTAAGTACCAAATTCTGGAAATTGTAACCATGATTTACTCAACATGTTGCCTTTAAGTTGCAAAAATATATCCATGAATACTTCTTTGCAACCAAATTTAGTTAATTTAACCCACCTCTCTCAAAAGAACTCCACAGTAGTTGGAGGAATCCTCAACCAAGGATGACGTGCAGCTCATACCTATGGTTTTTTTCCAAATTTAAGTGATGGAAATCATTATGACTTAATATATTTTTGAGGGATTTTAATTATTCATAGTGAATATAATCATTTTTTCATATTTAACATGCTTTTATTATGTGATTTCACTCACATATAGACCATGCATAGTAGAAAAATATCCTTTGTGTATTATTTGAATTTATATATACATGCTCGTTTATCATTCTAAGTGATCGTGTAAATGTAACACATTAAAATAATAATAATAAAACATCCATAAATAAATTAAGTGAAGCAATTGAACATTCCTGATTACTACAAGTTAATCCATTGAGAAGAAAATGGATCAACTGAGACCCTAGGGAAATATACATAATTCGCATCTGACTCATATTGTAACACTCAACCCTTACAATGTGGCTAAATCTCATCTGGTACTTTACCAAATCTTGGAATGGTCGACATATTCATTTTTCCTTGTAATTATACATAAATTCTAACACATAGTTGAACATAAATAGAAAATGTGAAATAAATATAAATAACTTTTATCATGAGCACGCAAACCCTTATACATAAAACGAAAGAGAGATGATTCCAATATCACATTATAAATTAATTTATTATTACAAATACCACATACATAAAAATAAATAAATAATAAAATAAAATAAAATACAAACATAGTCTAGTCTCACTACTAATCAGTCAATACGTAGTATAATTTCAATATAATATTTAATTTTCAATTAATTCCCTTAAGGGAATTAATTATGAATTAAAATATTTTGATTAATTATTATTCATGATTTATAACCCACAAATTCCCAAAATATTATTTTATACATTCCAAATATATTTTAATTATTATTAATTTTTTTCCTATTTTTTTGGATCGTGAGTATTTAATTTACCCTCCACCCATCAAAACATTTTTATAATTTTTAATAGTTTTAATATTTATTAAGCCTACATGATTAGGTTTTTTAATTTTTTTGTTTCAATTCCATCATGTGGAATAAGTGTGCCCTAGAAAAATAATGTTCTATATGTGGGTTCCTAGACAGAATATCAGGGATCATTTCCCACCATCGTACCATAATTATTACAAATATTTATGAAATATAAATATATGTGTGTGTGTACTTAATTTTAAGACTCACAATAATGATTTTTCATCTGATTTTTAATTTAAAATGACCATTAATTGGCCGTCCATCCTCATATTAAAGCACCATCAGAGCCGTTGGGACCATTATGACCCCCTTTAGTCAAATTAATTTCACAAATAATTTGAATTCAACTTAATTTGGCACAAAATCACTCTGATACAAATTTTTGTTATCGAGAATGCTGTGAAAGTGTGGAACAATGGTATTTTATAATTTTATCATTGGATGGACATCATGATATTGTCATCAATGATGTGAAATGCCTGGTTACAACCCAAATATTTTATGTGGAAGAAATTAATCATGAAAATAAAATTTAATTGTTACCTAATTCTATTTTTTGATTCCACCACGTTCCTTTCTTTATTGGAGATCGTTGCTTAAAGGAACTACCATTATATCCATCTAGATCACACACACACACACACACTCGCTTCATATGATTTATGGTCATTGATTTTTGAACTCTAGATGATATCATAGAGAATGGAAGATCTCTTAGACACTGTCACAACCACAAGATCATTGTTTCTTTGATCCATAATGGAGGACATGGATCAAGGTGATTGGATATCCCTCTTCACTCTTTAAAATTTGGGAGAGAAGTTAGGAGGAGAGAGAATTGGAGTGAATGAATTGTCCACTCGAATTTGGATCAAATATATATATTGGAAGGTTTTATTTATTAAAATTTCACCTTGGTACTTGAACAATTAAAGACTCTTAAATTAAATTATAATTAACATGTATGATATTTTTAATGTGATATAAACATAATAAATATTGTATCACTTACTTAAAACATCTAAATAACATTTTATGATGAAATATAAGTAATTATATCAACCCTTACCTCCAAAAATTATTTAATAAACCTTGAATAAATTATTTTTTCATAAAATATTATTTATCATGTTCACTTAAATACCCATGGATACACTGAGAAAAATAATTTCACTTCATATTAACCTAAACTCAAATAATAGTGAATTCATTTATTTATTTATTGATATCATTCGATATTATACATATCCCATTCCCCAAAATGGGGCCCGATACCTCTTAAAAACCAATTCACTAGAATTAAAAAATAAACTGAATGTGCTTTTTGGGTGACCCTTCAAGTTATTATCTTAATATTAGTGAGTACTACTCATAGACTAGAAGTGAAGTCTAGAAACCCATTATGGATCGTAAAGAGAAAAATCCAGTCATAGAAATAAAAAACTCCCCTATGAGCAAACTATGTGTAGTATAATCTCTTTTTCATATGATATATCAAAAATATTGATTCCAAACATGTGTTACCTTCCTCACTCGATTTATTTATTCTTGACCATAATGGCTGAATTTACCTTCTTCTACCACAACCGTGGATTTACTAAAGGTAATACCATCATGGTAAACTGAACCGAGTTATCTCTTCCTTTTAGAAGAAAAAAATCATCTCTTGGTCATTAAATAAATGTCATAACACCAATAATTAATCCAACACAAGCTACCTCACCCCAACATAAATGACATAGTTTTCATGCAACATCAAATTACGCAATTGAATGGTACACATTGATAATGATCTCAAGTCATGATACCAATACAAACAATCATAGACTAAGACAACCAATGTCACCTTTAACATATAATGTTACTATCAGTAGGTTTGTCCTTATGATCTCATAAACTTGAGATCACCAAGTGAGAACTTCATGAGATGATGTCTCAATGCTTATGAACCCCCAACACCTGATAGTCAAACAACATTTGTGACTTATCAGTATAATGTATCTAGACTATTGGAAATATATTTAGGACTAATATAATGGTATCTTGAGGATCTCATTATAGTTTATAACCATTATAACATTTTTATATGACATGTAATCTTAAGGACATTACCAATGATATAGTACATGAAGAATTAATGTTAATATCACAGTAAGTTAAAACACATGTATATATCAAAACCATATATATGATATGGTAATTAAAGTACATATAATATTTGTGTCTAGGGAACCCACTCAAAATAGATCTAAGGTATAATCTATGTATTCTCTACCTTATATTTAGTTTTGATAGACACAAATACGAACCATTTATTTTTGACTTTATCCCTTGTTTGAAAATTAGAGATTCCAGTAGAGCCTCTAACCCTACCCTTATGGATAGAGGCTCCTACAGGAAGGGATTATATGATCACACTATTCTATCAATATTATGATGACACTATGATCATTATAAGTACTTGTTCATTCCATTAAGCATGATGAATTCCCTAGTGGTGTTTATGGGGATCATGAACAAGATCTTTCAACATTTTCTTGATTGGTTCATGTTGGTATTTATTAATGAAATTATCATTCAATCAGATTTAAATAATGAGTATGAAGATCATTTTAGGATGGTACTATACATACTTCAAGAGCATTATTTATATAAAAAAATCTTAAAGATTCATTTTTAGATTACAGAGGTCCACTTTCTTGGACTTATCATCAAAGAGGAGGGTGTAGTTGTGGGTCCAACAAAGGTTGATATAACTCTTTATTTAGATCCAATTAAGATCATGGCATAGGTTTGAATCTTCCTTTGGTTAGATAGATATTACAATAGATCCATTTAAAACTTCTTCAAGGTTGTGTTTCCATTGACTGACTTAACCTAGAAGGGGAATCCTTTTATCTGGTAAGAGAAGTGATAAGATGCCTTTGAGAAGTTGTGACATAGGTTTATGAGAAATCTCATTCTAAGGATTACAGAATATTGGGAAGATTACTTAATTTCCTATGATGTATTTGGACTTGGGATCAGGTGCATATTTATTCATATAAAAACAATTACAACTTATGGGTATAGGTGGCTGTGAACCCTTGAGTAAAACTATATAACCTATGACTAGGAGTGGGAATATGTCGTGTTCTCCCTAAATACTTATTGAAACTACCTTCTTGGTGAGTCATTTGTTGTGTATTATGACCACAATAATATCAAGTACATCTTCACATGGATAAATCTCAACCTGAGAGAGAGGAGATATCTATAATTTTTAGAGGATTATGACTTTGAGACAGTCTATACTCTTGGAAAGGGGAATTTTGTGGATAATTATCTCAATAGGAATTATCATTCCTAGTTTCTAGATGAGGTTTAAAATAAGTTGGACACATTGTAATCATCCTTGGTATACGAGTATGGATAATCACATCTCTGATCGATGGTTATACCCCTCCACTTCTCCAACATGTGAGGGAATCATAGTTTTCTGATGGGGATTGTGAGGTCTTGCATAATTAAATATTCACATGGAATGTTATAGATAGATTTTATAATGGCAGGGAGTATGTAATTCTCTTATGAGGGAGGACTATGATTCTATCCACACTTCAAGAGTATATGCTGAGAGATTTCCAAATCTCTCTCTTATATATATATATTGGTGTGGTGAATATATTCCAAGATCTTTGATGATAGTTTTGGTGGCCAGTAATGAAGAAGAGTGTTGTATGGTTTGTCTATAGATTCCTTGCGTATTAGTAGGTAAAGGATGAGAATCAGGTTCTGATAGGTTTGATTCCATTAATTGAGGTTCTAAACTGGAATTGGGGTATCATATCAATTGAATTTGTGATAGGAATTCAATGATTATAGAGTGTTCAGGACACTATTTGGGTAATGGTCAATCAACTCACCAAATCATCCCATTTTATTTTCCTTAGAGAGTAGAGTTCCATTGAAGGAATGGGTTTCTTGTATGTGCAAGAGATCATATGAATTCATAGAGTACCCTCAACAATTATATTTGACCATGACACCCATTTCACATCTCATATATGGATGGATTTGTAAGATGGTATTATTATTTATGAATGATTATAACATTCCACCCACATACTGATGGCTGGACTGAGTAAGTCATTTAGGTATTAGAGGATATATAGAGGGCTTGTGTTTTAGATTTTATCTGAATCTGAGAGAACCATTTTACACTATTGGAGGTTTTGTATTACAAAAACTACCACCCTATGTTTAGAATGAAACTATTTGAGGACCTTTATGGGAGACCATATATGTCACCTTTGTACTGTTCTGAGTTGGGAGAGTCAGAACTCATGAGGCTAGAGTTTGTGTAAGTCATGGATAAGATGGTCTAAATCATTTAATAATGAATGAGGATTGAAGAAACCCATCACAATTCCTATGTAGATGTTCAATAGATGCCGTTGGAGTTTGAAGATGGTGATCATGCGTTCTTAAAATTCTCACCTCGATGCAGATTACTTAGGTCTAGCTGATGTGTCAAGATTTCTCTAAGGTATATCAGTCTATTCCAGATTCTGCATAGGGTGGGAAAGGTTTCATATTGAATGTATCTACCCTCATAACTGAACTGGGTCAATTAAATATTTAATATTTCATAGTTGAGGAGATATGTACATGACCCAATTCATGTTATTAACTAGGGTGAGATGAACATTGAAGTTTAATGAACTTTTATGGGGTACCCGATGGTAATTTAGGATAAAAAGACATGATCCTTTGATAGAGAGTGATTCCCCTATTTTGTGTCCTATAAAAGAATGATAATTTCTAAGAGGGATTATGGGATAATGAGAACCATATGTGAGCTCTGAACCTTTATCTTTTTGATTGAGTTGTGATTTAAAGGATAAAATCATTGAAGGTGGGGAGAATGTTTATAACCTTTTAAAATCTTTAATGAATTCCTGCTAATTTTAGTTTAGAGATGGTGTATTTATCAAGGTTCGTTTGATCCCCGATGTTGAGAATTAAATTTATTTAAATATTTATTATTCTCATGCATTAATTTTGAAATATCTTAGAATAGGAGTCTCATACGGTGAAACCAGGATAAAAATTGAGTATGGAACATGAAATCTACCCTAGGTGTGACATAAGTTTCATTCATATAGGGTTTCATGATGATGTATTGTCAGAAGATAAAGTAGAATAAATAAATTAAATAATTAATTTAATTTTTTATTTATTTTTGTTAACCTAGTTTTACTCTATATATATCTCTATGATTAATCCCTAGGGTTAGCCTCTTAACCTTATAGGCTGTGAGAGATATATAGAGAGATATATTTCACAGAGTGTTGATGTTGGTGGTCAAATTGGGACCATGAATCATCGACAATGACAACACGAGTTTCCATTCTTTGCCAATAAATCATGGATATTTGTATAGTGAATGGAATATGTTTTAGATTCCATGATTTTGTAACTATAAAATGTGCTCTTCACTAATGTTTGATCCATTCTTGAGTTAGAGATATTGTTTTTTAAATATTTTCTCTCAATTAATTTTGAATCAATTATGGATTAGTTATGAACAATCTAATTTGGGATCGATGGTCGCTAGATCCCATTAATTCTTGTTTTCATTTGGTTTTACATATTTGATAATTTGTTTTCTTGGAAAGATTATTTTTATCGCACGTTTTTGACTTTCATCAAAGAATGGTGGACAAATTGAACACGACCATCATTTATTTTTCACTTTTATGTTTTTTGGATTCCCCCCTCTATTATATATGGGTTCATTATAGAAGTTTGATTGGATAAAAGTTAAACCATTTTAGTGGAACCATATTTTAACACCATAATATTTTACTGTATATTTTTTTCTTTAAAAACTAATGTGTTTAATTGATTTCTTCATAAGTAACACTAAACTAAAATGAACCAAAAAAACATTATATAACCATTAAAAAATTGTCTTTGAATTTTTGGGTAAATATAAAGGTTACCAAACTATGAAATATATATATATATATATAATAGTTATTATTAATACTAATTCATTGATAAAATTCAATTATTATAGGTAAATAAACAATACAATCATTTTATGTGTAAAAATATATCTTCTTTAAAAATTTATTTCTTCATACACTACTAAGTTTGTTATATTATGGTTAAATAATGGTTTAAATGGAAGTTATTGATAATATATACTACAAAATATGTTTAGATCTACCTAATAGTTATTACTAGGTAATTAATAAATTTATTTTATTCTTATAATATACACGTTTCTTAAAATTGTTTTCATGAGTTATGTGTGTTTATATTGAAATTGATTTTTCTCAGTTTTAGAAATTGAATCATATAAAATGATTTAAAAAATTTTAATAATAATTTTCAAATTAATTAATGGTATCAATTTCATTTTTAGGTATAAAATTATGTTATCAAGATAATATTAGTTACTATAGTAAAACAATAAGTTTTCAAGGAATGATACTATTCTAAATATTATGATTTTAAACTAAATTGATATATTTATAAAATAAATACCCTAATATTTTGTCTAAAAATTTATTTTAATAAATTAATACTCATTTAGTTGGTAACAATGTTAAATAATATAAAGAACACTTAATGATTAAAATGATATTTTTCTTCAAAAATAGTTTTTCAACAAATTATATGTTTTTATTTAAAATTTAATTTTTTATATTTAGATATTGAATTATATTAAATGGATTCAAAATTTAGAGTTATCACTTAAAAGTTTGGTAAGAATGTTCATTTTATATTTTTAGTTCTAAATTAATTACCATAGTCAAATTTTAAGGAAGATTAATAAGTGTTAAAATGGGTAATCTAATGTGGCTCAAATTTTACAGAATAAATTTGACACTTAGACAATATATAATACCTGTTTATGTTTTAAAGTCATTCCCACATTTATCAACATTATTTTTACACCAAAATCACCTAACTCTCATGAAATTCCATTCATACACCTTAGCTAACATTCTTTTTCAATAATTTGCCCTTATTTTTCACATATAAAGGAATTTCACTTACACACTTTTCAAGACACACATATATTTATAAATTACCATACAAATATGAAAAATTTACTTCCTATAGAGCCCCTATAAATTATTGTAAGTCTTTATCCTGAAAAAAGTTCCTCAAGTACTTTATTTCCAAAGGATACTTCAAGAGAAAATTTGAATCTTTGACGTAAGTATTACTTACACTTTTACTTCATTTCTATATCCTTCTCATCCACCCTCCTCCAAACCAATATAAAAAACTTATAATGACATAGTTATAAGTAATAAACATAAGTATAATTATATTTATTTTATAAACATTATCTATTCCCCTCCCATTCAATAAAAAAAATGAAAACATTGCTAATGTGTGTGTGCAGACTACCGTTTCCATGAACGAAAATTTTTGTTTTTCATCACCACCATTCAAGTATAGTTATAGAAATATATTTATTGAATAGATATCTTACTTATGTAATTATTTATATTATATAAATATAAATTATTCATTATGTAATAAATATTATTAATAAGCGGTCATTGTAAAAATAACCGCCTAAAATGAATATACCAAGAGGAAAAGCAGTTTATTTACGAGTGACAACTTATTCAAAATTTACTTTATTATTATAACTATTAAAAATTTGGATTCATAAAATTAATAAAATCTAAATAATTTTATTATACTTTTGTGATAATGATATTATAAAAAAAGTATCTCTTCCATATCCATGCTCACACATTGATTAAAACATACCCTTATTGGGTTTGTTTAACCAGCAACATGAAAATGAAATAAATTTATATCATATATGGAATTGGAAAATTAATCTTTGATATTAATAAGAAGTTATTTATTTATTTTTTGTTCTATTTTGGTATAAATATTTCTCTAATTTATCCAGACACCACTATTCATTTGTTAAAAATCGTCAAAAAATGCTTGATTCCAATTTCATCTACATAAACCATAACAAAAAATAGCATAGAATGAAAATGTAACTTTATAAAGTATTATAAACATAAATTAGATTAATTTTTATGCTATTTTAATTATTAAATTAATGATAATAATGGATAATAACTCAACTATTATGAAACCAGTTCAAAACAATCAAGATTACTCACACCTGACATTAAAAATAGACCAAAACTAGCTTATATAAATGAAGTGAATAATTATAAATGAATTTCATAAAATGTAATAGATATGAATTATGTTATTAAATAGGTTATTAATGTATTTATATTTTTTATATAGGATGTTAGAGTGTGATTAGCTAAGTGAGAATTCAAGGTAAGAGTTTCTTGTCTCAATTTTAATCTATTAAGAAATATTTATTATTATACACCATGCTATCACTGAAATTTTGTTTTTAATTTAATTTAATATTTTTGAATAATGATTCATTTATATTTCTTGATATTTAATGTTCCATCTCTCATGGTGTTTTTACTCAAAAATATCAAAATCAGTAAGGGTTTTTTTTGCCTCAACATCTTTCATGAGTCATAATGATTCCATTTTTTATATGGGTTCAAGAGATGGTTTTATTATATTATATAATGATATTATAATTCCTAATTACAGAGAAAGTTTAATTTGGGCTTAAAATCATTACCTTTAAAAATTTATTACTCAAAAAGTATATCATTTTTGTGGATAATACCCATCTTATTTAACAAAATTTTCCTCTCATTGTCCATAGTTCTTCATATTTATAATATTATAATTTATAATTAGAAGTATAAAAATATATTATATCATGTGACCATCATATTTTCCTTTTATTAATTTAAAAATGATGTTTTTGTTACTCTTTTTACAATGTTTATTTTTAATATGGTCATTTCAAAATGTTCAAATGGTTTTCCCATCCTTTCAAAATGAATGATTTTATCTTCCACTCCACATTAATTTTTGATAACATTTATATATTTTCAAATCTCTATTATTGAATATATTATTTAAAATTAAATTTTTTGAAAGTGTTTTCATTTCACCTGTTTGAAACCTTTTTGTCATTTTTAAGGCTCGTTTTTTTATGATGCTTTCTAGAAGTAAAAGTTTTCAAATTATTTTCACTTCACCATTTTTAAACCTTTATTTCCTTTTCAAGGATCCACTATTATAAGTTACTTTTCACAAAGTATAGTTTTTTAAAAAAATTCACTTCAACTTTAAGGAAATTAATTTTCAAAGTGTTTATATCTTATTATTTTATGCTAAAGTTAAAATTGTTTTCTAAAAAATCTTTTATGATATCACCGCTATTTTTTATTTATCTCTAATATATTTAATTATTTGTAAAATATTTTTTATTAATCACCATCTATATTTTATTATTTTAAAATATTTTAGGAAGATTGAATTTTTGGTATTGACAATTTATATGATTGAGGTCAATTTTGGTGATACTATATTTAATTGTTGTGAAACCCATTTTTATTTCCTTGGGTTATTTAAGATGAGATGAAAGAAACACATTTTATTTACCATGGGTTTTCATTATATATTGAATGATGGATTTCTTATGACACACATATGCATGGATGATGATGGTTGGGATCCAATATCTCCCTCTGATGCATTGGTTAA
Source organism: Viscum album (assembly GCA_963277665.1). Lineage (NCBI taxonomy): Eukaryota > Viridiplantae > Streptophyta > Magnoliopsida > Santalales > Viscaceae > Viscum > Viscum album. The sequence goes on along the minus strand of OY728143.1, from coordinate 911,039,664 downwards.
GGTTTTATACCTCATGAGGAAAATATATTGAGGATGAACATAATGAGGATTAGCTAAATTCACAGGATTAAGTGCATATATGATATAGATTATTTATTTCCACAATATTAAGCATGAAAATAATTATATTTAGATATATTCACAATATTAAGTGTGAACATGATATAGATTAGCTATTTTCACAAGAATGAGGGTGAAATCGATGCAGTTAGCTATGTTCACATTGTTATGAATATGTATGATTATCCCTAAACCATAATTTTACGTTATATGGTTATGTTATAATCCATAAAACATGTTAATTATATATCATTTACAAACACTTTGTCTATGGTATATTTTATTCTTTTTAGATTACATGATCTTCCATCGTGACTTATAGATAAGTCTTATTATTCTATGTTTTTTAATAAGATATTTCTTCCCTACTCATATTTTCTCCTACACTTATGATCTTAACCTTGATGAAACATTGATAAGATTCCCCTAACTAAGGGTCGATCTCTCCTTTTTTCTTATGTTTACATTCCCTAGGTTATAAATATTTGTATATATTATGATATGTCTACAATGGAATCTAGTATGTTTCTATTATGAAGAAATGTCCACAAGTTTTCTAAAATAAGTTTCCTATGTAACTTCTCTTCAAAGAAACTAAAACGCTTTTTTAGATCATGAGATTATTTTGTGATATATAATGTGCATCCTATGAAAATTATGTAATAGAAATTTGTGTTCATCTTGGGTCACTTCAATTGGTATCAGAGTATAGTTTAGTTATTTTTTAGAATTATTTTAGTTATTTTAGGGTAATATGATAAGATAACTTTAGTGAAAGCCTTGGGGATAAGTCTATGTATAGGATTATATTCCAATGTTTTGGTAAAATAGAGATTATGTGGTTCTCCTAGAAATTATATTCATGTCTGGATACTACAAGTGGATGTATCCTCTGACACAGATGTACCTAGGAGTAATAACCCTAAAAAGGGTGTATTGGGTATTAAATCAATCATCACCTGGTGCATGACAAATATTCATAACTGTACACCTGGTTCGGAACTCCAAGAGAATATTATTTGGTTAATAATAGTCACTATACAATCCATTATGAAGGATTTATTATGTTAAGGAATTAGGATATGAAGTATAATGAAACCCAACCTAATGAAACCTAGATTTAACCAGTAGTGATTTAGATTGAACTTAAATCTAATTATACATTTTTAAGTAGAGTTTTTATGAGAACATTTATGATAATTTTATTTTGATTCTAATTATTCATCACCCATGTTAACTATAATGAACCGACGCACAATGAACCACCAGGTTGGTGGTAAGACGATAATGACACCCCAAAATAACCAAAAAAAATCATAAAATAAGGAGTCATCTATAAAACAAAAATCCAATGGAATAAACAAGATAACCTATATATTCTCAAGGAAGACTCCAAATCTCTAAGTGAGGTCACATACTCACCATTAACCTATGATTCTAATAGAGGCTCAAATGTAAACTTCCTCCAAGAGAAATCAATTATCAAGCCTCACTATGCTGATAGCACTCATCCAATAGGTTATGACCATAGATTCTTACATAGAATAATCATATAGAAACTGAGATGGATCATATGAGGTACTCACATGATCAGGATATACCTCACCCGAAGAAAACAAATACTAATACAGGGATAAGGGATCATTCCTAGGGGCTATGGGGGATACCTAACCCTACCAAGGATAAATATCTAGGAAGGGGATCACTTTCCATGGATGTTAAAAACATGATACCAAAACCAACCTAGAGAATAATGATATAAGATCACACCGTGGGCCACACGGAGGGAAACCCGACTTTATCCAGAACTAACCCATATAGGAAATTTATCATCCTATTCTTGGAATGAGATACTTCACTATACTCTTTTAGGGATAGACCAAGGTAATGCACCCACATTGATTTAGTTCAATGGAACTCACCCAAGCTCATAACACATCCGGTCTATGAAGAACAATATCTCTAACCTACCTTAGAAGAAGAACACGATGTGTCCCAGGGGGTACATGTAATGTATCATTGAGTATGCTACTACCCATGTCTTGTTGTCTCACATGACATGTTAATCCTTAAATACATGGTGAATTGTTACAACACACAACATATAGAGGTTTTGTTGACACTCAACATGTGATGTCTACCCAATCCCTTTCACTTTCTGAAGTACACGTGGTGTGACCCATCACACACAGTATGTGGGTCACATGGAATTCCTAGCTTGTAATCCCAGAAAACACCGAGATAGCTAGCTAAGGTTCAAACAACACATGGGTCCCCCACACAGTGTGTGATATTTAACTCACTGTGTAAAGCCTAGTTTCTCTATAGAGGGTTCCACATGACATGTGTTCTTTAGAACTACATGCTATATATATCAGATTTTTCCAGAAAATAAATAAATCTCACCTATTCCACTACTACCATCGAATATACCAAGAATATCATGGTAAAGATCGGATATGGGTTGATCAAACCCACAATGACACCAGTGGATGGATTCTGGCACCTATTCATCATAAAACATCGTTTATTTCTATCCCGAATCATCCACAAAGATTAGTTTGTAAAAACCTCCATCACCCATACCATATTTAGATCCCCACCATCACTATTGGGCCTTTGGAATTTAAACTGAACTCGTAATAATGATTCATTTCACTAAATAGATATTGAATAGATAATGGTTTCTTACGTATAGTATAATCACCCACCAAACAAAATACTGATGATAAACGTCAATGAATAGAGGTAGAAAGTAATGAAACAAAAAAGCATAAAAAAATACATGTTCATGTGTCTATCATTGAAAAAAATCCAAAGAATAAGAAGTATTATCAAAATGATAAAATCAAATTCAAAATTTTAAGAAAATTAAATAAACAACATGAAATTATATATTCTATATCCATGAATTAATTTCTAAATAATTTAAATCATATTAATCATGGGGCTTCAAGAATGGGGATTAAACCATCAAAATGAAAGTACTACCTGAAATTAGTATCAATAATTAGTGAAGAATGAATCCACATCAATGTTGTTGATGATATCCATAATGTTTATCATTGGCCCCATAATAATACATGTTCATTCATTGTTAATCCTCGATCCCGATATCAGCTGCCAACATGCTCTCCACCCGAGCTCTCTCTTCGTCCCATCATTTTCTATAGGTTTATGCTGATAATCCCTAGGAATTATCCAAAGAGGGATTTATAAATATAATCCACTAGGGTTAGAACATTAAATGTACATAAAATTAATAAATTAATTTAATCCATTTAATCTGCCCACAACAGCTCTCAAACAAAATGTCTGACACCAACAAAACTTATGTCATGACTAGGATAAAAACCATGTTTCAGATTTAATGGTGATCTTAGTTTTTTCTATATGATATAACATTTATGAGATATTCCATTATTTACAAAAAAACTATGTGTGTGTGATATATTATATTTAATATTTTTAATATATTAACATTTAAGATCTGTGGACCTCATAACTCTGTGATGACTCTACCCCTAACTTCGAAAATATTATTTAAAAAAAATACCAAAATATAAAAAATAAAATTTAGAGACACCACATTTAATAGAGACACAAACCTTTCAAACATAAATATTACATATTTTTAGATGAATATTCAATATATAACATTACGATCCATTATAGAATCATATATGTTTAGTGTATTTAAAAACATTAATACATAAAAAACTAATTCATAAGGGATATACATCATCTCCCACTAATTTACTCATAACTATTATCCTTCTTAGATGTATCATACTTAAAAAATTTCTTAATAAATTGGGGAAAGGAAATATAAGAAAGGGAGAGCTCAGATGCTCAGAAAGGGTAAACAAGGGAGATATAATACTTAAAAACTTTCTTTATAAACTAGGGAAAGGAAACATAAGAAAGGGAGAGCTCAGATGCCCAGAAAGTGTAAAAAAGGGAGATATCAATGATCACTTAATAATAACATGAACATAAGGTATGATAACATTAGATAAACATTTTAAAACCATACCCTACATATCATATATCATAATCACAAGTCATGGAATATAGATTGGCAGTTCGTAAGGCATGAATCATAAAAGAATAAATGAAAATTTGCTATGAGAGCATAAAATTGGCATACAACATAATTTTTTTGCACACACATAATCCTAGAAAATTATTTCCTTAGAAAAGTCTTAATTCCAAGACTATAATGGTGGAGTGGGTTCACTCTAAATTACATCTTATCCTTATTTAAGGTTCACTCGCAGGACTATCATTGTACAGACCCTGAACCTAGTTTCCTAATGCTAGTGCCATAATTTATTACATTGATATAATAAATAAGAAGTCATATCCCGAATGACTGAATAGTTTATTATATTTTTAAAACAAAATACATAAAAAAAATTTCATTACAACTTTGAAAGGATAAAAAAAATAGAAACTCTTTTGGAAGCACCCATAAAATCCTAGATTTTCCCGGCAAGTCATTCGTAATATATATCTTTGAATTATGGGGAAAATTAAAACATAATAAAGGGATGAGATTATATTCTAATTAAGGTTATATAATACAATATAATATAATATAAACAATAAGTCATGGTGAATGACTAAAAACAAATTCCATTAAGCATAAACTTGAGCATAATATAACAAGAATTAAAACTGAATAAATAATTCCATATAAAGAATCACATGAGAATTAATCTTAAACATGGATATTATAATAGTCTAATATTCACATGTAAAGTCAAAAACGAATCATAATGAGATAATTCATATTCCGGATATCATAAACATACCATGAGGGCCTCGAACAAGACACCGAAAAATAAATGGTTAAATCCTCAGCCAAAATCTATTTCTATTTTTCTTAATGAGACATACAGATGAATTGAGGGGCTATAGAGAACCCCACCTTTCACTTTATAAGTACAATTAATTCCTCATATATATGGGATTAAACATAAACAACATCCACATATAATGTTTCCCAATCTATAAACATAATCACTAACCATTTTGAGTAGTATATTGAATGGTATCAAGATAGAATATCCAAAATAAAACTTATCATAAACCATTTAATAAAATATGTTATATTATAATCATAAGAGATAAATATAAATAAATCATAAAATTCAACATAGGTGTTGAAATATCTAAAAATACTCTAATAAAATCATCAAGGAATTTTTGAGAGAAATACCCCTTATACTTTGTAAAGATGAGTTATTTTGGAAAATAATTTTTATTTATCATAATAATTTATGTAAAAATAATAATGAGAAAATATATTTTCTGATGACAAAATTATTAATTTTAGAAAAACAATGGTGTCTTAAAAACAGATTATGGATGGTACTTGAAAATGGGTAAGAAATCAAGACGTTCCCTTTAACGAGGCTTGGGTATCGAGAATAATTGAGAATAAAATCTTGTAGAAAATGTATTTTCCCATAATAATAATATGAAATGGTCTGTATAAATAATTTTGGAATTTATAAACTAATTTTAGAATAATTATATAAAAATAATGAATAACTACATTGAGGTAAAGAGGGAGAAAACAGAACTTGAATGAAAATGGATGTTCGGGAAGAAACTGTTACCTTATATAATGTTCTATATAATCAAATTAAACCCATTAATTAATTAACTAAATATATTTTATGCATGTATTTGATTTATTATAATTTTATTAAGTTCATTTATTATATTTTTACGAGTTATAAGATACAATTTTATCGTTCGAGAGCGTTCGTTTCCTTAGTTTTCATGATCAGTTTACTTATATATGAGTATGGATTTTCATGTAAAATGGGAATAGATATCCATAAAATTAAGTTGTTATATAATTAATTTGGTTATTTGGGATTAGTATTGATCATTATATTATATGTTAGTGGTAATCGTTTAGATTATTTGGGCGGGTTTTTGATCATCACAAACTAGATATATTTTATTAATTAACATATTGTATATTTAAAGGTTTCATAACAATAAATAAGATGTAATAAATATATTATAATTTTTTTACCATAAAAATGGTTTTATTACTATCCCTGAAGGTGTTAATGTAAAATAAAAAATGAATCATTCATGATGTTGGTATATTGACACATCACAGATGATGTTTTCATTTATAGAATAAATGAGAGAGAGAAAGGATTTTGATTATGAATCTTACATTAAAATTATATAATTATATTATATAAATGATACTATATTTATCATGTAACTTTGGAATGGGTAGGTGAGGTAAGGATAAGAAAATAAAATAAATTGAAAATAAAATAAAAGAAAAGAAATAGGATTTTTACCACTTGAATCCTCCTCCTTGAGATACTCCTTAAGGGGATTGGTTTTGGTATTTTGTTGATACCAATGGCTCTTGGATGTGGTTAATGGGATTGAGAAGAGGATTGGGTAGAAATTTTTTTGGAATAAATGTTTTTAAGGTGTGAGGAGAAGGGGTGGTTTTTATAGTGGAGGAGAGGGGTGTTTCCGAAATACTTTATTCATTTGTTTATTATTTTGGCTCAAAACTACGAATAGTTAGAGAATTATAACCAAATATATTAAAATAATTTACTAGAGTAAGATATTATAGGCTTAAATCAACCATACATCACCTATGACTCAATAATTCATGTATTTAGAATTTATCATAAATTATCGTATTTTACTATTCATAAAAAATTCAAGTATTTTAGAAAAATACCAAAAATTCAACCTTAAATTTTTGATGAATATAATTAAAAAATGAACTATATTTTATGATAATAATTTTTTAAATATGAGAAATTTAATTTTTAATTAAAATCATCATTTACTTGAAAAATACATATTTTAAAATTATAACTGATTTTATAACACATTGAAAATTAACAAAGGTCTCATAAAATTATCGTAAAATCATAAGAAAAGAAATATTAATTTATAAATACATATTATGAAAAAAATGTTCTTGTAAATCATTTAATTAATTATAAAATTGCAATTAAATATTTATAACCTACGAAAATACCAAGTCTTAATCAATAGTTTTTAAAATATTTATTTAATTATACTAAAATATAATTATATCATACTTTAATTTATAAGATTTATAAATTTTATTTATACTTTCATGGGTGAGGTTACTATTAATTTCTCCATTTTAATATTCATAAGGGTCATATTACCATTCCTAAGGAAAAGTTACTATTTCATTAGTATAGGTTCCTTAAATTCTAGAAATACCTCTTAATTCATTCATTATTCATTTATAAAGTTTATATTGTGTTCTATATGTGATGTTATGTGTTATATACTATATTAAATAACTATAAGAAGGAAAAATTCATTGATATAATTCTGGGTTGTTACATTCTCTCCTCCTACAAAAGTTCCATCATCAAAATTTCTAGAATGTTACCCAATAAAAATATTTGAGTGGTTATTTAACATAACATCCTATGGTTCCTATGTCACCTCTTCTATTTTATTATTTTTCCAAAGTACCTTAACCAGCCGAGTCATCTGATTTCCCAACACCTGCTCTCTAGTGTCCAGAATCCAGATAGGCTCTTCACAGTGAAATAAATCAGGCTCCATTTCTATTTCTTCAAAAGTGAGAACATGTGTTTTGTCTAGAATTTACTTCCATAACAAAGAGATGCAGAAAAAATCGTGTAATTTTAAAAGGCTACGTGGTATCACCAAACAATAATATATAACTCCAAATCTCTCCAGGATTTCAAAAGTACCAATGTAACTTGGGGTTAGTTTTTCTTTCTTTACAAATCTTATAACACCCTTCCAGGGAGATACTTTTAAGAAAACACCATCTCCCACTTGAAATTCCATATCCTTCAATTAATTATCGATATAGATATTTTGCTTAATTTGAGCTACTTTGATATGGGTTTGAATAGTATTTAACTTTTTTGTCGGTTCCTCCACAATCTCTGGTCCTACAAGATTCCTTTTCCTAACATCATCCCAACAAGTTGGTGTATGCCATATCTTTTTTATATATTGCTTCATATGGTTCCATTTGAATACTTGAATGGAAAATATTATTGTAGGAAAATTATACCAAAGGAAAATAATGATCCCACATACCTTGAATATCAAATGAGAATGATCTCAACATGTCTTCTAAAGATTAAATTGTCCTTCTAGAATGCCCATCAGTTTGAGGGAGATAAGCAGTGCTCAATTGAAGCTTGGTATCCAAGGATTTCTGAACACTTTTCCATAATTTTTATGTAAACTTTAGATCAAGATCAAACCCAATTGAAAGAGGTGTTCCATGAAATCTTATAACTTCATTAATATAAATTCTTACAAGGAACTCAAGTGTAAAATTATCCTTTATAGTGAGGAAATGTGCATATTTGGTAATTTGATCAATAATTACCCATATTGCAATATTTTTCCTTAGAGTCTTTGGTAATCCAATGAAAAAATCCATAGTAATTTCATCACATTTCTATATATAAATAGGTAGATATTGCATGAATCCTCTAGGATGTTGTCTTTTAGCCTTCACTTTTTGATAGAATAAACCAGGATAGTTCAGGATTTGAGCGTACTCAGTACTTAAATTTATTAACACTTGTTGACAGAATAAACATCTTGATATATAATCAGGAATTTCTTACTTCATATTATTCCACCATAAATGTTCCTTCAAATCCTTATACATATTAGTTCTACTAGGGTGCATAGAGAAATTCAAGATATGTGAGTCATCCAATAACTCCCTTTTTAACATGGGTATAGAGGGAACATATATCCTCCTACCAAATTTCAGAATTATATCTTCATACATGAAGTTTTTCAACTTACAATCTTTCACAACATTAATTTTATTTTGAAGATCCTCATCATCAGATTGAGAACGTTTAATTATTTCTAATAAATATGGTTGGACAACCAATTGAAAAAGTAATGATGTTTTACCTTCTTTGATAAATCCAATATATATTTTTACTAGATCTATAAACACTAGATCACTTTAAATCCTCATTTTGTTTAGAACTCCATGATGTTTACTGGTCATTTCATTAACTACCTTATTTTCCTTCCTTGGTTAATAGTGTATTGAACAATCATAATCCTTGAGTATCTGGAGCCATCTCCTTTTCTTTATGTAGGGTTCATTCTTGTGAGAAGATATATTTCAAGCTCTTGTGATCTATATACATCTCACATATTTTCCATAGATATAGTGTATCCATATTTTTAGAGAAAATATTAGATCTGCCAACTCAAGATCACTAGTTGGATAGTTCTATTACAGAGTTTTTAACTACCTTGATTCATAGAAAATAACTCTATCATTATGTATAAGGACACAACCAAGTATTTTCTTTGATGGATCACTATAAATCAGAAATCCGCCATTTCCCGATTGCAGAGTCAAGATCGGAACATTCATTAATATCCTCTTTAATTCTTCAAAACATTCTGCAAATTCTTTTTTCCATATGAACTTAACCCCTTCACGAGTAAGAATTGTCAATAGGTTATCTAATTAGCAAACATTCTGAATGAAACACCAATAATAACCAAATAAAATAGTGAACCTATGTACCTCAGTTATGTTTTTTGGGGTATGCCATTTCTGATATGACTTTTTCATTATTGGATCAAGTGAGATTCCATCCTTAGAGACAATATGGACACGAAAATAAACCGTTTGAATCTAGAATTCACACTTTCTAAACTTCCCATATAACTATTTTATTTTAAGAGTTTCCAGAACAACTTGTAAGTGGTTCTCATGGTTCTCATAGATTTTAGAATATATTAATATATCATCAATAAATACAACAAAAAAATAATCATGATATTCCATGAACACTTAGTTTATTAGATCCATGAAAATAGAGGGTGCATTTTTCAATCCAAATGGCATTACTGTAAACTTTTAATGTCTATACCTAATTCGAAATGAAATATTTGGAATATATTCCTTCCTCACACACAATCTATAATATCCGAATCGAAGGTCAATCTTTCAAAAATATTTAGATATGTGAATTTGATCAAATAAATCATCATTGTGAGGCATAGGATATTTGATCTTTATCATAATAGCATTGATTTATCTATAGTCAATGTATAGACTCATGGATCCATATTTCTTATTGAAAAAGAGAACAAATGAAACCTATAGAGAAACAATAGGGAGAATAAATCCCTTTTCACTCAATTACTATAGTTGTTTCTTTAGCTCCATTAATTACATAGTGTCAATTATATACAGAGTCTTAGATATAGGTCTTGAACCAAAAATTAAATCAATAGAGAATTCAACCTCCCAGTCTAGAGGATGTGCAGGAAAATCCCTTGGAAATACATCAATGTATTTTTTAACAGTAGAAACATCTTCAATTTTAAGATCTATAGATTATTTTTTCTCTTCATCCCCAAGAATTCCATTTAGAAGATATATTAGAGGTGGATCTGGATAAGAACCAAATGAAGATATTTCTTCTCTAAACATAATGGATTCTACATCTTCCCCAGAGATTGTGACTTCCTTATTCTTACAATAGATTTTTTGCTTCATATTTTGAAGGTCAATCCATACATAGGATTATATCAAATACAATCATAGGTATGAGGATAAGGTCATAAAAAAAATAACATTTATATCTTATAAAGGGGACTGACCGACATATCTTTGTTACAATGATATTTCCCTTAGAAGTTTGGACTGATAAATCCTTTATTAAATAAAGATGGAAATGTCAATTTTCTTAGAAAAATGGGAAGATATAAATGAATGAGATAATACATAATCAAATAAATAATTTTCTATGTTTAAGGGAAAAATTAAAGTATTTTCCACCATAACATTAGGAATATCAACCTTTGTTGTTTGGATTTCATAAGCTTGGCCTTGCTCCCTTAGCCTTTTCTAGGGAAATTTTCCTTGATTCGTAGGACACTAATTTTAATTGTTTCCCATATCCTTAAAATTTTAGCATTAAACATTGTCAGCTTCTTCCTTTCCCTTCATATCATGGGTTTGGTGGCCTTTTATCCACACTTGTAACAAACTACTTTTTATTTTAAGCAGGAACCAGGGTGTTTCTTTACACAAGTATCACATGTTAAAAATTAACTTTTTATTCTTCCATTTATTCATTATTTACTCCACCACCCTCTTCTTATCTTTTCCCCTTAAATTCATAAGTTCTAGAGAATTATTTCTCTTTACTAATAGAATGTGAGAATATATATTTGTTTGATGAGAAATTTTTGGACTCCAGTTCCCTTTAGAGGAATGGTTTTAAACCATCAAAGAATTGATCAATCTTTATCCTATTATTATATATGTAGTCTATGGAATGCCTTGATAATCTTGTAAAATTGGATTCATACTTCACAAAATTTTCATCCTCTTTCTGTTTCAGACTCAATAATTTCCTTTCAATATCTTCTCGTTGTTCATGAGGAAAATATTTTTATAGGAACATTTCCTTAAAATCTTTACATTACATATTTTCGATTTCTTCCTCCTCCTTTGTGTTTTCAATCAATGACCACCATTTATCAAAATACTTCAAGAAATGATAAAATTCCATGATAAACTTCTCCGTTTCATTACTTCCCAAAGAAAGAAATATTTTCTCTAAAGAACTTATCCACTGCTCTGCTACAAATGGGTTTGTAGTCCCATTGAATGATGAAAACTGTTGTGGCATAAAGCAGTATAACATTTCTCCTCCATGTTGTGTATTAGAATGATCCTTATAGGTAAGTTTATGGTTCATAACCTGAGTCATCTATCCCAATATAGTTATAAGTTTCTTAATACCAGTCGCAACTCCAATACCCACATCATTATTTTACATAGGAGGAATTCTTAAATGAGATACACATGTTGATATAGTTTCCATTCGTTCAACAAGGATTCATTTCAAAATAATGTCATACACTATATTTGGTTATGAATAATAATGAACAACTTAAAACTGGGAAAAAACATAACATAAATTGGAATTTAGGCATAGTTAATCTCATAATCATAAACATGGGTTCTTTTGGAAAATATTTACTAATAAGTAATTCATAATGGTTTATAAAGAAAATTTAAATTATCTTAAGCATATCCCATCCAGAAGTTTCAAACCAGGTTCTTAGTCAGGTCCATTGTCATGTACCATGTTAACGCATGTCAAGCCCAAGACACCTTATTGGGGTTGTTACCCCTAGGTATATCTGTGCCAGAACCATGTCCACTTGTAGTATCCAGATATAGATTTATTTCTAGGAAAACCCACATAATCTCTACCTTACCAAAATTATAGGATATTCTTATTTTATTATCCTTAAAGACTATATTATGGTTATGTTCCCTAATATATGTTTTCTAAATCTAGTTTCCAAGATTTATACTAAACATACTATGATTCTAATTGTAAAAACCTCAACCACAGTTTCCCAAATCTGATGTATCACTTTATTAAATTGGTATAATAAACAAGGTAGTCACATCTAAAAGGATCGTATTGTCTAGTAGCTTTGGAAAACCAGATATATACATAAGTTTTACATTATTAAATTTAAAGGATAAGAAACATAGAAACTATATTGGAAACACCCATTAACTCCTAGATTATCCCTACAAGTCATTCATAATATACATATTCGCATCCTAGGGAAAAATAAAACATAATAAAGGGGTGATATCAGATTCTCAGTAAGGGTAAGTAATACAATGGAGGCTAATATAAAAAATAAGGTAGGATGAATGATTAAAAACAATTTCCACTAAACATATTCTTGAGAATAATATGACAATAATTAAATATTATGCCATATAAAAAATCATGTGAGAATGAAGCTTAACCATGGATATTATACTAGTTGAATATTCATATAGAAATTCAATTACTAATCATAATGATGAAATGAATATGTGAGACATCATAAACATACCATTAAGGCCTCAGCGAGGACACCTGAAAATAAATGGTTAAGGCCTCAGCCAAAATCCATTACTGTATTTTCTCATGATACCTACCAATGCATCTAGTGGATATAATAGGCACCAACTATCAATTTATAATTCCAATACATTCCTTATATGAATGGGGTTAAAAATAAACAACATATACGATAATGGAATATTATAAAACATATATTTCCCTATAAACATAAGATTAACTAATTTGGATACATAATTTTGGAATGTATACATAGAATTTAGAAAAATTATATAAAAATAATGAAAAATTAAATCAGTGTAAAGAGGGAGAAAGCATAACCTAAATGAAAATTGATGATTGCGAGGAAACCCTTGTAAGACCCCAGAACACCTTGAGAGGGGAGGGATGGATCAAGGTGTAAATTTTTTATTTTAAAACACTAGATCTTGTTCACACATTGGTAGAAACTCATTAAACCTATATGATGGATTCAATCAGTAATCAAACATTCACATGAAGAAAGTATACACAATAGTTTTACTTGGTTCACCATTAAGGGCTACTCTAAGGAGTATACGCCGATAGTGTTCCAGTCATACCAAAATCCACTAATCTCCACTAATTGTGGAATACAAGAGTTCAGCCATAGTCACTCTATGCAAGGCATACCGCCTTTATAATATTTTAGGGATAAATCACTACATCCCTAAGAACACTTCAATCGAATCACGCTAGCTCACTACTGTGAGATAATTCTTAATTAGTTTATCGACTTGAAGGATGATTAAATAGATTGGCATTGAATTATTTTTATTTAACTAGCATGACTCTTTTTGCACCATTTTCCTAAATTGATGCACTTGAAAGTACTCATAAAACAAACCGGATGTTCAAAAATTTCTAGAAGCACATGCTTGCACTTACGCACAACACGTACTCTTATGTGAAATATTTGGGATTTTAGTGCAATATTATTTTCATGAAACCCTTATTTTCCATGAAATTTTTATCATTCATGCAGTTACACCATAAGTTTCACTTGGTCTTTTTATACTAAAGAAACACTTTGTGCACAAGATTTACTTCATGAAACTCTTCCATGTGCAACTCTTTCACAATACAGAAGAACCAAATATTCATTGGAAAAGTTATAAGTATTAAGAGGGGTTAATATCATATTTATAGGTCTCAATGACCATGTATGTATGATTCTTTCCGAGCACACAAAACCCATTTTGATGTCATATTGGGCATGTAAGTCTCTTATGCACAACCTCATTTTTCACGCACATTAAAATATTTAGCATGAATTTTTCATTTTCCATATTTTGATGAGATAATCCCAAAACATTCCTTTTTCACGAGTTTCCAAACCACCTTCAATCTTTCATGCAACTCCCTTTTCCAAAAACACTTTTCTCCATTCTCCAATTTTTAGACCCAAAAAATTTGGAAAACACTGGGAAACGATGCCACCTTCAATATTGTTGTCTTCTTGAACTGTATGATCCATTTACTTTCCAAATCTCAGATATTCCATGTAAGTATTGACAAAAAACACAAACCATACTCAATTTCTAGTTAATAAAAACTTTGGCTCGAACAACCCTTACCATATGCCCGAAAGTGTTTTTCACTTGAACTTAATGTCCTGGATAATCAAATTAAATCCATAAGTTAATTAATATAGAACCTTTTATAAATGTATTTATTTTAGTATAATTTTATTAAGATCATTTATGATCTTTTTTATGAGTTATAAGATATAATTTTATCATTCAGGAGCGTTCTTTTTTTTTCACGATCGGTTTACTTGTATATGAGTACGGATGTTCATGTAAAATGGGAATATATATATATATATATATATATATATATATATAATTGAAGTTATATGTTATCAATGAAAATCCAGAATATTATGTGGTTATATAAGTCATTTTTTTATTTGGTTTGAGGATGAATCATTAGATAAGACGTTAGTGACAATCGTCTAGATTATTTTGGCGGTTTTCAATCATCACAAACTAGTTTTGTTTTATTAATTAAAATCAATTATATATAATGGTTCCATCAAAATATATAGGCTATAATACATATATTATAATTTTTTATCCATGAAAATGGTTTCAGGACCATCCTTTTTGGAATTAATGGAAAATCAAAATTTATTGTCCATGATGTCAGTAAATTGATACATCACGGGCGATGTTTTTCATTTATAAAGTAAAAGAGAGAGAGAAAAGAGTTTGATTATGGATATTAAAGTAACATGATACAATTAAATTATATAAATAATACTAGGGTTATACTTTCACTTTTTATAGGGTAGGTTAGGGAAGGATAAGAAAATAAAATAAATTGAAAAGAAAATAATAGGAAAGAAAGAGGATTTTTACCTCTTGAATTCTTCTCCTCAAAAACCTGCTTAACGTGATTGGTTTTGGTCTTTTGTTGATACTAAAGGCTCATAGATGTGGGTAATGGTATTGGGAAGAGGATTGGGTAGAAAGTTTATAGGGATCAAATCTTGGAAGGTGTGAGGAGAAGGGGTGGTATTTAGAGTGGAGGAAAGGAGTGTTTTTTTAAATATTTTATTCATTTGTGTATTATTTTGGCTCAAGACTATGAATAGTTTGATAATTATCACAAAATATATTAAAACAATTTATATTTCATGATTACAGGCTTACATCATCGATACAACACCTATGACTCAATAATTCTAGTATTTAGTATTTATTGTAAATTATCATATTTTACTATTCACCAAAAATTCAAGTATTTTGGAAAAATCCCAAAAATTCACCCTTACTGTTTTTAAATGTTTAGAATTCAAAAATTGAATCCATTTTATGAAAATAATTTTCTAAATATGATAAATATACCTTTTAATTAAAATCACGATTTACTCTAAAAATACAAATTTTATAATTATAACTGATTTTATAACACTTTGAAAAATTAACTAAGGTCTCATAATATTATCTTAAAATCATAAGATAAAAATATTAATTTATGAATTCATCTTATGAAAATAAGTTTTTTTAAATTATTTTATTATTTATAAAATTGTAATTAAATATTTATGACTTACGAAAATACCAACTCTTAATCAATAATTTTTAAAATATTTATTCAATTATACTATGATATAATTATACCATAATTTAATTTATAAGATGTCCAAATTTTATTCATAATTTCATGGGTGAGGTTACTATTCATTTGGATAGTTTACTATTCATAATGTTCATATACTATTCCTATGGGAAAGTTACTATTTCATCTATATAGGTTCCTTAACTTTTAAAAATACCTCTTAATTCATTCATTATTAATTTATAATGTATTTATTCTTCTCTATAAGTGATTTCATGTGTTTCATACTATATGAAATAACTATAAGAAGGGAATTTTTATTGATAGAATTATGGGTTGTTACAATCATAGTAGTCAGAGTCCCTTACTGAACTATATTCACTCCCCATTCCTATCCCTATTATCTCATGAGATATCTATTTTAACCAAATTCATTAGAGGGATATATAATTCCTTTCCTAACCTTCACATAATGAAAATAATATATATGTGTTCCATAAGATCTTAAATCATTCATTATATATCTTAACCTGTGGAAAAGAAATGTGTTTCATAAACATTTCAACATTTCATAATAGGATAAACTATGAAAAAAATGAGTTTCGTAAAACTCTCATCACTATAAACAATCCATAGAAAGAATATGGGTGTTATCATTAAATAATATACCCAATAAATTAAAAGTAACATCAAAGGATGTTATCATATATGAAAAATTCCCATAAAATATTACTTGGAATATTTATTTAGGAAAATACCCTTTTAATTTTAAAATCAATTCTTTAAAATATAGAAATTTAGAAATAATATAGGAAGTATTTTCATTGATAATAAACATGAAAACTTGTAAAATAGTCTTTAAATAATTGAGTGTTCCTAATGGTGGGAAATTCAGTTCATGCTGTGTTTAATAAAATAAATATTCATTGCAAATTTTTAGTAATAAGTCAAAAGTACATAATTTAGAAAATGACAAGAAGATTCATTTTAAACCATTTAAAAAAACATTAATAATGGGTAAAAATGACATTAAAAAATCATAGGATAATATTAAAATTTTTCTTTATTTTGTTTTATAAAATATGGACATGGAAGAAAAAGGACTTTTGGCCGAAGAGAGAAATAAATTCAGTTTTCATTAAACAAATACATTCTTCTAATATCTTGATTACTTAAAGAGATAAAAATGAAAAGAAAACATGTAATCTATATAAATAATCAGCGGATAATAAATTTCATTAGTTTCTTGAGAGTCATATTGTAAAATATATCATTGGAAACTTAATCATAAATAATCCCAATAAATTATGTGATTATAACATAAAACCATAATTATTTGGTAATATCCATTTCTAGTTCTCATGGAAGAGAGAACCATAGATGGTTTTTTAAATTTCCATAATTTTCAAGAAATCCTTATAAAATACATTAAATTGAATTACATACACCACACAAAAGATATAAGTACAGAGTATTGCAAAAGTCTCAAATAAATAAAAGTGAGACAAGAAACTATTACCTCAAGTTCGACTTGATTATAAAGTTATATAAAGTCATGTATAATAAATTTAAATTTATTATAATTCTATACCATAATTATTTTCATAATTATAATATCATGTGTGATCCACTTATAACATCTTGACTCCCATTTATTATTAATTCCTTATTAAAATGGTTGTTTCTAGTTGTTAATTGTTTTGTTTTCCATCAGAGTTTTGGTTAGGTAGTTCAATTACATGTAATTTGATCACTGTATCATAATCTCTATAATGTTAAAAAAGAAATAAATATCATATATATATATTCATCATTTATATATTAATAGTTCTATTTAAAATATAGATATAGAAAAATTAATTGCATAATTCATGGAGACGGTTGGTCGTAAGTACACATGAACACTGTTTTCATTTTTTTAAAGATGAAATGAAATAATGGTAAATAATAATTTACCATTATAATTTCATTTTAATGTCATATATATATTATATATTCATTAAATATATACTTATTACCATCTATTTAAAATATAAATGAAAAATGAATCACATTGCTTTGTGGAGGTGGTTGTTCATATGTACGCATGAGCAATGTTATCATTTTATAATGGGTGGGAAGAAGAATGATTAGGGACACTAAATAATCATAATAATTCATTATATATAATATACTGAATTAATTATCTTATAGTTTATATTAAGGATTTAGAGGAGATATAATAAGTAATAAATTGAAAAAGGTTGGGTATGTTGATTACCACTTCTTTGGTAGACCTCCTTTAGATTCCTTATTAAGGACACATAGAATGGTATTTTAAGTAGAAAAAAACTATAATACATGAATATGTAAGTCTATAAGAAAATTTGGTAGGTTTGTTTCTAGCTATAAGGTGAAAACATTGTGAATAATGAAGGAGAGGTGGTTCACTTTTATACGTGATGAGAGGGGAACTCTTGGAATTACTTAAAGTATTAAATTAATATATATTAATTTTCATTATAAAATGGATAAAAATGGATATTATTATAATATAAGATAATTATGAGTCTAAATATTATTATTAAATAAAATTTTAAAAAGTTTTAGTTATGTTTTCATCCTTATCTCTTAGTTTTAACCCTTCATTAAACCTTTTGATAATTACCTTGATATCAATGTTTTTTTACTCTTTAGGGGTCAATAAAGTTACAATAAAAGGATAAGTGACTCGTAAATGGTCTATTTTTGATATTATAAAAAATATACCATTAAATTGGATAAAGATAAATATTTATGAATTTTAAATCATTTAATAATGAATTGTTTATTATAAAATATTGTTAATGTCATTTTTGAAAATACATGAAATATTATAATTTAATATATTCCTAACTCGTGTAAAATGGTTCAAAAATAAAAATAATTAGAATATAATGAATATATAGTCTCAATATAATAATAAATTTAAAGTCTTAGAGGTTTAGATATTATTTTAAACCACTTCTTTTTTACTTAACGCTTAGTTAACCAATTTTAATCATAACTGCGGTAATGAATTTTTTAATATTAAAGGGTTAAAATTTTACTTATAAGGTAAAAAATGGTAAATGAATGGAAAAGTGATGATATTATAGATAAATTTTAGTCATACTTGTCATATTTAAATATTTTATTATTTTTAAAAACCTTAATAAAATATATTTAACATAAAATACAATTAATGTTATTTTAAGAACTATCCACATAATTTGACTTTGAAAACAACTTGAAAATAATAGAATTCAAATATAAAGCCTTAAAAAGTCTCTAATATGTTACATTTATCTTTAAAATCAAAATTTCACATTAAATTACCAATAAAATATCACTTTTAGAGTTTTTAATATCATTTTCTTAAATTTTTATTACTTTTAGAAATATTGTGTCACCTTTGTATAAGCAATTAAGGTAATTATTTCAAAACTAAGAATTAAAAATAAATTACCACCATAAAAAAATATTTCATATTTAAAATAACTATATATAACCGAACATAATTTGTTTTTATCCCTACCACAAAATAATATAAATATTAAAATCAAGTGACATTTTTTACTTTATCTTTTACTTAAATATTATAATAGTCAAAATCAAATCCAGATAGAAAAAATGTAATATTTTAGAATTTTTATTATTATGGATTAAATATATCAATTAAATGAAATAAATTCATGTTTTTAAGGAATTCAAATCCTTCTAATATTAGGTTTTACCCTTATTAATTTAACTTTACCATGGTAATAAAAAATTACTTTGTTTACTATTCATTATGACAAAAAATAAAATGGACCTATTTTAAAAAAATTTGATCTCCTAATTCCCAATATGGAATATATTTTTCAATATTAAATTTATAAAATTGGAAGAAATTAATTTAAGATAAAAACTCAAAACATGATGAAACCCAGGTCTTTTCATAAAAATGCCTTTTTATGTATAAAAATGATTTTATAAAAAAATAAACAATAAAATTGATTCCAATAAATGTAATTGGATTATTAATAATATAATATAAATAATTTTACATTTAAAAATTTTTAAAATAAAATGGATCTTTTTGAATTCATTAAATGAAAATATAGTTTTCAATAAAAATTTGTATTTTCACTATTCACTAGAAAATAATTTTTTTAGAAAAACATAAAAAAATTAACCTAAAATAGTTATGATATAATGATTTTAAAAAATGTTATTATTTTTATCAAATAATTTTTTGAGAAGTTCTAGATATTAATTATAATATTCACTCATGAAAATCAATAATTTTTTTAAAGAAAACATTTTTTAAGGAATAAAATTATTTTACCAAAAATTAAGTGCTTGTTTCATAAGAATTTATCAATAAATTTTTATTGAATATAAAATGTATATATATTTATAATTAAATTAATTCTATTCATATTTGATAATTCAACTACTATGTTATAAGAGTTATAAAATAATAATATTCTATTGTTTATTAAATCATTGTGTTGTGTGTTGTGTACGGTATCAAAAATTGTGTTATTTTAAAATATCAGGGAATTACATTATCCCCCACTCTAATAAATTGTGTCCTTTCAATTTTAACTTACACTATATAATAAAGCTTTTGATATTTGGAAATTCCTTTATTGAAAACTCATATCATAAAAAGGGTTAATAAAACTTCCACTTGAAAAGAGGAAAAGGGAAATATGAAGGACATCTAAAATAACACATTACTAGGTTTCCAAATATGAGTCTGTTAATGGTAAGAAAAAATATGGAAATGGAGAGAAGAAGGTAATATTTAAATAATGAAAGATAGTGGAAGAAAACATTGATCGTAAGAAATTGAATTACCAAGGAAAGATAATGACCACCAAACCATAAATCAATGAGGTGTAAAAAAGACCACTAATTCATCGAAAATGAAACTAATAGGATAAAATTTTGGTTCCAAGATTATTTTCCTAGAGTTGAGGAATTTATTTACCATATAGAATGAGAATAAAAAATATATTCTTACTGAACAATTATAATTTCATCTTTTAATCAACTTAAACCCCAATATCATATTTTTTTTCGAATGATGAGTATTCAAGATGAATTTTTCATGTTCGAAGAACTAAAATAATCTTCATAATCAACAAATTGATATCATGTTTTTCCTCCCATATTTAAATACTAACTAAAACTGAATGGTTAGAACAAGTTAAGATAATATCTAAAATGTATAATCCTTCATATGATAAAATAATATATATAAATAAAAAATTTCCATAATAATAACAAAGGTTCCACTTAGTTCATTTCATAAATAACCCTATATCCCAAATTACCACAATAAACTCAACATTAAATAATGTTTTAACCTTGGAGGTGATCTCATACCTTTCATATCAAATCCCCAAAAATTTAATTTCATTATTCCTAAATAATATTTCATATTAAATCACATGTTAAACCTAATGGTTAGATATAACTCAATCCAATGAAGCATCTCCGAAAATATCATTAATCATCATGATAAATCACTATATAATATTATAATGTAGTTAAATTCACCAAAATATCATGAATCATATTTAGATACTAACCTAAAATTTAATACTTAGCATGACCATAAATATCTTCTAAAATATTTCCTTGTTAATGAATCCATTTTCAACCATCGTGATTATCTATATATCAAAATCCAATAGAATATAATTAACTTAACAACAAATAATATACAAAAAAGGGTTATTTAATCCTCAATATAGTATTCTTCTTAAAACCTAGTAAGAGTTTCCAATCACCTCAAAATCCCATCACTAAAAACCTCAAAAGGTTATCTATGACATTGAACTTATAATTAACCTTAATCTTATAAACCCAAGATG
Organism: Viscum album; assembly: GCA_963277665.1. Classification (NCBI taxonomy): domain Eukaryota; kingdom Viridiplantae; phylum Streptophyta; class Magnoliopsida; order Santalales; family Viscaceae; genus Viscum; species Viscum album. The sequence goes on along the minus strand of OY728143.1, from coordinate 911,017,685 downwards.
GTATCCATAAATATTAAGTTATCCCCACCATTAGACATATACAATTCCAAAAAATAACACAATGCTTATCATAAACTATTTAATATATTCTATAAATCTAGAAATACAATAAACTTTACCAAGATGACCTAAATCACTAACCAATTTCAAGGTTACCAATACTATCCCATTTAATTCAAAAATTTCAATCATCTACTTATCCAAACTAATCATTATCACCTTACCACTAAATTAATTTTCTTATTTATCAATACCATTCAACATATGTTTTCAAATCCTTAAAGAAAATATATTATGGAACAATCCATAGATGTTTTATCATTCTTATATAAAAAATATCATTAATATAACAATTTTTTCAATGTAATTCTCAAATTATAATACATAAAAACATAAATACATTCACTTCAATGATTGGAATATCATAGGTCCTTCCTTGGTCAAGGAGTTAAAACTTATATTAGGGCATTGTCTTAGATAATTTTCATATCCCCCACACATAAGACATAGAACTATAAATGGTACCTTGCGATAAACTTCATTTATCTCCATAAAAATTTTCATTTTTCCTTGGTAATTACTTTATCAATGCTATTATATTATACACATAAAACATCTTCTTTTTCCTATGAGACATTTCCCTGACCACTTCTTCCCACATAGTTGACATTTAGAAAGCCTAATCTTCTTCCATCCATGGTCTCCTGAAAATCCATATTTCTATTATTAGGTGTGTCAAAAAACTCACCCAATTTGATATTTTTAATCATATAATGAGATAAATGATTAGGAATAATCACAAGGTTTTACCTTCTAGATACCATTTCATTTGGCTACTCATGAGAACAATTATTTCATTTTTTGTTACATTTTGTGTTAACATGAGTCCTCCAGGTTTCAACCATTAGATAAATCCAAAAATATAGTGTGAGTGATAATATTAATAGTGAGGAATAATATAATAATGTAAAATAATTCATATGATGTCTAAATCATCGAACCTTATTTTTAATCTATGACACCTTAGGTTTAACCTAGGTCATCCTTGGTTATCATCTATTAAAATCCTTTAGAATAACATATAAATAAAATGTGATTTTACCTAATAATATCACTAGAGAGTTTCAAACCAGGTGTGTAGTAAGGGTATGCTCACTATGCATCTAAATTATGGTTGAGATATACTTCAAACAACTCTTTTCAGGATTATTACCCCTAGATGCATCTATTCTAAAATCACATTCACTTGTAGTTTCCAGACAAGGATGAATTGCTAGGAAAACCAAGTAATGACTATATTAACATAAATTTTGGATGTTATCCGATACCTAGGCATATCCCTAGGGTTTTCAAAAAATCTATCTAATCATAATATCTAAATTTTGACTAATCTCTACTCTGATACCAATAATATGAACCCAAACATTATATATATATATATTACATTTTTTAAGATTAATATCCCATACATAACATTACTATACGTGTCATAATCTTATAGGTTCAATGTATTTTGAAACATGGATATATAAACAACTTGTTCATAAGAAATATACATCATCTCCTACTGGGTTCTTCATAACTATCACCCTTATTAGATGTATCTTACTTAAAACTTTTATTCATAACATAAGGAAAGGAAACATAAGAAAGGGTGAGCTTAAATGCTCAATAAGTTTAAATAAGGAATATTTCAATGATCACTTAATCATAAAATTAACATAAGGGTATGAGAACATGAGTTTAACATTTTAAAACAATACAAAACATATCATAGATCATAATCTTGAGTCATGGTATATAGTTTGGCAGTTCATAATGCATGAGTCATAAAGGAATCAAAAAACATGAGCTATGAGAACATAACATTAGAATAAGATGTAAGTTTTTAGCATACACATATTTCTATAATGTCATTTCCTTAGTCAGGGGTCACTATCAATACTGTCATAGTGTAGTGGGTTCAGTCCCTATTTCATCTTATCCTTAGTCAAGGTTCACTTTTAAGACTATCATAGTGGACAAAGTCCCTTACTGAATTTGGTTCACTCCCCATTCCAGTCCTTCTTATCTCATGATATATTAATATTTACCCATTTAATTGGAGGGATATATAATTATAGTACCACTCATCACATAATGAAAATTTTATATATGTGTGTGTAACTAGATCATAAACCATTCATCATATATCATAACCCATAGAAGGGAAACGAGTTTCACAAACATTTCAACATATCATCACAACATAACCCATGAAAAATAAATGAGTTTCCTAAAAATATCATCCATATAAACCATATAGAGAAGTAATAAGTATGGTATCATTGAATCATATCCCCAATGAATCATACGTATAATTAAAGGATGTTATTATATATTAAAAAATGCCTTTAAAAATTACACAGAATATTTCTTGAGGAAAATAACCTTTTAATTTTGAAATCGCTTCTTTAAAATAAAAAAAATCCAAAATATCATTAAAAATAGTTTCTTTGGAAATAATCATCAAATTTTTTAAAGTAATCTTTAAATCATTGATCTATCATAACAACTGGAAATATTGTTCATTTCGTGTATGTTAAAAGAAAGATTCCTATCACATTTTCAGTAAAAAGTCAAAATTTCCTCATTCAGAAAATGATAAGAAGATTCATTTTAAACCATTTTTTATGAATAAAATCATAGGTTTTATGACTTTAAACCATCATATGAGAATATTAAAATCACTATTTAAATCATATTTAGAAAACATGGATATAGAAAAAAATATTTTTGAACGAAGAGAGAAATAAAGTCGATTTTTCTTAAAAAAATATTGTCTTGGTCTATTGAGTAATTAAAGAGAGTAAAATGAAAAGAAAAAAATGTAATCTCCAAAAATAACTATATGAAATTCATGAGTTTTTTGAGAGTTATATCATCAAATATTATTATCAGAAACGTAATCATAAACAATCTTGGTAAATAATGAGATTGTAACAATAAACCTTACTGTTGTGGTAATCTCCAAATAAAAAAAATCATGAAATAGAGAACATTATATGAATTTTTAAATCTACATAATTTTAATGTTATCATCATATAATAAATTTATGGGAAGTGTATAAACCACATGAAGGAAAGAAGTGGTGAATATGGAATAAGTATCATAGAAATAAAAGTGAGACGAGAATCCCTTACCTCAAGTTCTAATTACTTCAAAATTGATAAAAATCATATATAATAATTTTAAATTTATTATAATTTTATAAAAGAATCATTTATATACTTATAACATCATATATTATCCACTTATAACATTTCAAATCCCATTTATTAATAATTTATTATTAAACTCGTTGTTACTGGGTGTTAACAGTTTCTTTTTTCATGAGAGTTTTGGTTCAGTTGTTCCGGACCTTGTACTTTGATCGTGGTTCCATAATATCCATAATTTTAACCAAGATATAAATATAATATATATTTATTATATATATATATATATATATAGTGGTTCAACCATAAAATATAGACATATAAAAATGAATTACGTTATTCATAGAGATGGTAGGCTATACATATGCATGAACACTATTTTCCTTTTTCGATGGATGGAACAGAAGAAAGGTAAATAATAATTAAAATTTAAAAGATCATTTTTATATAATATTTTTTCTCCCAGAATATGTGTTCGGGTTAGGAATCACTATTTCCAGATAGTTTCCATCAGATTTATTTATGGAACTGGAAACACCCAACAGTTTTGTATCCAAAGGGACTTACATTCCAAAGGTAGGAATCCATTAGGTTTGTTGAACAATGATACTTAAGAACTCACATTGGTAGATAAGATGGTAGGTCGGTCTCATCAAACACTTTGGAGTGGAAATTTTCCTACTCCAGGACGCTATTATAGATTTAAGATATGTTCATGATTCCTTATTAATTTACCAACCATAATATAGGTTCTTTTTAAAATTTGCAATCAATTATTAGCATGTATGGAATTAAAAATCATATGTATGTATTTGAAGTTATCCTTAAATGGAGATATCCGTATGTATTTGAGGTTCTCCATTAATTGTATCCTCTCATACACTACTTAGACATTCTTTATCCACTGTTATGATGATGCTAGTTTTTAAGCCAATCAAAGGGGCACTCTGAAATTTATCATCATCTAAGGAGAGGGATGTTTGTTTTGATGTTGGGATCATAACCAAAAATGGGATACCAATGTATCCTTGTAAAAGGAATCAGAACCCTCAGAGTTCGGTGCTTCTTAATGGGACACATCATACATTTTAAGTTCATGTGACAAAGACCTAACCATAAAGTTTAATTTCATGTGGTAAAGACATCTAAGAAGATGGTTCTTAGTAAAATATTGATATAGGACTTATTCGAAAGCATCACAAGGAACATGGAAAAGATATGAGTTTCAAATTTGGATTAGAACCTTATAGGAATGTATCCCAGAAAGAACAGTGTTGATTTTGAGTGTTGGGTTTGAACTTCATGGAGGCTTACTACTTATCCCACTTGGATGGGAATCAAATCCTATGTAATTCAATAAGTTTTGCAGGGGAATGTAACCCTTTAAGAGAAAAAAAGTTACAACTCACTCCTAAAGAGGATTCCCTTGTAACAGGGTCCACGATAAATTTATTAACTCATGGAGATTAAAGGGGGACTTAATTTAGGGATAACTCCTAACGAGGATTCCAGAATTAAGGGAATTAGAGTTGTATTCCTAAGAATGATGTTCAGTGAGCTCAGGCCATGGGTGAAGGCTTCCTATATTTCTCAATTATGGTGGGAATCAGAGTTATCATAGTTTACGAGGTGAGGTGGATAGTTTGGATATTGTGATCATCAAAAATATCTAATCCCACCTGAGTCATGATCATTGTGAGAATCAAGAGAATGTGAAAGATTCAACAAACCACACACTTTCTCCTCCTTTGATAGAAGATGTATAGAATATGGTGAAAGAAGTATAGGCGATAGTTGGTGAAGGCATGGAGTAATGAAACCTTAAATGTGAAATGAAAGTGAAGGTCATTTGGTCCGGCCCGAAAGACTAGAGGATTACTCTAGGAGGGATGCCCTTTTTTGGATTGGTTAGGGCTTAATCCTAAAGAGGATTCCCATTTTAGAATGGTTGGAGCTTACTCCTAAGGAGGATTCCCATTTGAGGTTTTTTAGGGATTACTCCTAAGGAGAATTCCCATTAAGTTTTGGTTGGGGCTTACTTTTAAAGAGGATGACCAATGAGGTTTTGTTGGGGCTTACTCCTAAGTAGGATTCCCAATGAGGTTTGGTTGGGGTTACATCTAAGGAGGATGCCCATTGAGGTTTTGTTGGGGCTTACTCTTAATAAGGATGCCCGTTTGAGGTTTTGTTGGGGCTTACTATTAAGGAGGATGCCAAATGAGTTTTGGTTGGGGCTTACTCAAAAAGAGGATGCCCGTTGAGGTTTTGTTGGAGCTAAATACCAAGGAGGATACAAATTTGAGGTTTTTTGGGGCTTACTCATAAGTAGGATGCCCAATGAGGTTTGGTTGGGGCTTATTTATAAGGAGGATGCTCGTTGAGGTTTAATTGAGGCTTACCCCTAAGGAGTATACCCATTTGAGGTTTCCTCGGGGATTACTCTTAAGAAGGATGCCCATTTGTGCTCAGGTTCTTAGGGTATGTACTTACGCTATCTCCTTAGGCATGCTCCATAGGATAGCTTCTTAGGCCAGGTCATGAGGCCAGGTCCTTAGTTTGGGTCCTCCACACAGGTCCTTAGGCTAGGTCCTTAGGCCAGGTCCTCAACGTAGGTCCTTAGGCTAGGTCCTTATGTTCTAGACCGTGATGGGACATTTATCCAACTTATCCCCTTTTGTTCTATCTTCTCTCATGTTTCGGAGATTTACTTGAGAATTTTAATGAGGTCCTAAGAGAAGGGGGGTTGCACAATGAGATCTATGAGTCTTTTTTTCCAAATTTTCATCCTTTGAAAGGAGGAGCCCAAGGGTCCTATTTATAGGCACGTAGGGGACCTCAGTGAAGCTCTTTGGAGCTGCTCTACCACAAAGCTCTGCTGCGCCGCTCTACCATGCAGCTCTTCCGAGTGCCATAACTTTTGGTCGGTATGTTTGTTTGGGCTCTGAGACTAGTCAAATTGAAGGTATAGAAGATAAATACACTTCTTGGTATGTTGAATACACAAAGGTTTTCATGTAATAAACCCAAAAATTGAATTTTTATGCTCTGAAAACTTTTTGTCGTCGATCTTTGAAATCTGCAGCCTACTCTTGAAGGGGGGTCATTCCACTTATCCCTCATTATAGAGTAATATTTTTGGAACATGTAAATACCACCTGCATATTTTTCCTTCATAAAGATTTATTATTTACTAAAACTTATCATTTGGTGTCTAAGTGAGGTTCACATCTTCAATCTATGGAAAAGTGAATGGAACACATTTCATGGTGTCTACAAACCCCCCTAGAATTGGATTTGTTCAAAATGAAAAGAATTTTGTTCTAAAGTAATAGTAAGTCACTTTGAGGCATTCCAAAATCATTTTGTGGGTTTTGGAGATACACCAAGTCTTAAAGGATGCTCTATGTTTTTTCCAAGCCATGTGGCCTAGTGAGCATAGTTTGACTATTACTAGGGTCGTACGGAAAACACTACAAACTTTGTGTCTTTTAACTTTTTATTTCTTGATATTTCCTAAATCATATAGATTTTTGGTCTAGCGAGATAAGACCTGACTTTTATCCAGGGTACCCTTTTTGGGTTTTTATCCTGGTCAGTACGTTTTCTCTTTTTTTGGAAGATTAAAGTCATTCATATTGGACTAATAAGGCTATTATTTTAGGTCAAACAGCTTTGACCATGAATTTTTAAACTAAAACCTATACAAATACGGATGTCTAAGAGGGTCCCAATACTATTTAGATACTTCAAAGGGGAATCTTAAGTCATTATTTTTATAGTCACCAAAATCCAAAACATTAAAGTATAAGAATAGAGGTCTTTTATGAGAATGAAGTTACCCCTATTTGACCGACCCTTTATGAGGGTTGTATCATGCAGGACCAACTAGGGCATATATTTCATAATCAAATAGTGGAATCCTTTGGTTGACAAGCCCATTATGTAGGTGAATATTATTCAAGGCCAATTGGGGCACATGCCGTAAAGTCCGATAAATGGGATATTAAGAATTATGACATTATATTGTTGATAGAAAAAGGGATTTAGTATTTGGATATCTCAAGGCCACAATGGATGACTTACCCAAGGAAAGATACCTAATAATAAAGGGGCCATCTGTGCCAACATAGGATATGAATGAGAAACCACTCCTAAACAAATTCTGTGTTTAGAGGAAGGTACATTTGTCAAAAAAGGGTTTTCTGATATTCTTATATGCAGTTTAAAGCCATACAACAATGATATTAGGGGGATGTTCAGTTTCAAGTTATGCGGTAAGAACATTAGGGGCTGTATAATTTCAATTTATGCGGTAAGGACATTAGGGGGCTGTGCAGTTTCAAGTCACATGGCAAGGATATTAGGGGGTTATGCAATTTCAAGTCATGCAGAAAGGAAATTAGGGGGCTTTGCAGTTTCAAGTAATACAAAAAGGACATTAGGGGGGTTTTAATTTAAGGTCTTTATCTATGCCTAAAGATTTGATGGTTCTCCAATTCTAGGTAATTTTTCTGGAAATGTACTACCATATTCAGGTATAGAAGGGGATAATTGTAAGCTATGAATTGGGGATTTCTAAATCTAAAAAGTGATATGGGAAAAGGGATAATGGAATTAGACGAAGTTTTTTCCAAGAAAAAAGTTTCCATTTATTAAAAAAACCTGTTATGGGGGATATATTATACAGGGCCAACTAGGGAATGCGCCACATAGAAAAATAGTGGTATCTTTTGGCTTACAGTCTTGTTATGTAGGAAAATTATACAATGCCACCTACATGCATGTACTGCATAGTCAGGCAAAAGATCTCTTGTGTATCAAGAATTCTATTACTAAAAACCGAAGGAAGTTTATGGAGATTCATATTTTCAAAAGAACAAATTGTGGTTTACGGAGAAAAGTCCTAAAAACAGAAAGAGTATTTCCAATCATGATTGCCAAAGAAAAGGGGGAATTGGTTCTCTACGAAGGACTAGCCCAAACATCGAAAGTATGGTGCTTGTAGTTTTAGCACATACGGCTAGGATCATAATATCATGGAAACAATGGATGGAATGTGGTCAAATGATCCAAGGTTATTTAAATGTTATTTGAACACATGGAGAGGGAAAATGTGTAAACCATGGTCTTATAGACATTCAAGTCAAGAGAAAGGATATAGGAAAAATATACAATGGATGACCGCTTTATGATATGGGTTCCTGTATATCTTCATTCAATGTTTGAAGGGGATTGAAGAAGATTCTCCCAAGAATGAATCTACCATTGTTTGACAAACCCGTTATGGGGGCTGTATTATGTAGGGCCACCTAAGGCATGTGTTGTATATCCAAATAGTGGAATATTTCAGCTAATAGGTCTGTTATGTAGGTGACTTATGAAAGGCCACCTAGGGGAAAGTACTACATAGTCAGAAAAAAGAGTTCTCAGGTGTCAGAAACTCTACCACTAGAAATCAACGAAAGTTTATGAAGATCAGAAAGTATTTAAGATTAAGACTGTTAAATGAGAAAGGGGTGATATTCAATGCCCATGAGAAATATTTTAATCAATATTGGCCATTAGTTTTGAGTTCCATATATAGATCTTACTCATATGTATAATGGTAATATATTTTGTTTCTTCAGTGGGATCCTTGATAGATTTTTAGTTATATGTGGGTGATGGGGAATTTCATTTTATCCCATAGATGGAACTAAGATCTAAGTCCCAGTTTTCACTATATATCTCAATATAATGAGAATCAATACAATTCTCATGCAGTTTAATGTCTTGCGGTGAGGATGAAGGTGAAATGACATGAAATGACTACATATCCCATAAAAATGAGAATCAAAACACACATAGTTTTTTAAGGAGATCATTCATTTTATGGTCATGTGATGAGGAAATATAACCCAAAATTGTAATTGAAATAATTTATTTATGCAGATAAGTTCTGTAACCAATTCCAAGGCCAATATGATCTGTGCACAGTGTGAGAAATAAGGAGTAGTAAAAGGTCTCTTCTACAACACAAAGGTATAACAAGTGAAGGATAAGGGTTTGATAATTAAATGTTAGTTGAGCTAGGATATAGGATATGGGTATCACTACATATCTTGCTGAAGCAAGAATTAAACCACATGTAGTTCTTGAAATTTTTCCCCATATCAATCAAGTTTTGATGTGGGGAAGAGGGATTTTATAATTTCTAGGCTGATGATTGAGCCAAAATTATAAATTCAAGGTATCACCATGTATCTCATTAAAATGATAATTAACTTAAAAATCATGGAAGGGATCCTTATTCATATTTTATTTGTTCACAGGTAAAATAAATAAGGATTTATTTCATGAAATTGTTATTGGACCCAATATTGGAGATCTAGGTGTCACTATTTATCTCATATGAAAGAGAATCAATCCACATGTTGTTCTTGAAACATTCCCTATTCATGCTTGATTCATAAACATAGGGAATATAGGGGTTTTTTTTGGTTGGGCCCAAGATTGGAGATCTATGTGTCACTACATATCCCATTGAAATGAGAATTATTCCAAACATGGTTCTTGAAAAGATCATTTCCCACACCAATTGAGTTTTATGTGAGAGACATGGGATTTTAATGCATTCTGTAATAATGGTTAAACTTAAAACACAAGATGGCGTGAAGATAAAACCATGTATTCTGGAAGAGTACTTTGTATAAATTTGATTTAAATACAAAATGAAAATGGGAAATAAAATTTTTTATGGCTGCAGATGGGACCAAGATTAGAGAAATAGGCATCACTATGTATCCCATTGAAATGATAATCAAGCCAAATGTAGTTCTTAAAAATAGTATTCCCTATGAAGATCTAACTCACAAACACAAGGAATGGGGGAATTTTTATTTTTTTGTGGCTGGGCCCAAGATTGGAGATTTAGGAATCTCTATGTATCTCATTGGAATGAGGATCAAGCCATACATAGTTCTTGAAAATGAATCTCTATGTAGATATAATTCAAAATTAAAGAGAAATGGGACTCATGTGACACTAAGGATAAGAAATGATGTGAGTAATGCTTGTGCATAGAAGCTAATCATTTTTTAAATAACCACAAGGAATTCCAATTTTTGGTATCTTAGTGGATTTCTTAATGTCAAATTAAGGAGATTTTAATCATACAGTTTAATGTCATGTAGTGAGGACAAATGATGTCGTTCATTTTAACTCCGTGCGAAAAGGAAAAATATGATATGCATTTTAAATTCATGGAACATGGATGCATATGGTTGTTATGCAGTTTAATGTCTTGAAAATAGGACATAGATGCTATGAATTTTAATGTCGTGCAACCTAGACACATATGGTTGTCATGTAGTTTAATTTATTGCAACTAGGACATAATTGCTATTCTTTTTAAAGTTGTGCAACATAGATGTATATGGTTGTTATGAAGTTTAATTTCTTCCAACTAGAACATAGATGCTATGAATTTTAATGTCGTGCAACATGGATTCATGTAGTTGTTATGTAGTTTAATGTTTTGCAACTAGGACATAGATGCTACACATTTTAACGTTGTGCAGCATGGATGCATATGGTTTTTATGTAGTTTAATTTCTTGTAACTAAAAAAATAGTCTTGTGTGATTACACAAATTACTTCTTCAGTAATATTTCATTGGTTGGAGTTGTAATAAGTTCTCCACCCATTAAGATTAGGTAATAAGCTCCATTAGAGTAGAACGTATTTATAGAATAAGGTCCTTCCCACTTTAGCTCAATCTTTGGATAATTCTTTCCTAGTATCATCAGAGTCTTGAGGACTAATACCAATTCTCCTTGAAGAAATAAGTGGAGGTGAACTTTATTATTAAAATATTGTCCTATTATGTTCTCATAGACTTCCAAATGATATAAAGTATGCAATTTTTTTCTTCTAACCATTCCAAATCTTCAAATTGATTTTGAGTCTTCTCATCCATAGATAACTGATTATAGATGTAAACTCGGAGTGAAGGTAATTGAATTTCAATAGGAAAAACCTCTTCTGTTTCATATACCAACAATTATGGAGTTTCCTGTGTGGCAGTACGAGTAGTAGTATGATAATCCCAAAATCCATGTAAGAATTTATCAATCCATGAATTTTTTATCCTTATCCACCATCATTTGGTGTATATTCGATAGAGTCTTTTTGAAAGACTCTATCTATCCATTGGACACTACATGGTAGTGAAATGAATGATTGAATTTGATATTGTGCTCCTGATATAGCTTTTTTAACTTAGAAGAATAGAAATTGGTGTCATTTTCCATCAGTATGGTATGAGGGACACCAAATCTAGTAATGATATTATTTTTGAAAAAGCTAATAATGATTTTGGACCTGAATTCCTTGAGAGGTATTTCTTCACCCCATTTGGATAAGAAATCGGTAGCATTAAGAATATATTTGAACTGCTTAGCTCTAGCTGGAGGATAAGGTCATACTATATCCATTCCCTATGTCGAAAAAGGACAGAAGTATTTATCTATATGTAGAAACTCTAGGGGTTTATGAATGAATATGGCATGAACTTGCATGGGATGACACTTCTCAATGAAACATGTACAATCTTGTGTCATAGAAGGCCAAAAGTATCCAAGCCTTTGGATTTGATTAGAAAGTCGATGCCCAGACTGGTGAGCACCATAGGTTCCTACATATACTTTTTTCATGATAGCTACAATTTCATCCCCATCAATGCATGTGAGGAAAATTCCATCGAGGCCTCATCTATAAAATATCTTTTGGTGATCCGAGCCATCATAAAGAGTAAAAATATCTACTCATCACTAGATATTTTTTCTTTTAATTGTATCCGGTGGAAGTACCCCATTATGGAGATATTCTATGATGGGTGTCATCCATCTCATGGTATGATCATATGGCTCAGAAATGGGATTGATTTCATTGATTTACTCTATACCGATTTGATAAAATGGTGAAACCACTCGACGATGAGCAATGCTACTGATTGTTTCATCCCGATTTTGATCTTCGAAGGCCGTGGCTGCATTTTCCAATGCATCAACTTGGGAATTTTGTGACCTCGGGACATAATACAATGTTTTATTTTATGTAATTACTCCATTAACCCTTGAACATAATCACATAGAGGAATTAGTGTTTCTTCTATAATGGAGTAATCCCCATTGATTTGTTTAATTACCAAATTTGAATCACCTTTAAACTCTAGTTAATCCACTGATACTTGGAGTGATAATTCCAACCCTACAATGAGAGCTTGATATTCTACCTCATTGTTAGTACCACCTTCAGATAACAGAAAGGAATATGGTAATACTACCTTTTCTGGGGAGGTAAGAACAATTCCAAACCAAACTTTGTTTAGTCTAGGGTCTTCTATTCTCTTCGCTGTTGAACTTTTAGAAGAACCATCAAAGTTTATTATCCATATTCCAGGAATTTATTTAATAGAGAAGATTTATTCATCATTAAATTCAATATTCAATGACGTCTATTCCGAAAATGGGTGCTCAATAAGGAAATCTATTAAATCTTGTCCTTTTAATGAATTTTGAGGTATAAATTGTATATCGAACTATTGTAGGATAACCGACCACCATTCTAGATGTACTGTAATCAAAAGATGATTAAGGATAAATTTGAGTGGGTTATTGTGAGATACCAAGTGGACCTCGTGATGCTGCATATAGTGTCTAAATTTTTGAACTACAAAGATTAATGTTAAGAATAATTTCTCAATATCTTAATATTGAGTCTCTGCGTCGAGCATGGTTCGTATGAGATAGTAAAGTTTTTTTCAGTTCCAACATCATTCTTTTGTGAAACGAGGACACCTAATGATATCTACAAGGCCGTCACATAAACTATGAGTGGAATTACTTCAACTGGTGGCATTAATACCAGTGGGATCAAGAGGTATTTCTTGAGGATATCAAATTCTTATTGGCAGTCATTGGTCCACTGATATGTGATCCCTTTCTTCATCAATTTGGGGAAGAGAAAACACTATCTTTCCAAATTGGATATGAAGTGTCGAATATAGGTAAATTTTCCTTGAATTCTTATCAATTATCTCAAGTTTCAAGGAGATGAAATTCCAAGGATAGCCTTTGTATTCTTAGGGTCAACTTCGATGCTATGATGGCAAACAAAAAACTGATAAATTTCACCGAGGTTACCCCCTAAAGAACATTTCAAGGGGTTTATCTCAAAATTATGTTACCGAATCTTACTAAATATGGTCTCAAAATCAACCAAGTTATCAGAATGTTGTATGGACTTAAGCACTATATCATACACAAAGCATTCAATTAATTTTCCCAATAAGGGTTTGAAAATGTGGTGCATTCCATGTTGATATGTTGCACCATCATTATTCAAGAATTAAAGAAATTACTCGATAGAAAAATATACCTTAAGGTGCTCTAAAAGCTATAGATTTCTCATATTTTAGGGCCATTTGAATTTGGTTATACCCAGAGTATCCATCCATGAGGGAGAGAGCTTCGTAGCTAGCTGTTGTATCAATCAAAAGTTCCGTGATTGGAATCGAAAAGTCATCCTTGAGATAATAGTGGTTAATATCATTAAAATTAATAAAAACTATTATTTTACCATTATTATTTTTCACTAGGAAAATTTTGGCCGCCCATTTTGGATATTTCACCTCCCTGAAAAAGTTTTGTTTGATAAGATTTTCGACTTCAACATCAATTTTTGAGGTGTGAGTTGGGTGCGTTATTCTTGCTGTCTACTTAAATCCTTGATTCTCTTTTGGAAAACCCAAATGATGCGTGGCCATGTCAGGGTCAAATCCATGATTTTTTTATAATTCTAAGAAAATAAATATCATTGTTTCTTTAGAAATGAAGTATACATCTCTTTCTCTTTAGAATTCATGGACATACTAATTAGAGTGGGGTGTGGATCTTCCTCTTTACCCAAATTTATTTCTTTGAGATCATCTACAGTGGTGGAGATGCCTAACTTGAATGATGAAGGGGAATACCTGTGATATTCCTCTTATTATTCTTCCTTCCATGTCACTTAGTATATTTCTTCTTTAATGGTAGGTGATGAAGCAAGACATTCAGGTCTAGGGGAGGAATCCGTATTTGGACATCCTGAAGAAGAGGCAAACATTTATGGCACTATCAATGATGAAGGGTCCTGCAGGAGTATTGAAGTGAAAATTATGGGTTGGGAATCAAAATCATTATCTTTCTCTATTAATTCAAGAAATTCTTCTACCCTGACTGATAAAGTAAATACTTACTGAAGTTCGGTGGATGAAATAAAGACATCTCCATTTACGCTTTCACCACTACATGGTAAATCAATAATTTCTCCCATGTTTTCAGGATCGATTATCACAGCTAACATTATGGAAGTCACTGGACAAATTCTTGGATTTGAGTCTATCCTTTCTATTTCATTGATAGGAGACACATAATGTGCACTGAGATTCTTGAATGGGTTATCTTGGATTTCATCTAGACCATTCAGAGCATTGATTCTTGTTATATCATTTGCCACAGGTCATGTTCCCTTTGTGTGATAGAGATCTACCTCAATATACCGAGATTTACACATTTTGAATGGGTCTTTGTCACTGTGAAATGCCCAAATTTGATCATTGAAGCAATACTTGAGACATTGGTTGTATGATGAAGGAATGACCGAATGCTGATGTAACGAAGGCCTTCCAAGAAGAATGTTGTGGTATGAGGAAGGAATGGTCGCATGCTAATGTAACCAAGGCCTTCCAAGAAGAAAGTTGAAAGTTGTGTCCTATCAGACAACCATGAAATCTGAATTAGATGCAAGATCCCCAAACTAAGTTCTGAGTGTAATCTTTCCTAGAGGTTCTTGTTCATTATTTTCATAACCTTGAGACATCAAAGTGGAGATAGATAAGTCAGATTTAGTGAGACTCAATTGAAGAAGTGTACGTATGGGAATGAGTTTGACTCACGATCCATTATCAATGAATGCTCATTAGATGTATTTATCATTATCCTTTCTAGATAATTACTAGGGCCTAATGTGTCCATGTACAACATCATCCTCATCTTGATCTGTGAAAGATACAACGACCTGACATTCTATTGGATTGTTCTCTATATGGTAGACTTCAGTAGCAAAAACCTTGGTTTCAAACTCTTAATGACTTGACAAAGCCACAATAAGTTCTTGTTGAATGTATTTTGATAGATTGAGAGCATCAAAGATTGATAAATTGGATGATACATGGGATAGTTGTTTCAAAAATTCATACTTCTGGTCCAAAGGCCTATGCTTTCCAGCATGGAGATGCAGTATTGCAAGTGCCTTGGAAGTTGATGCTCCTGATGTAGATGAACCATGTGTCAGGGAAGAATCTGGAAATACTTCTTCCCTTGGTGGATTAGACTAACTAGTTCTATCTACCTATGAAGAGAGTGGAGGTATAGCCTCTAATTGGTCTTCCAAGATGATCATGTTGGGTCTGATCCTATCATGTGTGGGAGAATTCCTTTGTTCTTTCTAAGCCCACTGAAGGTCTCTCCCATGAGTTTCTGTTGCATAATCTGTTAGAGTAGGGGTGTAATTAAAATTGTGTCTTTTAGAATATCCAGGTTTATTTATTATTTCTTATTGATTGCCCATGCCCATGCCCATGCAATATAAAGAAATACCGTGTTTGGTGAGATTTGAACCCCTAACCTCTTGCATATTTTCCAATGACTTTACCACTCCAACAAGCTCGACATGTGGTTAATAAATAGAATTTAACATACATATATATACTAATTGAAAAAAATAATACATAACTAATAGATATAAACTCAATATTAAATAAACAATAATCAATAATCAATAATTAATGATCAATAATCAATAATCAATAATCAACAATTAATAATTATTGATTTATTAGTTATTTATTGAGTTATTTATTTATTATTATTTACTATTTATTATAATAAATAATAAATAATAAATAAATTATAATAATATTTACATATATTATAAAATTATGAAAATAATATAATAATATAATAAAATTATGAAATTAAAATAATAATACAATAAAATAATGATATAATAAATAATAAATAATAAATAAAAAACAATAAACAACCAAAAACAAATAATAATAAATAATAATAAATAATAATAAATAATAATAAACAAATAATAAAGAATAAATACTAAATAATAAATAATAAATAATAAATAATAAATAATAAATAATAAATAAGAAATAATAAACAATAAATAATAAATAATAATAAATAATAAATAATGAACAATAAAGAATAAAAAGTAAACAATAATAAACAAATATTAAATAATAAATAATAAATAATAAATAATAAATAATAAATAAGAAATAAGAAATAAGAAATAATAAGAAATAATAAATAATAAATAATAAACAATAAATAACAAAAAATAAATAATAATAAACAAATAATAAATAACAAATAAATAATAATAAATAATAATAAATAATAATAAATAATAATAAATAAATAATAAATAATAATAAATAATAAATAATAATAAATAATAAATAATAATAAATAATAAATAATAATAAACAAAAATAATAAACAAAAATAATAATAAATAACAAATAAAAAATAATAATAAATAAAAAACAAAAAACAAAAAACAATAAATAAATAATAAATACTAAATAAAAATTTATTAAATAATAAATAATAAATAATAAATAATAAATAATAAATAATAAATAATAAATAATAAATAATAAATAATAAATAATAAACAACAATTTATAATAGATAATAATAAATATATAATATATAACAATAAATAATAATAATAATAAAAAAATAATAATAAAAATAAATAATAGAGAATAAACTAGACTAAATAAATAATAAATAAATAATAATACATAATGTACGAGGAAAGGTGGGGGTGTACCCCTTTATTAAAAAAAGAAAATAAAACATATAAACCCCTTTTGTGGGATAAGGGAAAACCCAAAAGCCCATAACGAGTCCAAAGTCTCTATGGCCAAAGATCAAATGGCTTGAGAGCCTGGGGAAAACCCATTACAAATGAAACCCTAGCGGCATGCTGGCACGCCGCCGCCACTGCCAAACCCGCAATCGATCGCCAGACGACCAACTCACATCATCGCCACGCACTAAATAGATCCGGGATGATCCCGCACGTGAACGCCACTGAAACCTCGCCAAAGGCCATAGGCATCCGCACAACTGACGTTGCATCGCGCCGCAGCCAGGTTCGCCCCGCCATGGAGGCCATCGATGACCGAAGCCTCACACAACCCGCCATTCGTACTCACCATCCTGAGTCGTCGTACTCGCCATCCTGAGTCATCGTCTCCCCAATGATCAGATGCCAGATCTGAGGGATTTTCCACCGCCCAAGTTTCTACCAATCCGAAGCCACCGACGAAGGCGTCACTCCAATCGACCATCGCCGTCGAGGAACCGATAATCTCCGCCGACTGAGAACAAGTCCAGACCACTAAAGCCGCTATGTCATGGGTTTATGCCACCAAGGAAGCCGAAGAAGAACGAGATAAAACCCTAGCAGAGAGCTCACGGCCCCTGCCTCCATCGAGAATGACCCCACCGCCGCCCGACGCTATCCCTACCACACCCAGACGTACCGCTCCGCCGACCGCCTTCCAACAACCGATCTCGTCTACTACCACCTACAAATCAGGTGAAGACGAGGCCCATCTGAATCCGTGCACCCGTCGAGTCCAGATCACGCAGATCTACACCGCACACCGCCGCACATCCGTCTAAAATCTCTCACCCCATCAAGACGTTGCACGCACCCACAACCACCCATCGCCGCAAGGTCTAGATGTTGCAAGATACGAAGGAGAAGACCTCATGAGGTCAAAAGAATAAATAATATACAATAAATAATAAATAATATATAATATATAATATATAATATATAATATATAATATATAATATATAATATATAATATATAATATATAATATATAATATATAATATATAATATATAATATATAATATATAATATATAATATATAATATATAATATATAATATATAATATATAATATATAATATATAGTATATAATAAATATAATAATAATAATAATAATAATAATAAATAATAAATAATAAATAATAAATAATAAATAATAAATAATAATAAATAATAAATAATATATAATATATAATATATAATATAAAATATAAAATATAAAATATAAAATATATAATATATAATATATAATATATAATATATAATATATAATATATAATAAATAAAATAATAATAATAATATAATAAATAATAAATAATAAATAATAAATAATACATAATAAATAATAAATAATAAATAATAAATAATAAATAATATATAATAAATAATAAATAACCAGTAACAAATATTATGATTAATAATAATAAATAATAAATAATAAATAATAAATAATAAATAATAAATAATAAATAATAGATAATAAATAATAAAATATAAATAATAAAAAATAAAAAATAAAAAATAAAAAATAAAAAATAATAAATAAAAAATAAATAAAAATAAAAAATAAGAAATAACTAGTAACAAATAATAGATAATAAATAAATTAAAGTATATTATAAATAATAACTAATAAATAATAAATAATAAATAAATTAAAGTATATTATAAATAATAAATAATAAATTATAAATTATAAATTATAAATGAAACACATGAAAAAGTACGAAAAGGCATGATAAGGGATGAAAAATTATGAAAACGCATGAAAACAGATGGAGAAGAATGAAGAAGGAAGCATTAGAAAGTATGAGAACGCATGAAAACTCATGAAAACTCTGGAAAACCCCTTAAGAATGCAATATAATCATCATAATAACCCACAAAAAACCATTGATAAAGATAACAAGTAATGGAAACCCAAATAAACATTAATAAATGGAGCAACTGTTAAAACTCGTCAAAACGGTCATAAAGTGACAAAAACATTGGACTCACATTAATGGAGATAAATTATGATCTGAGAGTTCGTTCCAGATCTGCGACCAGTCAAATCAAATATCCTGAAACGATCTTCGAGCTGATAGGTGAAAGAGACCTAATGGACCGACAGATCGGAAGTTACGACCATTTAAAAAAACTGACAGGGAATGGGTGCAAAAAACGAGGCATCGAAAAACATAACAAACCCGATACCCACTAAAAAGGTCATAACTTATGATCCAAGAGTCCAAGTGGGCGCTGCGACTAGTAAAACTGAAGCTCATGAAAAAAACTATGACTTGGAAGGCGGAGGAGTCTGAACTGACACGTGGATCAAAATTTAGGTCTATTTGAAGACAAGTTCGACGGGACACTAGTGATGAAAACGGGGCTGCAGAGGCGTTCAGAGGGGTTTTTGGGGTCGAAAAACCCAACAGATGCTTTCTTGTGTCAAATTGGTGCGTAGCTCTCTTCGCTGGCTTCGATTTGATATGTGGTAGAGCCCAAATGGACACCCGGAGCGAAAGTTTTGGCCGTTTGAAGTTGGAAAACTTTTTTCAGATTTCTTATAACTCTCATATCTTCCACACATTAGACCATCTTACAATTTTGATTATACGTGCCTCTATATCTCATCATGAGCTTCGATATTTCTGGTCATGGCGCTCCAACGGACGCCCAAATCAAAAGTTATGGTCGTTTTAGTGATTTTGGTGTTTCTCATGTTTTTTTATTTTTTTTCCTTTCATTTCACGGCGGTTTCGCTGCAGATTTTTAAAAAACCACCGCTATTCCTCCAAGAGATTTCAAAAACAAAATAATACATTTCGTATTGGTTTTTAAACCGCCACGAAAAAACCTCCCTAAAACGACCGTTTTCCTATAGTGGATGCCTTTCAATGGGATGAAATTTTATTATTTTAGGGCATACCTATATTTTGGGTAAGCCTATGATTTCGGGTATGCACACCTCCTTCATTTACTTTGGTGTGTACCACATTATGAATAGGAAATTCATCCTCACAATCCCTTGATTAGGACTCATTTTCTATAGAATCTTCTTTAATGTAATTAATGACATTTATCAACACATAACGCATTAATGACATTCTATTAGTATCTATGTAAGATCGCATGCTTCTTCATCCTCCATGAGACTTTGTTTTCCTATTTTTTGGTTTCCTGGGGATCAGTTTGATGGACAATAATATGAAAGAATCTTTGGATAGTTTAGTTGTGCATTTACGTTTTGGCTTCTTCCTTAATTGGGGGAAAACCGACTTCCGCTAAGGAGGGGATTGTGGATGTTAAAAATATCCCAGCCCTATAGGGTGGGGTTGTTCCAATTTTGATTCTTAATCCCTTTGAACATTGTTTGTTCAATTTTAAGGTTGGGTTAAAAAAATACCACGTCCCTATGGGATGAGGTAGTTTCTGAACTAATATGGCCGAAATCAGGGTAGCTGCTCTTCTAATTTTATGAATTCTGGTCCAAACATTCGATGAGTTCATTATATATCACCCACTCAAATCAATCATTTCAGAATACTGTTATTCTATTTCATACATTTTCACAATATTATGGTTGAAATTCTCTAAGTAGGAGACCTTCTCAATTTTCTTAGAATATTGATGAAAAAGTATCTCAACAACTTGATCTTTTTGGGCCTGACTTTGGTGAAAACTGACCAAGGCCTATTCTTGCTGATAATTTCTTCGGTCATGAACAAAATATGTTTGTTGTAGCTGGCCTAGGGCCATAACATTTCATGAGATCAATTTCAGAGGGCTTTTATTATTATGAAGCATAGTGAAATGCAATGCTTCATATGCACACCATCCTCTTATATAAAAACCAGCTAGGGTTGCTGTGATCAATTGTAGTAACCTCTTTAATGCATTGAGGAATGCATGTTGAAGGGAATCATGTTTCTTTTCGATCTTTGAATGTCGAGAAAATTAGAGAGATGTCAAGTCAATTTGGAACTGAAACCCTTCTATTACCTAGAAATTACTGTGATATTCATCATATAGTAATAATTTTATTTTCAAATGATGAAGATTATTCCATAGGTCGAGTCATATATCATGAATGCAATATTTTTCCATCATCTCTAGAATTTTGTATTGAGTGGTTTCCAAAGGCCAAAACATGACTGGTATTTCACCCTTATCCAGTTGTTTTCTCATATTCAACATATCCTCTTCATCTTTTTCTAGAGGTTTCTCAACTTGGTCCGACCAGAGTGGATGCTTCTTGATTGCTTTATCACGAGTAATAGGATCAGTTGGTGTTTCCTCTACTATATTAGAAGGAAAATGAACTAAGGGAGGTTTGGGGAATGATTTTCACCTTGATCTATCTTCTGGTTGAGAAAGTATTTCACCTATTAGTAATAAGGAACCATACATGACTGGCCTTATGTTTTCAAGTGACTCGAGATAAGAGGTCTTTCTCATCACTACACTTTCAATTATAGAATTCTCTTAACAATGTGAAATAATACTGCAGAGAGAACTTCATAGTGAATTCCATCATAGGGAGGACCACCATGGTAGACTATAGTAAGGGATAAATCCTCTTTACCCTTGGACTTCTGGCCACACTGAGGGTTTATGCGGCCCTCATCCATAAATAGGTTATCTAGATTGACCGAATTATTATGAAGCAAGCCTTCATGATGAAGTTTATGATGAGAAGCTTCGAAATTACTAATACTACTCTAATAATTCGTTAATGGGAGGGTAGGATCTTGAGCTATAATAGATAAATGTACGAGGGCATCAAGAACTCCATCATTAAGAGGATCCAGATCATTTTATGACTCTTGATTTTACAAATGTGTTTGGAGAGACTTCTTATTAGATTATCTTTTACACGTAGTTGGGGCCACTTGTTGGGGGAAGTGGTTATCATGGGCACCTGTATGTTCCTGCCTTGGATTATCTATCAGAATAGACCAATTATCTCCAATTTTAAATGGTGTATGTTCCCAATTCGGTTGTCCATATGATGGGGGGAATATGCCCCATAACCCTTTTGGAATGGAACAAAGGTATGTATCTACTCTGAGATGGCATGCTGACCAGTCATACCACATGTGGGGACATAACTATGTGTCTGTCCCTCTAGTACTTCTGATGTTTCCATTATGATATTACGGGAAGCTTCCCGGATATAGGTAGGAATTTTTGTTTTCCATTTCACCATTTCCAAAATGTGTTTGGTGAATTCAGCGTATGAAACAAGAATATATGTCCATTCAGAATTTGGAGTAGGTGTATGTACCTGATCTTGTCCTCCCTTTCCTATCAATGGATACTGACAGTACTTACGTGTGGGGGCAGCGAGTTGAGTCTACCCAACCTGCCCATAGTTTATCGTCAAAGATTTTCCACGATCTTCTTTGAGTCCTTCCAAATGAGATTACTAGCAGGCTTGGTGAGTGTGGGAAGGTGTATATTCCTGCATATGTTCTTCCAAACAAGACTGTTGGAAAACTTAGTGAATTCTGGTACGTATATGTTCCTGGTGACAAGTTTATGCCACATTTGACTGACGAGATTCCTTGAATGAAGCAAGATGATTCTGATGAATGGATGATAAATGGTAATCAAGTGTATGTTCCTTCTCATGGTACTCCACCAGATTTTAATGGTGGTATTGGTTAAGAACCACCAGATGAGTTTGCTGGATGGAAGAATTAAGGATGATGAGTGTATGTTCCCGTTCACTATTTTCCACAAAGCTGGGTATATGGACTTCTATGGAGAGGGAAAAGGGAGGAACATGCTCCCTGTTGATTGGTTGTTTTCCCTAGTGGTTCATCTTTTGTGCTCAGGTCTGAGGGAGCTGGGTTGGATAACCCAAGATAACACCCCCATCATGTGGAGGGTTTTTTATCACGTGACATTGGAGGCGGTGATTACTGGTAGGAGCCCTCAAGTGGGACCCCTATGTCTTTGGGGCGAGGCCATGGGAGAACTCTGGGTTGAACTCCCTAGAATAGGGGAGGGATTGATGATTGAGTTCTGGGGATAAACTCCCAAAACAGTTGAAGATGGTGGTTGAAACCATATTCTTCTGAACCACTGGTCATCATTGACCGGATGACTGAGGGTTATTCTTCATTTGGAGGGCCCGTCGGATAACCTCCAAGGTCAGGATATTACTATGTTGATGGTACTATCAGAAAAATGCATTGGAGAACCAGTGTTGAAAATGCTGAGTTGTTGATGAATTCTTTCGAGTGGATGCTGATCCAGCTTGAGCAGCAGCCAGAGCATTCATGGGTGTAAACGTGAAGGAATCTATTTGCAATAAAGGGAGTTCCTAGAAAGAAGTATCTAGATTTATGAAAAATACAAACCATGAACTCAATTAAAGTACCATATTTTTTGATAAACACATGCGTGATTGATTCTATTATCTGGACCTTTTGTATCAATTAATAGGAGCCTAATAGATGAGTAACACTATCATCTTGGTCGAGGATATATGTCGACTTCACCATTTTTGTTGTTTTTCATATGGTTGAAAACAAAATGGCCTGATGAAGAATAACCAACCATCTGTTTTATAGAGTATTTTTCATTGTGTAACCTATTAACTTGGTTAAGGATTCACATTGGGTTCACCATTTTTGCTTCTCCCAGAATGTGTGTTCGGGTTAGGAATCACTATTTCCAGACAATTTCTATTGGATTTATTTATGGAACCGGAAACACCCAACAGTTTAGTATCCAAAGGGACCTACTTTCCAAATGAAGGTGTATACTAGGATTGTTGACACATGATACTTAAGAACTCACATTGGTTGAGAGGATGGTAGGTTGGGATCATCATACCCTTTTGAGGGGAACTTTTTCCTACTCTAAGACTCTCTTATAGATTTAAGATATGTTCATGAATCTTTATTAATTTACCAATCATAATGTAGTTTCCCTTTAGAATTTTCAATTAATTATTAGTATGTGTGGAATTTTGAATCATCTGTATATATTCGGAGTTCTTCATCAATGGATATATCCATATGTATTCAAGGTTCTCTATTAATGGTATCCTCCTATATACTAATTAGAGATTATTTATCCATTTTTATGATGATACTGGTTTTTAAACCACTCATTGGGGAACTATAGAATTTATCATCATACAAGGAGACGAAAGTTTGTTTTGATGTTGGGATTGTACCCATAATTAGCTACCTATGTATCCTTGTGAAAGGAATTAGAACCCTTATTGTTTGATGCTGCTTAATGGGACACATCATACCTTTTAAGGTCATGTTACAAGGACCTAACCATATAGTTTAATGTCATGTGGTAAGGAAATCTAAGCGGAAGGTTCTTAGTAAAATCATGATGCAGGACTTATGCATAATAATACCAAGAAACCTGGAAATAATATGAGTTTCCAAGTTGGATTAGACCCTGCTAAGAATATAGTCCAGAAAGAATAGGGTTGATTTGGAGTTTTTGGTTTAAACCTCAGGGAGGCTTACTATGTATCCCATTTGTATGGGAATCAAATCCCATGTAGTTCAGTAAGTTTTACAGGGGAATATTAATCTTGGAGAGAAAAAAGGTTGGGGATTACTCCTAAAGAGGATTCCCCTGTAACAGGGTCCATGAGAAATGTATTAACTCATTGAGATTAAAGGGGGATTTAATTTGGGGCAAACTCTTAATGAGGATGCCCAGATTAAGGGAATTAGAGTTGGATTCCTAAGAAGGATGTCCAGTGAGCTCAGGCCATAGGTAAGGCTTCCTACATAACCCAATTATGGTGGGAATCAGAGTTCTCATAGTTCATGAGGTGAGGTGGATTGTGCAGATATTGTGATAATCACAAATCTATAAGCCCACACGATTCATGCTTGGTGTGAGAAACAAGAGAATGTGAAATATTAAACAAACCACACACTTTATCCTACTTTGATGGAAGAGGTCTGGTTTATGGTGAAAGAAGCCGAGGTAAGAGTGGATGAGAGTGCGGAGCAACGAACCCTTTAATGTGAAATTAAAGAGAAGGTCATTAGGTCTGACCAGAAATACTAGGGGATTAATCCTGGATGGATGACCTTTTTAGGATTGGTTGGGTATTACCTATAAGGATGATGCCCATTTGATATTGGTTGGGGATTACTTCTAAGTAGGATGCCCATTTAAGGTTTTTTGGGGCTTATTCCTATGGAGAATTACAATTGAGGGTTGGTTAGGTCTTAATCCTAAGGATAATTCCCAATGAGGTTTAGTTAGGGCTTTCCCATTAGGAGGATTCCCAATGAGGTTTGGTTGGGGATTACTCTTAAGGAGGATACACATTGAGGTTTTGTTAGGGAATACTCCTAAAGAGGATGCCCATTGAAATATTTTTCAGGGATTACTACTAATGAGGATGACCAACGAGATTTGGTTGGGGATTATTTTTATGGAGGATGCCCATTGAAGTTTAGTTGGGGCTTACTCCTTAGGAGGATGCCCATTTGAGGTTTTATTGGGGATTACTCCTAAGGAGAATTCCCAGTGATGTTTGGTTGGGGCTTAATCCTAAGGAGGATTTCCATTGAAGTTTTTTTGGGGATTACTCATAATAAGGATACCTATTTTAGGTTTTATTGGGGCTTACTCCTAAGGAGGATGCCCATTTGAGCTCAAGATCTTAGGGCAGGTCCCTAGGTCAGCTCCATAGGCCATCTCCTCAGGCCAGGTCCTTAGAACATGTCCTCCACACATTTCCTTAGGATAGGTCCTCCATGTATGTCCTTAGGCCATGTCCTTATGTTCTAGCACATGATGGGACATTGACCCAACTTATCCCTTTTAATTATCTCTTTTCTCATGTTTCAGAGAGTTACTTGAGAGTTTGTTTGAGGACCTGGGCAGAGGGGGGCTACAAAATTAGAGCTCTCAAGTTTCCCCACCCAAATTTTAAGCCTCTGAAATGAGGAGACCAAGGGTCCTATTTATAGAAAAGGATAGGACCTCATCCCATCTCTTTAGTGCAATTCTTCCTTGCAGCTCTTTTGCGCACCTCTCCTGCACAACTCTTCCATGTAGCTCTACCGCGTATCTCTCCTACACAACTCTTTTGAGTACCATAACTTTTGATTGGTAAGTCCATTTGGGCTCTGTGACCAGTCAAATCGAAGTTATCAAAGTGATATAAACTTCTTGATATGGTGAATACACAAAGTCTTCACTTAATAAACTCAAAAATTTAATTTTTAGGCAATGAAACTGTTTTATCATCGATCTTGGAAATTTGTGGCCTACTCTTGAAGTGGGGTCATTCCACTTATCCCTCATTAGGGAGTAGTATTTTTGGAAAATGTAAATATATCCTACATATTTTCCCTTCATGAATATGCATTTTTTACTAAAAATTATCATTTTGTGTCTAAGTGGGGTTCACATCTTCAATCTGCAGAAGAGTGCATGGAATAAATTTCATGGTGTCTACAAATATATATCTTATATATTAATTAAATATATCCTTATTACAATCCAAGTAAATTATAAATGAAAAAAAGTCACAATTCTTCATGGAGGTGGAAGTCCATATGTACGCACGAGCAACGTTATCATTTTCCAATAGATGGGAAAAAGGTATATTATGGTCATTCCATTATAATAATTAAATATATATAATATAATAATGTAATTATTTTATAATTGATACTATATATTTATAAAAGTTATAACAAGAAATAAATTTAAAGAGGTCATGTAAGACGATTACCTCTTCTTTGGTAGGTCTCCTTTAGATTCCTTCTTAAGCACCCTTGTAATGGTATTTTAAGAAGAAAAAAACCTATAATTCATGAATATGGAATTTTAAAAGTTAATTGGTCAAGTTTTGGCCAATATAGAAGGCTAAAATATTATGAAAAATGAAGGAGAGAAGGTTCCTTTTTACAAGTGAGGGGAGGGTTTCTCTTTTAATTAATTAAAGAATTAAATTAATATAAATTAATTTTCATTGAAAAATGGATAAAAATGATATAATTAGAATATAAGATTATAATGAGTCAAATTACAATTATAAAACACAATTTGGAAAAGTTTTGGTTATGTTTTCACCCTTATCTCTAAGTTATAACCCTATATGAATCCTTTTGAAAATTACTGTGATATCAAAGTATTTTACACTTTAGGGGACAATAAAGTTAATATAAAAGGAAAAGTGACCCGAAAATGGAATATGGTTGATATTATAAATCAAATTAACATTAAATTTACCAAATATTATATTTTTATTAATTTAAAATCACTTAATAAAATATTTTTTATTATAAAATATCATTAATGTCATTTTTGGAAAGACATTAAATATTATAATATAATATGTGTCTAACTCATATAAAATGGTCAAAAAATGACATTTATTCAAAGAAAAAGAAAATATAGTCTTAATATAATCATAAAATAAAATGTTTATTGGTTTAAATATCTTTTTAAACCTTATATTTAGGTTTAACTCCTTGGTTAATCAATTTTAATCTTAACCATGATAGTGACCGAAAGGCCTGAAGGCCTTCTTTTTTATTTTATTATGTATAATACCCCTTTTAAGGGTTGAAGTGGAACCCGTACATGACCCGTAGTCCCATGAAACAAGGCCCGACATGACTTTCTAAATGTGACCCAAGGCCCATAGGCATACCATGTCCAATACATGACCCGTAGGCCCAACCCACTAGAACTACCCCTCCCAGCTTCTGCATCATTGATCGCCTTGCTCCCCACTTTGCATTGATGATTGGATATAATTTCCTGTACTTGCCCATCACACAAGCACTTCACTAGTCTTATGGGAATATATGTGGATAACTTTAAGCTCAACCCGAGGGGTGTCTCAATATGATCAAATATAGTCTACACTAACCCTATTCAAAACTTTTTCTTCTACAGTCGACACTCTCCCCGAAATAATGGAGGGTTCTATGATCAGGACCCCCACATTAAATATTTTATAGTTGCCTCATCTCACTTAGCTCCCTAGTTAATTATATAACTCAAAAAGCTCACCCAAAACTACTCATCCAACTAATACCTCAACTCCTCATCTCATTGTGGTGGTCCTACCTATGTTAGTGTCTCCACCCTTGACTCATGATAACCCTACCCATATGGACCTCATCTTATGCATGCCTAGGTGGAACCACATCTCTACCCTCCTAATTCTCCAACTGAGACCATCTAGGTGGCATCAACATGAGAACCAAACACCATGAACAACATAAATATAATATTATAAATATCCAAAATAGGGTAATATGTAACATGAAACGTGTATCACTACCCTTACACTTCTCTACCACACCAATGTCACATCTCATCTGGACTCATGACCTCTGGATACCCGTATTAAGGTCAGGTACCTCATACACCATTTACATGTAGGCTACACACACCCATCACATTAGGAGTCACATACCTCCACTGGATGAGTATAATTCCACCAAGAAGATATATGCGAAAACACCCTATAGGTTATTGCTAACACTTTAAACAACTCAAACCCTTTTATTTCCAAAACCATAAACTTTACTAGGGTTTTTGAGTATAATTCCACCAACATACTTATAATGAACCAACTTGGAATGACCTAACCCATTACCCTATCTGGCCTGCTACATGGACCGAAGTGCATTCCTGATCACCACAGGTTGGTGACAAGTATCAGGCATAACAAGTTAAATCATGGGAATTGATTTTCCCCTGGTAAACCTACATGACCTATCCATATATAGTATGATCATACAAATAACATCAAAATCAACAACATAGGAGAAAAATATACCATAAACAATGACATACACCATAAATAAAAAAAATCCATAACTGAAAATACACATGATATCTAAAAAAAAACAAACTCAAAGGAAAGGGTAAAATGTTACTCAAGTTCTAAGTAAAACCCAACGAGTATAAAAATACCAAAAACTACTTCACATGATTTCATCCATGTGATAATACCACTCATCTATAAAAAATTGGATGCCGGTAATCAAGAAGATCCACCCTAGTACATGGTGCCCTAGCCTTTACATATGTCATACAAAACGAAATCTTCAAAATCCCCAAAGGGCCCAAGAAATGGGAGAGCCACAAATCCTAGTAGGATACCACCGTTAATATATTTAATTATTTAACCCATGAAAAAAAATAAACTATTTAGAAAACATTTTCAAAACTAACCACTTTGAAAATATACCATTTTTAAATAAACCTTTGAATCCCTTTTGTTTTCCATTTCAAAAAAAAATTCCAAAAAAATACCAACATGGATGAATTAATAAAAAAAGGTTTAACATTATCATAACCAAACAAGGCATAATTATAATTATCATAATATCAATATCAAATAACCACACTAAATAAAATAAAAAATCTCCATAATACATCTCACTACATCAAAATGGAAATAATCAAATGCATAAAGCATATAAAACAATCCATCATGAATAATTTTTACCTAGGGATATAAACATCAAGCCTATAATGATTTATAAAAAAAATCTTCTTTCTAAATTAGGGCCCATATCAGTCAAGCTATATAGAAAGAAATTTCATAAAGAAACATGCCCACTTTTATCAAAAAAAATTTACAAGGTAAAAAAATTTCCAAAAGCATTTTAGAAATCCATTTACAATCACAAATCCTCTTTGAGCCATTTTATCAAACACTTAGTGGGCATAAAAGCCCCAACCTTCTGGGAAACCCCACTTTAAACACCAAATTACCAAAACCAATCCATAAAACACATAAAACATGGAATATATACCGAACATAAATCATTTAAGTGGTAATTTAATAAAAATAACAAAGGTGATTAGAAATTAAGAGGGTTGTCATGGAAAAAATCCTTAAATAAAGACACTTACCTTATATTTGGTCAAAAACTCATGACCCTTAATGATGACCACTTGGTAGAAGTAGAATAAATCCTCAAAAACATAAAACATAATAAATCAAACAAAAAACCCAATTATATATCCTATATTTGGCCAAAACCACCCCTAGGGTTCCACACTTCCATAAAAATGGAAGAACAAGTAATGAGAAGGGGGAAGAATGAAGGAATCATGAAGAAATGGACTTACATCAATCCAAAATACCATGATATCCAATATTTAGTGACTAATTAAGAGGTGGATATATCTATGGAAAAGAGGAGAGGATGAATGTTTAGGTTAAAGAAAATGATACCCTAAATATTAAGAAATAGATAGGAGGTAAAAACCACTTTTTAATGAGCTAGTAAGGGTCACACGGTTAGGAAAACATTTCCCAAACCATGTGGGTTCCACTTCCCACCCAAAATTGGTTGTACGGTTTCCCCTGAGGTGTCGCACAGTTTGAAAAATAGTTCTCAAACCATAGAAAACTCCACTGTTAAAAAATATTATCCCCCTCACACAGTTAGCAACATGGTTTAACAGACTATGCACTAACCCTACAACTGTTCTGTTTCTCCCCAAAAACTACTAGCACCTGGGAAATCCAAGAACACATCAATGGATAAATAAACCTCAAAATAATATGTACTGGTGACTTGGTGGGTGTCACAAACTCCCCACCATTCCACTTTATTACCGTAAAAAATTTGTTAGGATTTGTTAGAGGAAAACATGTGAGGACACTACTTATTTACCCAACCTTCGTACTCCCATTTATCATGTCTATTGACACCATGATGCTAGATAATGTAGACTAATGGAATCACTTTCCCATGGAGCACCTTGTTCTGAACATCTGTGACATGAACAAGTGGCTCTAGAATGGTGGCATCAGGCACCAACTCTATATCTTCCCAATCCAGCAAATGATATGGGTCTGGATGGTTACTATTTAGGTGAGAGACAAATAAGACATCATGAATTAAGGTAATCCTTGGTAGAATCTCTAATCAAAAGGCTACATTCACCTACAACTCCACAACATGAAATGGCCCAACATAATGCAATTCCAATTTTACATATTTTCCCAAACAATGATGAATTAACTATAATGATACTTGGAGAAACAACTAATCACCTACCTGTAACTCTAAAAAAATGAGAATGGTTATTATACAACTTATGGAGTCTTTCAGATATCATAAAAAATTTCTAAATCAGTTTCACTAACCCATTCATCTCCAAGATGAGGATCAGTCGAACCAAGGAATGATCACCCACCTCAGCCTAGCACAATGGGGATTGTCACATAAGCTCCACAAATAATATAATGAACTATGAAAATCCTATGTTTGTTAAAAAAAATATTTTATCATATTCACTTTTATGATAAAAAATATTTTGAATACATTAAGAAATGAATTCAATCATCATTATTCTAAACTTGAATAATATAATATAATTTTTTTACTTGTGATCAATTATACTCGAAAGTTCACTAACCCTTGTATATGGCCCCCACTTATTCCTAAACTCTTATTCATTAGAATTGGTAGAACTTGTGGATACACATAATGTGTGACTCTTTAGGTCTTTATTTCGATAGCATCCAACCCATATACCAATAGTGGAGTCTAACAACCCATCATGTACCCTAAGGTGATAAGTAATGTAATAGCTATGACTACATCATATGAATAGATTTTGTGTAATATAATATTTTTTCTCATGATATAGTATATAGTAGGATAAAAACTTGTGTCATCATCCTTTTGTTGATTTATATATTTTGTGACCTTATTGTACATACTTACCTTATTGTACTATAGACATGAGTTTAATGAAGTTACTTCCATCTTGGTCAACTGGGACCCATAAGATATCTCTTCCTTAACTTTGAAGTGATGAATTCTATCTTGATCATTAAACCAATGTCATTCCACAAATGACGCACCCAAAAAAATCTACCTCACCACAAATTCAATGTCATAGTTTTTGTATTGTATAAAAGTATGAAATCAAATGATACATATTGATTATAGTCTCAAGTATGGAGAACAAGATACATGTTCATAGATAGAAACAAAAAATGACACCTGAAACATGTGGTGTTACTATTAGAGAGTCAGTCCTCAAGATATCATCTATTCAAGATCACCAAGTGAGAACTTCATGAGAAGAAGTATCAATGCTTATGAGCCTCCAGAACATGATAGTAAAACATCATTTTTGTTCCATCAGTATAATTTATCTAGACCATATAATAAATATTTAAGATTACTAGTATAGTATCTCTAGGTTCTCATTATATTTGGGAGCTACTATAACCTTTTAATATGACCTGAAATCTATAGACATTACCATGGAAAAAGTGGATGTAGAAGTATAAACACTATTATGGTAAGAATAAACTCATGTATATATGAAACTGTATACATATAATGATAATAAAAGTAGATAAAGATGTTGGGTCTAGGTAATCCACTCACAACACTCCCACTTAAACTAGATCAAACTGCTAACAATTCTCAATGTTCTAGCTCTCACGTGAGTATCATACTTCTACTAAGATATGTATTTACTTAGGGTGTATAGCATGTTATCCTTTTTGGATACTCTGCTAACTATTAATTCACCTCTCTGAGTAAAATCCCTCAATATATGAAACTTCAGAAGAATATTATTTGTCCTTTGGTGTGACCAGGGATCCTTGGAAAGAACCACTACCATAGTATTATCACCATATAAAGTAATAGGTTCTGAACTACTCGTTATAATTCCAAGATTGAAAAAAATATGTGTATCCAAACTGGTTTCTTAGCTGCATTAGAAGCCTATGTATACTCAAACTCTACTATAAAATCGAAAAACATGGACTGATTTGAGCTCCTCCATCTCATTGCACCGACATTCAAGAAAAATACATACTCTGAATGTAATTTCAGATCATCATGATCTATATGGAAGTTAGAATGAGTGTATCCCCTCATTACTATATTATCTTCTCCTCTATACACAAGGTATATATCCTTTGTACGTCCCAAGTACTTTAGGATAGTTTTTACATATACCCAATGCATCTTTCATGGATTTACATGATATCTGCCCACCATTATTAAAGAATAGGAAAAATTAAACCTATTTCATAGCTTGGAATACATGATAGATCCCACTGTTGAAGCATAAGGGATTATACTCATTCTTTTAATCACCTCCTATGTTTTTGGGAACATCTTCATAGAGAGATTAATGCCATATGACATTGGAAACAATCCTCTTTTAGATTATTCCATATCAAAAATTTTGAGTACATAGTCAATATTTGTACTTTTACATAGCCCAAGTAGCCTCTGAGATCAATCTCAATAATTATTGATCCATATAATATAGGCTAGTTCACCTAAGTCATTCATGGAGAATAATTCATTTAACTAATTATTTACTTAATGCAAGAGTTTCACTTCATTTCCCATTAATAATATATCATCAATATATAATACTAAGAAAATGTTGGCCCTTACACTAACCTTATTATAGATAGATGACTCTATTTCATTATTAATGAAACCAAATTCTCTTATGAACTCATCAAGTTTAATATTCCATGATCATGATGCCTAGTTCAATCCATAAATGGATCTCTGTATCTTGTACATTTATTGGCACTCTTTGACATTACAAATGCTTCAGGTTGTGTCATATAGACATCTTAAAATAAATTCCCATTTATAAAATAAGTTTTGACATCCACTTTCCAAATTTCATAATCATGAAAGGCTTCTATTTCAAGTAATATTATGATGGATTTCTACATAGAAATTGGTGAGAAGGTTTCATCATAATAGATTCCTAGAAATTTCTTAGAACCCTTCACCACTAGTCATTCCTTATCCATCCAACGGCCCAAAGGCCTTCAAATATTTTTTTTAATTTTTGATAAAACCCCCTTTTAAGGGAAGATGGGGGAAACCGAAAAGAATTCATGGACTTAGGAAAAACACACCCGAGGACAGAGAGAGTGAAAACCAAAATGAAAACCAAAGCATCCCAAGACTTGCATAATTTTTTTTTGAAGCACTCCAAAATTGCAACGCTAATCAGCAATCAAGTGTCCTATGTCAAAGCACAGGATCGATACAATGGCAGATGCCATACCCTCTCAAAAATCCAAATCCTAAAAGTGGTGAAAATTTGGACCACCGGCTCTGAAACCTCCTATGGACCTATTCCAAGTGATCGAGACTAGCAACACCACCTTCCTCCTCTAGGATCGAACCAAACAAACAAAACAACTCCACACAAAAAAATTCTAAAGAACTTATCAAAATCCAAGCATTACAAGAACCACCAACCATCCAAAGGTGGATATGCCAGAAATAAATCATTCCAATGATCCAAATTCAACCACAAGAGCGCCAATAACACCGCTGGAATTGAGACCAGAAGAGCCTAATCACTACCACAAACCCTTCAAACACATCCGCAGCAACCCGAAAAGGTGGACAAACCAAATAAAATGAAGCTGAATCTTTGTCAACCAGGACTGGAAGATCCAAAAACACATCGATGTAGCACCCTGGCATCCACAACAGTCAACAACACCACTCTAGGATGAATCCGATCATATCAAAACCATCGAAGAACCCACCCCGGCATCCACAACAGTCGGCCAACAGCATGAAGAAGGAAATAATAGGGAAACCAGAGGCCCTTCTAGCCGTGACACCGCCGTAAGAACACCAAATATATGCTGAAATAAAACCAAGAGAACAAACAAAACAAACCTCCCCCCTCAGAGTTGCTTCAAAGAATAGGCTGAACCACATCAGAACACATCTGAAGCCGAAAGTCATCTGAGACAGGTCCGGATCCTAGAAGACAACGCCAAACCACTCATCGTGCACCGAATCCAAGATGAACCGCAAATCCATAAATCACCGCCGCGCTGACGCCAGTCCGAGATCCATCCACCGGGAGCTGATGCCATGATCCAGACCGCCAGAGCCCGTCGAGAATCACCGCTGCCAAGCCATGATCCAGACCACCAGAGCCGGGGCTGATTTGCGATGTCTCCAAGCCAAGAGAGCCAGATAGTTCGAGGCACACCCGAACTGTGCCGAAGTCATTGCCGATAATTGCCTCCGAGACGAGGACCAGAAGAAATCGTCTCTGAGAGACGCCTCATTCAAGACGAGATCGATGTGAGGCTGAAACCGAGCTGCCGAGCAATGCCGGAGGAGGGGAGGAGACACCACCCTTGAAGAAACCCTAGATGCGCCGAATAGAATGAACCTGATGCTCAGAGGCTCATGTTGTTTATTCGTTCCTTATAGGTACTCCCTTGACCATCCATGTCCATATTTTCTTTAATACCCATTTACACCCAATAGGATTTACATCTTCTGGCAGGTCTACCAAAATCCAAACTTGATTTTGGTACACAGACTCCATTTTAGAATTCATGGTTTCTTTCCATTTAGCATTATTCTGACCATTTAAGGCTTCCATTTATGTTATAGGCTCATCATTATCTAGGAATAATGTGTCACCTGACTCAGTGATAAGAAAACCACATCTTTCAAGTTTTTAAAATCTATAGTAGATATACACACTACTGGTGTCTTTGGAACATCTTTCAACTCCACTGTCTCTTGTGTAGATTATTCCCGTGACAAATTTTTTAAATATGGAGCATCAACTTTATAAAATTTTATCTTTCTCCTCTTATTTCCATTGTAAATGTGTTCCCTTTCTAGAAATATCGCATGTAAAAATTCAATATAAAGCATTATATGGGTAATATCCTTTAGTCTTCTTAAGATAACCTATAAATATGAAATTCATGATCTGATATACTAATTTTTCAATACGTATAGTAATGAAAAAAATCCTTTCATCCCCATAAACTTATGTTTTATTGAATGTATATCTTCCCATACCATAACTCATATGGAATACTATATTCTACTATAGTTGGTAATCGGTTTAGTGTATATGTTGTAGTCTGTAGTGTGTATCCCCAAAATGATAAAGGTATAGTTTCATGAATCATCATTGATCTTAACATGTCAATAAGTGTTTATTCCTCACTTCAATAGCACCATTAAAATGTGGTGTTTAATAGGGAGTGTGTTGGGGAAATATCCCACACTCCTATAAATGATCTATGAAAGCTTAGTTAAGATAATCTCTACCATGATCTGAGTGATGTTTCTTAATCTTATCACCAATTTGATCCTCTAATTTATTTTGATAATCCTTAAACATGCTAAAGGAATTATACTTATACCTAATTAAGTAGATATATTCATATCTACTATAGTCATCTGTAAAAGTGATGATGTAAGAAAAACCCCTTCCCTCTACTAGAAATGGACCACATACATCAATGTAAACTAATTTGAATGGTTCTCTAGATCTCTCCCATTTCCCACGGAAAGATGATTTGGTCATTTTACCTTGTAAAAAAGTGTGACATGCATCAAAGGGTTTTAAATACAAATAATCTAAATACCATTCTTAGTGTAGTCTATATAAATGCTTCTTGTTTACATGACCTAGCCAAAAGTTCCAAAGGTAGGTAGGATATGATTCATTCTCATTGGTTTTTTCATTGATTTCCAATACTATATTTTCTAGTACAAGTATATAAAACCTAGTGTTAAGATGTTCCATAACACAAAATATGTTATCCTTATACATAAGATAACATTTACTTCCAAACATGAAATAAAATCCCATATTTTATAAAATCAATTATGAGATAATGTTTCTGGTAAAAGATGGTAAATATTTACAATTAATTATTACAAGAACCATCCCACTGGAAAAAATAGGATGATAAGATCCCTCTACCAATGTTGTTAATATTGCAATATTTTCTGCTTAGAGATTTTCTTCACATTTTTAAATTTTCATGAATCTACACAATTCATGTAATTGAATACAAATGTGTGATCTACATATAGTATTAAAAAAACAAATTATAGAAATAGACAAATGGAATTCAGTGAAAAATATACCTAATGTAGAAGCATAAACTTTAATATTCTTCTTAGCTATGAAATTCTTCATCTAGTGTCTTTTCTTTCCACATGAAAAGAATATTTCCTCCTACTCATTACTTTCCTTATATATTTTTGTCTTCTTCAAAGGGAAGTGTAATAATTTATTTTGACATAGACTTATCCCTTGACACTTTATCCTTTCCTTTCATCCTTTTATAGAATATAAGGACTAAATAGTTACAATTATTCACATCCCTATCTTCTTATAGAAATAAAGAAAAAAATATGGTAGTGAATTTTTCATGGTATTCATATTATAATTAACAATGAAAGTCGAGACTTTGTACAGGAAAGATCCAAGAATGAGATTGGTTGCTAGATTATGATTCAGTTTGAACCCAAGGGACTCAAGTCTCTCAACCTACCCGACCATCTTGAGTACATGGGGTCCTTTTTGATTTCCTTTTACTAGCCTAAATCAATAAAAATCCCTTGATATCTCAAATATTTCTTATTGGTCTCTCTCATGGTATAACTCATAGAGATAAGATAGCATTTTGAAAGTGTCTTTGTCCTCATGCATTTTCTGAAGCTCATTGGACATCAATGGGAACAAAAAACCCTAAAAATCTCATGCATAATCCATAAGATTCTTGTATTTATATTTATCCACTATTCTTACTCCCATAGAGGGCTTAGTTGGAAGTGTAAATTATAGAGCATAAATCTTCCCCTCTTGGTGTAGTACTATGCGCAAGCACCTATACCACTTCTGGATGTTATAGAAAATTATGATATTATATTTATCTAATATTGATCACAATGAAATTGAATTGGAAGTGGTTTATATTTTATCTAAAAAAGAAACTTAGTATATTAGTACTTTATCCCAATTACTATTATAAATTTTCAAATTTTAAATTTTAAATTTCTCCCACTATTTAATCAAATCATAATAGCCATGAACTAATAGATTCAGAATACCCATTCACCTGAGTATTATATTGGTAAGGATCCATGAAACCTCTCCTCATATTCTATAAGTTATGGCTATGTCACTAATCAAATAATTTCATGGTTGGTGTCTAACTACCCACCCACATTAACTCACGACTTCTTGATTTGTTTATTGAAGTCTAATCTTCTTCAAGGAATTACTTTGCATTACTCAACACTTTTCCTCTAAAGTTTCAACAAGATATCTATAGCTACTCTTTTTCTACCAAATTTAGTTAAGTCAACCCACAAACCTCATAATAACTCCTCAGTAGTAAGATGAACCCTCAACTAGGGATGAAGATCACCTCGAACTATCGGTTTTATCCAAATTCAAATGAAGTAAGACATTTAATGACATAATATTTTCTTTGAGGGATTTATAAATTTAATCTTAATAAGTGAAATCATTTTATATTTAGCATTCTTGTTCTATGTGATCAAGCTCACAACCATGATTTTAAATAAAATATATTTACCAAACATGTTCATTTTATCTTTTCATTATTTTTTTATTATACTATGTCATCGTGCAAAATAAATACATATTAAAAAAATAATAAATCACGCACATGTTAAAATAAATAAATAAATAATGATGTGATCCTGAGCTATTAACTATTGGTTAATACATCAAGCAATTAATGGATTATTCAATACCCTAGGGTAATTTATCAAGTCAATACCTAACTCGAATTTCAGATCCTGCAACTCTTGTGCACTTCACTTGTTTAGTCTACACTTGCCCTTGAATCAAACCACTTTGCCATGAACCCCTATGATCTTTACAATGTATACTAATACACAGGTGAGGGGAACTCGACATAAAGAATTATATTTTATATCTAAAATGTGGACACACAAGACTTTATAAAAAATAAAGATAGAGGGACGATACACATATCGTCAAAATAAAATAATTTTTAAATTTTATGAAACTTAAATAAAATAATTAAATTAAATAAATAATAAAGAAAACATAATTGAGTCAGTCTCATCTCATGATCATTCAATATAAATATATATTTCATAAGTAAAATTAAATTTTCTAAAATTCAACTTGAGGGTAGTTTTAATATGTTAACTTACATTAAAATATTTTTTTATTAATTATCAATAATTCCTATAACACCAAAAATAATTTTATTAAATCCTAGACAATTAAATTTAATTTTTGAAATGTTTTAATAATTTCCATGTCTATTTGGACCAAAATAAGATCCATGGAAATTAATTTTAGATATTTTTATAGGTTAAATGGGTCAGTCCAGTCTGACCTGGACCAAATTGGTTCGGCCCGAGATGAGGTATTCTTTTGAAGGAAATCACAGACATAAAAAAAAAGAATGATATAATATCTATATTATATAATATATAATATAATATAATATATAATATATATTATATTATATGATATATAAAATAATAATATATATATAAACAAAATGAAAAACATGTCATTTTTTGTTTTTTTATAATATTCCTAAGGAATCTTTGTGTAAGATTCTAATGGAAGACTTGTGTAAGCTTCCCATGGAATTATTTTCTAAGTTTCCCAAAGATTATTTAGGTAAGAATCCTAGGGAAGCTTTGTGTTGGCTTCCCATAGAAGCTTTGGGTTCTATTTTTTTAATTTTGGAAACTATATCAAGCTTCCAAAGCAAGCTTGTATGGCCAAAATACTACCCCAACTAGATTTTGATATATCTAGCTAACACAAAACATATTCATATTGCACTCTAGCTAAATATTTGTAACACTAGTATCCATTAAAGTGAAGAAAAAAATAAAACATAAATTTTCATCACAAATTTTAAGAAAAAACCATGGTTATTCAATTAGACATATCTTGGTTATATGAACTCATATCAATTCACCATTATTTGTTCTGAGAACATATCAAAAATATAATTTTTATTCATAGATAATTTAATGGAACATTAAATTTTTTCGAATTAATTAATTACACATTCTCTCTGATATCAATTAAAGGAACCCGGGGCTCAGAAAAAGAATGAAAAAATACAATTTAAAATTGTGGGTTTATATTCATGTCAAAACATTACATTCAGAATACCCCTTTCCAATATTTCATAAATCGTTTCATACAATTCAGTTTAATAATGAAAAATTAAATCAAACAAAAGCGTAAAGGGTACCTTATTCGTTTGAAGTCATTGGTTTGATTTGCTCACTGTCGATGTGTCGTGGCCAAAGATACCAAGGTAGGAATCATATAGATCATAAAAACATTCACCATAAATCTTGGATTGTTGATCAATGTTTCTTGAGTTCTAATGTGGGAAATCAAAGAGCAGTATGACATCCCTTCAATCATGTGAAGAACTCAGACTCAATCAAGAAGAAGAGATTGATACAACTTTTTTTATTCAAAATCACTCTCTAAGAACATAAGAGTATAAATAGGTGATAATATCTCAATAAATTCATACAAATTGTGGATATTACTATTAAAGAGGCCAAAATGATCTTTTATACCAAGTTCATAATTTCCAAAATTTCACTTTTGTCCTTGGAAAGTAATAACCTTCATTTTAGACCTTTACGCACATGTATGACTTAATAAACTTTTCATAAATGTGAAAAATAACATATCACTCACTTATGCCACTATAAAAGGTTATGGCATAAAATAAAAAGTAGTAACTCAACCCATAAGCTCCCCAAATAATTTCAAAAACCTTGAACATCCTATGTTCATTTTAAAATTTATATTTTCCCATATTCACTTTTATGATCAAACGACTTGTGAATACCTTGAGAAATAAATTCAATAATCATTATTCTAAACTTGAATAATTTCATTGAATTATTTTTACTTTTGATTGATCAAACATGGAAGTTCACCGTCCCCTACATGTAGGGACAACTTCATCCTAAACTTATATTCATTTGAATAGGTGGAAATTGTGGATACACTTAGTGTTTTACCCTATAGGTCCTTATCTTGATACCCGTTAGTCCATCCCACAAAACAAGAGTACAGTCTAGAAATACATCATGGCCCCTAAAGAGATAAGGAACATCATAACTAGGACTAACTCCTACGAACACATTCTATGTAATATAATATCTTTATCCCATGATATATCAGAAAGTAGGATGCACTCTTGGGTCATCATCATTTTTTTACATTATATATTTCATTACCTTACTAGATGGACTTAACTTGTTATACCATGTCCATGGATTTAATGAAGGTACTACCATCTTGGCCAACCTGAACCAATGAGATATCTTTTCCTCAACTCAGAATAGAAAAATTCTATCTTGATCAGTCAACCAATTTCATATCACTAATGACCACGAGAATGGATTTAATGAAGGTACTACTATCCTGGTCAACCTAGTATCATGATATATCTCTTCCTTAACTTAGAAGTGAAAATTATCTCTTGATTATTCAACTAATTCCATACCACCAATGACTCACCCAACACAAGCTACCTCAACAATACTTAAATGCCATTATTTTTCCTTGTATCAAAGTATGAAATAAAATGGTACACATTCATAAAAATATCAAGTATAGAGACCAATACACATGTTCATAGATATGAATAACCAATGTCACCCAAAACATGGGGTGTTCCTATTGGCAGTCCTTTCATCATGATCTCGTCTACTTAAGATCACCAAGTGAAAACTTCATGAGAAGATGTCTCAATGGTTATGAGACCCCAACACTTGATAATCCAACATTATATATTTCTTTTGAGTATGATATATCTAGAACATAGAAAAGATGTTTAATATTACTATCATAGTATCTCAAGGATCTCATTATAGTTGGGAACTGCTATAACCTTTTAACATGACATGTAATCTAAGGACATTATCATGTAAAAAGTTGATACAAAAGTATGAAAGCTATTATAGTAAAAATAAACATATATATATGTAAAACTGTATACATATAATGGTAATAAAAGTATATATAATAGTTGGGTCTAGGAAACCCACTCACAACAAGAGGCCCTCTACATTCACCAACTCTCTAATGAGAAGAAAGTTGTCTGACTTCATCATAAGAATAAAAATCATCCATATGGAATATCTTGGACTCGATGTATGAGGTAGTATGATTATGAAATACATAAAGATCTCACCCCACTTACACAAAGGAACAAAAAGTGGATACAATGACCCAACTTTTCTCTGATGATCATCTATGATCCTCTAGCAGGTCAAACAGTTGAAAAACAAACTCTACCACTACATGTTTCATCTCGAGACACCAATACCAGCCTCTCAAGGTATTGAACATATTTCTCACCCTTGGGTGAATGGCCCAACTAGAATGATGTGACCCCTACATTAACTCCCTACTTAGGCTCAAAGGAAAAACCATCCACTTTTAAAAGATAAGATAACTATCAAGAGACTAAGACTAATCACTCAAGGTTTCCCCACCATTTATGGAACTACTAATATGTTGGAACTTTGGGTTATATACATTTTCAATCCTCACCTGATCAACGTTAGAGGGTTTAATCTATACACTGGTCAAAAATATCCTACCTCTAACCTCTTTCACATCCACCCTTCGATCAAAAAACAAACACATCAGACCCGACTCATCCGATGATTCCTAAATGAATTTCACTTGAAGATTCCTTATCAATGCAACAATGACCATGTTTCCCTTACTAAGTGTATACACAATATAAAAATCAAAAGTATGATGCTATTACACATATGATATCTTCATGAGGTTTTGGTTCTTCTTGGTAAAAATATACTTCATGCTCTAATGATCTGAATACACTAGGAAACACTCCTCAAAGAGGTAATGTCTTTGCATCTTTAATGCATGCATAACAACTACCAATTACATGTTATGGGTGGGATAAGTCTTCTCATTTTGGTATATATTCTTTTATCTATAGGCCACCACATGATCATCCTAAACCAACACACATCCTGGCCCTACACAAGAAGCATCACAATACATTTCTAAGCTCTTTCAGGCTAAAAAAAATCAAAATAGGTGCATATGTTAGATGGGTTTGAAACTGCTCAAAATTAATCTGGCACTTCTCATACCACACAAATATTCACCCCTATCATGTTCAAATTCATCAAGGGATAATCTATCCTGGATAAGTCCCAAAAATTCCTATAATATCCAGTGAAGCCCAGAAATCT
The DNA here is from genome assembly GCA_963277665.1 of Viscum album. Lineage (NCBI taxonomy): Eukaryota > Viridiplantae > Streptophyta > Magnoliopsida > Santalales > Viscaceae > Viscum > Viscum album. Next base: position 910,974,403 of record OY728143.1, on the reverse strand, counting down.
ATAGATCTTTAACACATTCTTCTGTTGTTCCCAAGACATGAATACTCAAACTTTATTTGTATCCACTAAAACCCCTTCTTTATAAATCACATCACCTAATAAATAAACTCCCTAAATCCATAAATGGAACTTGGAAAACTTTTCCTATATATTAGTCTCTCTAAAAACACCCCAAAACACCTCCAAATGGCCAACATGCCCCTCCATCTTGGAATACACAAAGATGTCATCCACAAACACAACCATGAAGGAGTCCAAAAAGTGATGGGAGATCTGGTTCATCTATTACATGAAGAATATAAGAGAATTGTTAAGATAAAACGATATAACCAAATACTCAAAATGTATATACCAAATTCAAAAATTGGTATTGGGAACATCATATTACCAGAAAATAAACTGGTGTTACCTTGTTCTCAAATCAATATTTGAAAACCAATAAACCCCTTTGATCTGGTAAAAAAATCATCAATTCTAGGAAACACGTATTTATTCTTCATGGTCACCTAGTTAATCTCATTATAGTCTATAAAAATTCAAATTCTACCATCCGCATTTTTTGAAAATAGCACTGGAAAATACTGTAGTGACACATTGGGATAGATACAACCTTTTCTCTCAAGATCATCTAGCTAAACCTTCAGCCCCCTCATCTTTTCTAAATCCATCAGATAAGTTGGAAAAAATTAAGCTTGTCCCAGAAAAAAATAGATTTTAAAATTGACCTATCACTGGGGTGAAATCCCAAGAAATCCTCTAGAAACATGTTTGGTTACCAATCCATAACAACTGAAAGTTCACCCATTGAACCTTTCTCAATAACCTCTTAGAAAAACCTAGACAACTAGCACAATATCGACCCTATATCTAAAGAAATCGGTCCCTCACTCACTAAATTTGGATCCCTCTCACCCTAAAATATGCGAGTTTTCCCATAATGTGTAAGTAAATAGACCCCATTTTGATAATATTTCACCAATTCCTTGTAGCTGATCAACCAATCCATGATGATAATGAGGTTAAAATTTTATTGGTCCAAAACATGGAAGTCCCAGATGAATTCCATGCCAGATGCCACAATAAAACACTCAGGGAACCTAAAACCTTTCTCCTTCTTCCTTCCCAATGAGGTTAGAAAATCCATAAAATATGACATCAACTCAGCCTTCATACCCAAATCATTAATCATATTAAATGAAATTAAAGAATGGGATGTGCTGGTGTTAAATAAAACTGATACTATAGAAGAATAAATAAACATTGTACCTCTAATGGTGACCCACCTACACCTTTTTCCCCTAGTGAGAATACACATTTCCATGAGTTCAAGACCCACCACCCTTGGGAGCCTCTAACTATAACTGCGATCCTTTAAAAAATGCGTATCCCACACTGCTCCCTCATAAATCCAAAAGACAAAACTACTAGACATATCTCAACTGCCAACAATGGTGGAACGTTTTCAGAGTCTCTAAGAAATTCAATCTAGCGTGTCTTGAATCCCCACATTGATAGGAAAAAAAAGGATTATGCTATGAAGAAACCATAGGAACTAAACATAAGGACTATCAAAAACTCTTACTGCTACCCTTTTGAAACTCATCTTGCTTCCATTTCTGTCATGATAAATAACTCTAGATACCAATCACTAAAGGAACACCAACGAGTCCTGTATTTTTAGTCAAATATGGATCTTCCATAGCTTCCTTGTTAACCACTTGAAAATAGTTTGGTATACATAGAAGGTTGATCATAAATATGATCTATGGCCTCAAGCCCATCTCAAAACACAAATCGTTGATGTAATCATTCATGATGAGATCAAAATAAACATGAAAAAACTCAGTAAATCTGGAGGACTGCTCTATTACTGAATGGTGGCCCTATTGCAGCTTCAAAAACTCATGTTCCTTCATCAACCTCAAGGTCTCCAGGTAGAAATACTGATTTAATTACCCTTTTAATGTGGTAAAAGTTAGATTATCTTTATTTCTCAAAAGCACCATCGATACACACTAGTTCTTACCTAGTCATTCCAACATATACATGGAAAAAACCCAATTTAGAGGTCTCAGGGGTCTTTAAAAACTCAAATATCCACTTAATACAATACAAAAACTCATCAGGATCATTAAGTCCCTTGAATCCATGAAATTATGATGGATTCATCCTAAAAAACTATTGATCATGGTCCATGGTCTGTGTCTACTCAAGATCACCCACTTAACCTAAGGTTTGGATCATACGAATTACTGATTCCACCAAAGTTGGATCAATGGAGGGTTATCCTATGGAGTAATATACAATATATCCTCTATATGCTTGAAAAAGGTTCTTCTAGGAGAAATTATCTAAAATATACAAATAAAGGGATTCATTAAGTATAATCCAACATCAAACCACATCAAATGTACCAAAAGAAAACCCTCAATGTGGGCATCATAACAAAAACTTTACAAGAAACCCAAAATGAGAAAGGATAAAAATATTGACAAGGTCTAGAATTTCCCACACCACACATTTTTTTATATGGTTAGGAAAACTATGAACCGGCCTTTTAGGTTTCATTGGAGCTGGTAGGTAGGGATGGAAAGGGTTTTTATGGTTTCTACTAATTGTATTCCTCCTCCAAACCTCCCTGTTTCAACCCAAAAACTGAAAACATCCCCCAATATCACCTTGGTTCTTTCCACCAACTGAGAAATAACTTGAAAAATTATAAAAATACCCACAACTAGGCTCAAAACATAACCACAATCTTAAAACACCCATAGAAACTCGAGTTTTGACATGAAAAACAGCTAGCTAGTCACTCCTCGGTTCCTGCCTCTCAACTCCTAATGGACCTATCTCCCATATATAACTAACTTTTAAATAAAAATCTTATGATACCATTTTGTAATAAACCAATCTGGGTCGATCTAAACTGTCACTCGAGCTAGCCTGCTACTTGGCACAAAACACATTCCCAATCACTATGGGATTGAAACATGCATCAGACATAACCAACTAATTCGTGGGAATGGTTTTTCCATTGGTAAACCAACATAATCCATACATTGTAAGGAAAAACATACCAATAACATTAGATTCAACAAAAAAAGATAAAAAGACACCATAAAAGTGATATACATATTAAAAATAGATTCCATAACAAAAATATTCATGTTATCTCAAAATAATAAACCCAAACTCAAAGTAAAGGTTAAAATTCCAAACAAAGAACAAGTAAAACCCAATGAGTACAAAAAAACAACAAAAAAAATCCACATTAGTCCATCCCTATGAGAACATATATCCTATAAAAAACACTGGATAGTGATAATCAAGAAGACCCACCCTGGTATATAGTTCCCTTTCCTTTACTAGTGTCCTGCAAAAAAAATCCACAAACACCCCAAAGGGCCCAAGATGGGTGTGAGGAATGAATCCCAGTAGGATACCACCATGAATATATTTAATTATTTTACCCATGAAAACCAATAAACCGGTTTGGAAAAATTTCAAAATGAACCACTTTGAAAATATACCATTTTCAAATAAACCATTGAATCCCTTTTGGGTTTCCATTTAAAAAAAACCAATTTTCAAAAGAAATACCAACATGGATCAAAAAATAAATCAAGACTCAACATGATCATGAAAAGAAGGCACAATAACAATGAGTATAAAATTAACAACAAATAACCACCCTAATGGAAATGAAAAAATAGGAATTACACATCTCAGCACATCAAAGTGGTACCAATCAAATGAATAAAGAATATAAACCAATACAACATGAGTGATATAAACCAAGGGATCTAACGATGAGGCCTATCATGAGGGAGTAAATAAATATTATAGCTAGCTATGAAATGGAATCTCTCATGGTGTTCCCTGATCCCAACATGGAATCTCTTAGGTTCTTATTACCCAAAGGTTCTCATAATCCCTTGAAAATAAAAATTGGAGGCTCACATGGTCTTCAATCCAATGAATAAGATGGACACTCAAACAAACCAATATGGAATCTCACACATTCTTCCAACCGAAGGCTCACATGGTCCCTTGGGAAAACCCCTCACACACACCCATGTTAACCCATGTGCTACTCCATTTCAACACATCCAAAAATAAGTGCCCATATCAGTAAATCTATATGAAAATCAATTATATAAAAACAATTCCCAATTTTATCAAAAACCATTTCCATGGTAATTTTTTTTCTAAATCAATTTTAGGAATATATTTAGATTCACAAACCCTATTTGAGACATTTTATCAAACACTTGGTGGGAATACAAGCCACACCCATTTGGAAACCCCCACTTTTAACCCGAAATCTCTAAACCAATCCATGAAACACATCAAAAAATTGAATACACACTATGAATAAATCATTTAAGTGTCAATTAAGTAAAAAACGAAAGGTGACTATAAATTTAATGGTATTCCATGGAAAATTCCATTAAGTAGAGACACCTACCTTAGGTTCAGTCAAATTTTTTTCCCTTGATGATGAACACCCAAAAGAAGTAGAACAAGGTATCACATGGTCCATAATAAATCAAACTAAAATCCCCATTATATACTCTAGATTTATCCAAAACCACCAATAGGGTTACTCACTTCCACAAAAATGGAAGAACAATCAAGGAGAATGGGAAGAAGGAAGGAATCATGAATAAATCAACTTACCTTAAGCTAAAATACCAAGATATCCAAAAGAAAATCAACACCTAGTATATGGAAATCTTAATGACTAAAGGAGAGATGCTACATGTGTAGGGGAAGGAAAATAATTCACTAAACCTTAATAAATCAGATGAGTAAATGGGTAAAAATATAATTTTTAATGATCTTCATTAGACTGAATGATTTGACCATGCAATTAGAAAAACCATGCGCCAACTGTGCAGGTTCCACTATCCACCCAAAATAGGCCACATGGTTTCCCTTGGGGTGTCACAGAGTTTAAAAAACCATACTCAAACCAAGAAAATCCCTACTATTAAAAACAAAATCCCCCTTGCATGGTTAGCCACATGGTTTAACAGAATATGAGATAACCATGAGCCTGGTCTATTTCTCCACAAAAAACCACATTTCCAACTCCCAACACCTAGGAACTCTAAGAATGCATCATGATATAAATACAACTCAAAATAATTCATACCAATGACCTGAATGGTGTCACAATACTATACAAGAAAATATTTTTTATTCAATTATTGTCACTTAAAAATATCATCACTTTTTTGCATTTTAGGCTCTAAGAAACAATCATAAACACATAAATATGTTATGTGAGACCTTCATGCGTAATATGATTCAAGAGTACTCCCTCTTTCTTATTAAGACCAAGAGTTAAAAAAAATTCCATAACATGAAATACAAATAAATACAATCAATTAAATCTACTATAATCACACAATTCAGATTATCAATCATACTTTCCCTGATAACTTGGACTTCATATCACGAAGGTTCTAGCCATACACACAATATTTCATTTGTACCAAGTTTCAACACGTTCCTAGACTCTTGGTCTATCACACACCTAAAAAACAAACCAATTTTAATAACTAATACCTCTTATTAGTAGCCAAACATTTTTACCACTTTATGACCAACCCACTTAGGTTCTACCTCGTAATAACCAAGATCTGATGCCACTTTGTAATTCCCATTCACCATGCATCCTCTCAATTGGTGCCCAGGATGATGGTGCACCATGAGACCTTATGCGTGCCTCCCATTATGCAACATGATTTTGACTAACAACGAGGGTCTATTAGGTAATAGTGGGGAAACTATACCTTGTTTTTATAATAACGATAATAATAATAAAACTAAAAAAGTGACAACTGAAACACAACAAAAAAATTTAAATAAAAATAATAACAAGCCCAAATGAACTTTCTATAAACCATATAATATTCATATATCATGCTAGTCATACAACATTAAAAAGGATCTCCCATTGGATTATCATATACGTACATGAAAAAAATAACCAAAATAAATTACCAACCTCACATCAAAGAACCATCCGACACGTCTTCCAAAAACATAATGTCATCATGCCTATGCATCATCTGCACACCCCTGTCCACTAATTTTCAGATATAAAGGCTTTCCCTTTTCGTGTACTCAAAACCATAAAGACTTCCCACATCCAGGAGGTCCCATGTAGGGTGTGAGTATGAAATCAATAGGCCAACACTAATTATTTACATAGATTATATCCAAATATATATACCAATGTATGTAAAAATATAAATAAAAAATCAGCAAATCTCACTTAACCTACGACACTCATGATCAACTAGATCGAAGTTATCCTAACAACCTCAACCAATGTTGGAGTGGAATGATACATTCACGGTATGTAATACTGAAAGAGCCATCACCCATCTAAACCTTTCCATATCACAAAATGTCACAATCCAATTATCACCTCATACTGCTTAGCACCACATGTGTCATTTCCCCCAAATCATTTTGAGTCAACTCAATGACCCTAAGGCACATCCGAATAAAATATCACAAATCACAAGGACTTAAACTTAATTTAACCAATTGAAACCCAATATATCATTGAACCAAAGGCAAAATGATACCCATCCTTTCATGATTTTGGCTAAATATATCCATCATAGATGAAACACCTCCTTCTTCCAAATGGTGGTCTCAACTACCATAAACTGGTGGTCTCAACTACCAAAAATCATGGAGTTAAATGATGATCAAATTCTCCTTATTATGAACACCACCATCCTTGATGTATCTTATTCTATGGACACCTCTACCCACAATAAGGGATTAAAACCACCTCATGGGTCCTATCCTATGTTCAAACGACCTCAATAACCCTCTCGACCACCCATAATGAACGAAATCACCAAAAAACTAGGTCACACCTTTGGGGATCCTCCATCACTAAATATAAAACATGTCAACCAAATGAGAAAAATGGTTAACACCATATACATAATCTTATCAAACACATCAACACACTTATAGTGATCAGTCTCATACATAGTTACTCAAGACATGCCCATTCGTTTCCCATAGAACCAACTCAACCATCACATCATTAAAAAAATTTCCATAGGTGACATCATATTTTATGTCCAACTAATAAACCATATATCGCACATTCCATTACATACCAGACTTAGTCATACCATTTCACATATGAAACTAAACCTCGATATCTCCTAAGAACTATGAAAACCTTGACCAGTTCACAAACAGTCTCACCTAGACCACTAAACTCAAGAATATTTACAACACATCAAATAAGATACAGATAATTTACTATAATTATAGGAACCACCCATTGGAGTTAATAATACTCCACTTTCTAAGAAAATTCATCTAATTAGGATTTAATCCGAAGATTTCACAAAATTTGACAAAACCCCAATTTTTGGGAATCACTATTGAAAATAAAAAAGGGTGATAAAACTAGGAAAGAGACACTTAAAAACTGTTATCATTTCTCTAGACTACCTCTTACTTCTTAATAGACCATTTTTCGATAACAAATGAGTGATAATCCCCACATGGAAGTAAGGAATGAGAGGGAGGGGATTTGGGGAATCTCTTGCTGCTTGACCAAAATGGTCCTCCCTAATTTCCCCAATTTCATTTTTTTTAATATATTAATTAATTAATTAAATTTTTTTAAAAGGGTCTCCATGCATAATTCATGGAATGAACATGAATTTCACACCATTAAATTGTTAGGTAAGGGGACCCTCCTTTTTTCCAACCCTTTCAAATCATTACACCTAGTGTCACTACATGAATGGATGCAGTCTAAATCTTTTTCAGCAGAAGTCTTTCATAATCCTCCTAAAACTCTTCCCAATCAATTATAAATCTCAAAAAAACTAAAAAAAGACAAAATACATGGGTTTTAGTAAAAATTAAATAGTAAAACAACTTATAATAATCCCAAGGTTTTATAGAGGAGGACCCTCTCCCTATCTGAGCTCTTAAACGAGGGGGTAACCGAAAATATCTATAATGTTATAGGGTATCCATTCCCTAACATAACATCATTTCCAATGGGATTCAAACTTGAGAATAATATTATCACCACTCCGAAATCCCATCATCAATATTACATAGTTAAAGAGACTAACTTCATGTATAACTTCACGTACAACCTTCAATACCGAAGAGAAGCACAACATTACATCATATACTAAAAAATGATCTGGATGGGATTCTCACACACCCAAATCCAAGTCTCAATAAAGAAGATGTGAAAATACATTATGTCTAGAAAAGTACATGACATGTAGTTTTTGGGTAAAGGACATCTCTCCCCTTAAAAATGGTCTGGCGGTATACTAATTTATTACATGATAAGTAATGGTCCACCAACATGATGTATGCACGGGGGTCTATGTTTTGTGGGACTAGAATGATACTTATATTGTACCACCAGATCCTATGTCATGTGAATGTCAACATACATGGAATTTACCATGGGGAACCCAATGTGAAAACTTGACTGAATCACATGGCATGTACTACCCCATAGTTCGATTCATGTAAATCTTGAGGTACACGACATGCGGTCCTAACCTACATGAAATGTATATAAAAATAGCCACTAGGGAATATACTTCCCATAAAAACCATGATGGTCAGTTTAGGGGTATACAAAATAGGGTCCTAACCCACAATACATGTGATATTTATCTCCACCAAAAGCTCTATCCACTGTGGCCTGGATGTTACACGTTGTGTGCCTCTAGATTACATATCTTATTTTTATCACTTTGAACCCATATTTTCCATATTTGTTGAAAAGAATTTTCATTTCCATTATCTCCATTGATCAAGATTTTTGTACAAAATCCTTTTATATGGATGTAAATCCTCCACATGTCAATTTTCAACCCTCTCTCTCTCTATAAATTGAGTTTTCAATCACTTTACATGTCATCTAAACACCTCTCTTATAGTTATCATTTCATTCTTATTCCATTACACAATCACATGATTTACCATCACTTGATAAACTATTTACATGCATTGAACTTTACTGTAAATCCCAAAATAATCACGCATGATCCAAAATTTCAATAGAACATCAAACCGGACCAATATTCATTGAACCATCAGTCAAGGTGAAGGCCATCAATGATCACATGAAGAACAAGGAAGGGAAAGCCAAGGAAAATCATGAATGGGAATTAATTATGGCCTTTAGGAAGCCAAAACATCAATCATTGGGTGATAAATTATAAGAATAATATAATTGAAACACACAATCATGTTTTATGGTCAAATTAGAGAAAAATCTAAATTTCCAGGGCTATTATTTTGAGAAACAATATAGAAACAATTATACATTCTCAAAATCATAGATAATGGAGTAATATTGAAAAAAAATCTCTAAATCATCTACATAATGATAGTTGGTAAATAAAAAATTCATTCTAGGCATGAATGAAGATTCTGATGAAGAATTTTATTCTTTGGGATTCAGGGATTCTCTAAATCTTCCTATATCTCCTCACAATATCCTCCAATAACTCTCTCTCTCAAGCCATGCTTATAATGACTCACCTAGTTGAGAGGGGTTAAGGATGTTTAAGTTAGGTGGATTTAAATCAACATTCTGATTAAATCAATTAATTAATCAACTAATTAAATCAAATCAATCAATTAGTTAATCCACCCACGATGCACCAACCTCGAGAATCTTGGTTTGAACAATGGATATGCTACACCAATGGTAAAACCACCATTATAGATGAAACCAGAGTCTTATATTTTCCATCCAAGGTTTTTTGAAGAGAAATCATCATTCCATCAAACACATGTTTGTACACTAAAAATAATATATTATTATCGATATATTATTATCAAGGCTACAAAATTCCCACAACTTTATGCCGACTCAATGAATCATCCCAAACATACTATTTAAAATATTTTAATAGTCCAAACAACAAAAAATAGGGTCACCACATCCTCCTAGCCTTAACCTTTTTATCCCCAAAATGCACAACGTACTTAAAATGGTAAGGGTACGAGGCCCACATTTAGTTCTCACACTCCCAAGAGCTCTCTTAAAGGTCCCCATTCTATGAAAGGACTTGCACTAAAAAAATAAATCACCAAAGAATAGTCCTATCATGTCATGCCTTGATCAATTTTAGGTACTCTAAAGAGGTGGAACTTTGCTCGATGCCCTGATCACCCTAGTCAATAATGTGTGATTAGTCATGCTCATACATCATAAAATTATACATGTTTAATTGCTTATTCAAATCATGAATCCCCTCTATTGATACCACTCCCGGTCCAACAATAAAGCGAATTAGTGATCCCTAAATCCTTCCTCCAATAGACCTAGGGTCAGTGATTAGCATTGAGGGTATAATGCACATAATTTGAGGCATTATCTTCATAATATAAATTTAGGACAAGAGATTAGATGAGGAATAAAAAACAGCACTAAATCATATAAAATAAACTAATAACCATATAAATAAAAACAACAATACATGTCATGTCTTACAGAATAAAACTCCAAAACAAAATCCAAAACAACTCCAAATCAGTTGCTCTAATGGTAACTCCCCACTCCAAGAATGTACATTCAAACTCGGTCATCAAATTCCTCATGAAAACCTAAAAAAAATTATATTTATGTTGGGTGAGAATAACATGTATTCTTAGTAGGATCCTCCTCAGGTACTCTCATGAAAATTTTATAATATCATACAAATTATCCTTTGAGTAATGAGAAGAATCAACATTCACCTATTAGGTCTACTACCCATTCCCAGCATCACCAAGGCTCACTCACCAAGTATCACATCTAAGTATATGAAGATAATATCAAGAAAATATAATCATAAATACCTCATAACCTCTTCCCCATTTGTTTTCCTCTCTCACACCCCTACATAAAATGTATTATGATCCCATGACTTGCTACATTATGTGGTTTGGTTCACAACCATACCCACACAAATTTTCACAAGGTTCAACATCTTATTTAGGAATTAGAGGAAATTGCATACCACATCAAATCCACATCCATAACCACTGAATGAGAACAGTAGGTTACCATGAACTTGAAGGACATAAATGTTGTGCTATCCTCCTACCATGCATGCACCCCACCATATAACCATTGTCCTACCACCACCACCTCATCGGGTACACCACATGCCACTCACACACAATGCATGATCATACCAACCTCGATCCATCACAACCAGTCCACTACTAAAGGGAGAGCAGATACATGGTGGTTGTTAACTATCCACTCTCACCAACCTTGATATTAGAAAAAAAACTTGGAACCAAAAAATCTAGTATCGTTATAAAATACTCGACTTAGGTGGGGTGCATTTAGAAATCACATGGAAGATACAACACACACACACACATACTTTCACAAAATCCCAAACAAAAGGTATCAAATAAATATTTCACTATATATATATATATATTCCATAAACACCATAATAACATTACCACATGTTTCCAACAACTTCTACCATGACTAAATAAAACTCACAAACAAAAAAACCACACAAAGTCCACTGTTCACTTTCTTAATTTCACTGATTTAACCATTTTCCAGATTATCACATTACCAACCACAATTAATTAATTAAAACATTTAATCCCATATTTAATGACAAAAAACTCTACACCCACTAAAAACCCACTGGTTATTGGCTGTTTATTAGCATTAAATCTATTAGCCACTACTAAATAAATTAGGTTTAAAAAAAATTAATAAAACGATGGTTTCGTCAAACTGCCACTACATTTTTTATTATTTTAATTATTAGAAGTGATTTCCATTAAACCTCTATGAAATGTTTTTAAAAAACCTATTGTTTCCCCTCCCCAGCTCCCTCTATGTGATTCGAATCCGGCCCCTATCCCACCCTAATCCCTGTATGACCCCAACCCCATGACCCCCACCCTCTGACCTCCCTCTCCTCAGTGATGATGTGACCCCCTTGACCCCCTCCTCTATCCTTGGTGGTGACCCTGACCCCTACGACCTCCTCCATTTTCCCTCTTCTCGGAGGTGACATAGAACCTCCCCTATGACCTCCCTCTCCCCCATGGAAATGCATAACCCCCCAACCTCCCTATCCCAGGCTGAGTTCCCCTCCTCCTATCCTCTAAAAGATTATTTGGCCTTATTGTGGTGATTTAGTCTCCCACATTGTGGATGTGGTAAATCAGATGTTGGTTTTCCCTATTGCATAGTTCATTAAATTAATAAAAACTCATTTATTTCCTCTTAAAGCTATGTATAATATTTTTAATTAAATTATTATATGTCTATATAAATAAAATTTAAAGGGAAACCTTGTTTTTCTTGTTTTCCATTGAATGCAATGGGGTTTTATATGAAAATATGTGTTTTAATTTTATTTTTCAACTACCATGCACACCTAACATTTGATAAAATAGTACAATGTATTTTATTATGTGATTTCATGAATTTAAAACTTGTTTTAGATCTTAAAATAAATTTTAATGGAAAATCATGACTTCTAATGGTGTGCATGTATTTTTAAGATCCAATGTTGGGTTAACTTCAATATAGTTACTTTAGGATGATTGAGTAATTAAGTTTTCAGAGGAAATTTTATATAGTGGTATCTCAAAGTGTATTATCTTATGGCCTCCATCCCTAAAAATTATTTTATTAGTTATAATATACATAATTGGAATCTATAGATTTATCGTGAAAGTTTTCACTATAATTAGTGGAACAATGACACTTGGTTATACCCTGATAATTTAATGTAAATTGCACCCACCAAGTGTTTATTTCCTCAGTTTTTATTTTTCACTACTTATTCTTTTCCATGGGATTGATTAACTTCATTTATTTTGTTTTCCTTAATTTTTATTCCACAAAAAATTCTTAATCTTAGGATTGTAGTTGAAATTTTATTTGTTGATCTAATAACTTTCTCCTAGGTAGAATATTTATGGATCAAACATAATCTTCCACTATGTTCACTAGATACCTGGTAATAGTTTCAAAAACATGACTAAGCTTTAAAAATCATTACTTATCACATTGGATAAATTTTATAATTTTAAATATTTTTATTTGAAATCACTAACTAATAAGGTTTTGTATGTGTTTAGTAAAAGGTTTCCCTCCCTAGCTAGTTTTTCAAGATATTTAGAAAAACATATAAAACAAACGTAAATGGTAGAATGAAGTACAAGAACATATAAAAACCTAAAAAATCTATTTTTATCTGTTTTTACTATCCAATAGTGTGTTATATCCAAATAAAATGTACCTTCCATCCATATTTTTAAAGGGATGTTATTAGTCTTAGTCAGACCATGGGAAATGGTTTGGACATTGATCAATGTAGCTAATTTTTCAATGGAATGAACCCTCCTTAGTTACAACACTAAGGTAGAATACACCACTATCTTTTTATCCCTTAAAAATAATATAATCTAGATATAAAATATCAAAAATTGATTCATATTTATCATCTTTAATGTATAGATTTTTTCCACACTTCCATTATTAAATATTAATTTTTTCAAGCATGTATCTAACTTCAAATACCCCGCTCTTGAGTCTTATTCTAACTAGTATAGATTCTTATTTAATTTTGATTGTACCAATTTGATAAACATTTATATATTTATATTTGAATGTACTGGTAGAATACAATCCAATACCTATGGATAAAATTTGGATTAATTTACCTCGAAACACACCTCTGTATGCTAAGGAAATGGAATAATTTTTAGATTATGCAATTGAAAACTAATCATTGGATGTTAGAATAAAATGTTTGTGCCCTGATTGTAAATTCAATAGACAGTTGAATATAAATGATTTATATGAGAATTTAATATTGAAATAGTTTTCATGCTAGATATGTATGCTGGATTTGGAATTCTGAATCAAATGTTATGGAATGTCAAAATAATGAAAATACTATCAATGAAATACTAAGTGACCTAGTAGAGGAGAATTCAGTAAGAAAATTGTTAAATAAGGCATTTGGTTTTGTAGAATACAATTTACAAGATTTAAATAGATCAAAAAACCTTCATTTTATCTTAAGTAGGTTAATTTTTTTCAAAACATCATTGACCAAATAAAATATTTTTATGAATTATTTTACGTCGAAGAAAAAAAATGTATGAAGGGTGTACCAAGTATTCGAAGTTGTCTTCTCTACATAAGTTTTATCATATGAAGTGTCTCTATTTAATTAATGAAAAATCAATGTCCATTATTTTAGAGTTTCTTCATGATTCATTTAGTGAAGCTAAGATCCCTATATCAATCTATGAGATGGAGAAAGTTAACAATAAAATTGGACTTGATTATACAAATATACATGAATTCCCCAATGATTGCATGCTTTAATGGGGAGAAGAGTCCATGAAAGAATAATGCGCAAGATTTCATACAAGAAAATGGAACTGAATGAAAAAAGTGAGATTATAAATCAATGAAACCTCAGGAAGAAATAGAAGAAGAAAATTCCTACAAAGGTATTGTGTTACTTTCCTCTAAAACAATGCTTTCAAATATTATTCATGTCATATAAGACTGTAGATTAAATTAAGTGGCATGCTCAAGATAGTAATAATGTCTTGTTGAGACGTCCAAAAGATTCAACATCATAGAAGGTGTTTGATTCACAATATCTGTATTTTTCTTTGGATACTAGGAATGTACGTTTGGGATTGGCTTCTAATGATTTAAACCCTTTGGGTACTTTAAGTACTAATTACAGCATTTGGATTCTTGTTTTGATCCCCTATAATCTACCCCCATGGATGTGTATGAAGAAGACTTATTTCATTATTTCAATTATTATTCATGGAAAAAAATACTTTGAATTGACATTGATGTAAACCTTCAACCTCTAATCAAATAATTGAGATAATTATAGGATGATGGCATGGAAACATATGATGATTCAATGAGAAAACTATTAGAAATGCATATTGATTTAATGTGGAAAATTAGTGAATTTATTAGAATAGGAAATTTATCAGGTTGGAACACTCATACTAGTTTTTCTTGTCCAGTTTTTAATTTTAATTTTGAACCTCAATGATTACCTTATAGTAGAAAATGGTGTTTTATGTGTCATCATAGATTTTTTGATGATTCTCATAAATTTAGGTTTACTAAGACATGATTAATTGGATATAATGAAATGAAAAAGTCACCTAAGGTGTTATTTTGTTCATAAATCTTGGTATAATTAATGAATGTCCCTGAAGAATTTGTAAAAAGTCATCATTTTAAGGAAGGTAGGAAAGTGTATGAGGTATAGTATCTGAAGATACTGAAACAAATAAATGGAATAAAAAGAGTATATTTTTAAAAATTCCATCTTGGGAGTTTTATTTGAAATGTAATAATATTTATGTAATGCATATTGATAATAACATCTATGACGATGTAATTTTTACAGTGCTTAATGAGAAGGGTAAATCAAAGGATCACCTTAATGCTCATAAGGAATTGGAGTCAATGAATATAAAACATGGTTTGTTGGAAAATGAGAATGGAATGTATACTTCAACTATTTTTACAATGAAAAATCATGAAAAGATGTATTCCTTCAAACTTTAGAGAATTTAAAAGTTCTAGATTGATATTCAAGTAATATATCAAGGTGCATTGACTTGAAATATATAAAGGTACATGGATTGAAAAGTCATGAATCACATTATAGAGAAGTTGTTTCATTAATATTTTCATAATAATTTAACTATAAAAGTAAACACGGTTGTAAATGAGTTTTTTAAACCTTTTTTAGAGATATTTGTGGAAATACATCAAATCCAACCGAGCTTGATAAACTTCAAGAAAAAATTGTTTTGGAACTAATTCATTTGGAGATATTATTTCCCCATTCATTCTTTATAATCATGATTCAATTGATTGTTAATTTGGTTGATGAAGATAAACTTAGTGGACCGAAACACTATCGATGGATGTATCAAATTTAGAGGTAAATTGATATTTTTCATTTTCATTTGTGAATATGATTTTATCAAATAATTGCATAATTTTTTTTCATATGTTTATAATTTTTTTCATTAGGTACTTAGGTTATTTGAAATAATATGTGAGGAATATAGCTCAACCAGAAGGCTCTATTATCAAAGGTTGCAATGCTAAAGAGTTCTTGACATTTTTTTCTATGTAATTGGATGGGATTAATACTAGCTTCAATCTTGGTGGATGTGATGACGACATATATACTAATTTTAGTTCTGAAAATAAGTCATCAATACTTTCAAATATTGGAAAAACAATTGGAAATGGCTCAAATTTTACACTGAATGAATTGGATTTGGTGCAAAAACATAGATATGCACTACTCAATAGTGTTATTGAAGATCCATTTATTCAAGGATTGCAACTGTAAACAAAGAGGTGACTAAGGGGTCGAGTTCGAAATGAACTAGAATTAACAAAATATTCTAATAAGGAGCTTATAGAATGGGTTTCCTGTCATGTAAGTATATACTCAAATTCATATTATTTAAGTGTATTTATTTTTTCTATGTTTAAAGTAACAACATATATCATTTTTTAAAGATAATGAATTTTGTTAATCGAGTTGAAATATCGAATTATTTTAATTTTTTAGCTTGAGGTCCATTAAGGAAGGCTAAGAGATTCGATGCCAAAAATATTAATAGCTTTAGGTTTTGTACATTTTATCATGAAGAAGACTTTAAATGTCAAAATAGTGGGGTATTTACATTTGAAGAGGTGGGATACTATGGGAAGATAATTGATATAATTGAAGTAAACTATCATGGACAATTTTTTGTTGTCACATTCAAATGAAAGTGGGTCAACATTGATAGGGGTATAATGAAATATTTGTTACATTTTACTTGTTTCAAATTCTCTCAATTGATGGATATCAGTGAGTGTGTAGAGGATGATCCATTTATCTTGGATTCACAAGTGAAGATGTTTTATTATGTGGATGATGAAATACATGAAGGCTGAAGTGTTTTTGTACACTCAAAGAAGATAGACTCATATGATATGGGTGATGAAGATAAATTGGTTCTTTATGGTAGTGAACCTCATAAACCAAAAAATATTGAACAATTATATCCTGAAAATATCAAAATGGTAGAACATTAAAGAGAGGGTGAAAATGAAGGACTCATCACAATGTAGGATGATAATGAAGATATAGATGATTGAATATATATATTGGGAATGTAATTATATTTTAAGTTCTCATTGATAACTGTTTCATACACATATACATTGTTACAGTTTTTATTTTTCTCTTTTTATAAAAATATTTTAGTTTTTCATCATTTATATATTTAATATGCATTAAACATTTGGAATGCAGAAATGCTGAGTACAAAAAAATTCAGGAATCTAGCTGATCAGCATCTTGGATCACACCACCACTATCGTTATCTTCTATGGATCCTAGTGATTCTATTTTACCTGAGACTATTAACGAGCCAACTGTTCCCCATATTCTATTGGTATCCCACCAACCGATTCACCTCTGGAGAGAGAGCAGTTGGTCACCCCTTCATATAGGGTATATTGGTGGTTTACAGTTACTAGTATGTATGTCATTTTTATAAAAAAATATATTTTATTAATTCTTTAATGTGTTTTTCAAATAGATAAAGAAAATCATAGAAGGGATACAAATATGAACACAACAGATATATGGGACCTAAAAAAATCAGGATTATCATTCAATTTAATGGGTTCGAGGTGCCTATAAGTGACACTACTAGAATATATGGGTGTATTATTGGGTATATTTCTTGTGAGATAGTGATACATCCCCTTAATTATAATGATTGTAGGAATATTACTACATATTGAAAAAATTAGGTCTTTGATACTCAAGTAATGGTAATATTAATTTGATATTCCATGATAACTAATTTAAAATACATGAGTAAATTTTGTGATATACTTATAAAGTGTTATACTTTTTATTTTTAGATGTTTTTTTATTTTAATTTCCGTGACTCTGTTTCATGCCCATGCACTTTGCAAAGAACACATACATCATCCATAAAAAAACTAAAATGAAACTTTTTATAGGAAAAATGCCTTTTGAGTTTTATTGACCACATATTTTTTCTGTATTGGCATTTGGTTGATTCTTACGCATCAAAAATAAATTATAGATCATTATCCAGAATTTTGAAAACAATTCGTGCTTGTTTGCTTAGTTTGGACTCGGTAAACACATCTGAAAGGTAAAAAGCCTTTAAAAAGAACTATTGGGAGTAAAAACTAGGAAAATGATGTATTATTTTTTTCAAATCATGTTAAAACTTCAATATATTTAATTATGAAAAGTAGGAACCAACAGCACATCATTTCGAATGATGGTTTGACCATTATGGCTCTAACCATGTTTTTAGTGTTTTAAATCTCTAAAACGTGCATCGAATAGTAAAAACTAGAAAAAAGACTTTCTATTTTCAAAAAATCAGGTATAAATGACTATAGATTTAATTTTAAAAATTAGGAAATAATGAAACATCATTCCAACTGACGATTTATCTATTATGGCTATAAACATGTTTTTAGTGTTTGAAAACCCTAAAACATGTATGAAATGATCAAAACTAAGAAAAAAATGTCGGATTGTCCTGAAATCAAGGTAAAACCACCACTTAGTTGATTTTAACGTGTACGCATAGAAAAAACACCAATCAAACATGTAGTGTGATCGAAATTACTCAGTAAAAATGTATGAGAGGTACAAAATCCTTTAAAAACAAGTTTCGGGGGTCAAAACCAGGGAAATGACATCTTATTTTCTAGAAATGAAGGGGAAAAGATCGTAGAGTTAATTTTGAAATGTTAGAACCAACAGTACATCATTCCGAAGGATTGTTTTCCCACTATGGTTTTAAACACCTTTTTTATTGTTTTAAAACACTAAAACATTCATAGAATGGTCAAAACCAGGGAAAAAATTATTATTGTCCTAAAATAAGGGGAAAATAACGATATATTTCATTGTAAAATGTTGGAACTAATAAAATTTCATTCCAAGTGACATTTTTCTTGTTATGGATGTAAAACCATTTTTAGTGTTTTAAAATATTAAAAAACGCGTGGAACGGTCAAAACAAGGGGAAAAAATCAGATTGTATTGAAATCATGGGAAAAATACCATAGATTTAATTTTGAAATATATAAACTGAAAATGTGTCATTCCAAGTAATGGTTTTCCCGTTATAACCTTAAAATCATTTTTAGAGTTTCAAAACACTAAAACATAGATGAAAAAATCAAAACCATAAATAAGACATCAGATTGTTATGAAATAAAAGAAATTTTTTTAGATTTAATTTTTAAATATAAGAACTTATGACGCATCATTTTGACTAATGGTTTTCCTATTATGGACGTATATGCATTTTTAGTTATTAAAACACTAAATATGCATGGAATGGTCAAAACCAAAAAAATGATGTTGGATTTTCCTAAAATCAGGGGAAAATGTAGATTTAATTTTTAAATGTAGGATTTGAAAACACTTGATTCTAAGTGATGGTTTTCTTGTTATGGCCATAAATGCATTTTTTGTCTTTTAAAAAACTAAAATGGGTTTCGAATGGTCAAAACTAGAAACTTGATGTCAAATTGTCTTGAAAGTTGGGTAAAACCACCTTATATTTAAATTTAAAAATTAAGAGTCGATGACACGTCATTCCAAGTGATAGTTTTCCCACTATGGATGTAAATTCATTTTTAATATTTTAAAACACTAAAACAATCTTGGAACCATCAAAACCATAAAAACGCTATTATATTATAGTAAAATTAGGGGAAAATGACCATATATTTAATTTTAGAATGTAGGAACTGATGAAACATCCTTCTGAATGGTGGTTTACCTGTTATGGCCAAAAATGCATTTTTAGTTTTTTAAAACACTAAAACATGAGTGGAACAATCAAAATCATAGAACACAACCTCATATTAATGTGAAATCATGGGAAGACCACAACTTAGTTTTTTTGAATTATAGTAATTTCTATGATATTGAAATCTTTAAATTTATTTATTAAATAAATTTCCAGCACACATCACGTCACTTTAAAAATAAATTAGAATATTTACTTATCCCTTTTTGGTTTCAAGTGTTGAATCTTATCTTATACAGGTATGTTTCTATTTTCAAAGTGTTTTTAATTATATATTATTGGTTTTATATTAAAATTTATTTTGTTTGATTAAAAAAATAACAAATTTTACATGCAACATTCTATACATATTCTATGTCTTTTCTCTTTCAAATTTCTTTTTCTAAATGTTGCAGTTTTCATTATAGGTGGCAGATGCTGGAAATAGATAGGTGGTTGACCATTATGATCCATGAAATTATTCAGAAGGTAGTCACAGAGAATCTTATTTTTCATGTTATGTTAAAATTTTATCAATTATTGTACTCTGATTCTGATTTATTATGTTTAGTTTTAATTTGGGTTTCATTTTTTGTTACAGCTAATGAGATGACGTGGTTGGTTTCAGTTGATAAGATGATATGGAGTCAGAAATATATTGTGGAGGTTGTGATATGGATGTATATTGGTCATTGGTTGTTTTTGGACATATTTTATATGTATATATTGATGATTTAGGTATTTTTTGATGTATGGGGTGACTAAGACTTTGGTTATGATGACTGTGGTTGTTTTTATGACTATGGATGTGTGATGTATGAATTATGGGTTTATCATATATTTATGTTTGATTTTAAAACATGTCATTTTTTTATATTTATAGTTTATTATAAAATATTATTTTAAAAAATAAAAACATATTTATTAGTGGATTGTAGTAACCACCTCTAAACATATATTATTTTTTGTTTTTAACAGTAGTTCATATTAACTACTGCGAAATGCTTTATAATGGTTAATTTATTTTTATTTATTTTCCAAGTGGATTGTTTATTAAGAAATCACTGATAATTAAATATCAAACCATTGATAAATTTTTCAAAAATGAAACTTAAAAAGCCACCACGAAATAAAATAAATTGTCGCTAATTGACCAGCAACCATGCAATACATGACAGTTTTAGGAACTGCTGCTAAACAATTAGGTGGCAGTTTCAGCCACCGCTAGACCAATAAATAACCACAACTAGCCATCAATATTTTTTTAGTTCCCCCACCCATGTGATTATATTAAGGTCCATCCTATTCATTAACATTTATAAATTCAAATCAATCACTACAGATTAATATCTTATCCATATTATTCAATTCTAACATATATCGCCTTACCAAATTTTAACTAATAGCGCATCGTTTCTTTATTCCAACATCATTCTACACCACAGAGTATCTACAAAATCTTAATGTCATTTATCACCGCCACAACCACATAGAAATAAGTAATAAATATATTTCTAAGATTCTATATTACATGGGGTAATATCAACATCATTCCTACCATGATTATTCAAAGAAATCATTTAATTACAGACATTAATTATTATTTAATTATGTAAAGTGATTCCATCATTCAAACACAAAAATATTTCATGTGAACAGTTCAAAACATTTAAAAACAAAAAAATAAGTTATTTAATGGAAATTAGTTCCCAACCATAAAGAGGGGATCATCTCAATGACCAAACATGAAATAGATCTCTTCAAATTAAGAAGGATTACCTATCTTATAAATATCAAGTTTCATAGACCAATTTATTTACATAAATTTTATATTTATTTTATCTAAATATTTATCTTGTTTAATTATGATATTTATTTGAAAATAATAATTTTAGTGAACATATATAAAAATAACACAAAATTAAAAATAAATCACATGCACGACACTTCCCTTTTCAATATTCTTCATTCCAGTTTTTTTACATTCCTTAAGTTAGTTTATAGTAATTACCTAGTAAAAAAAGGGTTCATAAACTCAAAATTTGTTGGGAATGTATGAATATTAATTTAGTTTAATGAAGTTTGTTGACCAGTAAGAGTGGTTTTAGAAGATCTTGAGTTTGTTAATGTGGTGGCATTGGTTGTTCATTCCTTTAGCATTTATAATGGAGGTTTCCAGAAATTGGTGGTTTGTAAGGAGGTTATATCAATGATTTCAACATAAGGCTTGTTTTAGAAGTTTGACTGGGACTTTTAGAAGGTGGCATATGTTCAACGTGTCATCAATAGGTTGAATGTTTACTTGATTAAGTGGCCATCCTAAGGATTTCTATAGAAGATCGATAGTGGGAATAGTGGAATGAATATATTCATTCATTTTTCATAGGTCATTCAAACTGAATGATAAAAAGTTACTCTTTATATATAGAGGGTGGGTCCACATTTTTCTTTTATGATGTTGTAACTATCACTATCACTATAAAATATTTCACTTTTTCCAACAAGGTCATAACTGTTGTTAAAAGTATAGTTTCTGTTGGTAAAATGTTTTACCAACATATATGTCCATGTCACTAAATTGTTAGTAAAAACTATGTCACTAAATATTTTTATAATAGATAAAATAGTTAGATTGTAATTATAATAATACCAAAATAATATATATATATATATATTGGTTAAAGTGTTTTACAATATGTTATAATGAAAAAAATATTCTATTGGTAATAATATTACTAATATATAATATATGTTTATAAATTACATTTGAATAAAAATTTGAAATTTTTCTTGTTAGTAAAATGTCATATTATATTTATTAATTAATATATCATATATAATACATATTATTTAATTATTAAACCAAATAAGATTTCAACGCATGTTTAATATTAGAAAAAATAATAATTATATTAATAATGAAATTTAATACAATAGGATCCATCAAACCCCACCTACACAACACTGAGACCACCCTCCCAACCCATCCATACATGTGCATCATTAGCCCATCCATGTCAGTAAACCAGCTCCAGCACCAGAAACTAGTGAGTACCACTGGCTACCCTTCTATGCCATGCTAGCACCGCAACAGCACATCCATGCTAGTAAGAAATCCATGCCAGCGAGTTAGCTCTAGTACTAGCCAATCCACAGGTCCAGCACTAGTCCATCCATGCCAGTGAGCAATAGTGAACCACTATCCTAGCGAGTCAAAGCTTTAACAGCAGCCCATCCACTCCAGTGATGCATATAAATGGGAACAGAACAAACCCCCCAAAAGGAGAACCCTCCATCCATGTGTTAAGTATGAATAAAACATAAGAGAATAAAAAAAATGAATAAAACATTCCCTTTTAAATATACATGTGTTAAGTAATGACAAAAGTTACCTCAATAAAAATCTTTTTAAGACTGCGAAATGTAGGAGTCGAATGCCTAAACATACAATGCTTCACTTTTTGTACTATTAACATGGTAATTAGCACTTTCCAATTTGAACAGTTCTCTATGTACTTATAAAATAAATTGTATGTTAATACACTACAAAACATTCTTTAATAACATGTCACTATACACATTATGTAAAAGGTGTTTTCCATGGAGTATTTTAACTCTTCTTGTTAATTTTAACTCTTCTTGTTAATTTTAACGGTGATTTTTTCCCACAGCTTAATTTGAATGAATTAAAACACAAAATTTTAGCATGTGGATATGGTGTTTTCTATAGTTTGTTTTAACAACCTCTACTTAAATAAAAAACCAAATTATCAAAAATATGACCACATGGTAAAAAAACTGGACTCTAAATGAAATCATTTAGTAAAAATCCAAAATCCATCAAGGTAGGTCCTATGAAAGTGCTGTAAATAAAAAAATATTTAAATGATTGAAAAAAACAACATTCATAATAATGGAATAAAGGGAGGTTTAGTAGATCCACATTAATAAGGTATTCAAATGACACCACCATCCCAGATAGCTTTATGTAAATCGTGGAAAATTTATATAGCTCGTACCCTATCATTCAGGGACTTGAGATCCAAAAAAACATAACTAGTTCAATCAATAGAATAGATTTATATTTCATAACATGAAAATACAATCAAAATAAATAGAATAAAAAATATATTCCTTTATTTACTTTAAGGTCAGAGTTGTGGGTTCCTCATGGAGACACGTATTGTAACTATAAGAGCTTGGTAGAGACCATTCATTGGATACTTCTTTTCAAGAAATGGATTGTCCATTATAGAAAACCACCTTTTTCCTTTCAAAAAAGGTATAAGTTAACTTCCTTTTGTCTTTAAACAAAGGTGGTACTTGTACAATATCGAAATAAACATTCAAAGATATCCTTTTATTTATAAAAAATGTAGATTTGGCATTAGGTTTGAAATAATAACTTATAGAAAGTACCCTTTATATCAGATTCTTCTTGTCAGTGGGCTTAACTGTCACGACCCGTCCTCGGGGCCCGTGCCGTGACTACCCCAAGCCCGCCTTCCATAGGCCAGGGGCTGGCGACTAGCACCAAGGCGTAAAATCCCAGTAAACAGGGAAGGCATTGCCTTTATAAGTAACAACCACACAGAGTCAGCAAGCGGAAAGTAAAGTGCAGAAAGGTAAAGGGGCCGGAAATACAAGCCCAACTGTAAAGTACAACTGAAAAGTAAAGTACAGCAACTGAAGAAAAGACGGCGGCCTCGTGTCGTCCACTGGCAATCCCACCTGAAGGGTGGGTACAGATAGCCTCCAAGCTCCTCGGGCCCCACGTCCGCTCTGAGCACGTCCCGTCCAGTGGTCCACCTCCAGGTACCGTCCTGCTCCACGCCCCAACCGCGATCAGCGCTGTCCGTCGTCTGCAACCAACACCACGAAGTGCGGGCATAGCCCGTGCAGGGGTGAGTACAACTACTCAGTAAGGACCCCGAGACCCCCGAAGGTCTCCCGAAATCCACAAAGGATATAGCACAAAAGAAAGATGCAATCACGAAGTAACATCTGACTCGACTTAGGTATATGCCCATACATATACCTAAGTCCCCAATTCTAGCTCTGCTCACGAGCTCAAGAACAACTCAATCCACAAAGGAAAGCAAGACTCAAATCCACAAGGAGAGTAAACAGTAAATCCACAAAGGATGGTTCAACACAATCCACAAAGGAGAGTAACATAAGATTCAGCTCAACCAGGTATACTTTTTCAGATGACGTCAAAGACGATCACTGATCCGTCTCAGTCGTCGGACCCACGAAGGATCGATAGGTACTAACCCCCGCAGAAGACCCACACAGGATCGGGCTCACACAGAACCTGTAGGCAGTGGCTCACACAGAACCAGTAGGCAGTGGCTCACACAGAACCGGTAGTAGGACCCACATAGGATCGGGCACTGATCCGCATAGGATCGCTGAGTGCAGTAGTCGACGCAGTCCACTGAGGTCCCTGCACAGTCGTCGCCGCAGTCCACGAAGGATCTCTGCTCTGCCGTCGTCGCAGTCCACGGAGGATCTCTGCTCTGCCGTCGTCGCAGTCCACGGAGGATCTCTGCTCTGCCGTCGTCGCAGTCCACGGAGGATCTCTGCTCTGTCGTCGAGGTCACAGCCAGCGCTAGGGTTCCCGCACGTAGCGAGCTCGTTTAGGAGGGTCCGCTCCACGAGCCGAGGGGCTGATACATCAACTGACACGTAGTCCGAAGTTGATGTATCCAAAAGTTCCGTATCGACAACAGGATCTCAACGCGACAGACGGCGCGTCAATCGGACGCCCGGTCTGAGAGTTATTGGCATTTTCGTCCCAGGGGCCCGGTTGGTTTTTAGGGCAAAACCAACCCGACCGTACTCCGCCTGTATCCGATCCTCGGGCGGAGTATACCAAAAGTTCCGTCTCACTTAGAGGAAACCACCACAGCTGACGGTACGTCGTTCGGACGTCCGTAGCTCAAGTTATGAGCGTTTCCGCTCCGAGGGCCCGGTTGGCTTCGTGTACGAACCAACCCGGCCGAACCCAAAGTCTTCCGAAACCTTGAGTATAATATACCGAAACGACCGTCTCGATCCAAGGATCGCGTAGCCGCTGACGGTTCGTCAATCGGAGGTCCCAGGCCCAAGATATGGGCGAAAGACCGTAGAGGGCCCGAAACGGGGGTACTGGGCCCGGGGCGACCCGGCCCGAACCCCCCCCCCTGGGGTCGGCCGAACCGGGTCGGCCCGAACCGGGTCGGCCCGACCCGGTCCGAACCGGCTCGGCCGGGTCCGGTCCGGCCTGAGCGCGGCCCGGCCGACCGGACCGGCCGGCTCGGCCTCGGCCGAGCGGCCGAGGGAGTCGCTGGCGCCGCGGGTTGAACCCGCGGCTTGAGGGAAACCGCGGCCCCGCGGGGGGGGGCCGCTTGTCTCGCGGACGCGGCCGGGCCGCCGCGTCCGTCCCGGTTCCGCGCGGCCGCGGAACCGGCCGCCGATGCCGCCGCGGCTTCAGCCGCGGCGGGCTTCCTCCACGGCGGCGCGCCGGGCGCCGCCGCCTCCGGTCGCCGGCGCCGCCGCGCCGGCGACCCGCGCCGCCGCCGCCTTCCGCGGGCCGCCGGGGACGCTCCGGTGGCCCGATTTCTTTCCCGTCTGCGCCGTTGCCCCTCCCGGATGCCGACCTTCACTGCGGGATCGACGGATCGCCCCGGCCGCGCGGTTCGTCGTCGTCCGCCATATCCGCACAACAGAAACAGATCGGCGGAGGGTTGCCGGGTCTTGTTCGTTAGACCCGCACCCTCCGCGTTAGCCATAAATCACGGGAGGAATAATCAACAACAATTTTTAAATAAATTAAAAATTGTTTCGATCGGGTTCTTTATTTAAAAAGAATAATCACGGGAAAAAGAATCACAATCAAATCCCTACCTTGATGATCGTCGAGCGTGGGCGTTCTTCGCGGAAGAGATCGTCGCGGAAGAGATCGATCGTCGCGTCGTCGCGGGAAGGTGTCGCGTCGTCGCGGAAACCGGCGTTGAGCCGGCGAGCTCAACAAATCAAGAACAACAGATTTAAATTATTAATATTTAAATCTGTGTTTCGTTTAAAACCAAAGAAAAGAACTTGAGAGGAAATCCGAAATCACTCACCTCGAATGGTCGGTGATCGGAGATCGGAGATCGGAAGAACGTCTCGGGCGAAAGCGTCGTCGACTTCCGGGTTCGGCGTTCTTCGCGTTCTTCGCGTTCTTCGCGTTCTTCGCGTTCTTCGCGGAGAGGGTGGAGGAACGAAGATTCTCTCAAATCCTTTCCAAGGATTTTTATGTTGGTCTTAATTTATAAACATGCCAACACGAAACCGGTTTAAGAAACGATCCATCAATTCGTTGAATTAATTCAACGAAAGAAACGACCCATTTAATTCACGAAGAAACAGTCCATTTAATTCACGAAATAAACCGCCCAATTAAATGGTCTGTTAAGAATTAAAGAAAACGCGTCGGTTGACTTTTCAGTTACCTTGACGGGTTTTCGCGGGTGCGTTACTTAGCGAAAGAAACGGCGGGGCTCGTGCTGGTCCCACCGCACAAATATCCTACCAAGGGGTAGGATATTTCTGGATAGCATCCTATCCAGTTCAACTCAGTTCAAGCCGTCTTTAAGTGACTTCAAGTGGCTTCCAAGCAGCTTAAGTGAAATAAAATAAAGTTGTCGCACAAACTTTATTTTATTTCTGACTTAAAGCCGTAAAATTTAAAAACCACGTCTGAGCAAACGCAACTCCGGAAGAGGCGTTTCTAAGCAAATACCGGCGCTGCGATTTCATCGGTGCCCTCAGAATTCGATTCCGGGCACCGGTTCAAAAGATAGAAAAACCCGCTCGTCCGTTCACTGAACGTACCCGAGCCAAACTTCAGAAATTGATTCCGGGCACACCGGGCCTCGGAATCAGGTGCCGTCTGAAGCTGCGTTCTTGTAAAATTCCAAAGAAAATTAAGAAAAAAAAATTTCCTTGAAATTTGCGGGTCTTTACATTACTCCCACCTCAGGGCTTTACGTCCCCGTAAAGATACATCAAAACTAGGGGAACAAATGGGGGTACTGAGCACGCATCTGAGCCTCCCGCTCCCAAGTGCTCTCCTGGAGGTTCCCGTGCTGCCATCTGACGCGCACAAGAGGAATCGACCGCCCACGTAGGACCCGCTCCTGTCGATCCTCGATCTCCACTGGAACCTCCGCAAAAGTCGCCCCATCGTCCACGTCCAGCTCCCCAAAGTCGATGATGTGCGTCGGGTCGTGCACGTATCTCCTCAGCTGAGACACGTGGAAGACGTCGTGCACCCGGTGCAACTGAGGTGGTAGAGCCAGGCGATAAGCCACCTCTCCTATCCTGCTGAGGACCTGGAAAGGCCCGATGAAGCGGGGAGACAGCTTGCCGCCTCGGCCAAATCTCCGTAAACCACGTCGAGGTGAGACACGCAAAAAGACGTGGTCGCCATCCTCGAACTCTAGTGGCCTCCGCCTCCTGTCAGCATATGACTTCTGCCGGCTCTGAGCTGTCCTCATCCTCTCCTGGATGATCTGGACCTTCTCTGTCGTGGCTCGGACCATCTCTGGTCCCACGAGTGCTGACTCGCCAGGGTCTGTCCAGCACAACGGTGATCTGCAGGGTCTGCCGTACAACGCCTCGTATGGTGCCATCCCGACGGTGGAGTGGTAGCTGTTGTTGTACGCAAACTCCACCAAGGGTAGGTGGTCCTCCCAGCTGCGACCAAAGTCGAGAACACATGCACGGAGCATGTCCTCGAGTGTCTGTATGGTCCTCTCCGTCTGTCCATCCGTCTGAGGGTGGAAGGCTGTGCTCAGATGGAGCCGCGTCCCGAACGCCTCCTGCAACCCCTTCCAAAGCCTGGAAGTGAAACGAGCATCTCGATCGGAGACGATAGACGATGGCACACCGTGAAGCCGTACGATCTCCTGGACGTAAAGACGTCCCAAGCTCTCTACTGAGCCCTGCTCTCTGATGGGTAAGAAGTGTGCCGACTTGGTGAGTCGGTCGACAATCACCCAAATGGAGTCGTGACCTCTGGAAGTGCGTGGAAGTCCAGTCACGAAGTCCATAGATATGCTGTCCCACTTCCACTCCGGGACCTCCAAGGGCTGTACCAAACCTGCTGGTACCTGGTGCTCTGCCTTCACCTGCTGGCAGGTGAGGCATCGTGAAACGAACTCTGCCACAGCTTTCTTCATGCCCGGCCACCAGTGCTGTCGTCTGAGATCCTGGTACATCTTTGCCACTCCGGGATGTACCGCCAAGGGAGAAGTGTGAAACTCTCTCAGCACCTCCTCTCGTAGAGCGACTGGTACGAAGGTACGTCCTCTGAAAAGGATGTCGTGCTCTGCTCCAAGGGAGAAACCATCAGGCGCCTGACCTGAGGATATCAGTGCACGCCGGGTCTCACAGTCAGCGTCCCCACGCTGAGCCTCTCTGACCCGCTGTAGAAGTGGAGGAGAGACTGTGAGAGACTGAAGAAAGGCTGCTCCGTCTCTATCCACGAAGGATATCTGCAAGGAGGCTAGCTGCTCCGTCGCCTCCTCAAGTAGCTGAATGCCCGTCCTCCTGCTGAGGGCATCGGCTACCACGTTCCCCTTCCCAGGAGTATAGACTATCTCAAAGTCATAGTCCTGGAGGAACTCAAGCCATCTCCGCTGTCTCAGGTTCAGGTCCTTCTGAGAGAAGATATACCTAAGACTCTGGTGGTCAGAAAAGACTGTGAAGCGCTCGCCCATCAGATAGTGCCGCCAAGTCTTCAGAGCGAAGACCACTGCTGCTAACTCCAGGTCATGAGTGGCGTAGTTCTGCTCATGCGGCCTCAACTGACGTGATCCGTAGGCGATCACGGCCCGCTCCTGCATCAGGACGCACCCGAGTCCAGTCCCTGATGCATCGCAGTAAACTACGTACCCAACTCCCTCCTCAGGCAACCTCAAGATAGGTGCGCTGGTCAATCTCTGTCTCAGCTCCTGGAAGCTCTGCTGACATCTGTCTGACCACACGAAGGGTTTACCCTTCTTTGTCAAAGCTGAGAGTGGTGCCGCAACTCTGGAGAAGTCTGGCACGAATCTCCGATAGTATCCCGCTAGGCCCAAGAAGCTCCGCACCTCTGTCACGCTCTTGGGTGGCTCCCAAGCTAGCACTGCCTCGATCTTCGCGGGATCCACTGCAACTCCCGCCTCAGAAATGACGTGCCCCAAGAAATGGACCTCACGTAACCAGAACTGGCATTTTGAGAGCTTGCCATAAAGCTGGTGCTCTCGGAGTGTGTCTAGCACAACTCGCAGGTGGTAGGCATGCTCCTCCTCAGTCGTCGAGTATACCAAAATGTCGTCAATGAAGACAACGACAAATCGGTCGAGGTATGGCTGGAAGATCCTGTTCATGAGGCTCATGAACACTGCTGGAGCATTGGTTACGCCGAACGGCATAACCAAGAACTCATAATGGCCATACCGGCACCTGAAGGCCGTCTTCTGTACGTCCTCGTCTCGAACTCTGAGCTGATGATAGCCTGACCGGAGGTCTATCTTCGAGAACCACCGCGCTCCCTTGAGCTGATCGAAGAGGTCATCAATCCGTGGCAGCGGATACTTGTTCCTCACTGTCACCTGGTTCAGGCGACGATAGTCGACACATAGTCGTAAGCTCCCGTCCGCCTTCTTGGCGAACAAAATCGGGGAAGCCCAGGGTGAAACACTGGGTCGGATAAACCCCTTGCTCTGCAAGTCCTCCAACTGTACCCGCAGCTCTCGAAGCTCGGCGGGGGCCATCCGATACGCTGGAGTAGATATCGGGGCTGTCCCGGGGTACAAGTCGATGTAAAAGTCTACCTCTCTACGAGGAGGTAGCCCTGGAACGTCGTCGGGAAAGACGTCCACGTACTGGTCCACCACTGCAGGAAAAGCCGGACTCCGCACGTCCACTGCTCCTAGGATGAGGCTAGCCAACTGATGAGAGATAGGCTGCACTCTCCTCCGCGGAAGTCCATCCTGTGCTGCAAAGGTTCCCTTCTCGCCGGTGAAGGTAAACCTGCTCCCGTCGGTACGAACACATCGCACCTTGCGCCTAAAACAGTCGATCTGGGCATGAACCGTGGATAGCCAATCCATGCCCAAGATGACGTCGTAAGGCCTCGACGCCGCTACAAGGAGATCCCAGCCGAAGCTCTCGCCTCCTAGAGTAAGCTCACACTGCCGGCACCAGTGCGTAATCGTCGAGTCTGCTCCCGTAGGAGTCTCTAGCCGTAAGGATCGAGCCAACGGCTCAGTCGGAATCTCCGAGCTCCGAACAAGGGCAGAGGCTATGAAAGAGTGACTCGCTCCTGTGTCTATAAGTACTGCAGCAAGGGTGGAATAGACACAGATCGTACCTCGAATCATCTCTGGCATGTCGGGGTCGTAGGCCTCCACTGCCTGGAGCTGGGCCTGTCCCTGCCCGCCGGCTCCCTGTGGTCGAGGTGGCCCTCCTGGTGGTGGTGGGGGTAGAGCCTGAAAGCGTCGCCCACCACCCGCTGCTCGGCCAGCTCCTCGGCCTCGTCCGCCTCCTCCCTGCGGACCGCCACGGTCGACCCTCTGCCTCTGCCTGGGTGGCCCCTCCACCGTCTGCTGCTCCTCTGATCGGCGAGTCGGGCAGTCACGAGCCATGTGACCCTGCCCGCCGCAAGAGTAGCACAGCCTGCCTCTCGAAAGGCTGGCACTCCGCTGTGTGCCTCGTACTGCTGAGCCGGTGTCCTGAGGCCGTCTGCGTGGGGGTCTGGTCTGCCTGGACCCGTGAGTCATCCGTCGGCTACCTGCTGCCGAAGACTCAGCTACCTGCCGCCCTGCGCTAGGTCTCGCCGCTGAAGAAGGCTCTGCCAGGAAGCTCTCGATCAGGAGGGCTCGCTCCAGCACTCCTGCCTGGGTCGGAATGCTGAGGGAGATCAGCGACGCACGAATCTCCTGTCGCAAGCCCTGCTCGAAGGTCCGGGCCCGGAAGAAGGGGTCCCGTACCATGTCGGTCGAGTAGCGAGATAGGTCCGTGAACCTCGCCGCGTACTGAGCGACCGTCATGCTGCCCTGGCGCAGCTGGAGAAGCTCCTGGATGCGCACCGCTCGGAGGGTGGCCGGGACGAACTCAGAGCGGAAGAGGCTCTCGAAGTCCGCCCAGAGCAAGGATGCCTCATCGTGAACCTGGAGCATCAGGCTCCACCATCGTCCTGCCGCCGCCTGCAGGAGGCTCGCTGCGAGGATCACCATGAGATCCGCTGGTGTCCTCACTAGCCTGAAGATCCGTACCACCGCCTCTAGCCAGTCCTCGGCGGCCTGGGGGTCCGCCTCACCGCGAAACCTGGGCGGTCGCTGGCTCTGAAACTCGTGCAGTGCCCTGAGGCGACGTGCATCGTCGGCGTCTGGTACTGGAAGCATCGGTGGCTCGGCGGGTAAAGCTACCGCCGGTGCCACAGCTGGCAAAGGGCCCTGCACCGAGGCCTCGTCGCTCGGTGGGCTGCCATCGCGCCCTACACTCGGAACCCTAGCTGGCTGTCGTCGCGGGGCCATCCTGAAAAGGAGAACAAGAGCACCACAGTCAGAACAGTATACCTGGCGAGCTGGCACAAGTAATCACAAGGAAAACTTGAGACTTTCATAAAGCAGATCAGTATACCCGGTGAGCTGACATAAGTAATCACAAAGAAAACTTGAAACACACACGCAATCAATGTTTTCATGCATTAAGTCGGAAATCAGGAGTCAGGGTCCTGGTGTACGGATACGTCGGCCGCCGCACCAACACTGGGCTCCCTGAACTGATAACCACACTCAATACACTAAACACTATTGCTTCACATAGAAAGAAAGGACGATCAGAGTCTGCGGTAGAACCGACCGCCTCTGATACCAATTTGTCACGACCCGTCCTCGGGGCCCGTGCCGTGACTACCCCAAGCCCGCCTTCCATAGGCCAGGGGCTGGCGACTAGCACCAAGGCGTAAAATCCCAGTAAACAGGGAAGGCATTGCCTTTATAAGTAACAACCACACAGAGTCAGCAAGCGGAAAGTAAAGTGCAGAAAGGTAAAGGGGCCGGAAATACAAGCCCAACTGTAAAGTACAACTGAAAAGTAAAGTACAGCAACTGAAGAAAAGACGGCGGCCTCGTGTCGTCCACTGGCAATCCCACCTGAAGGGTGGGTACAGATAGCCTCCAAGCTCCTCGGGCCCCACGTCCGCTCTGAGCACGTCCCGTCCAGTGGTCCACCTCCAGGTACCGTCCTGCTCCACGCCCCAACCGCGATCAGCGCTGTCCGTCGTCTGCAACCAACACCACGAAGTGCGGGCATAGCCCGTGCAGGGGTGAGTACAACTACTCAGTAAGGACCCCGAGACCCCCGAAGGTCTCCCGAAATCCACAAAGGATATAGCACAAAAGAAAGATGCAATCACGAAGTAACATCTGACTCGACTTAGGTATATGCCCATACATATACCTAAGTCCCCAATTCTAGCTCTGCTCACGAGCTCAAGAACAACTCAATCCACAAAGGAAAGCAAGACTCAAATCCACAAGGAGAGTAAACAGTAAATCCACAAAGGATGGTTCAACACAATCCACAAAGGAGAGTAACATAAGATTCAGCTCAACCAGGTATACTTTTTCAGATGACGTCAAAGACGATCACTGATCCGTCTCAGTCGTCGGACCCACGAAGGATCGATAGGTACTAACCCCCGCAGAAGACCCACACAGGATCGGGCTCACACAGAACCTGTAGGCAGTGGCTCACACAGAACCAGTAGGCAGTGGCTCACACAGAACCGGTAGTAGGACCCACATAGGATCGGGCACTGATCCGCATAGGATCGCTGAGTGCAGTAGTCGACGCAGTCCACTGAGGTCCCTGCACAGTCGTCGCCGCAGTCCACGAAGGATCTCTGCTCTGCCGTCGTCGCAGTCCACGGAGGATCTCTGCTCTGCCGTCGTCGCAGTCCACGGAGGATCTCTGCTCTGCCGTCGTCGCAGTCCACGGAGGATCTCTGCTCTGTCGTCGAGGTCACAGCCAGCGCTAGGGTTCCCGCACGTAGCGAGCTCGTTTAGGAGGGTCCGCTCCACGAGCCGAGGGGCTGATACATCAACTGACACGTAGTCCGAAGTTGATGTATCCAAAAGTTCCGTATCGACAACAGGATCTCAACGCGACAGACGGCGCGTCAATCGGACGCCCGGTCTGAGAGTTATTGGCATTTTCGTCCCAGGGGCCCGGTTGGTTTTTAGGGCAAAACCAACCCGACCGTACTCCGCCTGTATCCGATCCTCGGGCGGAGTATACCAAAAGTTCCGTCTCACTTAGAGGAAACCACCACAGCTGACGGTACGTCGTTCGGACGTCCGTAGCTCAAGTTATGAGCGTTTCCGCTCCGAGGGCCCGGTTGGCTTCGTGTACGAACCAACCCGGCCGAACCCAAAGTCTTCCGAAACCTTGAGTATAATATACCGAAACGACCGTCTCGATCCAAGGATCGCGTAGCCGCTGACGGTTCGTCAATCGGAGGTCCCAGGCCCAAGATATGGGCGAAAGACCGTAGAGGGCCCGAAACGGGGGTACTGGGCCCGGGGCGACCCGGCCCGAACCCCCCCCCTGGGGTCGGCCGAACCGGGTCGGCCCGAACCGGGTCGGCCCGACCCGGTCCGAACCGGCTCGGCCGGGTCCGGTCCGGCCTGAGCGCGGCCCGGCCGACCGGACCGGCCGGCTCGGCCTCGGCCGAGCGGCCGAGGGAGTCGCTGGCGCCGCGGGTTGAACCCGCGGCTTGAGGGAAACCGCGGCCCCGCGGGGGGGGCCGCTTGTCTCGCGGACGCGGCCGGGCCGCCGCGTCCGTCCCGGTTCCGCGCGGCCGCGGAACCGGCCGCCGATGCCGCCGCGGCTTCAGCCGCGGCGGGCTTCCTCCACGGCGGCGCGCCGGGCGCCGCCGCCTCCGGTCGCCGGCGCCGCCGCGCCGGCGACCCGCGCCGCCGCCGCCTTCCGCGGGCCGCCGGGGACGCTCCGGTGGCCCGATTTCTTTCCCGTCTGCGCCGTTGCCCCTCCCGGATGCCGACCTTCACTGCGGGATCGACGGATCGCCCCGGCCGCGCGGTTCGTCGTCGTCCGCCATATCCGCACAACAGAAACAGATCGGCGGAGGGTTGCCGGGTCTTGTTCGTTAGACCCGCACCCTCCGCGTTAGCCATAAATCACGGGAGGAATAATCAACAACAATTTTTAAATAAATTAAAAATTGTTTCGATCGGGTTCTTTATTTAAAAAGAATAATCACGGGAAAAAGAATCACAATCAAATCCCTACCTTGATGATCGTCGAGCGTGGGCGTTCTTCGCGGAAGAGATCGTCGCGGAAGAGATCGATCGTCGCGTCGTCGCGGGAAGGTGTCGCGTCGTCGCGGAAACCGGCGTTGAGCCGGCGAGCTCAACAAATCAAGAACAACAGATTTAAATTATTAATATTTAAATCTGTGTTTCGTTTAAAACCAAAGAAAAGAACTTGAGAGGAAATCCGAAATCACTCACCTCGAATGGTCGGTGATCGGAGATCGGAGATCGGAAGAACGTCTCGGGCGAAAGCGTCGTCGACTTCCGGGTTCGGCGTTCTTCGCGTTCTTCGCGTTCTTCGCGTTCTTCGCGTTCTTCGCGGAGAGGGTGGAGGAACGAAGATTCTCTCAAATCCTTTCCAAGGATTTTTATGTTGGTCTTAATTTATAAACATGCCAACACGAAACCGGTTTAAGAAACGATCCATCAATTCGTTGAATTAATTCAACGAAAGAAACGACCCATTTAATTCACGAAGAAACAGTCCATTTAATTCACGAAATAAACCGCCCAATTAAATGGTCTGTTAAGAATTAAAGAAAACGCGTCGGTTGACTTTTCAGTTACCTTGACGGGTTTTCGCGGGTGCGTTACTTAGCGAAAGAAACGGCGGGGCTCGTGCTGGTCCCACCGCACAAATATCCTACCAAGGGGTAGGATATTTCTGGATAGCATCCTATCCAGTTCAACTCAGTTCAAGCCGTCTTTAAGTGACTTCAAGTGGCTTCCAAGCAGCTTAAGTGAAATAAAATAAAGTTGTCGCACAAACTTTATTTTATTTCTGACTTAAAGCCGTAAAATTTAAAAACCACGTCTGAGCAAACGCAACTCCGGAAGAGGCGTTTCTAAGCAAATACCGGCGCTGCGATTTCATCGGTGCCCTCAGAATTCGATTCCGGGCACCGGTTCAAAAGATAGAAAAACCCGCTCGTCCGTTCACTGAACGTACCCGAGCCAAACTTCAGAAATTGATTCCGGGCACACCGGGCCTCGGAATCAGGTGCCGTCTGAAGCTGCGTTCTTGTAAAATTCCAAAGAAAATTAAGAAAAAAAAATTTCCTTGAAATTTGCGGGTCTTTACATTAACAGTATTAATAACCTACCTTCCATAAATAATATCCAAGAACATAAAACCAAATATATACTATCTGGTTTGGTAGGAAAGTACCTAGCCTAAACATACTCATGATAAAAATATCCATATGTCCCCATCACCATTGTAGAAACATGGGTCTTATCCCAAGTTGGACCAATCTTGGAAAGACTAAAATAAAAGTGCTTTGGTTTGAATTCCTCATCTACTAAAATCATTGTATATTACTAGAAACTAAATTAGTTCTTGTCAAACTAGAAGATGAGTACTATGAAACATGGGTGAGTGAATAATTGTACAAAGTGCTTGAACACATGCCCTGTACAAGACATGATGTACATGCATGATTAGAATTGTATAGAATTCTACATTCCATGTGTTTAAGCCATGAATACTTGAACACATGGCCTATACAAAATTGAACACATATCCATGAGTAATGAGACACGATGTACAAACCTGTAAGGACCCTATGATAGGCCATGATGTATAGTTCTCTATAGTCTATTCCTTAGTGACATTCCACGTGTCACAAGTAATACAACATGATATACATACCTCTACAGGCCATGTGTTCAATTTTTGAAGAACTGAACACATGTATTGTACATTAGTACATACAATTTCCACTCAATAAGGCCTATAAAATCCCTAGTTATCCTTATGAAACAATATCACCATTGTAGAAAATAGGTCTTATCATTTTAATGTAATAAAAAATACATAAATATAGAGTGAAAATCAATATAAAAAGAAGATATATAATAATGTTTCCATATTGAATAAAATTTTGGAAAAATTATCCAAAAAAGATAATATAGTATTCATAGAATCAATAAAGAAGGAAGATACCAACATATATGGAATGTAATCCCAATGGTACATAAATTCCCATGAAGAAACCACATACTTTAACTATATTGTAATTGAATTCCTAATGAATATAAATTGCATCAAATAATAGATTGAATGCATATTGAATATAAATTGCATATTGAAACTATATATTATACATAAGTTGGAATACTATTAAAAATTAGACACGATAATTTACAATAAAAAGGAAGAATAAATGAATATTATACAAAATTAGGTGGATTGAAAGTAATGAGGATGTGGATAAGATTATACAATTTATAAGGGTCTATCTGGTCACTTGATCAAACATGTTTGGAAGTGATTCTTTGTAGCTACAACAATAGAATACTCACCAAATGCACACAACTCAAACTTACCCTAAAAAATGAAATAAATCATATGTGCCTAGTTTAAGAAGACCCTAATGAGAAGTCCGACATTACTTCCAAATTAAACACACAACATCCAATAAGTACTCCATTAATATTCGGATGAAAATATTTTAACATAACATTTCTCATTAACAAATAAAAATTCATGTGATAAACTTAATTAACATGGTAACTAAATCTAATGGTTAAAAAT
Source organism: Viscum album (assembly GCA_963277665.1). Taxonomy (NCBI): domain Eukaryota; kingdom Viridiplantae; phylum Streptophyta; class Magnoliopsida; order Santalales; family Viscaceae; genus Viscum; species Viscum album. Next base: position 910,936,573 of record OY728143.1, on the reverse strand, counting down.
TTAAATTTTTTTATTAAGAACCTATTAACAAAGAAACAATCTTATAAATAATTCATAAAATAATTATTTTTAAATAAAAAATTAACTATAATTTATGAACATGAAATAATTCTAATTTATAATCACATAAAAAATATAATTCTGACATTCCAAATATAAATTAAATTTATTATAGATATCAACTATTATCCATAATTCATCAAATAAAATCTTTGACCACAATCCGTGCATTTTAAAAACTCTTAAAAGTACAGACTCTCAATATCAAATTCTATAGAACAATATTTGATTAATGTAATAAAATGAATATAATGAATTTACAAACCACGCGGAATCAGAACAATTCACTAGTCAAGAAAAAATTCAACATTGAGGCATTCCACACACCAAATAAACAAATAAAATTTAACCAAACAAAAAATGGCCAAACATTATTCACAAAGGATACAATTAATCCCCTTATAATTAGATAATTGTGGGTGCATTTATATGTAAAACATTCAATATCCCTTAATTTATGGTGTAAATTTTTTATTTTCATTTTATATTTTACTAAAATCCATAGAATAAAAACATTTTAGTTCATTTATAATTACACTTTTACCTGAAATGAGACATTTAAGGGAGTTTTTTCAATCTTCATTTTAAAAAAGTTCCCATTTATCATCACGACCCCCCTGACCTTGTTCAAAATCGAATGCAAAGTGTAGAAAGTAACTTCCAAGTGTAAAGAGTTATGTTATTTTCAATGTAACTAATGTATTAGTGATAACTAGATTAAATTCACTCCTTGGTAACTACTTTTTATAATGGTTTCATCACTTTTATGATGATTGAAGTAGTGCTTTAATCTATGAAAGTTAAAATGTACAATAGAGGCATTCACTCAACATTCATAGCTAGAAATTGAGAAACAGTGATAGAAATTTCAATTCTTTTTTTCAACCAATGAGTTCGTCACAACCAAATTCATTTAATTTTTACTAAAAATTAAAATTTTATTATGTTTCATCAATATTTTGAGTGTTGTGGAAGAAAATTATATTATAAATAATGATTTCCTAAAAAATTTCATTACATGTACAAAATACATATAAGGAACAACACCGACAATCCAAAGGGGTGGCTAGTGAAGCAAAACGTAATTGGTAACAAGTGGCACTGTGCAGAACTGGTGGTGAAATATCGAGGGGTAATGAACCGAAGGGTAATGAATGGTGACCTGAAGAATCATAGGGCACCATTCAAACTCGAACAACCTATACACATGCTTTCCGATTGAAAAAGTTTGGGGCACGAGGTTGAGGGTGTAGGGTTTTGTAATATTTATTTGATATCTATTTAATTAAATTTATATTTTTAATAATTATTAAAAATATAATATTAATAAAAATAAAAAATTTCATGGGTGATTATAAAAATATTATTTTTTGAAAAAAAAATGTTGGTATAACCATGGGAAAGTAATAGATCCAACAATAGGTAAAAGGTTTGTAATTATTAAATAGTTAATATCAACAGATTAATTTTTTGGTAATAAAAAGTGTTGGTAATTATAATTAATATTAACAAAAAATTGTATATGTTGGAAATACTTGTTTGTACCAATAGATGTTTTATCTGCCACTAATATTATATTGGTATAATCCATTTTTTGTAGTGTTTGTTCAAATTTTTATTAGTTGTTTGAGTAATCCAAAGTGACTCAAAAGTTTCCAAGTTGTAATGTTTTATTTCATACAAATGAAATGTTTCAATGTTTCTCCTATATATACAAGACTTATAGTTAGAATCATTTAAAAATAAAGTGTACTTTTATTTCTTTCATTTACTATTATTAAATGGATGTTTTATTGTCTATTGGAGTGAAAATGGATGAAGTTTTATTGTATTAGTTTATTGGTTTGCATGAAATTTATTTCTTCTATGTTCTATAACATTATGTTTAGAGAGTTCCATCTGAAATCTATTTCTACCAAGTGAATCTGGAATAACTACTTATGATTTTTTATTAGAAATACAATGTAATGAAGAATTATCAAAAACATTTACACCAAAATAATGGAGAGGGTTTTGAATCTTCTACCTATGAAAGAAGATTAAAAACCCACTTCAACAAAAATAGAGAAGGGAGAGAAGGAATAATCAGTATTGAATGTGAGGAAGGGGATCAAACTGATCTCAGAAGGCTATAAGATCTTGAATGGTGATGTTTTGATCATCCAAACGTGGATGGAGGATCAAGATGATTCATATGAGGGAAACAGATTGGTTTTTTATATAAATAATGGACTTCAATATCTCTTGATTATATTTATATCATACATGGAATAGATTTCCCTTTAAATTCACATTAATTTCTATTTTATTTTAATTTGACTCACATGACCCAATTAAATATCCTATATATTAGGAAGTCAAAACGTTAATTGAAACATTTTATAAAATATTCAAATCCATTATTTTTCATTCATTATTTCCATTTATTTTTATTTAAAAACATTACAGAATAGATTTGGGAAGCAAATATGGAAAAAATGGATTAAAAGAAACACCCTAATGTGAGAAAGTAACCATGAACAAGTCTATATTCAAATTAACCATACACAACTCAGGTTTAGAGGCTCCTATGCAAGAATAGATCTACTTATAGGAGATAAACGAACTACCCACACATGACATCGGAAAAAAATGGTTCTACGCTTACGCCAGGTGAATATCACCCTCACACAAGGTAATATGAAATTTCACACAAACAAAAAAATTGAAAATATTATTACATGAAGAAATAGATTACCCAAACATGATCTGAACAAAACTATTTTTACTTTCATGCAAGAATATAATACTACGCTTAGAAGATAGAGGCCAAGGGACTTACCTTTATTTAGGTAAGGAGAAATAGTCATTGACCCTTACATGACTCCACTTTACCCTCAAAGTGAGAAACCATACCTGGACACCACCATGGAATCCACCGTGGTGTAGGAATAAATCCATCTCCATTTTGACTCTCTACACTGAAGATCATATCACATAGTCCTCCTTCTCATTGTTTCATCCTTCACTTGCATTCCAAGTCTCACCATGCCCTCACATGCTAACACTCCCACCACCTTCAGAATTTCCACATACCTATTTCAGATAGATGAAATTACCAGTCAAAATGGCCAAAGAAATAGCCACCCTAGCTATTTCACTCCTAATGGTATTCACAATTCAACACATCCAAACTAGAAATCCCAAACATCAAAAACAACCATCACTATGCCCACTATTACGACGTGGTGATCATTATGATATCGAAAAATCTTCTATAACTTCTGGAACAAATTTTGACACCCTCATGGCACCGCATATCCTCAATAAAACATAAATTAATGGGTTGGTAGGGTCTGAGATGTTACATCGGACACCTCTAAAACTATTATAGTCCTCAAGAATAAAAACAAACACAAAAAGGATAAAGTGAGGAAGGTCCAAATAACTACCCAATGAAACTATTCTATAAGATCTCACTATAACCTGAACATGTTCACCACCCAGGAAGGTTTGGGCACTTATAATCAATATCATCAACATTCTCCCAAATTTCCCCAGGAGATACCTCTCAAACAATGTTAATTCCATTTCTAAAATACAAACTTAGTGTGATGAATAAAAACCTCGATCATAACAACATGGGAAACAACTAAAATTCCTATATAAATCATAAAAATTTATAAAATACATTTCAATGTAAAAAATAGAATATCGTTTAAAAAAATTATTTAGTTTCAATGACCTAGGAGAAAACTTTATCATCCAACAGAAAACATTAATAGAAGCTCTTAAATGTTCTTTAAAATCAAAAATTTATCATGTATTTCAATAAAAATATTTAAAATACTTATAATACAACTTTTAAAATCATTCTAACCATTATTGAAAGATAACCAATCATTTATTATGAATCAATGTAATTACGTAGCCAAATCAAGTCTGATAAACAATAATAAACATTACATCACATACCTACACACAATAAGGGTAAGTTATCAAGAGAAAAATGAATATAGGTACCAAATACATACAATAAAGGGAATACATTCACCACAACATGATATTATTAAATTATAGTGGCCTAGACTCACCCATAAAAATTTAAAATGTGCCATGTAATAATTCATCATGACAGTAGAAATTCCACCCTCTTTATATGCTTGAATCCAAAACATAAATTAATAGCACAAAACAAATCTCTAACCTCAGTAGCATGGAATTAATTTAAATTAATTTAATTCCCAAGTAATCCCCATTCAAACAAAAGAATAAATAGATATGATAAATGTAAATTTCTTAGGTCTCCACCCTACTACAAATCCCTATCTTGAGTCACCGAGTTCGATCCAGAGTGCCACATGGCCTCATGCACACCTATTTGTATGCAAGAGGTTTATTGTCCTGAACCAACCTTGATAACCCACCTAAATGGTACATAACTCATCTATGAAATGATCCAAAGGGTGTCCTCGATTCTCATAGGCTGGTGATTATTGCCTGGGCATCAAATACATACAAGGGGGACCAATTTCACTACAATAATAACTCAACAAAGTAATAAAATAGACAAGAATAAAGAAACAGTCGGTATTCCAAAAACTATCCAAGAGATGAAAACCATGAATATATAGTTACAAGCCCTAAAATGTTATATAAACCGTAATCATCATATAAAACCTCTAATGCATTATATAAGTCTCCATGAAACAATTGGATCACATGATCCACAAGTCACCACCGACTCATAAGGTCCAACAAATTAAGAACACCCACTACCTATGAGTGGATATTTCCTTATTCTTAACTTGGCATAATAAAATCAATAGACACCCAAAGTTAAAGGTAGGGTTTGAGAAGAAAATCCCCATAGGATCTCACCAATAATTTCATATACAATATATTACCAATAATAAAATATGCTCAATTTAAAGTAAAACAAGGAATGAAAAACATTTCTCACTTCAAATAAAAACATGATTTTCAAAACATTTCATTGGATACTATAAAGTTGTTATAAAAGTGTATTTCTATCCTAAGGGGAATAAACAAGTATCTTTGTCAATATAGGGATGAATAAACTATTTTATCAAAAAATAATGAATAAAGAATGTCAAAATAAATTCTATATAGACATCATTTTCAATCACAACACCATGTTTATAAGAATTGAGGATTAGTTATTTCAAGTGAAGAGGTTTCAAATAATCCTAGTGAGATAAATCTCATAATATGAACACATCCCCAGTTATTAGGGCTAAGGGGATAAGAATCCATCATAAAGAATTAACCCCCTGCCCTGATGTTTTTTGTATCATTTCGAATGTCAAATAATTTCTAGGTAATATTCCTTTCCGTGAGTTCATATCATCCTCCTAACTTTACATACTCTCTTTTTCTTTAAGTTAAAACAAACATTGTTGGGGGATATTAACTATTTTAATCAATCTCAAATAATTTCAAATAATCACTTCAATCGGCCCCCAGTTCAAGATTCAAAACCTGATTTTATTTTCAAAAACCAACATCAAATGGTTGTTATAAAAAATAACCACTTTAATTTAAAAACATTTAATTTCAATTCATTGTTATTTAATTCCCTTTTAACCTCATCGAAATCAATCTTTAATATTTCATTTCATTTCATGGTTATTTTTAAAAAATCAAGACTTTAATTTCAAAATCCATTTTAAAGGTATTTAATCACACATGACATGCTAGTTAAAACTCATTTTTCAATAGAATCAAATAAATAATTTGAAATCAGTTGAAAATCTAGTTCAAAACAGAAAATCATCAAGGGTTTCAATAGATAGATATTTCCTTATGAAAACACCTACCTAAAATCACAATCATCAAAACTGAACAAGGGATCCCCCTGGAGATTGGAAGGCTTGAATGATCAAGGTATAATCCTAGATCCAAAAATCAAACATGTAAGATCTAAATGCATCAAAAACATGGGGATCTGCTACTCTCAAAGATGGTTAGAGAGGAATAAAGGACAATTCACAACCAAATATGTCACACTTAATGGAAGTAATCCCACGCATCCAATGACACTTCAATCCTTGAATATAAGAGGTTGGAGTAGCTAGAATGGCCTCTAAAGAGCCTCCAAAATCAAAAGGGTTAAATTAGGTTTGATTACTATTAGTTTATAATTCAAAATGGGGGTATTGGGATTTTAATAAAAACATATAATTTAATTCATGTCACACAATTTGGCTGTAAGGTTTGAAAATCCATGCACCAACCATGCACCCCCTCCCAGGGCATTAGAGAGAGTTGTACAGTTTGGATACATGTTTTAAAAACCATACACCAACTATATACTCCAATCTATACTACTAGAATAGGTAGTAGAGTTTGGATACATTGTTGAAAAATTGAGTTCACCCACTCTCATTCCATACGGTTTGAGGGGGAGGCTGTATAGCTCTCACTAACCATGCTCCCTATTAGAACTATAAAATAAGGCACATATTTTCTAGGGATAACCCAAATAGTTTTACCAAACCATGTTCAATCTGTGCATAGGCCCATAAAATTCCAAAAGTCGCCAAAAACAACCCGATACAAGATCCAAATAAATGGATAAAAGTACCTGAAAGTGGGCATCAGGATGTCAAAATTCTCCCCACCATAAATTATTTTCCCCCAATGATCCCATAAAAAAGACTTCATAAGGAAGATACGAGGTCAATAAACTCTCATCAAAGCCTCATGATCTCATGAATTGTGAAAATTAGAATCACATTACCATTACACTCAAAATAAGGGTATGAAATTTCCATGAAGAACCTTTTTTAGAGAATTGATAACCCAAACCAACAACACATTCATAGAAAAATAAGGTTTCACATCAAGCTCCTACCATATCAATACATGGGATGAGTCATAAAAAGACTTAATGATATATGAAATATGGAAAATGTTATGGATCTATATAATATAAGGTGGTAAATCCAAGTGGTAAACTATGTTGATAATCCTCCTGACAACCTCAAATGATCCCACATATCTCAGTTCCAAGTTTCATAGTTTACCAAACTATGAGTGACCCAACCATGATGAAACTCTCAAAAGCACCAGGTCACCCCCCAAGAAATCAAAAGGGAATCAATGATGATCTAAAAAGGATTAATAATATCTTTTTTCTTTTACAATTTTTTTATAAATAAACTGAATCTTTAACATCATATCTTGGACTAAACAATGTCTAATCAAAGAATATTCACCAAACTTTGGCCAATATAGTGGATATGTAAGGTCCTGAATACTTTAATCATGTTTCTTTACATGTTTCCAAGGTTTGTGATATGTGGAGAAATCCAAGAAATGAATAAATTTATTTTGAGAGATATAATATATTAATAAGATAATTTCATGATGTGAACTGTATTCATGATGTAAGGGTTTGGTTCAAAGCCCAAATAAGAATTTGTGACTTCTGTAAGAGAGTTTTGTAGGGTACGATTCATAATGTGTGTGGTATATTCATGCTTTCAACAGATGAGGAGATAGATTTCTCAAATATTTCTCTAAAAACTCACAAAATGAATGTGCATTTCTGGACATGAATTAATCCTAGGTTTTTTAGATCTGTGTGATGTTTTTTAGGTGGTCTTAAACTCATGTCATTCATGAGGTGAACAAACCATTCACACCATGAATGTTTTTTCTAGAAGAATTCCTGTAAATAATTACAAAACCTTAGTTTATCTCAAAACCCAATCACTCTCTCCAAAATTCAAGTATCTAGAGGATATATCTCAAGGCGATTTGAATCTATTTCAATAGGGATTGGTCCCCAGCTTCCCATATTCCATCCGTGCTGATATGTAGTGAGTTTTCCCTCTTTGTCATTTGGTTTCTTCTCTGATCAAGTTTGTTTCATCCAATTTTATCTTTACATGATATGGTATATGATATCCTTTGTTATCATGGAGTTATTTTACGTTTTTTGGAATATATGTGGTGTGGAGGGTTTATATGGTTGTAGTTTCCTTATGGGATAGGTTATTAGAGTCTTGCGCTTGTTGTTATGTTATCATCCAAGAACTTTGAAATCCTTAAGGTAGGGGATTCAATGGTTCTAGTTTTTTCTATATTCATTCATAAATTAATCATTCTATATCTCTTTGGGTGATAGTGGAATTAACCTTAATAAAGAATAAACCAAATTAATTAAAATAAATGGTTTATGGTAGTAGCGATCACATGAGTTTCAATCATGATAATAAGTTGCCTATTATTTCACTAGATAGTGTTCTATCTATATTTATGATTTTTTATCATGTTTTTTATGCTTGGTTTTAGAAGATTAATATTATGAATTTGGGTTTGAATTCAAATATGGTAATATTGTTAGTTAAAGAATTAAAGATGCATGTTTATTAAATCAATTTATTCTTAAAATTTGATAGCAATAAAATGATTCTTGATGCTTGTTTAATTGAAATTTATCTTTTATATATTGACGGAATTGTATAAAGAACATAACGTTTTTAAATGATTTTCTTTGATATTAATAGAGGAATGTTAATGTAATTTTTCTTCTGTAAATTTTTATGCTGTAAGTTCTATTTGAATGCATGTTTAAATAATTTATATCTTCTAATAGTTGATGTATTATGTTACCAATAGTTGTAAAATATGACAAATGAATCAATAAATCTAATATGGTAATAAAACTTGTTTTTTGGTAAAGATAAATGTTTCGGGACAAGTGGGATTATTTTCATGTGAAGGTTGGATGCCTTGTTTTTAGGGCCTAGATTCCTTGTAAACTCTGTTTGTTTCTTTCTACCTTCTATGTTTTTTCTATATGTGAGACATTCTATGTGACATGATGTGATCCTATGATGGATGATGGTTTAGTGAGATATGGAAAGGGAGACCCCTGTTCTTGAAAGTAGTTGATGCTTAATATGGTGAGATGCATGTGATATACATGGTAGTGTTAGGAATGACACTAGGAATGATGTAATGGGTTGAAACCATGTTTTTCTATTATTTTGAAAAAGTGTGATGCTTTCTTGATAATTTTATTCTTTAAAGGTCGGATGGTCAAGTTTCTTATTTACATGTATTCCTTTCCCTACTACTTAAGGTATCTAGTTTTTCTTGGTATATTTATATATTTAATGTTAGATTAGGTTGTTTCATAGTGTACTTGGAATTATGGAATGAAAATGTGCAATAATTTTTTAACCCATGTTTTTGGTTCTTAAATGGAATGAAAATGTTGATAATCTTATAGAATCATGGAATCAGTTGGATTATGCCTAAAGGGCATAAACTTCACTTGTTGGTTAATGAGATGTGAATGGAATACTGTTAATTAGTGTTAGTGAATTAAATAACATAAAAATAAATGTTAAAAGAAAATAATTAATTAAATTAAGCTCCTTGAATGCTTGTGTGATTATAGGAAACCTAGTCCTTAACAATTGAAAATAGGCGTTTGAGTGATGATAGATGTAGTAGAGCCTAATATTAGGTTAATTCTCATAGTGTGGTTGTGAGATATATTGTATTTTATATATTTTGTTATTTAATACACTACCCCACCCATGTCGGTAGGGAGACTGACATCCAGTGGACTATAGGAGGGTGTTTTCCAAGGCATCCAGGTCAGTGAGGAATGGATGGCCGACTGCCCCCTCTAGCCCTGCTCTGTTCTCATAGTAGTATAATGTGTTGGTATGCATGGTGGTTATGTTTCCTCACATATATGTATAGATTAATTTAGTAAAATTTGGCTATTTCACCCACATGTATTTCTGGATATACTATCCTATGCATTATTATTGGTATGAAATGTATGGGATTTGATGGTTTGATGTATAATACACAATATATGGGCCATTGTGGCTCAAAAAAACACCTCAGTTACTATCTTGAGATGTGGAATGGGATGATGTTATGAACATGGTTCATGGTATGTGATGAAATGATGTGATGCATGGGATGTATATTATGATATATTAGCCCAAGTGTCTTCAGGTTTTCTTACTTTTAAAGAGATATGGATCATGACATTTGACGATGGGGAAGAGAAAAAAACCAATGGGGAAGTAGTAGCAAGGTACATTATTTTGATATTATATTATATGTTTAGTTTTATGTGATACGTGGCGAGAGACAACCATGGTGTGACTTAGAACCTAGAATACCTATTTAGGTGATGGGTTAGCTTCAGTTATTGTTCATTGGGATTTGGCATGCTTTCATTATATTTTACATGAGATCCTTTTGGGAGGATCATACCGAGTATACATGTTATGCTCACCCAATTTATATATTAACTATTTTCCAGTCTTTAGGAGATTGTTGGTGACTGGGTTAGACATTAAATGTTTGTGGGTTGTTCATGATATTTTTGGGATTCTATAGCCACTGTTTGGGATTATATTTCGGTACATATAGTTTCTTTATAGATGTTTAGTTGTATGAAAATAAATGCATGTATGAGGAGTCTTTTATTTTTATCTTTAGAAGGAGTTGTATGCTAGTTTCTATCTTATCATTCTCATTTATCATATCTTAGAGGGAAATGCCTCCCATATTTGTGTATGTTATACCCTCAGTACTTTTCATCAACTTGTGACCTATTAGAGGTGAGATTCAGGTTTCATTATATCCCTTTTATAATTTATGGCCTATTATGGGTAACCTTTGAGGGGGGATGGGTCACGAGAGAGTTATATCAAAGGTTTAGGTTGATGGATATGATGGTGTTAGGAAGTAGGGACAAGTTATAACTACGTGGGTCAGTAGGTATACAGTTTCATATAAACTTAGTAAGTGATGTAAACAAGGGAGACCCATTTTTACAATAGTATTTAAAGACTCTTGTGATCTATTTCGTGGATATTTAAGTTTACTGATCCTACTAGGTGAAGTGATACTTTTTTGGGGGTATAGACATAGGAAAAGATCATGCATGATTCTTCTTTATGCCTATGTTTGAAATGGGGAGACCATGGGATTAAGTTGAAACTTGAATAAATAAATACATAAATAATATTAATGGTTTCATATTCTAGGTTTAGGAGTCCCCAAAAGATTGTTATATTATAGGCATGGATAAATTTTGATGCCCTCCTTAGGTTTGTGACATATATTTTCATCAGGATGTGCCAAAAGATCACTATTGAATTGTGGTTGATGATAATGATACTTGGAGAAGGGAACTCTATCATTTTCCATTTTAGTGTCTCTAGAAGTATGAGGGATCCTTTTTGGACTCAGTGATAGGAAATTGGTTGGAGGTTGTGAAGATAGCCTTCGGCTTGATCCATGCGCAGAAAGAGTACTGGGTTTTGTAAGCGGTGATAATGTTGTATGGAGTAGTGAGGAGGTAGTAGTTATTGTTCCTTGGGCATGTGATGATTCAAAAGTCTCATGTGATAAGTTATGAGAATAGTTTCAAGATAAGTTTCTTTCTTAAATGACAATGTTAGCCAGTTTCCATGGTCTTCTTACCATTTAATAGGGGAGTTCTAACATGTGAATGTTTAGGATCTGTTTCTAAACCCCTCTCCTTATGCTACATACCTGTTTTTATTTGAGGAGGCTAGGGTGAAGAATTATTAAAGGTCTTTTCATCTAGAGTTACAGGGCTAGGACACCTCATTATTATTGTCGATGTTTCTCGAGGAGCTATCAGGAGAAGAGGTCGTTGAGAGGATACTAGCTATAACCAGATCATCATTATAGGGGAGTCTTTAGGGTTCCTCACATAGTAGAGTTATGGTTCGGGGTTACATATTTCCTAGATATGATAGGTTTTAGATAGTAAGGGGTATATCCTAACTCTCTTCATCATGTTTCTATGAGGGTGGAGGCTCTCAAGCCCGTACCAAGGAATCTGATGCATGTTTTTCATGTGGGGGTTGTGGTTATCAGTGGAGAGAGTGGATGAACTTTTTGAGTAGGCAGTGTATAGAAGGTGTTTTGATTTAGGTTCCTCCATTGAGTTAGTTTCAAATGATTTAGTAGAAGAAGGGTGCACCAAATTTGGGCTAGTAGATATGAGATAGGGTGGGTGGAGGGAAGCCTTGTGATGCTCCTCGCCCTCAGAGAGTAGAGAACATATATGGTGGTTGTCTCTATAAGGGTCAGATAGGTCATGATGCAAGTCATGGTCACCAATATTCTTGTGATTTAATAGTTTTGGTCTATCCATACATCGTTTTAGGCACCCTTATCTTGTTTTTTACTTAGTTTATTGAATCTTTTGATTAAGGAGCTATACACTCCTTCATATCACCTTCCATAGTCCATGCTTTGAGACTTGATGTGGAGAGGATTCCAATTCCCTTTTCACTGACTACATTAGTTGAAGGTTGATATTATCTATATTAAGTATATATAGACATCGATATAGTTTTTAGGTAGCACTGATCTTGGAGAGAATTCATGTTCTTATGGATACAACCATATGATATCATGCCTAGTATGGACTGGTTGTTTTTGGTGTATGATATTGTGGATTGTTTTAGTATGTAAGTTGTGTTCTATAATTCATATAGGGAGACTTCCATGTTCATTTACGTGCAAGACCCTTAGATGGGTCAGATCAATGTTTAATCCTTTCCTTACTAGATGAAAGATCTGATGTTGAGTTCATTGGGTGTTCAGCCAATGGTGTTTCCTAGGGTTATGGAAGAGTAACCTAATGTCATTATCAAAGAGGTTATGGGGTTACACCTTGATGAGATATCAGGTTTGGGATAGAGAAACATTCAAATGCTTCTCTGATCTCTATGTCACTGTATAGAATAATGCCTTCTGATTTTTGAGAGTTGTGGGTATAGATCGATGATCTATTGCAAAGAAGTTTTTTCAACTAAGTGCATCACCTAGAGGTGAACCAGTTATGTTCATAAAGAAGGATGATATTATTATGTGTCTCTATATCGATTATCATCACTTGAACCAATTGATAGTGAAGACCCACTATCCTCTTTCATGGAGTGATGAGCTATTCGGTCCAATGAAAGGACCTAGATAGTTCTTCATGATTGATCTACAATCGGGATATCATCATATACAATTAAAAGATGAGGATATTCTTAAAAAAACTTTCTGATATTTTTATTGTCATTATTATTTTGTTTTGATTCCATTTGATGTAATTAATGCTCTATTAATGTTCATGGGTTTGATTAACATAGTGTTTAGAGAGTTTCTGGATTTTTTTTAGTGATTTTTATCAATGTAGTCCCTGTGTACTCTATATATGAGGAGCATACAGAGCATCAGCATGATGAATTCGTCATCATCAGTAGCTATTTATAAATATATCAAAGTGTGAGTTCTAGCCTCTTGAAGAATTTTTTTGGGGAATTTCATGTACTATTATAGTGTATCTGTGGATCCTTCAAAGATTGATGTGGTTAATCGAGGCAGTTATTTTTTAGGCATCTCCTAAGATAGTTGCATAAGTGTGGAGTTTCCATGGTATTTTAGGATATTATTAGAAGTTTGTATCTGATTTCTCTTAGTTTTTGACTCCTATTATAGCCTTGAACAAAAAATATCTTGAGTTATTTTGGACTAATTAGTTTCAGGTAGCTTTCATGTACCTAAAGGAGAAGTTGTTCAATACTTTAGTTCTTCATTTTAAAGAATTAGGATTATAGTTTGAGGTTTTCTATAACACTTCACATATTAGTTTGGGTTGTGTTCTAATGAATCAAGATTAGTTTTTTCTTATGGGTCTTGGATGTTACAACTCCATGAGCATAATTATGCCACCCATGATCTTTATTTAGCATCATTACCTTATCAATGATTTTTTTGGTTTTTATTAATCATAAGAGGTTGAGGTATATCTTATACTAGCATAACCTGAACTTGAAACAATTATGGTGGATATAATTCATGTAGTATTATTACTTCAAGATTTCATATACACCAATAAAGGGTAATGTTGTAGCTGATGTTCTGATTAGGATATTAAGAAGTGATGTCATGTGTGATTCAAGATATTCCTAGATAATTATGGAAGAACTCTCAATGATGCATATTGATATGTTAACGGTTGGTGGAAGAGGTTTCATTTTTAAAATGTTATTCCTTTTATATTTGATGTAGCATATGAAGGAGTCCCAACTAGGGGACTCCGAGGTGGAGGTCTAGAGAGATCAAGTTGTCTATAGTGATTCCCTAGATGGTTTGTTTGGGTATGAGTGGCACTGGGTGTTGTTCTAGGGGAGGATTTTAGTTCCTTTGGTGATGTGTGAGGTGATTATCAATGAGTTCCATATCTCACCCTTTTTAGTAAATCCTATAGTGAAAAATATATACTAAGATATGAAGGTTCAGTCTTGGGGAAGGCCCAGACCAACCAGGGTGATTCAAGGGGTTTGGGTTCTGCCTGTTTGTCAGGGGCTACCTCTCCAGTTCAGACCCCAGTAGTCTTGAGCAACAGGTTTGGAATGCTGACTGGGGAGGAATCCAAAGTTGAATCACCTGCCTTGGCTGAGGAGGATGAGGACAACGGGAGAAACCCTAATGTTTTACTTTTGGAAGTCCAGATCATGGGGAAGGCTTATCCAGAGTGTGAGGAGGGTGGAGGGGAATCTGAACCTTCTGTGACCACCAGAAGCTTATCAGAAGCAGAAACCGATTCTAGGAGTAACGGGAGTAAGAGAATGAGAAGGGGTAGGAAGGATTTTTCCTCTTTACCTCCTCCTATGAAGACACGGTCATCAAAGAAGCTAATGTTGGAGAAGCTGGACAAGGAGAGCAGGTGTAGCCCAAAGTCACCTGGACAACATGATCTCTCCTCGAATTGGGTTTTAAGTTCGGGTGATGTGGTGACCGATCATGTGTTATTTCTCAACGCCTCGGAAGAGGAGGCAACCAAGTTGATGGGCCAAAGTCTTGAAGTGGTTCTCAATGAAGAACAGTACAGTTGGGTCGACAAGAAGGATGCTATTTTTATCGGAGGTTTTAATATGGGGTTGATTAGTCTCGAGGAGTATTTGAAGGTATGGAATAAACTGTCCTCTTCCCTTGAACACCTGGTACGGGGGGATCCCCTGTTGTAGGTATCTAAGTTATCCTGGAAGTTATTTAGAGACACTGTTTCTGGTAGAATTCAACTGATTTGCAATGACCCTTTTTTACTTATTTCATAGCTTTGCTTTGTTCAGGAACTGGCTTGGTTGTGTGAGGAACTATTGGAGGGTTGGCTTGACCAGTTGGGCTAGAGCATGCTGTTTTCCCCTCTGAAGGTCATTTGGGATGTGGTGGATATAGAGGGGTGGCTTTCCATCGGGAGGGACCATGCTTGTAGGGGATCGTCGAGTGGCCTTCTTTGGGGTGAACGGTAGCTGCTTATTCTTAGAAGAGGTTTTTTCTGATTTTATGTTTGTTGCTGTTTGGTAAGTGTTGTAACGTTTGGTTTCTCACTTTTACATTAAAAGTGCCTTTTATTAAAAAATAATATTCAGTCAGTCAGGGATGATTTTATTTGATATGTCTGATATGATACTTTTTGACAAAATAATCCTACTTTACATTGATCAAGGAGTTGAGATTTGTGAATATTTTCTCAAGTCAGTTCCTAGAGAAGGTGGTTACACTCCATAGATTCCTAATGAGGACCAACTTGGATCACAATCCTCATTTTACCTAAAAACTGTATAAAGGTCTCCAATATTATTTTTAATTTTAGTTATTCCTTATCACTACTTTTTAACCACAAACAGATGGTCAGGGATGATAAACTATCGATACTCTTGAAGACATATTGTGATTGTGTCATGAATTTTAGAGGTTAGTGGATCAAGTACTTACCTTTGGTTGAGTTTTCTTATAATAACTGTTTTTTATTTCACTATTTGTATGGAATTGTTTGAAGCTTTGTATGTTCAAACTTTTCATTCTCCATTATGCTAGATTAGGGATGAAGAGTTCACAATTATCTAGCTAAATCTAATTCAGAGCACAATATAGTTGGTTCAAATGATTTGTGAGAGGACAAAATTGGTTTAGGATCATCATAAGTCCTATGATGATCATATGAGGACACCTATATAGTCCTATATTGGAGATCATGTTTTCATGAAGGTGTCTCATCATTATAGACAATGAAGGTTCTGTCATTGGAGTATCATTTATCCCTAGTTTTGTGGGTCTTTCAAGGTGTTCGCTTGTTTTGGAGTCATTACTTATCAAATAAAAGTTCCCCCAAAGATGGGATAAATTTAAGATGTCTTCCATGTGTCAATAATTCATCACTATATTCTTGATGAATCTCACATCATTGATTAAGAAAGAATCGACATTGATGATGATGAGACCTATAAGGAGCAGCCTGTAGAGATCCAGGACCTCTAGGAGAAGATGTTGTGTGGTCATGTTATTCCCTTGGTTTGTGTCTTGTGGAAATACGATAGTGTAGATGAGATAACTTGGGAACATGCGTCTAAGATACATGCTTAGTATCCCAAGTTTATTTATGTTTAGTTATTATCTTATATAAATGCTCGTTTTGCATTTGTTAACATTTATTAGGCTTATGAGATGGTTTTCACTCCATTAATGACTTGTTTATGTAATTTATATTTTTTGAGAGGCATCTCCCATAGGAGAGTGTTTGGGATAGGGTCTTAGGTGTTGTGTGTTTTTTTCTTTATTTCTCTAGGTGAGTTGGTTGATATCCTGTGATGATGAGATTCTTGATAGGTATCTCACTGGGTGGTTTTTCAGTAAACCTTTTTCTTTTCTTTCTCTCTAGGGTTGGTTTTAAATTCTTGAGGACGCGAATTGTTTGAGAAATATATAATTTAAGGACCCAAATCCTTTTATATAATTCATTTTTATTTTTTTTGAGGATTTTAGTTTTTAGAGGAAGCTTAGAGTAGGATCATTGGAGTTCGGGAGCAGGATTCTGGAAGCCTGATAAGTTCATGAGGTGAACTATATTCATGACATGAGATTTTGGTTAATGGAAAAAAAGAATTCACATATTTCATAAGAGTGGTTATAAGGGTTTTATTCATGACATATACAGTATATTCACAATGTGAATGAATGAGGAGTCATATTTCTTGAATATATATCCAAAAATACTAGATGTGAATACGTAGTTCACATCAAGACTTAATCCCAAGTTTTGTGGATCTAGGTGACATGTTTATTGATGAGTCTTAAACTTGATCCATTTACAACATTAATGAACCATTCACGCCATGAAAATCTATATGGAATGATGGTTATAAACCATACCATACCCTTGTTTCTCTCAAAACCCTATCATTCTCTCCAAACTCTTTATTGTCAGAGGTGCACTTTCAAGGAATTTCAAATCCATTCCGATAGGGATTGATCATCAAATTCCTGTAACACCCTGACCCCAGTTACCCAGAGTCGGTGAATTATTGCATAACATTAGAATGATCACAAGAGATCAAGTCCCAAAAAACTAATCAGTTTAGTATCCTTGGAAGTACTTGATAAATACATAAGTTTTATATTACATTATGAAATGAAAAAGAAACATTGTGTCTCCTTTGAACACACTCATATCCCTTATCCTATCCTTATAGGTTTGTCATAATATACTTTTTGCATCCTGGAAAAAATTGAACATAAGAAAGGAGTGATATCAGATGCTCAGTAAGGATAAAAATATATAAGAAAACATCATAAATAAGCATAAACATTTAAGGAAATGTATAATACAAAAAAACAAGCCTTTTAAATGTAAACTTCATCATAATATAAAAAGATAAATCAAATAATTCCAATTACATATTCACATGGATATTATACTCATCGAATAATCATATGTAATATCAATAGCTAATTTCATAATGATGGAATGAAAAATCTCGTAAAACTTAACCATAAGGTCAAGGCCTCGTTCCAAGGCCCTAAATATAATTTTTTTCAAGGACTTATGCCAAGACACTAGTTTGTCTCAAGAGACCTACTGATGCATCGAGGGGCTATAGCGGGTCCCGCTCGTCACTTACTAAGTACAATTCATTCCTTATATGAAAATGGTGAAACATAATCTAAATATTTGTATTAAAACTAGCATACGAAATGTCAATACTTTAACCACAAACCATGAATGGTATAAAAACAACACATCTATAGTCAAACATAACTCATTAAATACAATATGGAAGATTGTATTTTAATAAATCAACCTCAATCAAGAATAAAATACAATGAAGGATATTGACATAAATGAAAACAATCAGTAAAACTATTTGATAGAAATATCCCGTTTTTCTTGAAAACATTTAAAAGTTTCACTATTTATCAAAGAATCCATTTAAAATAGATTTTTGAATCAAAGTGTCCCATAGTAATTTGAATCTTTTGAAAGGAATTTTAATTTTAAAACATTCCTATCCATATCAATAAATCCTTAAAACATTTTTTAAAACATGGACATTAATGATAAGGATTTATAAGAATAAATCTTTAAAACATTTAAAATGATATTTTAGTTAAAGAGTTCATAACCAAATGAAAGATTATTGAATACAAATAATCGAGGAATAACATTAATCAAAACTCTATAATATCATGATAATAAGTTGACTCCTGATATAACATGTCGAAGGATAGTATATAAACCATATAAAAGTGAATTGGAACATAACAACAATGATGCCTCAATGGAATATAAATTGAGGCGAAATCCCATATAAAGACTATATTTTTAGATTAAGGATGAATCAATGACATAATTACATGTGAAAAATAAAAATACACTAAATATTATTGGATATTCAGTGAAAATAAATCATATTACATTTACACATATTCTTGTAAAAACCAAACCAAAGACTTTGATTTTTAGCTTAATAAATGGAAATTGAGTTAAGATTACCTTTATCTAGTTTATATCAATGAATTGTGAATTTATCAATAGAGTGATTATGTTTATAAAAAGTATATCTAAAAAAATGGACTGTAAATTACTACATAAATAAATAATTAGTTATTTCACACATAATATTAGAGTAAAATAATCAATGAAGTGTGGGTAAAACCCAATGAGAGAAAATTGAAATTAGAAATTCCCTTACTGATTTGGTTTCTCACAAAAAAACACCCCCTAAAATAAGGATCATTCAATTAAGATGTAAATACCAATAAATTAAATTATATTACCCAAATAATACAATCATGAGAAGTACATACACCACACAAAAGGAAATAGGGGAAAATATAGCATGAATCTCCCGAGAATAATAAGTGAGATGAAAACCCCTTTCCTTGTAATTTTCCTTTAGTTAAGGGTACGTTTAAACTCCTGTATAATGACCATAATATGTTATTAAATTATACAAGAACCATATTAATATTTATGATATCATATATGATTCATTCATGACTTTATACTACCCATTTAATAATAATTTCCTTGTTTAAGTGACATTTCGGGTAATAATCGCTTTCTTTATCGTACATGTTTTAACTTGTTATTCTTGATCGTATCACATATATCATGATTTACATACTTAAAGAATATAAAACATGATATATATAAATATCACATATATTCAGAATATAAATATGTATAATAGATAGATATATGAAATGGAAACACCATTCATGGAGACGGTAGTCCATACGTATGCATGAACGTTGTTTCCATTATCTTATCATATAGTATGGAAGTAAGTAAACAAAATATATTTATCTACATAAATATATATTATTATAGTAGAAATATTATTTCATATACCTCATAATTAATCAATATATATTTTTATAAAAATTCTTGATGGGTGATCATTGAAGATGAATCTCATCGCGTCATGGAGATGGTAAGCTGTACGTACGTACAAGCGACAATATCATTATATCGATGGTGAAATAGTGTTTAATTGGATGGTATATTACATATAAAAAATAATTAACATGTTATATTCATTATTTAAATTAATTATACTCATTATCATACCCATCCAAATAATGTAGTGTTGAATAATAAACTACACCACGATGTGGAGATGGTAAGTCATACATATGCACGTATGGTGACTTTGTCATTCATTTAATGGATAAAATAATGAATATGTTTGAACCATATTTATAATAAAAACTAATCATGTAGAAGGTACCATAATTATCATTTTAGTATGGTCATAACAAAGAAAGAGGACATAAAAAGTAGTTCTTTTAAGAAAATAGTTTTTTTAAATATATAACTATTTTAACAAAACTTATGAATTTAATTATAAAAATGTTTTATTTATGTGAAAAAATTATAAATAACATTTGAAATTTATTTGTTACTATTTATATTACAATATTTAATTGATAAATAAATATATCGTTTAAATATTTATAATACTAATGCATTGTTTTTTAGAAACTTAGTCTTTCATATAATGCAAGCCAAGCTGGTGTTACGTGTAATATAAGTTATTAAATTACATTAAAGTGACAACACACTATGAAATTTTAGGGTGTTACAATTCCTGTATTCTATACATTGTGATATAAGGTGATATTTTTCACTCTTTCTTGTAGTTTCTTCTCTGATCAATTTTATTTAATCCTATTTTATATTTTCATGCTATGGTGGATTATCTCCTTTGTCCATAGAGAGTTATTTTCTATTTTTTCATCATTTTGGTGTCATGTTCTTATGAGGAAGTAGTTTTTTTTAGGGAGAGTTGATCAGAGGTTTGTTCTTGTTGTTATATTCTTGTTTAAGAATCTTGAAAGTATTTAGGTTGGAGGTTCAATACTTCTACTTATTTTTATGTGAATTTATAAATTAACCATGATTTATGTATTTGGGTGATGATGGAATTAACCTTAATAAATAATAAACTGGATTAATGTAAAGAAATGGTTTATGGATGTAGAAATATCACGTGTTTCCACATTGATAAATGTTTTCCTCTTATTTTACTAGATAATGAGTTATATATGTTTATGATTTGATTATAATGTTTGTTATATGTGTGTTTAGCATGTTAATTTTATGAAAATGGTTAATAACATAAATTTAGTAATGTTTTTTGATAAATAATTAAAGATGCATTCTTATTGAATATGTTGATTTTTATAATTTCATGAAAATAAAATGATGCTTAATTCATGATTAATTCAATATGTTGATGGAATTTATTAAAGAACATGAAATTAAAAATGTTGGTTGTTGATAATAATAATAAATAGAAATGTGAATATAAATGTTCTTTCTCAAAGTTTGTTGATACTAGAAGATATTATTGAGAGCATGTTTAAAAAATTTATAGATTTTAATAATTAATTCCTTAGGTTACCCATAGTTGTAACCTATTAATAATGAATCACTTAATCCAATATAATAATAAAACCAATTGTTTGATAAAGAAAAATGTTTAGGGATGAGTGATCCCACTTTCATGTGAAGGTTGGATGCCTTATTTTTAGGTCATCGATGCCTAATTGACTCTATTTGTTGTTTTCTTCCTTGTATGTTTTCTATGGATGTGAAATTTTATATGCAACATGATGTGAGCCTGGTATGGTTGATGGTGTAGTTAGATATGGATAGGTAGTTCAATGTTTGTGGCAGCATTTGATGCATGATATAGTAGGATAGATGGTGATATGCATGGTGGTGTCAGGGATGACATCAGGATTGATAGAATGGGTTGAAGATAAGATTTCTCATTGTTGTGCTGAAAGCTGGATACTTTCTTGATAGTGTTCTGAAATTATGGAATGATAATGAATAATAAATTATTTAACCCATGGGGTTAGTTCTTGATGGGAATGAAAATATTGATAATCTTATAGAACTATGGAATCAGTAGGACTATTCCTGGAGGGAATGAACTTCCCTTGCTGGTTAATGAAATGTTAATTGAATAATTTTAATTAATGGATAATTAATTAATTAACGTAAAGTGAAATTTTAAAAGAAATTTTTTAATTAATTGAATCTCCTTGAATACTTATGTTCTTATAGGATACATAATCTTTAGAAGTTTCAGTTAGGAGTCCTAGTGATGATAGATGCAGTTGAGAATAAGACTATGTTAATTCCCATAGTGTGGTTCTGAGCTATATTTTATCATGTATGGTTTGGGATTTCATAAACCACCTTACCCATATCGGTAGGGAGACTGACACCCAGTGGACTCCCGGAGGGTATTTTCCCCAATTTCCAGGTTGGTGAGGAATGTATGACTACCTCCTCAGGCTCTACTCTATTCTCTTGGTAGTATAATGTGCTGCTATATATAGTGGTTATCTTTCCCCATACATGTGTATAGAGGGATGCAATGGATTGTGGTTATTTCACACACATGTATCTCTAGATATAGTATTCAATTAATTATTATAGGTATGACATGTATGGGTTATGATGGCTTGAGGTATAATACCTGACATACAAGATATGGTGGCTCCCATAAACTACTTGGTTACTATTTGGTGATGTGGGATTAGATGATGTGATGATGTGATGCATGAGGTTTATGGTATGTTATGAGATGATATGATGCATGGGATGCATTTTATAATACATTAGCCCAAGTGTCTTTCGAATGGATTACTTTTTGATAGAGATGGCCCATGATGTGTAACGTTGGGGTAGAATGGAAAACCAATGGGGAAGTTGTAGCAAGACACTTTATTTTGGTATCATATTATGTGTTCACTTGTATGTGATACTTGGTTAAAGATATACATATTGATGATGATAACATAATATAACTATTTAGGTGAGGAGTTTGATTCACTTGTTGTTCATTGGGATTTAGTATGATTTATTTATCTATTGCACTAAAGGCTCTGGGGAGGATTCTACTGATTATAAATGTTTTTCTCAACCTATGTATATATAATCTATTTTTAGGTATTCATGTTCTGGTTGGTGATCAATACATATATTACTAGCATATGGGTTTCTCAATACTTTTAGTCACTTTCAAGGATTATCTATTGGTAATTTTAGTTTTCTTTAGAGATGTTTAGTTGTATGACATTAAATTCATGTATTAGGGATCTTTTATTATTATCTTGAGCAGGTGTTGTCTAATAATTTTTTTATTATCTCTATCATTTATCATATATAAGAGGATAAATCCTCCCATATATGTGTATGTTATACCCTCAGTGTTTGTCACCAACCCGTGGCTTATTGGTGGCAGACTTCTAGCGACATTATCTCTCTTCTCTAATTATCGACCCAAGATGGGTACCTTTGGGGGGGGGGTTCATGATAGGAGATCTTAATGTTTATCCCTAAAAGGTCTCAAAATGTGTCATCTTAATGGATTACTAGTGGTTGTTGTTATAAGAAAACTCAACTAGTCCCATGTGGAAATCCCAAGCTCCTCTAAAGATAAGGACACACACTTAATGAATTTCCTTGAGAATCTATATAACTCATTTAGTTTGACCATCTGTCTAAGGATGGTACACTGTACTCAACTTTACCCAAGATCCCATAGCCTCTCCAGAAATTATAAGTGAATTTGGGTTCCCTATAAAATAATATGGTATAAATAACTCTATTTAATCTAATAATTTCTTACACATACATGCTTCCCAAGTCCTTAAATTTGTTTGCATCCTAAATGGGAATAAAGTGAGCTGATTTGGTTAGTAAGTCCATCACAACCCATATTGTATCCTTTGTATGAGGTTTGTGTGACAACCCAACAAAAAATTCTATTGATATCTCATCTAACATCCAAGTCGGTATAGAAAGGGGATAAATCAAGCTTGAAGGCTTTTAATTCTTGGCTTTAATCTACAAACAAGTATAACAATGAGAAAAAATTAGCAACGTCCCTTCTCATACCAGGACACCATAAATGTTTCCTCATATCCTAAATAATCATCATGGTTTCAAGGAGTACCAACCACTATAAATTATAGAAATCCCCCATCACAGACTTCCTTAATAGTAAAGGAACAACATAAAGGCTCCAGAAGAATAGGATATCCTCTGAAGGTAGATAACACTCACCAATGGTATTCCCACCATATAAAGAAATGATAATGTTTCATAGATCATCATCAAGATATTGTTCCTGGAGAACCATCTTGAAAAGTGAATAAGTCAATTAAACACTAGAAGAAACAACCTTAGTCTCATCCCACCAAACTCCAAAGTTGAAAATGAGAAAATAGATCCAACAAATTCCATTCCTCATAAGATTATTTCATGAACCAGGATGAAATTTTCTTACTTAAAGAATTAGAAACAAATTTCCCCCTACTAGGAGCATAGACAAAGTTGAAATAAAAATATTGTAGGTACTCTACCCACTTTCTCTACCAAAAATTCTAATCTTTTTATGATAATATATATCTCAAAATTTTATTGTCAGAGTAAATTGTAATCCTTTCACATAAAATTTAATGTTTCAAACTCTTAAAAGTATACATCCTGAAATAAAGTTTGAGATCATGTGTGGGATAATTATTATCATGAGTATTAATATATTGAGAACCATAAGCCACAACATGATCACCCTTCATAAGAACACAACCCAATATCAAACATGATACATCAAAAAAGACCAAATAGACCTATCTAACTTCTAGAAGAGTAAAAATAAGAGATGAAGTTAATAATTTTTTGACTCATCAAAGGAATCCTAACATATCAAATCACATAATAATTTCACTCTCTTTTAAGTAAGAGATATAATCAAATAATCCAATTTTGATAAATCCTTTTAAATACAAGTGGTAATACCTTGCCTATATCAAGAAGCTTTGAATATCAAAGAAGTTTTATGGTTCCTCTCAGTTTATAACAACATTCACCTTTTTATGATCAAGTAAAATTTCATGTTTGAAAACCACGTGTCCTAATAAATTTACATCCTAATTCTAGAAAATAAATTTAGAAAGTTTGGTATAAATTACATTATTCTTAACAATGTCAAGAACCACTCTTTGGTGATTTAACTGATCCTAATTGGTCTTGGAGTAAACAATATGTAATCCAAAAATACCACTAAAAATAATTGAGTCACTGATGTAATAACTTATTCATCAATTCCATGAACACAATTGGAGGATCGATCAACCCAAAAAATATAAAAAGGTACTGATGATGGTCATACCTACTCCTTATGTCTATCTTAGGGAAGTTAGAATCATTGATCCTAAGATGGAGACAACCAAAAAAAGTTCAATCTTTGAGAATGACTTTTCCCCATTCATGTAGTAAAAAAATCATCAATTTTGTGGAAAATATATTTATTATTAACTGTGACATGATTTATATTTTTATAATCAATACAAAGGAAAAGGGTTCTATCAAACTTATTAGAACCCATGGTGACACACTCAATCAAACAAAGCCTTTAAAGATAAAATCATCCAACTGATTATTTAACTCATTTAGTTCAGATGGTTCTATTCGGTAAGAGGGAATACAAATAGGATGTGTACCTGGTACCAATTCAATAGAAAAATCCGCTTCCTTTATAGGTGGAAACCCTAAAAATTGAGAAGGAAACACAAAATAAAACTGAACTTCTACAGAAGTAAGATCACTATAAAAATACTCCTACAAAATTTTAAAGGAAAACACAAATCTCATCCTACCAAACTCTAGAAGAGGAGGTCCAACATGACTCAACCTTAGGTACTATTCTCCTTGAAAAACATGACACACACCCTTGAGGGCAGTAATGAATACCCGTCAAATCTAAAAATGGATATGAGATTTATGAGTGTCCTTCTAATTCATCGCAAGAATGATATTTAAAGGTTAAATATCCAAAACTAGAAAGTTCCTATAAATCTCAATTTTTGACAAAGAAAAAGTAAAAGAGGGGTATTGAAGACCCTGTTATATCTTTGTCTCAATAAGAATATAAATTTCAATCACATAAGGCATGATCTCAATAGAAAGATTTAGAAGTTCAAAAACATAAGTAGATATAAAATAATGATGGGAAGCATGATGAAATAAAGTATAATAAAGTAAAGGAAATATTAATGATACCTCTCACTATCCTGAGACCTATAGAAACATCTATTGAAGACTCTTCCACTATGTGAAGAAGATTAATTCCTGTTGCCTATGATCAAAATCAATTTTTTCATAAAGCATCTAAATATACTATAAATCTTCTTGGTGTTTTCCAGTTCGTACCACTTCAAAAAGCATCAAACACATATAAAAACATCTACAAGTGAATTGAGAATCCACAAGAGCTATAGAACTTCAATGATTTCCTGAAAATGTTCATTGTTTGACTAAATTTTCAACATTATTAACAATTTAATAGATATTTTCTAGGAAATGAAAAAATATTTAGAGAAATAATGATGTTGATACTCACCACCACTATGGTTTCCACTACAGGATTTATCCCACTTCCTCTTTCTTTTAAAGGGACCAATCAAACTGCAAATAGAATTAGAAGGAACTTCCATCAAACATAACTTAACTGCCAATTCAAGTTACACTATTAAATATCTATCTAGGATATTAGAATACAAAGTGATATTTAGTAAGAAAACATGAGATCAAATATCTGGTTGAAAACCAATCTCAAATCTTTGGGCATTTAGTTTCTCATTTGATACCACATTATGTAAGAAATGAATAAACTTGGTGTAGCGGTTGGATTATTAAGTCACATTTCGATCACCTTACCTGAGTTTAAGTTTCTCTATAGACTTATCAAACACTATTTACTTCAAATAGAATTGTTCCATGAAAATTACCCTAAATAATTTCTATTCCAATATCACATTCTGCCTCATATAAAATTTTAAATCATACATCCATTTTTTAGTCCCGTCAAGCTTAAAGGCAACACATTTCACCTAAATAGAGTCAGTTGTCTCTAGGAACTCAAATATATGCTCAAATTTCTTCAACTAATCCCATGGCTCCAAAGGATCATTGGTACCCTAGAAATATGGTGCTATAAAATGAATGAAGTCCTAGGAATGATCTCCACTATAATCCCAACATGGTAAAACGTTTGTAGAGTGAATGGGAATAAGTACATATTCCTAACCCAAATCTTATACCACACATACAAAAAATTCCATAAGGTTATGATCAATTGGTGGGTTCACATGTTGTGGTTCATTGGTAGCTCCTTCCCAAGGTCTATTCAAACATCTTTGTGGGGGAATGGTACAACACGTTATAAATAGATAATAATGGAAACATTATTCATGAGATATAGAATCATCAAATCTATTAATCACAATTCAACAGGAAAACACAAGAATAAAATAAAATATTTGTAAAAGCCTATAATTAGACCCAACATCTTCTCTAAGACACTTTTCCCAACACCCCATAGTAAAATAAGGATCGTAAGGATGAGACGTGACCATGCAATCACTTATAACATACCCATTAAGTCCCATCAATAATATCTCATGTCTACTAAGACATCCCTAATTGAATAATGACATCAAGAAGAGGCACGAAAACCTTTGATATCAGTTTTTCATGAACCGATACATATGACCTTACAAAATGGTACTCGTATTAGTCCTGACATGGACTAAAGGTCATTCCCAATCCCCACAGGCTAGCGAATAGTTCCTAGGAATCAATTAAAAATAAGAGGGATTGATTTCATTGAAAAAACATGAAAATTTAATACATAATGTAAGAATAAAGGGAAAGTCGGTATTCCAGTCACTCTCCAAGATTGAAAAACTACAATAAGATATATGCAAGTCCCAAAATGGTACATTAATCAAAGTTATTCAATAAGACCACCAATACATAAGAGAAGCCTCTATGAAACAAGTGGATCACATTATCTATCAGTCATCACCAAATCCCAAGGTACAAAAAATCAAGAACACCTAGTACCTATGAGTGAATCTTTCCCTTTTCCACGATTTTTATAGGAAAATCTATAGATTATAGAAGGAAGAGTTTGGGTGTGAGAATAAAATCCCAATAGGATATCAAAAATAATTTTGTATGTAATCTATAACCAATACAAAATATGATCAATTTTAAGTAAAAAATGTCATGGAAAACATTTCACACTTTTAATTAAAAAATGATTTTTAAAACACTTCAATTACTAGTATAAAACTGGAATAAAAGAATATTTCCATAAAAATAGTCATAAACAAGCATCATTGTCAAAACAGGAATGAATAAATTATTTTATAAAAATGGGCATGAACATAAAATTTCGTAATCACTAGAATGCTAACATCATTTTCAATTATATCACCATGGTTATAATCCATGGGGATTAGTTATGTCAAGTAATGGGGTTTTGTACATTTGATTCATGGTTGTCGTGGGGTGTGGATAAAGAAAATTTCTAAATGTTTTCTAGTGAAGCACATTAACTGACTTGGGTCATCTCACTTGAGGAGCTTCACAATTGTATACTTACTAATTTTAACTCACCAAAGAACTACTAATTTTTTTATTATTTTTATTAAAACAATAGAATTTTTGGGTTTTGATTATTTTCTAAATAATTAAATAACAAGCATTCTAAATTATCATGCAACACTAAACATAATGAGATATGAAAGAAATAACTTAGTCCCCAGTTTAGTTTTTGAGATCTATCATTATTATTCTTCATATGTTTGAATTTAGTTCGATAATATAATTATAAAATCTCAAAAATGAATTACCATCCATTTATGTCGATTTTGTGAAATCATGAATTCCTAAGCAATCTAAAATATACCTCCTTCTATAATCAAGGTTGATGGTATAATTCAATCAAGAGTGGGAAATATTCAATGACTCAACTCCATCATATTTCATTTTATCCATTTATTGTCTCAACTCCACCTTGTGAAGATATTATGATCAATGGAATAGAGGGAAAAGATTACAACAAAAGAATACAAATATAATTGAGTTACATGTCATGGTGGAAAATGTCCACACTCTTGCATGTCACTCACATCTGCCACAAAAAAAATTAAGAATTAATTCAAGAACAACTAACCTCTCCTAGGCCAAGCCTCAGGTCATCCCTTCATTATCGAGGGTAAGAGGACACTGTGGTGAGAAGAAGATAAGAATAGATAAATAAAAATAGGAATGAGAAGAGAGAGAGAGAATAAAAAGAAGATTAAAATAGAAAAATAAAAAAAATGAAATAATAGAATAAAAATGGAATAAGAATATATGGAGAGTAATAAATTAAAAATAACGTAAGAAGAAAAAAAATAAAGAATGAAGATGAAGGGGGAGGAGAATAAGGAAGAGAAGAATAAGAAGAAGAATAAGAAGAAGAATAATAGAAGAAGAAGAAGAATGAATAGTGTGGAAGAAGACAATGTTAAATTAAAAACAATCATGCATGATTTAGAATTACATAAAATAAAATAACATAAAATATATAAAAAATATAAGAATAAATAAAACAGTATTAGCGACCGAGATTTTCTCCTCTAGTGGGTCGAACTTCTCCAGGTAATGGTGAGCCCTCATATTCATATAGGGACAAATCCTATATTCATCCCTAGATAAATTCTTTTTATATATTCCTAAAGATAAATCCATAGTTTGAATAAATATATTCAAATATAAGCTCAAAGATAATGAGGTTTTCCATTTTCATTCAGTGGATTTCAGACTAGTGGGAGTGCATAGCCTCCCCCTTCATGCATGGTGTTCATGGAATTTGGTGGTTCATGAAATGTGGAAACAATGATAGCGTAGGAAGTGGAAAATGGAACCTCTTAAACCCCTCCATCATAAAAAAGTGGCTAGAGGGGGGTATCATCAACATGCATGGAGTCAGAACCATCAAAAAGAGCTTAAGGGAGGTCTTATGAGGTCCCATAGTGATCCAAGGTGGTCTGGGGATTTGATGGTGGAAGCTGAGATCAAGAACATGCTCTTCAGTTGAGGCAATGGAGTTTTTGGTCTGTTGTGGCAGCGGCAGAGATAGTGTTGCTCGATGGTAACAAAATAGGGTGGTGTCAACATTTGTTTGAGGTGAGGGGTCATGACAATAAAGATGAATAATGATGTTTAAGTAAGTGATGAAAAACGACTGAGAAAACTATCCCACTTTGAATGATTTAGCAGTTGGATACTTCCTTATAAATTAAATCATTGTGGTATCAGTTCAGAAGAATACACCAATGTGGGCTATTAGATACAATCAAACCTAATTAAATAGTTTGTGCTTAACATTTTTATCCCGATAAGGCTTATACCCACCTCTACTCACTCGGGGGATCCTTCCTGTGGGCCATGGACTACACGAGCCTAGTGCCCCATGTACCCCCATACCACTCAGTCAGCTCTCCATCATGACTTTATTGGTAGAATAAACCACCCAGGTTGGTTATGTAGCTTCATGGCCCTTATGGTTGAGGTCTATCCAAGTTAGACAATTTTTTTATAAGTTATTTTAATAAATCATTTCAAAAAGATTAAGTAAAATAAAATAGAATACATAATGAAATTCTAAAATTTAAAATTAAACATTGTAATTCATTGTAAACCCATTTTAATTCTTAATTATTAATTTCAATGTTTTTAATAATATAATGTATTATAAGGGAAAATCCATTGAAATCCATCAAAAAATCATTATAAAACACTTAAAATTATGCATAAAAATTAACGTGTCATATACCCACACAATTAAACTATTCTTTTTCTCGAGCATAAAATCTAAAAATGGATGTCAAAGGGAAACAATATGAACGTAATTAAAATCTAAAAATAATTAGATAAAATGATCATCAATGTTAAATAAAACTTTTAAAAATCCATATAAAATATCAATTTAATTTCTCAATTTTGAAAGAAATATTCAACTCAAGTATTTTACTCTTTCCCAATGAAAATGGTGGGTCCTATCATTTAATTAATTCATGTTCCTCAATTTATTATTATTGTACATTAAAAATCATTATTTACCTCACTTTTTATTCTTATCTCTCATCACTCATGATACAAATTTAAGTAGAGTTATACTGATATCAGGAGAACATTCTCTTTATCTGTAAGCTTGTAAAGGAAATAATTTATCCACTTCTTCAAGAAAAAGGCACATGAAATCATGAGTTATTTTTAATAAAGGTTTTAATGACTCTATGAGTTTCGGTTTATAGGATTTGAGGTTTTAAAAAATAAGGATCAAAGGATTAGGCATATCACAAAATTATAAATCATGATATAAAAAAGTTAAATCTCAATGGAATTATCTCCTTTAAATTAGGAAAACTACCACTTCCAAAGATCAAAGTAACTTCATGAATAATGAAAAAATAATTAATGATGTGATTCTTATTGAATTTTGTCAACTTTTATGCCATTTTTTCTAAGTATTTTTTTTTCATTTTTTTTTTTACTTTTTCAAGAGTTATGCTTAGAATGTATCTCACACCCACTACCTAGCCACATATAATAAAAATCATCAGTCTAATAATGGTTATTTTTTATTCTTCCAAGTCACAAACCATTCCTATTTTTTTTCATTTTTAATAAGGGAAAACAATAAATAATAATGAATGAATTAGTAACCTTTATCAAGGCCCACAATTAAGAACTATTGTACTTTTTCTTTACAATGCAGTGAATCCCTTTAATCATTACATCCTCCACCCCACACTACAACTTTAAAATATCATGAAAATACTAAGAGTAGGGTAGTAATGGAAAAAATGGATGGAAACATGGCTCAATACTAACAAGGGAATTCATGGTCTCTATAAGATAATCAAGGACTAATATTAAGGGGTCTCAATGATAAGGGATTATCAATCACAACATTTTAATTTTTTTTTCATATTCATGGATTTGGAAAATTCTAAATCAAGTTGTAGTAGGTGGCATGTCCCAAGATCACTCAACAAATATGCTCAAGATAAAATAGGAAGTACTTGGTCTAGAAATCCTCTCGGGAATGAGGTATTTTATTTGGGACAATCATGCATGTAATGAATAATAATAATAAATAAAATCCCAAGAATTTAATAAATTTAAAATCATGAAAATGTTAGGGAATTTTTTACATGAATAAAATAATTCCTTCATATCACATGTCTTCATTTTAATATATATGATTCAATCTAAAAATACAATTTTCTATCTTACTCATTCGGTATCATTATCATTAAAATATATAATATTGAATCATAGGGTTCTTAAGAAATTCATGTATCCTAGATAATTCAAGTAAAACAATAATTCAAGGATGGGAAAGTAATTTTTAATCAATGCACTAAAACAGATTAAAATAATTAGAGTAACAATTAAATAAATAATTGAAAACTCATGGTACCCTAGTAATGAATCTTTGGTTTGAATTATGTAGTTTATACTTCACTTCACAATGTGAATCCATTTCATGATGTGAATTTTCATTTCACAACCCATTTCAGTAATAATTTCACATCGAGTATTACTTTCACAACATGAATTAAATTTACAATGTTTATTCCACCTAATTTATCTTGTCTCTTCCTACTACCATTTGGATCCATATAGATGGACCTATAAAATAAAACCACTCTTTTAAGTACAAGGACCATGTCATTAAATATCAAAATGATAGAGGTATCAAGGATGTATGATAAGATAATCCTAATAAATGAAATTTCAATTACTATAAAGTAAGTATAAAGAAAAATATTGGTTTAATCCCCTAAGTGGGCCCCGAATTTTTACTATCTATATATGGGAAGTACCTAATATTATCCATAATCTGATGGTGGATAGATCTTCTTGTATTTTAACCACTACATATGTATTTTTCCAGATTCCACATATTCTTTGTTGGTTAGGAATAATCCATGTATAAAGTACACTATTTTCACCCCTTCACAATTATGTATATCTTGCATGGAGAGGGTATGATGAAGTATGAATCATACTACTTCTTGGTTGCTACTTGTGTAACCTTATTTTTATTTTCTAGTGTTTGATAAATGAGGGATATATGAAATTAATTTTCAAAGGGGAGTTTAGAATGTATTTTAAATTGTATAGAATTTAAACATTCAGAATAAAAATCAGAATTCTCCCTTTCAATATGAGTAGACAATGCTTGGATTTCTACAGGGTCGGTTACTTGGAATTATTCATGGGCTTCCTAAAATGAATGTTTATAAAAATTAGGGAGATCCATGTGTTCCTCAATGAGTGATTTTAATTATTCTTCACTTTTCTCCAAGGTAAAAACAATTCCAAATCTGAAAATTCAAAGCACTTGGAATTAATAGTCAATTCAGATTGAATAAAATCAAATAAAATATAGTTCAATAAAATATCAAATACCTATCTTGGTTTATATTCAATATATTCTTAAGTGTTATGTGCCTCTTGAAGTTTGAACTTAGTGGATAATGGTAGGAGGTTGGGCTCCTTAATCTTTTATTCAAATTCCACCACATGGGTGGTTTCTTAATCTTTCATGGATAGAAATAAGTAGCCAGCTACTGATTCTTAAATCTTGTAAATGTGAAGGTCTCATTGCATCTTATATTATTATTAGATACTCTAAAACTAACCTGAATCTTTCCCATATTCTTATCTTCATGTGAGTCTTCATCTTCACTCTCTAGATCTTCATGGTATTCATGAATTTGGATCTCAAAATGGTTGGGTTGCTAATATTCTTTAACTTCATACTCAACCTCTTGGATATCTTTAGAAAAAATTGAGTATATTTAGTGTTAATTCCTTCTTTTCCCCAAGTCTGTGCATGTCATTTCAGATTTGATCGACCATCCCATAAAATCTTGAGGTAAGAGACCTATCTATATTCCATTTTGCTTATGGTTGACTACT
Source organism: Viscum album (assembly GCA_963277665.1). NCBI lineage: Eukaryota > Viridiplantae > Streptophyta > Magnoliopsida > Santalales > Viscaceae > Viscum > Viscum album. The sequence goes on along the minus strand of OY728143.1, from coordinate 910,902,795 downwards.
ACCATGAGTGAATCATCCCTTCATTGGAGGTCCTCCTTAGTATAATCTGTTTCTTGTTCTTTCAACTTTGAGTAATTGTTCCTTGTGTAAAGGTATGGTATGTTTTGAAACATCATGTAAAAATAGTATAATAATTTTTTTGAGGGTTTTTTTTATTTAAGAAAATAATGGAAAACTATCTACAATGTGAATGAAAAAGTAAATAAAAAATAATTATCTCCCTGAAAATGATTCCAGTTTTGACTCCCATCTATCATAGAGAGTGAAAAACCCAAATTATAAAACATTTTCCTAGTGTAGCATAGTAGCTGACCAGGATCATCTCACTTAAGTATCTTCACAATTGTATACTTACTAATTTTAACTCACCTAAGAACTACTCATTTTTTTGTTTTCATTGTTTTTATTAAAACAATGGAATTTGTGGTTTTTGATTATTTTTAAAAAATAAAATAACACAAAATTCAAAATTATTATGGAACGCTAAACAGAATTAGATTAGATTGAAAGAATGTGGTCCGAGGCTTGGTATTGAGATCTATTATTATTATTCTCTAAATATTTAAATTTAGTCTGATAATGCAATTATAAATTATTATGATTATATTACTATCCTTTTATTTAGAGGTTATGAAATAATTAATGCCTAAGTAATCTAAATTCCACCTCCTCTAATAATCAATGTTGATGGCACACCTCAACCGAGAGCGTGACATCTTCCCAGACCTAGCTTCATCATATGTCATTTCATACATTGAGAAAATCAACTCCACTATGCCAAGATATTATGATCAATATAAGGGAGGGAAAAGATAAAAAAAATAGAAATATAATTGAATTTTATGTCATGGTTGATAACTTACACACCCATGCATGTTACTCGTATCAACTAAAAACAAAAAATAATCTTAAATAAAGACTTCAAGAACACCTAACCTCCCCCAAGCCAAGCCTCAGGCCAGACCTTTATTATTGAGGGTAAAAGGTCATTGCAGTGAGAAGAAGAGATAAAGAGAAGAAGAACAAAATTAAAAGGAATAATGGGGTAATATATAGATAGAGAAAAAAAGAAAAGAAAATTAAAATAGAAGAGGAAACACATAAAATAATAGAATATAAATGGAATAATAAGAAAAAATGGGAGAATAATAATAATAATAAAGAATAATAAAATAAATATGGAATGAAGTAGAAGAGGAATAATAAGTAGAGGAAGGATAAGAAAATTAAGAAGAAGGAGAAAAAGGATATGGGTGGAAGAAGACACTGTTAAATTAAAAAAAATAATGCATGATCTATAATTACTTGAAATAAAATAAAAAAAAAAGTACAGGAATAAATAAAATAGTAGTGGTGATTGAGCTTTTCTCATCTAGAAGGTTAAAATCTTATAGAAATTGGTGAGTCCTCCTATTTACGAGGGTCCAAATCATCTCTTCCTCCCTTGATAAAATATCTTCATATCTTTATAAAAACTAGTCCATCGTTTAAATAAAGATATTCATCTATACCCTTATAGATAATGAGGGTTTCCATTTTCTTACAAAAGATTTCAAACCAACGGGGGTGCACATGCACCTCCTTCATTCATGGTGTGCATGGAATTTGGTGGTTTGTGAAACATGAAAATAATGAAGGTGTAGGTAGTGGAGAACAATGATTCCTCACCACCGACCTTTACATTGTCTGGAGGGGTATCTCATAATCTTTTATGGAGTAATCTCCTTCAAAACAAGCTTGAGGGAGGGAATATGAGGTCCTATGGTGATACAAAGTGGTTTGGGTCTTTAGTGGCAGAAGATGAGCTTGGGAATGAGAAGTCCACTTGATGAAATTTAGTTTCTGGTGTGTTGAAGCAGTGTCACATGATAATAGTGGAGGAGGGAGGTGTAGACATGTGTCTGAGGTGAGGGTTCATGAATCTTTTTATATGAATGATGGTGTCTAAATAAGTAATGAATATTTACATGGAACACCATCCCGGATTAAAAGATTATATGGATTTCCACTTCATTATAAATCAATGTGTTGCAGCATTATCTTAGAAGCCTGCACTGGTTTGGGAGAATCCTATATCGAAAAATCAAAAAAATCAAGATCTAAATCTATCATTGAAATGTGGATCCACTGCTATCAAATATGTTGAGAGAGGAATAAATTAGAATTCAAAACCATATAGATTACACTTACATGAATGAATCCAATTCATCCACTAACACTTCTATCCAAGAATAAAATAGGTTATAGGAGCCAAAATCTCCTTTGTAGAGCCTCCAAAATTGAGATGGTCAAATTAGGTTTGATTTGAAGGAGTTTAGAATTTAAAATAGGGGTATCAAGACTTTTATTAATAAATTCAAATAATTTAAAACTCTTTACATGGTTTGGATTCACGGTTTTACAAACCATGCTCCAACTGTGCACCCCCTCCTAGGATACTAGGGAGAGATTCATGGTTTGAACATATGGTTTGAGAAACCATGAACTCCCACCTAGGGTACTAGAAGAGGCAGTATAGTTTTGAAACATATTTTGAAAACTATTAACCAACCATACACCATCAATTTTCCCATGCCATGTGGTTTTTAGGGGGGGGGGGCATGCTTTTCAATAACCATGTGCCATGTAAATTCCCATTACCCAGTTTTAGAATTTTCTTTCTATTTTATTGTTTTCCTCTTGAATTGGGTGTGCCTTGGGACTACTGAGGGTGGAGAAATTTTTTTCATTAAAATGACCAAAATTCAATAGATGTAAGTTTTTTTTAAAATTAACGGAGTCTGGGTATAAATGTGTTAATGGATTTGTAGGGTTCTCCCTGAGTACGAAGAATGACCGGGTTGTTTTAGGGGTTTTTTATGAGAATCGAGATTTTATTTTTTTTCTGGGAGATTACATGGCATATAAATTTGTTACATGATGTGTACATGGTCTCAAAAAAATATTCATGAACTTTTTATATAACTTGAAAGGAGTACACGTTGTGTATTGGTTACACGACGGGAATGTTAAAAGGCTTGGTTTTAGTAAAAGTAATTGAGTGTTTTGGTGTAGTTGATCCATATGAATTACATGATGTGTAAATCATTTACATGTTGGGTAACTATTTGGAGGTTATATTTTAGGGTGCTACATCGATTGATTTTTCAATTATTCTTTTACATCCATCCTTGCTCTCGACCTAGAGCCCTTCTCCATTGATTTTGGGAGCCTCTATTTGATATTGATTGATTATTTCAGTGTTGTATGATCAATGGAATTGTGTTTCATATCTCTGGGTAAGAAATCCTTTCTACTTATTCACTTCCTTTGATCGTGGTATCATCTTTGTGTTTTTCTATTGGTTTTTTGAACCATGGTGATGTTTCTTCTTGATTCCCTCTAGATATGTTGTGTGGTCTCGTTCTGGGATTTTTTTCCTTATTGGTTGTGACGCGATGGGTGTGTGTTCTTTATGTATGTGTTGCTTCCTCCACTCTATTGACCCTTTTGTTGAATTGGGTAAATACTAATATGAGTAGATTGATTCCAAGGGCCATGTTGTCTTTGTTTATTTCTTCTTGTTGGTGGATCCCTTTTTGGGCATGTGCTAGCACGAGTTTGAGGTAGGTGGTTCGGTATCTAACACGTTTTGGTGAAATTCATTGGTTATGTTTGTGATAAATTATTTTATTAAATTATATGAATGATTTGTTTTCTATTTGTGGAACTAGGCTATTATCAAGGATTGTTTCCCCTTAGTTTTGGTAAATGGAAAAGGGTTTTCAAATAATTTATAAATGGTTCTCATGAAATGGTTTTCAAAGCATGGTTTGATGGAAATTTTTTAATGAACTCATTTCAAAAATTTAGCATATAAAAATTCTTGGGTACTTAGGTGTAAGGTATAGTAATAGGTCTTTTTCAACAATTAAGGGGTTTTCTCATGGGGATTTCCTCTGCTCCTTAGGATTTTTTTTCTAGGGCCTCGTTAGACCTCTTAGGGGGTTCACTTGATAGGGTGTCCCTCTACTCTCTAAGATCGATGCATATCTCACGTATCTTGATGTGTATGTGATTGTCAATGTTTGGTATGAGTTTCCTGGCTATCATGACCTCATGTGATACCTAGAATGATGTTACTTATGCTTTTACTTTTGGCTTGTACTGTTTTGTTGTACTATCATGGATTTGATATGATATGTGATGCATGATTGTTTTTACATGATATATCTACTATGATATATGGTTATGAAATTATTTGAATCTGATTTACATTTTTTATTTGGAAATGTGTAAAATGGGGAAATTAATTTATTTTTCTATGCTTTTGATATAAAAACTATTTAATTTTAATCATTCATTATTTTATTTAAAGTTTAGAATTCTTAGATTATTTTTCAGAGACTTGATATGGAAAACTTAGGCGACACCATGTTAATCTTGTTATCTAACACCCTATATACTCCTTTATCAGTGTGTAGACCTTTGTATGTATTCATATATAGGAAAAGTCAAGGCATTGCAGTGAGAAGGAGAGACTTTCTGTCAGCTGAGTTGGGTTATTGGTGGTGAGATGGTGGGAGTCTTCCAACGCTATCACATGGAGTAGTTAGTTTTCCTTATTTGTTATTCCATTGTGGTAGGACTTATACTTGAATATGGTTTATACTCTTGATTTTTTTTTGTTTTAGATGTTTGTTTTTAGTTATGGAATATATTTTTCTTTTATAATGTTTTATCTATTTTATATATGTGTCATGTTGTTACTTTAGGTTGGGAGAAAACATTCCTTCTAATTGTTGTTTGATTCCTAGGTGCTAGTCACCAGCCCGTGGAGATTGGGAATTCCTTTTAGGTATGTGATGTTTTGGGTCAAGTACCAGTTTTTGAGGGTATTCTGGCTAGTTCATTATAGTTTGGTATCAAAGGTGGAATGTCCTGAAGATTCCCTATCTTGCAATGTTTGATATACTAGAGATATGATTGTCGGGACTTGAGAGGTATATTACGGTGAGTTCCTAGAAATCCCTTTCCATGTTGAGACTAAAATTACCACAAGATGTTGGGATGTGTACATCCTATTTTGAGTTCTTAATGTTAATATCATTTTTTTTCTTATGTTTTTTCTAGCTCGAACTAAGATTGTTCAGTTTTTGGATCATTTTTTGTGTACAATAGTATGCCTCTGAGATATGTTTTATGAGTTCCTCATGAGTGTGCAACTGATTCTCCTCAAGGGAATCCTTATGTGGATCAAAACTTTATGAAGGATATTGTGTGGGTAGTTCATGCCATGGATCAAAATGTTATGCATTCTCAGAACGTAGTTGTTGAGGTACAACCAGGTGCTGTAGAAGAAATAAATCGATCATGGGAGTTCTTGTGCAAGAAGGAACTATCCATTAAAGGTACAAATGAACCTCAAGAGGCAAAGTATTTTATGGGTAATATTGATCAAATAATTGACTTCATGGATGATCTTGATAGAATCAAGGTGAAATGTAAAGTATTCAAACTTGAGGGTATATGTAAGCACTGGTAAAATAATGATCATGTGGGATTGGATTTGAAGGTTTTAATGACTATATTATTTTAGTAGTTTTTTCTAGAGTCACTGATGATGGAAAAGTATCTTGAGTTACTCTCTATATAATAGGGAATGAATTCGATGTCGGCATGCACCAATTAGTTTGGATAACTGGTTCGTTTTGCACCAAAAGTTATCAAGAATGACCAGTTGAATGTTCATAAGTACCAATATGGTTTGCGACCAGATATCATATTATAGGTTTTTAGGCTGAATATTATGACCTATGTAGAGATAGTGGACAAGGATGTGATAGCTAAACTAAATCTGATATGAATTTTTGGATATTATACCACTTTATCTAAACTCATTAAAAGATTTAGTGGCATTCTAGGGAAAAAGAGTAAGTAGAAAGATTATTTCAAGAGTGGTAGAGATCCTATTCATCACCTCTAGTTATAGCTAGTGGTGTGCCTTTAACTTGTTATCAATGTGTAAATTTCAAAAACACATGGTGTTCTTGTCCTTTACCTGAAAAGATGTGTAATAGTTGTGGAAAACATGGTGATCTGTAGAATTTATTACAGGCTATGTCTACACCTTGATATGGTCAGGGATCGTCAGCTCCAAAGGCTACTATAGTGAAATCAGATTCTTCAAAGACAACAGGGCTATAGCCATAGTCCTTAATAGTGAATCACCTCTACATAGTGGATGATTTTTTATAAGAGGTAGATACGGGTCTAGTGATAATGAGAGGTACCATATTTATTACATATTTGATAGCAGTTGATTTATTTGATACTAGTGATTCACACTAATTTATATCTAGCAATTTATTTTGATATTATTAAACTTTAAATGGTTCTCATGAACTTTTTGATAATGTTAACCACACCTATTTGGATGAGGAAAGAGTATGTGTTTCAGTATTATTCTTGTTCACTACTGATATCTACTGCGAAATTAGTCTAGGATTTTATTGTTCTTGATTTAGACCTGTTTGATGTAATCATTGTGATGGATTTTTTTATTTCTCATCATGATGATGTTTATTATTATCATCATTGAGTTTCATTTATTATGGTATATGGGAGCTCATGGGTATTTCCGAGAGAGTGAGATCTGAGTTCTAGACCTACTGGACCTTCACGCCCAGAGCTTAGAAGTTTTTTGTCTGTGGTAGAAGTTTTACCTGATGACATAACATAAATTGTTGATATTACCATTGTTGTTTGGGACATTTTTTATGTTCTCTATATAATTTATTTGGGATTACTCTAGAGATGTAGGTAGCATTTATGATTGACCTGGTTCTAGGTACGCAGTTGATATCGGTAACTTCCAATCATACAGAACCAATAGAGCTGAAACAACTCAAGATTCATTTGAACTATCTGGTGGTGAATAGTTTTGTTTTCCCTATTTTTTTCACCTTGGGTATCCTGGGTGAACTTTTCCAAGAAGGTATAAAATTCACATAGACTGTGTGTGGACTCTCATAAGTTGAATCAGGTAATTGTTAATAAAATGTAACTTTTTCCTCATGTAGATGACATTTTGATTAGTTAATGTTGGAAACTTTTCTTTTCAATATTGATATTGGGTGGGTTATCATCATATCAGGTTTCGTGAGTCTAGTATACCAAATAAGGCTAATAGGAGTAGGTATGGCTATTATGAATATCTTGTGATGCTTCTGGAATTGGTTTGGGTTGTGTTATCATATAGGATGATCATGTGGTTGATTAAAACTCTCATTGAATTTTACTATATGAGAAGAATTGATCCAATCATGAATTATATTTATCTACAGTTATGCATGCACTTAAGTATTTGAAACATTATCTTTTGGGGGAAAGGTTCACAGTCTTTTTTGACTATAATATTTTAAGGTATATCTTTTCTTATAAAGAGTTAAATCATAAATAGAGGTGGTGGGTGGAATAATTTCATGTATTTGACTTTGATATCACATACACCCTATGTAAGGAGAATTTCATTGTAGGTTCTCTTACTAGGAAAGTTCCAACACCAGTTATTTTGGAATCAAAGGAATATTTGAATCTTATAGGGATTTTTTCTCAGTTGCATATGAATGCTCAGAAGAATGTTTTTTACATGATTTTGACCAGTGTTCAATTATATTCATCTCTCCTTGAGTCTATTCTATAGAACCAGTAGCGTGATGTCATGTTTAATGGAATTTGAGAAACCCTATATAATGGGGTGACCATTTTAGGTTGATCTTTCTGTTTAGATGGTGTTTTTAGTTTTGGGCATTGCTTTTTCATACCATCATCTATGAGGAGATCAATTTTGTTTGATTTTCATAGTTCTTTGTGGGTCATTCATCCGAGAACTATGAAGTTGTATTATGATATGAGAAGGCTATTCTGGTGGTTGGTTATGAAGCGGGACATTGCTGGTTATGTTTCCCACTATTACTCCTTCCAAAAGATAAATGCAGAGCATTTGAAACCTTTTGGATTGCTTCAACCTCTTTTAGTGTTGGTTTGGAAATGGGATGACGAATCTATGTATTTTTTTGTTGGATGACCATGGACTCCCTAAGGGGAGAATTATATATGGATTTTTTTTGATCGATTAACACATTCATATCATTTCATTCTGATTAGGGATACTACTAAAGTTAAATATTTGGGTAAGCAGTATGTGAAGGAAATTGTGAGGTTACATGGGGTTCCTTCCATTGTTGTGTGAGACACGGATCCTAGATTGACTTCATGGTTCTAGAAGAGTCTCCAGAAGATGATGGGGACTCTGTTTACATTGAGTACAACTTATCATCCATAGACAGATGGTCATATGGATCATGCTATTCATATTCGGGAGGAAATGCCTTTTGCCTATGTCTTGTAATTAGATGGATCTTGGGATAGCCATCTTGGATTGGTTGAGTTTTATTATAACAAAAATCATTAGTCTTCGATTGGAATATCACATTTAGAGGCTTTTATGGTCTCTCCTGTAGATCACCACTTTGTTGGGTGGAGGTGGGTGAAGCTTCTTTGGTGGGACCGATATTGGTTTAAGAGATGTATATGGAGATTTAGGATATAAGTCGATCTCTGGTTATAGAGAAGAGTCAGAAAAATTCTTATGTGGATAAAAAATGTCATCATTTGTAGTTTTCCATAGGTGATTGGGTTTTCTTGAATGTTTCACCTTAGATGGGTCATAATCAGCTTGAAAAATAGGCAAAGTTGTCACTGAGATATGTTGAACCATATTTGGTCATTAGGAGGCTTGGGAAGGTTTCTTATCAGTTGTAATTGTCAACTCATTTGATAAGAATTCATGATGATTTCCATATATCACGTCTCAAGAAATATCATCATGAACCCTCTCATGTTTTGATTAAGGAGGAGAATGATTTAGATACAAATGTTTCTATTGTTGAGCATCTTGTAGTGATTGTTGAATATCAAGTGAAATTCTTACATGGGAAGTCGATTTTTTGGTCAGAGTATTATGGAGAAACAGATCATATTCTCATGATACTTGGGAGCATGAGTCGTTAATGAGGGAACAATGGCCTCACCTGTTTGTTAGACTTCATTCTTTTGAATGAATTCACAGAGATGACAATTCTTATGGTGGGGTGCTTGCAACATCACGTTACCCTCTTTCAGGTATTTTCCTTTTCATTGATCTTTTCTTCTTGAATTGGGTGTGTATTGGGACTCTTGATAACAGAGAATTTGTTTTGAGAAAAATTATCTATAGTTGAGGGATGAATTTTTTTTAATTAATGGAGTATAGGTATAAATGTGTTAATGGATTTACTGGGTTCTCCCCATGTACAGAGAACATCTATTTTTTTTTGGGTTTTTGAAGAATATGATTTTCTACTATGTGCTGGGAGATTAAATGGGGTGAAGAGTGGATACATGACATGTACATCGTCACCATACACAATTCATGGACTGTGTATACAACATGAAAGGAGTACATGTCATTTAACGGTTACATGACTTGTAATGATAAAAGACCAGGTTTTAATTAAAAGGCTTCGAGTTTTTTGTGTACTTGAGGATTGCATGATGTGTAAATGGGTTATCATCATGTAACTTTTAGTAATTCAACTTCTAAGGATCTTTAATGACTAATTTTTCATTCATTATTCTATATCCTTCCTTACTCTCGACCTAGAGCCCGTATCCGGTGATTTTGGGTGCCTCTATTCAATCCATACTGATTCGTTCAACATTGGATCATCAGGGAAGTTTCCTTGAATCTCTCCGGGTAATAGATATTTTGTATTCTTTGTTTCCTTTGATCAGGGTAGAGCTATTTCATTTTACTATTAGTTTTGTTGACCCCGGGTGACGTTTCTTCTTGATTCCCTCTAGATCAGTTGTGCAATCTCATTCTGAGGGGTGTTTCCTTGTTAGTTATGGTGTGGTGAGTGTGCATTCTTGATGTATGTGTTGTTTAATCTTCTCCACCAACCCTTTTGTTGAATTGGATAAATTATAAGATGTCTATATTGATTCTAGGGCCCCTACTGTCGTTTTTTCTTTATTTTTGTTGGTGGATCCATTTTTTGGCATGTACGACCCCAAGTATGAGGTTAGTGGTTATATCTCTAGTCTGTGTAGGTGAATTTTACCGTTCTTCTTTTTTCATAAATTTTTTTATTGAATGAAATGGAATGATATGAATGATTTTTTGTGTGTGTATAGAATTGGGTTCTTATAAAAGATTGTTTTCCTCTAGTTTTGGTAAATGGAAAAGAGTTTTCAAAAAATTATGAAATGGTTTTTGTGAAATGGTTTTCAAATCATGGTTTGATTGAAATGTTTTGATGAACTTATTTGGAAAATAGATTACATGGGAGGCCTTGGGTACTTTTTTGGAAGGTATAGTAATAGGTCTCATCCACTATCAAGGGGTTTGATAAAGTGTCTTTCATATTCTCCCTAAGCATGTTGTTCTAGGTACTTTTTAGGCATATTGGGGAGGTTCACTTGTTGGGGTGTTCCTATTACCTCTATACTTGATGTATATCTCAAGAGTATTGATTCGTACATGATTGTCTATGTTAGGTATGAGTGTACTAGCTATCTTGACCTAGTATGATCCTTGGCATGATGTTACCTGTGCTTCTTCTTTTGGAATGTACTGTTTTGTTGTACTACCATGGATATGATATGATATGTGATACATGATTTTTTTTGACATCATATATCTATTGTGGTATATGGTTATGAAATTTCTAGAAAATTATTTAATTATTTTATTTAGAACTGTGTAAAAGGGGAAAATAAAATTGTTTTTCCATGTTTTAAATATAAAAATGGTTAAACTGTTATAATGCCTTATTTTCTTCAAAGTTGAACATGTTTGGATTATTGTTCAGATACTTGATATAGAACACTTGGGTGAAATCCTACTGAGCCTATTATCACACACCTTATACACCCATTTGGTGGTGTGTAGATCATTTTATGTCTTTCTATGTAGGGAAAGTCAGGGTGACATAGTGAGGATTGATAACACCCTTCAGGTTTGTTATGGATTAGGTTGGGTACTAGTTCAAGAGGGTATTTTGGCCGGTTCATCACACACACCCTTACAAGGCTCTAAAACAAGGTACAAAGTTTCCTAGGCTGGCCCACATGGTTTTCCTTAACTGTGTACCAAACATGCATGAGTTGATAAACTTATATTTTTTTTCCAAAGTCTCCAAAACTTACTCAAAAATAGATCTAAAACAAGGGATGGTCAAATCAAAGAGATAAAAGTACCTGAAAGCGGACATCAGGATATCACATTGTCAACTAGCAGTGAGGGTCTAAATTCCATAATTAGGTAGACTATACCATTTGTATCAAAAAACATAGAATTTTAAATAAAAAATGTTACAAAAATGACATGAAAAGTATCTCCAATCATATATAATAATATACCAAGGTCCCCCAAAGTGATAATTCAATGAAGATTGTGAGCAAGATAGGTAAGTAGATGAAACATTTGACCATCACTCAAGAGTCCTTCCTGATATTGGCTCTTATCACCATGATTTTCCTCTTAGATCCCTATCAATAAGGCCATTCCATTTCCTGCATCATTGATCATGAAGTTTGCATGTTCCTCAAGAAACTCATGCAAGGTGTGAGTATAATCCTTGTAGGACACCACCAATGTGTCTTTAACATGAGGGCATGTGCATGATAGTTTAAGTCATGATAACAAAATAAATTCACAAAACAACATCATAAAATAATGTAACAATTAGTCATTCACTAACCAAGACACAAAACCCCCTAAGCCATACCTTTTTATACTACATGATAGAAATAAAATCATAATGAAAGTCATGACCTAGAGTCAACCACAAGGTTACCATGTTGAAGGAATCTGGGATGTAAGGGATGCGTGAAAAATAAACAATATATATTTTTTTGGTTTAGATTCATGTTAAAATAACTGAATCCACAAAAATATATTCCCACATTTCTTAATGGATAATTTTTAATTCTATTTAATAATTAAAAATGAAATTTAATGAAAGGGTAAATGATGCCTTGTTCGTTTGAAGTCGCTGATTTTATTCACTCACTGTCGAAGTTTCATGGCTTAAATGTTCCAATATAAGAATCCTCTAGATCATACAAACATTAAAAACAACTCTTGAATTGTTGATCTACATTTATTGGGATCCAACATGGTAATTTGAATAGCTTTACGACATACCTTCAATTGTGTGCAGAATACAGAATCAATCAAGAAAGCACGATCGATCCGATCATGTTCTTCTTTTAGAATCTCTCTCTAAGAACTTGAGAGGAAATTATAAGAGATCTTATCTCAATAAAATCATCCACATGGTGGATCTCACTATTTAGAAGTCTAAAATAATTTTTCATACCAATTTTTACTTTCTAAATTATTACTTTGGTTCCTAGAAAGTATTAACTTTTATTTTAGACCTTTGAATACTCTTGTGAATTAATAAACTTGTAATAAATATCAAAAAGAATTTATAACTCACTTATATCACTTTAATATGTTACATGTTAAAACTAAAACCATTAACTCATCTTATAATCTCCCTAAATGATTTAACTAACCTTGAACATCCTATGCTCATTCAAAAAATTATATTTTATCGTATTCACTTTTATGATCGAACAAATTTTCAATACCTTGAGAAATAAATTCAATCATCATTATTATGAACTTAAATAATATAATGGAATTATTTTTAATTGCGATTGATCATACTGGGATGTGCACCGACCCCCGTACATGGGGCCCACTTTGCCCTAAACTCTTATTAATTTGAATAGGAAAAATTTGTGGATACACTTTATGTGTGATCTTTTAGGTCCTTATCTTGATATCAATGATTCTAACACACTAACCAAGAGTGGATTCTAGAAACCCATCATGGCCCCTAAGGTGATAAGTAATGTCATATCTATGACTACCTCCTATAAAAACATTATTTGTAATATAATATCTTTGTCTCGCAATATCTCAAAAAGAAGGATGCACACTTGTGTCACCATCCTTTTGTTGACTTAGATATTTCATGACCTTACTAGAAATATTGACCATATTATACCATGGACATGTATTTAATAAAGTTACTACCATCCTAGTCATCCAAGGCCCACAAGATATCTCTTCCTCAAATTTGAAGCAAAATATTATATCTTGATCATTCAACCAATGTCATACCACCCGTGAAGCACCCAATATAAGTTACCTCACCATGACTTCAATGACATGGTTTTTATATAGAATGAAAGTACATGATATAATGGTACACATTTATAACAATATAAAGTCTAGATACAAATAAAAATGTTTATAGATATGAATAAAAAATGACCCTTGAAACATGTGGTGTTCCTATTAGAGAGTCAGTCCTCGTGATCTCATCTACTCAAGATCACAAAGAGAAAACTTCATGAGAAGAAGTATTAATGATTATGATCCCCCAAAACCTGATATTCAACCTTCATTTTTGTCTTATCAGTATAATGTATCTAGACCCAAGGACACATATTTAAGATTATTATCATAGTATCTCAAGGTTATCATTATAAATGGGATCTATTGTAACCTTTTGATATGACCCATAATCAAAAGAAATTACCATGTAAACAGTGGATGAAAATGTATCAACACTATTATGGTAATAATAAACACATGTATATATCAAATTGTATACATGTAATGGTAATCCAAGTACATAAAGGAGTTGGGTCTAGGGAACACACTCCCGACACTCTTACTTTAACTAAAGAAAACTACGAACAATTCTTAACCTACTAACTCTCACATGAGTATCATGCTTCTATTTATATATAGATTTATTCATGGGGTGTTCCACATTATCCATAATAACTACTCTACTAAAAAAACTTCACCTATTTGAGTAAAATTCCTCAAGAGTTAAATCTTACAAAGTATATGCTTTTTTCCTCTAGCGTGACCTGGGATACCAGGCAAGAACTACTACTAGAGTATTATCACGATATAATATAACAAGATCATAACTAATAGGTACAATTACAAGATTGAAAACACATATTCCTATCTATAATAATTCCTTAGCTATATTGGAATCTGCTATATAATGATATTCTACTATAGAATCAACAACCATAGACTAATTTGATCTCCTCTAGCTCACTACACCACTATTCAGAAAAAATACATAGACCAAATATGATTTCATGTTGTTATGATCTATGTAGAAGTTATAATCAGTGTATCCATTCATCAATATCTCCTTATCTATTCCATACATGAGGAAAATTTCTTTTTTTATGTCTCATGTACTTTAGGATTGTTTTATAACTATCCAATGAAATTATCATAGATTGGATTAATATCTTCTCACCATGATTAAAGAAAATGAAATACCAAACATAGTTTATAATATGGCATAAATGATAGATCCCACTACTGAAGCATAAATAATTAAACTCATTCATTCAATATCCTCCTGTGTTTGCAGATAGATCTTGTTGCATAGATTAATGCCATGTGACACTAGAAAAAAAATCCCCTCTTGGATTGTTCCATATTGTACCATTTGAGTACCTTTTCATTATATGTACTTTTACTTATCCCAATAAACTTCCGAGATCTATCTAAATAGATCTTAATCCCAAGAGTATAGGCTGCTTCACCAAATTCTCTCATAGGGAAGAATTCGTTTAACTAAGTATTCACTAATTGTAAAACTTTCACTTTGTTTCCCGTTAATAATATGTCATCAACATATAATACTAGGAAAAAATAAAAATTACAATAACCTTATTCTAGACACATGGATATCTTTTATTCTTAATGAAATCAAATTCTCTTATGACCTCATCAAAATGAATATTCAATGATCATGATTTCTACTTAAATATATAAATGGATCACTATAATTTTCACACTTTATTATAAATTTTTGACGTAATAATCCCTTCATGTTGTGTCATATAGATGTCTTCAACTAACATATCATTTATAAAAGTATTTTTGACATCCATTTTCTAAATTTCATAATAATTGAATGTCATAATTAAAAGTAGTGTTATGATGGATTTCTGCATTGAAAGTGGGGATAATGTTTCATCATAGTCGATTCCATGATGTTTTCTAAAACCCTTCACTAATATACATGACTTATCGATGCTTACAAGACGATCCATGTATATGCTTTTCTTGAAAACCCATTTACAACCAATAGGATTTACATATTTTGGTGGCAATACCAAAATCCATGCCTAATCTTGGTACATGGAATCCATTTCAAAATACATGTATTATTTCAATTTAGCAGCATCATTTCCATATACTTCTTACTTGTAGGTCAAAGGTTTATAATTATCTAGGAGTAATGATTCACCTGAATCAGGGATAATAAAGTCATATCTCTCTGGTTCAATAACATATATGATAGACATACATAGTACTTATGTATTAGAAACATATTTCAATCCAAATTTTTCTTCTGTATATTTTTTTTGTACCGACTCTTATGTATCTAGAGCATCAACTTCATCAAAATCTATATTTATCACATAATTTCAATTGTAAATGCGTTCCCTTTCTATAAATTTCGGATTTATTACTATAAAAACCTTTTTATCTGAAGGTTTATATATGTAATATCCTTTAGTCTCTTTAAAATAACTTATAAAGGTGTACTTTATGCTATGAGATTCTAATTTTTTCACTAGGTATGGTATTTAAAAATTTTCACCTTCCAATACACATATGTGTGATAGATTATATTTCATTCCATAAAATAACTCATATGGAATCCCATATGCTAATTTATTAGGTTTTTAATTTAGTGTATATGTCGTAATCTGTGGTAAATATCCTCAAAAGTATAATGGTATAGTTTCACGACTTATCATCGATCTGACCATGTCAAGAGGTGTCTAATTTCTCTTTTCACTAACACTATTACACTGAGGTGTATAAGGAGGAGTGAGTTGGGAAATTATCCCACAATCCATTAAATGATCGATGAAAGTTTGTTAAGATATTCTCCACCACGGTTTGAACATGGTTTCTTAATTTTCTTACCAAGTTGATTCTTAACATCATTCTGATATTCCTTAAACATGCAAAAGGAATCTGACTTATACCTCATTAAGTAGATATATCCATATATACTATAGTCAGCTATAAAATTAATAATATAATATAACCCACCCATCACCTCTACTAGAAATGGACCACATACATCAATACAAACCAATTCCAATGTTTCTTTAGCTCTTTCTCCTTTCCCACTAAAAGCTGTTTTAGTCATTTTATCTTGTAAACAAGAATGATATATATCCAAGGGTTTTAACTCCAAGGATTCTACATAACCTACATGATTAAGTTTTTTAAAATGATTCTCCTTTACATGACCTAACCTGAAGTGCCATGGATAGGTAAGATATGATTTGTTCTTGCTGAATTTTTCATTGATTTCGAATACTATATTTTATAGTTAAAGTATATAAAACCCATTGTTAAGATCTTCCATACCATAACATATATCTTCCTTATACATAATACAACATCTATTTCTAAACATGAAATAAAATCACATAGTGTATAAAATTGAAACTAAGATTATGTTTTTGGTAATAGATGGTACATAATAACAATTATTTAGTACAAGAACTATCCCACTATCAAAAATAAGATTATAACCACCCACTGCTAATGAAACTAGTCTCACACCATTTGTTTCTTAGATATCTAATTAAACTTTTGAAATTATCTTGAATATACTTGGTCACTATATTTTAATAAAAATGTGTGAGAAAAATTTAATATTCAATGCCCAACTTGTAGAAATACACAAATTTTATTCAATATCAAATATACCTGAAGAAAAAGTGTTAACATGATTCTTCTTCCCAACTATGAAATTATTCATCTAGTGGAAATTATTTCCACATGATATTAAGTAATATATTTAATTATCTTTCCCCTTATATATCTCTAGATTATTTAAAGGATAGTGTATCCATGTATTTGACATAGACATATGTAGAGACCCAAAGCCTGACGTACATAGAAATTACATTACTTTTGTGGAATACTTAATACAAAACAAACACAGACACACAAGGACCGTAATAGTTTCGTGTCTTTGGAAACTCGGAATTTAATCTTCTAATCGTGGTGAAAGATATTCAACTTCTCCCATAAAGATATTCCCCTTTTGTTTTCTTACCTAAAACCTTTATTTATATCCTGGGGAAAGGAAAAAATAAAAAGGGTGAGCTAAAATGCTCAGTAAGGGTAAGCATAGAGAATATAAAACAATCCATAAACATTAGAATGCAAAAGCTTGAACATAAAATCTTAACATCAAAATATTGAGCAAAGACATAAATCATGGAAGTACATAAGACATATATCATAAAGGAACATCAATCTTGACAAAATAGCATGAGAATAAATCCGATAACTGTGGAAACCATTCATCACTTGTTATGATTTCCATGATAGCCAAGGCATTGCGGCCAAGACCATCTTAGTGGACAAAGTCCCTTTCTGAATCGAGTTCACTCCTCATTCTAGTCTTGTATCACTGAACCGGATTAACTTACCGTTCCAACCATGGCTATCTAATGAGATATAAATCTTTACCCAATGCATTGGAGGGAGATATAGGTCCCATCAATCTTATAATGAAATCCTTCTTACTTTTTCCACAAAATAAACATACATCATTCATAATAACCCAATGAATAAAATGGGTTTCATAAACATCATCCCATCATCAAATAATCCATATAAAAGAAATGGATATCATTTCATGATAAGAAAAGTGAATCCATGTAAATTATAGAGACATTATACTTGAAACATACACATATGAAATAATGTCATCATAGATGGAAAATGGTTTTGATAAAACACTTGAAATGAATTATTGAGGAAAATATCCTTTCTTCTTAAAAATCATTTTCTTTTCAGAAAATTTCATGCAATTTTAAAAGAAAAGGATTTTGTTGAAAATTGTCATGAAATATTTTGGAGGAAGCTTCATTAAAATAAGGCTTTATAAAACTGTAAAAATCCTTTCATGCCGTATAAGTTAAAAAAACATTCTTCTCATACTTTTTTCAGAAAAGTAAAAAAGTACCTCGTATGGTAAATAAAAAATAGATTCCTCACATACCATGTAGTAAAAGTCAAAAATGGGTAAAAAAGACTTTAAACATACATGAAAACATTTTTATAAAACATTGACATGGATGATAAATATAACCCCAGTAAATACTTACGAATAAACAATCTCGGATAAGAATGAGATTGGAATAATTATCCCTTAACTTAGGTCCGATATGCTTCGTACGTATCCAAGCCACCTGTACAATGATTTAAATAATGTCATTTACTTATTATAGAATCATATTAATTGTTATTATGTCATAAATTGTTCACTTATGACTTTATATTACATGTTCTTTTGTAAATTCCATGTTAAAGGAGCGTTTTGGGTAAAATCGTTTTATTTATCGTACGTGTTTGGACTTATTGTTATTGATATTATTAATTATATCCTGATTTAATTAATTCCAGAATGTAAAACATGATTTATATACAATATATATTCAGCAGATATATATATATATATATATGATAGATCGATAAATGGATGAAATACACCGTTCATGGAGACGGTAGGCCGTACGTACGCATGAACACTGTTTTCGTTTCCTTATTGAATTGAATGGAATTAAGTAGTTGACATAAATATATATATACATAAATAAAATATCATTATTATTTCATATATGTCATTATTAATTATTATATATACTTTATAATCATTCATGAATGGTTAACATGGAGAATTAATCTCATCGCGTCGTGGAGACGGTAGTCCATACGTACGCACGAGCGATAATACCATTCCCATGATAGTAGAATTGTATTAATGTGTATGTATAATATTTAAGAATCAATATCAAATTACAATAATCATATATAGTTATTTATTTACACCATTATACCCATCCAAGTAAGGTGGTGGTCGAAAACAGATTACACCACGACGTGGAGATGGTATTCCGTACGTACGCACGCGCGGTGATTTCATTTTCTGTAGGATGGATAGAAGGTGAAATAGGGTTGTTTAATATATATAATAACATATCAGTATATAATTAATAATTATTTTATTATTTTATAATGATACAACTAAAGAAGAAGATGTTGAAGAAGAAAGAAACTTGAGAGAATCGGAAGAAGAGATTACCTCTTCCTTGATGCACCTCTTTTAAGCCTTCTCTTAAGGAAGTAGAGTTGGTATTTTGAGAAGACCAGAACCTCCAGAATGCTTCTAGGGAAGTCGAGAAGAGAAATGGGAAGGGGTTGGCAGAGCTTCAAGGCTCAAAAGGGTGTGAAGAGAAGAGGGAAGGGGTGCCCTTTTTATAAGGGAGGAGAGGGGCACCTTTAGAAAAACTTAAAATATTATTTTATAATAAAGTCATATTAGGTTTATAATAGCTCCAAATTGATTTATTTAGAAGCTAAAGTGTGGATGGGTCGAAATAATCTCAACCAATAGATTTTAGACAAGTTTAGGTTACAATTTCAACCTTATCATTTAGATTTAAATCTATGTTAAATAATTTAACTTTTACTGTGTCTTCTTGTTTTCTTACACTATATGGTTAATAAACTTACAATAACAAGTCAAACGAACCCCAAGTGGTTCATTATTAATATATATATATATATCATTAAATAGGTCATTTTACCGAACCTTATATTTTTAGGAATAAAATAATGATTAATAATATAATATTTGTTTTAAACACTATTTTATGTCAATTTTGACACTATTTGGTAATTGATTTTTGTGAAAATCATAACAGAATTATTAGTTCGAAAAAAGTCAATTAAATCAATACTAACATGTCATATTAACCTATAAAATTAGTGTAATTCATAAAAATTCTAAAATTACATTTATTTGGGTATTTATAACATCAATTATGTTAATATTTCATCAATAAAATAATTACTGCATCATCATTGTGTCATAAATAAACTAAATTTTTTGAGGTCTAAAAATTATAAATAAAATACCATTAAGCAGGAAATCGTTTTAGCTTTCTAATTAATTTTTATAGTCGAATTTTTCTTATTTATAACCCTATATTAAAAAAGATTTAGTTATTAAACATTGATTTTATCTATTTTAACCCTTCTTTAAATAAATTAATAATAAATGTCCCAATCTAATCCAAGTGGACCTAAATGGTCATATTTTATTCCTAAGGTTGTTTTTGGTCGAATCAAACTTATCCAATAGAATTAGGACATGTGTTAGGGTAATAATAATATCATTTTCCCCTTAATTACCCTATTTACTTTTAACCGTGGTAAATAAAAGAAAAAAGTTACTATTCACCAAAAATTATTTTAATCTCATTGAACCACATTTTATCCCTTGATATTAATTGTGTCTCTCAGATTTTTGAAATTCCACTCACAGAGGTGGTAAAATTATGTTTTATGTGAATTTCCAAATTCTCCTAGGAGGTGGGTAAAAGACGGTGAAAAGTTCAATAAAAATTTTATATATCTAAAATTATTATAAAATAACACCAATTAATTACATTGAACTTATATAGGTATTATGTATCAATTTTTACCTAAAATAAATTTAAATAAAATAAATAATTATTTAAATAAAAAGTCGGTTTTCAAATAGTAACCTAGTGTTTTCACTATTCTTCCAAAATTGAAAGTTTTCAGAAAAATACATACAAACATTTCACCCTAGTCTAATGTCGATATTCTGAATCCAAAAATGAAGTCCATTTTGAAAAATAAAATTTCAAAAAGTGGGTATTACTATTCATAACTTCTAGTTTATATAACATATCATTGTTTAGTGAAACTCAGTATTGCGTACAACATACACTATCGTGGAAGGTCGCGATTGCGTGTAATGCAAGCCAAGTCAGGGATGCGTGTAGTGCAATCTCCTTTTGGTGTAGCGTACAACACAAGACATCAATGAAATTAAAAAGAATATTTTTCATAAAATCTCGGGGTGTTACATTCTACCCCCTTAAAATGAATTTCGCCCTCGAAATTCGTCGTGGTTATAAATCGTTTACTATTTATATAAACCTGCATCATAAAAAGGAATACTAAAACTTAATTTTAAAAACTAAAGTTTGAAACGTAACAATTACCCAATGTAACTCATCACTGGGTTTCCATATAGGATAACGTAGGTCAAAATATGGATATGGAAGAAAAATCTAACCATCAAGTTCAGATGGAGAGTGGTAGATAACATGGCTATGAAAAATCCATCAATAACAAAGCCATAAATTTGTGATGATCTAAGGTACCATCTGATTCATCAGATATAAGAGCACTAGGACAAAATTTTTGGTTTTCAATATCATTTCCCTAAAGTTGAAAATTTTGAATTAGAATAAATACTTACTTGATTTTGGTACAATATCACTGTTTTTCAGGCCTTGAATAATTTCCACTTCATCTCTTAAAGAAATGAAGTTAAATTTGTTATTCATGAAGTGTTAGCAGATCATGTGATAGAATGATGGGTCATTCCATCTGTCTCAAACAAAAGGTTAGAAAAAGTTATCAAAAATACATAAGTCTATCTATAGTGAGATTAATCATATATGGTTCCTAAAATGGACTTATACTTCATATATCATACTGCTTGATATAATAAAACTGGTTTCTACTAAATAGGGACTTCATGTAGGCCAGTAGTAGGCGATAAAGGCCTGTCACACTTCGGTTGAGGGTTCGATTCCCACAGCCTTGTCCGACGCGACAGGTTGTCGTCCGTCTTACAGGTTGTACTTTTTCTAAAATTAAATCATTATGACATTCCATCAATAATATCAGAAACATTTCAAGCCTTAAAAAATAATAAATTATTTCCAACATAATTCATTTCAATACTTCTGTCCAAGATTATAGTATAAGGAAAACAATTACTAGAAATGTCATCTACCGAGCATGTGAATACCATCATTTATCCCAGATATATCTTGCTGGTCACATTCCAAACATGTGAATACATTAATCATGTATTCTCTTGAAAAATGAATACCCATTGAATCTTAGTGAAAACATGAATGCTGTTAAAAGTTAACTCTTTCCACATACCTAAATCCAAAAATTCTGTATACTCAAACCATGATATCACTTAGTCCTTATAACAATCATGAGCTCATGAATACTATCAAACATATTATTTCCTCCTTATCCATTCATTATGTGCATATAATCTTTTTTCCAAAAATATATGAATAAACTTTCATGGTTTCCAGTACCATTCAATATATACTTTCAAATACTTTTGGAAAAAAATAGTGTAATAATCACTAGATGTTTCTTTATTCCATAGTACCATTAAATTACCTATACCACATAACTCTTGCTAAACATAAAATCATTCCATTACCTTCTTAAACCATGGACCAAGCTTCAACACTTCTTTCATCTCATATATCATTTTTAGTCTCCTCATCATCATCCACATAAATACTACCCATATGACTATGCTGATTCTCTTCATGAGATTTTCCCTTAGGGCATTGGTTTGCATAATTACCATACATTCCACATTTAAAACATCTTATCATTGTTGATGTCGTAGAAATACCATTATCCTTATCCATGGTGTTAACTAAACCTTTTCTTTTGCGCTTACTTGGTTTGTATCCTTTTTTTTCGCACCCAAAGAATCTTCCAGTTCCTTTGAAACATTCTCCATGATGCCTCTTACCACATGATTTACATGATGGAAATTGAACATTCTTTCCACTATGATCATTATGAAACTCCATATTTCTCTTATTAGATGAGTTAGGAAACTTACCAAAGTTGAGATTATTGATCATATTATGAGATTTCTGATTTGGCATAATAATGATGTTTGGACCTCCAGATCCAATTTCATTTGGTTTCTCATGATCAATATCATTCCATTGTCCATTATATCCTGCATTATCATGAATATTCCTATTTCCAGCCATTTTCTAAAACCCAAAAAGAATATTGTGAGAGGAAAAAATCATAATCAAGTGGTAGTACCTTCAATATCAAACATCTTAGGTTAAATTTGAAGATAGTTACCGTAATTCTAGGACTATAACCTATACTTATACGTAACCTTAGGGACATCACTATACATACCTTAGAATTATCTCTAGGGATCTCAATAAAGTTATCACATCCTAGTTTCCGAAGGTTGACTAAAAATTTCCTCTGATACCAACTTTAGAGACCCAAATCTTGACGTACATGGACATTACATTACTTTTTCGGAATACTTAATACATAACAAACACAGACACACAAGGACCGTAATAGTTTAGTGTCTTTGGAAACTCGGAATTTAATCTTCTAATCATGGTGATAGATATTCAACTTCTCCGATAAAGATCTTCCCCTTTTGTTTTCTTACCTAAAAACTTTCTTTATATCATGGGGAAAAGAAAACATAAAAAGGGTCAGCTCAAATTCTCAGTAAGGTTAAGCATAGAGAACATAAAAGAATCCATAAACATTTGAATGCAAAAGCATGAACATAAAATCTAAACATCAAAATCTTGAGCAAAGACATAAATCTTGGAATTACCTAAGGCATATATCATAAAGGAACATCAATCTTGATAAAATAGCATGGGAATAAATTATGTAATTATGGAAACCATTCAGCACTTGTTATGAGTTCTATAGTAGCCAAGGCATTGCTGCGAAGACCATCTTAGTGGACAAAGTCCCTCTCTGAATCGAGTTCACTCCTCGTTCCAGTCCTGTATCACTGAACCAGATTAACTTACCATTCCAGCGATGTCTGTATCATGAGATATAAATCTTTACCCAATGCATTGGAGGGATATATAGGTCCCACCCATCTCATAATTAAATCATTCTTACTTGTGCCACAAAATAAACATACATCATTCATAATAAACCAACGAATAAAATGGGTTTCATAAACATCATCCAATCACCACATAATCCCTATAAAAGAAATGGATATCATTTCACAATAAGAAAAGTGAAATGATGTAAATCTTAGAGACATTATAATTGGAACATACACATATGAAATAATGTCATCATAGATGGAAAATGGTTTTGATAAAACACTTGAAATGAATTCTTGAGGAAAATATCCTTTCTTCTTAAAAATCATTTTCTTTTCAAAAAATGTCATGAAATTTTAAAATAAAAGTATTTTCTTGAAAATAGTCATGAAATATTTTGGAGGAATCTTCCTAAAAATAAGGCTTTATAAAACTGTAAAAATCCTTTCATGCCGTATAAGTTAAAAAACATTCTTCTCATACTTTTCCCAGAAAAGTCGAAAAGTACCTTGTATGGTAAACAAAAAATAAATTCCTTACATACCAAGTAGTAAAAGTCAAAAATGGGTAAAAAGGAATTTAAACATACATGAAAACATTTTTATAAAACTTTGACATGTATGATAAATATAACCCTAGTAAATACTTACAAATAAACAATCTCGGATAAGAATGAGAATGGAATAATTATCCCTTACCTTAGGTCTGATATGATTCATACGTATCCGAACCTCCTGTATAATGATTTAAATAATGTCATTGACTTATTATATAATCATATTCATTTCTATGATGTCATAAATGGTTCACTTATGACTTTATATTACCCGTTCTTTTGTAAATTCCATGTTAAAGCAGCGTTTTGGCTAAAATCATTTTATTTATCGTACGTGTTTGGACTTGTTGTTCTTGATATTATTAATTATATCCTGATTTACTTAATTCCATAATGTAAAACATTATTTATATATAATATATATTCAGCATATATATATATATATATGATAGATCGATAAATGGAATGAAATACACCGTTCATGGAGACGGTAGGCCGTACGTACACATGAACGCTGTTTTTGTTTCCTTATTGAATTGAATGGAATTAAGTAGATGAAATACATATATATATATATATACGTAAATCAAGTATCAATATTATGTCATATATTTCATGATTACTTATTATATATACTTTATATTCATTCTTGAATGGTTGACATGGAGAATGAATATCATCGCGTCGTGGAGACGGTAGTCCGTACGTACGCACGAGTGATGATACCATTCCCAAGATCGTGGAATTGTGTTGAAGTGTATGTATAATATTTCATAATCAATATCACATTACAATAATCAGATATAGTTATTTATTTACACCATTACACCCATCCAAATCAGGTGGTGGTCGAAAACAGTTTACACCACGGCGTGGAGACAATATTTTGTACGTACGCACGCGCGGTGATTTCGTTTTCCGTAAGATGGATAGAAGGTGAAATAGGGTTGTTTCATATTTATAATATCATATCAGTATATAAGTAATTCTATTGTTATTACTTTATAATGATACAACTAAAGAAGAAGAAGTTGAAGAAGAAAGAAACTTGAGAGAATCGGAAGAAGATATTACCTCTTCTTCGACACACCTCCTTTAAGCATTCTCTTAAGGAAGTAGAGTTGGTATTTTGAGAAGACTAGAACCTCCAGAATGTTTCAAGGGAATTGAAGAAGAGAAATTGGCAGGGGTTGTCCGAGCTTCAAGGCTCAAAAGGGTGTGAAGAGAAGAGGGAAGGGGTGCCCTTTTTATAAGGGAGGAGAGGGGCACCTTTGGAAAAACTTAAAATATTATTTTATAATAAAGTAATATTCAGTTTATAATATCTCCAAATTGATTTATTTAGAAGATGAAGTGGTTATGGGTCAAAATACTCTCAACCAATAGATTTTAGACAAGTTTAGGTTACAATTTTAACCTTATCATTTAGATTTAACTCTAAGTTAAAAAATTTAACTTTTACCGTGTCTTCTTTTTTTCTTACACTATATTGTTAATAAACTTAAAATAACAAGTCCAAAGAACCCCAAGTGGTTCATTATTAATATATATATCCTTATCTAAGTCATTTGTCTGAACTTTATATTTTTAGGAATAAAATAATGACTAATAATATAATATTTGTTTTAAAAACTATTTTATGTCAATTTTGACACTATTTGGTAATTGTTTTTTTGTGAATATCATAACAGCATGATTAGTTCTAATAAAGTTAATTAAATCAATACTAACATGTCATATTAACCTATAAAATTATTTCAATTCATAAAAAGTCTCAAATTATATTTATTTGGGCATTTATAACATCAATTATGTTAATATTTCATTCAAAAAATAATTACTACATCATCATTGTGTCATAAATAAATTAAATTATTTAATGTCTAAAAATTATAAATAAAATACCATTATGTAGTAAATCTCTTTATCTTTCTAATGAATATTTATAGTCTAATTTATCTTGTCTATAAACCTATATTAAAAATGATTTAGTTATTAAACATTGATTTTAACTATTTTAACCCTTCTTTAAATAAATTAATAATAAATGTCCTAATCTAATCCAAGTGGACCTAAATGGTCATATATTATTCCTAAGGTTTTTTTTGTCAAATCACACTTATCCAATAGAATTATGACTTGTGTTAGGGTAATAATAATATCATTTTTTACCCTTAATTACCCTATTTACTTTTAACCGTAGTAAATAAAAGTAAAAAGTTACTATTCAACAAATATTATTTTCATCTCATTGAACCACATTTTAGTCTTTGATATTAAGTGTCTCTTGGATTTTTGAAATTTCACTCATAGAAGCGGTAAAATTATGTTTTTTTTGAATTTCCAAATTCTTCTAGGAGATGGGTAAAAGACGGTGAAATGTTCAATAAAATTTTTATATATCTAAAATTATTATAAAATGACTCCATTGAATTACATTGAAATTATATAGGTATTATGTATCAATTTTGACCTAAAATAAATTTAAACAAAATAAATAATTATTTAAATAAAAAGTCGATTTTTAAATAGTAACCTAGTGTTTTCACTATTCATCAAAAATTGAATGTTTTCAGAAAAATACCAAAATTTCATCCTAGTCTAATTTCGATATTCTGAATCCAAAAAATGAAGTCCATTTTGAAAAATAAAATTTCAAAAGGTGGGTATTACTATTCATAAGGGCTAGTTTATATAACATATCGTTGTTTAGTGAAACTAGGTATTGCGTACAACATACGCTATCATGGAAGGTCATGATTGCGTGTAATGCAAGCCAAGTCAGGGATGCATGTAGTGCAAGCTACTTTTGGTGTAGCGTACAACAAAATACATCAATGAAATTAAAAAGAATATTTTTCATAAAATCTCGGGGTGTTACAACATATCCCTCAACACTTTATCCTTTTCTTTCATCCTCTTGTTCACTATAAGAATTGAAGAGTTGTAATTCTTCATATTCTTATCTGCTCAAAGAACTTAATCAAACAAGTCTGGGTGCGACTTATTCATTTTATAATTAACAATGGAATTTGAGAATCTATGTGGTAAAGAAGAAAGAATCAGATCCGTTGTTAGATCGAGGTTCAGTTTGAACCCAAGGGACTCAAGTCTCTCAATGTACCCGATCATCTTGAGTACATGAGGTCATGCTTGATTACCTTATTCAAGTATGAATCTATAATAATCAGTTGATATATCATATATTTCTTTCTTTTCTCTCCCCTGTTACAACTCTTGGATATAAGACAACACTTAGAAAGTATCTTTGTCCTCATGAATTTTCTACAACTCACTTAACATAGATGAATCCATGAAACACTGAACATCTATTGAATCATTCATATAACTCTTATATTAATATTTATATTCCTTGATTTCTCCCTAATGGATCAGTATAAATTGGGTATTCCAGCATATAAATCTTTCTTTCTTGGTGTAGTAGTATGTCCATGTTCCTGTACCACTCTTGGAAGTTATGGTTAGTCCGGATATTCTCTTTATCCAATATTGATTACAATTAAATTAATCCAGTGGTGTTGGTTGTTTCCATTTTTATCTACAAAAAATAAACTTACAAGATTACTACTTTATCTTGATTACCAGTATAAATTTTCAAATTATTAATTTTAAATGTCTCCCACTATTTTTTCAAATCCAAGTATCCCTCAACAACTAGATTCAGAATACTCATTCACTTGAGTATTCTAGTAGAAAGGATCCTTAAACATATCTTTATAGCATAATATATGGAATATCCACTACTCTATGAGTCTAAGGTAGGATTTTTATTGGACAAATGAATTAACTCCTAGATCCTTGATCTATTGAGTAGAGTCTCTTCTGCTACAAAGAATTAATTTTCATTGCTCATTGATTTTTCTCTAAAGTTTGAACAAGCTAGCTATGAGTACTTCATTGCTTTCAACTTTAGTTAATTCAACCCATCACTCTCATTATATCTCCCTAGTAGTAATAGGAACCCATAACTAGGGATGGAGAGAACCTCAAAAAATCAATTGTGCTCAAATTCAAGTAATGGAAGGCACTTAATAACTTAATATTTTATTTGAGGGATTTAGTAAGTTAATATCTAAAAAGTAAATCCTTTTCTAATTTAACATTCTTGAACTATGCGATCACACTCACAACTTAAATATGATTTTAAATAGAAAACATTCACCACATATATTCATTTTATATTTTCATTCTTATTTATTGTTATACTTTGTGATTGCACATAACAAATACACATTCACAAAATAATAATCCACAAACTTTTAAATATTGTTTAATCCATCGAGTGATTAATAGATTAGTTGAGACCCTATGTGAAATCCTTAATTCAATACCTGACTTGAATTTTAGTGCCCGAAACTCTCACGCATTTAACTTGTTTGGTCTACACCAGATCTCAAATAGAACCACGTCACCGCGAACTCCTCTGATCTTTACAATGTATACTCACATGCAAGTGATGGGAACTCAGGATGAAAAATTACATTTTTTACTTAAATGTGGACACACATTCTATTATACAAATTAAATAAAGAGGTATGATGCACATATTTTTAAAATAAAATAATAATTACATTTTATAAAAACATAAATTCATAATTAAATTAATTACATAATAAACTAAACATGCATGTGTCGGTCTCAGGTCTTGATAATTCAACATGAAATTATATTACATTAGAAAAATTAAATTTTCTAAATTTCAACATGAGGATATTTTTAAATCTTTAAATTACATTAAAATACATTTAACTAATTATTGATATATCCCACAGCATCCAAAATAATTGTATTAAATCCTAGAAATTTAAATTATTTTTTTTTGAATTTTTTCATAATTTTTCGAGTATATTTTTTATCTAAAGAATATGCTCATAAATTTATTTTAGGGCTAGTAATGGGTCGAAAAATTTGGACTCGAACTATACCAGCTCGATCCAAGTTAATTTGAGCATCCATTTAAAGGACATAATATATATGTATATATATATATATAATAAAATTATAACAAGATTACAAATGATTTTTTTTTCTTATTTTAAACAAACTTCTAAGGGAATCTTTTTCCTTTTAA
This sequence comes from Viscum album, assembly GCA_963277665.1. NCBI lineage: Eukaryota > Viridiplantae > Streptophyta > Magnoliopsida > Santalales > Viscaceae > Viscum > Viscum album. Next base: position 910,873,252 of record OY728143.1, on the reverse strand, counting down.
TTAAACAAGATTTCAATGGAATATTTGTAATTTATTATTTTTGGAAAATTAATTATGTTTGAATATAAAGATTTTATTTCAAAAATATTATCCCAACCATATTCCAGTATATCCGGATAATACACAACGTACTAACATCATGCTCTAACTAAAAACATGTCACACAGAAATCCATTAAAGTGAAGAAAAATATAAAAATTTATTTTTTTGTTATAGTTTTTATGTAAAAATCTTCAACATTCTATAAAAAATATATTAGAAATATAAACCTGGATCTATTCACTATTAGTTATGTTAGGAATATATCAAACCCCCCTTTCTAGATCATATAAAATCTAATTTAAATTATGTGGTTTTTGACTTAAATAATTACATGATTTCTCTGATACCAATTGAAGTAACCCATGGCGTAGTGGAAGTGTGAAGAAAATGCTCAATTTGAAATTTTTGGGATTGGATTCAAATTAAATACACTAAATCCAAAAAACCCTCTTCCAAGATTACTTAAAGGACGGTGTCTAATTCAATTTTATCATAAAAAATAAAATTCAATAAATGTATAAACGGTACCTTATTCGTTTGAAGTTGTTGGTTTGATTCACTCACTATTGACATGTCATGGCTCAAATATTCAAACTATGTTTCTTATAGATCATCCAATAAATGAACCATATATCATATATCATTAATCCATATTTCCCGAGTACTAACATAGGAAATAAAAAATAATTACGACAACTATTAAATTGCATGAAGAATAAGAACTTGATTGAGAAAGAGGGATCAATCCAACCTTTTTCTTCCATTAGAATCTCTATTTAAGAACTTGATAGGAGATTAAAGGATAGATTCTCTCACTAAATTCTTCCAAATGGTGGATATCACTATTCAGGAAGATAAAATGAGATTTATACCTATGTTATACTTTCCAAAATTTCACATTAGTCCCTGGAAAGTAATAACCTTCATTTTAGAACTTTACACACATTTATGATTTATTAAACTTTTCATAAATGTCAAAAATATATTATCACTCACTTGTAACAATTTAACATGTTACATGATAAAATAAAAACCATCAACTCATCCCATAGGCTCCCTAAATAATTTAAAAACCCTTGAACATTCTATGTTCATTCGAAGAATTATATTTTCTCGTATTCGCTTTTATGATCAAACAACTTATGAATACCATGAGAAGTAAATTAAATCATCATTATTCTAAAAATGAATAATATAATAGAATTATTTATACTTGAGATTAATCCGACTCAAATGTTCACCAACACTCATAGGTGGGTCCCAATATTTCATAAACTCTTGTTCATTATAATAGGTGGAACTTTTGGATACACTTAGTGTGTGACCTTCTTGGTCCTTATCTCTATAACAATGAGTCCAACCCACATACCAGTAGTGGATTCTATTAACCTCTCATAGACTCTAAGGAGATAAGTAATTTCATAGCTATGAATACCTATTATGAACATGTTCTATGTAATATAATCTATTTGTCTCATGACATCTTATAAAGCAGGATGCCTACTTGTTTCATCATCCTTTTATTGCTTTATATATTTCATGGTATTATAGGATGGACTTAACTTCTTGTACCATGACCCTGTATTTAATGAGGGTACTACAATCCTGGTCTACCTGGGCCCACAATATATATATTTCTCAACACATAAGTGATAAATCCTATCTTTATCATTCAACCAATGTCATACCATTAATAACGCACCCAACATAAGCTACCTCACCATGTCTTCAATCCATGGCTCTTACCTTGCATCAAAGCATGTGATCAAATGATACACATTAATAATTATCTCAATTCTAGAGACCAATACACATGTTCGTAGATTATAACAACCAATGACACCTGAAACATGTGTTGTTCCTATTAGTGGGCCAGACCACCTGATCTCATCTACTTGAGATCACTAAGTGAAAACTTAAAAAGAAGAGGGATCAATGTCTATATTCCCCCATCACCTAATAGTTATACATTATCTATGTCCTATCAGTAAGATGTATCCAAACCATATGAAATATATTTAATATTACTTTCATAGTATATTGAGGTTATCATTATAGATGGGAACTTATATAACCTTCTGATATGACACATAATCTATGAAAATAACCTTAAAAGTAGTGGATGAAAAAGTATCAATACTATTATAGTAAGAATAAACACTTGTATATATATCAGACTGCATACATGTTATTTAAATAAAAGTAAATAAAGTAGTTTGTTTTTTGGAAACCACTCAAAACACATATGTATCCCATAACCACAATAAGGACAATGAGTCTTAGGTCAGGCCACAGGGCCATCATGACTCGTCTCTCTTAGGGTCATTCCAAAAGTCCATTCCATTCCAACAATACATCAAATAGGGCCATGAAGGTTGTTGAATCCCAACACTGTGTCTTAAGTCAAGTCATTGAATACCATCATGCCTCGCTGTTTCTGCATAGATTAGAACTCATAAGACCATAATGCCCATAAGGTCATCCCACAAGGCCATCATTCCCTATCAACTAAGTTTGTCATAGAATCATGTTTCAAGTAGTGTTTTAACATTATCCTTCTCTAGGGTTATCGATCCACAATAGGCCCCCCTATAACATTGGTTCCATGCATAGAAAAATAAAAATTTAGCATATACCAAATTCATCACATGAAAACATTGTCATTATATTAGAGGCACAACCTAGCATATCAAGAACGAGAAACAGAAGTAAAACACACACATTGTGATCAAACAGAAACATAGGTCTCACAAGCTACACACACATACACATGTTATCAAACTCAAAAATGGTATCGTAGCCTGCACATGCACACACATGTGATCAAACATTAAGCATGGTCTCATGGGCTTCACATGCACACACATGCAATAAAACTCAAGAATGGTCTAAGAATATAATCACACAAAATAATATCATTTAAAAAATCAATATCATAACAACAACTATATACACGACATATACTTGGTAAGAAACTTCCAACCTCAATTGATTCAACATCAATGTTGATGTTTTCTGAGAGAAGAATCACCCAAACCATGTTAATACTCTAAATAGAATAGGCTTTCATGCTAGGAACTCATGGAATTGATTTCTATATAGCATTATAGGTTCTAGAATGAGACTCAATAAAGAAAAATATAAGGGGTAGAAAAAACACTTACCCAATTTCAAACATTAACAATTAAATAATTTGAGTCTAGTTAAGAAAGGATAAAATTAAACATTATTGGAAATTTACAAGAGAATATATGCAAGGAGATCAAAAATATGGTTAAAAAATATTAGCTTCCACCTCCCAAGGTTTTATTTACAGCAAGGTCAAGCAAGGAGAGTTAAAGAGAATGAATCACCTAAGGACATAACTTCAGCAAAGAATTTCATCAGAATCCTTTCCCTAAAATGCCTTAAAAAACATTTGGAATTCATATGGATATAAGAATAATTAATAAAGGAGGTCTAAATAAATTAATATTATAAAAGAACCAATTAAGATCACATTCAGGACCCCATGTTTAAGATGGACCAATTCCCCCTTTTAATCGATCAAGATCTATGAAGAACGATGATGATTTCACTTAGTTCAAAACCCACTTGATTGCCACCAAGAGATCCCCCATATCCCCCCATTTCATGTTAGATTCAGACAAGGCCACCCAAAAAAATATATTCCTATGGTGTGTTTCCTTATCCTTAGCTACTTTCCATCACAAAAACCCCCACCACAGTTGTGGTGAGGTCTCCCAAGTCATGGTCCACAACATCCTTCCCTGAGCACTATAGTCCTTGAAATGCATTTTCCACCAATTTCCCTCTTTCTTGTTTTACTGAGGAGAACACCAAGGACCAACAAAAATTTCCCCATGGTCGTGATGCAACCTATTTTATACTAAAAAGGCTCTAAACCACTTAGAATCTACCAAAATATCAAAATAAATTACCCCAAACATGTGTCAAACCCATAAAATTAAAGGATAATGGGAAAAAGGATTTCATATATGAAATAAAAGTGTATAGACTTTAAAATCATCCCCTATAAGGACTTCTCATCCTCAAAAAGCATCTCTAGTATTCATTCTCGAATACCTTGGGCCATTATGCTAAAACATCTGACTCGCACTCCAAAATTTCCTATTGAATATATCCATGTGGACATAAGGAAACAACATGTGGAATAATGTTACCCCTTTAAACCTTATTTCTATGATCTACAATCTTCATTGGATGTTGTACAAAAGATGTGTCACGTTTCAACTCAACTTCCACACAGTTTATCACATGTGCCATATCTGGCACATACCTTTGAATTTGAGAAACATGGAACACATCATGAATGACATAATATTGTGGAGGAAGCTCTAGTCAATAATCCACTTCTATAATATGTTCGGTAATCTCAAATGGTCACAAAAACTGTGGTGTCATCTTCCCTTTCTTCCACAAATGATGATGCCCAAAGCGAGGAGACACCCCAAAGAAAACTCAGTCACCAACAATAAACTAAAAAGGTTGTCTCCTCTAGTTGGTATACAATTTTTGTATACTCTGAGAAATAACCAACCACTTCCTAATCAACTACACTCTCTCTAAGGTCCCATAGCCGATACTCATCCCAAAAACTACCATCTCACCCACCTCATCCCAATATAGTGGTGAGTGGAATTATTGTCCATAGAGAGCCTCAAAATGTTCCATCAGAATAGAAGCATGGAAACTATTGTTGTTAGTAAACTTCGACAAGGACATATGCCTATACCATGACCCACCGAAGTCTAGGATTCATTCCTAAAGAATATCATAGTATCTAAATCATCCTCTATAACTATCCATTGGTCTATGAATGATATGTCATACTCATATTCAACTAAGTCCCCAAATACATATACAATCCATACCAAAACCGTGATGTAAAACATGTATTTATGTCTGATACGATAGTGGAAGACACACCATGTAGTCATACAATATCTTAGACATAAATATTGACCAAACTCATTAATAGAGTGTGTCTCTCAGATCGATAAGAAATGGTATACTTTAATCAATAGATTGATATATCACCCAAATGATATCTCAAATTCTTGGGGTCATGGGTAACCCATCATGAAGTCCATTTTTAGGTTAGATCACTTTCACATCAGCACAAGAAGTGTCTAAATAAAAACACCAGGATGCTGATGCTTGGCCTTTATCCTCCAGAAAGTAAGGCATTGAGGAAAAAAGCCAGTGATATCTCTCTTCATAGCTATCCACAAAAAATGTCACCATTTGTCATAGTATATCTTTTTCAAACCTAGACACACTACCCATTTCTAAACATGAGTGTATTTTTACATCTTCATCCTTTAGAAAACTATCCCAACTACCCTATCATGAACATAGATAATATATTCATCATCTAAGGACCACCCCATAACTATATTATCTCCCACCAACCATTCATATAACACACAAAAAACTATGTTTGAATCTTGTCTTGCTTCCATATAGTCCACCAAAGAAGATGTGATAACCAAGGGTCCACATGTCATCACACCAGGATCCTCTATTGCATCCTCTAGGCACTCTACCATCAAACTCATCAGATGATATTCTTATGGGTAATTTTGATCTCAAAGTTCTTACATTTCCAAAATTTTCCTACTGAGAGCATATGCGATGACATTACCCTTTCATTGATCATAGTTATTCTAAAATTCAAATGTATGTAAATACTCTACCCAACAACTCTTCATCAAATTTAGATCTCCCTAGTAGAAGATATATCATAGGCTATTACGGTCCATGAAAACAATAAACCTCTCATCGAATATATAATGTTTCTAACACATTAGAGAATGGATCACAACTATCAAATCTAAGTCATGAGTTTGGTAGTTCCTCTCATGGGGTCACAATTAATGTGACCCATAAGCTAATACCAGGTCCTTCTACATCGGCAGAACTCCTAAACCCACACCTGAGGAATCATAGTAAACTACATATCCAATCCCAAGCTATAAAAATGACAGAATAGGGGACATCTATAATATTCTATTCATATCTATGATGGCCTCTTCATAAATATATATCCACAAACACTTCACTCCCTTATTTGTGAGACCTGTCAAAGGTGATATCAAACAAGATAATTCTTGTATGAACTATCTGCAGTATCCAACAAAACCAAGTTAGCTATAGATATTAAAAAACTTCTACTCATGAGTCCAAGACATCACCACCTCTACCTTCATTGGTTCCACATAAATTACAACCTTAGTAATTACATGCCCAATGAATCACACCTTCTGATTCCAAAAGTGTCACTTAAATTTTTTTTCATAAAGACGTTGTGCTCTAAGTGTATTCAATAAAATATCTGGGTTCCTTGCATTATTTTCTATGGTTCTTGAGTATGTGAGGTTATCAACAACAAATACCAAAATAAAGGAGTCGAGATATGGATGAAAGATACTATTTATATGAGTTATGAGCACTATTGGTGTATTTATTATCCTAAAAGGCATGATAAAATACCCATAAAATCCATATATACTCCTAAATGTTGTATTATAAATATCCTTCTCTTAAACCTGAAACTGATGGTATCCTAACCGTTTGTAAATCTTAGAGAATCATTGAGCTCCCCACAACTCGTCAAATGAGTCATCAATTATAAAAAATGGGTAGATATGCTTCACCGGTACTTGGTTTAGCTTCTTATATTCAACAAAAAACATTATATTTTTGTCTTCCTTCCTGAAAAACAACATTGGTGCAATCCAAGGTGATGATCTTGATCAAATAAAGCCTTTGTCCTTTAAATCTACAAGTGGAAATTTTTTTTCCTTTAACTCAACCTACACCATATGATATTGTGGAATGGATATTGGTCATGCTATTGGTATGAGTTTAATCTCAAATTCAATTCCCCTATTAAGAGAGATACCTTAAAATTCATCCATGAAAATATCCTAATACAGCTCTATTGGGCATACAGATGTTGATCCAACAATTTTTTTAGTGATTTTGATTCTCATAAATACTATCATTTTTACTAATAAATTTACTTTAAGTGGATTATATTTAATTGAATAATTATTTAATTTTACTTGATCTTTGGAATACTATTATTTAGTCATTATAATTATATTATGGAAGTATATTTTCTACTACTAAGTAATCTGAAAATTTAAAAGTGGGATCAAATCACTCTTTAGGAAGTAAAGTTCAAAACTAATATTCGTATCAAATCCTACATATAGAACCCCACATTTGAGATGAATGTTATATTTGGGAACCTAACTTTTGTTAAGGAACCTCATGTTTGAGAAAATAACATTTTATATATACCTATCATAAGCAACCTCACATTGGTATCATACTCCACATTATATAACTCTACACTTAAAACCAACTGAATACTGGAAATCATACTTTTAGAATCATCACTACATAGAGTAATCCCCATGTTGATCCAATTGTCTATGAGATTTAAATTTTAATTTATTCTAAGATTTATACTATGATTTATCTAGGGTAAATCTCTCAGAAAAATAATTTAAAGGCCATGTTAAAATATATGTAACTAATGATTAATTTGTTTTTATTTATTAGGGAAGTTATAATTTTCAATGGAATTTAATATTCAAATTTGAAATCCATTTTTCATTTTGAAATCATGAATTATTTGGAAACATTTTAAGATATTGTTTTACCTGAATTAATTCAAGCTACTTATTTATTCTCAACAGATTTATCTTTACGGTTTTTCGAACTCATTATCTAATGATATGACCCTCTAAAGCTCTATGACCCAAATCCCTTAATCCAAAATTAATTAATTTTTTTTATTATAGAATATATTATTATATCTTATTCTATTTTGATTCTCATTTGTCATTCACCTTTCAAAGTTCATTATATCTTTTCAAGACTACACTTTGGAAACATATATATTATATTAAGATGATGTTTTGTGTTTATCTTTCCATTAAAAAAATTTGTTTTTACTACAAATTATTTATATTAATTTTATTGAAAATAAGTTTAGAGATTCTTCTTAATGGAATGCTATGAAGTTATTCATATATTTCATTTAAGATATATTCATTTTTTAGCTATAATATTTTCATATGAATTCATTAATCGAGAAATTTTTAACCAAATAAAATTTATTTTGGTTATGAACACTCAGGTGTTCAGTGTTGTGGGTATTTCTGTTAGTCCAGATTTAAGGCCATGTAAAATCTATTTTAAAAAGTTTTAGTTCCTTGAAATTAACTATTTAGATCCCTTGGAAAAGGGTATACTAGTGAAAATCACTAAACACCCAAAGAAAGCATTGGCGGGATTGTATAGGGGATCTTTTTTCCCCAAAGCACTATAATAATTGATGGGTATTCTTATTTTATTTTCTGTTTCATACATTATTTTATTATAATATCATAGTTTAAATTTATAATTAGAAGAGGAATTATTTTTAAAAGGTCCATGTGTTTTAAAAAGGAAATACTCCCCTTTTTTGTGTCTCCATCATCATTATAGGACTACAATTAGTATCAAATCCACACTCTATTAAAGAATTATTTTATCTCTAACAATATTGAGTTATAGATCTAGATAAAGAATAATGTTGATGGATGATTTTAAAGAAGTTATGTTAATGATTAGGGAACTATATTTCATTGGTGAAAATTATTGATTCTAGAAAGCGCGCATGATTATATATTTAAAAAAACATGGATTGAAAGTTTATTTGAAGGCTATAAATCCATATATGAATTCCTATGGGTGAAAAAAATGGTATCATACAAAAGAAATTGAATATGATCTAAATTTAAGATCCATGAAGTAAATTATTTGAAGACTTGGACCAGATGAGTTTATTCATGTTTATCAATGTTCTAATTCTTAAGAAATTTGGTAGTCAATCATTTTTTTCTATGAAGGAATTGATAGTGTTAAGAAATTGAGATACAATACTAATAAATTAATGTTTAAAACTTTTTGAAAGTATGAAGGAGAAAATATTAATCATATTAATGGAATATTTATGTAGATAATTAATAGCGTTTCTTCTCTCAGAACACCTGTTCCCGAATCTAATCAATCTTTGATGGTTTTTAGAGTTTTACTAGCTTGAGGGAATTGTATTTCATCAATAATTAGATTGAAAAATCCAATTAATTATTTAAATATGAGGGAATCAATTGGAACTATAATGGTGTATGAATATAAGAAGAAAGTAGAGTATGGGGATTATAGAGTGACCAAGAAATAAAATACAAATCTCATAGTTTCTATTCATAAAGCTTAAAATAAGTCAAACGAGGTTTCTATACTCTCAAATGATTCAAACTATTCAAATTCAGGAGAAGATTTTGCACAATTGGCTATAAGATTCAGAAAGATATATAAAAGGAATAAATTTATCAATATACCATTTAATGGCAAAAAGAAAATTAATATCGATCTGAAGGAAATTATATTTTAGGAATGTAAGAAACTGGGATATACTATACTTGATTTTCCATAGCTAAAGGAAAGAAGAAAAATGGAAAACAAGGAGAAGAATCTTTAGATGAAATATGATTATGGATAAAAGGGTATTAAAATAATTAATTCCACTTGGATTATTATTTAAGACTCAATTAGTTCTTTAAGTGAAGAATTTGAACCAAGGAAATCAAATTAGAATGAAAATATGTGTTTTATAGTTCAAGAAGACGAGTTATAACATTACTATTCATCTATTTTTAATTCTGATATGTGAAATTGTTAAAATAATGAATTAGTTAAATATTTTTCAATTTTATTATAGAAATATGAAACCCCAAAGAAAAATAGAAATCTCTCCAGAATATTCACAATGTTATCTTAAGTGAGAAATATACTATTCTGAAAGAATATTGATAATTTAAGTAAAAAAATACATAATTATATTTCAAGATGTTGTGAAGATGAAAGTAAAATTTAATAGTTAGTTACTGAAGTGGAATCTTTAAAAATTACTACTATTGTGTTTACCAAAATAGAAGGATATTTGAATAAGATTCTTCGAAATAATATGCATAAGAAAAAAAGATATGGAATTTTTAGTAAAGGTAAAAAAACTAAAATTTATAGAAATTGTTTTACTCTAAGATCAAAGAATCATAGATTATCTAAAGTTACTTGTTTTAAGTATGTAATTGTGGGTCATTATACAAATGATCATTGATTAAGGAATCCTAAAACCAGTAGTGTAAAGAAATATTATATTTCTAGAGACATAATTAATGTAAATTATTGGATTTCTCATAAAATTAAATTGATATGGTTTCCCAAATCCTTTCTTATTGACACCATAAGATCCAAAAGCATTTGGGTACCAAAAAAAATATTGTTTGATATTTTTTTAGGTGAAAATACTTAAGGACATAAATTCTATATAATATAGGGAAAATGGGTTTTCAATATATATGAGTGGTGAATTTTCCAACATTCATGAAATATCCAATGTTTATGGAGGTTTTATAACCTTTGGTGACAATGTTAAAGGAAATATCATTGGATTTAGGCCAGTTGTAGATCCAAAATATACCATGAACAACAAATTTATCAATGTTCAACGGTTAAAGAACAATATGATAGGTTTTCTCAACTCTAGGATAATGTTTTTACTATTTATTTCTCTAATGATATATGTTGTTTTTAAAATAATAAACGAATTAAGTTTAGATTACCTGGAATAGAAAATTTTTATACTTTGGACCGTTGTTCCTTTTTTAATAAAAATGTGAACTGTTTAAAAAATTCTGTAAATGAATCTTGGATATAACAAATAAGGCTTAGTCATTGTAATATTTTTTCTTTATCAATATTATATAAGAGGAAGTTAGTTTCTAATCTTAATTGTCTTAAGTCTGACGAGAAAATACTTTAAGATACATTTCAAATAGAAAATAAAAAAAGTCATATTTCAAATCAATCAACAAGGTTACTATATCTAAACCTTTATAAATTATTTATATGGATTTATTTAGACCATATATAATAGAAGTCTTGGTTGATTGATTATTTTTTTGTCAATTGATGATTTTTAAGATTTACTTGAGTTCAGTTTTTGAAATTTAAGTGTTGTTTTTTGTTTTGTTTTTGAGTTTTTGTAAGTTCATTCAAAATGAAAAACATATTCAAAATAACATCATTGAAAATTAATCATAGAGAATAATTTCAGAATCAATAATTTAATTATTTTGTATCAAATATGGGTATTAAATATACTTTTTCAGCTCCACAAAAACATAAAAAATGGAAATATTAAAATAATTAATAGAACTACTCAAGAAATTACAAGAACAATGTTAAATGAGTATAGTTTACGTATTTATTTTTGAGAAGAAGTGGTTAATGATACATTCTATATTATTAATATATTTTCAATTAGTCCTCTACTTAAAAATAAACCTTGTGAGTTATTGAATAAAAGAAAACCTAATGTTTAGTAATTTAAATTTTTATGATGTAAGGTGTCTATAATGAATACTAAAGAAAATATTGGAAAGTTTGATCTAAAATATAATAAAGGAATATTTATTTGGAATTCTATTACTTCTAAAGTTATAGAGTGTTTAATAAAAAATCAAGGATAGTTGAAGAATCCATCCATGTGATGTTTGATGAGAGTGATCCCTTCGGTTATAATAAATTACAAAATAGACGAAGTTACTGGTTATTTAAATAAATATAATCTTGATTATTATAATGTTAATTGTGAAAGAAAATTATAACATGATTATGATAAATTAAGTTCTGAAGAAAATAAAACTAATGAACTTGAAATTTCCTTATCTAGAAAACCTAATAATTTGAAGAACCATCCCTTAGAGACTTTTATAGGAGATATGGATGAAGTAGTTAGGATAAAGAGGTATTTTTGAAATCTGGTTGAATTATCTACCATTCTATTTCAATTTGAACATAAATCTACAGAATAATCCTTATATGTTGAAAGTTGGGTATTGGATATAAAAAAATATCTAAATCAGTTTAAGATATATAATTTTTTGGAATTGGTTGATAGTCCCTCTGACCATCCTATAATAGGAAATAAGTGGGACTTTAGAAACAAGCAAGATGATCAAGGTATAATTACCGAGAATAAATCTAAACTAGTTACTAAGAGTTACAGTCTGCAATAAGGTATAGATTATAAGGAGGCATTCCCCCTTTTTAGGTTTGAATCCATTAAGATCCTTTTATCATATGCATCTTATATTAATTTTAAATTATATGAGATGTGTTTTAAATACGAATTTCTAACTGGATATTTAATGGAATAAGTTTATGTTGAAAAACCCCATGTTTTGAAAATAATTATTTTCCAAAATCTATTTTCAAACTTAATAAATCTATTCATGGTATTATACAATTACCAAGGGTTTGGTATGAGAGGTTGATCCATTTTCCTTTAGAAAATGGGTTTTTATAGGACTGGTTGATCCTAATATTTTTAAGAAATTGACTTCTCCTAATATTTTATTAGTACAAATTTATATAGGTGAAAATATTTTTTATTCTACTAATAAAAAATTTCGTAATGGATTCTAAAAAATTATAAAAAATAGTTTAAAATGAGTATGATGGTAGAATAAAATTTCTTTCTTAGTTTTAAAATATTCCAAATGATTTTGGAATTTTTTTTTGAATCAAATTAAATATATTATTGATTTTTTGAAAAAATTTGATCTTTAAAATTGTTAGTCTTATAAAAATCCTATGTGTACTAATATAAAACTTGGTTTGGATAAAGCTCATAATATAGTTTACAACTAGTTATATAGAGGTATGATTAGTAGTTTGTTATATCTTATTGATAGTAGACTGGATATAATTTGTGTTGTTTGTTTAGGTGAAATATTTCAGTCAAATCCAAATGAATCTCATGTGATTATGGTTAAGATAATTTTGATATATTTAAATGGGTTCATTTATTTATCTCTGATTTATCTAAATTTGTTTGGTTTTTATTTAATTTCTTATTCAGATTCTAATTTTAGAGGTCCTGGATTAGATGGAAAAAAGTAACTTAGGAATATGTCACTTTTCAAGAAAGTCTCTTTTTTTATGGTCTAGTAAGAAGAAATATTTATTTGTATTGTCAACTTATAAGTTTGAATATATATATTTTGGTAGCTATTATTCCCAATTTTTGTGGTTGAAACACACACTTCTAGACTTTGGACATAATTTTTTCAATGTTCACATTTTATGTGATAATACTAGTGCTATAAATATTTCTCGGAATCTAGTGATACATTCTATAACTATGAATATTGATATTTGATATCATTTTATATGGGATCCTGTCCAAAAGGGACATATTTCATAAGAATTTTTTAATATTTAATATCTACTTGCTGATATTTTTATTAAACCTATTCCCACAGTTTGTTTTAATTTTATTAATTGGGAGATAGGTTTATCTAATTTTAAGTAAATTTATCTATATTTTGTTAATCTTTGTTTAGTTAATAATTTGTTTTATTATATTTATATTTTAAAATATTTTTTTAATTTAGTTAATAAATATTTATCCTATTGTTTTGTTTTGTTTTTTAATTTGTTTTATTTTAGTTGTGTATTTTAATTTCCAAATCTATATTTTTATTTTTAAATCCTAAATCATTACACTGGATTTTTATCTTTAGAAGCCCAAATGTCACCTAAAATCCTTCATAATTGATCTCATCTCTCACTAAAATATTCAAACCCTTTTCTCTTTGATCTCTCAAATTTATGATCTCTAGAAACCTAGATCTTATAAACCCTAATCCATCTGTTTCTTCTTGAGATAGATAAGAAAAAGAGGACTGATGAGGCTAGTCTTAGTATAGGTAAAAGGTAAAGAGTGTATATTTTAGATCAACAGGTTCTTCAAGAGAAGTTAATCAATTTCAAATGGCTATTTTAGATGAAATTGTTGTTGAATAAATCCTTAAGCTTTCAAGGTATAGAATTTATGTTTTATGGAGGAAATTTCTAGTATGTACTTGAAACAGAATTAATGGATTTTTTAAAAAATGCTTAGTTTTGTTTTGATGATTGTGATGATTTCATCTCTTCAAAGGTGAATGATAAGGAGTTTTTGGTTTTGACAGTGGCTATGGATTATATTTTTCAGTGCCCTAATAAAGGGAATTTCGATTTAAAACTAAGGTCAACTGGTGATGGCATTTATAAATCTGAGGATATTATGTAGTTCCTTTTCAGAACATATCAAGTTAGAAATATGATGGTGAAGGACTTAGAGGCTAATCTGAAGGTCCTTTTTAGGTTCATTCAAACCAGTATTTTTCCTAGGATTGCAGAGTCAAATAAAATCCTATTTCCTAATATATATATAAAGTTACTTATGTTGATTTATATCAAGTTAAATATATTCTGGTACATGATGAGATATATGAATCATTTCATCTAGAAGGAAATGAAGATATCTTTATATCATTATAGAATTACAGTGTCTCTTGTTATTTACAAGAGAGGAATGATTTTGGACATCTATACCATTTTGAGGTGTCACTATAGAAACATTATTTTATTTTAAACATTAATAAAATTTTGTTTCTATTGGGAAAAAATCCCTCAAGGTATCATTGACGCATTTTTGAGGTGATTTTGTTTGTTGAAAAAGTGGACATCTGTGTGGTAATTGTTGACAAAGAAAACCATGACATACAAATTTGTGGACAAAGGAGATTTCATGTTGGCATGTCGTGTTCAAGGGATGTGGTTAATGATCCATGTTTTATTGAAGAATGTCGACAAAGGAATGTTTGATCTGGAGGCCATACAAAAAGAGCAGATACAAGGTAGCGCCATTTTCCAGTGGTTGCCAAATTTTTGGGCCTGAAAATCGACAAATGGAGAAAAGTGGTTTTGTCAAAGGGACATGCTCGTCATTGCCTTGATGGAGATGAAACTTGCATGCCATATTTTTTTTTGCAAGATTAGAACATCAAAAAATGGCAAAGGGAAAAGGGTGCCCAAGTTTTAGGGTTGGTCACGCAAGTGACTTGCACGGCAGAGACTTGCGCGTCGAGACTTTCATGCTGAGAGGAGACTTGCACGCCGTCGCGTAGGGTGTACAAATGCCTATAAATAGAGGTTGACCCCTCCTCATTAAACAGAAAGTTCAACACTTAGAGAAAATTAGATCTCCCATCGTGCATGTGTGGTGGTCGCGCAAGTGGTGGGGTGGTCACACAAGTAGAATTTGCGCGCCAGTTGTTTGTTGCAGGTCAAGAGTGGTTTGGGCGTAAAAAGAAGGGAGTTTCCCATGTTTTGAGTTGAAGAAGGGGGTGTCATGCAAGTGGTTTGGTGACACTTGTGTACCAGGTTTTGAAGAAGCGAAACAGTTGATGGGTGCACGCCAATATTGGGTTGGGCGTAAAAGGGTGTGAGTCATGCAAGTTTGGAGTTGAAGAAGCTAGCATCACGCAAGTGGTTGAGGTGATCAAGCGCTCTAGTTTTAACTGGAACACCGAGACTTGTGCTCCAGCTTGGAGAAGGGAGCCAGGTATTGTTGAAGCACCGTAGTGATTCAGAGCTGTGTGAAAGCTGGAAGATTACCCGATACCTTCGGTGAAAAGTGATATTAATCTACGGGTGAAAGTTGGACTTCAGAAGATCATGTACATACAACAGAGGGTGTATTCATTAGTGATAATGAAGAGTCCTACAGGTCTAAAAACTGTGAGTGGATCCTTTCATGAGTAGTGAGAAAAGGAAGAGGAATAAGGTGATCCTCTCCACCGACAGTGAGACAGAGAGAGAGAAACAAGGAGTGAACCTTGTGGAAGTAGTGAGATAACCCTAAAAATTGTAAAGGAAGTGTGCCTGGGCATAGAAGTGATCTAGCCTGAACATTTTAAATTTGTAGTGTCCTTTAGTGGATTTGGTACAGTGGCACATCTCCACTGTATGCTCCTTGGATGTAGCTCGGTGAGGGTGAACCAAGTAAAAATCTCTGTGTCTGCATGTTTGCTTCCCTGCATTGCATTCAAAGCATCATCATTAGATAAAGAAGAAAATAAGTGATCATAATATACACACAAGTGAAAAAAGTGACCCATGTAATAAAGAGGTCAAGATACAGTGGAGTAGAAGGAATTATTAAGAAAAGAATATCCATACCCTGATTCACCCCCCCTCTCAGGGTATATATGCCCTTATTGGTCCTAACAGTTTCTTATAGAGTGTAATAATAGGAATGATTATACTAGTTGGAAGAGAAGTAGATAAACCTTCTAGTTTTCATGTTTTGGGGGGTGTATAAAAGTTTAATGTCTATTAGATTTGGTTCTAAAGATATTAGATAATTAAGAGTAGATGGATGTGAAAATAAGCAATGAGTGGTTATATGATAAGCTACAAGATTATAGGAATCTAATACTGTTGGATAGAATGTACCTAAAAAAATAATAGGTAGAACATTTTTGGATGATAATATTCTTGCAAGAGTTAGGGGAGTACTTTAGCATCCATGGGTATATCTTAAACCCTCTAATGAGACAGATGCTGTATCTATTTTGGTTTAAAGTCTTTAAAAGAGAGAGAAACCTTCACTAGGTGAGATAGTTGTTGAATATAATTCTATAGTAGTTGAGTATCCAATCCAAGTTTTAGATGAAATAATAGAATAAGTTTCTCATTTTGAGGAACAACCTATTAAGAAAGCCACACATTCTCTAGAGCTGAAATGTACAAAACAAGTTTTTTCTATGAGAGATGTGAGTACTCTGGTTGTTGCTTCAAGTAAATTTATGGAGGATCAATAAGTTTCATTAGTTAATAATTCCTTGGAATGGACTGATGAATATGTTGATGAAAGAAAAAAAAGGTACAAGGGGAAAATTTTTCATTTCATGGTGATAAATTGAACGTTCAATCCCTTCATCTAATTAAAGTTGGGGAACCCAAAATAAGGGTTGAGGAATTTCCCTCATAGTCAAAGGAAGAATCCAATTTTGAATTTCATGCTTATAAAATTTCAGTGAGCATGTTTTCAAAGTTTTATTTGATAATGGATGAAGTTTTAAAGCTTCAAGAAGAACTTTAGAATTCAAAGAATTATTTTGAGGAATTGAGAAGGGGATATATTTCTAAAATAAACTATGATTCTTTTTAGGAACAGATTTAGTGTTTGAAGGAAAATTCTATTTCAATGAAATATTTTTTTTCTTTAAAAAGGGACATCACTAATCATTTTGTAAATTTAAAAGGGGATATGATGTTAAAGTCAGATTTCAATTATATGAAAATGTTTTTGGAAAATAATTTTAAATATTTAAAGTATTTTAGTTTAAGTAAAGTTAGAGCATCTAAATATTCTAAAATAGCCTATGGGGATATCTTGTGAATAAAGGAGCTATTATTTTCCAATCTTTCTTCCATGGATTGTAGAATTCAATATTTGTAGCGTGACAATGTGCATCTGCCCAACATTTTGAAAAATCAGAAAGAGCTAATTCCAATATTAGATTCTATAAAACCAAGTATCATATATCATCTCAATTAGTTAGGTAGTATGATGGAAAAGTATGTTTAGTCCTCAAAAATTTCTCAAAAGTTTTTAAGGTTTATCTAGTTGAAATTTTGAAATTCAGTCAAGATTTTAGGAATCTTCTAAAAGAATGGGCTACCCCTTTGAAATAGAATTTTAAATATTTAATGGTCTAGCTTTTGTAAGTTCACAACACTCTCCAGGATTACATAACCTCAGAAACTTCTCCTAAATACTATTAACCTTATGACAATCCTCTCTCAAACCCTAAACCATAACCTTTTTCCTATTGAGCTTAAAACTTTGACTGTAATTTGAAAACATTTATAAAATTAAATTTATTTTGTAATTATCTATTTACTTTTTGTTTTTAAGACTATCCATATCCAAATATACTTATTTTTGGATTACATGACATTCATCTAAAGTTATGTGAAAAATTCAATGCGTTTTATACTATTTTCATATTTTTTTAATTTCATAATAAGGGAAAGAAATATGGATATTTATAAAATATTACAAACAAAATTTAATAGTTCCCTTTGGCCAAGTTTTTTTGGATAATTTAATACAATTTTTTTATTTAATAATTAAAACCTGTAAGTATTTTTGTTTTTACCTTTGTTTTTATAGTTCTGTGTGTTTTTTGGTCATCAAAAAATAGGAAGATTGTTGGGAATATAAATATTTATCTTAGAAGTTTTTATTTATTTTTATGATCACAAATACCCTAATGTTTTTACTAATTTAGTTCAATTAGGTGGATTTTAGAATTATATTTAATTGAATATTTATTTAATTTTCTAGGAACTTTGGAAGAATTTTATTTAGTAATGATATTTATATTTTGGATGTATATTTTCTTCTACCAATTATTATGAACATTTAAAAAGAGACTAGAGTAAATATTCATAAATTGAAGTTGAAACCTAACATTGGCATCAATCCCTATTTTTGGAACCCCACATTTGAGTTGAACATTTTTCTTAGGAACCTAACTTTTTTAAGGAACCTCACATTTAAGTACCTGGAATTTTATATGTATCGAGTGTAAGAAACTTCACTTTGGTATTCTACTCCATGTTATGGAACTCTACATTTGGAATCAACCAAATACTAGTAATAGTACTTTTGGAATCCTCTTCATACAGAGTAATCCCCACATTGATCTAGTCATTTACGGGATTTAAATTTTGAATTATTCCATGATTTTACTATGATTTAGCTTTTGTAAATCTCTTGGTAAAATTATTCAAATATATTTTGGAGAGATGTAAAATAATAGATTAATTTATCCTGATTTATCAACAAAGTTATGATTTTCCATTGTTGATTAGATTCAAATTTAAAATACGCTATGCATTTTGAAAGCATGAATTATTTAGAAAATTTTCTGGATCTATTAGACCTAATTTTATATGGAATATTTATTTATTCTCAATAGATATATTTGGATATTATGTTAATCTGATTGTCTAATCATACAACTCTTTGAAGCATAATGACCTGAATATCTTCCTCTAAAATTATGTCAAAGATTTCTGACTATCTAATAGATTATTATATCCATTTCTAAAATTGTTCTTATTTGTGATAAATCTTCCATAATTTATTAAATATTTTTAGGAATACAATTTAGAGACATACATGTTACATTATATTGCTTCTGTTTGTTCACCCAGGTGCTACAAAAGATTTTTGCTACTATTTCTTTATCTGAAATTTCTAAATAGCATGTTTAGAGATTCTTCTTGAGGATTATACTTTGAATTTATTTATATATTCTTTTGAATATATTGTCATCTTTAAGATGGAATATTTTTATTTTAATTCTTTAATAGTGATTTTCTCCCACCAAAGGAAATTTATTTTTGTTCTAAACACATGGGGGTTGAGTGTCTTGAGGACTACTATTAGTCCTTCTTTAAGGCCATGTAAAATATTTTTTTATCAGTTTTTAGTTTCTTGAATTCAAATGTTGAGATCACTTAGAGAAGGATATGATAGTGAAAATCGCCAAACTCGTGGAGAGATTATTGATGGAGTGGACTAGGGGACCAATTTGGCCTGAACCACTATAAAAATTGTTATTTATTCTTCTTTTATTTTTCACTAAATACTTTGTTTTAATAAAAGAAAAAATTTAACTTTTGAGTCATAAGAGGGATTAATTTCAAAATTATCAAGTGTCTTAAAAAGGAAAAATTCACCCCTCATGTCCTTATCATTATTCTGGGATAACAAAGTCCACTATAGGGTGAAATAAATAGATTACTGCTAGATCCACTATAAGATACATGACTATCACTTGTTCCATACCATCTCTAATCTAGCTCAAATCTTGTCCTATCCTTCCCACACCAACATCCCACTCACCAGTCATCACAAACTTCTAACCTTGGGTATAGTAAAGTAAACATGTCTCTTGAAGTAGTCAATGTGTTCCCAATAACTAGTCATCCATTCTATGTTGAAGATCACATCAAATCTAATCATATCATGGATCATAAAATCCCATAGATAAACACAGGTACAAACTACTATGGGACATCTTGGACATATATAAAGACGATCCACTTTCTTCTCCAAGGGTGTATCATGATACAATGAATCCAAAGATAACTTGATCGGTAATTCAATTCTAGAAACAATTTTTCCAAATAATAAATGAATGGGAATCACTAGAATAAAAAAGAATGGTAGAAACCATATAGGTGATCAAGACTATACCTAAAATGGTCAATGTTCCTTCACCATTGACAGTCAAAACCCTATCCATTACATACACTCAACCTGCATCAGTTTCATGGCCATGTCCTCTATATGCATGACTCACCTGAGTCATCATCATCTGAGGGGATCTAACATGCTGTTAAGGACCCTATACAATATTATGGTTCAATTTATATTTATAAATCAACCCCCATGAGAATTTATCCGTGATACATTTGAGTAGAAATGTTAATGATTCCCTATCCTGTTGCATTGATGACACTAGATTTGAGGATTTGGTAAAAATCTATGATAATGCCTACTCTATCCATAGTTGAACTACTAAGGAACTCATTATACCATAAAAGGTTCTAAAGAACCTCTTCTATTCTCTAGTGTGAATCCTTTACCTTCATATTCCTCCTATCAAAAGTATCACTATGAAGTCCACTGAAGGCTGAAAGAAAACCCACATCTCTATCTTCCACTAGTCCCTTATAAATCTTCAGGTTCTTGTGAAACACCTTCATTTATATCATGAGGTTGAAATTCATGACTAGGTATCTCAGATCCAGATGAGAAAAAATCTCAAACTTCCTCGAGTTTCATGCCTCATTCCCATCTAATAGAGAAACTAATCATAGAAACTTGGTGAGACATTTTGCGTAATATGACACTATCAACGAGCTCAGCTAAATCTCGATGAACTCTTGACCATGCTCTAACTTCAACATACCTGGAAATATCCCAAAAAGAAAAGTTCCTTGAAGGATATACAAGTCAAACCTTCATGTTTCTCAACCCGATTCAACACACCCCAACACCTCCTAGTGGTACCTTGAAGCATAAAGGTAGATGGCTTCACTCAATGATCTCATGGAGTATACAGTAGATCAAATCCACCCAAGTGATTTCAATCCATTATTTTTCATCCTAAGGGACCTTAGTGCCCTGTAAGGATAGAGGACACTAGATCCGAAGGCCCTAATAATAGTAGACCATAGTCTTGGAAACTCCTCGACCTTGAACAAGCACTAATAGAAAGACTCATGGACAAAGTGACACTTATTCCCAAACCATTGTAGATGGTGTGGTAGCATTATCATGCACTTCTGGTGGTAGATTCAGAACATCGTCCCTTCTAGGAGATTTCTAGCCTACTCCACCTCTCAATCTAGTCAACCATCTCCACGATGGAATTTTTCGAAATCCCAAATGAATTTTTATAACACCTATAAAAATTTTATTAGATATCATCCTAAATAGATCCCAAGTATAAAATCGATTATGGAAAACCTATCCTAGTAGGCCATTGATAACACTAAATCACAACCCTACTAGTAATACTCAAGGCTCAAGCCTATGTATTCTTACTTACATGTTATTTACAATCATTTATACGCAAATAATAATAACATGCTCAAGTTCAACTAACTAATTTCAATATGTATATCATGACAACAGATAACATTAATATATCACATAAAAATTAGAAAAAATCAACGAATTTAATTAAATAATTTCCATACAACACTCAATGGGTATATATATGGCATGTGATCCTATATTTCTACATGTGATGCAAAAACACACCAAAATCCCATAAAATAATAACAACACAATATACTAGGGATTGAAAAAAACCACAAAAAACATATCTATAATTGAATTCCCAACAATAAAAAATCAGAGGTCCTTTACACATGTGTTGGTTAGAAACACATGAAACTCCCCATCCCAAGTCCCAAAAAACATAAATCCTTTCTACCATTCCCAAAAACATATTCAAGATGAACAAAAAGGGGGAAACATTTTTTATACCACTTTGTAGTTTCAAATACCAAATCAGTGGGTCTGAGCTGAAGTTACACATATCATCATGTGTAAATCCCCGGTATGTGAGAGGTTTCCAACAAGCAGTGAGTTTCTAAATTCCATCAATGGGGATACTATACCTTCAGTGTCAATAGATACAAAATATCGTGGTAGAATAAACAAACAATTCTATAGAAAATGTCATGGAAAATATCTCAAATCATACAAAATAATAAACTAAGAAACCCCAATTTGGAAAGTCAATAAAGAGTGTAATAAGGGTTGGTAAGTAAATAAAACATTACGAGATTACTCTAGATTCCATCCAGGCATCTCCTCTGATCACCATGCTCCGTCTCCAAGATCCCTATCCTTGGAACCTTTCCCTTTCTTGTATTCCTAGTCATGAGGTATACACATGCATCAAGATTCCCATGAAGAGTGTGAGTATATATCTAGTAGTACATCATCAATTAATCCTTAACATGAGTTCAAATGCATAAGAGTTTATGCCATGATAATAAATAACCATGTAAGAAAACATCAAAAATCATGTACTGAGCAGTAGTGTACTAAAAAAGTTTAAAAAAACCTTAGGTCTTACCTACTTTAGCTCCATACCATAAATATGATCATAAAATAAGTCATGAACTAGATTCAAACACAAGGCCACAACATGTATCCCACAACAACCATAAGGCTAACAAGTCTTGGGTCAAGCCACAAGGCCAAAATTCTCTATCTCTCCCACAATCAGGATACAAGGTCATTTCATTCTAACACTATCTCTAGTTCGACTACAAAGTCATTGTATCCCCGCATTGTGTCTTAGGTTAGGTCATCTAAGACCATCAATCCCAACTATCAGGTTATATATTAGATATTAAATAACCATCATGCCCCTAGGCCAGGCCACAAAATCCCCATGCCCCATCACCTAACTCATTCATGTCATCATATTACATGCACTGCCAGAACACACTCCCCCTCTCGGGTTGCTGAGCCATGATGGGTCCTCTTATCACTTTATTATCATGCATAGAACAACAAAAATATAACACATTCCAAATAAATTACATGGAAAATTGTATTTATATCAAAGTCATAATATAACTTATCGATAATGAGAAACAATATCCAAAAACACACACGTGTGATCAAACTAAAACATGGGTTTCACAAACTATGCATGCACACACATCTGATCAATCTCAAACATGGTATCATAGGATACACATGCACACACATGTGACTAAACCTCAAACATAGTCTACAATACACACACACACACACACATATGATCAAAATCAAGCATGGTATAAGAATATAAACACAAAAAGCTATATAAATCTAATAATCAACATCATTCCAACAATAATATACATGGATTATACATGGTACATAATTTATTGCCTCAATAGTTTTGATGTCAACATTAAGGTTCTTTGAAAGCATCGTCACCAAAACCATGTTAACACTCCAACTAGAACAATCCTGAATGCTAAGAACTCCTAAAATTTATTCGAATCCAACATAATATGATTCTAGAAATTTAATCATGATAGAATAAGGTAAGGTGTGAAACAAATAAACACCAAACTTCAAACATTTACAACAGAAGTATTGGAGTACATTTGCGGAAGGCAGAAATATTTCTCTTATAAAAAACGATAAGATAAGAGATGTAATGCTCTCATGAATATGGTTATACTACAGAATCCTCCACCTTCTACTGTTAAATTCACAAAAAGGTCAAGAAAAGATTGTAATGGAGAATGAGTCACCCAAGGTCGAAGTTTCAACAAGGAAATTCATCTGAATCATTTCCCCAAAACCCCTATAAAAACATCTGGAATTTTTTTGGACCAAGGAATCGTCAATAAAAGAGAGAAAACTTTACTAATATAGTAAATGAGTTGATTAAAATTGAATTCAAGACCCAAAATTTAATATTGTTGGGTTTCCCATTTTAACTAGTCAGGGTCTACTAAGAATAGTGGTGATTTTTTCTATTTAAAAACCCAGGAAGCAAACACCATGGATTCTACCATAGCATGCACCATGCCATGGTGGCCTCAAACACCCTTGCCTGATATAGCCCATGCCAACGATGGGTTTTCTTATCATAAACTGTTTGTCTCAAAATAACCTCCACCACAAGCGTGGTGTGATCACCCAATTCATGGCCCCCAAAAATCTTCCCTAAGCACTACGGTTATGGCCACGCCTTGGACAACCATTTCTGCCTTTCCCATTTTACTCTGGAGAATATAAGGGACAACTGTGATTGTTGTGTAACCCGTTTTGGAAAAAAATTCCTCTAAACAACATAGAAGCTACCCAAATCTCATAATACATTACCTAAAACATGGGTCAACCTAAAAACTATAAGAATATGTAAATAATAATTTATATTCATGAAAAAAAGTTTTAAGATATTAAATATAAAAGTAACACCATTTCACTTGATTGTTTGATAGACTCAGATTCCATGTGTTGGATCACAAGGCCCCTAATATTTTGTGTCGATGTCCTTATTTTTTACCCATGTCATGCAACAATCTCAATTTATATCATTTACCTACCACCACATGAAATACTCACATTTACTAACTTTAATATCCATTATATCTCTAAATCATCTACCATTGATATGACTCTTTCATGACCCTCCGCCTACTAGTACACCTCCTAATCCCATAATGAAGATAAGGAGTTACCCCTAAATCCCATATCAAATATTCCCTAGGTTAGAGACTAACACTGAGGTTATGAAATACACAACTGGTGGAATTACACTCATAATATAAATTTCGGATGATATATTAGAGGATAAACACCAATCAACACCGCATAATATAAAATGAACCAAGATACATATAAATAAATACATAAATTCATGTCATTTAATATGGAATAAACTCCAAAAAAATACCAAACAACTCTTAAGAAAGAACTCCAATGAAAACTCTCCTCTCCAAGATAGTATGGTCCAGTTCAATTTCCAAAGTCCTCCTGAACACCTGAAAAATAGTTTATATTTACATAGGGTGAACATAATGTTGTAAAAGTGGATTCCCAAAACCTAACTTAAATAATTATTTTCAATTACCATATCATGTATATAGTGAGTAATGTATAATGTCAACTTACCACAATAACATTGATATTTCCACGTCCACTATTTATATAGTAATTTCCTTGGATTACTTGTAGTATAAAAAGGTTATAACAGTTACCATGAAATAATGAGAACCTATAGGTACTATGAAATTAATCTTAAAAATATGTCATATGGTCTAGATACATCATACTTACTAGACACAAATGATGTATGACTATCGGGTGCTGGGGTACATAAGCATTAAGACTGCATCTCATGAAGTTCGTACTTGGGGATCTCAAATTGATGAAATCGTGAGGACTATCCTAATAATAGGAACATCACATGTTTTAGGTTTCATTGGTATTTCCAATATGCGACAACATGTAATGGCCTCCTGACTTGAGATTATTATCAATGTATACCATTTTATTATGTACTTTGAAGCAAGAAAAAAATCTATGGAATTTATTTCGTAGTGAGATAGTTTGTGCTGGGTGCGTTATTGATGGTATGGAATTTATTGAACAATCAAGAAATAATTTTTCTATTTTTAAAGGAAGTGATATCTCTTGCCTATTTGATCAACATGGTTGTACCTTAACTAAATCCATGGTCAAGTTAGAAGAAGACAAGTTCATCCATTTAGGTCAATGAACAATAAAGTAATAAAGTATGATGACACAAAGTGTTCATCTTTCTTTATGAGATATTGTGAGACAAAGAGAATAAATTAAATGGAGTGTGTTCAAAGAAAATGTTGTAATTGCTATGATTATTCCTTATTTGTTTAGGGACCTTGATGAGTTTCTTTACTCCACTACTATTATATGAATGGTATTCACTAATATCAAGACAATGGCCTAGAGGGTTACACAATAATCATATTCAAAAGTACATTTTATTCTAATAAATAGGTGTTTAGGATATGGTGGGACCACCATGGGGTCTGAGTGATGTCCAATAATATATGATTTCCATGAAATAAAAAAATTTATATTATTTGAGTTTAGAATAATTAGTATTGAATTTATTAATTAAATGTGTTCACATGATATTAGGTTAATACATGGAAAATTATTTAATGAATGAATATTATTTTAATTTTCAAGGTTCATTTAATTTTTGTGGGAATAAATGAGTCAATTTAATGGCTTGATTTTATTATGTAGCATATTTTTTCATATTACAATTAAGTGATAAAAATATAAATAATAATTATGACATAGTTAGAAAGTCATAACACGTCATTTATGGCTTATTTAGTAGAAAGTAAATATTCTGGGTTCGGGGATACATTTCTAGGTATTTTGAACCATTATATATAAGTGGAAGGAGGATATCATTCATGGAACTATTCATCAGATGAATTTGAGAGCCTCTATCTCCTCTCTCCCACATCCTAGAGAGAGAATCTATTGGTTCAAGAAGCAGTTCCAAAAACTCTGTCACAGATCAAAGTATTGACGCAACGGTGATTGTGAGGATGTTAAAGGCATCATAGGATCTCCACAATATCACTCATAATTTGATGATTGATACTTATATAGACTTTCAAAGCACATGTGTATGATCTATAGGTATACGGATTTAGATCTGTTGAGCAATAGTCATTGGTGATGGGTGGTTTTTAAATGCATATTTAAATCGATTTAGGTTATTATTCGATTTAATTTTTTGTGCTTAAATATTTTATGCAGGATCCCTAGATTTCTTACAGGGATGTGTATTTCCAGTGATGATGTAGTTTCGATGGTCTAGGGATGAAATTTTTTAAATCCTAGAACTCTCTACTTCCGTTGTGCATCTGGGTACCATCAACTAGTATTAGAGGGATCATGTGAAATTTTAATCCAATTAAAATTCAATTTACTTTAAATAAAAATAGGGTGTCATTAAGGTATTATTTCGATAGATGGTTATCCAATCCGATATTATATGACCAAGATATGGCTATTCATAGATTGAAAATTAGATCATCATCAATTTTTACAAGTCTAGATTTTAATTATATATATATGTATGTATATGTATGTATGTAAATTTTACCTTATGTTGTTTGTGTAATTGTTTTCTAGTGAACTAGAACTTCAACTTGAATTCTAATGGTCTGAATAGTGTTCTTCAAGTGGGGGTTCATTTTAAAATTTTGAGGAATTTTAATTATTTTTTATAGTTTTTTTCAAAAGCATAAAGACATAGACTTTGATAAATTTAAAATGGAAAAAAGTAAATAGCTCAAATGCATGGGGGTGGGTTCCTTCCAGCTGAGTAAATAAAGAAATAATAAAAAAATTAAAGTTGGGGGAGCCTATGCTGAATCCCCCTCCCCCTGAAACCATCCTTATCACCGTTGGACTCCCCTACCGACAAGCCTACTCGAACCCCCCATCGCGCATCCTCCATCCCCTCCATCCAGATCCAGTATTGGCGCCCCGACTGGCCTCCCGTGCATTAGTCTCCTCTACACTTCTCAGCCCCCCAAGCACTGGAAAAACTACTGGTTCCCCATCGTGCATTGTTGTGCCAAACCCCACCTCAAGCCTCACCCAGGCTAGCCTACTACTTCTCAGCCGCATTCCCCAGCCTCACCCAGACCCAACCCCCCTCCTCCTGGCATGGCTTTTGTCGGTGACCAAACTCACCAGAACCCTTATACATGCCTCCCATTCTCTAACCCATATCCTAGTTGGGTTGGCCCGATCTATAATAGGTCAGGTCTTACCCTACCCAACCCTTCCGGGATCATTTGAGTCTAAAAATGGTTTTAACCCCATTTTAGGGGGTTTTGAGCCACCTGAGACAAGAAAAATTTGTAAAAACATAAAAAATAAATTTAATTTTTTTGGAATAAAAATAAATTAAATTATGTGACCAAGCGATATAAATTATTTGAATTAAAATTAAAATGAATTATTTTAAATAATTATCTCCCTAGATATATATTTATTACAAATTTTATTTTTATTTTAAATTTAACTTTTGTGACAACTGATATTGAGCATCGACTGAACAATTTATGTCTTGAATTAATTAATTAATTTAATTATTCCAATTTGTTATGGTATGTAATAATTAATTTATTCTCCCTGGTCTGCATATCTTCAGTCTTCCATACTATATTTATAAGGTATTTCATGTCGACAAGAGTTGTATTGCATGTGTATCACACATTTTTGAGACCCCCTCACCTATATGACCGTATTTATGTATTATGAAAAATGTGAACAAAGATGTTGAATTCACCAAGATAAGGTAGTATTCCAGATGAGACACAGATTTAATTGACTAGGATGCGAGCTAAAATATGAGTAAAAAATAAATAAGGTATTATACCCCTTGGGACATGGTTTATCTATTGAATAGAAATGGATCATCAAATACCAAATGCTCAATATAAGTCATGTTATCTATTTAATTTATGAATAATTTTATTATTCTGTGAATATACATGTTTATGCAGATAAAAAAACATATAATGCATAGATTAAATCAAATTAATTGGTGATTAATGTTTTCTATTTATTAAATGGTCAATTTGCGAGTTTAGTCACATTGTAACTGCATATTCGATAGAAAACGATTTATTCATCAGGAAATAATATATAAAAACACTCAAATACCTTACATCGCTTCAATTTGAAAAAAACATGGTGTACTAGGTGCTTCTTTGCCCTAGTTGAGGGTGTCTCCTACTACCGAGGATTTATTATGAAATTTATGGGTTAACTTAACTAAATATGGTGGTAAATAAGTATCCATAGCTAGATTTTATTGTATATGGATGAAAAACATTGAGTAAATCAAGTTTAAAATTTATAGATGTTAGGATTTCACTCAACAATTCAAGGATTCGTGAGTTAATGTGGTTGTCTGGTCAAATTCATACCTTGAAACTCTCTGAGTAGTGGAATAGACATATTATGGACTATGTGGAAAGGTTTTAGGGATCATTTCCACTAGAATACTCAAGCAAGTGAGTATTTAGAATCTAGTGGTGAGGGCTACTAGGGTTCAATAAAATAGTAGAAGATATAAAATGATTGAATTAAACAGTAATGTATTATTGGTAATAAATATAAAAGTTATTAATCTGCTTATGTTTATTTTTATATTATATGAGAGTTAATACCACAGATATACTCTGATCCTTTTTGGAAAAAAAATGTCCCCACTAGAAAAAATTTCCAAGAGTGGTATAGGTGCTTGCATATAGTACTGTAATATGAAAGGAAATTATACGTGTTGAAGTCCCCACTACCTGATCCTCCTTCTCAAAAATCTACTGAGAATGAGAAATATTTTTAAAGGATTTTTTTCAATGATTTATTTTATGTTTATATCATAATTATAACATCATTATTTAAAGAGTTGCAAATGAAACATTAGGACATGGATGGATATTCCATGTTGTCTCATCTATGAGAAGTTTCAAGGAGAAGGTGAATAAAGAAATCAATGAGATAATGATTAAACTGATCATGTATGCATTTACAAATGAAAATCAAGTTGTTACTCATTTACTCAGGATAATTAAGTACATAGAACAACTAGAATAATTGAGATTCAAGTTGAATCAATAAATTTCATGTAAGGGCCCTGATCTATGTAGTCCAACCCTTTTCATGTTTTTGAATCTTGTGGTGCTCAAAAGAGGCTTAGTGGAGGTCTTGTGGTGATTAGATTCTAAAACCTAGAAGTAGATAGATGTTACATTGTAAATGAATGTGTATGGTGCAAATGAATCTTATGACCTAAAGGCAGCTTTGTGGATTGTGTAGGGTGATTCCCAGAATGTGGATTTATGACGTAACATTATTATTTACATCATAAATATGTTGATCCTTGCACTTGGTAAATCTGGTTGTGATAAAATCACGTCGTGAATATAAAATTTAGAGCATGAATTAAATACAGACTCTGTAGTTGAAGCAATTTGTTTTTAGTGGAACTTTAAACATGATCCATTTATGAAGAAAATGACCAATTAATTTCATAAAACCAATCATGGAAATGTGATATACAAACTATAGTGCCCTTTGATTGACTGAACCACTATAGTATTTCCTCCCAGAGATCCAGGTGTTCCACAATTATTTTCAAGTAATTTTGGGATCCCTTTGAAGGCGATCGATCCCAGACTTCCATCTGTGATCTACAATGATCCATGGTGTGTACTACCTCTTCTTCTTCGTTTTGTTTTTTTCAATATGGTTCTTCCAGATATTTTTGTGAGTATCCATATCATCATGTGTTGTGGAAGTTAGGTGAAGTTTGATCCTTTTTTCCTGGGTGTGTTTAGGGTCAAAATGGTGATATATCCTACAATTTGATCTCAGATAATATTTCTAAATTGTCTATTGGCCCCAGAATATGGTGTTTTCCCTAGTATAGTATTTTGGTGGAAATCTGAGCTATTTGAATTTTCATGGAATATTTAATATTTAATTAATTAAATATTAATTTATTTGTGTGTGTTGATTTGTTCATATTTTTAAATGGATCATTGTATGGATATTCTTTATCTAATGTATATTCAAGAGTGGGGAGTTTTTCCTAAGCGAGACATAACCTCGCGTCTGGCACTGGTGCCGGGTCTGAGCCTCTTTTCTTTTCTTTTTCTTTTTTTATTTTTTCTTTTTTTTCTTTACTATTTATTTTCCCTTGGATTATCACATTCACCCATGGGGGTTAACCTTTGGGTTTTTCATAGAAGAGAGGTAAAGGGAGTGAAGAGGAAGAGAAAAGGAGGAGGTGCCACCTGGGAGCTCATTTGAGGGTAGATCGAGGATCTGTGGGTGCGTGGCGAAGTTCCAGGATCAAAGCTTCAATAGTTTCCACCCTAAGGTAGTAATGTTTTAGGTTTTATGACAAAAATCCCCATAATTTATGTTGTTTTTAAGTTTTAAATCTATGTAGGGGTTGTATGGGACCGCTTGTAGGTGATTCTATGGGTTTTTTCTGGGAAAAAGGGTGTTTTGGGAAATTTTGAAAGGTTTTTGTTCGGGAAATTCCATGTACATAGCATGTTGTTTAGAGAACACATGCCTTATGTTCTTCTAATTTTAGGAATATTGGTTTTGGGGACTACATGCCTTGTTCTGGGGGTACACACCATGTAATTGGCTTTTGGGGTGCAGCTGAGTACTCAGCCAAATACCACGTGCTAGGGTGCTTGGGCATATATAAGTACACAACCAATTGCCATGTGGTGTGAATGTCGTGTATGTGTACATGAACAAGTGGTGTACATGGATTGGTACATGGGATTAGAACCCATGTATGGGTACAGATCGTGTACTCGGTCATTTTACATGTTGAGTGGGGATGAGTTACATGGATAGGTACCCATGATAGGGTATACGCTATGTACAAGGGACACACACTATATACTTTGAAAAAGTAAACACTGAGTGGCCTGAGGTATATGGGGAGAGAGGACCTCTACGGGTACATGTCAGTACCTGAAGTGTACATCATGTACTTACCCTGCCATGGGCCTTTTCCCTGTTTTCACCCTATTGTTAGAATTGGGCTTGGGAGTAGGCCATTATGATAATTTTCCATATATATTGCAATGGTGGTATCCTTTTGGCATTTAGAGGATGTTTGGATAGTGTTTTGGACAATGAGAGTTCATTCAGATGATTTCTTTGTGGTGGTTCTAGATTCCTCCTATGGTTTGGGTTGTGAGCTGTGAGTCCCTGGTGAGGGTTGTTAGCTCGATGATCATCATGGATCAAGTGTGTGATGGATATCTATTTTAGATTTTTTGTAAGGATTATGGTAGGAGAGATCTTGTGGTATATCTGAGGAGTTCTTGTTTGGTCCTTGGGTGTTGAGACTGATTGCTGAAGGTTAGAGAAGTTGGAGTTTAGATCATGGGTTTGAGTAAACCAAGGTTGTTAGAGCCTTTAAGATGCATTATTTCCTTTGGATGATAGTTAAAAATAGGTGTCATTGTGCTATTGAAATGGTTCTAAGGGACTCTTAAAAATTCCCAAGTGGGATAGTTGATGATCGAGTGATCAGTATTTGTCATAGTTGGCTATTAGGGATTCCTGAGTGGCATGTTGTTCTTTGGATTCCCTTATAGGTGAGTTTGTATATATGGATTGATGGTTTTCCCAGAGGTTCAAATGATGTTTTTATTACAAGGGATTTTCCTTGTGGTTTTGTTCTGCTGATAATCCTGAGTGTAGGGTTCCTTGATTTTGAGGTGGTCTTGAAGACCGTTGATAATTCCCCTTTTGGCGAGCTTGTGATTTTGGATACCTATTGGGAACATTGTTTATTGTGGATAAGTTGGAGTCCATTGAGGGAATTTTGAGATGTTTTGAAACTGGGTATATACTTTGCTCATGGATGAGCTAGAAGAACCCCTTATAGGGTGTCTTTATCTTATTGTGTCCTTTAAGTTGATTGAGGCTATTTTTGTGGTAAAGGCTCGAGAGCTAGGGTTAGAAAGGGAGTCCCCATTTTGATGTCACGTTATGTTGTATCTCTAGGGACTGAGTGATCATTGAGTATGGTTTTACCCTGAGGCAGGTCATGGAGAGCACATGGGAGATATTTTATTTAGATATTGAGATTCAGGGTACTAAAAGAGGCCATATGATTTTTTGGATAAGAGTTGATCGGTGCTTCAAGTTCAATTGTTTGGATGGTGGATTCGAGGTTGGATCATCTTATGTTAGGTTTTCCTTTGTCCATGATGTTTGAGGCAGATTATGATAAAGACGATGGTTGGAGTAGGAGACCCTTAAGATATTTTGGTTTGGGTGTTGGTCCTGATTTTTTATCTGGTTCCCTTCTCCATCAGCTGAGTATTATTATAGATTAATAGGGTGCTAATGGGAAATTTGAATGAGTGAAATACACATATAGTTGAGTGTTATCCATGACTAGTGTGGCTTCTGGATCTTGAGGGTTTGAGGAACTCACATAGTGGATTTTGTGTGCCTTAGATTCCTTTTCACTCTTAGGGATGTGGATGTTGTGCGCTCCAATATTTTTACGGATCCCAAGGGATATTTGTTCAGGTCTGTAGCTGGTGCATGATTCATTCTAAAAGACCTTTTATACTAATAGGTTCTCTAGTTGTGTCAATCTAGAGGTTCCTGTCACTAGTTCGAATCATGTTATTGGAGTCCTATTGTTAGGTAGATGCACTATATTATATGAATGTATGATGTTATTCCCTGGGGTCCAGTATTCATACATGTCACTTTTATACATCATGGATCTCCTGTGTAGATCAAGATGATGCACTGGTTGTTGTGTGGCTGTGTGAGTCATTTATTATAATCTTTTGGCGTGGGATAGAGAAGAGGTAGATTTTCCATGGGTGTCAAATTAGAACCCGCTGGTTCATTGATTTGTAGTGTTTGTCTTGACCACTTTTTTTATTTAATTCTTTTATGTAAGTTTTTATTAGTTTTCAACTAGGCTGGTCATATCATGTATGCATGAACTTGTTATGATAGAATATTATAGGTCCACCACTGGGGGTGGCATACTAAGATTTATTTCTCACTACTTGTACATGCACCTCAGTGTGCATGAAGACCTCATGTCTTCATTCCGGTTGGAGCATTGGTTGTGTGATGGATGAGGTCGAGGGCTAGTATTTATTGATCAAGAAAATCTTTTTGAGTGGAGTCTCAAGATCAGGATAGTGCTACTCAAGCACCGTGGAGACTGGGTATGTGGTTTGGCTTGACATTGAAAGTAAATCCGTTTTCATTATTTTCTAGTTTATTTAGTTTCGTATATGTGGTTGGACGCTCTTTCTAAACGGACGATTCTGGAGGTAGGTTCAAGTTGGTCCTTTGTTGCTCCTGAATTTTGTGACAGCTTTGTTCAGGCTGATTTACGTGGTGATGTCTATACACGTATTTGTAAAAGGCCTTCTTGAATTTGCTCATACCTTTTCCATTTTATTTTTAATAAATTTCAAAGGAGTAGGATCTCTTGTCTCCTGATTTTATTGGTATATGTGGTTGGCCTAGTGGGAGACCATATGCTATATGTTTTTAGTGATTTGAGTCTGTATGACTATATATTGCATTTCATTTATTATAACATGCACTGTTTCAGTTTATTTATTATGTTTGCTCTGATGTTTTTCCCTATTTAGGATTATTTTTATTTTTTCTACTCCTATTTCACTCTAAAAAAGGATATAGTTTACCCACTACACTTTATAGACCCTATCTATTGTTCTACATCCTTTGGTATTTGGGGAGGCATGCTTAAGTCCTTGTTTTGAGCTAGTTCGGGTAACAATTTAGGTTAACTCAGGCCAGTTCATTACATAATTTTATAATATATTTTTGGTTTTATGATTTTAGATTTGGTAGATAGGTGGTCTCAGAATGTGTCAGGACATGTAATACATATCATAACAATGTGTCATGAACACATTTTATAATAGGAATTCCATGTTCCAAGGGCATGGGATTTTTGCTCTTGGATTCTATTTTTATGGTTGGGTGATTTCACCTCACATGATTCACTTGACTTTTTAGATTTATTGTTAATTATGGTTTTTTTCTCTTGGATCATGGGTAAGAGGGAAGTGTTCTGGAATCAATCTATCCATGTAGGATTCACATGAAATATTTTTGTCTATGGTGTGTTATATTTTCTTCTAATGATAGGTCATGTAGATCATGTGGTGAGATGTTATCCACTAGTAGATATATAGTCCCTTCGATTGGGGATTCATGGAAACCATTGTGGGTCGAAATTGGGCTCTGAGTTCTTTGTTGGTGGCTCAATAAGGATAAGGATGCCTGAGGGGTCATTGGATTGGGATCCAGTTGACCTGATCTGCTAGTTCCCCTAATGTATTGGGTTCGTATTTCTTAGGAGTGAGTTTTTTTCCATGTGTTTTCCATCAGGTCACACAATGGTTTCTATGTGCCTACTATCATCGATGGATTTGTTGGGCGTGGTTGTTTTTTCGTTAGTGGGGTTATTGAGGTCTGCTATCAGTAGGGTGTAGTTAGGTGTGAGGATGCATCATCTTTCGAGAATTAAAATGTTGGGAGTTATCCTTGTCTCGTGGATGGCTTGAGAGGATGATCATTGTTGGACATATGGCCCTTCTCATTTATTGTTATGCTTTTGGTATCATAGTGAGATAATGGTTAGATGCATGTGGTTTTGGATTGATGCACGAGTGGAGGTTTTTCAAGTTGTTGAACATGGATTGAGGGAGATGCCTCAATGTTAAAGGGGAGTGCCAAGGGTGGTCTAGTTTTTTTAAACCGGTCTGTGTGGGGATCATGGTCAGTTGTTTTTAGAGGTATTAACCTAGTTTTGTTAGGAATTGGCTTGTGTGAGCGTGAGTCCAATTGTTCTTTTAATAGCGAAGTATGGAAATTCATGCGGCATGCATATACCTTATTATTGGACGTCATGAGCCTCGTTTAAGTGGTTTGTTGAGTGCAGTTGTTTCGGGTTTTCATATTGTTTCTCTGGTGAGAGTATTTTAGCCATTCCTATCCATTGATTTCAGCGATAGACGTAGCATTGGTTTTGTGGTTTTTCATTGGGAAGTGGGGAGATGATAAGGATAATCGTTCAGTGGTGAGAATCAGTTTGGTGTTTGTTGAATTTATATCATGTTTGGAGAGAGTCAGGGATGTTTTAGGACAAGTCATTAGATGGCTGAGATAAAATTGGTTATGACTGTGCTTTAGGGAGAGAATGGTTATTGGTTTTCCAATAAGGATTCTCTCAGTAAAATGTGTTTTTGGTGGAGAATTTGTGATGACCTGTGTTTTCATGAGTTGTGAAAATCAAAAGAAATATAAACCTTTTTGTACCTAAGTGTGTTTAGGGAAAATTGATAATTTCTCCTGCAAGATAATCTTGGATAATTTTTATGACCACTTTGTTGGTCCAAAAAAGGGATGTTTACCCTAGTAAATGTGTTTGGTGGAAATCTAATCCGTTCAAATCTTTTGCATAATATTCAATATATAATCAATTAAATATTAATTTATTCATGCATGCTGACTTATTTTTATATTTTAAATGGAGTATCAGATTGAGATTTTTTCTTTGTTGTTGATTCTGAAATGGGGTGTTTTTTAGGCAAGCATCAACTTTTCCTTGGGCATTGGGGTCGGTCCTCGACCCCTTTTCTTTTCTTATTATTTACCTTTTATTTAATTTTTCTTTTTTACCTTTTTTCATTGTTCTTTATTTTCCATTATCTTGTCACATACACCCATGGGGGATTCCTATTTGGGGTTGTTAATCGAGAAAGGGATAGGGAGAGAAGAGGGAGAGGGGATGAGGAGGTTCCACCCAGGAGCTTGTTCATAGGTAGATCAAGTCTTGATAGGTGCATGGAGTGGTTCCAAGATCAAATATTTGGTTATTTCTAGTAAGAGGAATTTTTATATTTTATACTAAAAATCCATCTATTTTAAGTGTTTTTATGTTTTAAATCCTTTTATGGGTTGTTTGGGACCCCTTACGGGTCGATCTGTGGGTTTTGTAGGGAAATTGGACATTTCAAGCTGTTTTGTGGGGTTTCCATTTAAGAAAACCCATGTACACAACATTTTGTTCAAATAAAACACATTGGGTGTTCTTACTGTTTAGGGAAGATATGTTTTTAGGGACTCCACACCATGTACCAGGTGTACACGTCATATAGTTGGCTTCTAGGGTGTGGCCAAGTACTTGACAAGACACTACGTGTGGGGGTACTTAGTCATGTATAAGTACAATAACAATTCACATGTAAGGTGCAAGTTTTGTAGGGGTACACACCCATGTGGTGTACATGGCTAGGTATATGGGCAGGTACCCCATGCGGTGGTACATTCCATGTAATAGAAGTACATATTGTGTACTCAAGTGTTTTACAAGCCGAGTGGGGTTGAGGTACATGGGTAGGTACCCATTCTAGGGTACACTCCATATACAAGGTCCACATGATGTGTAATTTGGAAAAGTACATGTCAAGTGGACTGAGTCACATGGCCAGTGTGGGCCTCTATGGGTACACATCGGGTCCCTGAAGTACACATCGTGTACTTTCCCAACCCTTGGTTGTTTTTTCTTATTTTTCATCCTCTCATTAGAATTGGTCTTTTGAGTAGTATATTCTAACATTTTTTCACAGATAATGGTAGTGGTATCCTTTTGTAATTTGGTGGCCATTTGGATAATGTTTTGGGCGATGAGAGTTTAGTAGTTCTATTTGTTTGTAGTGGTTCTAGATTCCTCCTAGGGTTTGGGTTCTGAACTTCAAGGCTCAGGTGAGGGTTCTGAGCTCAGTGATCAGTCTGGATTAAGCATGCCTTAGTGATATATTAGAAGTTATTTATAAATATTATAATAGGAAGGATCATGTTGTATCTCTGGGGATATATTGGTTTTTCCATGCATGTCGGTACTTGTTGCTCGATGTTAGAGCAGTTGGGGTTTAACTCTTTGGTTTGAGTAGAATAGAGCTATTAAAGCCTTTGGACTAGGTTGGCACCTTTTGATGGTAGTTACAGGTGGGTGTTTTTGTGCTACTGAGATGGTTCTAAAGTAATCTTTATGATTACTTAATAGGATTGTTTATAATCCTATGATCTGTAGTTACTATAGTTGTATGTTGAGGGTGCCCAAGTTTCATGTTGTTCTTTGGATTCCCTTATGGATGAGTTGGTACCCATTGATGGGTTGTTTTTAAGAATTTTAGTATAATTTTTTATTGAATAATATTTCCCTAAGGTTTCATTATTTTGAGGATCCCTGGTGGAGAGTTTCCTACTTTTTAGGTGGTTATGAGGACCATTGAGAATTCCCCTTTTAGAGGGATTGTTATTCTGGATGCTCATTGGGCATGTTATTGATCATAGATCATTTGGATGCCGACGA
The DNA here is from genome assembly GCA_963277665.1 of Viscum album. NCBI lineage: Eukaryota > Viridiplantae > Streptophyta > Magnoliopsida > Santalales > Viscaceae > Viscum > Viscum album. The sequence goes on along the minus strand of OY728143.1, from coordinate 910,835,159 downwards.
GGGAATTTTGAGATATTTCATCACTTTTCATATCCCATGATCTTGGATGAGCTATAGGAGCCCCTCTTAGGGGACCATGCTATTGTTATGGCCTTTGGGCTATTTGAGGTTGTTTCTGTGGGTATGGACCGAGTGATTGGGTGCAGTATAAGAGTCCCTAGTTGGAAATCACTTTATGTTGAAGCCTTGTGGAGATAGTGATCTCCGAGTTTGGTTTGACCCTAAGGTAGGTCATGAAGAGTCCATGGTGGCTGTTTTGTTTGGATACTGAGATCCTGGGTGTTGAAAGAGGCCCCATGCTTTGTTGGCCAAGAGTTGATTGGTGAATCTAGTTTAGAAATCTGGATGGTGGGTTCAATTTAAGATTGTCTCATGTTTGGTTTGAATTTTTCTATGAAATTTGAGGTAGCTTCTACATAGTACGGTGGTTTTAGGAGGACACCCATGGGATATTTTGTTTTGGATGCTATCCCTGTGTTTTTATATGGTTCTCTCCTTTGTTGGTTGTTGTTGTTAGATGGATTAGGGGGATAATGAGTGATTGGGATGACTGAAACCCACATCTAGTTGAGTGTTAGCCCTGACTAGTGTGGGTTTAGGATCTCGAGGTGTCGAGGCACTCAAAAAGTGAGTGTTGTGTGTCACAGATGACTTTTCACTCCTGCGGCCATGTATGTTTTATGCTCCCATCATTTTATAGAGCACATAAGACATTTTTGGGTCCATAACTGGTGCCCGATTCATTCTGTAGGACCATCAGGACTGATATATTCTCTATTTGTGTAGACCTAGATGTTCTTGTCACCAATTCATATCATTCTATTGGATTCTCAGTGTCTGGTAGATGCACGTTTTCAGGTGGATTCCTATGATTATGCCCTAGGGTTTAAAATTAATGAATAATTCATTTATATGTTTTCGAGATCCTGTCTAAATCATGGTAATGATCTGGTTACTATGTGGTTGGGTGAGCCATGTGTTATAATCCTATGACGTGGGCTAGAGAAGGGGTATATTTACCTTGGGTGTCAGACTAGAACATGCTGGATGGCTTCTTTCTTACATTTGTTTCCCCCCTTTTTTTAGTTTTTTCTTTTATACCATCTACTATTAGTTTTTTTGGTAATGATGGGTATATCATGTGTTCATGCACTTATTATGACAGAAGATTATAGGTTCACCATTGGGGTGGCCTACTAAGATTTAATTATCACCCCCTGTACATGCACCACGATGTATACTTTTATGTTGGAGCATAGGTTACATGATAGATGGGGATGATACCTAGTGTTTCTTGATCAAGTAGAGCCACTTGTGTGGTGTATAAGGATTGGGCTGGTGCAACTCTAGCATCATGGAGACTGGTTTTGTTGTTTGGTTTGGCATTGGTAGTAGAGTTGGATGTATTTATTTTCATTTGGTTTATTTTTTTATATGTGGTTGGCCTAGTGGGAGACCAAATGTAGTATTTTTTTCATTCTTATAGTTTATATGAACATATGCTGCATTTCATTTATTATATATTATAATACTTTAGTTTATCTATTATGTGTACCCATATGTTTGTATCTGTGAATGATCTTGGTTATTTTTCCACTGTTATTTCACTCTAGCTAGAGGGTATGGTCTCCCCACTACACCTTATGGACCCTCAAAATTGGTCGATAGCCTCTAAAATTGGGGGGGGGGGCACGCTTGAGGCATTGTGGTGAGCCAGATCAGGTGATGTGTCAGATCGACACATGCGAGTTCATTACAATTGTCTTTCTATGTGACGAAGGTTCTTATGGACTTTCTTGTTTTCTTGTGGCATTTAATCCTTGGATGGATTCATTCTTTTTGCGTGAGAGTTTATTGGGATCCACAATATTGATCCATTCTCATGTGCATATTAATGATTCATTTAAGGTAGTGGATTCATTTCTTCTCCTATTCATTTACATGGAATCATAATGTTAATATGGTTTATCCCTTTGGATGGAAATCTCATGTTATTTCTTTCCACCCTAATAATGTCTAGCCTCTATATTTTACAGATAGTGTGTTAATTATACTATCGGTTTTTAGAATGTTCTTATGTTTTTTTAGCATATCATTCTTGATGAAATTGGTAAATAACATAATGGTGAGATTAATTGATTACTTGTCTTAAAAATTAAAGAAGAGAATTTTTTTAATACAATGTTTTAATTTGAAGATGATCAAATTAATGAAAGTATGTATGTTTAATTGAATTGGTTATTCCAAGAGATAATGGAATTGGTTAAAGAACCTAAATCATGATAATATTTGTTGATGATATATTTAAAATTGCATTCTAATGAATTGTTATTCTTTAAACTTGTTGAATTTTGAATAAATGCTTAGAAGCATGTTAAATAATTTATAGATTATTATAAATGATTCCTTAGGTTTCTCATAGTTGGAACTAGTGAATAATAAATCAGATAATTAAATATGTATTAAAATTGGTTGTTTGATAAATATAATTTCTTGGGGACGAGAGTGAACATTGTTTATAAAGGTTGAATTCCTTATGTTTGGAGCCATTAGAGATCATTTTTATGTGAAGGTATAATTCATTATTTTAGGTACAAGATTCCCTATTGATTTAGTTTATTTACTTGTTGCCTTGTGATGTGCTCTGGATGTGATCTTTGTCATGTGATGTGATATGAGTCTGGGTTATTTGAGCTCGGGATGACTGATGTGATATTGGGCGGGGATTCCCAAATAATGTGGCACCAGTTCATTCCTATGATGAAAATAGGCCTCAATATATACATATGGGTGTTTGGGATGATACCAAAGATGATGGAATAAATTGAATTTGGTCTTAACCATTGATGTGATAAAGATGGATTCACACTTGAAATAAATATGTTTAATTTCCAATGGTCAGGTAGTATGGTTTATCTAAATTCCTTTCCCCATTTTATTTTCAATTTGTATGTGCTTTGTTTTGTGTTCCCTCTTGGTGGTAGCTTAGGATGGTTTTCCTAGAGTGCCTCATATTTTGGAAAGTTTTATAATCTATAATAAATAACTTAAGCTCTGGATTTTCTGATGCTGGAATGAAAATGAGAAGTTACTCTTGAGAAACCATGGACTCAGTTTGGATTATTCCTAAAGGTCTTGGACTAGGATTGATGGATAATAATTTTAATGGTTAATTAATGGATAATTAATTAATAAGTGTAAAGTGAATTCTTCAATGAAATAAATAATCTAATGTAGCTCCTTAAAAGTTTTGTGTGCTTATGGGATATCTATTCCATAGCAGTCGCATCTAGGTGTCCAAGAGATGATAACTATAATTAATCTTAGGACTACTTTATGTTCATAGTGTGGTTGGGAGCTATATTATATCATCTATATTTTTTGATTTCATATGTTAGCCTACCCATGTCGTTTTGGGAGACTGACACACATCATACTCTCAGGGGATGTTCTCCCAACATCCCAGTGGGAGGATAGATGGTTGACTACTCCCTCTGGCTCTGCTTCCTTTTCTTGGTAGTAATATGTGTTGTTATGCATGTTGGCCAGTTTTATCATATATGTGTGCAGAGGGTGGTGATGTCTTGTGCTTGTTTCACACACATGTATCCCCGAATTAGTACCTGAAGGATTATTATAGGTATGATGTGTATAGGTTGTGATGTCTTGAGTTACCCTACTCAGTGTATGGGATGTGATGAACATATGTATAATACCAGACATATGATACACATAATATGGGTTATGGTGGATCCTGGAAAAATATTGGTTACTAAATGATGAAGTGTTATCAAATAATGTGATGATGTGATGCATGAGGTGCATGTTGTGATACTCAGCCTAGGTGTCTATGGGATGGCTTATTTTGGAGTGAGATGGGTCAGGACATGCAATGTTGGGGTAGAGCGAAAAACCAGCAGGTAAGCGAGAGCACAGTACCCTTGATGTTTCATTAATATAATATATGATCTCTTGTATGTGTTACTTAGTTCGAGATATCCAAGGTGAGTCTGGGAACTTACTACACCTATTTAGATGATGAGTTAGTTTCCATGTTGTTCATTGTGTTTTTGGTGTAATAGTGGGTTCCCGAGACCCAACTATACAATACATATCTATTACCATTTTATGTATATAGATATTTATGCATGATGTTTAGTTAACATTTTAGTGTAGACATTTCTTCATCCACTATTTAATTGTAATTTCCATATATTAATTGTCATATCAAAAGGCTATACCAGATCCCATTCTATAATGAGAACCTTGAGATACTATGACATTAATCTTAAATAAAGGTCATATGTTCTAGATACATCATACTGAATGGACACAGTTGATGAATGACCATCAGGTGTTAGGGGCTCATAAACTTTGATACTTCTTCTCATGAAGTTCACAATGGGTGATCTCTAGTAGTTGATATCATGAGGATAGACCTGTCAATATGGACACCACATGTTTTGAGTGTCATTGGATGTTCCGATCTATGGAAATGTGTATTGATCTCTTGACATGAGATCATTATCAATGTGTGTCATTTGATCATATACATTGAAGAAAGGAAAAAAACTATTATAATGAAGTTGTGTTGTGGTCAGTTTTTTTGGGTGCGTTATTGGTGGAAAATATTGATTTAATTATCAAGATAGAATTTTTCACTTCTGAGTTGAGGAAGTTATATCTCCGGCTTAGTTTACCAGGATGGTAGTGCCTTCATAAATCCATGACCATGGTAGGTGAAGGTAAATTAATCAAGATAGTCCAAAAAATAATAAAGAAAAGGACAAAGACACATGTGTGTGTCTTTCTTTATGAGATATCCAAAGACAAATAGTTTATATTACACTGTGCATGTTCGTAGGTTGATTTTCATTACTATGACTACTTATCTCTTTAGGGGCCTTGATGAACTGCTGGAATATGCTCTTAGTCTATGAATAATATTCATTGTTATCAATATAAGGGCTTATAGGATCACACACAATATCATATTCAAGAATCTTCAATATTTTAGAGAATAGGTATATAGGACATGTTGGGCCCCACCACTGGGGTCTGGGATTTGTCTATGGATGTACGATCACAAATGAATAAATAAATTCATGTTATTTAAGCTTATTGTAATTGTGTTGAATTTATTTATTAAAAGTATATAAAAGCGTTAAATAAATACATGGAACAATAGTATACGAACAAATATTATTTCTATATTCAAGTTTGTTTAATATTAGTAGGAATTATGAGTCAAATTAATGAATTAGCTCTATCATGTAATATATTTATTATATTACAAGAATGTGATAAAAATATAAATGATATTTTATGAAATGGTACTGTAGTAATAATTTGTTGTTTATGGTTTATTTAGTGGATTATAAATATTAGGGGGATGGGGAGCTTTTTTCAGGAAATTCAAAACACTATATATATGAGGAGAGAGGCTCTCACAAGTGTACTATTCAATGTAATCTCTTGAGAGATTCTCCCTCCTATCTTGGATTCTATAGAAAGAACCTGGTGATCAGATCGATCTCTCCCTTATGCATCTCAAGTAAGATGATGTGGGGATTATTATAACTTCAAATGTAGTTTTAGATCTCTGCACAAGAACCCTAAACTCGAAGATCGGTGATCTTGTTGATTTTTGAAGCATGTGTGGATGATTTTGAGGAATTTGAATTTGGATTCTTTGAGCTATAATTTCCAGTGATGAATGGATGAAGAACATGTGGCTTTAGATAAAACTATGTATTTTTGGTTTATATTTTTTCATAATCATTTTCACACGTGTTCCTCGAGATTAAACTTGGGTATTCCTTCACTGGTGATGACGATTTAAAATTGATCACCGGTGAAAAAATTTAAATCTACACTTCACCATCTTCTGGTGTGAACCCCAATACCATCAATTGAAATATAGGGATTTGTGAGTATTTTAATTCAATAAATTTTTAAATTTTCATTATATTTGAAAGTAGGAGTCATTACGGTCTCCACACCTTAGAAGACATTTCAATCTGACACTGAATGGTTAGTCCTTGGTCATCCAAAATTTTAAATCGGATTGAAATCAGTAATTTTTTGGGTTTAAATTGAAGAAAAATTTTATGTTATTTAAACTAAAGAATTTTGGAAGTGGTGGGATGGTGGATGGAATATTGTTTTTCAGCCCCTCTAAATTCCACACTATTGTGGAATGTTATTTTTTAATACCCTATAGGAATTTGGGATGATGTTTGAGGTTATTCCACAAATGAAAGAAATAATTTAAAATAATAATAATATCATCTTCTAAGCCTAAATTTTTAAGCTTTAGAAATTATATTTTATGGTGGCATGAAAGAAAATAAAGCATCTAACATGACTTTGGGGTCATTTTTATTATAAGAAAACACATGATTGTCAAAATCCTACTCGAGGATTAGAAAAATTCAAACAAGGTAGCCACCTATATCCATCCTCAAACGAGGACCCAACTTCCAAAGGAATCCAGTTCATCAAGAACCCTCCACACAAGCTCATCCTTTGAAAACTCCTCCTCCAAGGAGCCACTGCCGACAACGCCTCTTAGCCTCCCCGCACAGATCATGTGCTTCCATCTGAGCAAGAATTTCTAGACTAGTTTTCAGACCATCATGCATGATGTCGGCCTAAGGGGACATACCTAAAATGGGATAGATAGATTCTACCCATCCAAAAATAGTTCTAGATAGGTCTGGACCAATCCAAGATTGTTTGGGATAGGTTATTCCAGACTCATCCTAACTTTTTTAGGGTGCACGAGGACCCAAAAATAAAATCTGTATATATATATATATATAAGTTATATACATATATATTTCAATATAAGTCATATTTTTTAACATATATATAAGTTAAAAAATAATAATTTATTATGTAATATTTCAAAATGGGTTAAATTTTGAAATATAAATAAATTAATTGAAGGGAGTGAATGATACAAATTATTTAATTAAAAATTAGATTGAATTTTTAATTTCGTAAATTTTCCCTCAAATTTAATTTGTTACAAGGTTATTTTTATTATGTAATTAATTATTATACACTAGTTTAATGTTTATTGACTGATCATGATTCGTAGACCAAAAAATTATTGTATGTTATTTATTTATTTATTCAGTTGTTGAAATGCATGTTTGTAATAATAATTTTAATAAATAAAAATATGCATGTTGTATTTCTGCCATTATATATAAGGCTATGCATGCCCAAATAATTTTTTTATCCGTATTATAAATTCCCAACAACCCATTTCCTACATGTGATTATTGTTGTATAATGATGAAGACAAGAAGTGACGAACTTCATACTGAGTTACAGAGATGCACCAGAGAGGAGTTTGACACATTGGATGGGTGAGTGCTGCAACTCGACTCACACGAGTCATGACTCAAGGTGTTACCCCTAGGGTATTTGTAGATCCATTATTCAATCTATGGATCAACCATTAGTATCACTGCATGATCACATCATATTTTTATTTATTCATGGTTTATTATTATTTTTACGTGTAGTTTTACATGAGATCTCATAAAATAATAATCAAGCATGCATAGATAAAATGAACATGTGATGAGATGGATATTTTATATTTATTTCATGATCCATTGTGAGTTTGATCACATAGCATGGTATTTTAAGATAAATTATGATTTCATTTCATCATTTAATAATAAAACCCTCAAAGAAACATTAATTCACTAATGTCTTCCATCATTTGAATTTGAACACAGTCGGGTGTATGGGGTGCTCTGTCATCCAATGTTGAGGGTTCCTCCTATGACATGTGAGTTCTATGAGAGTGATGGGTTGACATAACTAAAGATTAAAGAAAATAAGTATCCAAATATAGAATGATTCATCTTTATAGGAAAGTTTCAAGTAAATTATAGTTATTATTTTAGAAGCTAGGAATTCACTCAACAGATCAAACAGTCGTGAGTTAATGTGGTTGGCTAGTCAAATGCCTACCTTGAAATCTCCAAGTAGTGGCATAGATATATATTATAGACTATGCAGGGATGTTCAAGGATAAATTTGACTAGAATACCAAAGTGATAGAGTATTATGATTATAGTACATAGGTTTTCTAGAGTTATATAAAATAGTGGGAGACATTAAATGATTTTATTAATTAATCAATAAATTCTAAATCTGTAATCAATATAAAATTACAGGCTGCTATATTTTATTTTTGTAAAAAATGACAAGTGATAACATAAGACACACTATGATAACTATTGGGAAATGTCACTGTCTTATCCAACACGAGTTTACAAAGAGTATTAGTGTCTCTTATGGATAATACTACGATATAATAAATTCAATGTGTTGGTGTCCCAATAACTGTTAAGCAACCTCATGAAGTGAGGGGTTAGAATGATTACAGGAGACTCATGTATGATGCATATGATAGTTATGTCATAATGTCATCATAAAAGTCCAATGTAATTTTTGGATACTACATTAGTAAATGGATGATTTAACATGTTGTCTCATCTAAGAGAAGATTACAAAGAAAAAGAGAAGAGAGATATGAATGAGTGATAATTACAATGGTTATGTGTAAATATGAAAGCTGGATCACAATATTGAAAGATATCTCATTCTTATATTTTTTTCACCCAGTTTCTCCATTTTCTTTTAAGATTAAAAAATGAAAAGTATGGATAAAATGCTTCATTAACTTTTGGTTAAGTTTCCCCAAGAAATAAGAACATTAAAGAAAGATAAATATTAATTTTTATGTTGAAAATTTTGAAAGACATAATGAAAATACCAATGGAAAGTTTTACGCTAAAGGAAACAACAAAATGAACATTAAATAAAATAGGTATTAAATATGGTCTTATTTTCTTCACATATCATGAAATAAATTTATGGAAGTTTAGACATAATGAACTGAATCGAAGAAGAAAGTAGACACTTCTTCATCAAGAATATTCATCAAATGTATATAATGTTTTAGCCATAATTTTATGGGCATTAAACAAAATATTCCAATAACATATGTTTATTTGAATACATTAACCAAGTAAGTAAATAAAAATTATTACAAGTATTGTGTGTTCACCAAGAGACTCATAAAGGGTGGTTCCTAAGTTAGTGGTGAGAAGAACACAACCTTTAATTGCAAGAATTTTTTATTCTAGTAGAAATTTTATTGAGTATTACTATAACAATTATATCACAAGTCTAAAGGAAATAATGATACATTATTCTAGTTTCATAATGAATGTTTTGGTTTCGAATAATCAACTAATAGTTCAGTGATACATGAATCATATGCAATACATGATGAATATAACATGTATGACTTATATACCGAGTTGTGGCTACATAATTCTTTACAAACATATCTAAGTAGTTTTCAGGTATATACCCAGTACAGTTTTAGAGTCTTAAAATTTAAAGACCTTAGGTATTATCAAAACACTTATGTAATTATTTTCAAACAAATAAACCTTTATAAATAAAGGTAAGCCACAAAGCTTTTGGAGTTAGTTTAACTAGAGAGCATGAACTGTTACCAGGATAATGTAGTGGTGAATATAATTCATAATGTTCCTTTAAGAATTTAAGTAATGTTAAAGTGAAGTATTATATATTCATGATTGGAATATATAATATTATTTAGGTTTGAATGATGAAGAATATCTTGACCAAGAATTCATCGATCAAAATAATGTAGTGCATAGTAATTCCTAAATGCACATTACCTTATCCATGTCAGGGCAATGATGCTAATAAAGAGGATAAATTATGAGTCTTACATGCTAACATTTATAAACATAATGTATCATGAATAAATTAATAAATGTAAATTTACTTATACACACCTGGTTTGTGATGTAAGTAAAAGGAGCATCAATGTATTCATTTATATTCATTGTAGAAACTTCCATTATATTTCAACACATGCATCACAAATAAAAATGTCATACCACAAAATTATCTCAACTATCATGAGAAATGGATATCATATGAGTTATAGTATGATGGAAATCCATTATTTCATGAGATCATGTGTTTATAAGCAAAGGGTTTGTTGAGGATATAAACAAACTTGCATCAATAAAACAAAATGTGCATATATAGTAATCATCCCAGAGTTTTCTAATGATATTAAAGAAATATATATGAAAAATATATATAGTCAAGTTATAGACAATATTTCTATAAAATGGTAGACATATCTACTTGAGATAACAGGATCATGACTGACATGGGTTTAATAAGTGTCGAAGATGCACAAGTAGTTGGCCTAGGAATGAATTATATAAGAGGTGTGGAAGAGAATGTTCTAAATATACACACATGAATAGGTAGGATGGAACCATAGTGATGGTTTTATATTAACCATAGTTGGTGATACATTATTCATTGAGAATAATAATTCCAACAAGTAGGCAGTATATGAAAAGTAGCTAAAATTGACAAAATCAATTAAAATTCAATGGATTACATATATCAATGTACATGGGGATTATTATATTTAATATTTTGGTGGGTATTAAATTGATATTGTACTTGGATGGTACAAGAATGATACCAATATGGCTCGATTGGTTATACCAACACTACTGAAAAAATACCCTTTACCAACGGTTTGGAGAATCATGGGAAAGTAAGCCGTTGGGATAGGTCTATACCAACGGTTTTTGGAAAACCATTGGCATAGACCTATACCAAAGGGTTTGAAAACCGTTGGTATAAGTAAGATGAAAATCTATACCAATGGTTCCATAAAACCGTTGGTATATGTTTTTCAAAAAAAAAAACATTCGATGGGATTTGATCCCAAGACATCTACTTTATCTTTCAAAGACCTTACCACTAACCTAACATGAATTTTGTGAACATAATTTCATATATATATATATATATATATTATCATAATTATTTTAAATTTTTATTTATATAATGTTCTCGGTAAGAAGATTCGATAAAAAATCAAAGGACGTTTACCAACAGTTGTCAAAACTGTTGGTATAGACCTATACCAATGGTTGTCAAAACCATTGGTATAGGTGCTTTGAGTTTGGGGGCTGACGTTGGTTTATGGGGGACTTTTCCAAATGGTTTGGCTAAACCATTGGAAAATCCATACCCTTTCAAAATGGTTTGTCCAAGCTGTTGGGAAAACCATACCCTTTCCCAACGGTTTGGCCAAACCGTTGGGAAAAGTGGCCACAATGTTCCCTTTCCCAACGGTTTGGCTAAACTGTTGGGAAAAGTGGCCACAAAGTGGACTTCTCCCAATGGTTTGGCTAAACCATTGGGAAAGCCATATCCTTTCCCAATGGTTTGGCCAAACCGTTGGGACAAGTGGCTACAAAGTGTTATTTCCCAACGGTTTGTCCAAACCGTTGGTAAAGGGGACCTATACCAACGGTTTTTACAAACCGTTGGTATAGAAGTGTTGGGAAAGGTCAGATTTCCATTCGTGAAAGTCATTATTACAAAATCCATTATAATTTTACTTATCATAGCTACTTTCTATGATCGTTTTATTGAGCACTGGATGAAAATACCACCAGTAATGGAAGGTCATTATATGATGAAAATAGAAAGTGATGCTGAGACCATATAATTTCAATAAAGGGAGCTAGTTACTGAAACCCAGTTTAGGATTAATGTAAGCAACAAGATCATAGAACATTTATTTGTAATGAATCTTTTTCATGTGTTTACCATAGGTTAGTGGGATCATTATTTTTTTCAAGAAGAATATGTTTGATAACATATGAAAACATCTATCGGTCTTAAATTTAGATAAGACTAGAATAAGATGAATACTCCCAATTTTGACTTAAAGTAGCAACATAAGTTCAAGGTAACATGATCTACTGAGGTAGATCTAACAATTTCTTAGACCTATTCAATCATACATATAATAATAAGTTATTAACAAATAATAGTGGGAACAATTCAATAGAGAATTGTTACCAGTGTCACATGGAATAAATATCTCCAAGAAGACATGCATGGGAATAAGAGGTTATTAATGTTGATAATTGAATTCCATACTATTTTTATGATGGATCAGTCACATATTCCATGATATGTACAAGATATGATATTGTGAATATATAATGTATTGCAGAAAAATAATAGTAATATCCCATAGAACTGTAATGGAAGTACTCGGAACTATTTGATTGTACTTGAGATAGTAAAAATATGTCTATCTAGTATGTGGAGAGGAATGGATACTAGTTATAAGAAAATAAACTAGTATTCCTATAATGAAAACTGATCTAATTTAATTGTTTGGATAAGTTAATTAGAAAGAAAAACTCATTCAATACAGTGGTAACTTTGTCTACAATTACTGTGTATGTTGTGGATTCTCAGGAAGCTGAAAAAGCTAAATAAGTAGTGTATAATACACAATTATTTATTCCAATTCATGGTATCACAAATAGTAAGTTAAGTATTATCATAATTTAAATTATGATACTCTTACTCGCCAAGATATCCAGTTTAGATATTGTAAAAAATAATACCCCTGGGGTTTACATTTCTTGAGGATTTTTACTCAAGTATATGAGACTGCACATAGAAAAATAGCCATGTAGCAGAGACCTGGAGGACCTAACAACTGAAGTTGTAACTCTGAAAAAAACTGATTTTAATCATGTGAGAGATAAAAAGGAAAGTTAGAAAGTTGGATCTAGTGAAAGTGGGGGTGTTATAATAGTTGGTTCCCTAGACCCACCGATACAAAACATTTCGAGTACCATTTCATGTATATAGTGAGTTATGCGTGATGTTTAAATACCATTTTAGTGTAGACATATCTTCATACACTATTAAATTTCACTTTCCATAGATTACTTGTTGTATCAAAATGTTATAGTAGATCCGAAACTATATTGGGAACCTCAAAATAATATGACATTAATCTTAAATATATATCCTATGGTCATGGTACATCATATTGATTGGACATAGTTGATGTATTAATTATAGGTGTTGGGGGTTCATAAGCATTAAGACTTATTCTCATGATGGTCACACTTGGTTATCTCTAGTAATTGAGATCATGAGGACATACCCAGCAATAGGAACACAACATGTTTTGGGTGTAAATGAATGATCTTATATACATGCATCTGTATTGGTATCCTAACTTGAGATCATTATAAATGTGTGTCATTTGATCATGAACTTTGATGCAAGGAAAAAGTTTTGATAATGAAACTATGACGATGTATCTTGTGTTGGGTGCATCATTGTTGGTATGAAATTGATTGAATGGTCAAGATATAATTTGTCTCTTTTAAGTTTAGGAAGGTATATCTTGATCCGGGTTAATCAGGATGGTAGTACCTTCATAAATCCATGGACATGGTAGTCAAAGGTAAATGTTTCCAAATAGATAAAAAAATATAAAATAAAGAAAGGGTGACAAAATGAGTGTGCATCCTGGTTTATAAGATATCTAAATACAAAGAAATTATATTACAGTGTGTGTGTTCATAGGTTGTTTGTCATTTCTATGACTACACCTTATCTATCAAGGCATCTTGATGGGTTGCTTGAATCCTCTCTTGGTCTATTAATTTTATTCAAAATTATCAAGATAAGGGCCTATAGGGTCACTCAGAATAGAATATTCAAGAATCTTCCCTATTCTGGCGAATAGGTATATAGGGAAAGGTGGGCCCCATAAATAGGGACTAAGATTTGTCTAAGGATGTACGATTTATAAGGAATAAAAAAATTATTATTATTAGAGTACAGAATAATTTGGTTGAATTTATTTATTAAAATTATTTACAAGTGTTTAGTAAATACAAGGAGTAATATTATATGAACGAATATTATATTAATATTCAAGGTTCATTTAATATTAGTAGGAACTATGAGCCAAGTTAATGACTTCGTTTTATCACATAATATATTTATTATATTACAAGGAAGTGAAAAATATAAAAATGAAAATTTATGACTCAATACAATAGTAACAGTTTCTCATTTTTGGTTTATTTATTGGGTTATAAATATTCTGGGTCCAGGAGGCTTTTCCAGGTAATTTCAAAACTCTCTATATAAAGAAGGAGAGAGGTCCTGCATCTGTACTATTCAGTGTGATCCCTTGAGAGATTCTCTCTCCTCCCTTTCTTTCTAAAGAGAGAATCTCTCAGTCTAGGTGATTGGATTGATCTCTCTTTTATGCATCGTAAGGACGACAATGTAGTGACCGTTGGACCATTAAAGGCATTTTAAAATCATTTTGATAACACCCAAAACTCAACTATCAACGCTTCTTCAGATATTTGAAGCATGTATGGATGATCTAGAGGAATTAAATTGAAGATTCCTCAAGCAATGATCATCAATGATAAACAGATGATGAACATGAAGATTCAGATCAAACCAGATATTTTTAGTTTATTTTTTTCTTAAAGAGAATGATACACGATCATTAGGATTAAATGGGGGTAGTGATTCATTGGTGATGATGTTTTTATGTTGATATCTCATGAATTTTTTTTACTTCTATGGTACACTTTCTTCTGCTGTGTGCCCTAATACCTTCATTTTTTTCACGCTTTTATTATATTTTTCACAAGAGGCTCCGTAGAGGGTCCTACAAAACATACTGTTATGCTCACACCATGTATATATAAAATATTTTTTGTTTATTAGGATAATTTTGGAGATCAGTTTGGATATTACAAGCTCATGGTTTAGAGGGATCTGTTTGGGATTTGTAGTCGCTGTTGTCTTTACCTTTTTGATACTTTTATTTCATTTTATATTGTTTTAATATGATATGAAATTATATGAATGAACTTGGTATTTATTTTATATGTATCTCTGATGAAGTGTTTATTAGTGTATCAATATTATCTCTCTCTTCGACATATTATATTAGAAGGTATTTCCTCCCATATGTATACTTACTATACCCTCAGGGATAGTCGCCAACTTAGGGACTTCTAGAGGCGGGACTCAAGCAATAACCATCTCACTTTTCTCATTGTTAGTTCCTTAGTGTGGTGATTTTTTAAGAGAGTGGGTTATGAGAGAGTGATATCAAAGGTTCAGATTGAAGGATATGATGATGTTTGGATTTAGGTACAAGGGATATAGCATGGGTTTTTAGAGAAACAATGTGAGATAAGTTTATTAAGTGATGTAAACATTGGAGACTTGTTAAGACATAGATATTTAGGGTCCCATATGATCTGATGCATGGACCTTTAAGTTTACTAATACTGCTAAAAAAAAGTGATACTAGTTGCGAGATAGAGAGAAAGGAAAGGATCATGCATCATTCTTATTTTCTCTTATTTTAGAAATGGTTATACATTGAGATAGGATAAACTTTAAATGAAATAAAATAAAATGATTAATTAATTAATTTTATGTATTCCATATTTTGGTTTTAGGAGTCTAACCATTTGTTCATGTTGTTGGAATGGATCTAGGTTGATGTCCTCATCAGGTTTACACTAAAAATGTTCATCAATGTGTGGAATAGATAACCATAGAGTAGAGGTCGAATATGACGATACATAAAGGAGGACAATCTGAGAGTTTTAGTGCCGAAGTCTGTAGAGGTATAAGAGATCCATTTTAGATTCAGTCATAGATGGATGGTTGGAGGAGGTTGATAGATCCTTTTGTTTAATCATTTTTTAGAAGGATCATTCATTTTCATTAGATGGGACAATATTTTGTGGGAATCAAGGTAGTGGGGGATCTTGTTTGTTGTGGATCACAAGGATTTGGAGGACTCATGGGAGAGTTTTAGGGACTATTTTCAAGAAATGTTTCTTTATTTGACTAAGATGGTGTCTATTGTCTATAATATTCTTACCTTATAAAAGGGGAGTTCTAGTTTCTGGGAGTTTGGGATATATTTTAGGACCCTTATACATTATGATTTAGACTTTTTTTCCGATGAGGAGTCTTGGGTGAGGCATTTCGAGGAGGCTTTGCTTCTAGAGATCCCATGTCAGGTCCCCCATTCATGTTATCAACATATCTTAAGGTGATTTCAAGAGAAAAGTATAGTCATAGGACTCTAATCTAAATTGGTTCATCATGAGATATGAGTCATTAGGATTCTTTATGAAGTAGAGTTTTGGTACGAAGTACCCAGTTTCCTAGATAGAAGAGTTTTCAGTCATCCTGAGGTAGGTCTCAGCCCATACTATCTTTTTTCATAGGGTTAGTGGATCTTTGATGTTTGTCGAGGTATTATATGTGTGTTTTTATTATGAAGATCGAGGTTATAAAAAGAGATATTTTCTAACCCTTCTGATTATTTAGCATGTGGTAGGTGTTTTGCCGCAGGATCATTCATTTATTCAGTTTCAACCAAGGTAGAAGCAGTAGGGTGTTCCAGTTTGGGATCAACCAAGAGGATATGGGGAGAGCATAGATCAACCCTGAGATACTCATTGGGCTCAGAGATCAGGGTGAGACCATGGATGTGGTCATTATTACAGATAAATTGGTCATGGAGAAGGTCATGGTCAGCCTCACGTTTTAGCGTTTTCAACACCGAATGAGCCGTACATCATTTTAGGTGCTATTTACTTTGTTCATACATGGGTGAATTCTTATTTTTAATCAGGATCTATGCATTCTTTAATATCACTTAACCTTGTCCATGCTTTGGGACTTGAGGTGGAGAGTAATCCGGTTCCCTTAGCATTGACTATGATAGTTTGAGGATGATCTAACTTGTGTGAAGTATTTAGAAATAGTGAGATAGTGTTGGGGAAGAATCATTATTTTGGAGTCTTCTTATGACATCCTGAAATATGTACTTATGGATATGGTGCTAAAAACATAAACATTACATTCCTAACATTGATATAGATAAATGTGACCCAAATGTTTCCAAAAAAACATGCAATGTTTAAAGGAAATATTGGATCACTTACATACCCAAGGACCTTTTTGGATTAGAGTTTTATAGAATTAGAAAAATCACTTAAAAATTGGGTTCATAAATAGATGAATCATAAAGATCAAAATTATCTCCCACTATACCCAACTTTTATAATAGTTCATCAACATCATCCATGTGAAATACTTCTAGACATAGTTAATTTAACATCTTTCCTCAGAAACTAAGGAAAATAAGACATAGGAAGTGCAAGATCATATGTCCAGTAAGGATAAACATAAGAGTAATCAAACCCTGAACAAATAAAATCATAAGATGAGAATAAAGTTATTTGATCATGAACATAAAATTTTAAAATTATACCTTGTATATCAAAGGTGAAAATCTTGAGTGATGAAATAAAACATTGATGTTCATAAGACATGATTTATAAAATAATTAAAGAAAATGAGTCATGAAAGAATAACATAAAACATGGAATTGTGTCAATAATATACAAATGACACAAACATGTGTCAAGGATAACTTCTAAGACTATATTACGTGGTGTAAAAATTACTATAAAGGAATTAGGTTTACTCATTATCCAACATGATGTTTCATGAGACTAAAACATTACCCAATGCATTGGAATGATATCTAGGAACACCCATTACAACATTATTGTGAATATGTGTGCCACATAAAGAATAAAACAAAATGAATAATCACAAGGGTTACTCATTGAATGAAATGGGTGTTGTAATATTGTAATGAAGCATAACCAAATGAAATATAACAACCGTATCAAAATAGTACAACCCCAATCAAACTGACCATAAACCATATAATGAAATATAGAATATATTATTATAAGAGATCAACAAAAATGAAGTGTAATATTCAACCACGTATGTTTCCATAGAGGAAAATAATTTAAAACATGTTATTGAAAAATTATTTAGAAAAATACCATTTTCACTTTGTAAATTACATAGGTTGAAAATAACATACAATTATAAAAGAAATTTTTTTACTTTGATGATAACCTTATAAACTTCTAAATTAAACTTCAATAAATTGTGGCATCATGATGGTGGACAATTCCTCTCATGCTGTATTGTTAAAAATCAATCCTTTCATATTTTTTTAGAAAAGTCTCAAAGAACATTGCTTAGAAAATGATGAAATATACTTTTCAGTTTTTTGGTAAAAAGTAAAACTTGATTAAAAATGTATTTAAAAAACCATGTGAGAATTTTAGAAACATTTTTAGAAAAATTTATTAAAACAAGAATATAGAAGAAAAAGTTTTTTTTAAGGAAAAAATTAAAGAGATATTTATTTAAAAAATTCCATTATAAATGAGAGTGAGAATTAATAAAATGAATTGATTTTGTGTATTCTCTATAATGAAAAATAAAATGAGTGGAAATATTTCAAAATATATTCAAAATTATTTTCAAAAGTAATATTGGCATTACATAATCATGGAAGTAATTGTTAAACCCAAGGAATGTAAATTGGGTTTAGAATCCCCTTACCACTTTATAATTAGTCGAATCGTATGAACCATAAATGTTATAATTATAAAATTATAAATTTGACAATATAAATATTATTAGATTCATATTAATACATATAAAATTTCATTATATATACACCACACACAATAAAAATGGTAAATGAGACATATATCACACAAAAGTAAAAAAGTGAGATAAGAAACCCTTACACTGTGCTTTGCTTTAGTTTTACGTACTTAAAAATATTGTATAATGTTTTAAATAATGTTATAAATTAATTTTAGAAACCATATTCATGTTTATAATACCTTATATTATGTTTTTAAAACATTTTATGACCCTTTCATTAATAATATTTCATGATTTTCATTGTTTTGAGTTATTTTGTTTAATGGTTTCATGATCAGTTCTCTTCAATATAATTATAGATGTTCTTGTAAAATGGGAATAAGAATAAAATATTACAATTAAATGTTTTTAATGAAATTATAGGAGTATTAGTTTCTATATATATCATTTTTTTCTAACATTAGGATGATTAATTTGATTAAACATTAATGATAAATGTTTCGTCTATTTTAGTGGTTTTTCCAAACATCGCAAACTAGTTTTGTTTTATTTACTATTATGAGTATATATTAGTTACATAAAATATAATAGAATATAATATACCTATTGAAATATTATTTAACTATAATACAAGTTTTATGACCATCCATTAATGTGGTAATGGAAAACGAACAAAATTATTATCCAGGGAGGTGATTAATCGACATAACATGGACAATAGTTTCATTTCCTTTAATAAGAAGAGAAGATAAATGAAATTGATATGATATATTCAATTATAAATATAGATATTAAATATTTAAATGATTATGGTGTCATCCCTCCTTAATGGGTGAAGGAGGTGGGGAGAAAATTGAAGAAGAAGAGAAATTAAGATAGGTACATTGAGAAAACTACCTCTTGAATATCACATCCTTGAGAGACCCTTGAGAACCATGGATTTAGTTGTTTGGTAAGAAAAAAATCAATTGGATATGGGTAGAGTTAGGAGGATATATTTTTTAATATATTTAAATATCTAAAAGTGGTTTTGAGTCTAAATGGGGTGGTGAGGGATGGTATTTATATTTGAGGATAGGTGGGTTAAAGTGATTAAAATAATGATTATTTTATATTTATAGACAACCACAATGAGGTGAAATTAATATCCATGAATTTAGATGAAAATTAATATTCTATAGGATTTTTATGGTCTATAAATACAACAAATAATAATTAAATTTTATATTTTTATGTATTTTAATCCTTTACCTTTTTAACTTTAACATGATTCATTTTTACCTATACCTTGGTAAATGAGTTTTTTTACCATGGTATCTTTTTTATACCTAAAAATGAAATTTAACATAGAAAATAATTTGGACCATATTATTCAAAATATCAAGATGATACACTCCCTATGTTTATAGATACATCTATATGACAAAATCCTCATCATAGATTGGTTGTATTTGGTGCAGACTATTGTGGAATGTTTTAGGAGGTATATTTTGTTCTATGATGCTGATAGAGAGTCAACAATGATCATTGGTGAGCGATACCCTCAGATAGGTCAGAGGCATATTTCGTTATTGTATTCCTTGATATCCAAGATTACGTTGATCTCGTAAGATGTTTATTAGTCGGTGTATACTAGGGTTTTGGAAGAATACCCCGATGTATTTCCTAAGAAGGTTATAGTGTTACCCCCTCAATGAGAGATCAAGTTTGGGATCGAGGTACAACCATATGTGTTTCCTATCTCAATGTCTTCGTATAGGATGAAACCTTATGAATTAATACAGCTATGAGTAAAACTTTATAATCTTTTGAAGTGAGGTTTTTTTAGAAGATATTGTCTCCTTGGAGTGCACTACTTTTTTTTTGTGAAGAGGGATGATGGAATTTTTCATCTTTGTATCGATTATCATCGCTTAAAACAAGTGTTAATGAAGAACCTCTATACTCTTCCATGGACTGGTGATTTATTTGATCATCTGAAAGGATAATGTGAGTTCTTGAATATTTATCCACAGTAAGGATATCATTAGTTGTAGGTGAAAGATGATTCTATTGCAAAAAATACTCTTAGTGGTCATCATGGGCATTATGAGTTCACTGTGATGTTATTAGATGTGATTAATTAAACAACTGTATTCATGGTGTTGATGAATGTAGTATTTAATGAGTTCCAAGATATGTTTGTGGTGGTTTTCATTTATTACATCCCCATGTAATTCACTTCTAAGGAGGAACATGTAGAGCATCTACATTCAATTTTGGAAGTTCTTCATCACAGAGAGCTATTTTGGATGTTTTCAAAGTGCGAGTTCTGGGATCATGAAGTACATTTCATGGGGAATGTCATTAACTTGTGCGGAGCTATTTGGATCATTCAAAGATAGAGGGATTTTTTTATGTAGCCCCAAATACAATTGAAGAGGTTAGAAGAGTCCTTAGTATTATAGATTATGAAAGGAGGTTTTATCCAGTTTCCCTTATATTGTGATTCCTTTGACAATCTTGAACTGAAAGGATCAGGTGTTCCTGTAGACTGACCAGTATCAGGAAACTTTTGAGTACCTGAAGGAAAATTCATACAGTGTTCTAGTCCTTTGTTTTCCAACATAAGGATTTTAATTTGAGGTTTTATGTGATGATTCATGTCTTGGGTTAGGCTTTGTTTTGATGCAAAAAATATTAGTTATTTCTTATGGGTCTTTGAAGTTACTTCCTCAGGAGTGTAACTATTCTACCCATGATCTAAAGTTATAAGAAGTTGTTTTTCCTTGATTTTTTTGGTGACATTACCTCATCTATGATCCATTTATTGTTTTCACCGATCATAAGAGCCTGAGGTAAGTGTTCTCCCAGCATGACTTGAACATCCATCAATGATGGTGGATGGAATTATTCTAGGATTATTACTTTGAAATTTCATATACACGTAGCAAAGAATTTTTGTAGCGGATACGTTGAGAAGAAAGTCATGTTGTGATGTTGTATGTAAATCCAGAGATTCATGAAGGGTTATGTAAGAGATTTCAATGATGTATCTGGAGATGGGAGAGGTTAAAGGTAGAGGTTGAATTTTCCAAACAAAGGTGTAGTCATATTTGGTGTAGCATGTGGAGGAGTCATAGCTAGGGGATTCTGAGGAGGATGTCTAGATTTATTGAGTTGTTTTTATTAATGTCTCTAATGGTTGGTTTGAGGATGGAAATCACCAGGTGTTTTTTCAAGGGAGGGTTTATGTCCCATTTAATATACATGATATGGTTCTCCGAGAGTTCCATAGATCACATTTGTTTGTAAATCCTGGTGTGATACATATTTACCAATATTTGAGAGGTAATTTTTGGTGGCTTAGGTTTAAATGTGCAGTTACCGAGTTTATTTCGTGATGTTTGGTCTAAAAGAAGGTGAAGGTCTAGAACTATGTTCCCAGTGGTTTTCATCAGCCTTTAGATGTTACCTTGTGGAAATATGAGGACATATCGATGGAATTTGTTATCAATTGACCTCAAGATAAGGGAGGATATGATACTACATGGGTGATAGTGGATTGTTTAACAAAATCATCCCACTTTGTAGTGATAAAAGATTCAAGATCAGTGGAGGTTTTTTTCAAGCCAAAATCTGGAGGAGGTAGTGAGACTCCATAAATTCCTGAGGATGATCATCATTGATCGAGATCCTCATTTTACCTCAAAGGTGTGGATAGGTCTCTAGCATACTGTTGGATCATAGTTATGCCTTATAAATATTTTTCATCTTCATGTGGATGGTCAAATAGAGCATAACATCTTGATTCTTGAAGTCATGTTTCATTCTTGTGTCAAGGATTTTGGAGGGTTATGAATTATGCACTTTCCTTTGTTTGAGTTTGATTAAAATAATATATTTCACTCCACTATTGGTATAGTACCATTTGAAGCTTTGTATGGTCATACTTACCATTCTTTATTATGTCGGAATGGGGTTAGAGAGGCATAAATTCTTAAGAAAAAACTGCTACATAATACAACAAAGATGGTGCAGGTAATTGATGAGATGATTAAAGCAGTGTAGTACAATTAAAAATCCTATGTCGGTTATAGGAGGAGGCCTATGGAGTTTTACATTGGAAAACATGTGTTTTATAAGGTGACTCCCCATTGTGGGTAAAGAATATTTGGTTATAGAAGTAAGTTTTCTCCATGGTTTTTAGACCTTTTGAGGTGTTGGATCACATTCAAGTCATGGCATATATAATAACACTTCCCCTATAGATGATATGGATACACGATGTTTTTCACATGTCAGAACTCCATCATTACCTTTTAGATGTCTATCATGTCATCAATTGGGGTGATATAAATATTTATTATTACACGATTTTTAAGGAGTAGACTATAAAAATCTAGGACTTCCATGAGAAGGTGTTGTGTAGTAATGATATTCCCCTAGTTCATGTCTTGTGGAAGCATGATGGCATATGGTATAGCACCTGGGAATGTGAGTTGCATATACATATTCAGTACCCCAATCTATTTTTTATCTCTTCCCTTTTTTGTAATGTACATTGTGGTTGTTGAACCTTTTTTGGTTTATGAGATGGTTTCTCTTGTTGTTTGTTGGGACGTAGCTCTCTTTTGAGCGGTATCTCCGCTAGAGAGTGTTATTTAGGATCTGATTGTTTCTATTGCATGGTTTTTAACTTATTCCTATGACAAGGTGGTTGAGATCATGTGGTGGTGAGATCCTTGAGAGGTATCTCATAAGATGGATATTCATATGATCATTTTTCTCTTTCATAATCCCCAATTTGGTTTTGGATTCTCAAGGATGAGAATTGTTTGAGGTATCTAATGTATATGACTAGATCTATGTAGTCCGACCCTTTTTTTGTTTTAAAGCTAGTGGTTCTCAAAAGAGTCTTAGTCATGGTTTGGTGGTTTTTGGATGCTAAAATATAGAAGCAATTATAATTATGTAAAGGATGGTTTATAGTGTAAAGGAGTTTTACAAACAAAAAGGGGGTTTTTGGCTTGTGTATGGCAATTTATGGAATGAGAATTTACGATGCAATGTTAATATTTACGTCACACATATTTCAATCCTTTCACTTGGGAAATACTGTCCCAATAAACTAATGTTGTAAATTTCAAATTTATGACATGAATTAAATGTAGGTTGTACGGTTTAAGGTGATGTGTTTTTCCTTGGAACATAAAAAGTGGCCCATTTACGATGTAAATGAACCATTCACAATGTAAATCCATGCCTAAAAATGTGATATTAAACCTAAAACACCCTTCACTCATCTCATACCATTTTCACATTACTCACAGAGTTCTAAGAATCTAACGATGGTTTTAAAGGCTTTTTGGGATCCATTCGAAGTGGATCGATCACAACTTTCCATGCTTGATCATCGATGATCCACGGTTTGTTATACCTCTTTTTGAGTGTGGTTTATTGGTCTAGTTCTTCTATACATGTTATTTCCATGAAATGTTAGTTATTCTCTATTTTCTTATGAATTTTATTGGTTTCTTTTGTTTTGAAATCATTAGAGGGATGTAGTCTTCTTGAAAGAGAGGTGAATATAATCCACAATGTTGATCTGTTCTCATGGGAAGATCTTTGACACCTTTGATGTAGGATATTCATTGATTATCCTGTTTATTTATGAGAAATAGTAAAATTATAAAATTTTATCCTTTTTTATGAAAATGGAATTAACCTAATAATTATTGAATGAGATTAATAAATAATTTGGTTGGAAAAGGAAAGTTGTTTCTTTCTGTCGTGATAATAGATAACCTCTTAATTTTCTAGATAATGTGTTCTATATACTATGATCATATAGCATGTTTTTATTCTTGGTTTAGCATGATTTTCTCGATGAAATTTTTAAAGAACATAAATCTTTGATTAATTTATTAATTATATTAAGAATTAATGAAGAGGCATGTTTGTAATATGGAGTTTTAATTTGATGGGGATGAAATTGATGCAAGCATGTATGTTTAATTGAATTGATTATTATAAGAGATATGGGAATTTGTTAAAGAACCTGATGCATGATAATTAATATTGATGATATATTTAAAAAATTAATGTTAATAAATCAATGTTCTTTAATATTATTGAAACTGGAACAAATTATTGGAAGCTTGTTAAATAAATGATAGATTTTTATAGATGATGCATCAAGTTTCCCTTTGTTGGATCCAATGAATAATGAGCCAGTTAATTCAAGATGGAATAAAACCGGTTATTTGAAAAATATAATTTTTTGCGGCAAATAATGACAATTGTTTATAAAGGTATAATTCTTTGTGTAGAGGGATGTGATGGCTCATTTGTTGGTGAAGGATAAATGCCCTGTTTTAGTGTAAAGTTTCCCTATTGATTGTTCTTTTTTTTCTTGTTTTCTTATGATGTTCTCTAGATGTGAGATTTTACATGAGATGTGATATCATCCTGGTATAGTTGATGCTAATATGGTTGCTGTGATATGGGTTGGGGAGGCCCAAATGATGTGGTAGTAGTTGACGCTGTTGATGAAAAAATACATCACGATATTTATGTGAATGTCATAGATGGCACCTGAGATGATTGAATGGGTTGAATATGGGTATTTATATTGATGTGATAAGTCGAGATTCATTATTTAAATGAATATATTTAATGTTCTATGTATTGGATGATTGTTTTATCTGCATTTCTTTCAACACTACTTGATACAGATGGATGTGCTTGGTTGCATGTTTCCTCTTAGTGTTATCTTATGATGGTTTTCCTAGAATAACTAGAATTATGGAATGTTTAATGATGTTTAATAAATTAATTATCCCTAGGGGTTGGTGATGCTGGAATGAAAATAATATGTTAGTCTTGGGAAACCACAGACTCAGTTTGGATTATTCCTTGAGGGAATGGACTTAGCTTGATGGATAATAATGTTAATGGTTAATTAATGGATAATGAATTAATTATGGTAAAGTGAATTGTTTAATTAAAATAAATTAATATAATTTAGTTCTTTAAAATTATTGTGTTCTTATAGGATATCAAGTACCTATCTGTTGAAGTCAGGTTTCCAAGAAATGATTGTTTCATTTAAGTTTAGGACTAGGTTATGCCCATAGTGTTCTTGTGAGATATATTATATCCTGTAAATTATTTGGTTTCGTATACAAACAAAAAAATCCATTTATGATGACTTCCACCCAATGGACTTTCGGAGGGTGTTTTCCTCAACATCCCTATGGGAGGATGGATGGATGATTACCCCCTCCGACCCTACAATTTCTCTTGGTAGTTATACGTGTTGGTATGAATGAAAGTTAGTTTTCACATATATGTATATAGAGGGATGTGATAGATTGTGGATATTTCACACACATGTATCCACGAATATGGTATATAAAGGATAATTATAGGTATGATGTGTATTGGTTGTGATGGCTTGAGGTACCTTACTCGGTGTATGGGATGTGATGGCTTGAGGTATAATACTTGAAGTGTGATACACATCATACAGGTCATGGTGGCTCCCCAAAAATACTTGGTTTCTATTTGATGATGTGATATGGTATAATATGATAATGTAATGAACAAGGATTACATTATGATAATTATCCTAGGTTTCAATGGGCTGACTTATTTTGGAGGGAGATGGCTCGGGACATTAATACATTGGGGAAGAGTAGAAAACCAATGGGGAAGTGAGAGAGGGGTACCCTTTTTGTTTCATTACATATAATACATGATCTTTTGAATGTGTTACTTAGTAAGAGATATACATGGGGAGGATATAAACATAGTATATATATTTAGGTGATGAGTTAGTTTCAGTTTTGGCCACTGTGTTTTAGTATTCTTTTTTTTATATTTTGAACAAGAGATTCAAGGGAGGATCCAATTGAGTATATTGTTATGCTAACTCCATGTGTATATAAATGATTTTAGGTCAGCAAGAGATGGTTGGAGATCAGGTCTAATATTATTAGATCATGGTTTGTAAGGATATGTGTGGGATTTTTGGTTGACGTCATATTTACCTTTTTGGTACATTTAGTTTTCCCTTCAGGTGTTTTAGTACTATATGACATTATATTTTTGCACATGGAATATCATTTATATATATGACTGAGCATGTGTTGATTGGTGTATCTATCTTGTATAATTCTTTCACATGTTCTATTTAAGGTTAATGCCTCATATATGTATTCTTATTATACCCTTAGTACTAGTATCCAACTGACGATGTAATGGAGGTAGGACTTGGGCAGTCACCATCTCCCTTCTCTCATTAATGGCCCAGGTAGGGTACTCTTTAGGGAGAGGGAGTAATTCCTGTGAGAATTGTCATTAGTATGATAAGTGACCCCAATGGGTAATATCCGTTGGTGTATTATGAAGGAATCCAAGATATTATAAAAGACTCATGGGCTCAATTGACCAAGTTCATGGTTTGGGGATGGTCATGTTGTGACAAATAGCTTTTGATGCAATACATAGCCGAAATTGTAGTGGCACTACATGGGTTTGAGGTTTGGGGTGCACAACAATGGACTTATACTTTAAAAGGGTGGTGATTGTAAAACCCATAGAAAAGTGATACTTAAAAAGAAAATTTTTATTATCCATGTCAATAAGTTATACATTTCTTTTTAAGAGCCTACTTTATTAGAACTCCATAGTTAAGCGTAATTTTTCTGGAGTAGTCATTGGGATGGTTGACCTCATGGGAGGTATCTTAGTGTGAGTGTCAGTGAGGAAAAAACACGCTGAAATAACATGCGTTGGTATGTGATAACAATCATTAGTATGATAAGTGACCCTGGTGTGTAATAATCTATAGTGTATTGGGTAGGAAACTAAGGTATTATATAAGAATCTTGGGATCATTTGACTAGGTTCATGGCCCATGTAATGTCGGGTCATAAAATTTTAGTTAATCTTATTTTGACATCCTTAAAACCATGTCTCTCCAGTTTCATTAAGAGTTATGAAATGAATAGTTTTATGAAACCTCTTCAATATCTTTTGGAAAAGTTTCACCAATAAGATAAGAATTTAATGAAAGTTAAATCATTAATTCTAAAGGTAAAAAATAATATAGTCAATGTAAAAGGTCTAATTGAAAGTAAAATTCTTAAAAAACATTCAAAAATCTTTCTAAGATAGAAAATATAAATAGGGTGAGCATAGAACATGAGGCTATTTACTTTGCATGTGGAAAGATAAGTCACTAGAAGAGAAACTGCAATGAATTGAATAATAAGAGAGCACGAGCTTATACTTTGTGTATATTCATCATTAATATTATATTTTTTATACTCCTTGAGTATTTGATACTATATATCCTCACATATTTTTTATTCTAAATAAAGGAACCAAAGAATCCAAGAAACATTACTAAAATTCATGGTGTGTTCTTAAATAGGATGAGAAAGGATAATACCTACATTAGCAGTGAGAAGCACATGATTTTATTGCCAAGTTAATAGTTCTTATAAAACTATAATTATATATTGAATTCTACCAAAAACATTTAAGAATTAATTTTTTATGGTATTTCATACACTACTTGTAGTTAAGTAATGCTTGAATCATTGGAAACACATGATGCAAAAAAATATAAGGCTCTAATACCTAGTTGTTGAAAGATAATTTATTGTCTCAAAAAGTAAAAATATTTTTCAAGGATATACCCAATATTGTATTTAGAATCTTTGGATATAAAGGTATTAAGTATTATGGAAATATTTACGTATCTATATTGGGACAAATAATCCTTTATAAATAGGTTAAGTCATTAACCTTTTGGAATTTGTTCAGCTAGAGAGCGTGAACTATTCCCAAGTTTAAGACAGAGGTAAATTAATATAAATAATGAGATTACATCAAGTGTTTTACAGAATACAAAAGTGAATTAAGGAATATGAATGGTTAAATGATATGATTGTATTACAGTCTGTTTGACAACAAATATCTTGAAAAATCATTTATCAGTAATGAAATGTAGAGTGGATTTATTCCCAAACTGACATTTACTTATACAAATCAATGTTATGATGTTAGTAAGGAGGATTAAGTTTGAGTATAACATGAAAGAATTGACCATTATAGGGTAGTGTGGATTAATTCTTAAACACACATTTCCTTTTACACATAAAATTCCTGATGTAATAAAAATGAGAACCAATGTTAATATTCATATTTATGGTAGATACTTCCATTATTTTTGAGACATACTTCACAAATAGTGGCATAATATCATAAAGATATTCCAACCATAATAAAAAATGGATATCATATTATTTATAATATGATATAAGTCCATCATGTCATAAGTACATATGTATAGATGAAAAGATTTTGTAATCAATATAAAAAAACTTTCACCAAGAAAAACTAGAAGAGTATCTCTGTTAGTATCCTAAAGTTCATACAGAATATTATATAAATAAATATGATATAAAATTATAATCAAGTGATAGACTATATTTCTATAAAAATTGTTTACATATCTATTTGAGATAGTTGGGATAAGATTGACTTGGATTTAGTTAATGTCGAAGATTCACTTGTAGTTGGTATAGGAATAGGTTCCATAAAATCTCGTGGAAAATCAATATTCAAGATACAAATAATTTTTAGGGAGGATAAAACCTTGGTAATGGTTTTACATTCACCATGTGTGGTGATACATTATTCATTGAGAATAATAAATCCCATTAGTAAGCAGTAAATGTCAATAAGATGTGATTGAAAAGATTAATTAAAATAAAATAATGGGTATCAATGTACAAGTGATCAGTATTTTGAATGTTTCAAATATTGATACTATGGTGGAATTTAAGAGAAAAATTACATGGGTGGTACAAGAGTGGTACAAATAAGTCTCAATTGGTTAGAACAAGTTATCATTCCTAAATCAATCAGAATTTTACTTATCATAACTCATTTATATAATCATTTTATTTGGAATTGGATGTCAAGACCACCTTTATGGGATATTGACTATATGATATAACTAGAAAGGTTTAAAGACACCATAGAATGCAAACAGGGGGTGCAAATTACTGAAATTTTATTTTGGTTTGAAGTAAGAAACAATATCATAGTATATTCATTTGGAATGAATTTTTTCCACTTGTCTGCAAGAGGTAAGTAGAAGAACTACTATTTTCTAGGTAAAATATGTTTGATAACATATGAAAAACAATTATTGGCCTTATAGTTAGTTAATACTAGAATGCAAGAGACTCTACATAGATTGACTTAAAGTAGCAATCTATGTTTTAAGGAACAAGACCTACTGAGGTAGATTTAATGGGTTACTTAGACCAAGTCAAAAGTATAAATATTGATATGGTATTGAAAAATACAATTTGAAACAATTCAAGAGAGAATGGTTACCATATTCACATTCCGTAAATTTCTCCAAGAAGACATGTAAGTGACATAATAGGAGACTAACGTGGAAAGTGTAATTTCATATTCTTTTGCGATGGATCTACCACATATTCCATGTTTTGTACATGATATGATATTTTCAACATATAATTTATTGTAGGAATATATAATTCATATCCATAATAACTGCATTATAAGTAGTCAGAACTATCCACATGTACTTGAGAAAGTAAAATGGATATGTACCTGGTACATAGATAGGAAGGGAAACTAGTTATAAGGGGGCACAAACTAGTCTTCCTTTGGATCAACAAATCACAGTCATCCAAAATTGTTGAGAAAGAGAAGCTCATACATTCCAGTGGTAGCTATATCTACAAGATACCGAGTGCATTTTGGCTTCTGATGCTATTGAATAAGTAGTGTAAAATACGCAATCATTTGTTCCATCTCTTAAAATCTCACCACACGAGAAATTTTTTATCATAATATAATTTATGATTTTTCTAATTTTGGTACAATCAATGATTTCATGTTCTGATAGTATAAAAAAGGAATATATGTAAGGATATCTTATCTTGAGGAGTCTTACTCAAGGAGGTGAAGTCATGGATAATAGAATTTCCACGTAATACTGATATGCCAGTCCCAATGACTAAATCCATAACTTAGTAGAATCATGACCTTATCATGTGATGGATAAAAAGGATAGTTAACAAGTTGGATCTAGTATAAGTTAGAGTTTTGTAAAAGTGGGTGCCTTGTACCCAACATAAACATCTTTTTTCGATTATCATATCATGTATATGGTTAGTTTTTCATGATGTGAACTTACCATAATAGTGTTTATATTTACACATCTGTTATTTATATGCTAATTTCCTTAGATTATTTTTTTGTATAGAAATTAATAGAAGTTCCCTTGATATAATGAGAACCTTGGGATACTATGAATTTAATATTAAACATGTCCCATGGTCTATACACATCATACTGAATAGAAACAGATGATGTTTGACTATTAGGTGTTAGGGGATCAAAAGCATTGAGACTTGTTGTCATGAAGTTCACACATGGTGATCTCGAGTGGATAAGATCAAGAGGATTGAACCGCCAATATGAAGACCAAATGTTTTAGGTGTCATTGGTAGTTCATATATATGAACATGTGTAATGATATCCTGACTTGGGATTATTATTAATGTGTACCATTTGATTATGCACATTGATGCAATACTAAAACAATGAAATTGATATCATAGTGAGATACCTTTTTGGGTGTGTAATTGGGGGTATGAAATTTATTGAATAATCAATAAATAATTTTTTATTATGAAAGGAAGTGATATCTTGGGCTTAGTTGATTAGGATGATAGTACCTTCACTAAATCCATGGACATAGTAAAAGAAGGTAAGTCTGTCGAGTTATCCAATTGAACAATAAAGAAATAATGCATGAAAACATAAAGTGTGTGTCCCTCTTTATGAGATATCACAATACAAAGAGATTATATTACAAGACTTGTGTTTATAGGAAATGTTTTCATTATTATGACTATTTATTATCTCTTTAGGCACTTCGATGGGTTGCTAGACTCTGATCATGGTTAGTGAGTGGTATTCATTTTTATCCAGAAAAAGGACTACAGGGTCACACACAATGTGTATTCAAAATTCAATAATATTCTAATGAATAAGAGTTTATGACATGGTGGGACACACTATAGTGTCTTAGTGATATCCTAGAATATACGATCTCCATGAAAAATAAATTCATATTATTAAAATTTAGAATAATTAATATTGAAAATATTTATGAAACTTATTCACAAGATATTAAGTGGATAGATGGGAAAGTATTTAATGAACGAATATTATTTTAATATTAAAGGATTGTATAATATTTGCACAAACAAATAAGTCAATTTAATAACTCAATTTTACCACAAAATATGTTTTATTATATCACGAGTTTTAAAAATTTAAATGACATTTATGACATTGTTAGTTAGTTATCATATGTCGTTTATGGTTTATTTAATGGGAAATAAATATTCATGGTCAAGGGATCCATTTCCATGTATTTTGAACCTCACTATATAAGTGGGAGGATGCTCTCATCTATTACACTATTCATCATCTAAATTTGAGAGCCTCACTAACCTCTATCTAGAATCTTAGAGAGACAAACTCTTAATCTAAAAAGTTAATCTGAGTATTTCTTCAAAGAAAAAAGGAATAACTTATTGGTGATCTTTGAGATGTCGAAGGCATCATTGGATCTTCGCGCTAGCACCCGGAATTTGAAGATCTATGATCTCAAAAGACTTTGGAGTAGGTGTGGATGATCTAGAGGGATTCAGATTCAGTTCCTTCGATCAATGGTCATCGAAAATGAGCAATTTTTTAACATGTTTTTAAATTATTTGCAGTAATTATTGGATTTATTTTTTGTGCTTAAATATTTCACGTGGGATCTTCAGAATCTGTACCAGGCTTCATATCACTATAGAAGATGTAATTACGTTGATCTAGTGATGAATTCTTTTAAATATATATCATATATACTTCTTCTATGTACCCTAGTACCCTCACATATCATGTATACTTAGTTGGTTCCTCCTCAATTCTTCACAATAAAATATGATAATATCATACCAATTCTTTTATGAGTAAAGATAAGAACCAACATGCACCTTTTAGGTCAAGTACCCATTCACAGCCTCGCTGAGGCTCACTCACTAAGTATCATATCTAAGTATAATAAGATAATATCAAAAGAATATAATCATATATAACTCACAATTACTTCCTAACTAAGTTTTAACTATCACACACCAATATCAAGTGACTTATGCTCCCATCCCTTCCCTTTATTTGAGTCGGTCTACAACACTACATACCCCAACACTCACAAGGATTAATGTCTCAAGTTAGCATCTAGGGAAACTACATACAACATCACATCTACATTCATCACATCAGAACTAGAGCAGTATAATATCATTAACACGATGGATGTAAAACATGTATCCTTTTTATAATACCTGTATATTTTATGATATATTTCTCTTTAAATAAATTTTACTTTTTTTTATAGTTTTCTTTACAACAAACTATGAGTTTAAAAAAACTGAGATATAATATTGAAATATTATTATTGCATAATTTTTGGATGAGAGGGTATGAATAAGACTACCTAAATTATGAAATGTTTTGGTTTACACATGTATAAAATTAATTTATTGGTTATTAATTCATTATAAATGAAAATAAAATATTTTTAAAGTCAAAGATATGTTTTATGAAAAACTATTTTTATGCACACAATATGTTTTTATCTAAATAAATAAAATTTATCATTATTGATGAAGTATTTTTATAAAATTTCTATATTAAATATTCAATAAGATATTTTAAGATTGATATAATGGTTTTTCCATGGCATGGAATAAGAATAAATTATGTTTTATGATTAACATGTATTACTCAAAAATATAATTCATTGCATTTATTGCACTTATTTAAATATAGATTTCTGCTACTTCTTGAAATTGAATATTGAAAAAATGGTCTAAATATTTGGAATCAGGAGGATCAAATTTTTTAAATAGATCTCTTTATTTTTTTTCATTATGAATAGTAACCCTGGTAAATATGTGTCACCTCGGTAGGGATAAAAAGGGTAAAAATGTTAAAACATTGGGATAAGACATTAAAATTTATCTAACACATTCATTTGTATGGTTGGATTAGTGGAGTTCAGCCACTATCATCCAAGTTTCAAAAATATGGCAACTTGTTAGAATTTTTCTTGGATTATGGATTTTATATTATTTTAAGTAAAATGATAAATACAAGAAGCCAATCCCTTGACTTTAATATAAATTATATTTTTTTATAAGGATAAAAATATGTTATGTTTAGATCTAAATGTTTATTTAAAATAAAAAATACATATTTTTATCACCGTATTTTATTTTTAATTTTTATCAATTGAATAATTACATTAAATTTTTACGCAACGCTAAGAGGGTATTTGTTCGAGTAATGGAAAAATAAAATAAATTATTTTATAAAATATTAAAATAATACAATTTTAATGAATTAGTATGTTTAATGACTTTTCAGATTAATATACCATAATAGTGATGTTTTAAAAGTTGGTATTTGAATTCCATTCCAATCATGTTTTCTTTAAAGTCAAACTATGTGAATAATCCAAAAATGACTTTAATGGTATCTTAAGTTAAATAAAATTTTATTAAATTATTATTAGTTGATTTTAGGACAATATTTGAACTCTATAAATTGATCTCATGTCATTTATTTTATTGATTAAGATATTACTCTCACGATTCAAACATTACTCGACCTTACATGTTTTTATGTTAATTGTTGAAATAGTTGATTAGTTTCTTTAAAAAAAACTCAATTCATAGATCATATTAAATGAATTATATTATCTCATTTATTAAAAATAAATTAATGAATAATGTTATAGGTAGATCAATTTTCTATAAAACTACTCTTATAGGGGCGATGTAGTCATCATAGAAATATATTTCATTCACAACGGTTTAGAAAGGATATTACCCTATAATGTTTTTAATATATACTTATCGACCAAATAAGTAAATAAAAGAATAATTAAATTGAAAATAAAAGAATAAATGAGAGAGAAGTATAGATTTTAATTCAATAATAACAACGTTACAACAAAGAAGAGGAAAGAAAGATCATTTTAGAGGAGATCCTAGATTAAGAGATTCCTTCCTCCAATGGTGTATTGAAATGGAAATGAACCACTTATTATCTTCTCAAAATCCTATAATTCAAATAAAAACCCCTCTAAATGAGAAAAAATAACACATTTATATACTATAGGGGAGGCTAGGTTTTCATGAATTTTAAGTGTGAATGGGGAATTCAGAAAAATATTTTAATCCAATATACAATGAATGTTGGACCTCTAAAAAGAATAAAACATACATCATCCCATAAGTATAATTTTTGTAGAATTGGTTCCTCTATCTTCTCTCCAAATTTGAACCCAATATACTCGCGGATGAAGATGTCGTAACCCAAATATTGAAGTGGTGTCCAATCCAGAGCATCTTGTCTAGATTTTGACTTTATGGACCATTTACTCCAATAAAATGCATGATCCAGATCAGATTTCCTAAATGGATGTTATATCCCATTGAGGGATTAGAACTTTTAGACAATTTTCAGTTAAAATACGTCAAAAACAATATTTATGGTCTATATACTATGGTGAACTTTAAAGAGGGAAGACGGTAATTTTAATCAAAATTTCAAATGAATTATCTATTACCAAATATTCAATAAATAAACATATCTAACACAATATAAAGAAATTATATCATTTATTATCAACAAAATTTTCAAAAAAATGTTCTTTATCAACTTCCCCACACTTATAGTTTCACACTCTTGGGAAAAGTTACATGTTTTTTGTTTCAGAAAATTATGATAAGATATGCATGTTCATATTTCCCAATCCATAATGGAAATATCAGAAAAGTAAGAATCACATCAAGAGTGAATATCAATAAAATTGGAAGTCATTGTATCATAACTTATATCCTAATAAAATACAATGTGATTAATGACACTAATCACAGAGAAACAAGTTATTGGTCAACCATGACATTAAATCCCCACATGTGTGTGTTGAAACTATTTAAAACTCATATCTACACCCTTTATTCTGTATATTCAGCTCAAGTAAAAAAATTATTCTTATCTGGTTTAATTCCACTAAACCTAATCTACATTCCTTTGAAATCAAATTTCAATACCCAGTAACTTAATCATTCCCTAAAGTTAAACCTTAAGATCTTGACCTAGATATCCCCACGTGTTGTATATTTCATCACTCCCCTCTTTATTAAGATAACATGTTTTGTGTTTTTTATTTGTTTTCATTTTTTGGGGCATACGACTATTAAAAATATTGTAAAAAATAATATATGAATTCATTATTGTAATGAAACCAATCTAAAGGAAAAACAACTTATGGATCAACCATTAATATAATATTATTTTTTACCTAACCTGGTTATACCTTCTATTGAGTATAAATAATTTCACAAGTCATGGTTGTGTGAAAAGTTGTGTTGAGAAATAAATGACATAATTTACCATGAACAAATATGAAGAATAATTGTGTCAAAATCTAAAATATTTTATAACAACATAACCAATCATATCATTGACAACTTATATTTTTATAAAAAATCAACTCTCAATAATGGAATCATGCTCATGCTTATCAAGATACCAATGAATTTTGAAAAAAAATTATTTTCCTTATGTTCCATGTCTAAATGATAATGTTACATGGTATTTATTTATTTTTTTATTGTTTATTGTACTAATTTTTTAAATTAATACCAAGCACACACAGAAAAAAACACAAATAAAAAACCAAAAGTAGCTAGCCCAAAATGTTGTCCTCTCCCCCACACTGAAAATATTGAATTGTCCTCAATGTGAATCAATGATATTATAATTACAAATAAAATTTAGTATTTAAAATAGGAAAAGTGATATAACAGTAAAAGGATTAGGAATATCCAGATATTCTCAAGTGATGATGGGGTCATGCAGTGTGATGAAATAAACTGCATCAATAGGATGTCCCTCAAATAATTTCTTCAAACATTACCCATTGAATATAAAGATTTTTCTTGTGTCCTCTTGTGTAATATCCACTACACCTTTAGAAAAAATATTATATACTACATTAGGACCTAACCATATGGAACACAACTTACTGGGCATAAGATTCAGTCATGAACTATAGAGTATTACATTCACCCCTACATGAAACTCTTTTTTTGGATCATTCTATTGTGATATTATTTTGATCATTCCTTGAAGATCCTTGAGTTCTCAAATGATGATAATAGAATCTACTTCAGATCTTTAATTTGAAGCTTCCATTGATATCCATCTTAGGATAAATCCATGTTTCATTTATTTATATCCATATATTCCAAATCCTTGACCTCTTTGGTAAGATGAAATGCTTTCCCAAAAATGATTCGAAAGGAGAACAGACCAATGAGAGTTTTGAATGATGTATTATAATCCCATATTTCATTATCCAAGTTCTTTCTTGAATCCATCATATTCAACTGCATGATTTTCTCCAATTTTTTTAACTTATGATTTGAAACCTCATCTTGACCATTTGTTTAAGGGTGGTATAATGTTATTGTTTTTTGTGTCACCCCATACATTTGAATGAGGGAATCCAATTTTTGTTCCCAAATGTGTTTCCCCTAGTTAGTTATGATGGAATTTGGTACATCAAAACTAATGAAAATCTTATCTTTGAAAAAATCTATTGAAACATGAGAATACATAGTACCAATGGCCTTGGACTCCACCCATTTACTAATATAATAAAAATTTAAAATAATGTACAAGAAACCAAATGATCTTGTAAAAGGACTGATAAAATAAATTCCCCATACATAAAAAATTTCAAGAAATAATATAGGCTATTGGGGAATCTCATTTCACCTCAAAATGATCCCATTATGTATGAAATGAGATAATTATTTAAACAAACATGGGAATCATGAAACAGTGTTGGAAAATATAATCCAGAGTATAATATATTCATACCTATCCTTTAGGGTCCGATGTCATGAACCAACTGGGGTACCCTGGTAACATGATAACCAAGCTATCCCTAACATAGACCGAAGGGTGTTCCCAATCCCCACAAGTCAATGACTAGAACATGTTATCATACAAACTAAAAGTGGAAACTATTTTTCCACTTAGAATGCATAAGTAAAGGAATCAATATTGTTTTCACAATAAATAAACTCCACTAGGAGAAATGTAATAAAATAAAACAAGGAATAAATAATACCAAAGTACTAAAACCAAAGTATTAAAATAGAGGGAAAAAACCCAAATCCCTAAGGACACCACTCACAAAGGCCATGGTTCAAAAACTGGATCCACCTTTAAGAGCTCCTTACCCCTTGATCAAACCTAGAAGAAAATAATATACAAACACCTGAAGGCACAAGTAAGATGTGAGATAAAAATATCAGTTGGGTCTCACCAATGATTCCATAACAAATTCCAACAATACATTAACCAAAGTAATTCTTTCAACTTTAAAATAAATTGGATTGTAATTTCAAAACATATTTGAAAAAATAATTCTATTCGATTCAAATGATGGAAAAATACTTTTAGAAAAGGATTTACAATTGATAAAATGTTTCTAAAACAATGGATTAGATAAAACATTTATATAAAATAATTTATATATATATTCTGTAGGCATGGAAAGTAGTTAAAACTACATTGGAATACATTTATCTAAAATATAAAACAAGCGACCAACATTGACATATTCCAAATAGGTACGAAGGTTCCAGGAAATAAGACTATACACTCTCTAAGTGATCTCAACATTATTTTTATACACACATCCCTTTTAAATTGTCTAATGGAAACTCATCAGCATCCCATCGAGGATGTGACTCAATGTATGTGTGTTTTAGAATGTTGTAATAGCATAGAGTGTGTTTAAATAACATATAAAATACCTAAGGCATGTATGTTCTCTTACCCAATCAATGATG
Organism: Viscum album; assembly: GCA_963277665.1. Taxonomy (NCBI): domain Eukaryota; kingdom Viridiplantae; phylum Streptophyta; class Magnoliopsida; order Santalales; family Viscaceae; genus Viscum; species Viscum album. Next base: position 910,796,646 of record OY728143.1, on the reverse strand, counting down.
AGAAATTTATTTTAAGGCTTCTTAAAGTATAATTAAATCCCATTCTCCCTTTCAAATTCAAATTTTCCATTTAAAAACAAAATAACTTTTAATAAAAAACAATCCTTTTTAACAAGATAAACCCAGTGGGTGTCTATCAAAACTTTTTAATCCATTTTAACAAGTTTGAAATCCATTCCAAACCTATTCCACTAGTTTTAAAATTCATTTATAAAATTAACTTCATCAATTTAATTGAAATAGTTTACTTGAAATGTTCAATTTAAATTATAGAATTTAAATCTTCCAATTTATATAAACAGACCCCAATTTGATGGAATTGAGGGTTTTCTCAACTTCCATGCGAAAACTATTTCAAATATCCCAATTCATTGGAAATGGGTGTTGAAAAGAACATTGAAAGAATGTTTTAGAAATTTAATTTTAATCAAAAATTGAAATAAATCTTTCAATTCAGGGTTAATCAGTTTGGTGAAACTGGATGCAATCACCTGCCTTTTTTTAGAAACATAACACTAAAAACAGAACCCATCAATAAGATAAAAGGTGTAAAAAACCTAGAAACATAACCTAGAGATGATATCTAACACCACTAATCATATATCCATCAATTTGAAGATGATCTATTTAAATACCGAAGGAGTATAAATAGTAAAGATGAAGAACGAAGAAGAACGCTTACTCAGGAATCACATCGTAGCGCAAAGATGATCAAAAGTTGAATGAAAGGATCTAATAGGGTTATAGAGCTCCAAGACCGCCTAGGGAAGGCTTTGGGTAAAGGGAGATAAAACTTGAGCATAAGAGAAAAGATGATCTTAGCTTCACTACCTATTTGAAAACTGCAGTTGGGGTATTACACGATGTGTAACACCAATACATGTTATGAAATAGTAAATTTTCCAAACCATAGAAAAATACATCACCTCTAATTAAAAACTGATGCTCCAAATAAAAAAAATAATATTTATTTCATTCATGGCATTTGAAGTCTATTCACATCATCTACCCTTCATAGTGTGAATATTTTCAGGACTTGTATCTATAAATTCTAACCTGTTGGGTAACCTAGTCACATAGTGTGTAACCCTCCTATATCATACATAAAAGGTTTGTTAAAGTTTATAGTCCATAAAATATCTAACATCACCATTATAGTGATCCACCCAATTCATTATCAACCCTACCCAGTCAACGAAAATGGAAAGACCATGACAAGGTTTAAGACGTACCTATCAGATCGGTAACATGATGATACAACCTCCCCTGTATAAAATCATTCTATCCCCAGAAAGCCTACGAAGAAGATTCCATGCCAAAAAGATAATTCCACTACTCTCTTATCAGTTCCTTGCATTACCATGTCTCATAATTATCAGAACCATGCTTCCATATAACATGAACCAAAGGTATCATCCTCCCATGAAGCACCTTTGTCTTAGAATCAACTATACTGACAGACCGCTTAGTCCAAGATAAATCATTTTCAATCTCCAGATCACTCCATCTAAAAACATGAGATATATTAGATAAATACTTTATCATCTAAGATACATAGATCATGTTTATGTATTTACATCAGCTGTGGTTGAATTGATAAATGATATTAAAATTTATCAACATTCTCAACAACTTCTAAAGGTCCCACAAAACGAGGGGAAAGTTTCCCTTACCTCCCAAGCCATCGATGACCCAACCAGGGTGAAACTTTCAAGAAATCCTTTTTACCAACAGAAAACTATGAAGGTATATGGTGATGATAAACATAAGACTTATATCATATCTACACTATTGACATTCTCTAATGAATTAATTGAATATTTTTTGTCATATCTTTCACCAAACATATTACAACCAAGGAAATTTCACCAATCTATGACCAACAAAATTATGATTTACAAGTTCGGCCATAAAAATCCTCAGAAGGTGCCATTATGATCATGTAATTGTGACTATTATTATATGAAAACTTATCCTTCCCCAAGTGATCATCCCAAGCCCCACCGAAATCATGAACACAAGCACAAAGCATATCCTCAAGAATCCATATCACTATCTCTATATGGTCATCTGATTGTGGATGGTAGGACATGATCAAATGAACCTATGTTCCAAGTGCCACATGAAGGGAATACCAAAAGTGTTATGTGAACTGAGGATCCCATTAAAAAACTATAGTATATGGAACTCCGTTCAAACAAAAAATCTCTTTCATGTAGAGATTTCACAACTCCTTAACTTTGGATGTATCATAAATGGGTATAAAGTGAGCCAACATGGTCATTATATCAATGGAAAACCATATTGTATTATTATTTCTCTAGGTACGAGGAAACCCAAAAACAAAATTCATTGAGATTTCGTCCAACTTCCAATTCGGGATTGTAAGTTGTTGAAACAAACTAGAAGGATTATGGTGCTCACCTTTCACCTTCAATCATGTATAATAATGAGAAACAAAATCAGTAATGCCTCGCCTCATTCTTGGGCACCAGAACTTCCACCGCATATCATAAAACATATTATTTGTTCTTAGGTTCATAACCCACTAGAAATTATGACAACCCCAAATTACATCCTTCCTTGCCACTAATGGAATAATTAAGTGATCCTAATAGCATAGAACACCCTATTTAGAGAATGACCACTAGGAAACTATCTCCCTACTATAAAGACACTCTCTAATGCTATAGAATTCATAATCAAGCTCTTTATCCTGAATAATCATCTAAAGAAGAGATGATTTCAATTGAATGATGGATAAAGAAAATTCAGCATCTTTCTCATGCAGAATAAGATGACAAGATCCATAAGCAACGACATGATTACCTTGCATAAGAACACAACCCAAGATAAAACCCAATTCATCATAGAAGACCACAGAGACTTTCCCAGCCTCTATAAGAGTTAACACCAACAAATTAGTCAAAAGACATTTCAGTTCAATAAAATAAATCTGACATTTACCATTCTAGGAAAATTTCACCCCCTTCCGAGTTAGAGCAGTCATCAGAGAATCCATCATTTAGAATTATTTCATGAACCAAAGATAATATCTATATAAACCCAAAAATATATGAATATATAAGTCATTTTTTGGTTTCTCCCATTTTATAATATCCTTCACCTTCTCAAGATCAACTGATATCCCTTGTCTTGACACCACGTTTCCCAAAAATTTCACTTCCTGAATCTAGAAATCACACTTTGAAATCATGGAATATTGTCAATGGTTCCTCAGTAGACTCAAAACTATTCTTTGATTCTTCACTTGATCCTCCTTGTACATAGAGTAGGTGAGGATATCATCCAAAAAAGTTTCTAGATATTCGTTGAAAATCCAATTTATGAAACTATGAAAACTATAGGATCATTTGTTAGACCAAAGGGAATAACGAGGTAATCATAATGACCGTACCTACTCCAAAATGTGATTTTATGAATTTCAAATTCATTTATCCTCAATTGATGGTAACCATATCAAAGGTTGAGCTTTGAAAACCACTTCAACCCTTTCAATTGATCAAACTGATCAGCAATTCATGGCAACCGATTCTTTTTTTCACCATATCTCGGTTGAACTTTTTATAATCAACACATAAGTGAATAGAACCATAAGAATTATTAGATAAGAGAATCAGTGCCACCCAAGGTGGAACCCTCGGGTGTATAAATAATTTATCAAGAAGATCAGACAATTGGGACTTCATCTCTTTCATTTTAGATGGAGCCATTCGGTAATAGGGAAGATAATCTTGTTGAGTACGATACATTAAGTCAATGGAAAACTCAAGATCCCTCACTGGTGGATAACCAGAGAAGTCAAAAGGAAACCTGTAGAGAAACTCGGTGACAAGTGGAGGGAGATCATAACTCAAATATTACTACACTAGATTGAAAGAAAACACTGACATTACCTTCCCCAACTCCAGATAAGAAGATCTTCCCCTGCTTGACCTTAGATCCCATTTTACTTGAAAGACAAGAGACAAAACATTGGTTGTAGTAAGGTAGAATCATCTAATATAACAATCAATTTGTTTTTCATTGGTAACAATAAAATATATACATAAGATGACATTAATAACTTTCATGTCAAGGACCAAAAAACTGCAAGACATCTTGAAATCTGATAGGGAGAAGACACAAGTTGGACTATAGAGACCCTACTCTCTCTTTGACTCAAGGGGTGTAACAATATCCATAAAACAAGATAATATATCCATAGGAAGATTTATCAGATTAACAATATAGGTTGAAATAAACAAATGAGATGCACCAGTATCAAAATGAGAAACCACTAATAATAAAGCTATATTAGTGTTACCTATCACAATTGTTGAACCTTTGTCTACCTCCTCTGGAGACTCTTCCACTGTGTGAAGTAGCTTTATTTAAGATGCTTGTGATTAGAACCATTTTATACATGAGTCATCTAATTTTCCTATAGTTTTAGAAGGAGTTGATGATCCTATTATACTACATAGAGTAGAGAAGTTATGGAATAATCTCTTTAAGTGTCCGGAATTTCTGCAAGAGATAAAGTTCTTAGGCAACTCAGTCCAAACCCTCTTATAATTTCATGACTTTCCACAATGATAGAAAATCAAAGGACTTATTGCTGGAGCTATAGGATGTCTAAAATGTCCCTTCCATCAAGAACTTCCATGAGAATCATCATGATTCTACTTTACCTTGAAGGAACTCACACTGCCACTATGAGAAAATGGAACTCCCGTAAACCGTAACTTTCCACCCAGGTCCATATCAACCATCATCACCATATCTAGCACATCAGCATAAGTGGGAAGTTTCAATAAGAAAAACTAAGAATGGATATCTTAATGAAGACCAAATTGAACCATCAAGACTTCATCCTCTCATTAGATACAATCTTAGGTGAAAACTGCATAAGCTCAGCAAAGCGATTTGAATACTTAGTAACAGTTATGTTGGACTACTCGAGATTGGAAAACTCTATAGCCTTGGCCAACAACATAGACTCCGGATAGAACTATTCAAATAAAATAAACTTTAATTATTTACACTTTAAGACCTCATGTTTCTTTTCCTTCACCATCATGTCCCACCATATCCTACTTAGTCTTTCTAGCACAATGGTGGAACACTTCAGGTTGATCTCATCCGATGTCTCCAAGAGCTGGAATAAATGTTCTATCATTATTAACCATTCCTCAGGATGTTGAGAATCTGTGGAGCCTTTAAAAACTGGAAGCTTCTAGAGAAGGAAATATTGAGAATGATTTTGAAGAACATCCCCCTGAGGATCAATAGCTAGAGCCTAAATGGGTACTCGAGGCGGTGCATGTTCCAAAGCTTGTACAATGTGCATAATCACCTTAACCTGATTAAGATCCACAATAGTGTATCCTTGATGATGTTTAGCTGCAAACTCTTCCTGGATCTGATTCACACATCTTCAAAGAGTCATGATGCTACAAAACATCAATAAACAACAAGGAGGATATTAGATTAACACTCAAACTGAAGGATAAGGTAAATTATTCCCTATAGATGGAAGAACCAGATTTAGACTTCACTCTACCAAAATCTGAATAGGGAAAAGACTAGAACTAATCCAAAATACATATTTCCCTAAACACCCTTGGAGACTTAAGGTTCATTGTGGTGAAAGCTGGCCAGAAACCCAATCCGACTACCTCTTAAGTCCCAACATGATTTCAAAAATTCTTACTAACTTCAAGATGATGTCTCTATATGAATATGAAAACACTTTTTCAAAAACTATCCTGGGTACCCTGGTAACCTGATAACTGATCCATCTTTGACATAGCCTAAAGAGTGTTCTAGATCCCCATGTGTTAAAAATTAGCACCTGGAATCATACAAACTAAAAGTGGGAACAATTTTTCCACTAGCAATGTAGAATTAAAAAAAATACAGTATACATAATAAAGAAAATACACTAGGAGTCATGTACCAGAATACAATAGGGAATAAACAATACCAATGTACTAAAAACCAAGTACCACATGATAGTAAAATTGCCCAAGTCACTAAGGACCAAACTCACAAAGACGAAGGTTCAATAGCTAGATCCACCTCCAAGAGATCCTTAAACCTTTCTCAAACCTAGAAAAAGACAATATACAAACACCTGAAGGCACATGTAGGATGTTAGCTAAAAATCCTAGTAGGGTCTCAATAAGGATTCCATAAGATATTCCAATAATAAATTAACCAATGTAATGCTTTAAACTTAAAAAAAATAAGGTTTTTCATTTCATATCATATTTAAAAAAAAATTTATGTGATTTAAATGATTAAAAAATGATTTGAAAAGAGGCTTTACAAATGATAGAATGTTTCCAAAATAATGGATTAAATAAAAATTTATATTAAACAATTTATATAAACTCTAGAGGCATGTGAAGTAGTTCAAACAACACTGGAATAAATTTATCTCAAATATAAAACAAGCAAGCAACATGGTCATCTACGAAATAGGTACGAATGTTCTAGGCTATAGGAATCCACACACTCTATGAGATCTCATCAATATGTGTATACAGACATCCCATTGAAACTGGCCACATGTGACTTGTCACCATCCCATTGGGGATGTGACCCATTTCATGTATGTTTTAGAAAGTTGTAATAGTGTAGAGTGTGTTCAAATAACTTCAAACTACATGAGGCTTTCATGTGATCTTAAAAAATCAATGATGGGAAATTTATTTTAAGACTGTTTAAAATAAAATTAAATCCAATTCCCCCATTTCAAATTCCAATTTTCCATTTAAAACCAAAAAAATTTTTAATAAAAAAACATGCTTTTTTCACAAGATAAAACCACTGGGTTTCTATCAAAAAATTTTAAGACATTTTCACTAGTTTTAAATCCATTCAATTCTCATTCCATAAATCTCACAATTAATATACACAATTAAATTCCAAAATTTAATTGAAATAGCACCCATCAAATCTAAAATTTAAATTAAACAATTTAAATCAATCAATTTCAATAAACACACTACATTTCAATAAAATTGGGGGGGGGGGTTTCCCAATTTTAATGAAAAAGCATTTCATATCTACTAATTCACTGGAATTGGGTTTTGAAAAATCAATTGAATTCAATTTTGAGTAATTTAATTTAAGTCAAAAATATAAATAAATCAATAAATTCGAGGTTAATCAATCAAGCCAAACAGGATGGAATCACCAACATTGATATGAAAACTTGACACTTGCAACGACACCTGTCAATGAGAATGAAGGTGTAGAAAACCTCAAAACAAATCCTTGAGACAATATCCAACACCATGGATAATATATAAATCAATTTCAGGGAGATCTACTAAAACCAAAAAGGAGGATAAATATATAAAGATGAATAAAGAAGAAGAATACTTACCCGAGAATCGAACCACAATCGCAATAACTATTGAATGCCGAATGAAAAGGATACAAGATGGTTAAAGAGATCCAAGATCACCTGGAAAGGATTTGGGTTGAGGGAGATGAAACTAGATTGGAGGAGAAAAGAGTATCTTATCCTCACTTCTAGTTTAAAAACTGAAGCTAGGGTATTACATGACATGTAACACCAATACATGTCATGATACAATTAAGTTCTAAAACCATTAATAAACATGTCAAATTGAATTTAAAACGGACACAAAGAATTAAAAACTGATATTTAATTTATTCAAAAATTGTGAAGTCTCTTTATATCATGTACACTTCACAGCTTGAAGCCTTTTACAACTTGTATCAAGAAATTTGTACACATTTGTAACCTAGTTACATTGCGTGTAACCCTATTCCAGTCTACAAAAAAACTGGTTAAACATGAGAGTCCAAAAAATCTTCGAATTCACCATTATAGGTATCCTCCCAATTCATTTTGAACCTTACTAAGTCAACAAAAATGGAAAGACAATGATTGGGCACACATATCCTAATGGATCAGTCACTAAAAATTTTCCAGAGGTAAGGATCATCCCAAACGTAAATGTAGACATACTCTTTAATTTTTTGAATTGATGTTTTTTAAAATTTATTTTAATTTCAAAGGAAATAATGTATTATACTAAAGTTTCATACCAAAGATGCAAACCTATGATAAAAAGGAGATGATCATCAGGGAAAGTTTCCTGAAGTGGTACTTGGTCCAAGATGTCAGCCTTTAGTGTGTGAGTAATCCTACTCATGTGTTCCACCACCAAGTCCTATAACCCCTTATTTTTCTTTATCTCAATATTTTATTCTTAAAGAAGAATAATCCTTTAGATATGTTTTGTCATTGTATCTAGATTATCCAAGAGGTATCTCATAGTTGCATAGTCCAAAAAAAACAACTACTTCAGACCCCAATGAATCTGAAACAATTTATATTAATACAATATAATAGCAAGAAAATATTTTTACATTATGGTGTAACATTCTTGGGTTGAATCTAAAGTACTTGATGAATAATATATCCCATGTGACTTCCCTTCCACCCTCTAAGGTAATAAAAACAGATCTGCGAAGTTGGACACATCACACATAATCTCAAAAGGATGCTCCCACTATGGGGGTTTTAAGATCAATGGAGTGGTAAGATGATTATTTACCTCATGAAATGATACCGTACATGAATCAACAAATAATAATTCAATATATATTTGATGAAATCAAGATAAGGGTAGAGAGATCTTACTGAAATCTATGATGAACAGTCGACAAAAACCAGCATGTCTAAGGAAAGATCAAACATAATGCACACATATAAGATATATAAAGAATTAAATAATGTATACCTTAGAATTATCAACCTCAATTTCATGATATTACACTACATGACTTTGGAATATTCCCTTCTCTACCATGAAATTCCATTTCTCAGAGTTCAAAATTAGATTTTTCGGAATGCAGCAATGCACCACATTACCCAAACTAAAGAGATTCTCATCAAATGAGGAATCATAAATAGTAAAATCATCCACAAAATCATCCATTATAGTATCAAGAAAATAATAAAAAATACATGACAAACATCTATGGATGGTACCAAGGTCATTAAAAAAATTAAAATGATATCCTAAAGTAGGTGAATTTATTGAACAGGTAGGGGAATGTCATCTTCTATGGGTCCTCTTCTATAATGGGAAGCTAAAAATAGCCATAGAAACTATCCAAGAAGCAATAGTGTGTCCTACCTATAAGTATCTCAAGTGTTTGCAAATTGAGAGGAAGTAAGAAATGGTCTTTCTGAGTTAATATATTTAGTTTCCTATTATATATGCACACTCTACAACTATTTTTTACTCTCATGGGAACTAACTCATCATTTTCATTATTTATAACATTTAAACTAGTTTTCTTTTGTACAAACTAGACAGGGCTGACCCATTGAGAGTACGAAATGGGGTAAATGATATCAACCTTAAGAAAAATTTACACTAATTTTTCACTACTTCTAATAGTGTGGGGTTAAGTCTCATTTGGGGTTACCTAACTAGTTTAGACCCATAATCTAAAATAATACTATTCATGAAAATGGACGGGCTAATACCTAGATTGCATGCTAAGATCCCCCTAATTTACCTAATATTCTCCCTTAAAAGATTTAAATGTTTTGTTTATTGTTTATTAAGGAGATTAATAACAATTATTATCGGCAATTTTTCATCATTCAATAGGTATGAATATTTCTAATTTTGGGGCAATGGTTTGAGTTCCAATTTGGGTGGGTTCTGTATTGATGAAAATGATTTGGGAACCGATATATGTTCATAATGAATGTCAAGGTCTGAATATACATCATCAACATTAGTTAATAGTGCATAAAATCAATCTGCAAAACCAAAAAACATGTCATAATAAGAAAGTACATGCTCAGAATTAGAAAAATAATCCACCAAATAATTAAAAATCGATGTAGATTAATCATGAGAAATAGGTGTGTAAATACTTTTCAACATCAAACTAGAACCAATTCTCAAGATCTCTATAAGCATGGAACGATCCCCATTAGAAAAAATATTAAAAATAATTATTTGGGGAATCATCAAAAGATAAGTGAGAATGTGAGATAAAGAATGTATAATGGTCCTCATAAGGGTACTTCATAGAGTCTAAAATAATAAATTGCATGATCACACTACCAAACTTTATAGAAAATGTTAACCTCATGGTCAATTATTATTTTTTCATAAATTTTAATGAAGGGTCTTCTAATAACGATTGAAGCATGGGAACATACCTGATCATCCTCTATATTTAGAATATATAAATTTTCAAGAAAGATCATGTCCGTCACCCAAACAAGGACATCCTCATTGAATACCATTAGGTATGTTGTGGAACTATTCACTAGTTACACCACCACCCTTGTCTAATTCATCTCGCCAGCCAATAAGGAAGAGAAAACAGAGTGAAGCATGACATTAATTGAGGCACTCAAGTCACATAATGAAATGGGAAATGAAAATCCACTATGGTTCATGTTATGGTGAATGTCTTGGGGTACTTTCACATTTTATAAAACAACAATGTTGGTGTGATGAGTGAAAAGACATCCCTACCAAGGTGTATCTGTTAGTTTTCCTTTATCCCTATTCTATTTGTATACAGTTCTCTCAAAAACATGGTATGCCTTGGAATTTTCTTGATTTCCTCAAGTAGAGGGATGCTAATCTCAACATGTTTGAATATATCCAAAAACACTTTTTTCATCACCTATTCATCCATTTTATTAGTTTGTATAACTCTATTTGTAAATGGAAGGGGTTTAAGAGTAACATCATCAGTCTTTTTCTTACCTTTGTCTTTATCCTTGGGCTTCTCATTAGTAGTTCTTGAATGAGGCTTCTCCGGGGTTGAGGTGAATCTTGATGGAACAATAGGTGCATATGTATCAATCGTTTTCTTCTAGATTCTAAATGTGATGGAAATAACATTCCCCTTGGGATTTAGAGCAGGTTGGGAAGGAATATTTTGGAGTTCTTACTTATGAGTTTATGGAAGGCAGTGGCAATCTGGGTGATTTGTTCCTTCAACTCTGTCAACTCTGAACATTGACTCTTCAGCTCATTCTATTGATTAAGAACAATTTGTTTCAAAATTTCATCAGTATTAGAATCAAAATTTGGTTTAGAATTACCTTTTTGAAAACTTATTGATGCTTGGGATATAAATATTCTTTAGGGTTGTTGAAAACCCTATTGGTAAGGAGGAGGGTGTTGGATGTTTTGTTGAAAAGGGAGACTTTGTTGTTATCCAGATCCATACCTCGTGTCAGATTGATCCTTACTCTCTTGGTTATTTGAAAGTGAAATTTAATCATACTTATTCTGGGGATGTGGTTATTGTTTCTGTAGATATGGTCTCTCAGGAAATACAGTTCTGAAATCCATTTTCTCTTGTAATTGTGGGAAACATTCGGTTGGGTGGTCTATTTTAGTGAAAATTCCATAAGGCCTTGTAAAAGCAGTTTGGGATATCTTTTTTTCCAATGATATCTTTCTCACCATAGTTGTAAATTTACCAAACATGGTATCAATTAAATAATTTTCACTAGAAAAAAGACTCTCCTAATGTACTCTTCTAACACGTGGTGTACTTCAATCACAATTTTTTTTAGAGTTTTGTGCCATATTTTCTATCAAATCAAGTGTAGCTACTGGTGTTTTATAGACCAATGTACTTAAAACCTTATCATCAAACACACTCCTCTCCATAGGCATGGGGACATCATAGATGTATTGGATTAGGACTTTATCACAAATTTGGTGATGTGGACAGCTTACACTCAACTTCTTGAATCACTCCCAATACTTATACATTGAATCCCCTTGTACTTTCTTAATCCATGAAATATCATTTCAAATCGAAGAGGACTTAGATAATGTAAAAATAATTTGTAAAGAAATAGGTTTTAAATCATTCCAACATGTTAACTCTTCAGTTTGTAAATAATATTTCAAATAATTAACAGTTCTATCCAGTAAAAATGTGAATATTATTATTTTTATTTGATCATCATAGACATATCACGGTTATATTGTTTAGAACACCACATTGAATTATTTAAGGTGTTTGTTTGGGTCCTACTTTAATAATACATGAAATTTTATAGGATGATGAATTATCCTAGATTTCAGTTGAAAGACTAATTTGAGAGTTGGATATGCAATTCATGTTGGTTGATAATTAATATGAAGTGTAGCCAACTCTTGAAAGGTCATATTGAGTTAATTGATATTATTTTTAGCCATTGGATCTGAATTAATATTTTTTTTGGATGAGATTACTACAGATAAATTCCCAATGTGGAGGAATTGCTCAATTGAGTAAATTTCAACACTTCCTGTAGACCGATATTATCAGATTTGACACCTAAGGTTTTGCTCAGTATCGGGGTCTAGATCAAAGAGATCCTTGGGAATGATCATGTCATATTTCAAACAAAAGAGATAAATTAAGAATAATGGACCATAAACTCATGAGAATAAGTTTCAATTGATGTTATAATAGAGAAGAAATGGTAGGGGGAGATGGAGAGAGAGAAAATAAAATTGAGAAATGTGAATGAACAAAAAAGAAAGATGAGAAAAAAAGATTAAAATAAAAGAAAATAAATACCACTAATTAGTTGAAGAAAATACTATAATCCCCAACAATGTATCCTATTTGAAAGGAATATTCATGGTAACTCTCAAATAATGTTTGGTTTTTTGTTATTTAGGTGTAGTAGAGTGGCTGACCAAGGTTGTCTCTCAAAAGGAAGAAGTAATTAAAACAACATATTAAAGGTATTTTGAAAACAAAATAAACACACTACATAAAATGATGGAGGTGATTAATTTTTAGAAATCTTGAATTTATATATAGGAATATGATTTTATTTTTGCTATTTTTTTCATTTTGAAATTAGATTAGGAAAATGCAACAAGAAGATGTTTCTTATAAACTATTTTTAGAAGGAATGATCAATCTTACTGCACTTCTTTGATTAATTATCAATAATTATCATTCAAATTAAAATAAAATTAATTATGATCCCCTAATTTTTTTAGCCCCCTAAAACTATGGGAATTAACTAAACCACCAAGATGAAATTAATTAAACTCTAGGTTGGTTTAAAAACTTGCAATTGTAGAACCCTAATTTTATTACTATTATAAAGATAGATTATGTTCATTGGTAAATTATGGAATATATAAATTATGTAAATTAGGATTAATTGAGTTTTATTATTTTTTTGAACTCTACAAATTGATCCTATGTCATTAGTTTTACCTATTAAGAGCACGCTCTCATAATTCACAAATCACTTAACCTCACGTGTATTTCTATTAATTGTTCAATTTATTGATTAGTTTCATTTAAATTAAAACATAAATTAATAAGAAATATTAAGTTAATTATAGTATCTAATTGATTAAAAATAAATGAATTAATAAGGTAAGAGTTATATTGATTAATAAAAAACTACACTTCAATGGACAATGTAGTCATTGTAGAAATGAATTGCATTTGAAAATTTTTAAAAAGGGTATAACCATATCATGTTTATACTCTTTATTTTTAGTAAAAATAAGTAAATAAAATAATTAAATTGAAAATGATATAATAATTTTGAGATAAATAGATATTTTATTGTAAGAACAACCACGTTACAACAAATAAGATGAAAAAAAGATCATTTTCAAAGAGATCATAGGTTGGGAACTTTCCTATTCAAATTGTATATTTAAATGGAAAGACTCAACTTTTTATATTATAAAAATCTTCTAATACACATATAAACTCATAAAAATTATAAAAAAAATAAATCTATAGATTGAAGGTTAGGCTAGGGTTTCAAGACTTTTCAAGTGTTAATGGGGAATTTGGCCAAATATTTTAATCCAAATTGCACAAAATATTTGACCAAATAATTCATGAAATATTTTTCCTTCCATAAGGTTGGATTTTGAATAATTAGTTCTTCTAGTATCTCTCCAAATTTGGGATCAATCCAAGAATATATGAAGAATTTATTGGCTAAATATTGATGTAGAGTCCAATCTAGAGAGTCCAGTCCAACTTTGAGTTCATGGCCCATTTACTTAGATAAAATGCTTGATTCAACTAAAATTTACTAAATCGAAGTTATATATCATTGATTGAGGAACACTTTTTAAAAAAATTATGTTCAAAAAGGTCACATAAAAATATTTATGTATGAACTACTATATTTAAATTTGAAGAGGTAGAACTGGATTTTTCATCAAAATTTCAAATGAAAGATCTAATCATAAATATTCAATATGTAAAAAAATTTAACACAATTTTAAAAAATTATGTCATTTTTTATCAATAAAATATTCAATACTTTTTTATTAGATACGGTCAATCATATCAGTCATTATCCACATAGGGGTCACTTATTCTTTTATTGTAACATTCTTGACCCTTAAATAATAAACAACTTTGATATAGTGTTAATTTTAAAAAGGGTTAAAGAAGGTTTAACAAAAAATATAAGTTGTAAAAAAATCACTGAAACTTATATAAATATTATTTGATGAGATTGTTTAGTCTTATCCACAACCTATACTTCAAATATATCTATTTGGAGCCACTTGAACTTGAAAATTAATTTATAGTAATTTAATACTTTTAAGTAATTCCAAGGGTGTCCCTTCCATCACATATAAAAGGGAACCTCCTCATTTCATTAAAAAAGTTGTAAACTTATAACTCATATAATACATTACTTAAAATCATCTTATCTTCCTTCCCCTCTTTTAAGAGATTCTGGTCTTACTAAAATACTCTCCTTTCAAGGATAAAGGTGTAAGCCAAAAAAGGTGTCTCAAAAAAATGGTATAACCATTAACCAAGTGTATAAAATTTTATTTATTCTTCTACCTCCTATAAAATATATGGTATACATTATAAAATAATGACTTCAATATATTTAATATAATTTATTTTTATTATAATTATGGAACAACCATTATCCATCTCTTTTCCATCACATGGGAAAAGAAAACATCTGTCGTGCGTACGTGTGGACTACAACCTTCACATAGTGATGCGTTTCATTTATCATCACCGCTTCACATTTATGGTTATAATGATGAATTTATTGAATATGTATGATATATATGATATTATTATATTTATTTAAAGGTGAATTATTATTTACCTTTCATTCATTTCATCCATTGAAATGTGGATACATCACTCGTGCGTACGTATGGATTACCGTCTCCACGATGTAATGTAATTAATTTTTCATCACAATTTAAAATGAATTGTTATAAAAATTTATATAATGATTACATATTATACTCATGGAATGATTAATATTATGGATATTATAGAACCATGATCAATGTATAAGGATCTGGAATGCCGAACCGAAACTTACATGAATAACAAAGCAGTTATCACTAAGAACAATGATTTTAATAATGAATTGTTAATAAATGGATGATAAGATGTTATAAGTAAAAATTATCTGGTATTATATAGATAATTATAAATATTTAATATAGTTATAATAAATATATATTTATTTCACATGAGGTTCAAACATGTATGAGGCAAGACAAGACTTGAGGTAAGGAATTTGTATTTTAATCTCATTTTAATAATGATTTTTTTATACATGAATTTACAAAGAGGAAATTATATGATACTTATATAATAAAAATATTTAATTTTTATTATCATTTGGTTATTTCTGAATTTTGTATGTTTTAGTACCATTTTTTTCTCCATGGTACTCCAAATGGTTCAGAAAAAAGTTTAAAGAAAAGTCATCCATATTTATCCTCTTTCGATTCGAAAACCTTTTTATTCTATATCCACATTTTTAAATTTTTTTAAAATAATGTTTTTTAATATTATGATACCATTATTTATAGTCATTTTTACCCATGTTTTACCATATTACAAGAAGTTTTAATAATAATTTTTTTGTCGTTTTCTGAACAATGTAATTTTTGCTGAAGGTGTGAACATAATCATTGTTTTAACAATTACAACATGAATAGAGTTCCACGCTGTCATAACCCCTCAATGATTTGAATATCACATTATAATTATACCTGTTTATTTTTGAATAATGTTTTTCTATATTATGTTTTAAATTTTTAAATTTTAATTAATTTGTTTCAAAATGGAAAGGTTATTTTCTTCAAGAAATATTTCAATGATGTTTTTAGATTTTTTTAATATATGATAACATATATTAATGTGAATAATTATTTAGTGTGGATAAAATCCATTTTATAAATATAAAATCTCATAAGTGTCAAAATTCAATTTAAAATTAACCCTGCAATAGATGATGAAAAATCGGTTTTCAACAAATGCATTTTTCAAGTAATATACGAACCTATTTTAACTCTATGACATGAAATCATAATTATATGAATTTAAAATCACAAAAATATATGTATGTTATATGAAATTAATTTAAACATTTACTTATTAATGGTTAATTTTAATTAATTTAAATGGATAATATTTATGCACAAAAAACCACTTGTAGAAAATTGCGTTTTAAAGCATAAAAATTAACTTATACCAAAATCATAAAAATAAATGATTAAAAAGAAATTAATTAGATTATTATAAATTATATGTTTAATGTGTAACTTTAAGACCAAATAAAAAATATAATGGAACTCTTAGATTACTTTATTTAATGAAAATTAATGACAATACTTGAAAAACAGTAATTTTCACTATTCACTAAAAATCAAACATTTTAGAAAAATATCAAAATTTAATCCCAAGTTAATTTTAATATTTTGAATTAAAAAATTATTTTAATTTTATAAAATAATATTTATAAAGGTCTCATAAATTAATTATAATATTTTGTCACAAAATAAATAAAAATAATTTTTTTAAAAAGAAATTTTTATAGAATAAAATTTATTTATTAAAAGTTGAGTGCTTATTTATGAAGAATTTATCAATAAATTTATATCTATTAGTACCTTTAAATATATTTCATAACATATCTAATACTCATCATACTTTCCAATTTAATGATTTAATTATAACAGTCATAAAAAATCGTGGTTCATTTAGGCTCAGTGTTGCATGTCGTATTTGATATCGAACATGGAATTATTTTAATGTCTTGGTGTATAAAAATGAGTCAAATAAATACTATATAATAGGTATTGGTTTAATTATGTTCATATTTCATCATTATATATTCATCCTATAATTATGAAGATGTATACATATTTGAAAGGGTATTTCCGATGGGATAACATGGAAAGGGATATTGCAGAGTATGTATCTTGGTGGTCGGTATGTCAGAAAGTGAAGGTTTAGATATATAAGTATAATGTAATGTTACAAAAATTACATATATCAGAATAGAAATGGAAAACATTACTGTGGATTTCATTATGACTCCCCAAAACATCTAAAGGGCACAATGTTATTTCAGTTGAAATCGAATGCCTTACAAAATTAGCATATTTCATTATAATTAGTGAATATTTATACATTCATAATATTTATAGGATATGTATTAAGGAAGTGGTAAAAAATTTAGTGGAGGGGTGATATGGTCGATTCACACCTCCACTATTCAAAAAGAAATAAGTTTTTAATATGTTATTCTATTTACCTCTAAATTACCCACTTTTAAAATTTTAATTTTTAGCAATGGTAACTAGTTTTTTTACTATTTGTACAATTTATTATGAACAAAATTAAATTTAATAAATTACCAATTATTAATTATATGATTCTAAATATGGAATCCAGTGTATCAAATTCAAATCACGGAAGTGGAAGAATTCAATTTTACATTAAACTTGCAAAACGTGTCAGAAAATGGGTCTTCAATAAATGATTCTTTCCAGCAATAGATGATATTAAGGAGTTAAGGGTGATATGGTCTACCCACAACTATATCATTCTAAAATAAACATTTTTTAAACAAGTTATTATATTTACATCTAAGGTTACCCAGTTTTACCATTTTAGTTTTTAACCAGGGTAACTAGTTTTTTATACTATTTTTACAATTCATTATGACCAAAATTAAGTTGAATTAATTTACTAATATCCTTTATGTTGATTAAAAATATGGAATATATTTTATCAATTTCAAATAATATTAGTTGAATAATTAAAATTAAAATTAATTATGAAAAACTTGTTGAAAAATGGGTTTTCGAGAAATTCATATTTCAAGCAATAGATGATATTAATATTGACATTATGACTAGCAGTAATAGATATATGAATATAAATTCATATAAATAGATGTATATTCTAAAAATTTAATATAAATATTTCCTTTTTATTGGGTTTTTACTTAATTAAAATGCTTAAACTTTATGCACTTTAAACTATTTGTAGAAATCCACGTTTTAAGAATAAAAATAAACTTACACTAAAATCGTAACAATTGATGATTCAAAAGAAATTAAATAAATAATTATAAATAAAATTGTACATTTTTCACTTTAAGACCAAATAAAAAATATAATGGAACACTTAAATTACATTATTTAATGAAAATTAATGATAGTGTTTGAAAAATAATATTTTTTTTCATTATTCACTAAAAAATCAAACATTTTAGGAAAATCCCAAAATCTCTCCATAATTATATTTTGATATGATAAATTCAAAACTGATGTTAATTTTTTAAAATAACTTTTATAAAAGTTACATAAGTTAATTATAATATTTTCCCACAAAAGTAGTAATTGTTTTTAAAGAAAACATATTTTTTGTAGAATGAAATATATTTACTAAAAATTTAGTGATCATTTCTTGAGAATTTATCATTACATTTATATCAATTATAAAATATTTATATATTTTTTAAAGAAATTATTATTATTTATACTTTTAAATTTTATATATAGGTTATAATATTCATAAATAATTATGGTTTATTTAGGCTCAGTGTTGCATGTCATATACGATATCAGACATGGTGTTCATTTAAAATATCAGGGTGTTACAATGTGTCTCATCAATACTAGATTTCAAGGAGTTTTCGGATGAAGCTCATAATTCAAAATTCTATATTCATCATTGAAGTACGAATATGTATAATAATTTTAATGTGTATTTCTAAGGGATAATATGAAAATTGTTATTGTAGAATATGTATCTCGGTGCTTGGTATATTAGAAAGTTCAGGCTGAGAGACAGGAGACTAAGGAAATGTTACAACCATTACCTATAACAGAATGAAAGTGGGAAAACATTACCATGTATTTCATCATTTAACTCCCAAAAACATATAAAGGGAACAATTCTATTTGGGTTGTAATCAACCACCTTACGAAATCAACATATTTAAGGAAGATTTCCCTCTTGATAGTCTTTCTAGGATATACATTAAAGAAGTGGTAAAATTGCACAGAGTACCACATTCTATTGTATGTGATCAGGGTATGAGGTTTCCCCATACATGAAATGATGGAAATAAATGTAATGGGTTTAAATATAAGATACAAGGAGGAATAGTTAACCATTTAATAAGAATAAACTCACAACACACACATGTCAAGATAAAAATAAAAAAAACTGAGACGTCTATATAAATGATGCACGCACCAAAACTCAACTATAATAGATGTGACCAATCCATAAATAAATAATAAAACATGGATTAAAATCAGTGTAATGATAGAACAATGAGAGAGAGAAACTAAAACTCCAAATAAGCAAGAGAATGTGCAACAAGGTGGAACCACTCCTTCCCAATACATGAACCGAACATTATACTCCAACTCTACCAACTATGATAAGGACATCAAGGAGCACCGCTAGAAAATTAAGAAACCAGTATCCATTGAGCATTATGAAAAACATATATATATAAACCAAGGTGAATATTCATGGGGTGAGTAATCATACTAGTTAGGAAACCCTCAAGAGTCTTTTCCCACATGCCAATAATACTAGAAACAGGTTAGCTCACATGATATAAAACAAGCAAGAAAATTATCAAATAAGTAAATAATTTTCACAATAAAAAATATACAGATGAACATGAGTTCCAAAAGTATATTAACCAAAGATAAGTAGCCTTTTTTCCAAAAGTAGAATCAATTCATAATTTCTAGATTGACATAATATTTATGTTCTCACGTGCATGCCCATGCATGTCAAATGACACCCTTTTACTCGCAAGCGGTGGTGCATCTTCCACTAGGCCATTATGTGGTGACATATTTCCCCTTGTGCCTTTCTAGTCATCAACTAGAACATAGATTATTTCAACAAGTCCTGTTGAAATGCAATTATGAACGCACACCAACCCATTCCTTTCTAGATATCACACCAACATATTGTTCCAAAACACGTGTCAAAACATTCATTTATGCAATAAATCTCTTTTAATCAATTTAACAAGTCTATTATGAGTGAAAATCACAATTCAATTTCAAATCCAACCTATATGAAAACCATAAACAGAGTTTTAACATGGAAAACCCATTAAAACAGAGAAATCCTTTATAATACTTAAAGCATATTAGTTCCAATAATAAAGAAAAAAGGAATAAACCACCTACCTTGGGTACATCGACATAATGGATCTTAGATAATTATTCAATATAACCTCTTTATTCTTCCCATATATTAAATCCCTTGAATATCACATCAGAACTCATCCCATTCAACAGATTTGGGTATTACCAATGCAATCTATAGTTTTGTTTAAGAAAAACAGAGGAGATCCAAGTTGTGAAAGAAGAAGAAGACGCTAACCTATGATTTCCATGATCAAACCCTTGGAGATTCATTAAAATCAGATGTAAAACATCGAAGATCACTGAATACTGGTTATAGAATCCATGTAATTAGAGAATAATACAATAGGAATCGAATGAGGCTCTACATGGAAAAGATGAACTAAAACTGGAAAAACCCAAGAAGATTTAGGGTGTGAAAATGGATTTTTTTACATGAATGTTTGAGAGGCCACTTATGCAAAAAATATGTTTCCTGAAGTTAAAACTGCAATATTCTGTCTACTTCATGAAATTATTTCTCATCATAAATGGTTTTAGGCCTCTTCCTAAAGAAACTCATTCACATAATGAAGAAATCTCACTCTATATGGATATAAAAAATATTCACATTGAGAATAACCAATTCACGACATGGATTTTTTTGGTATCCATATTCCTAAGTAGCTTTATTTTGACCCTCAAAATATTTGAATTTTTTTTCTAATGACTCCAATTGTGAAAGAAAAATCATAAAATAATGATGTACCTCAAGCCAAGGGTGCAATATTCTCCCCACCACTGAGGTTTGTTTTCTCAGAAAGCTAGAGATTAATGTTTCCCTTGAATAGATCAAGTCATTTCTCTCTTATAAATTCTTATATTATCATGTTTCCTCTTGAAACTGACCATGTTTCCATAAAACTCGTACCAAAAATAGAGATATTATTTTCAAGGTCTTTTCTTATCTATCCAGAATTTGTACCTGTTCATGGATAAAAGTCACATTAGGCTCTAGAGTAACATGACCCCAACTGATCACGTGGTTGAGATTCTATAGATACATCTTCAGTTGAGATACATGAAACATATTATAAATATCACTTAATCTTAGTGGTAGGGATAAATAATATTCAACATTTCCAATTTTTTCAACAACCATGAACGATCCCACATTTTATGGTACTAACTTCCCATGTTTCTCCAAGCTTGCATGACCATGTCTCGGTGACACTTTCAAGAAGACGTGGTCACTCACTTCAACATTTAAGGTTTGGTGACAATTATTTTCATAAGATTTATATCATTTCTGATTCTTAGACATTAAATTTTTGATAATCTAGATCTTTTTCAGTGTCTCAGGGAAAAAACTAGGTCCATTCAGTGATGTTTCCCGTGTTTCCACCCAACATAGTGGAGAAGAACAAGGATATCCATAGAAATACATAAATGAGGCCATATGTATTGTCTCTTGAAAGCTGTAATTATATAATAATTTTACCAAAGACATATGATTCTATCATGATCCAAAAAAATATATGAAATAGGATCAAGAATATCTTCTAATTTCTAAATAGCGCGTTATAAATTACAATCAGTTTGTGGATGATATGTTGTACTCATGGTCATTGAGTTCTGAGAGCCCATTGCAGTGATCACTAGAATCATGAATTGAATCAAGGATCTATGTCCGAGCTGATTGAAAATAGAACTTCATGAAACATAAACAATTCTTGTATAAACAAATTTATCAAGTCCTCTACCATGTTGAATTCTCTAATTAGAAAAATTGTTAGTGAGTCGATCCATAATCACCCAAATAACATCATGATTATGAACTATCATTGGTGGACCTATGAGAATGTACATGGAATACTACTACCACTTCCATATAGTTTTAGGAATATATTGATATATACCATCTGATATTTGATGTTTAGTATTTACCAACTAGAAAGTTAGACAGTTTATAACAAAATCTGCAATATTGTTTTTCATATCTACCCATCAGAAATGAATTTTCATCTCTTTGTACATTTTTTGAATACCTGGATGAATAAGACATCTTGAATGGTGATATGTTTAAAGAATATATTCTTTGAAAGATTTAGGGACTAAAAATAGATTATGAAATCATAAAAATTAATGTGCATCCTCTATCTATCCACAAAAGCCTCCCCACCATTTATCTTTGACATAATGGTGGGGCAATCAGGGTCTGGCATTTGATGCTATTTGTCAAATTCAACAATGTTCAGAAAAATATTAACTTGAAATCAAATTTCATACTCATTCCCTTTGGAACATTCTAGATGCATGTTAGAAATTGGGCTCATTAGCTGACATTGGTTACATGCTTCCCTAACTATTTTTCTATACGATTTCTGACACAACGTATGTGCCACATAATTCCCTTTACTGGGAATGTATACTAATCAAAATAAAACATCTAGAGGTACTCTATCCGTCTTAATTATCTCAAATTAAAGTCTCATTGAGAAAATATATATTTCAAACTCTTACATTCAGTGAAAACTGTTCAATTTTGTCTAACGAGGTAATGTTTCCAGGTCTTTAAGGCATAGACAACTGCAACTAAATTAAGGTCATGTATTGGATAGTTATTTATATAAATTCACAATTTGCTTGTACCATAGGTCATAACATGACCTCTTTTCCAGAGAACACAACCCAAATCATTTAATGATGCATCATAATAAACCACATAACTTTGACTTAGTTCAGATAAAATTTGGATGGCTACTGATGTGAGACAAACTTTAAGATCTAGAAATATTTTCTGATAGCCATCATTTCATATAAATGGAACACTCTTTCTCATCAGAGTAGTAACGGGAGACACAAGTCTTGAGAAACACCTAACAAAGTGATGATAATTGGCCTAAAAACCCTATAAAACTAAATATCTAAAACACATTCTTGGGTGGTTTCAAAGAGAACTTCGATATTCTTAAAGTCAACCGATTTACCTTCTTGAAAAATTATGTTCCCATGAAAACATACGTCTTATATCCAAAAGTCACACTTGTAAAACATATCATTCATACTATGATCCCAAAATGTACTCTATATAATTTCCAAGTGCTTCTTGTGGTCATTCATGCTTTGAGAGTAAACCAAAGTATCGTCAATAAATACCATGAAAAAATTCCCATGGAAGATGTTGGATTAGTGTAGCCTGATTTGTTTAGATTATGTTGGGTTGAATGCTAATGGTCCATATTGCACACAAGACTGCAAATCTCTTGGGTTGATCTCTATGGTGATCTTGTTGATGGTTGTAGGGGGTAACATGACCCTAATCTGGGAGTTTAGAGGCCGAAGCTTCCCATCCCAAATTCTAATGAACTATAGTATCTCTATCCAACTGTAGCAGAATAGACCGACGACACCGACATAGAACCGTAGAAGTGCGGACTTACTACAATAGCATGTGACATGTAACTGTAGCTACAAATACTTCATGACACTGACACTGTGGAATCTTAGACTTTGGTAAATGCATCACTGTAGCAATGCATACTTCCAGCCCTTGTTCACTGTAGCATGGTGGGATTACTTTGTGGTTGGTGGAATAGGTTTTCATATTCTCTATTAGCACATTAGAGCAAGAGTTTTTGTGTATTATATAAACTATGAAAAACCTCCCTATAATTCCACTCTTTATTTTAGTGAATTGTCCTACCTCTCTACAAACATTGGGACCGTTTCTTGAACCACGTAAATCATTATGTCTATGTTCTTCATATTCTTCTTCATTTGTTTCTATATTTTCTTCATTTTAAATCCTTTTTTTGGTGATTACTGATGTTTCCACTAAATCTAGTATTAATGTTTGAGTTCTATTTTCTAAAATTTAATGATGTATTTTATGAAGGAAAGGTGATGATTGATCGCTTATATGGAACTGACATTGATTATGATAGGATGCAGATTGAAGACTAACGTTACCAGCTACTAGTGGAAGATACAATCCCTCCAGGCCATGAACACTATAGGTTCATTAATAATACCAAATCATATGGAAACACCCCAATATTTCATAGTATGTTATCTCTTTAATGTAATTTAATATCATGCGCTACACACAACACCGAGTTTGAGCGAACTACGACTTACCAAACAAGCTATTCAAAAAGTGTTTATGAATAGTATTAACTAAATTTTGAATACAATATATAATTTTAAAATCCATATTATATGTTTCTTAGATATAATATAAGAACAAATTTAAATTTTCAGATAAAAGAAGTATTTTTCAAAAAATACCATTTTACAGCCTGTTAACGACAATCCTTTTTTAAATCCAATATTTGAAACTTTTATATATTCAATTTGAAAAAATAAACTTCTTCTAAAGAAGCGGGACATAAAAATTTAGTTTGGATAAATAATTGATGTTTTTCTAATAAATTCATATTTTGATGAATTGTTAAAAATACTAAATTTTAATTAAAAACAACTTTTTTAATCAAAATAATTTATAGTGTTAAATTATACATTTTAATGGGTTTTAAGTATAATTAGATTATATTTTTACAATTTAATACAATTATTTTCATTAGAAGTAATTTTACATTTAAATTGGACCTAAAGACATATGAATCTTTTGATAGTTTTTACTTCTAAAAAGCGCGCTTTCTGGTTTTGACAACGGGAATTCATTTTAAATTAATTAATGAAACTTATATTTTTTAAGTTGGCCAAATATAAATCATTTTTTGAATTTGGAATATCAAAATTAGCTTAGGGTGAATTTTTGGCATTTTTCTATAAACATTCAATTTTTAATGAATAGTGAAAACACTACGTTATTGTTTAAAACTGACAATTATTAAAATAATAATTATTTTTATTTAAATTTATTTTAAATTAAAAATAGATACATAATACCTATATTAGTTCAATGTAATTCAATATAGTCATTTTATAATAAGATTAGATGTATAAAATTTTATTGAATTTTTTAACATCTTTTACCCACCTTCTAGACACATTTGCAAATTTGCATAAAACATAATTTTACCACTTCTGTGAATTGAATTTAAAAAATACAAGAGACACGATTGACATTAGTAAGTAAAATTTGCTTCAATAAGATGACAATAATTTTTGGTGAATAGTAACTTTTGAATTTTATTTATTGCGGTTAAAAGTAAATTGGGTAAATAAAGGTACAATTAATATTAAAATTACCCCAACACAAGTTCTAATTCTATTGGTTACATGTATTTTGACCAAAATAAAACTTAGGACAAAACAAAAGTTCCTTTTGATCAATTTGAGTTAGATTTGGATATTTATTATATTTTATTTAAATAAGAGTTGAAAGTGTAAAATTCAATGGTTAATAACTAAACCATTTTTAATTTACAGTTACACATACGATCAATTAAACTATAAATAACCATTATAAAGATAAAAATATTTCCTACATAATGGTATTTTATTTATAACTTTTATACATTATGTATATAAATTTATTTACGACACAATGATGATGAATTAATTACCTTATTAATGAAAGATTAAACTAATTGATATTATAAATATAAAAATAAATGTAAATTAAGACTTTTGATGCCATCCACGAATTTTATTGGTGAATATGACATGTTATACTTGATTTAAAGTATTTTTTTATAAGTAATCAACTCGTTATGACTTTCACAAAAACCAAATATTAAATATTGTTAAAATTGACATAAATGAGTTTTTAAAAAAATACTATATTATTAAATGATATAATAATCCTAAAAATATGAGGTTCATAAAAAAAATTATATAATGATATATATTCCATTACTGAACCACTTGAGGTTCTTTTGGAATTTTATAGTATGTTTATTAACCATTTAATTTAAAAATATAAGAAGACATGGTAAAAGTTAAACAATTTAACTATGAGTTAAATATAAAAGATAAGGATAATATGGTGACTTAAACTTGTCTAAAACCTATTGGTTGATGGATTTTTGAGCCATCCCACCTTATCCTATAAATAAATCCATCTTAGGAAATTATAAACCAAAAATTATTTTATAATAAAATAATATTTCAAGCTTTTTCTAACATGACTCTAACCTCTCTTATAAAAGGGTACTTCCCCTTCTCTTAAATTCACACATCCAAAGCCATTTTCCTCAGCCAACCCCTACTCAAATATCCTCCCAACTACCCCCAATTAAACTTAGAGGCCTTAATTTGATCATAATCCAACCTAAGTACACCTTTTGATCAAAAAAAGGAAGAACCCGAAGAAGAGGTCATTTCTTCATCACATCTTTAAAAGTTATTTTCTTCTTCCACTTCATCTTTATTTGTTGTTTCCATAATAAAATAATAACTCATGTACCTTATAAATAATTAGATGTCATTATAAATATGTTACAACCATATTCATTATTCTATCCATCTTATGAATGAAAAAGTCACCATATGTGCGTACATATGACTTACCGTCTCTACATCGTGGTGTAGTTTGTTATTCAACACTTCATTATTTAAATGAGTATAATAATGATTATAATTGATTTAAATAATAAATATAACATTTTAATGAATCTTTATATATGATATAACATCCAATTACATATTATTTCACCAACAATAGAATTATTTAATCGCTCGTGCGTACGTACGAATTACCGTCTCCACGACACGATGAGATCCACTTCCACATTCACCGTTCAATGATAATTATAAATATATAGAATATTAATAATTCTAATGAAAATATATAGGTATATATATAAATGTATGTATTTACATATATCTCATTCACTTACTTCCGTTCAATATGATATGAAAATGAAAACGATGTTTATGCGTACGTACGACCTACCATCTTCATAAACGGTGTTTTCCATTTAATATATAAATCTGTTATACTTACTTGTATTCTGAATATATATGATACATAAATAATGTTTTATATTCTGGAATCAATTAAATCATGATATAATTTATACGATCAAGAATAACAAGTTAAAACATGTATGGTAATGGAAGCGATTATTACCCAAAATGTTATTTTAACATATAAATTGTTATTAAATGGGTAGTATAAAGCCATAAATGAATCATGTATGATATCATAAATATGAATATGGTTCTTTTATAATTTTATTCGCATACTATGGTCATTATTTATGAGTTTGAATATACCCTCGACCAAAGGAAAGTAAATGGTAAGGGTTAATTCCTCAATCTCATTATTATCCGAGCTTGTTTATGTTTAAGTATTTATTAGGAAATTTTTATCATCCATGTCCATGTTTCAAAAAAATGTTTTCAAAATTCATATTTTAAGGTTATTTGGAAAGAAATCTTTATCAAGATCATAATTTTAAATTTTTTAAATATTTTTTTCTAAATCCTTTTAATTAATGTCCATGTTTTAAAAAATATTTAAAGGATTTATTTATATGGATATTATTGTTTGAAAATGTTAATTCCTTTCAAAAGTCTCAAAGTGGTATGGGACACTTTTATTAAAAAATATCTTTTAAATGAATTACTTTATAAACACATGACTTTTAAATGATTTAAAAAAAGGATATTTCTCTCAAATAGTTTTACTAATCATTTTAAACAATGTCAATATCCTTTACTGTATATTATTCTTGATTGGGGTTGATTTATTATAATACAATATTTCATATTTTATTGAATGAGTTATGGTGTGTTTGACTACTGATGTGCTATTTTTATACCATTAATGGTTTATGATTAAAGTATTGACATTTATTATACTTGTTTTTAAACGAATTATTATATTATGTTTCAATATTTTCATATGAGGAATGCATTGGACTTAATTAGTGACGGGTGGATCCCGCTATATCTCATCGATGCATTGGTAGGTCACATGAGAGAAACTAGTGTCTTTGAATAAGGCCTAGATTTTTTTTTTATTTTTAGTCTTGGAATGAGGCCTTGAAAATGTGGTTATGATGTCTAGAATTATGCACTCCCTCGTAAGGAAAATTAGTTTTTACATATGATAATTCGACTAGTATAATATCCATGTGCATGTTTATATGGTAATGTATAATTTATTTTTTCCATATTATGTTCAGGATGATGTTTAAATGTAATT
The DNA here is from genome assembly GCA_963277665.1 of Viscum album. Lineage (NCBI taxonomy): Eukaryota > Viridiplantae > Streptophyta > Magnoliopsida > Santalales > Viscaceae > Viscum > Viscum album. Next base: position 910,768,047 of record OY728143.1, on the reverse strand, counting down.
TTTTATTACACATATTGCCTTAAATTTTTATAGCTTCTACTAAATTATTTAACCTTACTGAACATCTAATCTCACCCCATTCTTATGTTTTATTTTCCCCGAATTCCAAAAAACTGTATTGTGATTGATATATAGGGTTAGGCTAGGGGAATAAAGGAATTCTAAAAAGATTATTTATGTTGTGTTTTATGTTATAATTTGTAATGTAATGTTAATGTATGTAATCTATTTTCTGATACTGCTAAAATGATCGGTCCTTCGGGACATGATTTCTTGTAATCATGCCAATTTTTTAAAATAATGCACCGACTCTGGGATTCTGGGGTCAGGGTGTTACAGTTTGTATTGGAGGATGCTTAGAAACAACCTCATAAATATATTTAGATAAACTTTTATTAGGAAACATTACCATATGATAGACTTTGAGGATCGGTATAGAAGAAATTCTTTGATTTTTTCTAATGTAGAGATTTTTTGAATTTTCCAAGCAACACATCTGTGTTTAGATACGAGTAGGTAGAGGAAGCTTTGAAACATATGTATCTAGTGGTAAAACTAGAAAACACTACTTTGAGCTAGAATCGATCAAAAACTGGTGCACCACAATAGACCTTTCTCCACTCTTGGTTATGACACTCCTATAGGATATGCTTAGGACAATTCACATTTTCATTACAAACCATTATGAAGGATTTATGAGAAAATATGTCCGCAAAAAAACCATTTTTATGATTATGAGACAAGATATTCAATTAATGTTGATAATTTTTCTAGTTTTTGGATTATAAATTATGATATGATCTAACATAGTGTATTTAGTCATTTATAAATGACACCCAGTATAATGAATGAGAACTCCAACAATACACAGGATCCAAAGAGTAAGAAGGATCATATCTTTCATGGTCTTAATCCAACATTTAGAAGGGAAATAGTCTCCCACATATTCTAATCAAATGAAGAAATAGTATCATGTGTTAATAAGATAAGTAAATAATTTTCTAAGTCGTATGGTTTTGAAGGGAATCCATAGAAGAAGAGGATGGTAGAGAAAAATATGGATAAAGGAAAGTAGGAAAAGAAGAATTTTCCCATATGTGATAACTGTGGAAAGAATCACCCTAGGAAGTGCTTGAAAGGAATACGAGTTTGTTATAAGTGTGGAGAAAAAGGACACCATGTCCATGATTTCAAGGGTAAGAAAAAGGTTTCAAATGTACAATGCTTTATCTATAAGGAGTCAGGACACCACATAGATCAATGTCCCAATCATTAGAGTATACCCCAAATATTTTTATTGGATAATAATCAAGTTATGATACTACCATAGATGAAGAGTAATGACTAGTGTTCTTAAGTTGTTATTAAAGAATAGTGTCATTTGAGTACAAGTTATAAGAATTATAAATTATATAAGGATTGTACTGCAGTACGTATTAATTAAGGATTTGAGATTTTATGGTACCAAGTAAAGTGACATAGTTTTAAGTTAAACAATTTGGAAAATACATGGCTGGAGAAATATAACCCTTAATATGTTTCTGAAATTGAGATAATGATTTTAGAATAATATATAATTGATTTGTATAAAGTATATTGGATATTATTAACTACCTTGGATCTAATTAAATGTTCCTTATTCCATTATTGTTGGAGTTTACAATATATTTGGACTTAAGGAGTATATTTGGTATTCTATAAGGAATAAGGGAGCATGAATGTATTCAATAAGGTTTTATGGTAAAGTTGGGTGTTATAATGTATTAATAAAATATATGATGAAGGTATTAACATGTTATTATGTGGAAAAAAGTGATCTTCATTATTTTTACCTTCCGTATAAATTTTTAGACTGTGAGTTTGGACCTAATTATTTTTGGATAAGTATAAATGTTTGAATGGAGTAAGTTGAGCACCTGATATTTTCTATAAGGTTAAAGTATAATTTATTTGATACTCTGACCTAAATTTATGGAGTTCAGTAAGCGTATAGAGGAATAAATAAATACCTGTGGACCTTGTGATCTACCAAATTCACATTAGGAGTAAAAAATCATTTATGAACATTTATTTCCTAGTACAAGGGATGAAGTGAAAATAGATCGAAGCACAAAAAAATGATGGGATTATGATTAAGACAGGTAATGAAATTAAGTATGTTTTCTTGAGTTCTTATCTTGATAGTAAATTAATCCTTTCTTTTTAAAAAATAATGTATCTAAACAAATGTGTTATCCTAATACCTTATGTTTTATTGAACCAAAGATATTTTTAATCATTATAGATTTATGTCTTTGAGGCCCTCAATTGTTTTCTTTTACTGTTCACTTTTTTGTGATTGATCACATCAATAACCCCTATAAATATTTAAATTTTCACTCTAATTATGTTTCTATAATTTCCACCAATTTTCTTCTATTAGAAACCCTAATTTGGTGGTGACTTTTTCATTTCCCTTTCCCTCTTATTAAGACTAAATTTTAGTAACCCTATTTCCGATGTGGGTTTTCCACAAAGGCATTTTCTATTTTAAACCTGTTATTTTTTATGAACAATTTAAAATTGAGTGGATGCAATTTATTGATGTAGGGGAGAATGTAACACCCCAATATTTCATATTATGTTATCTCTTTAATGTAATTTAATAGGTTGTGCTATACGCAACACCAAGTTTGAGCGAACCAAGACATACCAAACTAGCTGTTTAAAAAGTTTTTGTGAATAGTATTAACTAAATTTCGAATACTCCATATAATTTTAACATCCATATTATGTGTTTCTTAGACATAATATAAGAACAAATTAAATTTTTCAGATAAAAGATGTATTTTTCAAAAAATACAATTTTACAACCTGTTAATGGAGAACCCTTTTTAAATTCAATATTTGAAACTTTTATGTATTCAATTTGAAAAAATAAACTTCTTCTTTAGAAAAAGGACAAAAAAATAGTTTGGATAAATTTTTGTTGTTTTTCTGATGACTTTCATATTTTGATGAATAGTGAAAAATACTAAATTCTAATTGAAAAAAGATTTTTAAATCAAAATAATTTAAAGTGTTAAATTATCAATTTTAATGGTTTTAAAGTATATCTTGATTTTATTTTTATCATTTATTCCAATTATGGTCATTATAAGTAATTTTACATTTAAATTGGACATAAACACATATCAATCTTTTGATGGTCTTTACTTCTAAAAAACCCGCCTTTTGGTTTTGACAACGGGAATTAATTTTAAATTAACTAATGAAACTTCTATGTTTTTAATTTTGTAAAATAGACATCATATTTTTAATTCTTAATATAAAAATTATCTTAGGGTGAATCTTTGGAATTTTTCAAAAAACATTCAATTTTTGATGAATAGTGAAAAACACTGTGTTATTGTTTAAAACCGACTTTTATTCATATAATAATAAATATTATTTAAACTTATTTTAAAGTCAAAATTGTTACATAATACCTATATATGTTTAATTTAATTCATTAGAGTCATTTTATAATAATATTAGATGTATAAAATTTTATTGAATTATTTAACGTCTTTTACCCACCTTCTAGGGAAATTTGCAAATTTGCATAAAATGTAATGTTACCGCTTCTGTGAATTAAATTTCAAAAATACAAGAGACATTATTTAAATCAGTAAGTAAAATTTGGTTCCATAAGATGATAATTATTTTTGGTGAATTTTAACTTTTGAATTTTATTTACCACGGTTAAAAGTAAATAGGGTAATTAAAGGTAAAAATAATATTAAAATTACCCCAAAACATGTTCAAATTCTATTGGATATGTGTATTTAGACCAAAATAAATCTTAGGACAACAAAATATCATTTTTATCCATTTGGTTTAGATTATGAAATATATTATATTTTATTTAAAGAAGAGTTAAACGTGTTAAATTCAATGTTTAATGACTAAACCACTTTTAATATAGAGTTACACATAAGATAAATTCAACTAAAAATATTAATTAGAAATATAAAAATATTTACTACATCATATAATTTTATTTATAATATTTATACGTTAGATAATTAAATTTATTTATCACACAATGATGATGCATTAATTACCTTATTAATGAATGATTAAAATAACCGATATTATAAATATAAAAATAAATGTAAATTGATATTTTTAATACCATCCACGAATTTTATAGGGGAATATGACATGTTAGGGTTGATTTAATTTATTTTATTCAAAGTAATCAACTCATTATGAATTTCACAAAAACCAAATACCAAATAGTATCAAAATTGACATAAATGAGTTTTTAAAACAAAATCTATATTAATAAATGATATAATATTTCTAAAAATATGAGGTTTAGTAAAAGGACTTATATAATGATATATATGTCCATATTTAACCACTTGAGGTTCCCTTGTAATTTTATTGTATGTTTATTAACTATTTAATATAAAAATACAAGAAGACATGGTATAAGTTAAACAATTTAACTATGAGTTAAATATAAAAGATAAGATTTATATGGTGTCCTAAACATATATAAAATCTATTGGTTGATGGGGGTTCGACCCATACACACCTTATCCTCAAAATAAATTTAATTGGAGCCATTATAAAAAGAAAATGATTTTATAATAAAATAATATTTCAAGCTTTTCCTAAAGTGACCATAACCTATCTTATAAAAGGGTACTTCTCATTCTCTTAAATTCACACCTCCAAAGCCATTTGGCTCAACAAAACCCTACTAAAATCTCCATCTAACTACCCCCACTTCAACCTAGAGTCCTTTCATTGATCATAATCCAACCTAAGGATATTTTTTGATCAAATCAAAAGAAAGAACCTGAAGAAGAGGTAAGTACTTCATCACCTCTTTCAAAGTTCTTTTCTTCTTCCACTTCCTCTTTCTTTTTTTGTTTCCGTAATAAAATAATAACTCCACTACCTTATACATACTGATATGTTTTTATAAATAGGGTAAAAAAATATTATTTATTCTATCAATCATATGAATGACAAAGTCACCATATGTGCGTATGCACGACTTACCATCTCCACGTCCTGGTGTAGTTTGTTATTCAACACTTCATTTTTTGGATGAGTATAAAAATGAGTATAATTGATGTAAATACTAAATATAAAATGTTAATGATTCTTTATATATGATATGAAATCCAATTACATATGATTTCACCATCAATATAATGACATCATCACTCGTGCGTACATACGACTTGCCGTCTCCACGACGCGATGAGATTCATTTCCACGTTTGACGATAATTATAAATATATATTATTAATAATGATACTATATATATATATATGTGTGTGTGTGTGTGTGTGTATTTTTACATATATTACATTCACTTAATTCCATTCAATATGATTTGAAAATGGAAACAATGTTTATGCATACGTACGGCCTACCGTCTTCATAATCGGTGTTTTCCCATTTCATATATAAATAGATTATACATACTTATATTATGAATATATATGATACATAAATAACGTTTTATATTCTGGAATCAATTAAATCATGATATAATTTATAAAATCAAGAATAACAAATTAAAAAAACGTATGATAAAGAAATCAATTATTACCCAAAATGTTATTTTAACATAGAAATTATTATTAAATTGGTAGTATGAATCCATAAATGAATCTAGTATGATATCATAAATATGAATATAGTTATTTAATAATTTAATAACATACTATGATTATTATACCAGAGTTTAAACATACCCTTGACCGAAGGAAAGGACAAGGTAATGGTTAATTCCTCAATCTCATTATTATCCGAGATTGTTTATGTTTAAGTATTTAATGTGAATTTTTTTATCATCCATGGCCATGATTCATAAAAATGTTTTCAAAATGAATATTTTAAGGTTTTCTGGAATAACTCTTTATCAATATCATAATTTTAAATGTTTTAATGATGTATTTTTATATATCTTTTTAATAAATGTCAATGTTTTAAAAATGATTTTAAGGATTTATTTATATGGACATGAATGTTTTAAAATGTTAATTACTTTCAAAAGATTCAAATTGGTATGAGACACTTTGATTCAAAAATATGTTTTAAATTTCCTCATTTTTAAATGCGTGACTTTTAAATGATTTAAAAAAATGGATATTTCTCTCAAAGAGTTTTACTAATCACTTTCAACTATATCAATATCATTTATTAGATATTATTCTTAATTGAGGTTGATTTTTAATAATACAATACTCTGTATTATATTGAATGAGTTACGTTATGTTTGACTATTGATGTGCTATTTTTATACCATTCATGGTTTATGGTTAAAGAATTGATATTTTGACTACTAGATTTTATACAAATTTTTATGTTATGTTTCAACATTTTCATATGTGGAATTAATTGTACTTAGTAAGTGTAGGTTAGATCCCGCTATAGCTCCTCGATGCATCGGTAGGTCTCATGAGAGAAACTAGTGTCTTGGCACAAGGCCTTGATAGATTTTTTATTTGTAGTCTTGGAACGAGGCCTTGGCTATGTGGTTATGATGTCCAGCATTATGCATTTTCTCATTATGAAATTAGTTTTTACAAATGATTATTTGACTAGTAGAATATCCATGTGCATGTTTAAATAGTAATGTATGATTTATTTTTTCAGTATTATGTTCATGTTTATGTTTAAAAGGCAGGTTTTTATTACATATATTTCATTAAAAGTTTATAGCTTCCACTATATTATTTACCATTACTGAGCATCTGATCTCACCCCTCTCTTATTATTTATTTTCCCATAATTCCAAGAAGTGTATTTTGATTGATATGCATGGTTAAGCTGGAGGAATAATGGTGTTATCAAAGGATTATCTATGTTGTGTTTTATGTTAGAATTTTTAATGTAATGTTCATGTATGTAATCTATTTTTTGAGACTACTAAACTGATTGGTCCTTCAAGACATGATTCCTTGTAATAATTCCAATGTATTAAAATAATGCACCGACTCTGGGATTTTCGGGTCGGGGCATTATAGTTGTTATTAGAGGCTGTTTAGAAACAACCTTGGAAATTGATTTATATAAACTCTGATTAAGAAACATTACCCTAAGAATGACTTTGAGGATTTGTATAGATAAAATTCTTAGAATTTTGGTAATGTAGAGATTTTGTTAATTTTCCAATCAATACATCCCTGTCTGGATACGAGCAGGTAGAGGTGGATCTCACATAGATGTATCTAGGGGTAAAAGTCAAAAACACAGCTCTGAGTAAGACTCGAACAGGAACTGGTGCATGATAATGGGCCTTGGTGCACTCTTGGTTACGCCACTCCTAGGGTATATTCTTAAGATAATTCACATTTTCATTACAAATCATTATGAATGATTTATGAGTAAATATGTCAGTAAAAAACCATTTTTATGATTATGAGACTAGATATTCAATTAATGTTGATAATTTTTATGGTTTTTTTATTATACTTTATGATATGATCTAACCTAGTATATTTCTTCATTTAGAAATGGCTCCTAGTAGAAGGAATGGGAACTCCAGAAATATGCATGATCAAAAAAGTAAGAAGGATCATATCTTTCATGGCCCTAATACAATATTTAGAAAGGAAATAGTCTTCCAGGTATGCTTATAATATGAAGAAATAATATTTTGTGTTAATAAGATAATTAAAGAATTATCCGAGTCATATGGCTTTGAAGGGAATCTAGAGAAGAAGAGGATGATAGAGAAAGAGATGGATAAAGGGAAGTAGGGAAAGAAGGATTTTCCCATATGTGATAACTGTGGAAAGAATCACCCTTGGAAGTTCTTGAAAGGAATGGGAGTTTGTTAACAACGTGGAGAAAAAGCACACCAAGTTTGTGATTTCAGGGGTAAGAAAAAGGTATCAAATGTACAATTCTTCATTTGTAAGGAGATGGGACATTACACGAATCAATTTTCCAATCATTAGAGTATACCCCAAATGTTCCTATTGGATAATAATCAAGTTATGATACTACCACAGATGAAAGGGAATGGCTAGTCTTCTTAAGTTGTAATTAAAGAATTGTGTCATTTGAGAATAAGTTATATGAATAATAAAGTATATATAGATTTTATTTCAGTACATTTTCATTAAGGATTTGATATTTTTATGGTACAAATTCAAGTGACATAGTTTCAAGTTAAAAATTTCGGAAGATATATGGTTGGTGGAAATATAACCCTTAATATGTTTATGAAACTGAGATAATGATTTCAGAACAATATATAATTGAGTTATATAAACTATATTGGATATTATTGAATACCTTGGAACTAATTAATTGTTGGTTTATTCCATCATTGTTGGAGTTTACAACATTTTGGACTAAGGAGTATATCTGGTATTCTATGAGGAACAAGGGAGAATGAACATATTCAATAAGGTTTTATGGTAATTGAGGGTGTTATCATGTTTTCAGAAAATATATGATGAAGGTATTCACATGTTATTATGTGGAAAAAAGAGATCTTGATTATTTTTACCGGCCATATAAAATTTTAGATTGTGAGTTTGGACATAGGTATTTTTGGACAGGTCTAAAGGTTGAAATGGAGTAAGTTGAGAACTTGATATTTTATATAAGGTTAAAGAATAATATATTGGATACTCTGACCTATCATTTTTAATTTCAGAAAACATATAGAATTTTAAGGAAATACTTGTGTACCTTATGATTTATCAAATGTGCACTATGTGTAAAAAAGCATTTTTGAACATTCATTTCATAGTATAAGAGATGAAGTGAAAATAGATCGAAGCACAACCAAATGATGAGATTATGATTAAGATAGGCAATGTAATCAAGTAGGTTTTCTTGAGTTTTTGTCTTGATAGTAAATTAATCCCTCCTATTCAAAAAATAAAGTATCTAAAAAAATGGGTTATCCTAATACCTTATGTTTTGTTGAATCAAAGATATTTTAAATAATCATAGATTTACGGCTTTGAGGCCCTCAATTTTTTTCTGTTTTTTTTCAATTGTTTGTGATTGATGACATCAATGACTCCCTATAAATATTTTTGTTTTCCATCTAATTATGTGTCTATAATTGTAACTAATTTTCTCCTATAAGAAACCCTAATTTGGTGGTGAATTTTTCATTTTCCTTTCCCTCTTATTAAAACAAAATTTTAGTAACCCTATTTCCAATGTGGGTTCTCCAAAAAGGTATTTTCAATTTTAAATCTATTATTTTCAAAGAAAAATTTCAAATTACGAGAATGAAATTTATTAAATGAGGTGAGAATGTAACACCAAAATATTGCATAGTATGTTATATCTTTAATGTAATTTAATAGCTTGCGCTATATGCAACACCAAGTTTTAGAGAACCACGACTTACCAATATAGCTGTAAAAAAAGAAGTTATGAATATTATTAACTATATTTTGAATAATTCATATAATTTTAACATCCATATTTTGTGTGTTTTATACATAATATAAGAACATATTAAAATTTTTAGACAAAAGAAGTATTTTTCAAAAAACTACTATTTTACCGCCTGTTAATGGAAAACCTTTTTTAGATCCAATATTTGACACTTTTATGTATTATATTTGACCAACTAATCTTTTTCTATATATGTGGGACATAAAAATTTAGTTTATATAATTTTTGGTGATTTTATGATAACTTTTATATTTTGATGAATAGTGAAAAATACAAAATTTTAATTGAAAACTACTTTTTAAATCAAAATAATTTACAGTGTAAAATTATACATTTGAATGGTTTTTATGTATAATTTGATTATATTTTTATCATTTAATAAAATTATGGTCATTAGAAGAAAATTAACATTTAAATTTGACATAAACACATATCAATCTTTTGATAGTTTTTACTTCTGAAAAACTCACTTTCTGGTTTTGACAATAAGAATTATTTTTCAATTAACAAATGAAACTTCTATGTTTTTTATTTGTTAAAATAGACATTATTTTTTGAATTCATAATATCAAAATTTTCTTTTGGTGATTTTTTGGCATTTTTCTGAAAACTTTTTATTTTTGATGAATAGTGGAAAACACTGCGTTATTGTTTAAAAACCAATTATTATTTAAATCATAATACTTATTATTTAGTTTTTTTAAAGTAGAAATAGATACATAATACCTATATTTGTTTAATGTAATTAATTAGAGTCATTTTATAATAATATTAGATGAATAAAATTTTATTGAATTTTTTAACGTTTTTACCCCTCTTCTAGGCACATTTGCAAATTTCCATAAAACGTAATTTTATCGCTTCCGTGAATTGAATTTCAAAAACCTGAGAGACATGGTTGAAATCATTAAGTAAAATTTGGTTCAATAAGAATAAAATAATTTTTTCTTAATAGTATGTTTGATATTTTATTCACTATAGTTAAAAGTAAATAGGGAAATTAAATGTTAAAATAATATTAAAATTACCAAAACACATGGTCTAATTCTATTGGATAAGTGTATTTAGACCAACATAAAACTGAGGAAAAAAAATATCCATTTTGATCCATTTTTCTAGATTAAGACATTTATTATATTTTATTTAAGGAAGAGTTAAAAGTGTTAAATTTAATGTTTAATAACTATACCATTTTTAATATGGAGTTAAACATAAGATAAATTCAACTATAAATATTCATTATAAAGATAAAAATATTTTTTACATCATGGTACTTTATTCATAATATTTAGAGGCTAAATAATTAAATTTAATTATGACATAATGATGATGCATTAATTACCATATTAATGAAAGATTAAAATAATTGATATTATAAATATAAAAATAAATGTAAATTGAGACTTCAGATTCCATCCAGAAATTTTATAGGTGAATATGAAATGTTATGGTCGATTTAATTAATTTTATTCTAAGTAATCAACTTGTTATGACTTTCATAAAAACAAAATACTAAATAGTGTCAAAAATTGACATAAAGGAGTTTTTAAAACAAATACTATATTATTAAATGATATAATAATCCAAAAAATATATGGTTCAGTCACAAGACTTATATAATGATATATATATCATTAATGAATCAATTTAGGTTCTCTTGGAATTTTAAATTAAGTTTATTAACCATTTAATATAAAAATACAAGAAGACATGGTAAAAGTTAAACTATTTAACTATGAGTTAAATCTAAAAGATAAGGTTAATATGGTGACCTAAACTTTCCTAAAACCTATTGGATGAGGGATTTTCAACCCATACAAACCATATAATCTAAATAAATCCATTTGGAGCCATTATAAAATAAATTATTTTATAATAAAATAATATTTCAAGCTTTTCCTATAGTGACCCTAACCTCTCTTATAAAAGGGTATTTCCCCACCTCTTAAATTCACACATCCAAAGCCATTTAGCTCGGAAAAACCCTGATCAAATATTTATCTAACTACCCCCAATTCAACATAGAGTCCTTTCTTTGATCAGAAGCCAAACTAAGGAGTCCTTTTGATCAAATCAAAAGGAAGAACCCAAAGAAGAGGTAATCACTACATCACCTCTTTCAAAGTTCTTTTCTTCTTCGACTTCAACTTTCTTTGTTGTTTCTATACTGAAATAATAAACCGACTACCTTCTACATACTGAGATGTTATTATAAATATGGTACAACCATATTAACTATTCTATCCATCCTATGAATGACAAAGTCACCATATGTGCGTACGTATGACTTATCGTCTCCACGTCGTGGTGTAGTTTGTTATTCAACACTTCATTGTTTGTATGGGTATAATAGTGAGTATAATTGATTTAAATAATAAATATAACATGTTAATGATTCGGTATATATTATATAGCATCTAATTACATAGGATTTCACCATTAATATAATGATTTCATCGCTCGTGCATACGCACGACTTATCATCTACACGACACAGTGAGATTCATTTCCACGTTTACCATTCAACGATAATTATAAATATATATTATTAATAATGATACTGGAAATATATATATATGTATGTATGTATTTACATATATCTCATTCACTTACTTCCGTTCAATACGATATGAAAATAGAAACGACATTTATGCGTAAGTACGACCTACCATCTTCATAAACGATGTTTTCCCATTTCATATATAAATCTATAATACATACTTATATTCTGAATATATATGATACATAAATAATGTTTCATATTCTGGAATCAATTAAATCATGATATAATTTATACGATCAAGAATAAAATGTTAAAACACGTATGATAAAGAAAGTGATTATTGTCCGAAATGTTATTTTAGCATAGAAAATATTATTAAATGGTTATTATAAAGCCATAAATGAATCAAGTATGATATTATAAATATGAATATGGTTCTTTTATAATTTAATAACATACTATTTTCATTAAAAAAGAGGTTAAGAATACCCTCGACCAAAGTAAAGTACAAGGTAAGGATTAATTTCTCAATCTCATTATTATCCTAGATTGTTAATGTTTAAGTATTTACTGGGATATTTTTATCATACATGTCCATGTTTCATAAAAACGTTTACAGAATGAATAATTTAAGGTTTTTTGGAAGGGACTCTTTATCAAGATCAATATTTTAAATGTTTTAATGATTTATTTTTATAAATCCTTTTAATTAATGTCCATGTTTTAAAAATGATTTTAAAGATTTATTTATATGGACATGATTATTTTTAAATGTAAATTACTTTAAAAAGTTTCAATGTAGTATAGGACACTTTGATTCAAAAATATATTTTAAATTACTTTCTTTATAAATGCGTGACTTTTAAATGATTTCAAAAAATGGATATTTCTCTCAAAGAGATTTACTAATCATTTTCAACTATGTCAATATCATTTACTAGATATTATTCTTGATTGATGTTGAGTAATTATAATAGAATCTTCTATATTGTATTGAATGAGTTATGGTATGTTTGACTGTTAATGTTCTATTTTTATACCATTCGTGGTTTATTGTTAAAGTATTGACATTTTGTATGCTAGTTTTAATATGAATGTTTATGTTTTGTTTCAAGAATTTCATATGAGGAATGAATTGGACTTAGTAAGTGGTGGGTGAATTCTGATATAGCTCCTCAATGAATTAGTATGTCTCATGAGACAAATTAGTGTCTTAGAACAAGGCCTTGAAATTTTTTTATTTTTATTGTTGGCACGAGGCCTTGACTATGTGGTTATGATGTCCGACATTATACATTCCTTCGTTATGAAATTTTTTTTACATGTGATTATTATACTATTATAATATCCATGTGAATGTTTATATAGTAATGTATGATTTATTTCTTCCATATTAAGTTTATGTCTGAAAGGTAGTTTTTTGAATACACATCTTTCCTTAAATGTTCATACATTTCGCTAAATTATTTACCATTACTGAGCATCTGAGCTCACCCTTTTCTTTTTTTTATTTTCATAGGATTACAGGAAGTGTATTTTTATTGATATGCAGGGTTAAGTTATGGGAATAATGTCATTATCAAAGTATTATTTATGTCGTGTTCTATGTTATAATTTGTAATTTAAAGTTCATGTATGTAATCTATTTTATGAGATTATTAAAATGATCATTACTTCGGGACTTGATTCCTTGTAATCATGCCAATGTATTAAAATAATGCACTGACTATGGGTTTCTGGGGTCAGAGTGTTACAAGTATGATAACATATTCATAATAGTCATGGAGACTCCAAAATTTTGTCATCGGAATATCAAATTTCCTAAGTATGTTCTGATGATACTCTGATCACAGATTAATATTACTGAACCACTTGGATCCCTTTAATTGATCAAACATATCCTCAATTTGCGGAATAAGATATCAATTTTGGGCTGTTACTTGATTCAGATTATGATAATCAACATAAAAGTAGAGAGAACTGCATTCCTTCTTTAAAAATAAAATATGTGTAGCCCAATGTGTTGTACTAGGTCTGATGAAACCTTTAATTTATAACACTTATATTTGAACCATTATTTACGGCAACTATGTTGGATCCATTCTATAAGAGGTTAGTGAAATAGGTCCTATTTCCTAAAGTATATCGATAAAGAATTTGATTTCCCGCTTGGGTGGTAACCTAGAGAAATCATTCATAAATTCATCCAGGTATTAATCCACAATGGAAGTAAGAGTATCATTTCATATATCATTGATAGTGTCTTGGGTCATTGATAGTAAATGGATAGAGATTTTTCTATCTATTATCACTAAATTTCCTTCTCTATCTGAGTTTATGTTAGAATCCCCCTGAAATACATGAAGAGATCCATCCGAGGATGTGGAAAACACTTGCCAATCATAATAGTTGGCATGGGATTTAAAATCCCACAATCAATCCATACTGAATATAATATAAAAAACATCCATATGTAAGAATGTGAGCGACAAGAAGAACTACACTTCAACAAAGGTAATTAAACATACTGAGCATTGGAATCCACTACACTTCTCTTGTCTGGGGGATGTCTTTATACTTGGTATGAGGCTTCATTTCCACATGTAATATAAATTTTCTAACCATAATAGATGCAAGTAAAGAATTTGATTCACCAGTACCAAATAATACATGAATAAGATTCTAGTTTAGAATAATGGAACTTCACCCCATGGATGGAACCACCATGGGATAAATCTTGCTTCACTTCTATGGAGTTTTTTTGAACAACCAAATTCTTCCTGGAGGTATCCTGGTTTAACATGATCAGTGAATCGGAACTTGTGACACATTTTGGGTCACTGGTACATCAAATTTTAGTTTTATTTACTGTTTTTTTTACCCTTAATATTTCCAGGTGCTGATGGTCAAAAAATCCATTTTTGGGGAAGACAGACCAAGACCCACAGTTTTTAACAGTGTGGTTACCCATGTGTGGGGTGTTGTTTGGGTGATAGTGTGATTTTTCATGATTAAGGAATGTGTTTTCAAACCATGATAGCCTAGGGGAAATCATGTGGCCAGTTTTTTGTGGGGTAGTAGTACCCACGTGGTTGGTGCATGGTTTACCTAACTATGTGACCTGTCCATATCATTAAAAATAAAGTACTTTTATAATTTCTTCTGGCCAGTTTTTAACACCATTGTACATTTTTCCTTTCTCCCTCAATGGAATCCCCTCTCCATGGTATGGAAGATTCTTCCCTCTCATATTTAGTAGATTCTCCTTGGGTCCAAGGTGATTTTTTTAAGATAATACCATTTCTCCATGTTTTATTTTTTTCTTTCTTCCTTTACCCCTTTCTCATGGTTGTATTCTATTTTCATGGAAGTCTGGAAACCTAGTTATTGGGGATGGATGAAACTAGTTTTTTATGGGGGATATTGGTTTGTTTTCTTTTGTATTAGGTGTATGAGTCCTTATCCAGCCTATTCCAGGAAGTTTTAATCGAAGATGATAAGGTTGGAACTGAATATGATGTAGGTGTATCTATTTAAGCGTCTTTGTCATGGATTTCATTTGAATAATAAATAATATTTGATTTATATTTCTCAAATTTTTATTTTATTGATTTATGGGTGATGTGTATATTGTTCTTGATGATCTTTAAGGCTTGGTTTTTCAATTTAGGTGTTTAAAGAGGGATTTCCAAATGTGTGTGGTTATATGTACCCCAATTGTTTGATGAAATGGATCAAAGAGGTTTTATAGATTTAAATGGATTTAAAAAATGCTTTTAGAAATGGAATTACCTTTTGGAAAGGTATTTTATAATGTGGGAATATCGACTTGTGAAATTGTCTTTTGAAATGGTTTTTCATGTATGAAAATTTATTGGGATTATGTTGACATGGGGTAGTACATTAGTAAACCAGGCTATGAGCGAGGGGTTGCCCAAGGGACTCTGAGAGCCATTAAGTAGGAAGACTCTGAGATCTTCCATTATTTCCAAGGGATAGTGAGAGCCTTTGGGTAGGAAGACCATGGGATATTTCATTGTTTCCAAGGTATTGGGAGATTCTTTGGTTAAGAAGACCGTCATAGCATCCATTTGTTACCAAGAGACCATGATAACTCTTGGAATTTTACTTGGGGCAGACCTTGAGAGATTCCATTTTTCTTATTCAGCTACCATACTTTGTTTAGACTCATTCATGTCAGACCCTTGTGGTTAGATACTGAGGTTCACATTAATCATGTAATATTTTTTTATGCATTTTTCATTTGATTAGTTCCATATTGATATGATATCATTTGAGTTGTGATAATTTCTATTTATATTGTTTTATGATGTTGATGTTATGATCACCGTTATTATTTCATGTTGAATATGTTGAGAATATCAGGCCTTGGGATTTATTTATTTATTTTATCCATGTTTAGTGTTGTTTTTTAAATGATGTTTTATTTTAAATGGAAAACCAATGGGATTTTAAAGACTTATTTGAAAGTGGAATGTCTTCATAGTGGTTTGGTTATGAA
Source organism: Viscum album (assembly GCA_963277665.1). Taxonomy (NCBI): domain Eukaryota; kingdom Viridiplantae; phylum Streptophyta; class Magnoliopsida; order Santalales; family Viscaceae; genus Viscum; species Viscum album. The sequence continues at coordinate 910,751,602 of OY728143.1, read as the reverse complement.
AAGTGTTTTAAAACTAGATTATTAGTTTTCATAGGTAAAGGAATTAAATTAATTCATGGTGGTATCCTACTGGGTGTGTTTCCTCACACCTTACATATGTATTTGGGTGTATATAGACTTTTTATGGAATGACATAGGCAAACAAAATATTACCTCGTACCCGAATGGATTTTTTGATTACTGTCATCCGTTGTTGGGTGGAGAAGATGTGGTATCGCTGGGTCAACTCATGAGGAATCCTTTTGGGATTTTTTATATGTTGGGTTGTATATATTAGGCCTTGTTTGGTATTTTTCTCATTCTTGGGAGTTTTGAGCTCTAACTTCTGAAATCATGTTTATGTCTTGTTGTGTCATGATTTAAATATGATATATATTGATTCTTGTGGTATCTCATTAGTCATTGTTGTGTTTCTATGGAAGTGGTATTTTATCCAGTTGTCTTTTATATTATTTGTGTAGTCGTCCAGTATCATGGATGAATCATGCTGATTGACCATGGGAGTAACGATTCCCAATAGATTTTGGGTTATTTCTAGTGTATATCACCAACCTATGGTGACCAGGAACATGCTTCAGGCTTTGTTGTGGGCCGACTCAAAAGATGAGTTAGGATGAAATAGTTTGGTTCATTATGAAATGGTATCAGATGAGGTTTATTTTGGAGTTATTGGTAGATTGGAACAAGGACCATCGAGGCTCTCAAGGTAGGAATGAGGGAGAGTCTTTCCGAATCTTCTTCACATCGATCTTCGAGTTTCCATGGGTGGTACGAGATCGTGTTTACATTTTTAGCTAGGTTATGCGTTTTTTCGAAGAGTTTTTTAGGTATCTACCCATCGATGTTGAGTCTTAAAGTGATCATGGGGTCTTATTTATGTTTTATGGAGAAACTGGGGAGGTCTGGAGTAGGCGCACAGTTAAGGAACACTGTTAGTAGTAACCATGTGTAGCCTATGTGACCTTGTCTTCAAACGTTAGTGACACATACACGTTTGGAACATGATTTTTCTGGTCACACTATCAAACCATGAATAGTGGAAAATATTTTGAATTTTTGATATTTTTACTCATTTTTCATTTGGAGATTCTTTTTATTATTGTAATAATTATTGAGATCCATGATTGTTGTTTGTTTGGTGTAGTTTGACAACAAATTTATCATGATGGAGCTCATGTTTTGTTCCTTATAGATGATGCCTCCTATAAGGACCTCATATGGGCATAGATAGGGTGGTTTAGAAAATAATCTATAGGAAAACCCTCCTCTTAATCCATATCTAGTGGAGTCCATGATTCTTACAATCCAATCCTTGGGTCAAGTGGATGGTCGAGAAAAAACATGGATAGTAGATAATACTCAAGACTTTATAAAATAGAATCCAGTAGTGTTTTATGATGGCAAGGGACCTAATGATCCCAATGAGTGGTTGGATCATATCAAATTAACATTGGAGTTTCTAAAGACTATTGAGGCCTCAAAGGTTGTATTTTCTATGTATGCTTGTAAGGAATTGGTATGAAGTGTTGGGAGTCGATGGGGCTTTCAAGGAGGCACAAAGATCTCACATGGGCAACTTTAAAGGGGGATTTCAATAGAAAGTTCTACCCAGAGACCTTGAGGGAGGAGAAGTCCTATGTGTTCTTAATGTTTTGGAAAATTGATTGTTCGATTATAGAGTATTCTGACCATTTTACTATGTCGGGGAATTTATCCATGGATCCCCTCATGAACAATTACCTCAATGATTGGTATTTTGAGATGGGATTGAGATCAGAGATCAGGTCCATGCTTATTCTTCTCTTTCTACTGACCTATTCATAGGTGGTTGATAAGGTGGATATGAAAGATGCATATTTTATTAGAAATATATGTCTCAGTGGTGTTATTTCAATGGTTGTTAGCCATAGTTATTCATTAGTATTGAAATGGACGTGGGATGAGCCATAGTGAGGAAATAGTAAGAGTGTGTAGTAGTTGTCAGGCATGGACCTTACAGATTCTATAAGGCACAAGTATTTAATTTTCTATCAATGTGGGAATGGTTGAAAAGTCAAGCCTAGTTGTCTAGAGACTCTGAGGATGTTCCACCAATGTGGAAGTTTGGGGCATCTTAAGTGCTTCGGTCAGTTTGTTTCGTGGGGGTGCGGTGTAGGATCCATTCTCTAAGTGGGATCTGAGGTGCAATATAATGACATCACATGAAGAGATATCTGATTATTCTTGTTTATTAACAATATCTTTTATAAATAACATGCATGAGAAAAGACAGTAGTTAACACCCAAAACAATGAAAATGATGAAATATCTTTAACAAATGTGTGGTAAAATGTTATAAGAGGATCCTATATTTTCAGATATATCTGATTATGTTTATTTAATAAATTTACATTAAAACTATATTTATTATACAGGTGGTTAAGAGACATATTAAATAACTCAAACATGAGGTTAGAGTTTCTCATCTCACTTTTAATTTCACGAGAAAAATTCCAAATTCACCACTTAATTTTGTGTTGTATATATAATGAAAATTTGATATGTTACATAATTAATCTATTTGTATTCATGGTATTATATTTTTCATTTTATGATTATTTATTTTATGGGGAATACGATTGAGAAGTTACCAAAGTTGTAAGGTTTTGTTTCACAATCTCATCATTATTATGGATTATTTTTGGTTTATTCTCCCTAGGGGGGATTATTTGATATTTTTATCATAAATCAATACATTTAATTCTCATAAAGATATTAATGAAATTTTTATAAGTAATAGAACCAATGTTTCTACTATTTAGTACTTAAAATGAATGATATATTGTTTTCAAAAATATCAAAAATTATTATTGTCTTTGTTGCAAATACTTTTTTCATAAAATTACATGTTTTATAATTATTTTTAAAAATGTCTATAACATTTTTCAATATTTATATTAAATAAATAATTTCCTCTTTAGATTTTTTTATATTTTTTAGAAATGTATCTTTATGTTCTTTTCCTAATAATACCAAATTTTCTTTTATAAAAACTGTGAAATGAATCTTTGTTTTAGTGTGTAGAACATGAATGAAATTTTCCTCCATCATTATCACTCAATGTTTTATTTTTTTTTAAAAAATATTAAAATAACTATTTTCAAGGAATTATATTTTCAAAAATTTTTGAAAACCCTTTTTTAAAATGATATTTTCAATTTTAAAAAGGATAATTTTCTTAAGAATATTGTTGACGAAATTTTAATGTTATTTATATTCTTTAAAAACATAAAACTTTTATTGTACTTATGATACAATAGGGATATATTTAATTGATATCATCCTTTTTATTTTTATGGATGTAAAATAATCATTTTAACTAAGGGAGTATAATTATATTACCATTCACCACATTATTCGGGATGGTTTATGATTACATTTATTTGATTGGGATATGCGTTAGAATTTCATATGTTAGTTTCTCAATATGAATGTTATTGTTGATTTTTTGTCCCATTAATATGAAGAATGAATCAGACTTATTATGTAACGAGTGGGGATTGATTTCAGATAGAACCTTAATGCATTGACATGTGTCATGTGACAAATTAGTTGGCCAAATTATATGGGTTTGTACAAAAAGTAAAAAATATTGTGAAAGTTCTTGAAAGTTTTATATGAATAATATTATGAATTCCCTCTCTATGAGATCAATTATTTTCATGTTATTACTCAATTATTTAGAATATCCATTGATAATTTTTAAGCTTATGTGATTATTAATATGGATTTATTTGATCAAATTTTATTTACCGCATATTGCAATCATTTTATTTAATAAATGACTTGAGTTTCAATTATATACAATCACATATTGATTATGGTTATTTATTAATGATACATTCCACTATACGCTGAAATTTACTGAGTATTTCAGATCAAATCATTTTTCTGTTTTATTTTAACTATGATGCTAGGAAGTAGGTTGTGATTGATATTTAGGGATAATCTCTAAGGAATAATGTAATTCTATTATAAAAAACTTTTTTTATATTATGTTTCCAATTGTAATGTAAATTTATTGTATGTATCTATTTTACCAAGACTAATAAATACATAGTTTACTAAGGATAATAATCTATTTAGACCTTTGGGATGTGATTCCTGGTTTCTAGTGACAATGTAATATAGTAACCACTAGCTTTACGATACTAGTGTCATGGTCGTTATAAAAATGTAATTTTCTAGAATTTTCTTTTATTTATGTTATGAATATTTTATTAAATTTTGGTTATTGGAATAAATATGAGGGAATTTGATTTCAGTTTATATAGATGGAGTTTTTTTTGTGTCTTTCTTCATTTTGATCCTTGGGATTATTTAGGGTAATTCCTCTAATACCATTTTTTATACCATCGGTGGTAGTCACCCACCTGGGATGTAATAGAGGTATGATTTAAGAGTCATTTATTTTGAATGTCAATGAGAATCTCACTTATAGATAAACTGTGACAAAAATGATGTATATTTTTTTTTTATAAAAAGTTACTAAAAAATATACAACCATTTACACATCCAAAGATAAATATTGTCTTTATCAAAGAGGATTATAAAAAATATCCTTATATTATATAAGATGCTGCAAATCATTTTTTTTCATTTTATAAAGCCGGCTTAGGGGTGTCCGGTGCCCAACATACACTGCCAAAGAAAAAAACAAGAAGGAAAACTGATCAACACAGAGTTAAACATCATAATAACCATAGTAATCACCACACCCCAAACTAGACTCCTCTTCTCCAGTAGCCGATTCCCAATATGGGTTTCTCCAAAAACCCACACTTTGAATGTGATTCCTAAGCTGGTCCAGAGCAGCCATATCTGGTGATGTCTTCTTAATCCCGCTACCCTTCTTGACTACAAGAACCACCTGGTTATTCCTTTTTGAAGCAGACCAGGTCTGCATTGGTCAGGGGAGATCTGAATAGTCCTTCCTTGGTCTCCTTGTTGAAGTTGCGGCCAAAGGTCCTTCACATACAACCTCTTTCTGATTCCCATTTTGAACAATATCACTGAATGAACATCCAACTGGGGTACTCAAGATCTTCTTTCTCCCCTAGATTTCTCCTTTCCCTCCTCGGGATGTTCAACATTGCTTCCCCCCCTTTGATCTGGCGTGTTATTCTCCCTGAAAGGAAGACGATCATCCTCCATAGAAATATTCTCCACAACCGTGGTACGTGCCTCCATCCCTAAAACTCCAGCCCGGAAATCTTCTGGTATCTGATCCGTATGTTCCACCATTGTGTAGCTCCTAACCAAATTGGGGTTTCCTTCCATATTCAGGACAACTGAATCCTGCCCCAGGCCTTCAACAGGGTGAACCTCCACAATCTCCCTTCCATTCCTAGACTGTTTAATCCCCATGTCTTCAGCCTGTTGATTTTCTAGGACAACCACCTCACCCCCCTCCTTGCAATATCCTCCACCTGTATTTCTTCAGCCAACATGTCCTCATACAGTCCGTTAAACCTATTACTCAAAGAGAAAAAGGTGCAGCCAATGGATCTAGACCTATAGAATGCCTAACACCAGTCTTGACAACCACCTCTTCTATGCTTGAAACCCTTTTGATCCCCGCCTGTTCCGAACTCATACTAGCCATTAAACTAGAAGATTTTCCAACTTCTTGTAAGGAAGCCTTACTAGAACATGTTGTTTTACTCTCCATAACCAAACCATCCACACAGGAGACCCTCCCTCTGTCAACAGGTCCTGCCAAATTTGTGTCCTTGACCATCTCCATGCCATCCCCCAAGACTTTGCTTCTATCATCATCACTAGTGATCACATGAAAACCTTTCCCCTTACTGCGATCCTCCCTCAACCGTGTTGGATGTCCACTTTGACATACCTCAACAGAGTGGCCTAGTCTCTTGCAAGAACCATAGAACTCGGTCCAATTCTCATAGATAACCCTCTTCTTACAACAATATTCTTCTCCAATCATGATCCAAACGAAATCAAATGGGATGCGAGACACATCAACTTCAACACATACCCGAGGTTTCACCGGATGGCAAACTGCCTTAGTGCGGCTATCAGAACAAAGAAATCAACCCACCAGATTCCCCAACATTCGGATAATTGAAGGATTTAGAAACGACAATGGAAGCTTAGAAAAGCATTCCCAAACCACCATGGAAGGCGAGTCACAATTCATATGGAGGTCAAAGGACCACCAAATAAGCATGAGGCGAGATCCATTAATGATGCACGGAGACCCCAACCACGCTTTAATAAGATCTACCTCCATCTCAAACTGAATCATGATTTGTTTTCTATCGAGCAAGCCAACCACCGCTCGTTCCTGTAGATCCCATGCCCCGAAGACAAAATAGTCAAAGGCATCAACTGAAGGCCTCTTTTGTTTGAATCGGGCCACCAGGGTAAGATTCATAAAGCCTGAAGCTTCATAAAAATTAGAAGGGGAAAGATGAAGATTTGGCACCCCATCAATGATATACGTTTCAAAAAAATACACATGTCCTGGAAAATCCGATTAAATTTCAAAATATAGTAACTTTAGGAATATATACTTGGACTTCTATATATTTTTTAAGAAAATTTATTTAATATATTAAATTCTAGTTCAATCATAATGTTTTGAAATAGTAAATAAAAAATTCCAAAAATAATTTTTTTTTGATTTTTAAAAATCATAGAAGAACAAATTTTAAAAACTAACCTAAAAAAAATAATATTATTCAAAATAAAGTTATCCATGAAAATAAAAAATCATTATTTTGAATATAATTTACCTTAATAAAATATAAAAATACTTTGAAAATATTGTGGGGGGTATATTTAACTAGTCCACCTATGGGTAATGTAGGTTTGGAGAGGACAAATTCAACATCAATTAAAGAATAAAATGGCAATGTTATGTCTCAGGGATGGCATGATGAGGAAACCAATGCATGGGCGATCAAACAGTTATGGTTCATTTGATCAAATGACATGTGATATATGTTTAAATTTTTAATGTGGGGTAACAATGTACGTCTCACGCATCCCACATAGAATGTTCATGTAGTTGGATCACGCTATATTTTTGAATTGATTATTCTAACACTTCAAGCCATGTTACTAGGTTCATCACCCAAACACACGAAAACAAACCTATATGGGGTGTTGCTGACACACACATCCAATTTTGATCCTCTAGGTTCCCCATGTGAGTGATTTTTTTGAGAACTAGCTTACCTATGTATGCATAAGAACCACATATACTATTATGTAGCTACATGGGATGGTCCTCCCCTCTAGGTTGAGATTTCTCTCCACAATAACAATGAATGGATGACCCCTATGGATTTCTATATTTCCAATTAATTTTTTATATTATAACTAAATATCAAATACTTAAACTAAATGGAAACTAATATTCAATACTATAATTAATATTTTTCTAAATATGTAATTTTTATTTAAAAATTATATTTAGAACATTTAAATATTATTTTATCTTTTTTTTAATTAGTTTTTTCATATATTATATTACCACTAAAATTAATATCATGGTAATACAATTTTAGTAACAATAAGAGAAAATAATTTTAAAATATAATAGTTTAAAATAAATTTATACAAAAATAATTAAATTTTTTTCAACTATAACTATTGTTCATTAAAATTTATTAAATGCGTTTTTATAATCATTTAAAAATATATTTAAATAGAATTCATATAAAAATAATATTTCTTGAAAAATATTAAAGTAATATTTTTTTATAAATTTTAAAGGTAACTAATAACCAATTCAAAATTTCATATATAAAAACATTTACTTTCATAAATAAAATAAAAATATATTTTTTAAAAAATAAACCAATCCATTTAATATTTTTGAAAATAAAAATATTATTAAATATCCAAGATGTTATATATTCTTTTATGAGCCAGCCCTTTTGTGACCCTTGAGGCGGGTGGGTTTTGTGATAGAATGGAAAAAATTGTTTTGGTTATCAATTATATAATGACACAATCCTTTTAAAAATGTATTAACTGTTATTAAATATAAATTTCAAATAAAAACAACCCAATGATCGAGAGGCCTAATGAATTTTGAATATTATGTTCATAAGAAAAAAATCAGGGTAAAATAACTTTTTTTATTCTTTATAATGAAATCATAATTTCCTTTGATAATTTAAAATTATATAGGATAACAGGGGGATACCTAAATATAGTATTTGAGAAAGAAATCCCATTATGTGAATAAACCTAATATAGGAGAAAGACATGAAATCCACTGGAATAATGTGATATAATAAAATGGAAGGACTCATGAATAATAATAACATGAAATAATGAATATAGCACCATAAGATCATAGGATCATAAGAATTTTAAAACAAAATAAAACATGAAATAAGTATATTTATAGAATAAATTCCAAGACAACATCAAATGTTGGACATCATATCTTCAAGAATTAGGTTTACTCTCCCATCCCATATATATTGTCTCATGTGACATAATAATTACCTAATTCATTAACATTCCAATCGGGCACAATTTTCATTACATTTACATGAATATGTGTTCCATGTAATGAAATCATATATATGGAATAAGCATTAGAAAAACATTGGAAAGGAAATTGTGTTATATAATCATTTCATATAACATATCCAATTTGAATTTAATAACGATTTCTTGAGATATGGGAATAAATAATAATATGAAGTTCATTGATAAATATTAATTCACTGGGTAAAAAATGATTCCACTGGAATTGAAGACATAAAATTTAGTATGGAATTAATTCTAGAAATACTACTTTTAAGTATAGAATTTTGAAAAAGGGTAAATAATTATTAAAAATGAAAAGGGAAAAATAGTTTCCTCAAATCTATAAATTAAATAAATTTGGTTTCTATATTATAAAAATATTTTTAAAATAATTTTATGGATAATAACATTTCATTGAGTTTTACATTAAATATTAGTTGAAAATTGAGATATTCCCATTAATCATCATTTCTTAATAATAAAATTATTATGTACACCAATAAAAAATGAAATTCCCCATCATATAAAGGAGAATTATAATAAATATATGTATTTGGAACACATTTACATCATATAAAATTAGTATATAATAATAATAGATAGATAATGTGGGTTATATATAGAGAAATAACGACCTAATAAAAATGGGGTGGTTTAGAGAGATCTCATACATCAAACCTGGATTTATTCCAAAAAATATCCTAACATTATGAATAATAAAATTATATTCATTATTTTGTTAGTTTAATACAATTTACATGCATATATAAAAATATTATTTCCTTTTACAACAATTTAAAATAAATATAATTTATAATTACTCTTTTCTAGGGGTGTTCGTCTCATGGTTCCATGAACAGATCAATTTTAGATAATTGAGGTTGTTCTTGTATAATAATAATAACAATATAGAAAATAAATTAAATGATATAAATATACTTATTGTAATTTAAATGGTTCTAAAAATGTATATTTTTTTCCATTACATAAATGATTCATTTAGTATAAATTTTATCTTTATTGGTTTACTTCATTTATGTGGTTTTACTGACCATACCTAACTACATTTGGTTTCATTAATTAATAAACTCCATAATATGAAATAAGTTATAACATACTTATTATATACAAATTTACCATTTAAATATTTCTACAACTAATCATGAAGACGATGATGAAAATAAAGTATGTTGTTCATGGATGATGAAAACACACCATAATATGAACATCATTTTCATTTATAAAATGATAGGAGATTAAAAGTGTATATATTGTTGATATTGCAATAACAAAATATGTTTTCAGTATATTTTTTATAGTATATTATTTATTTCTGGTTGGATTTATTTTATTTGGAGGTTTTGGAGGTTTTGATGTTTGAAAAATTATAAGATTAAGTTGAGGGTATTATATTCTCCTTTAGATGATTCATATTAGGATTTTTCTTAAGGAACGATGGATTTTATTTTTAAGAAGACCATATATTCTAGGGATTTGGGTGAGTGATCATGATATAATTTCACAGATATTTGGTAAGATGAGTAAGTGAAAATTTGTAAGAAGATGGGGTGGCGTGGTGTGGTATTTATTAGGGGATGAGAAAATTATTTTCATTAGTTTATTATATTGGATCAAGACAACCAATTTTGATAAATACTGTGAATATTTATTGACATAAGTGATTTTGGGGATAATAAAATGGCCACTTATAACATCCATTACTCATTTCTTCTTGTATTTTTATTGTATTTTAAATTACCATATTTTGATGTATTTTATTGTTCACCAAAAAATCAACTATGTCATAGAAATATAGATAAATCACACTAACCATTTTTGGAGGTGTATATTACCAAAAAAATAATTTAATAAAAATAATCTTCAATATATGAGACATTCAATTTCAAATTAAAAACATTAATTATTTGAAAAATATTATTATTATTGTTTTTTCAATTTTATAACCCTTTGAGAAATTAATTATATTATCAAAAATTTGCATTATCATTAAAAGAAAATTTAATATTGTTTTATAAAACTGTAATATGAAATTATGTTTTGAAAATATTAATATTTAAAAAATAATATAAACAATATAGGTTTTATAAAAATGAAAACAAATATTTATTATTTTTGAAAAACATGTTTTATTTGTATCGTGATATGAATAAGTCATTTTTTAAATTTATAGGATTCATGGAAATTATTACTCAATTATATTGGTTAGGATCGTATTGTAAGGGTCAAATTACTATTCCAATAGTGAGGTCAATATTCAAGTAGTCAGATTAATAATAGTCATATGGGTTTTCTGTACTCAATAAATAACTCATGTTTCATTAATTTTTCCTTAAAATCTATTTTCTATAAATGCATTTTTTTTTCAACTTCATGACGAATATTGAATTATTAATATTGTTTTCCGTTTTTATAGTGTTTTTTATGAGTGAAGTCATTTAGGGGGACATGAAAGATCCAAAATTTTATATTATTATTTCATTATTTTCAATTTTTTTGACACACTATAATATATTCAATTCATATGGTTTTATTTATTATATGATTATATATATTAAATAAGTAAAAAAAATTTTTGGTTATATAATGCGGTGAATGTGATTTTTATAATACTAAATAAAAAAATGGTATATTTATATCTGAATGGAAATTCATTTGGTAAAATTCATTGTCATTACATGCTTACCCCATAAATGATTTTCTTCATCAAAATTCCTTTTTCCATTCTAATGGGAAAATTAGTGAAGGTACTCTTGTTTCAATTTTTCCCCATGTTCCCATGTCACCTCCTCAAACATTTCATTCTTCTATAATACTTTTACTATGTGGGTTGTCTTTCTGCATATAACATTTTCTATACAATCCAAGATTTTCATAAAAAACTCTTCCTAAGAGAGAATATTCTCTAAATATACCACCTTTGGATCCATTATATGTGGCTAATAAGATATTTACTTCATTAATATTGATATTTGGAACAATTCATATACCTAAGACATGGTTTGTGTGATTTATAGTTGATAATCCACAACTTTGAAGATGTTGGGAATCTCAAAGGGGTCGATGTACCAAGGATGTAACACTCCCATTTCCAAAAATACCATGACCATATTCTAAGGAGATATATAGAGAAACAATTTATATCACACCTCAATGTCAAGTTCTATCTAGCAGTTATCATAAAATTTATTTTTTACTACTCTATGATTCTTTGATGTGTAGTTGAATAGTTTTGAATTTCCTACCATTTCGTCTACCATAATTGATCCAAATAACATTAATTCACTAGATTCATACCAATTAAAATGTTTTATAAATCACTTCAAATAATGTGACCCATATGGATCCATTTTCATTATTTACCAGAATTCATTTATTGGATAATATTACTAGAAGAATATGTTCACCCCAACCTCCTTTTATGTCCATTGATCATTCTCTAATAATGTACTCAAGTTCCTTTATAATCCTCATTGATTTTATATCGAATTGAGGCTGATAAGTCATACATTATTTAAATCTATGTTTAGAGGATGTAATATAATTTTCTAGAACATATAGGTAAGACATGAATCTATATCAGATATAATTGATAATGTTTATACAAGTAGTATCACAACTTCTCTAAATTATATCCATGACTGTTGATCAAGTGGTATTTCATCTCAAATAGGAATGAACTAAGTAGTCTTTGTATTATGATCCTCAACTTCCCATAAATAATTATTTTTTCTAGATGTATTCAGAGAAACAATGAGAAAAATCCATAGTGATGTTTTCCCATTTCTATGTTGGTATAGGAAATTGTTGAATTATTCCCTTTGAAATTCATCTTTCAACCATCACTTTATCACATACTAGTAACATTGATGTATATTCTACAATATCATTATTCACATCATCCAAAAAATTGTTCTCTCATAGATCTTGATATATAATCATGTTCCCTAGAATGATGTACACTGTTAAGTAATTTAAATTATTAAAAATTATCGTCTTTATCTATATATTTGATGGTACACATAGTCATAACCAAAATATTACAAATCATTACTTATAAATTTTTAACTATGAAGAATTATAATTTCATATAGATTCCAAATTATTATGTATTTAAACATTATATCTTTGAGAATCCCTTATTTTCTCTACAATGAATGGTTGAGAAATAATATGGGAAAAGAATGATGATTTTATTTCTTTCATGAAATCCATTTCCATCCATTGTAAGTAGAAGAATATTGGATCCTTCTCAATTTTCACCATTTATAAGGTTATGGGATCATTTCTAGATAGAGAATGTGACAATTTATTTTCCATCTTCAAGAAGTAGTGGGCTGGGTAGTCATAATATTTTATTATATATGATCATATTAACAAGTAAATTCTAAGATAATTCTATGTGAATATCTACATTAGGGTCTTCTAATCCAAATATATTTTTTAAATATACTCATAATGATAGTGCTGTAAAATATTCAATGTGTATATTACTATAGCTAACTTCATATCATGAATTGAGTAGTTCCTTAATGAACATTAAACATCCTTAATTCATAAGCATTCAATTTATATAATTTTATTATTACAAAACACAATCCTTTCATTCATGCGTCATAGTAAAAAATGAAAATATCTGCACAATATGGTGTTGTGAGTACTAGTGTAGTGATAATCCTCTTTATTAACTACTTATTGTTTATATGAAATTCATTAGTCTAGAAAAATAGTACCCCTTCCAAATAATCTTGGTTAGTAGTTTGTAATTTAACGAAATATTTCTCAAAATATATCGGTAATACCTATCTAGTCCAAGAATAATATGGATATCCATTTCAAATTTTATCATTTCTTATTCCAAATAACCATTATATTAAAAGGGTATATATATACCTATTTTATGGTGATAATAAGCCCCAATAATGATTCTTTATTCATCAAAAGATCATATTGAATATAAATTACATATAGTTTATCCTTTTGAAATGTACTTAACACAATATTAAAATACTCATCATGTTCCTCCTTCATTTTTTAGTATATAAAAATATCATTTTTAAATAATACCACACATTTTTCAAGGTAATATCCAAAAAATCTATTCATGATGACCACTAATATTTTTGTGGAATTAGTGAGTCTGAAGTGAATTACTATGAACAAATATTTCACATACCATGAATAAAAGGAATTGATGAGATTATATTCCTTCATCACTATTAAATGGAGATATAAATACCGATGGTCCACTAGAAAGAGATACTAGTCCCCATATTGTTGACTAAATGACTAATCAATTTATGAATTCAGATACTTTTTTTATTATAATATTATTGAGTTCATGAAATTCATTTTAGAGGTGAATTAACAAGTCCTTATTTTTAACTAATTGGAAAATACCACCCCATAATTAATCACTCATGTATATAGGATCCTTGTCTAGATTCCATTGTAATTTAATATTTAGTTATTACAATTCAATGATGTTTATTTAATTTTGAGTCTTTGATATGGGATGAGATAAACATAAATTTTTTATTTTTTAACTCATCCTCTCAGTCAAGAGGAAGTGTAGGAAACACTTTAGAAAATACTTAATTATACTCCCTCACACTATACATTTCATTCAACATGATAATATCATTTTTCTCAATATTTTGAGTGTTATAATATAGTTTATAGGGAATTAATGTCTTATAATGGTAAGAATATTCAAATATAGATTCACCCCTCCTTACTTTTTTATAGTATAAGAGGATGATGTAAGAAATGGTGAATTATTTCCCACTCCTATAAACTGATAATATATTTATATAAGGATATCCAATCAATTCAAAATATGTCATAAAATTACATAAATGAATTATAACAAATATTTCATTAAAAATAGTATAAAAAAACATCAAAATGTTATATAATAATCATGGATATTTTCACTAATGATATCAAATCATATTTTTTGGTCATTAAATGCACTTAGAAAATATCATACCTATATAATAGTGGACTGAATTGAAATATAATATGACATAAAAAACACTTTTATATATTATTTGATAGTTTTTATTGTAAAAATTCACATTAATATTCATCATAGTGTAGGCCCTTCTTGGATACCTTGGTTAGAGATTACTGGTTCTTATAATCCTTATTGGACTTTGGTCAGTGGTATTTGCTGGAATAATTCCCATGTCACCCACATCTATAACATTGAACTACTATAGTACCTTATATTAAAATTCATTCCCCTCCATCTTGGAAAGTAAACTCTTAATTATGTTAGAAATTTAATAGATATATTCCCTTCTATTCCACACGTAACCCATCTTCTGAACCCTTTAAGAAAATTTTCATGTTTCTTTTTCCAAAAATATTCACACATGGGGAATTTAATCTTCATTTATTATAATATTTATAAAATTATATTCTATGAGGCTTCATCCTTATATTTTTTCATGATATTTGATATTTAACAATGTTAGAGGCGTCAATTTTAACTCACGATAACTAGTTTGGCATGATCAGAAGATGAATAAATTTGGCTCTGATCAGGTTACACATAATGTTTGGGAAATCATAACAGTTACCTTAATAATATATTTTGGAATGATTCATACTATTTTTATCTATTAACTAAAATATATGAAAAAAATTAGGGATGCAAATACTAAAAAGACCATAAAAATTAAAAAATTAACATAGAAGGTATTACATATAAATGAAAAGTATATACTACACTATTAGACTCTAGGTTTTAATTTGGGTTATCCATGTTAATTTTGCAATTTGTTTTTCAATCCTAGCAATATATTAATGTATATCATAATGTTTTATAAAGTGTTTTTCAATTTTCAAAATCATATCCCCTGGGTGTGTTGAACCAGATGGAAAACAAGGCCTCTTTATCACACATCAGTTAAAATCCAAGTAAATTATCAATGTTTCATTTTGATGTTGTTAACGCATCACAAATCTATACTAAAGACACATCCACTTATATTATCTATATATTAATTTAATTTATATGAAACCATTAGCTTTATACATCAATAATATGATATTATATTTTCCAATATATAAACATTCCATATGGTTCTCATTAATGTATTCTATTAAGAATCGATAATTATAACTATACCATTCTCTAATACCAACTATTTAATTTCAAAAAATTTCACATAGTATTTTATGACTTTTAACATAAATATCCAATAAATATTATTAAATGATTAATATAGGTTGTGTCATATGAAGGGTAGGTTCATAATAAAACAAAACGAGTCTACAAATAAACATCTGTATTTAATTTTGTGTAATGAGATATGAAATTATTTAGAGGTCCTAATTACATTGGATATCCTATAGAATACATAAAAAAATTGATTAGTTAATAAGAAGTTTAAGTGAATAAAAATGTTAAACATATGAATAAACTAAAATAACATGATATCATAAAAAGTAAAGGTTGAGGAATAATCATATTGAAGAATGAAATAAAGAATACAGAATCATAAGGCCATTGAATCATATGAATTTGACTACAACATTAAACATGGAATAGAAATAAGTAAAGGATATCATCAATTAAATATTACATTGTGGATAGAGTCCGTTCATGTATTTGTATTACTACATAATCCCATACATAAAATTTAATGAGAAATAAACATAACATAATTCATTATAGATATGAATAAGTGTACCCATCATAATGTGTGTATAAATATTTGTTTAACGTAAGAAAATAATACATATCGAATATGAATCAGTTGTATCCCTAGAAAGGAAATTTGTTACAAATTCAATTTTTATAATGTATCCAAATGGGATTACATAATGAATTCCTTGAATGAAGTGAAAAAATAATTCTTGGATGTTTATAGGAAACTAATGAATCATATGTCCTGAAAATGATTCCAATAGACCTGAATACATAAAGTAGAGTAGATAAATAAATACGTAATTATTCTTTTTAAATTGAATTTTAAGAAACATTATAACGATTCATTAAAGAGTAAAGGGACATAAAAGTTTAAATAAAACTATAAATAGAAAAATATTTTTCAATTATAAAATCATGGTGTTTTTTATAAACCATTTATAGTTGAAAAAATTTCATTGAGTGGTACATAAAATTGTGGATGAGAAGAGATATTTTCCTTTTAACTCGATCTTTTTAATGGATGAAATTAATATGAGAACCATTAAAAAATTGATATCCACACTAAAGAAAGGTGAATTATGCTAGCTATATAATTTTGGGATATATATATAAATATAATATTGAGTTATTATATAAGAATAATAGATATATAATGAAAGGTAAATATGTATAAATCATAACCTAATGGAATTTTTTGTGGTTTAAAGAGATACCTTACCTCTTATATGTATTCCTTTTACACTGTCAATTAACCTCTAGAATAAAAAATATAATAATTAATTAAATTATTTAGAAACATTTTAATTAATAATTTATTTACTATAACTATATTATTTCCACTTAAATCCTTTTCAATAAGACATAAACTGTATGATATCTTTTCTAAGGGTGTTCGTTTCAGGGATACAAGGTCATATCACTGATGGATTATTGTGGTAGTTTTTTTCTAATTAGAACATAACACACCAAGTGAATGAAATAATATTCATTTTCATCAATAAATTTAAATAGACCCAAATATCCATATGTGTTCCGACCTAAGTATGATTCATTTTATATAAACATTTTTTATATGGTTAGATCATTTAGATATTTTTACTGACCATCAATAACATTATTTATTTTATTTAATTTAAAATATCCATATCTTCAAAAAAAATTAATATACCTTTTTATCATTATATTTACCCTTAGTAATATTTCAACAACAATCCATGAAGGCGATGGACAAAAATGATGTATGTTCTCTATGATAATAGCTATAAAACTATAATACAATGATATTTTTTCACCGAATGAGAGGAGAAGATATGATAATGGATTATAGATATTTTATTAACACAATTTCATTCTAATATATTTATGATACTTATGTCATTACGTCATTACAGATGGTATTTATTTGAAGGATACAGATGAAGAAAAATTAAATGTCTTAGTAGAGGGTATTAATTTCTCCATCGGATCTATCCTCATATGCGTATACATAAGGAACCATGGATTGGTATTTTTTTGATACTATGGATACTTGGGATGTGGGTGATATATGGAGAGATAATTATTTATATATTTTATAGGGTATGGATGTGATAATTTTTGTAGATATGGGTTGGGGTGGGGTGGTTTTTATAAGTGGAAGCAAGGGATGCTATTTTTAATATTATAATAATTAGTTTATTGTTTTAGAACTAGAATACCGACAATAATGAATCATGTCACTATATAAAAAAATTATTCATGTGATGCTAATCCAATAGTCTTTTACATTTACATTACATATTTTTGCATTTAATTTTCATATAATGAAAATTATTTTCTATTTTTATATTTTAATATTCACTAAATAAGTGAATATTTCAGAAAAATGCAAAAACAAATCATCGATTTTTTATTTTTTCCGATTCCATGAATGAAATAGATTTAATGAATATAATATTCTACATATGAGAAAATTAATTTTTAATTAGAATCCTTATTTATTTTAAAAATACTAATTTTAATTATATAATCCTTTTTCATGCCATTTTAATATTTAAAAATGGTATCATAAAGTTAAATTATCATTGTAATAAACGATAATACAATTTTATAAGAAAAATTAATGAAAAAAATTAATATCTAGTGGTTATATTTGCTATAAAAATAAAAATAAAACATATTTTTTAAAAAAATACAACACATATTTTATCCTTTTTAGAACATTTATTTAATTGTGTCATCATATAAACAAGTCATTTTTTATAAAATCCCCAAATATTATTTTACACTTCCATAAGTGAGTATACTATTTAAATTATCATGTTAATATTCCAAATATACATATTAATATTCCAACGACCTGATTACTATTAAAATGATCAGATTTTTAACAATCTGAAGGGTTCCCTATATTAAATTAATACCTCATATTTCATTAATTATTCCCCCACTTTTATTTTATATGATGGTTTTAATTACTAGTATTATTGTTTTTTTGTGCTGTGTTTTTTTGGGAGAGAAAGCATTCTAGGGGATTGAGAATTTTAAAAAAATATTATATATTTATTTTATATATTTTTTACTCCTTTTATATAATTTTCAATAATTATGGCCATATTTATTCATTAATTTTATTGTTTGAACAGATAAAATAAATTTTCATTGGTCTATCATGTGGTGAATATATTTTATATAATAGCACATTACTTAAGTGAAGAAATTTATATAACAATATACAATCTATTCATAATATATTGTAACATTTTGAAAGGCTTATTTTTTTGGGTGTTTGGATGGAGATTGGAGTAAGGAATTGTTGAAAATTCATTGGAATATTAGGGTAAGGGATAGACTCAATAATATCATGTGATGTGGAAAAAGGATACCATCTATGAAATTGATATTTTGTTGCTTTGTGATGTGTTGAAAATAATTATAAATCTTAATTAACATGTTTTTTTGAATATGTAACCATTTTTGGTTAAATATTATTTGGATGAATATACTTCATGGTTGTTAGTAATATTATCATTCACTTCTTAAGCTTCATGTGTGTTTCATTGACTATGCATGTGTTGTAGTTTTTAATGAAGTACTATTCTTTTATGAATCCGTTATATAATAAAAAATGAATCTACATAAAATAGGTATTAACTTGTGTGAACTATTTATTTGTAACATTTTACTCACATATATGCATTGTACCTTAGTATATTATTGAAAATTTTCTATATAATGAAAAAATATAACTTGTTTTAGTGTATAGTGTATTAATCGGTTTTCAATATTTTCTTAATTATTGTAATGAAATCATTGTGCATATGTTAGAATAATAGTTAAATTTTGAGAATGTAAATGTAACATGTACAATTAAGTATAATTCATATTAGAATATTGAAATGATTTTTTTGAAACCATGTTTTTGAGTAATCTTATTTCATTAAAATTTTATATTTCATTCATTTTTTATTCCGGATGTTTTTTAATCATGTGATATAGATTGATTATAAAAGATGGTTTTGTTGATTTAAATTCTAGATTTATAAGAAAATGACTACCATGTTTATTCTCAATCTGTTTTAATTTGAATAATTTTATATAGATAACCTTCCCATTTCCTTTTGGAATGACTGTAATTTTATTGTATTATTCAATTAATTTTTTTAGTGTTTTAAATTCATAAAAAAAGATAAAATTTTGGTACATATTATGTTCAAATTTTGAACAATTATAAACATACTCAGTGATAACTATTATCAAAATGAATGTTTTCTAAATCAATAAATTTCTATATTCTTGCACTCATGATTAATTTTCTTGTTATTAAATATTATTTATATTTTGGGAAAATCAAAATTTGAATACGATGGTATGTGTCACCTTCATCCTCATGAAATGTAGAAAAAATGTGTTTTGAATTTATTATAACACAAAGTTCTGATTATATGTTTCAAATTTCTGGAAAATAATGACCACTGATATGTGAAAGATGGTTAAGACATGAAAAAATTAGATATTATTGATCCTATTATTAGAAGACTGAAAAACATCCCTAAAATAGTTATTCGTTAAATTTTATGTAATAAATTGAATTCCATGAGTAGGTGTTGAAATCTGGATAATCATTTCATATGTGAGAATAAAAAAAGAATCATGTCATTCAATGTGTTATGGGAAACATACCTAACATTGAAATAAATTTTGCTGTAACTATTAAATTAGCATACTCGAAATTTGAATCATGAAACATGTTTATTATACTGTATTTTGAATATGAAGTCACGTTATGTATTGATCCTTTATTATTTATATTGAGATGAAAAATCAAGTTATCCATATTGATGTTTATAAAGATGTATTCCTGAGCGATGAAATGTTTAAATATTTTTTATATTGATCTTGTAAACCATGTCACATATTTTATAACATGTGAATTTTTTTCATATCTAAAATAATGTATTATTCGAAAATGTAGAATAATTATTCCGATGTGATAAAATTAGTAATAATTTTTTATTTTGTGTATAGATTACATTAAGCAAGTTAATATTACTTGTTTAGTTTTTTCGGTTGGAATAATGTTTTCTTATAATTATTTCATTTAGTTGAAGTATTCCAAGAATGAATTTTAATGACACAAAATGTTTATATTTGGGCTTAAACATGGCCTCATTTTATGGTTTTTAAGGAAAATTCATGATGAATATCCTTAAAATAACATTGAAACATTTGGTGTTCATTGTGATTTCACTATTTATTGATTATTAAATTGAGTTGTCAATATTACAAAGTAAAAATACTATTTTATGAATTATAGAATAATGTTTTAAGGGTTATTTATGAAGATGATATACCATAATGAAGCCTAATCCATGAATCCTTATTATTATTAAAATTGAAACATTGTGATCATTATGGAACTATCTCTTACAGTTTTGAACTTGTATCCCGACTGTGATTTTGTTTTTTTTAGTTTTACTGATGGAATTACCTTGCATCCATAAAATTAGAATCACAAATCTTTTGAAATGAAAAAACTGTTTCTTGGTAACCATGAAATTTATGAAAAATATCATTTTTTCCATCCCATAATTATTGTGAATGAAGTTATAAAAGTGTTTAAATTTTATCCCAATGTATGGATTTATTTTGAGTGATCTTATAATGTGGGAATGAGTTATGAATTTAATAACAAAACTAGAGGTAAACCCTTACCCTAATCATGACACATTATACTTATGACATATTATAAACCCATTCATGCATGTTAGGGGCCCCAAAAGTGGAAACTATCATGATATAGTCAATGGGTTCCTTTGATTTTTCTACTTGTAGTAGTTATGGTTTGATCTATGGTTGATTTAAGATACCGTCTTTTTCAAGGATATCCCTCTTTTATTTTTTTCTCTTAACCACTGTTTGTCATGTCTTCTTCAAAGATGGAGATCCATTGATGTGGAAAATGAACTAATGTTCTGAGATATAAGTTTTTTTTGAATTAATGATGTTTATATATAAATGGGTCAATTATTAAAAAGGGTTTTTGTAATGTTATGAAGCCTTAATGGTGTTTGGTTTTTTATATGGAAATTAGGATGAAAAACAAACTACAGAATAGTTACACATCTTATAAATGTAATAACATATGTGTAATTGATTCCAAACAAATTTCATGAATGGTTAAATTCCGTGAATTGATTCATGAAAAGAAAATAATACACATCATAAAATTTTATTAGAATTCAAGTAACTTTTAATGGGAATAAATAATAATCCAAGGTGATGAGTTGTTTTGACTAACCCATTAAAAATAATTTCATGAAATGTAACAATATTTTACATCATCTAATTACTGATCCTATAATTTTTAGCATGTCATGTTGTTGAGTTTTATATCTTTATCACTTAAAAAATTATTTTATCGACCTAGAGAGACCATCCAGGTGATTTTAATGCATCTCCTTCGATTCTGGATGTCCTGTTTGTGGAATCGTCCTGGGGCAAGTGGATATTCTTTGGTTCCCTCTTCTCTCCCTTTGATCTCCAATAGTTGTAGTGGAATACCTTAACCTTTTCCATTGTTTCTTTGAATCCTAATCAATTTTGATCTAGGATCCATTTTTCGATCATCCACACCTTCTTCCTCGTGGGCGATTACTGTAGGAAGTGTTGTTTAATCATTAGTTAAATGTAGGGGTTTAAACCTAAGTCTAATGGTTGGATATTTTTTGAGAATATTAAATATTGAAGTTGACCCAACATTTATGTTCCTAATTGTATTTAATAATTAATTGGGTTGTTCCTTAGAGTCCCTTTGGAACCAATTTGTTTATTGACCAAGATTATGGCAACTATTCGTGGGAGTGAACCCTTGAATATAAATGAATTATTTAATGGATTATAGTGTGTTTAACATGACATAGAATGTTGTTGGTTTCATGATACAGATTCACCTTGGCAAGGACTGTTTATTGAGAAATCTGACATGTTATTTGTTATGACTAATTGATAAATGAAATCTTTAATTAAAAGATAAATGATAATTTTCATAATTAACCAATAGTTCATATGATATGATATTGTGCTATCCTTGAAGTTATGAATTCAGTTGTGATTAAATGTTGCAATGATAATATAGTGAGCTTGGGTCAGTGACGCATGATAAAATTCTTGTTCCATGATAGGCCTAGTGATACATACTGAAATGATTATATATTTGGAATAGCCTTGTGATACATACTGAAATGCTTATATAATAGGCTACGCCATGTGATACATGTAGAAATGATTAAATTTCATGATTGGACCAACGACATGCTAAAATGGTTATATAGTGATCTATACCCATGATGGAAGGCTTATATAGTGGTTTTGACCCCTATTTTTGTGATTTGGACCTTGGTTATAATATTATGGTTAGCATAGTTGTAATACATTCTCAAAGGCAGACTGGAATGGGGATGAGGAAGGTTATGTTTTACCTTGGTTACATGGTTATGGTTGGAATGGTTGTGATATATGCTTCGAGAAATTCTAGGATTGTGTCGAAGTAGGTTGATGTGGTATTATTATAATTGTTTAATTAAATAATATAATTTTCGTTTTATTATTACATACACTTATTATCATAATGGTTTTATTGAAATGGTCGTATTGACATGCTAAGATACAATCACACCCTATTCAAGCTTCCATTTGGTACCCAAGTTGATTATGTTGATATTGGTTTTGATAAGGGAAAATTACATTGTTATTGATGGTTTTATAGCGGGATGGGTTGGATGTTGGAGATGGGATCAACATGGGGTTCGAGATAGGGTACTTTAGTGTCTTTTGTTGAGTCTTCTAGTATTTTTTGTTTTATTAAATCCAGCACGAAATTTAGTTACATACCAACAATTAATTACATTATTCTTTTATTATTTATTGGATTAATCAATTAGATTTGATTGTTTGGTATTATGTTTTATTGTTATGTTTCTGTTATATCTATACTCTGATGTTTATATTATTATTACTAGTATTGGGGTTTTCAATGTGTTGTCACTCTGTAAGAAGAGGTATAGTATCCTCAATATACTTATCAAACCCTTGCTACTATTTATCTTCCCCTTACATAAGGGGAGTCACACTTGAGGTCTCATAACCAACCTATTTCGGCTGTGTGAGAGAGTGACAGATCCGGGGATGTTACAAAGTGGTATCAAATGAGGATTATTTTACATTTCTTCACTGTTTAAGAGATTTATAAAGGTGATTAGGGGTTTTCAAGACTTTATAATGATCTTGTGCATGGGAGTAGCTAACCCTTGTATGGGGGAAAATTTGAGTGCCCAGGGGTGGATTGTTGTTTATACTATATGATTGTTACAATTGATGTTTTTTCAACCGGAGAGGTTCAAATGTTTTGTGAAGTTATGGTTTTATGATGTTATTGGGTTTTATACTTGTGGCCTGATATGGAATGAGATATGTATTCATTCATTATAATATGCACATAGGGATATATATTGACATTAATTGTTCATGATAGGGACATACCATTTGCATGTGATATATTATTTCCTTTTTAGTTGTGATATGAGATAACTATTATAACTAGGAGATAAAAAAATTAACTTTTATGTCATGATAAAACACCAGTATGTCATGTTTAGAGAGACCAAGATTCATTAGTTCTCTGTTTTTGTCAGCTACGGAGGTTGGAAATTTTTTATAGGTAGTTTTATAAAGAGTGAATTTGTCTTGTAGAAAAATTCATCCTTCCCATATTCAAGTTGAGTATTAAAAGAGATTTAATCAGCATTCTCCTAACATAGTTAAATTGGATAATCCTATAATTCCTGAGGACCAGATGAATGTTTATAATCATGATAACTTCTTGAGTGTCATGTGATCGTTGAAAAAAAAGAATGTTTACACCATTTGAATCTTGCTTAATATATGATTTGTAGACAATAAAAGGTTTTGTGGGGAATTCTAATGTATGTTGGGAAGAAGGAGGAGTTATCCTACTAGGACTTAGAGATGAATTTATTGATCCATTTATATATACAAACATTGAAGGATGATAAGGCCAATGATTTCATACAACTAACATAGGAGGGCATGTCAATACTTGAATATGTTGAATGTTTCACCGACCTATAAAACATTGCACCATATTTAGGAGATAATGAGATCTGGTGGGTTAGATGTTTTCAAGATGTTATTCGATATGCCATTAGGCCTTAGGGGAACATGTTCAATGTTAGTAGTTTTTTAGAAGTGATGAATTAAAAACTCATCATGGAAGGGAATCTAAGAGGGGACCCAAGTATCCTCTAGGATGTTTCAATAGGGAAAATTGATATTTCATCTTCTAGTAGAAAGGATCATCACCATGTTAATTTTCATCAAGAAAATAGTAGTATAAAAGCTAGGGCCAAAGGAAACCATCTTAGGAATCTATTCTATTATAGTGATATCATTGTGGAAGGATGATCCAAAAACGGCCTCAGTATTCATACCCTACATTGAAGCATCATTCTTGTAGAATATTCGGACACAAAATGTAGTTTTATAGAGGCATGCAACATGAGAGTAGTGGAAGGGGAACAAGATAGGTACCAATGTCTGGGAAGGACTAAGATATGCCATAAAATATTGGTATCTATAGATTAATTAGCTGTTCTAGTCAACACATCAAACGTGTTACCCCAGTGCAGGAACAGAAGTACTAGGAAGATGGTATAGCTCAAGGAAGCTAAGATAGAGCCCAAGGTAGAGGTACTCATCAACTTTACGTTATGCAGACTATTCCAACTATTATGGATGTAAGCCAATATACTATCAGAGTTACTATTCCTGTATCATCAACAATTTTATGTGTTTGTTTGATATATAAGCATCACATTTGTTTTTATCTACATGTTTTGTAAATTATTTGGTCTTGGATGTGAAAATTAAGGATAGTTTTTAAAACATTGACACACTATTGGGAGTGCGATTAGAGAATACCAAATGTTGTAATATTTGTTATCTTGAGAATGGTGGTGACTATTTCTTTAGGGAACCATTAATTCCAAAATGGAAATATTCAATTTGATGATGGGTATGGATTGGTTAGTTCTATACACGGATCATCTCGATGGTTACTAGAGGAGTGTTTCATTTTTATCTGTAGAATATGGCAACTATTCTCACCAAGGTGAGTGGGATCTTCAGGATGGTTTAGAGGAAAAATTCATTGATGGTAGGATTATCTCATGGCTCAATTATCCGGTCTTTCTCTAGGTGATGGTGGGGTGATGTAGGATTCCATTCCTCTTATGGTATAATTTTTTAGGATTTATTTCTTAAAGAGTTATATGGATCACCACCCAAGTTTGATATCATGTTTACAATCATGTTTGTGTCAGGAGAAGAGATAGTATCTATCTCGCATTATATAATGCCACCATGAGAGCTTTGGGAGTTGAAATTCCATTTGAATGATCTAGAATCTAAATGTTTCATATTCTATGTACATATCCTTAGGATTCTTCAGTTCTCTTTGACAAGAAGACTAATGGGGATTTGTGCTTATGTAAAGATTATCAGAGGTTGAATCAGATAATGTCCAAGAATAGAAATCATCTTCAATGCATTAATGATTATTTTGATAAACTAAGGTGTTCTATGATCTTCTACAAGGTTGGTTTGATATTTGTAACTCATTAGTTTTGGGTGAGACCATTGGACATACCTCATACTACTTTTAAGAGAAGGCATGACTTGTATGAGTTTGTAGTGACACTTTTTGGTTTGTCCAATACACCAACGGTATTCATAGCCTTTTTTGGAAAAAGCTGTGACATGAATCGGTCACCCAGATTATTCCCCAAGGAAATTTATTAAATAAAAAAGGTTATAATACAAGCATGAGGTGTAATGAATTTACACCAACATAATATTTAAATGGGATACATATGCATAAGCTAAGAGAAACAGACCAAGAATCAAGGGTTACAACTGACAATACCCAATCAAAAAAAAAACAAAACCAATGAGAATCCAAAATTGAACGAAAATACTCAGTCTTGTTTGAAAAAATAGCATAGGAAGCGGTCTAGAAAGTAGTTACTACAATGATAATACATGCATTGCAAGAAACAAGCAGTTGGTTTAAAAAATTGAGGGCCAATGAGATCCAATCAATGAAGAGCATGATCTAACCAGGCAAAGCCTTCACAAACATAGAAATAAAATCTCTAGAGAGAGTCCAAACACTTACATAACACTATGAAACTAGAAAATGATGAGAAAAGGGGGGGGGGGGTATGATAGGGTTGAAAGCATTCCAGGGATTCAAAACATGGGCTAGGCATCCAAGCTAAGTCCTTTCGAATTCAAAATTAAAAATCTAGAAGACATCCAGCAGGGAGAAATACAGAGAGAGAAAACTTCACCCAAGAATCCTAAACAAGGTTGAATTATGAAATAAAATCAACTAAATACAGCTTCAAGCCTGCCTTCTTCATGAGGGTAGTATCTCTTGGATAACACAAAAATGATCCAACAACTTCTTGAAAAATAGTACCAATAGGTAAGTGAGGCGAACCAACCGAAACAACAACAACACTAATTAACTGAGAAGAAGTTCAAGCTTTGAACAAGGTAGTGAAAAATCATTCTACAAAATTGACGGAGAGAGGCCCCAATAGAGTTCATGAAAAATAGAATCCGTAACTCATTGCCAAGAATAAATTCCTCAACAACTTTAATAAACATCATTTTTTTGATATCAGGAGTGGTATTCATAGCCTTGATGAGTCAGATGTTTCCTAATTTTATGGATCTATTTGTGGTGGTTTTTTATAATAAAATCTTATTGTACTCCCATTAAATAGATGATATTGAAAAACTTCTTTTCATCATCCATTTTACATTGAGAGAGAGTCGTCTTTATGCAAATCTTACCAAAGGTCATTTCGGGATTGATAATGTTAACTTCTAGGCCCACTTAATCTCAATGGAAAGAGTTTCACACTACTAAAAAATAAGAATTTAACAACCATGTTGTTTATAAGTGCTAGAAAAAATCCATGATAAATGGAATCATTATTAGTGAAAAAGGCACTTCTAAATTTAACAATTTATCAATGCTTTCTTTTTAGTAATGATAAAGGGTACCTTTATGAGTGCTTTATTTTTTGGTTGAAAAAGTGTACCCTTTATCAACACATTATTTTTAGCATTGATAAAAGGTTTCCTTTCTCAATTTTGTATTTTTAGCTCTCTTAAAGAAGTCCTTTATTATCACTTTTATAGCTCTCATAGAGGTCTGAATAAATAAAATGAAAAAATAAAAAAAAATGATTTTATAAAATATATATTACAATTTTCATTAACTATATAATTATTAATAAAAATGAATAAATTGATTATGTTATATATAAATTATAAATACTATTAAATAATATGTAATATATATATATATATATATGCCAAGTGAATATTAAACAAATTAAAATTTAAAACAAGTAAATTGAGAAAAATATTAAACATTTTATTAATTTGATGTTTATTGATAATTTTAATAAATAATATATATTAAATATATATATATATATATATATATATATGTATATAAATATGATTTATATATTAAAAAATATTTATGCTCTTTATATTAAATACTCATATATTTTGTAAGTAATGGTTTATATTTAAAAATTAATGTGAATTAAAAATACTTACTAATTACATAGAGTAATGGTCATATAACCGAATGTTATTTGTTTTTTCAGTTTCACATAGATCAAATGTGAGTTATATTGATTTCACATACACTTAATTAATGAATTTCTATATATAATGAACACACACAAAACTTATCCAATTATTCAATATTGTTAAAGTGTACTTATTTTAAATTTATTGAATTTTCCTCATTTTTAACATGCATGAACATAAAATTATATATTTATTAATAATGTTAAAAAAAATTTAAAAACTATTTGTAAAAAATATTTATAAATAAAAATATTTATTAATGTACATAAATTGTTTATGAAATTATATATTTATAATTATAAATAAATAAATATTTTTTTAAAAGTATTTATATGAATACAACTAAACAATTGTATATATTTAAATAATTATTTTTTAATTTTGAGATGAGAACTTTCCAAAAATGGAAATCCTATCTTATTAGAAAAAATTAAGGTGAACTTACAAGAGTTTGAAGGTAGGAATTTTACATTGATCACTCTGAATAAAAGAAAGAAGGTCATCAGGGATCATATCAGACCATAAGAAGTCAATTCCATTGATGCCCTTATTCGCAAGACCATCAACCGTAAAATTCACCTCCCTGCAGACATGAGGGATGAAATAATTCATAGATGGGAGATGATCCCAACTTTTAGTCCAATGATTAGTTATCTTCCAAGATAGATGAGAAGAACCAATCCTAATGGGAAGGACAATGATGGTGGAATCGCATTTAATCTAGATATTGTTCCTGCCACGATGATAAGCTTGCTCCGCCACCAACATAATATGAATCATTTTAGCTTCAAGGGAGGAAAAAAAGCCATAGGAACCATATAAACAACCAAGGACAGTCCCTAGTGATCTTTAAAAATAGAATTATAGCCAGAGGGACCTAGATTACCTCTTGAGGCACCATCAGAATTAACTTTAATTCATCCCACAAAGGGAGTCTACCAAAAAACTTCAAACATACCATGAGGGGGACAAAATCAACCCCTTAAACCCATCCTATTGAGGAAAGTAATGTCATGGACCGAGTTTGAGAAATAGTGCTTCATTGGTGGGATGGAGTCTCGAACAGAAACAAGTATTGCACACAAAAAAGACCCAACAGTGAAGTGAAAACTATGACAAATCACCTTATTTCTAGTGAACCATTGGAAATGAATAAGTTCTTCTGCAACAACCCGAAATAGATCTTTGAGAAGGGGAGAGAGTGTGAGGATATTTATGTTTATGAGTATCTCACGTATTGAAGAGACCCGAGGGAGACTCACTTAAAAAATATTAGCAATGTCTTTCCACATTGAAGAAGTAGTGGCACAACTTAGGAAGATATGATTAATTTTATATCCGTGTTGATGAAAAAGGGAACATCAAGAACCCATCGATATTCCACATTATTGCAGATAGTGGTCTGTGGGAAACATCACACGTGCCAGTCTCCCTAAAAGAATGGAACGAGAGGGGTTGTTAAAATTCCTATTCATATTTCCAAGCCACTCCATTATAAGAGAGTTATAGTTAGAATACCTATAAAACTCTTTGGAAGTGGGGACACCATTGAACTAAGGTTTCCAAGCCCCAAAATCATCTTTGAATGATAAAACATAATTATCCACATTGGAAACAATGTAATCCGTTAAATTCTCCAGGACACCGAGAAGATCCTTGATAGAAATGTCCTTATTCAGATTAGTCTCATCACCCATAGGAGAATTAGTTAGGGGAGTACCGGTCCTATTCAATTTCCAAAACTGGGGAGAAGAATCATGTAAAACAAGCCATCTTGAGTGAGATTCAATAGATGCAAAGACACTCTTAAAATCCGGCCACACCAAAGAGAAAAAGTAGTTGCAGTTTCTTATCATGAGTTTATATCGAAATATATCCTGGAGAAACCCAATAGCTTCAGAATTACCATTCAAGAGCTTCCAAAAAAAAGAGTCCTGCAAAGAGTCATTAAAATGCCCATGATTCTTAATGCCCAAGAGCCCAGAATCATAAGACTTGCAGCAAGAGTTCCAAGAAACGGTGGAAATGTTTCTTTCCATTATGCTACTACTCCAGACAAAATTCTTCATTGAGATATTGATGCTTTTGAGAAGAAATACATGCCATTTATAAACCATAAATGGGTAAAAAAACATGGAAGTAATAACAGATTTCACCAAACAAATTTACATAATTATGAAATTTATAGTCAATTTACTTAAATAATGAATATATTTACTATATATATATAATAAATAAATAAATAAATAAATATATTTATCTAAATATATATAGACATATAAATATTAATTTTGAAAAATAATTATACAATTATAAATAATGAATTATATATTTAAATAATTATAAAATTATAATAAATATATTAAAATAAGGAATATATTTACAATATTTATATTTATTTATATTTATTATGTATATATATTTACAATTTTTTATTAATAATAATAATTATAAATCATATATCAGTTCTTATTTAATAAGCGCTACTAAACGAAATATTTATCAATAATTTTTTAGCATGGATTAAGGTATCTCTTATTTCGCACTAAAAGAGAACTAGTATAATAAATATTTATCAGTGAAAAAAAGAGTTGATAAAGGATTATTGATCTATTTAAAAAAACGTACCAGTTGTGAACCCGTCATAATATTAGAAGCCTTTCACGAAATCCTCCCACTGTCAGTGCACCTCCTTGGTGAATCAAAGGTCAAATCACAAAAACCCACTACCTCGAGTTGATCAAACATCATTCCGCATCCATAGTTTTCATGTAGTTAGGGTTTCCAATGAAAACATCAAGATTTGGATATGTGGGTCTCATAATTTTATTCAAACTGGTGAGGTAGGCATGTGTTTTCCTTTATCGGTTCTGATTTTATTTTTATATTTCTCATTTTGTTTTTGATTTATCCTTCGATGATGTAATCAGTTATTTGTGCTCCAGTCATTGTATATTATTTTGATTTTGTTTATGATCCATTGTTTGCTTGACTACTGATTTGGATATCCTATTTTAGAATTTTTTAATTTTTTTTAATTAATTTAATTAGTTGTCCACATATACACCCCATATTTCTCTACATGATTAATTTTGTCTCTATTTCTAAATCTTAGAGAATCACCTCTAGTCTGTGGATAAAAAATTTAAATAAATATTTATTCCCCTAGATAAACAGTGTAGGTTTTGGATATATAAACATTAAACAAATGATAAAATTTATTTAAAAATATAGTTCTCAGTTTTGTGATGGTGTGAAGCAGCAATTGAAGCTGATTTTATGCAATTCATAAGAAGGAATATATTTATTTAAATTCTATTTTAATATTTTGGTGTGATGGTTTACCTGAAAAATTTATTTTCTTATAAATGTGTTGTTTTTATTTTAAGAGAAATCTTAGTAATTTAGATACAATATTTATTTATTTTCAACGGATGTATATTTTAAAAATTAGTATGGGGTTCTATTTATTTTACTATTCTGTGATATTATTTTCTAAGGGTTACATATATTTTTATCAATTTATGACTATTTTATAAAGACACACACACACACACATATATGTAAATATATATCTTTCTATCTATTTATATTGGTTTTCCGAACATATAATGTAACCATTATTTTATAATTATTTATTCACAAATTATGGTTTTGGATTTCCAAATTAGGAATAGATTATATTTATTTTCATTAAAAAATATGTCTGAATGTGAGCTTTTTTAAATTAAATGTATTATAAATTCTTATATATATACATATATGTTTAAATGTGTATGGGATAGAAGTTGAAAGGTTTGGTTTATTTTTCTCCCTTATTTGTGATATATCTTGTTGATGTGTATTTTTGATTTATGCCATCTTCTTTATAGACCTCCCAAGAATCTCAAGGTTGGGTCAATGTGTATTAGATGAACTCCCTAGAATCCTTCTTATTTGTAGATATGATTTGAAGACCTCCCTAGAATCCATGGTATGGGTTGGTGCAGTGATATGACATCCCAATAGTCTTAATGTGTTTTCAAATATTTGATATACCATTAATTTTAAAAGTAATAATTCCTTAGGTTGCTACATCACTTGTTCCAAAAAAAATAGAATAAAATTTATCAAATTTTATATGCTATAATTTTTTTGGTATTTACCATTTTAGGTCTATATGTACTAGTTCCACCCCTGAGAATTTCTAATTACTATCCATGTATATGAAATAAATAAATATTTATTAAATTATTTTATCAATACATTTTTATATCTTCTAGTTTATTTAAATATTTTTTTATTTTATATCATATTTGGGTTTCCAATTACTCCTTAGATTCCTATATTATATTTTTCTTTGTTTACGGTATTTAATAAATACTTGATGTGCATCAAACAATAGTTATTATTGCAATTTGTTACTTTAGACTCACCCCAATCTCTTTTATAGAAAACATTCATCCTCATCAAATTCACCCCCCGAATAGCCATTAATTCAATTTGTTTCTTGAAACTCGTCAACCATCTCTTTTATGTTTCTTATGCTACTCTGAGAATTAGTAATCCCATGGATAAATACTACTTAGAGTATTTCAAGCAACATAAGAGCATGTCCACATGAGATGATGGATGTGTCAAACAACAAAATGCAGTGATAAATGTCCCAGATATGAGTTGATGAAGATGATTTGTCTACAACATTCACAATTGATTGAATTCGTAGGATAACACCTTCTATAGTGGACTAATTATTTTCTTAAATTCAATTTCCCATTTTCTTCAACGTAATGAAATTATTGGAAACAATCAAATGTTGAGTTTCCCTTATTAGAATTGTCTATTAACTTTCATCATTGATAATGAATATATTATGTTTATTTATTTATTTATTATAAAAAATTAATCTTTTATATATACAATATGGTGGATATAAATAAAAAAGGGATTCACACTAAGCCTCTGACAAAAGAGTATGAAGAGGAATTAATGATTTTGTCATTTTTTCAATAGAGAATGCATACACACATTCTCAAATCCTATGTCCATGTTTACATTGTTGTTATTTCTAGACAAATTAGTCTGGAAGAGTTGGAAGAAATTTTCTTTATCACAAAATTTATCATATATATAAATGTTTGACTAAACATTGGAAAAAACTGAATTTGGACACTAATTGAGATGCTATTATGGTTTATAGATCATTTGATATGAATACCAGCGTAAAGGATAATGGATATCACATGGAAGAAATGAAAATGGAGATTAAAATTGACCATGATTTTCCAATGTCTTTTGAGGTTTTTAATAGATGTTCCAAGAAACCATTGTATACCGGTTGTTCAAAATACACAACATTGTCATCTGTATTAAAGTTATATAATTTAGAGCTAGTAGTGGGTGGAGTGACACAGTCTTTACAAAACTACTTGGTCTCCTAAATGATATTATAGTAGAAGAAAATGAACTACCTTGATAAACATATGATTCAAAATTAATGTTTTGTTTAATGGAAATCATCTATAAAAGAAATAATTTTTGTCCAAATGATTGCATATTTTTTCGCAATGGATCATGAATCACTCATAAAATTCCCTTAATGTGGTGAAGATCGATACAAGAACAATGAATGAAGTCATTCAACATATATATGGTAATTTCCTATAATTTCATGGTTTAGAAGACTACATGGATGTTAGGAAACCATGATACAATTGATATGGCATACATATGAAAGAATTAAATATGAGAACCTATGTTATCTAGAAGATTTTCCTCAGTACAAGAAAATTGATTACGAGTATCCTAAATTTGGAAATAATCCCAGAAACATTCACCTTTCACTATCTATTTATGGAATTAATCATTTTGGTGTATATAGTAGTAATCATAGTATATAAACCTTCATGTTGGTAAATTTTAAATTTACTCCATAGTTATGTATGAAGTGAAAATACATTCTGTTGTATTTTCTTATATGTGGACCAAAGTAACCTAGTAATGATATTTATTTCTATTTGGATCTTTTGATCAAATATCATAAATTGATGTGGGATACAAGTGTTACAATGTATGATGCTCATTGAAGTGAGGAATTCCCATTGAGGGCCATTTTGTACGAAATGATAAATGACTTCTCTACTTATGGAAATTTATCAGGCTATAGCATTAAAATATTTTGGGGGTGTCCCGTTTGTGAAAAATTCACATACCCAGTTTTGTTAAAACATTGTTCGATGACTGTGTTTTTAAGACATCAGAAAATTTTACCACAATGACATAAATAATGATCCTTGATGACATTATTCGATGGGAATATCGCACAAGGTACAACACCATATCTAGTAATGGGAGATCTAATGTATAATAAAGTAAAATACATTGATCCTTTTTTTGTTAAACCATTTTCCAAAAATGATACAAAATTATGTTAGAATAAGGGATCATTTTTCATTAAATTACTATATTGGAATTTTTTGCATTTCAGACATTTTCATGATGTCATGCTTATAAAAAATAATGTATTTTATAGTGTTATTGGTATGTTACTAAATGTTCTTAAAGAAAGAATGATGGAATCAAGGTTACATTGGACTTGATGGAAATGGGGATATAGGAAGAGATGGAACCAATGAAGGGTAAAGGTTGTAATTTTCTTCCTCCGAAATCTTAAATATTATATAGACAAGAAAAATTTCATTTTTTTCCTTTTCTTTAATAGTGTAACATTTCAACAGGGGTATTTATCAAACATATATAATGTTATTTCAATAAATTATTAGATGTTACAAGGACTAAAATCACCTGAATGTTATGTTTTGATGAATGATTTATTTCATGTTTTTTTCTGTTGCATTATTCCACAAAATGTACAACATAAATTAACTAGGCCCAACTTCTCTTTAAAATCCATATGTGTTAATGTTATAAAACCAGTGAAGTTTCCCATCAGGAATAAGGTGTTCTCAGTCATACTATATAAATTAGAGATGTTATTCCCAGCATCATTCATGGATATAATGATCCACCTTATGATTCACTTATTTAGAGAGGTTTAACTATGTGGTATTGTCCATTACAAATGGATGTACCCCATTAAATGGTATATGAAGATTTTGAAAGGGTATATCATGAATTGGACTTGGATAGAAGTTATTATTGAAGAATAATACTTTTTTGAAGGATAAATCGAATTCTATACTGATTACAAATCAGATGTTGATAGCATTGGTCTCCCAATGTCTCATAATATCTAACGCCTTATGGGCGATGGGATTTCTAGAAGAGATGTTGTCACAATTTCCATGACAGAGAGAGAGTAAGATAACCTTTACATTTTACATAACTGTGAATATATTGATCCATATATTAAATCCCATAATGAAATTCATAGGGATTTGAATCCTTAAGGGATGAAGGAAGGATATAAAATATACATAATCAACAGTTTATGTGATGGTTCTGAGAACAATTTTATAAGGAGTTATCTAAAAATCCAAATTCAATTGTTGTAAGGCTTCAATGGATAGCGAGAGGACCGAATGATAATGTTTATCTTATAGTTGGTTTTTAATAAATGGTAATAGGTTCTATAAAAAAGAATAATATGAATTTAGTATGATGCAGAATAGTGGTGTTATACTTGTGGCTAAAGTGATGCACATATTTGTTTCGAGGGTATAAATCCAATTTGTGAAAATATGTCATATTTTGGAATTATTGAATAGATATATGAAATGTATTATAAAACATTTCAAGTGCCAATTTTACACTGTAAATTGGTTGACAATATCATTGTAGTGAAAGTTTATAAAATGGGATTCATGAAGATGAATTTCAGCATAGAAGGGGAAAAAGATGATCCATTTACAATAGCATCACATGTAATGAAAGTATTTTTTCAGATCTAGAAAACAATAATTGGTAGATTGTCATGATGGAAACTACACAAAATGTAGGGTTAGATGAATGTTCAATTGTGGATGACCATTTTATTGGGAGATCTCAATCACTTCATGCCGGTCACAATGTTGACAATGCATTGTATGTTAGAGGGGACCACCATGAGGGGATTTGGATTATCGATTAAGGGACCAAATACCTAAAACCATTTAAAAAATAAAGAGAGGTCAATGAGAGGGTAAAAGTGTTTTTTAATATCCTATGTTTTCCAACATAATGTTATATGTTCTCTACTGCAATAACATAATCTAAATTAAATGTTAGACTACTCATGTAGACAATTTATTATAAACATGATGATGTTACCAATCCCTTATAAGAACAAACTATAATGAAGGAAACCTTTTTGAAATATTTAAAGGTAATTTTATTATATAATTTCCCTATTTTACCAAAAAATTATATAATGGAACGTTTATTTAATTTTTAGTATTCCTTCCATAGTTTTTTTATTTTAGAATATTCATGTCCATCTATCATGCATTCACAAGAAGAGAAATGATGCTGTATCTACTAAATCACAGAGGTAATATTGATGTTTTCATAGTAAAATCATTGTCCATAGAATTAATGTATTATTTCATATTTATGTTTAATTTATTTATTTTTAGTATTCCACACAAAATAATTATTTTCTTATACAGGTGAATTTTATTTTTTTTGAGTTCGGGTAGTCTGTCCATATTTTATGCCTTTCTGCACCAAAACTTCCATAGACTTCTTCTCCCTAAAATATTTTCACCCCTACAATGTTTCATTTATCAATTTCTTATATGTTCTCTCTAATAGCTTTGTAGGAAGAGAAATTATGCTACCTATCCTCAATCACAAAAGAAATATTGATGTTTTCACAGTAAAATCATTCTCCATAGAATTAATATATTGTTTCATATTTATGTTGTATTTATTTATTTTTAGTATTACATATATAATAATTGTTTTCTTTTATAGTTGGATTATTTTTTTTGAGTCGGTGTGATATATCCATCTTTCATTCCTTTATGCACCATATTTTTTATATAATTCTTTTATCTCAAAACATTTCACCCAGGCAATGTTTCCATTTGTTTCTTTCCTTTAAGGTCCCTCCACTGCTAAATCACAGAGGTAATCTTTGTGTTTCCACAATAAAATAATTTTTTAGAGAATTAATATATTATTTTATATTTATTTATAACTTATTTATTTTTAGTAATAATTCTATAATTATAGGTGTCTTATACAAGTGAATTATTTTTTTTCAAGCAGGGCTGGTTTTTTTTATGCTTCTTATGCAGTGTCGATAGTTGGAAAAATAATGTCAATGGATATCATGGTAACATTGAAATTTAGTATTTTTTTGAGACTAGGGGTTGTGTAAAAATCATCCTCACCTCAATCTGACACATGATGTGACTTATATGACTCCTATTACTCTTAATAATTAAAATTAACATTAATTCTAGTAAAATATTCAACTAACACGATCAAAATAAAGAAAACATGTTCATTTTTTTGATACTTTAAGATAATGATCCACAACTCATTTTTGACCTATAGGAATTAACATCACATCAATCTGATACATGATGTGCATGATATGGCTTAATGTGTCTATTATTAGTTTAAAATCAATATTTTAGTTAAAAATTATTACACATTGAAAATCAATTAAATGTGATCATATTTTCTTGTTAATTATTTAAAATGATTAATAAGTCGTTTGTGACATGTAGGAATCATTTTCACATCAGACTAACAAATTAGGTGATCAGAATGAGTCAATGTGCGTGTTTCCATTTCAAAATGACATTTTAGTGAAAAAGACAACAGACAGAATCAAAACTGATAAATCACATTCATATTATTTTTATAATTTAGGAAAACTATAAATAAGTTATTTAAGAAATGTATTTATATTACACATATCAATTTCACCAACAATGTGATAGGTATGATTGAAAGTGCGTACTTTTATTTAGAATTGGCACCAATTTTTGGAAAATAGACAACTGACCTACTAAAAAATGATAAAAATCATTTGGATTATTTTGATACTTTATGAGAAAAATATAGAAGTCATTTTTTACAAGTAGGTATCATCCACACCTCAATCTGATACTTGGTGTTCTCAATATGACTAAAAGTGTCTGTTATCTGTTTAAAATCAACATTTTAGTTCAAAAAGTGTCACTCTTTGAAAAATGATCAAACACACTCCAATATTCATGATAATTTAGGAAAATGATTCATAATTATTTTTATGTGTAGGAATTGGTTTTACATCTTATAGATACATGATGTAATCAAAATGAGTCAAAGTGAATGTTTCTATTTGAAAATGAGATTTTAGAAAAAGAAGAAAATATACATACTCAAAAATGCGAAAACACATTCGTATTGTTTTCCTACATTAGGAAAACAATAAAAATGTCATTTAAGACATGTATGAACTATACACAGCTGAATCCAACCCACGGTGTGACCTATAAGACTCAAAGTGCAAACTTTTATTTAAAATTGGCATCAATTTTAGTAAAATTGACAATTGACGAAGTCATAACTGAGCAAACACATTAGGATTGTCTTGATACTTTACAAAAATGGCCCATAAGTCATTTTTGAAATTTAGGGATCACCTTAACCATAATATGATACAAGATGTTCCTGATATGACTGAAATCATCCATTATCAATTTAGTATCGACATTTTAGTTTAAAAAGTTTCACTCACTGAAAATTGATCAAACATGATCTTATTTTATGAATAATTTAGGAAAATATTTAACAAGTCATATTTAATGTTTATGAATTAGTTTCATAAAAAACTGATACACTATGTTACTGAAAGGAGTAAAATGTTTATGTTTTCAATTTAAAATGACATTTTAGTGAAAAAAACTGAAAAACTCAAAAAGGAGAAAAAAATTTGTTTTTTTATACTTAAGGAAAATAATCCATAAGTCATTTGAGATGTGTATTAATAATCCTCACTGTAGTATGACCCATAGTTTTACTGGTATGACTCAAAGTGTGTAGTTTTATTTAAAATTGGCATCATTTATAAAAAATGGACAATTGACTAACTAAGAATTGATCAAACAAATTCAGATTGTTTTAATATATTATGAAGACAATACATACATAATTTTTGAAATATAGGGATCTAAAACAACTCAATATGATACATTATGTTCCTGGTATAATAGAATGGGTCTGTTATCAGTTTAAAATAGACATTCAAGTTCAAAACATGTCACTCACTGAAAACTGATCAAACACACACGAATTTAATTGATAATTTGGGAAAATGCCTCATAAGAAATTTTTGATGTGTAAGAATTAGTTTGACATTAAATAGATACATAATGTGATCTAAATGAGTCAAAAGATCATGTTTCCAGTTTAAAATGAAATTTTATTAAAAAAGACAATTGATGTACTCAAAACCGAGAAAACACATTCAAATTGATTAGATACTTTAGAAAAACGATATAAAAGTCATTTGAAACAAGTAAGAATCATAAAAACCTCAATCATACCCACAATGTTAATTCTATGAGTCAAAGTGAAATTTTTTTCTTAAAATTGATTTCAGTTTTAGTAAAATGGAAAACTAGCCTACTTAAAACTAAGAAAATGCATTCATATTATTTTGATACTTTACAAATCTATCAATAAGCCATTTTTAACCTATAGGAATTATTCACACCTCAATATGATACATGATGTTCCCACTATGACATAATGTGTCCATTATCGGTTTAAAATTGATATTTTAGTTCAAAGAGTGTCAGTCACATAAAATTGGACAAAAACACTAGGAATTTATTGTTAATTTAGGAAAACAATTCAAATGTCTTTTGTGACATGATGAATTAGTTTTAAATCAAACAAATACATGATGTGATCATAATGAGTCAAAAGTGTGTGTTTCTAGCTTAAAATGACATTTTAGTAAAAAATACAACTGACGTCTTAAAACCAAGAACATTCACTCATATTGTATTGATACTTCAGGAAAATGATCCACAAGTCATTTGAGAAATTTTAGAGTCATCCAAAACTCAATTCGATGCATGGTGTGAACATTATTACTCTAAATTCCACTTTTTATTTTAAAATGACATCTATTTTAGTAAAAAAACACTTTCTGTTAATTTTTTTATTTATATTATTACCAACATAATAATTATTTTCTTATACAGGTGCTCTCTTTTTCTCGATCAGGGGTGGTTTTTTTGACAATATCAAGAGTTAGGGTTCATATTAAAATACAATGGAACAATGATATTTATGAATTTATGTAATAATTTTTATTTATGTAATTGTGTAAATCGATCTTTGAAATATCTATAATATAGTGTTTTTAATTGTATTTGTGTTATAAATTTCATTTCATTTAAATTCTGTGTTGGGATTGTTTTTATTAATATCTAGTGTGTTTCTTGTGTTGTGGTGTGTTGTTAGAGCACACTACAATAGTGATGTAGTGTGATGTTGCGACACACTACATTATGGACCTTAATCCGCATTTTTAAAATAACTGATGCAGGACACCTTTTTAAGCGCTTATAAAGGCACACATAATTGGCGCTTCTATAAGTGCTAATAAAACCCTTTATTAGTTATTTTGGAGTGCTGATAAAAGTCCATGGATTTTAATCTCTCTTAGGTTTTCCGTGTTTTTTGAGATCTATTAAAGTCCTATTTTGTAGTAGGGTCAGTGATCCCAATGAAATTTGTAGTGGAGGTAGCTTCCCAAGACTATCTTCAAAATTTGGATCTTTTGGGTTTAGTAGGTTATTATCAGAACTTTATGGATGAATTATCTTATTTGGAAGCACCGATATAATGGATGACAAAGAAATAGGTGATGTTTGTTCGGTCAGATTTATACAAGAAGGATTATCAAGATCTTAAATAAAGGATAACCTCAACACATATCATTAAATTACCTATGTCATGTACTGTCTATATTGTATACTATGACACATTCAAATTTGGTCTCATAGATGTTATAAAGGAACAGAATTGGGTGGTTGCTTATGGATCCAGAAAGCTGAGGCCGTATGAGAGAAAGCACCCTACTAAATATTTTGAGTTAGTAGTAGTTGTACATTCCTTGAGATTATGCATACATTATCTCATGGGTTAAAGGTTTTTGGAATACCCATTCCATAATATCCTCATGTAAATCTTTTCCCAGTGGGAGCTGATCTTTCAGTAGAGGTGGTGGGTCAATTATCTATTGTATTATGACATAAAGCTGTGTTATACACAAGGAAAGGAAAACGTCATTGCTAAAAAAATGAGCCATAAGAAGAAGTCATGGGTATCACAAGATTCTTGAGATGAGTGTCATGTGATATACCTCTTTATATACATGCATCTAGATGTTTTATATTCATAGGGAAGAGTTGATCTATCTTCAAATTTTTTTATACCCATTCTTTTGGACTGGATTATGATCAAGAAGGTATCTTATTGAGAGGACATAGTTCTAAAGGAAATATTATATATTGGGGAGATACCAATGGGATGGACTCTTGGAATTTTAAATTCTATTCATTTTTGTTAAACATTATGGGTTCTTATGGGCTTGCGTGGGGAGCTGATAAAAGAGTTGCATGCTTCTGGATGGGTAATACATCCTGGTTTGAATATGTATCATGATATCCATATATATAATTATAGGTAATGAATGAAGAAAGAAGTTGCATGATTTTTAAAGATATGTTTCAATTTTCATCAAGTGAAATCTGAGTATCAATAGACAACTAGAATTTTCTAGCCTTTACCCATTCCTATGTGGAACTGGGATGATGTACCTATAGAGTTTTTGATTGGATTACCAAATAAAAACCATAAAAATGATCTGTTATCAGTGATTATTGATCGACTAAAGAATGTAGCCTAATTATTTCCTATCAGGGACACCATCACCGTTGATGATCTAGGAAGTCTTTATGTGTGTTAGGTGGTTTGATTGTATTATGTTCCAAGGTTTATTTTTTCAGAAAGAGATCCTTGTTTCACATGGAATTTCAGGAAGGTTCATCAGAAGGATTTTTGATCACATGATCTTTGGAGTACGATCAACCATAATCAGACTGATGGTCAATCTCATAAGACTGTTTAGGTTATGGAGGATATGTTATGTGATTATGCTTTTGATTTTGTTGGTTTGTGGGAGTAACATATGGGACTTTTAGAGTTTGAATATATTAACAACTTCCAAGATTCCATCCATATAACACATTTTGAGGCTTTTTTAGGGTAGGCTAGGACATTCGCCTCTTTTTTTGTTGGGAGAAAGGTGAGTCAGTACTTGTTGGGCCTAGTCTCATGAAGGAGATATCTGAGATGGTTTAGTTGATAAGAAGTGGATGGTGACTATATAGGTTAGGAAGAAATCATACACTGACCATCAGATATGACCTGTAATTTTCATGGTTGGTTATCATGTTTTCCTCAAATTTGATCCTAGGTTAGGGGAACACCCTATTTGGAAACAAGGGATGTTAGAAACCATGTTTTTTAGGCCATTTGAGATAGTAGATATAATCAGTCTAGTGGAATAAAAATTTTCTACACCACATTGTTACAATTCCATATGTGATGTGTTCCATGTGTCTTGACTTCAAATAGATTGTTTAGATCCATATCACATGATAGACATAGAAAATATAAATATTATTTCTGATTCATCCTTTTAGGAGAATCTGATATGGATTATTGGTTGTAGTGATAATTATCTTTGTGGTAATAGTATATCGTTGGATCGAGTGTAGTGAAAGAATAGGAGAGTTTAAAAGGAGACTTGGGAGAGGGATTCTAATATTCCCAAACAGTGGCCACACTTGTTCTCTAAGGCCTCACAATAATTCTTGGAGCAGCTCAGGGATGAGCTGTTATACATTGGGGAGGTCCAAAGATCCCATATTTTTACAAGAAGGTTCCTCTTTCAGTTTTCTAATTTAGAATTGGAGGTTTTTTCCCTTTCAGAGAGGGAGAAACATTTTGTGGGAAATGACATAATTCGTGGGAATATATGATTCTTTGAATTAATGGAGTTTTGGTATAAACGGGCCGACTTTTACCATAAATATTTGCTAAATTGAGAATCCTTAAGAGGGTTCGTGTTTTAATAAGGAAACTGG
Source organism: Viscum album (assembly GCA_963277665.1). Classification (NCBI taxonomy): domain Eukaryota; kingdom Viridiplantae; phylum Streptophyta; class Magnoliopsida; order Santalales; family Viscaceae; genus Viscum; species Viscum album. The sequence continues at coordinate 910,708,048 of OY728143.1, read as the reverse complement.
GATAAAAAGCTATATACATAAGATTTACTCATCGTATAATTGAAATACACACCATGTAATTATTTCCATACACATTGTTCTATTAATTATAGTATATGAATTGATATGTGAAATGAAAAGAATGCACATCCAGAAATTATATTACACATCATGTAACTTTTAATCAAAATAAATAATAATATGAAATTATGGGTTTTTTTTTAATATACCATTAAAAATAATTTCAGAATGTGTAATGATATCACATTCCATGTAATTCCTAGACCTAAAATTTTAAGTGTGTCATGCAGTAATGATTTATTTCTAACCCACATAAATATTTGTTCTCTTAGCCTAGGGTGACCTTTTGATGATTTTTGAGTTCCTCCCTCTATTACAAACATATTTTTTGTGAAATCAATCCTTGATTATTCTTTGGTTCCCCCTTCACTCCCTTTGATACACAACCATTGTGGTGGAATCCCTTGAAAAGTTGCATGTTTGGTTATGACCTTGATCAGTTTTGGTCATGGAACCTTATTTTAATCATCCACACATTCTACCTCATGGTTGTTTTCTAATGGAAGATTTTTTTTAGCATCAGTTAAAGGTAGGGGGTCTAACCCTAAACCTTATGGTTTTTATATTTGTTGAGTATATGAAATAATGAAAATTTTCAAACTTTCATGACCCTTATTTTATTGAATAAGGAATTGTACTCTTCCTTGGAGTCCCTTTGGACCCGATTAGTTGTTGACATAACATGTAGACACTGTTCATGTGAGAGAAAACATGAATATAAATGTATTTTTTTGTGGTGGGGAGTGTTGTGTGACAACAATGGGTTGGTTTTCATAGACATTACGATGAATCTTGGTAACGGAACAATTCTCTAGGTGGAGGCATTGGCCATGCTGATGGGGCATCATGTGTGTAGATAATGACGTATAGATATCATTAAAGATAAAATAGATTCAATTATTTAACACAATGATCTTCATGGACTTGGTGTGATCTACTAGTAGATTTTCTTATATCATCAGAAAATGTCATGGCATCCTTGGTGATTTTAAATAAGTAACACATACCTGGTGGGAGGGTAACAATGTAGCATACTACCTGGCATATCTTGATTTTTCTATACTTGAGAACTTAATTTTTCATAATTTGAGAAGCTTGCAGCCGGTGGGGGTCAACATCAATAGAGGGGATGACCCAGGTCTTCATTATTTTAGACCCTCTTAGGCTCATGTACTCTTGGCCTATTCTTACCTGCCTTTCTTCTTGTAATTATCTTTTTTAATGAATTAAAATTTAAATAACGATGATGATGATGATGTATGTTTATCATGATATGGATTTTGGGTGATTGATTAATATTGTTTATGACCAATTGTTATATGAAATGAGTAATTAAAAGATAAATGGTAATTTTCATAATTAACTGTTGGTCCATATGATGTGATATTGTGATATCCTTATTTCCATGACTTGTGTTGTGATTAAATGTCGTAATGATTATATAGAAATATTGTACAGGTGACACATATTGAAATGCTTATATAGTGGGATAGGATTAGTGATACATACCAAGATTTTTATATTGTTGGATTTTTCCATTGATACATGCTAAAATGATTTTATGGTGGGTTATGGCTGTTGATACATACTAAAATTCTTATATAAAGGTCTTGAAATAATGACATGATGAAATTATTATATTGTGGGATATGACCAGTTGACATGATGAAATTCTTATACAGAGGGTTTGACATATATTTTTGTGATTTATACCTTGGTTATAAAGATATTGATAGCATGGTTGTAAGAAATCCTTAGATACATTCTAGAATGGATCCAAAGTAGGCTATGATTTATCATGTTATACGGTTATGGTGGGATTGGTTGTGAAAAATTCCAAGAGAAATTTTGGAATGGTGATGAAGTAGGTTGATGTGGTTTTAATTTAATTATTTAATTAATCAATAAAATTGATGTTGTTTTATTTAATAGACTTACTATCATACTATTTTGTTTATATACTATGGTGTAGACCTAAAGAGTTATACTCACACCATATTTTGGATGTCATTTGTTACTTAGGTAGATTATATGGATGATGTTTTGGAAAATGGAAAATTTCTTTGTTGTTGGTGATTTTCTAGCTAGATGGGTAGGAGTTTTGAGATGGGATCGACATGGGGTTTGGGACCGGGGACATCAGAGTATTTTTTTGAGTATTCTAGTCATTTTTTTGTATTGCTTATATAATGAAATTTAATTACATTATAGACTTGCATTATGTTATTCATTTATTATTTGTTGGACTATTCAGTTGGCATTGATTTTTGGTATTTTGGGGTAATTTTTCCATTTATTACACATTATGATATTTATATTATTAGTATTATTATTGGTTTGTTCTTTTGTGTTTTAAATCGATAACTAGGGGGTATAATCTCCCCACAATACTTATCACACCCCTCCTAATTGTTGGCAGACTCTTGCATATATATAGGTGCACTAGAGGCCTTATAACTAACCCATTTTGTCCACATGGGAGAGTTCTAGATCGGGGGATGTTACAATATATGATATATTGGGATATGGGGAACTGCATGTTTTCCTTAGTGGGAAAGGTATGATATTATTTTTTTATTTTGGGTTTAGAGGATGTATGGTTATTTTGAAGGGAGATAGTTTTAAGGATATTGTTGGGTTAAAGTTTGTTTTTTATTGGTAAGGTATGATATAACTAAAATATTATTAAGAGAGTAAAATACCTCATCTGATACAACAATTTAATTTTTATTTTTTTAATTGTGTTGGTTATTCAAGGAAGACCAAGGTGGATAATATCCTAGTATTATGGAGGGGTTTCATATAATTGAATGCTTGAAGCCTTCTTATTAGTTATGTTGTATTATGTTAATTTATATATTTTTTTTGTTTACCAAAACATTTTTTCCCAGTATAATTTTATTTTTATCTATATTACATTATGTATTGGGTTTTGGGAATGAGAATAGAAGTTATTATTGTAATTAATTTTTGAAATTCTAGATGTATGAAGCATAGAAGTTCATTGGTGGATAATTGTTCGAGAAAATATGGATTTTTTTGGAGGATGAAGATGTATCTATTGGGATTTTCATGAAAATAAATTATTTTTTTGTTTCTATTGGAACTTGATTTTTTTTTGGAAAAAAACTATGTGATAATGGGGGAATAGGTGTCGGGATTCGTGATATATGTATTATGGGACTTGTCATGAATTATTTAGGTATGGAATACATTCGTTATTGTAGATGTAAGATCATCTAAAGGTGATATATGAATACTAAGTTGGGAATTAGAGTTTCCATAATTGTGGGAATCATTTTCAAAATCATTATAGTTTGTTCCAAAATTTTCATCTAAAGGAAATTGATTAGTCATAACCTTATTAAACATAATTAATGACATAGTTTCAAATATATTTTTTGCCGCTTTATATGGAGTTCTAGGATGTTGTGAGAGGCTATGGAAAGGTTTCATGGGATGGTTTTAAATGAAATATAATTCTATATAAAATTTCACTAATTTTGTATGGAAGGTTTAGTTGAACACCCTTTGTTTCATATCTCATGGTTTATAGAAGAATAGGGTAAGGTAATTATCCAAATCCAGTATGTGGCTTAATTCTTAGTGGTGGATTAATTATTGGTGCATAGTTTCTAGAGATTTGATTTGTTTCTAATGTAATTATATGGGACATTGCTATTTCTAGTTCACTAAAAATTCATAACACTTCTCAGTTATTGGTGGGATAGAAATAGTAGTGGAAAATTGTGTTTGGAGTTTACTACATTCACTAAAATCATGTATTGAATTATAGATTTTGGTTTGAAATTGAATATATATTTGAAAATAAATACCTGAGATTATTGAATATTTACTAATATATACATATTTAAAATGAATTAATATCATATAAAAAAGCTAAGTGAGTTTTTTTTTCAATTTTTGACTATCTTGCAACCTATTTAACCTAAAAAGAGAATCCAGAGAGAGATTCAGTGAAATGTTAGAATGATGTTACCACATCGTGTTCATATTTTGTTAATAATGATCTTTTACAATAGGTATATTCCATAATGGAGATGTTTTATGGTGCCTATATTTTAGAGTTAGTTATATATTATCTCATTAGGAGGTTACTAATGGTTAGTTTTTCAATTTAAAGAGGTACCATCCAGGTGATTACTTCAAGGTTTGTAATGTTTTCTTCTATGTTTATATTTGTGATTCTCAAGGAAGATAATATTCTATGAGGTATTTTTAATGGTTCACACATTCATGACATATTACATACATTTATTTTAGTTTTGTGGGGTGTTTATAATATTCTTGAGGTAAGTACAGTGGTATTAATTTCTATAATTATTTTACATAATTGATTCACTATGTAATATTTGGTTCACAACACAAAGTGTAGTTCATATATTGAATAATGTGGTTCATGGTATTAATGGTTTCTAGGAAGATCCATTGTAATTTTGGGTAGATAATATTAATGGAATGAATACTATATTTTCAGTGTAAAATATTTTGGGGTTTCAATGGTCTAAGCACCTTGATTTTTAGTGAATTTAAGGCTCAAATCATTCACATTGGGAAGGATCCTTTCATGTCATGATTTTGCATTCCCTTGAGGATTTACATAATGAAAAATATTATCATGTCGTGAATTAGTTATTATAAAAATTATATATAAATTCAAAATCTATTTTGATTTCCTTGTATTATATTCTATCTTCACAAACCCTATTAAGCCTGGGGAGAAATTTTGGATGTCATATATCCAAATTTTCCAGGTTAGTTCCATCCAATGATATTAATTGAGTAATTATGATCAATGTATGAGTTCCCCAATCATTCCAATGGTATCAACTCATATCTTCACTATAAATAAATTTAAGGGGTGTTGATTCATTTACGTATATTATTGTAATGATGGAATCACTAGGTATTGGATTTTGGGGATCCTATCTTGTAGATGAGGTCTTATAGAAATATTTTTCTTCTTATCATAAATCCCATAGTTATTTTGAAGCAAATATTAAGGCGGGGGTCTCTATACTTCTCATTTATCTACAATATTTTTTTTATTAAATTAGTTTTTATTTTTTTTCTAGAAATGCCAATATAATCTCCTCCAATAATGTTTTTATGATTTTTATTAACTAATTTGACAAAAAATGTGGAATTTGAAACATTAAAAAATTGGTAAAATGATAAATTGAATAGGGTTTTTTGGGGATATTATATAGTATTTATTTCCTTTATATTTTTCCCCCAATAATAGTTCTGGAAAACTATTATATTTATTACTCATTTATTATTTGTAAATATTCCATGATATAATGAATGGGGTGAAAATAACTTTTAATGATTAAGCACTAAATTTTGGTAAACAAAAAAAATAAATATATGTGTATGATTTAGATGACATTTTTTTGTCTTGGTGGAATTGATTATTTATGGAATGGGGGCCTTTATATTTTCTATCTTAGTGGCCTTTTTTTTGAGGCTTAGTTGATTTGATTGTGCGCGGCTTCGTGTCATTGGTTGCGTATGGATTAATAGCCTTCTTTATGTTCACTATTAGTCATGTATTAATGGGATGAATGAGACTATAATTATTTAATAAGGTACCGATTGAAATTTTATGTGAAATGGTTGGGGATGATTTTATTATATTATTTTTAACACTCGATCACTTTTTTACAATGATGAGGGGTGATATTGTCTTTCTCTTGTAAACTAATAGATGTGGGATTGTGTGAATATATATATATATATATGTATATATATATTCATGAATTTATTTGATACACCCTACCCAAGTTGGATAATCTTACGATCACTTAGTTATAAATGGGGTCATTTTATAAAAATGAAAGACGAGAATGATATAGATGGTTGGAGAAACACTTTTACACACTCTTCCTAAAGTTGTATCATTCAGTGATACTTGTGGGTTGTTGATGAGATATGTGGTTGGGTTAGGTGTGGAAGGAGGAGGATATGAGGTTGATTTCCTACATGTTCATGATACCTTACTACCTTGGTTATGTGATATGCTATCTTTAATGGGTTCTAAGAGATAAATATGTGGTTTTTTCATGATATATAATATATATTTGGTGTAGTGAGAGATGAATTATGGTTTTTATAATTATTGGTCGATGTGGAAGGGATGTGAGAAAAGTATTTCTACACATTGGGTGTGAGGAAAAACATAAGTTTATGTGGATGTATGGTAAAATGAAATATATCAATCATGATTATACATAAAATACACGAATCATATTATTTTAAGTTTATATACATTCTTTGACCTAGCCTTAATTATTCCTTTTTTTATGTTCTATTGATATCTTCTATTGTGATTGTTTGGATGCTAACCTATCATTTTACACATTCATATTATTCTAAAAGGACCTTGAACATTTTATAGGGATGATCCTTCTAAGTTCCCCACGCTACTTCAACAAATATTTTCTATAGTGTTTTCTATATAGAAATACAGGGATCACAAAATTTATTTGGGAAATATTGTTAGAATTATAGGATATTAGATTTTATTGGATGTTACTTCTTGTATATTATGATTGTTTTATGAAATTTGGGTTCTAGGTAAAATTATGACCAATTTTGGTTTTCCTTTATTTATAATTATTTTTTCATTGGATTTATAAATTTTGGTGATTGATATTTTTTTGGAAAATTCACATCTTATTTGTCTTTATACCATTAGTTCTAGTCTCCTACCAAGTTCCTATGTATTTCATGACTTGAGGGTAAATTCTATTCATTATTATGGGTCTAGGAGGGAACTAATGGAGTGGGGGAATGGAATCCATTTCCATAAAAGATAAGTGATATATAACTTCATTAATATAAAATGAAAAATTACTCTCTTTACAAATTCAATAATTTCATATCACTAATGACACCCTACATGTCATACCTAACTATAAGCATATGTCATTAATGTTTTAATTTATAAATTAATGTTGATGACTCATGATATGTGTTTAATCTAACCAAAAGTGTAGATGACAATACAAAAAATCATAGATGGGAATTTATAATGACACCTAAGACCTATAGAATTATTTTATGTGGTTTAGTTCTTATAATCTATTCTCTTAGATAGTAACAATTGAAAAATTCATGGGATAAGTATCAATACTTTATTTCCTATACCACTAATACCTTGTATAATCAATGTCAATTCAGATAATTTCAGCTAGCCATAGAACATATATTTAAGAACATAGTTAATGTACATTACAGTTCTCATCATAGAAATAATTAACTATATAATTTCTCTATGATAGATACTCTAAGTATATTACCACATTAATGCTACATAGAGGAATAATCAGTATCTGAAAAGTAGTTATTTTTTAATATTCTGTATTTTGAAGATATAGGTTATTCAATGTTTTATGTTCTTAGATAATGGGAACAAAATTCTATAAAATCCCCTTACACTAGAGATATATGATAAATAATTTATTCAAATACCTCTCACATGATGTTCATACATAATGGTTCTCTTACATACTAACAAAAATTATTGAAAGTAGTATAAATGATTTATTCCCTTATATAAGGATATTAAATGAATTATTTATGAAACCCATTCATAAAATAATAAAAGTAAGAAACACTATAAAACACACTTAGCACACACCACAGAACATCAACATTGTCTTCAAGCACTATCACATGGTTTGATAAAGATCACTAAGAGAAACCAAAGGATATCCCATCTGTATGCTACATCGAATGGTTGAGTGGAATCATATGATATTTATATGTGATTCAACTTCTCTACATTTTATTCTAGTACATCTAAATACATATGAGAATGAGTAATTATATAAATTCACCCATGAGTATCAGCCATGCATGAGGATCTATATCATTAAACACAAACTTCCATCACATAGATATAGTTTAATTATAGAATTAATAATTACATTTAAATGTTATTTCACCCATGGTTTTAAGTACATAAACCTTTAATTATGTATTTTATTCATTTAATGTGTTTGGGTGATGTTTGGGAGAGTTTGATTGACCTTTTGGAGATTTTTTAGGCTTTTATAGAGGCGTACAATTTGAGAAAGATTAGTACGAACTGTGGAACTCCTACAGAAAACCATGAAATTTGAGTTAGTATGATCTGAGTACTCACACGGTTTGGCTCATGGTTTTTACATACCATGTGGCCACCTAGGCGGAGACATTAATTTTGTGATAGGTTCATTTTCACGGTTAGCGAACAATTTTCCTAACTATGTTCCCCAACCGTGCGTGGAAACAAATTAAATCTCAAAATTTTGGATCTGATTTAAATTTTAATCTAGAACTCTCCTTTTCCCTAAAGTTTACCATACAATGTTTTTTTCTCTTCTCAAAAACATTGGAGAACCTTCCCCTTGATTTAGAATCAATCTATTGGTGTTTCTTTGTGAGTTGAAGTCTAGAATCCTTGGTAAGTCTCAATTCTTGGTTGTTTTTTATAGAATAAATCTTCTTCTATATATTAGAATAATATATCTAATATAATGGGGATATATATATATATGTTATTTTAATCTAATATTGAAGATTTTTTTAGTTTTATTGATAGGGAAAGATATCTAAGATGGGTTTCTGGTGTTTTAACCTGATTTTTTGAATAATTCTTGTCGCTCTTCATGTTGTCTATATTTTTGGAGGTAGGTGGATTAAATCTCTGCTCTTATTATTTTAAATTAAAATCATGGGTTCAAATTATATTAGTTTCTTTGAATTTATTGTGAAATTTTTGTGAAAAGATTGGTAGAAACGTTCTTTAGTGATGGATTATGAAATTGTGTAATTATTGTGTAAATAACATTCTTTAATGATTTTAAAATGATGATTTTAAAATAGTTGATCAGTTTGATTAATGTAAAATGTTTTTTCATATGGTTTTAAATAAAAATTGTTTTATTGAAATGGTTTTTAATTATTTTTGGCATTGTTTTGGCTTAATTGGTTGGTGTTTGTTTATTTTCATTATTGTAACCTTATAGAAGGGGCATGTTCCTTTGAGGCACTTGTATATTGTTGCCTTCTGATGAGTTTCTAGATCAATGAGGGACATCTATTGATCATGGAATCGTCACCTACGAATAATTGTATGGATGTTTTGATTTTAATGGGTTATTTCAAATGGATCAGGGAAATGGGTTGATGGACTACATTGGTTGTCTTCAATGAAAAATATTTTTTTAGAAAATTATTGGATTTGATATTCTAAATACCATGACCCCATTATCCCGGATCTAGTACCTTACATTAATACATTGGAATATATACAATAATCAATTCCAAAAATATTAATTAGTTCAGTAGTTTTGGAAACCAAATTACATACATGATATTTATATTACAACTTGAAAGGAAAAATAACATAAAACCTCTATTGGAAACATCCATAAAATCCTTATTCATCCCTATATGTCATTCATAACATATATATTCACATATTAGAGAAGAATTAATCATAATAAAGGGTCGAACTAAGATTTCCAATAAGGGTACACAATATTGTAGAATAAAATAGAAACTATAAGGCATGGTGAATGAATAAAAACACATTCTATTGAAATATAAACTTTAACATAATATGGAAATAATAAAAGCTAAACAAATAATTCCATATAAATAAAAATATAGAACATAACCATGGATATTCTACTTTTTGAATAACCACAATATTTATCAATTACTAATATCATGATGAGGTAACCCATAGTGGAAGACATTTGAAACATACTATAGAGGCCTTGGAAAAGACATTTGAAAATAAATGGTTAAGGCCTTGACCAAATACTTTCATGTTTGGTCTCCTGAGACCTACTAAAGCATGGAAGGGATAGAGTGGGCCCCAAACATCACTTACGAGTTCCCATTCATTCCTAATATGAATGAGTACAAACATAAACAACATATAAAAATGAAATGTATATAAAATTCCCCAATCTTTAAACATAATCACTAACCATTTCGAGTAGTGTAGTTAATGGTTTCAAGAAAGGAAATCCAAAAAATCTGATCATAAACCATATAATAAAATATGAATGATTATGCTAATAATATATGAATTTAAATAATTTATAAAATTCAACATAGGTGTTTAAATATATGATAATAATCTAATAAATTCATCGAGAAATTCATGATAGAAATACCCTTTTTACTATTCCAAGTTGAGTTCCTTTGGAGAAATCATTTGTATTTATCATAATTGTTTATATAAAACCAGAAATGAAAATATATAGTTTTTCAAAATAAATGGATGATTTATTAAAAAAATGGTGTCTTAAAATATATTATGGATGATTCTTTAAAATGGGTAAGAAATCGATACTTTTTCCTTTAAGTCGGCTTGTGTATCAATAAGAATTGAGAAAAGAGCCTTATAAAACATGTATTTCCACATAAAAAAGATTAAATGATATGGATAAATGATTTTGGAACTATAAAGAGAATTTATATGAATTATATAATAATATTTAATAAGTTATTTCTTTGTAAATAGGTAGAAATCATTACCTGAATGAAAATGGAGTGTTGGGAAGAAGCTCTTTCCTTATGTCCGAATGAGTTCTGCACCTGAACTAAATGTCCTGGATAATCAAATAAATCCATTAATTATTTTATTCGGAAAATTGTAAACATGTATTCGATTTAATATTGTTTTATTAAGTTCATTTATGATTTTCTATGGGTTATAATATTCAATTTCATCATTGAACTTTTACACGTATATGGAAGATCATGTGAAATAGAAAAAATAAAAAAAAATTAAACAATATGTTTTTAATTAAAACAAATAATATTTAATGGTATTTTATATTATTTTCATTCTTGATATTATAATTATTCATTAGATATAATTTTAATTTTAATTGTTTTGATCATTTTGGTTGTTTTTCAATCATCACAAAATAGTTTCTTCTTATTAATTAATATAATGTATATATACTAGTTCTAGAATAATAAATAAATTATAATATGTATCATAAAATAAGTTTTAACCATAATTATGCTTTTATGACCATCCTTAATGGTGTTATGGTAAAATTAAAATGCATCATCCATTATTTCCTTAAAGTAACACATCACGTGCGAGGTTTTCATTTATAGAATTGAAGAGAGAGAGAGAGAGAAAGGAGTTTGTTGATTGATATTCGATTAACAGGATAGAATTTAAGTATATAATTGATACTTGAGATATTATACTACTTATAAAAGGGTAGTTTTGGGAAGATAATAAAGTAAAATAACTTGAAAAGAAATTAAAAGAAAAAGAAAGACGCATTTACTTCTTGAATTTTTCCTCCTTGAGAACCTCTTTTGGGAAAATTATTTGGTATTTTTTTAAGCTAAAAGGATCTTTAAAATCTTGGATAGTTCATTTAATAGTATCTGGTAGAAATTTTACATTTCTAAAATATTGGAATGTGTGAGTATAAGAGGTTGTGAGGGGTGGAATTTATAAGGGAGGAGAGGGGTGATTTCTCATCATTTTATTCATTAGTTAATTTTTTTTCTCAAGACTATGAATAAGATGAGAATTATCACTAAATTTATTAAAATAATTAAATATAGTTTGAGATTATGGTCTTAAATCATCAATATATCATCTACAACTTCATAATTAAAGTATTTAACATTTATAAAAAATTATCGTATTTTACTATTCACAAAATTCAAGTATTTTAGAAAATTCTCAAATATTCACCCTTTCCATTTTTTGATGTTTATAATTCAAAAAAGAACTCATTTTTTTGAGAATAATTTTATATATATGAGAAATTTAATCTCTAATTGAAGTAATCATTTACTCTAAGAATATAGATTTTAAATTTATAACTGATTTTTATAACACTCTAAAAGATTAACTAAGGTCTCAAAAATTTACCCTAAAATCATAAGAGAGAAAAATATTAATTGTGGAATAATTTTTTTTAAAAAAATATTATAAATCATTTTATTAATTATAAAACTGTAATTAAATATTTATGACTTACAAAAATACCATAACTTAACTAATAAAATTTACAATATTCATTTACTTATACTATGATATAATTATCTAGTAATTTCATTTATAAGATGCCTAAATTGTACCTATAATTTCATGGGTGTGTTTACTATTAACTTGAGTGGATTAATATTCATAAGGTCCATGTTACTATTCTTAAGTTCAAGTTACGATTTTATTGGTATAGTTTCTTTAACTTTTAGTAATACCTATTATTTCATTCATTATTAATTTATAAAGCTATTATTGGGTTATCTAATTTATTTTATGTTATTTATTATATATGAAATTATTATATAAAGGGAAATTTAATTGATATAATTTTGGGCCATTACCTTCTCCCCTACTACAATCAATTTCATCTACACAATTTGAAAATGTACTTCAAAAAAATCCAAGGTTGATACTTAAAAATTTCATCATGGGAAACCCACATCATAAATTGGGTTTATAAAATATACTCTTAATACGAGTGAAATAGAAACGAAGACTATATCACAAAACGAGGTATTCGAATAGGATAACAATACTGTAAAGTGTAAATATGGACATGGAAGAATAATCCATCCATCATATTCTGATGAAGGGTCATTGAGAACATGATCATAAAAAAGTTTACCATCACAAATTGGTAAATTTATGATCAATTTAGAGACCATTGATTTGTTAGAAAAGGAAAGTAAGCTGATAATGTCTTTGTTCCAGAATTTTTTTCCTAAATAAGATGGATTCTTTAACTATTTGTAATAGATATTGAGAAAATAAAATTACTTGATTTCCTTCCACGTAATAAGCATAATATCTTCTTTGGGATATGATTTGATCTATTTACAATTCCTTCCCTACACCTATAATTGGATTTTCAAGATAAATGTTTCACACCTAGAGCAATTTTTATGAATAATATGGTGTTTAGGTCATTCATTCTACATTAATTTTTTTTTAAAATCTGATAAGGTAAGAATATTTTATCAATGAAAAATAATTTTTAATGTTTTACTTTATCCATTCCACAATTAGTTAATCTTAAGACTCATATAAAAAATGTTTTCCACATTTAATGACCAATTTTTTTAATGAAGGTCACTAAATTTCTAAAATCATATTAACTTAATATTCTCAAAATTAGGTAGTTCTTAATCCCACATAACAAATATATGAATTCCTTAACACCATAAAACCTTAATGAAAACATGAATGTTTCCAAATCTACAAAGAAGAAGTACTAGAGTACAATCATGATGTATCTCATGATTATTATAACCAGAATATCATAAAATAATTCTTAAATCCAAAAACACAAATACATTAATTATTCCACTTCGACTTAGTAACAACATAAGATCAACCTTCATGCCTTTGGTTATATTATCTATAATTCCTCAAAACGTGGGATATTCATTTGTGTAGTTCCCCATCACCTTAATTTTGAGACATTTCACATTTATATATTCTATTTTCCCTTACATTCATGATCATATTGACCTTTTTATCTACACTTGAAACAAACTCCCATTAACTTCAAGAAAGTATCAGCGTGTTTTCCCCCTAATTATCACATGTGGACAAATCCCTCTTTCCCTATTTCCATTTAACCTTTTATTGATATATAATTATCTTCTTCTCTTTATTTCATTTAAATTCATCAGACTTAGTGTATTATTTCTCTATATTCATTGCACATGAAACTTGTTCCATTCATAGAATTGGATTAAGTCCATCAAAGAAAAAATTAATTCTGCTTCTTGGATCACATATGTATTCTGTGGCATGTCTTGCGAACCATGTAAAGTTGGTTCCATACCAAGAAATGTTTTCATCCTATTTTTGCCTCAGACTCAAGAATTTTCTCTCCATATCCAATCAATGTTCACAAAGAAAATATTTTTCAAATAAAAGTTCCCTAAAATTCTTTCATTCCATATTTGCAATTTTTTCCTTGTCCTTTGTGTTTTAAATCAATGACCACCTTTGATTAGCATCTCTTGAGAGATGATAAAATTCCATGATAACCATCCCATATTCAATACTTACCAAAACAAAAAACATCTTCTCTAAGGAACATATCCACTACACAGCTACAAATGGGTATGTAGTCTTATTGAATGATGGATGATACTGTCTCATAAAGCGGTAAACCATTGTTACAATGTGTTGTGGATTAGGATGCTTCATATGATTAATTTTATGTTTCATAACGCGGGTGAGTTGTCCCAGTATAGTTATAAGATTATCAACACTAGTTTCATATCCAGTACCAACATCATTATCATTCATAGGATATAAATCACTACATGGTATATGTGTATTGATATAGTTTCTATACCTTCCTATAGGAAAAAATATAAATAATGGAATACACTATATTAGGTTATTAATCATAATTCATAATTTAAAACTAGACAAACACTTAACATAAATTGGATATTTATGAATAAATAATCATATAATCATAAAAAAGGTTTCTTTGGGGACATATTTACTTTTAAATCCTTTATAATGGTTTGTAATTAAAATGTAAATTACCATATGCATATCCCTCTGAGAGTATCAAACCAGGTGTGCTGTAAAGCCTATTTTCATGTACCAGGTTACCTCGAGTCAGGAATGGGAAACTTTACGGGAGTTGTTACCCCAAGGTACATAAATACCAGAACCACATTCACTAGTAGTATCCAGATATAGATGTATTTCTTGGAAGACCCACATAATATCTATCTTACCAAAATTCTAGGATTTTTTTCGATGCTTATCCTCAAAGCCTATGTTAGGGTTATTTCACCTAATCTATGTTTTCTAAATCATTTTTCTAAGGTTTAATGTAAACTTTCTATGACACCGACAATAAATATGCCAACCCCAGTAGCCCAAAGCTGGTTCCTTACATTAATACAAAGGCATAGATACAAGACTGAAATACCAAAGGCCCGATTGTTTAGTAGTTTTGGAAACCAGATTAGATACATGAACTTTATATTAAAACATTAATGGAAAAAACAAGGAAACTCTATTGAAAACATTTATAAACTCATAGTTTATCCCGACAAGTCATTCATAATATACATCTTCACCTCTTGGGAAAAAATGAAACATAAGAAAAGGGTGAAATCAGATTCTTAGAAAGGGTAATTAATATAACGGAAGATAATATAAGTAATAAGTCATGTTGAATGATTAAAAACACATGCCATTATATAACAATTTGAGCATAAAATTGAAATAATAAAAGCTAAATAAATAATTCCATATAAATAATCACATGAAACATAACCTTGGATATTATAATAGTCGAATAATCACAGGATTTATCGATTACTAATATAATAATTAATTAATTAATAATGAATAAAATTTGAAACATACTGTTATGGCCTCGTCCAAGTCATATAAAAATAAATGGTTAAGGCCTCAATCAAATCCATTGTGGTTTTTCTCATGAGACATACCGATGAATCTATGGGCTATAGAGGCCCCCACCTATCACTTAGTAAGTCCAATTAATTCCTATCAAGGATATGGATAAACATTAACAACATATAAATATGAAATGAAAATAAATTTTCTCAATCTACAAGAATAATCACTAACCATTAGAAGTAGTATGGTGAATGGTGTCAAGACAACACATCCACAACCAAACTAATTGTAAACCATTTAAGAAAATAATATATATGATAAAAATTTGATATCAATATCAATATATAATAATATTAAACATATGTGATAAAATATATTAAAATACATTAATAAAATCTTTAATGAATTCTTGAGTGAAATACCCTATTTTACTTTGCAAATAAGAATTGTTTTAGAAAAATAATTTGTATTTATCATATTTGGTTGTATAAAACTAGAAATGAAAAAATATAGTATTTCATGAAAAATTATTTATTTTATAAATATAATGTCTTTTTAAAATATATTATGGATGTTACTTGAAAAAGAGTATGAAATCGAGAAGCTTCTCTTTAAGCAGGCTTGCATATCGGGAAGAATTGAGAATTGAACCTTGTAAAATATGTATTTACACATAAAATAAATATGAAATTACTTGGATAAATGATTTTGGAACATATAAATATAATTTATAATAATTATATAAAAATAATGAATAATTTCAATTGTGTAAAGATGAAGAATTCAAAACAGGAATGAAATTGCAGGTTTGGGAAGAAACTCTTACCTTTGGTCTGAAAGTGTTATTCAATTGATGATAATATCCATGATAAACAAATAAAATCCATTAATTAATTAATTCAAAACCTTTTATAAATGTATTTTATTTAGTATATTTTCATTATGTTCATTTATGGTCTTTTTGATGGGTTATAAGATTCCATTTTATCATCCAGGAGTGTTCTTTTCCTTGGTTTGCATGATCAGTTTAGTTTTAAACAGATATAAAAGATCATGTAACCTGGAAATAATTCTCCAGAATTGAAATAATAAGTTATTAATGAAAATAAATAACATTTAATGGTATTATATATTATTCTAATTCCATTTATGAGGATGGTTCATTGGACTTAATTTTAATGATATTCTTTTACATCATTTTGGCGGTTTTTCGATCGTCGTGAAATAGTTTTGTCTTACTAATTAATATAATGTATATATACTGGTTATAGAATAATAAATAACTTATAATATGTATAAAAAAATATTTTTTACCCATATTTATGGTTTTATGACTATACTTTAAGGATTTAATGGGAAATGAAAATGCATCGTCCATGATGTCGGTAAGTTGACACATCACATGCGATGTTTTCATTTATAGGATAGAAGAGAGAGAGAAAAGAGTATTATTATAGATATTCCATTAAAATTATATAATTATAGTATATAAAATAAAATGGAGTTATCATTCCACTTTTACAGGTGTTGGTGAGGAGAAGATAAGAAAGGTAAATTACTTGTAAACAAATATAATGAAAATGAAAGAGGTTTTTATCTCTTGAATTTATTCACCTTGAGAACCTCCTTAGAGAAAAGGTTTTGGTATTTTGTGAATACCACAATATCCTAGACATGGGGGTGGTTCTTGAGAAGATTATGTTTTATAAATTAGACGATGATGAAATCTTGGAAGGTGTGAGGACAAGAGGTGGCGAGGTGTGGTATTTAGAGGGGAGGAGAGGAGTGATTTCTCATTATTTAATTCATTAGTTTATTGTTTTTTCTCAATACAATGAATAGTTTTTGAATTATCTATAAATATATTAAATTAATTAATGATGGTTTGAGATTATTGGCATACATCCTCCATAAATCATCTACAACTCCCAAATTCAAGTATTCAACATTTATCGTAAATTATCATATTTTAATATTTACAAAAAATTAAAGTATTTTAGAAAAACCCCAAAAATTTACCCTACCATTTATTGAAAAATAAAATTAAAAAATGATATCTATTTTATGAAGATAAATTTTTAAATATTAGAAAATTAATTTTTACATAAAATCATCATTTACTCAAAAAATACAGATTGTAAATTTATAACCGATTTTATAACACGTTGAAATATTAACTAAGGTATCGTAAAATTATCCTAAAATCAGAAGACCAAAAAATATTAATTTATGAATAAATTTTATGAAAATAAATTTTCTTTAAAAACTTTTTATTAATTATAATATTTTAAATAAATTTTTATGACTTTTAAAAATACCAGCACATAATTTTTTTTAAATATTCATTTACTTATACTATGATACAATTATATCAAACATTAATTTATAATATGCCTAAATATTATTTATAATTTCATGGGTTTGGTTACTATTTATTTGGACAATTTACTATTCATAAGGTTAATATTACTATTCTGAAGGTCAGGTTACAATTTTATCGGTATAGGTTCCTTAACTTCTAGAAATACCTCTTATATCATTCATTATCCATTTATAAAATTTGTATCGGTGTATCACTATGCTTTTATGTGATTTATACAATATGAAATAATTACAAAAAAGGAAATTTCATTGATATAATTCAGGGTCATTATAGATATAAAATGTTAAAAACATTAATGATTTTATATAAATTGTTTTATATAAATATGCTAACATTATTTATCCTATTGAAGATAGTAGGGATATCATTTGTTGAAAACCTATAGTGTTTCATTACTCACCCCGTTCTTTGGAACTTTGGTGCATTTTCAGATATTGTTTATCAAGAAATAGGTATAAGAAAATTATATCATCTATTCATATATGCATCATGACACGTTAGGATGTATTGTGGAGTTGTATCTTTGATCATATTGAGAGATACAGATTTATTTCTTAGATTATTTTGGCTTTTAGGTTATTTTCTTCCACTTTGTACTTAGATATTGGTAGTGTTCTATTTTGGTTCACTGGTGTAGTTTGGTTTTGATATTAGTTGAAAAGACTTTGAGTTGTATTATTTTTATCAAGAATCATATAGTGATTTTTTTGGTGTTGATATTCTTTGTTAGGTTATAAAATTTAAAAATTGAAAATCATCCCCCAACTTTTTATGAAGCCATTGGAAATTATTTCTTGCCTTTATCATCATGAGGATGTATCCTAAGGCCATGTAGAAATACCCCCTCATATAAATCCAATGAGGAGGGGACGTATGTTACCAGTGGTATCAATCTTAGCCACTTTCAATATTTTTGGACAAATGGAATCATTTTGTTTGATCCTTGTGTATCAGTTATGTTAGTCTTGGAGTTGAAAATAATTCTTGATTAGACCTTGAGTTAAGATGGTATAAATGAGTCGGATCATCAAAAAATGAAGTTTAATGCATAAAAAGGAATAAATAACCGACTTATAATGACCCTCAAGTTATTAGGGGTTTGGGTATAAAAGTGTTTTGAGACACTTATAGGAGTGTTACCCCACTGTCATGGATTTTTCTAATGATAACAACATCAAATTCATTGAAATGAATTCTAACTAGGATAGAATATTTAATTTTGAATATTTATTTATTATTTGGTGTAAGATAGATAATTTTTTAAATTGTTTGATATTTTTATCAAATGTGATTTTTTGAAAAGGCATTGGTTGTGGAATTTTGAAAATGGTTTGATTTTTCGAAGGATGGTAGAATTTTCAAAATAATTCGATAGAAACAAATGTTGAATTTTGGAAATCCTTGTGTTGATAGTTATGATGTGATAATTTTAAATTTATGACCCATCCATTTCAAGAGATTGAGATTCATGGTGTTTTGTTTTGTTTATAGAAAATGGAACCTAGTAGGCATCGTAGAATCCAATCGGAAGAAGCTATAATGAATGTGGTTGTACCTGAGTCACAGGTTAATAAACAATAGGTTAAGATAATATTCAAATTATTTTCAATTTTTGGATAAAGGAACCAAAAATAATGAACCAAGGAAATTGAATCATTCTATTCATTTCTAAAAGCATAATCTACCCATCATCTTAGGTGATTCAGAAAAGAAGATAGAATATGTGTGGATCAATATGAGAAATTGAATCATTGATTTCCTAGGAACACAAGTATAGTTGAATGTAAATTTGGTGATTTATATAATGGGATATCTTGAATGCCAGTGTTGGTATATAAGTGTTCATTATAAATTAGACCAATGTATTTCATGAGAGTATTTTGAAGGTTTTTTCAACCAACAATTCTATCCCCACAAATTTATGATTTCTATAATGATGATTTTTTTTATCTTGAATTATTATAATCTATCAGTCACAAATTTTAAATATAAATTTATCAATTTTGTCTATTTTTACCCAAATTTTCTACTAGTGGGTCATTGAATGCATAAATTTTTGAATTGGGGCTGAGGAAATAAATTCTCTCAAATATTTTCATTCTCTATACAACAAATTATATAGAAATGGTCAAGAGATAGATGATGAAGAAAGAGACATATCTATATCTTTGGGTGGAAGAAGCATGTTTATACTTAAGGTAAATTATGGGAACTTTAATACTAAGAATAAGTAGAAGATGGAAACCTATTTCAAAGGTAGTGTAATGACTCAAAATAAAAATGATGGATTAGAAAATCTTCCACCTAAACTGAAGAGTACGCTGAGATATTTTTCTCGTGCATCTTTTGATCACATGAAGATAGATTGTACAGAACCACCTAGATCAAGCCACAATTTCAATCAGATGGTGCATTTTAAGAGTTATTATCAAAGTACACCATAATAAGGTGTTTGGGACACATCTCATGGTTTAAAAACATCATATGCTTCTAGGGGATGGGTGGAGAGGATTAATTCTCATCAATTTAACCAAGGATCCCATAGTGATTCTTAGAATACCATGAATCCTCAAGTAGTGTAACCACAATATGGTGATAAAAGGAATAGTGTTGAGAGAAAGTACTTATATGGAGCTGAGAATGTGATTTTGGATGATCAATTTGGACTATCGATGGTGAGAGGTATGATTATTCTGAATTATAACATTATGAAATATTTTTTTGATATGGTTGCATCACATTTATTTATTTTTTCTCGTGTTTTTAATCTTCTGGGTTTAAATGATTAGATGATTCCTTCTATTATGAAAATTCAAACTCCTCTTGATCAAAGAGAATGTTGAGACCTTATGATCAAAGAATGTTTTATAACTACTAATGGAGCATAATTATGTTGGTACGCATATGTTCTTAAGATGTATTTCTAAGATATATTCCTTGGTAATGATTAGTTAACAATATTCAAATATCAAATCAATTGTTATAACTGAACTACTAGTTTTACCACTGATAATGGAATTAAACATCTCATTATAGGATAAATGAATGTAAAGGAAGGTGAAATCTAGTCATTGGACAAGGGGTTGGAACTATCTCTACCCATTTGGTACTATGACCTTAGAATCGATTCATGAGATTGAGAATATTTATTTACCAGCTATTTTTATCAGTTTTCAGATGTTTTCCTAAATTGTTTTAGGGTTTCTACCCACAATAGAAGTATAGTTTAGGATTGATCTATTACCATGGACTGGTCCTATTTTAATGAAACCCATAGTTCAAATGTAATTGAATGTCTAGTTCAAATAGATGGAAAGAAAAGGGTTTATTCATCCTAGAACATCTTTATGGGAAGCTGTAGTTTTGTTTTTCCAAAGGGGGGATGGAATGCTTTCGCTATGTGGGATTTATCACAAGATTAAACAAGATATGATAAATAATTTGTTTCCACTACCACACTTTGATGATCTATTTGATAAATTTATGGGATCCCAGTGGTTCTCTAAAATATATTTTTTCTTCTAAAATGACCAATTACAGGTTTAGAGGGAGGATATTATGAAAATGACTTTCAAGAGTAGATATGACCATTATATGTATGTGGTTACGACTTTTAGACTAACTAATGAACCACTAATATCTATGAAATTTTTGAATTAGGTATTCCAAAGATATTTGCATTATTTTTGTTTATTATTGTGGATAACATATTAGTGTACTAAATGGTAAGGGCTGGGCATCAATAAAACTTGGTAAAGGTGTTGGAAATTTTGTAGGATCATTATCTATATGAAAATTTATCAATTTTTTATTTTTGGAGAAAAGATGCACGTTTCATTGTCCATGTTATATATGAAACCATTTTTTATGTGGATCCAGAAAAGTGAGAAGCTGTTATCTCTTGGAAAATTCATTGAATTTCTTCAAGATAACTAGTTTCCTTGGATTGGCTAGTTATTATCAACACTTTTTCTCAGGAATTTACACTGCTACTTTCACCTTTGAATGATTTGATAAGAAAAAATTTTCCATTCCAATTGAATTATTAATTTTATAAGTATTTTCAAGAGCTTAATATTTTAATTACATCGGCAAAAATCTTCATATTTTCAGAATCATTGCATTGTTATATGGGGTACTGTGATTATTTAAGATAAGTGCTTGGATATAATCTCATGTAGGGATATCATTATCTTTCTTATGGCTCAAGGTAATTATAGTTTTAGGAGAAGAACTACCAAACACATGATTTGGTGTTAGCTACTATAGTCCATTGTTTGAATACAAGGAATCATTTCCTCTTTGGTGAGAAATTCTTGGTGTCTAATGATCTTAAGCGTATGAAACATATTTTCTCAAAAAGTGATTTTATCTTGAGAGAAAGAAGATGGATGGAATATCTCCAAATGTAAGACTATTAATTGATGTATACAACGGATAAACACTACTAGAAAATAGAACCAAACCCACTGTTTGGGGGAAAACTATGGGTATAGGGATAGTGTGGGAACATATACACATGGTTTTTGAAAACCATGGGTATAGAGTTTTTTTCATGACCATTACCCATTTTTTTCATGAACCTTGGGTATAGGTTTTTTTTGATACCTATACCCATAGTTAAACAAAAACTATGGGTATAGTGTTTTTTTAAGACCTGTACACACAGTTTTCCAAAATCATGGGTATAGATTTCCCACATCATGGGAGTGAAAAAAATTCCACAAGAAAAAGTTATTGTCATGGGAACACCTAATCCAACAGTTTTCAACCTACATCGATAGTTTAGATAAATATATAAAACTAAATATATATTTTTATTCCAATAAGTGAATATGGGGTTGTGGTTAGGTACCAAAATTGTAAACATGTAGTCCAGGGATTGAAACCCATGACTAATTATTTTTTAAAATCTATACCCATGGTATTTAAACCATGGGGATAGGTTTATTGATATGGTAGAATACTTCTATACCCATCGTTTGGAAAATGTGGGTATATATTAGGGTTATACCAATGCATCAGTTTCCCACAATTCCTTCAAAATGTGGGTATATCATGTCCCACAGTTTTGTGAGATATACCCAAAGTTTTAAACCGTGGGTATATGGTAAATTTATAGTAGTGAAATGAAATTAAAAGGAGGATTCATTAAAAAGAATGTCATATTCTTAGTTGGAAAAGGAGTTTTCGGATCAATGGTAGTTGATTTCAATGATATCTTACATGCACTTAGACTATCAAAAATGAGGCAGTGTTTTGGATTTCTCCCAAGTTTATTTTGATCCTAATTTTGTGAATATGTTAAAGAAGAACAAACATTTGATTATGAAAGTGTTGTGATGAGGTCAAAACCCACTAGTCGGGAGACCATTGAGGGATGAAAGATAGAAAATAGTTCAGTATTTTGGTTCTTATATCATATGGTCATACCATAGGCTTTTCAAGAAAACATTATTCATTATTACCACCATTTGATATGTGTTGTTCATCCTGGAATACAAAATATGTATTTTTTGTTGAGAGTACATTTTTGGTGGGTTGCAATGAAAAGCATTATGGGTAGATCTATTTAAAGATGCCTTACCTATCAGTAGGTAAGGCATAACATCAATGTTTAACATGTATTTTTTTTTGTCTTTACCTATTATTATTTGGAAATGAGAGCTGATATCCATTTATTTTTTGACAGGTACCTATAGAACGGTTCAAAGACACAATTCCACATGAGTGATAGTGGATTAGATCAAAAAGTCAAACCATTTAATTACTATTCAAAAATCTCATACAGTGGATAAATTTTCTAAAATATATAACCAAGAATTGGTAAAAAGGCATTATGTACTAGTTTCTATAGTCTCTGACTGAGATCTAAGGTTTACATCTTGTTTTTGTAAATCCTTACAACTACACCTTAGGAATTAGTTGACAAATATTGTTGCGTATCATTCGTAGATGGATGGACAATTCGAAAGAATGATACAAATATTTGAAGACATGTTTTGGGATTGTGTAATGTATTTTTGTGGCTCATGGGAGGAGAACACACCATTAATGGAGTTCTCATATAACAACTATTATCAGTTTTCGATACACATGGATCCTTTTTATTAATTGTGTGGGT
Source organism: Viscum album (assembly GCA_963277665.1). Lineage (NCBI taxonomy): Eukaryota > Viridiplantae > Streptophyta > Magnoliopsida > Santalales > Viscaceae > Viscum > Viscum album. The sequence continues at coordinate 910,684,066 of OY728143.1, read as the reverse complement.
AGATTTTTCATTCTATACTTTTTTTGGTGGAAACAAGTGAGACATAAGTGGTTGGTCTGAGCCTTGCAAATAAGACAATGAAGAACATTTAGTTTATTTGGAAATATATAGATATGGAATAGTTTCATTAGAAATTGATTACAGATCATTTTGAATGTCCATTTCCATCCATGGTGAGTGATCATGTGATCATGGGAATCTCTCTGAGGCTTGGGAATCATCATTTTGGAATGTAGGATAAGTTATTTTCATGATACATAGGCCCTATTGAGATACATTAATGGGTTGGTGAGGTGGAATATCAGTTTTATTTTCCACCATTGTTCAGTAAAGTTCACAATGTGTCTCATGTATCTTAGTTGAAAAAGTATCAGTATGATCTGAAAAATGCGATTGAAATGGTAAGATTGAACTATAGTATGATTCTTCATTGGATCATATGATGGTAAAAATTGTGGAATGAAAATAGAAATTACAATGTGGAAAAATAATTATTCTAGTGTTGGTTTTCATAAAAAAGGGTCATATTCATGAATAAACATGGGAATGGGGAAAGGAAATGGTCACGAAATGACCAAAATCTTTATGGGAAACAATGGTTTTTAACTTCTTGGTGAAGGAAATGAAAATGTGGGTATAATTTACCAGCCCCAATTTCAATTAAGTAACCATTTATTTATTTACTGTATATATGAGATGTGTTTTGGTGATGTTGGGTAGAGTTTCATTGACTTTTGGTCTGTTTTGGGGCATTTCTGGAGGTGTATAGTTTGAGCATGATTAGTGAAAATAGTAAAATCATAGAGAAAACCATAATCTGCGAGGAAGTGGGATCTGGTTAGTTTCATGGATAGGTTCATATATTTTCCAAATAATTTATCCAGTAAGTAAAAACTGTGTTTTCGGGAATATATGAATCCGTATAGTTAACACATGGTTTTCCTAACAGTACACCCTAACAATGCACTGTAATAAATTATATCTAGAAATTGTGGATCCAATTTCGATTTTCTTCCAAATGTCTAATTCCCCTATGTTGACCCTATCATGTTTTTCCCTCATTACAATGGTTTTGGATACCCTTCCTCTTGATCTGGAAGCAATCCATTTGTGTTTCATGGTGTGTTGAATCCTGGATTCCTTGGTAAGTATCTGTTCTCGATGGATTTTCATATATTTCCTCTTCATCCACCTCTTAGATTCATATATATAATACGTTCAGGATAGTTTTATTGTTATTTTATTCTAATAATTAGGAGTTTTTATAGAGTTTTTGAGAGGGAACAAGATCTATGGATTTATTTTGAGTGTTATCACGTTTTTCTGAAGAATTTGTGTCGTTCATCATTTGTTCCATAGTTTCCAAGGTAGGTGGATTCACACTAAACTCCTCTTATTAGAACATTAATGATTAGATTCAAAAATTTTAAATTACTTGTAATTTATTGTGAAATTGTGGTTCAAATATTGGTTGAAACATTCTTTAATGATAATTTGTGAAATTGTGGAATTTTTATTCAACGTTCTTTCTTGAATGATTTTAAACTTATGATTTAAACATTGTTTTTTGGTTTCATTCATGGAAGAAGATTTTTTGGAAATTGTTTAAATATAAATATTTATTTATAGATATGGTTTGGAACAATTGGTTTGACATGGTTTTGGCATAATTGGTTGGTGTGTGTTCATTTTCATTGATGTGACCATGTGGAAGGGTGTGTTCCATTGAAGAACTATTATATAGTTACCTTGTGTCAATATGGTAGATCAATGAGAGACTACTCAAGAGTATGGAACTTTCACATGGGCATTCATGTGTGGATGTATGAATTGTAATGATTTATTCCAAATGGATATTCTAAATGGATTGATGGATTTTTTTGGGTTTTTACATGAAAATTAATTTTTTAGAAAATATTTGGAATTGAGAAAAAGTGTTAAAAATGTTATAAATTGTTTTATATAAATCAAATTATATAAATTTTATTACATGTTCTTTCCTAGTGGAGTTATTATGAAAGCCATTTGGGGAAAACCTCCTGAGTTTCATTACTCACCCCCTGCATGGGAACATTTGTGTGTTTGTAGATATTTGTTATCGAGATATATGTAAAGGAAAGGAATATAATTTCATCAGTGATTCATATTAATACATTGGGTTGTATTGTGGAGTTAAATATTAGAGCATATTGGGAGCATTGGAGTTTATTTTTTTTTATAGTCATTGAGATTTGTGGATTTGTATTTTTCTTTTTTTTACTTTGATGTTGGTATTATTACACTTTGGTTTTCTAGTATAGTTTGGATTTCATATCAGTTAGTAATAATTTGATTTTTATTATTGTTCTCATGAATTATATATTATTTGTTTGTTTTTGTTTTTTTTGGTTATTTAATTTAAAAAGGTAAAATCACACCCAAATGTTTATGAAGCACTTGTACTTTATTTCCAGACTATTGCATCATGGAGATGTCACCTAGGGAAGACTAAAAATACTACCGCATCTCAAGCCAATGTGGAGAGGAGTGATGTTACAATTGGGGTCTCATTTATTAAGGAGTTTAAATGAATAAATAAATAACATTTTCAAATCATAATTAGATAAATTCATTGTATGAATTTACACCCAAAAGATTCATCAAATGAAACTCTATATTAAATGATAGTTTAGTTTATGATTGAACTTCCAAATACTAAATATTACCATTGGTAGTATAAATGATATACCCGTAATGCATGAAAATGAAAATTTTGATACAAAATGATACACCTAGTATATATATATATTTATGTGTGTGTGTGTGTGTATTTATATCATATATATATATATATTCATAACCTTAAGAAATTTATCCATTAATATCCACCATTCAAAATATCCTTATAGAATTTGTGCAATTCCAACTTATATTGTATCATATACAAAAACTCATGAAATTAAATCCAATACTAATTTAGATATTTACCAACAAACTTTTTTAAATATATTGTTAACTTCATGTTATGTCACAACACGTGAAATACATTTTGAATTCCCATCCAAAACACTTTTTGTATTAACTCAAAACCTTTTAGATTATCTCTTATAGTGAAACTAAATCCCCATTTAGAAAATAAATATGACACTATATGACTATATATCAGTGAAAATAAAAATAAAAAACATGGGATATATTTGTATTTAATTAGAATCCCCTAGTAACTGAACAATAATACTCAATATTAAAAGGTATGTGGTGTGATATCAATCAAATACATGTATCTCTATACATGTTTCCAACATTATTCTTCATATGAAAACATCAATTCTTATATTTTCTATTTTTTTAGAAATATAGTGATCAAGGGACATGAAATATGTCAATACTATATTAAAAACTCATCTGTTAAAAATTCCCAAAGAGTACGTAGAAATGATAGATGAATACATCACATGTCATTAATCCTTCTGTATAAGATGACTATATGTCCCTTATCCCCCCATTATATATAATATATATATATTTCCAAAAAAATACTTAGTGTATTTCAATAGAGGTATTTTCAATCATACCCATCAGATGATAGGATAAATCTAATTTTGGTTGATGTCTAATTGATGTTGTGATCCCCAACATACCCAACCATCCCTAATTAGATACGTCATTATATAAAATTTCAAAAATAGGGGATAAAATTATAAATATTTTATTTATAGGTATGTCATAGCCGTCACGTATTGGGGATTAATATATGATCCATGCACCCCATGTTTAGTAAATAAATTTGTATGATGCTGCATGTGTTATACATAGTAGGTCATCCAGTACACTAAAAAACATATTTTTTGTTCTATGCCTCATGAGCCTATTTTTAATCTCTATGAAATAATTATTCTGATGGTCATCTTTAACATTTAATCAAAAAAATAATACTACATTAAGAACATTTGTTAGTCATAAACTCAGAGTTATATGAAAAGATTTCAATTATCATTTCACTTTACAAAATGTATATATATATACACACATTTATATTGGTATTGTAAAATATTGTTAAAATTTATGAATCATTTAATATGATATATTTTAATATTCTTAAAGGCTTTATAAATATTTAACAAAATCCAACACAAGAAAAAATTTATCATATTATGTTTAGAAAAATGGTAGATTAACCTTATCATTTCTATACTTTTATGTTTGTTAACATATTTCATTATATGTAATCTATGTCACCTCTCTACGCGACCACCATCAAAATCCCACCACTAAAATCTTTATTTTGATATACGTATATTGGATGAATGATTGAATTATTGATGGATTTAGGAATCGTATTCCAAATAGTTCATCTTTTTGAATAAATTAAAACATCTTATATTCACAACTTAAAATTTTATTATGTCAAATTTTTCAATCTACTTATAATTCATTCTACGATCATCATCATCATTTATGAAACAATATTATATTTAAATTTCCTTGATATAATTTAACTAGTTATATAATTATTTATAGTCTTTTTGAAAATATTTTAGGATAAAGTGAAAAACACTTTAACTTAACATTAGTTTTATCCTTTATTTTTAAATTTTTATCTTCTATAAGTACAAACAAACTCCCATTAGTGTCTTATATGTATCATTATTTTCAAAATATCTTATTAGGAAAAAAAACAAAGCTTTCATGTTATGAAATAATATTTATTTTCTTTTAGTAAAAATATTAAACAAATAAACTATTGATTCCATGTCAATTATTATTATATATGTGTTTGGATAATTTCATTTAATAGAATAATTTTCAAAAATAAACCACTAATTGGTGTTGGGAAAAAATTCCCACATATTTTTGTAAATACTATGATAACAAGTTTAACCTAGGAAAAACACTTTTATCCATATATTAATCTCAAAAAATGTTATTGGTATTAAGGAATCCTAATCCATGGGTATAAATTTAATCTTCTCTAACACATTCACAATAACTCATTATAATCAAACTACATATCTTATCACATAAGTGAAATGATATTTAGATAATGATATTTTATGGAAAATCATTTGATAATGGTAAAATCTATAACATTCAAATCCTTGATGTAATAATTCTTCACTTCATCTCATGAATATAAAATACACTATCAATCAAATATTTCATGTGATTTTTAAAACCTATATAACTAAAAAACTATGAAAAATATACATTTAGTATCACATTTCTTTCAAAATTGAAAAATTAATTTATATAACCTATATACATGACATGGATATTCCATATAGTTCAAAAAACCGATTTAGGTATATCATGGATAATCCAAACATGTCAAATTAATACTCTCCCCTCTAGAAAACCTATGGTTTCATGGAATGTGATATCTTATTGAAGAATAATTATTAAACTTTTTAACAAAAATTTATTCTTATTTTGGGAAATTGTATCTACTTATACAATCTATAATGTAGTTTTTAACTGAGAAAATTGATACCTAGTTTATATATATTTCCAAAAAATTTAGGATATTATATAAATGTTATTTGAATTAAACTATATTTTTTCAACATTTCCATAGATGAAAAAAGGGTAAATTCTTTAACCAGAAGAAGTTGTTTTTAGACTATCCTTAAATTATGACATTGGATTAAAAAAACATAAACCATGTGTATTATATCTACCACATAATTTCATTTAATAAATTATTTTTTACAATATCTTTTAAATAGATAAATGATATAAAAATTAAAATATCACGATATGTTTATCCTCAATTTAAGTCTCTATGTTATCAATGTAGTAACTAAATTTCTCCATTAAATGAAAAACACTTAGTTTCAATTCCTTCTTTCATATGAATTTCTATATATTAATATCACATTTAATAACATATAGTTAGTATCATATTTCTATAATAATAATAGAATTTATTTATATAACCAATAAATTAAGATGTAATACCTTGGTCTCACCAGGTTATTTATGATATTCAATCATATTTAATATCACTTGAAGTACCCAATAATATTGAGCATATGAGACTGAAATAAATTATATACCCATTAATATTGTGCTCATGAGTTGATACGATGATTACTTTAATCATTACACATCCAATTTCTTTGAAATTATAAATTAATAACTATATTATTCCACAATAATGATGATTAACTTGTTGAATAACCTGAACAATTTGTTACTGAAAATGGAATTCTTCCGAAAAATATAATTTTCTTTGAGAACTTTTCCAAAATCACTAATATTTCTTACGAAAAATTTTTAATTTTCTATTTTATGGAGTATAATACATTAATCTTATAATTTTATTGGATTTATTTCTAAATATTATCTTGATGATATTGATGATATTATCGACAATAGATAATTTTAGAAAATGAGTATATTTTTATATGACAAATTAAATCAGTATTTTATTAAATGGATTCCCATAGAAATGTTGAACCATTTTTATGAAACACATTGAATCTATTAATTAGACAATATCAATATTTATTTATGAATTAATATGTATATCATGAAAATCATTAATTATATTTTTTAGTAGATTTTTTTTCACTCATTTTATATGTGATGATTTTAATAGTTAAGCAGACAACTCCTTGTCTACTTCATCATATAGATATAATAAAATATATTTAGTTTTTATTCAAACCATTAGGGAATCCTAACTAGTGTAACCAATTCAAATATAAAATATAAGAAAACAAAATTAAATATTTGGATACTCATGATAAGATCGATAATACCGCTAAGATTATCTAATGTCACATGTAACATGATTTCCATACACTAGATAATCTAGTGGTACTCATGTGAAGATAAAAAATACCTCTATGAATTATTGGAGTCTTGAAATATTTTACTTTGGAAGGAATCACACAATTGTTATTTGTAAATGATTTAAATCTCATTATTTTATCTCATGTTATTCCCTATATAAAAACATGCCTCTTGTAACATTTATCAGAAACATATTAGATCCAAAAAATCACTATGTTAAAACCAAATATATGTGTAACTCTTTAATTATCCCATATATTTTTGTTACTCAACCGAAAATAAAATTTATTTATATGAATACATATTTGATGCATCATATGCATAAAGAACATGAACACTACATTGAAAGACGTACTGTTATTGACCTTAGTAATCCTGGAGAGACAGATATCAAACAACATTCACCAGCCCCAACAAGGAAAAATATTCTACCGATATAGGTAGTCTTATTCCAAGACCATCTACATTAGGATATATTACATACGAGATACTGCAATTCCTCTTAACTAAATCTCCAAATATGAACAACCTATATTTAAAAAATGATATCCTATTGATTACATTAATTATAAACTAAGGTAAAGGTATATTACAAACCAAATTCATTATATATTAATTAATAAATGTTATTAAAGGCCATATTTTGGCACATTTTAGTAATTAAACTATATTATAAAAAAATCATCCAATAAAAAATATATAAATATGAATAAAATAGGGAATAAATTTTAAAAAACAAAAAAATTGATATTTAATTAGGAGATAAACATTTGTGAACAATTCATAAATTAAATATAATTATAATTTTTTTTATAAATTTATTCATTAAAATTATATACACACCATACTGTCCCGGATTTCCCATGTATAATTTTTAAATATTACATGGAATTAATTTGAGACCAGGTGTTGAGACGAAATGTGATTATGAGGCCTGATGTGCCTGAAATAAATATTTAAATAATATTAAAATATTAATTTTCACGTGAACCTAGGTTTCTAGAAAAAGTGTTATAACTTCTAAACTAGTGACCAGATCAGAAATCCCATGGCACCATTGCATTTAGACCAGGAAATTTAACATAAGTGAGGCCTAACAACAGTTGGTGTGGGTCAGATGTGAAAATTAGTTTTCGGACGTTTTATTGAATAAAATAAATGGCTGATTTATTTAATTTTAACTTCACATCGATGCAGTGATGTAGAAAGGTTGTTTCTTTTAATTAAAGATATATACATAGGCCAATTGTTAGACTCATAACCCTGAAATATCACTAGAGGATATAGAGAGAATCACTGGAGAATTCTATTAGTAGATGATGACGAGACCAGGATCATAGATTGTTCTTGATGGACCACCAATGTCAATCATTCTTAAATAGAGAACGATCCAATTATCATTTACAGTTTTTATATTGATTTCTGCTTCCCCATTCTTGGATTCAATGGTGAATCCACACCAACAAACAAACAAGTTGATCTACGGTTCGATCATTCTTGCGGGATGAAATTAATTGTGGGATTTATCGGGTTGATTTTGGCTTTGATTTGTTTATCGTTCTTACAGAATGTATTGAGGATGGAACAAAAAATGACCGAGGTTTGTTCCATAGTTTTGTTGATTGTGTATATTCTTCTCCATTGTTTTCTATGAATTCTTCATTCTTCAAAGGGTTACGAACAATTGATCATTGTGCCTTCTTTTCAGGGTGAAATGATCCATGATTTAAGATCTGACATTAGGGTGACCTATCAGAGGTTCTACGTTGGAGACATCAGTTGAATCTAATGGATTGATAAATTCCCGTTATTTGGGCGAGTTACGTGTAGATGAGAGAAATCAGATTTCTAAACGAATTGAAGCCTCAAAACACATTGATTCAATGTTAGGACGATGAGGAAAATCTTGATCTGGAGTTTTCAGATGAATGGATCACTAAAACGGGGTCTGAGAGATCAACTGAGTCTAGAAGAGGATGAACAGAGGATTCTGGAAAATACTGATGAACAAGGCATCTATCTTCGGGTTACACGACATGTTCCCACTGTAGAGACCCGAAGCATGATGTACATGGACATTACAATACTTTTTGCGGAATACTTAGTACATAACAAAAACACACACACAAGGATCGTAATAGTTTAGTGTCTTTGGAAACTCGGAACGTAATCTTCTAATCGTGGTAAAAGATCTTCAATATCTCCCATAAATATCTTCCATTTTTTTTACCTAAAACCTTTCTTTATATCCTGGGGAAAAGAAAACATAAAAGGGTGAGCTCAAATGCTCAGTAAGGGTGAACAAAATAAATATCAATCACATCGTATACACAAGCACATAACTTTTGGAAATCTTAACCTGCAAAAAAGATCATAATTTCATAACATGGGATAAATCATAGCAGTGAAATGTAATCACAATAATCATAACATAAAACATTAAACTTTGTGGCATACACACATAATCATAGATAATCATTTCTTGTTAGTCAAGACTCATTGCCAAGACTATCTTAGTGGACAAAGTCCCTTTCTGAATCGAGTAACCCTCGTTCCAGTGCTGTTTCACTGAACCGGTATAACCTACCGTTCCAGCCATGTCTATCTCATGAGATATAAAATCATTACCCAATGCATTGGAGGGAGATATAGGTCCCACCCATCTCTTAATGATACCATTCTTATGTGTGCCACAAAATCATAAACCATACATCATAGCATAACCCATGTAATAAAAATGGGATTCTTAAACAACATGACATCATAAAACAATTCATATAAGATAAAGGAATTCATAAACATATTTCCATCACAACATAATCAAATCCATGTAATAATAGGGATAAAAACAGAACCCTTTATTATCTTAGATGGAAAATAATTTTGATAAAACACTTGAACTTCATTCTTGAGGAAAATATCCTTTCTCCTTTTAAAACACTTTTCCTTTCTTAAAATGTCATACAATTTTAAACTAAAAGAAGTTGATTAAAAATAAACTTGAATACTTTTAAAGGAAGCTTCTTGGAAATAATTTTTTAGAAATCCATTCATGCCGTATAAGTTAAAAAAAACATTCTTCGTACTTTTGTCGGAAAAGTCAAAAAGTACCTCGTACGAAAAAAGACAAAAGATTCCTTTCATATTCTTTACTAAAAACTCACCTAAGGGTAAAATTGGATTTAAACTATTGTAAGTGATGGAAATAATATTACACATTGAGGGAAAATGGATGTGGATAATAAAATAGACCCCAGTAATTACCAAAGTAAAAACAATCTCGGATAAAAGTGAGATTGTGATATTTCCCTTACCTTAGGTCCTACTTGCTTTGTACGTGTCCAAACCTCTTGTATAATGATTTACATAATGTTATTGACTTATTACAGAACCATATTCATTGTTATGATATCATATATGGTTCACTTATGACATTATATTACCCGTTCTTTTGTAAATTCCATGTTAAAGAAGCGTTTTGGGTAAAATCGTTTCATTTATCGTAGGTGTTTTGACTTGTTGTTCTTGACATAATTATTACTTATATCATGATTTACTTACTTCCAGAATATAAAATATGATTTATATATCATATATATTCAGTATATATATATATATATATATAATAGATAGATAAATAAAATGAAAAACACCGTTCATGGAGACGGTAGTCCGTACGTACGCATGAACGCTGTTTTACTTTCCTTATTGTCTTGAAATGGAAGTAAGTAGATGACATACATATATATATATATACATAAATCCAGTAGCTTTATATGTCATATATTTCATTATTATTTCTTATATATACTTTATAATCATTCTTAAATGGTTAACATGGAGAATGAATCTCATCGCGTCGTGGAGACGGTAGTCCGTACGTACGCACGAGCGATGATATCATTTCCATAAATATTGAACTGAATTGGAGTGGATTATACAATATATTAGAATCAATATGATGTTGTAATAACTATGTATAGTTATTCTTTACACCATTATACCCATCCATGTAAGGTGGTGGTGGAAAATAGATTACACCACGGCGTGGAGACGGTATTCCGTACGTACGCACGCGCGGTGATTTCTTTTTCCGTAGGATGGATAGATGGTGAAATAGGGTTGTTTCATACTTATAATAACATATCAGTATATGAGTGATAGTGATGTTATTACTTCATAATGAAACATCCTAAGAATAAGAAGTGGAAGAAGAAATAAAGATGAAAGAATTGGTAACGGTAATTACCTCTTCTTTGAAGCGCCTCTTTGAGACCTCCTCTTAGGGCACTAAAATTGGTCTTTGAGTAATACCAGAACCTCTAGGATGTTTCTAGGGAAGTGGAGAAGAGATTTTAGCAGGGGTTGGCCGAGCTTGAGAGCTCAAATTGGTGTGAGGAGGAGGGGGAGGAGGTGTCCTTTTATAGGGGAGGAGAGGGGCACCTTAAGAATATCTCAAAATATTATTTTATATTAAAGTCAAAATCGGTTTATAATGGTTCCAAAGGGTCTTATTTCGAAGATAAAGTGGGGATGGGTCGAAATCCTATCAACAAATAATATTTAGACATGTTTAGGGTATTATTTTAACCTTATCAATTAGATTTAACTCTAAGTTAAATAATTTAACTTTTACCATGTCTTTTTGTTTTCTTTCACTATATGGTTAATAAACTTACTATAATATGCCAAACGAACCCCAAATTGTTTATTATTAATATATATATCCTTATCTAAGTCATTTGGCCGAACCCTAGATTTTTAGGAATAAAATAACAATTAATAATATAATATTTGATTTAAAATCTATTTTGTGTCAATTTTGACACTATTTGATATATGATTTTTGTGAAAGTCATAACAGAATTAAATGTTCTAACCAAGTTGATTAAATCAACATTAATATATCATAGTAACCTATAAAATTAGTGGAATTCATAAAAAATCTCAAATTACATTTATTTTGGTGCTTATAACATCAATTATGTCAATATTTCATTAATAAGATAATTACTACATCATCGTTGTGTCATAAATAAATTAAATTATTTGATGTCTAAAAATTACAAATAAAATACCATAATGTAGGAAATCTTTTTATCTTTCTAATGAATATTTACAATCGAAATTATCTTATGTATAACCCCATATTAAAAATGATTTACTTATTAAACATTGATTTTAACTCTTTTAACCCTTCTTTAAATAAATTAATAATAAATGTCCTAATCTAATCCAAGTGGGCCTAAATGGTCATATTTTATTCCTAAGTTTGTTTTTGGTCGAATTAAACTTGTCCAATAGAATTAGGACATGTGTTAGGGTAATAGTAATATCATATTTACCCTTAGTTACCCTATTTACTATTAACCGCGGTAAAAAAAAGTAAAAAGTTACTATTCACCAAAAATTATTTTCATCTCATTGAACCACATTTTAGTCCTTGATATTAACCGTGTCTCTCGGATTTTCGAAATTCCATTCACAGAAGTGGTAAAATTAAGTTTTATGCAAGATTCAGTTTTTAACCTACCACTTAGTGGTTTCACTATTCATCAAAAATTGAAAGTTTTCAGAAAAATGCCAAAATTTCATCCTAAGCTATATTTCATATTCCGAATTCAAAAATGAAGTCTATTTTACTAAATTCATAACATAGAAGTTGAACTAATTAATTTTATAATTAAATCCCGCTATTAAAACAAATAGCGTGTTTTTACGAAACAATATCTATCAAAAGATTGACACTTGTTTATGTCTGGTTTAAATGTGAAATTACGTCCAATGAACAACATTGTATTAAATTGTAAAAATATATTCTAAATATACTTTAAAACTACTCAAATTAATAATTTATCACTATTAATTATTTCGATTAAAAAAGTTGTTTTTTAATTATAATTTAGTAATTTTCACTATTCATCAGAATATGAAAGTTATCCGAAATGTACCAAAATTTCACCTTAGGCTAAATTCGATACTCCGAATCCAAAAATGAAGTTCATTTTGAAATATAAGATTTAAAGAATTTTAAAAAGTGGTTATTACTATTCATAACGGCTAGTTTTAATAATATTTTAATAGCATATCGTTGTTTAGTGAAACTCGGTATTGCGTATTACACACGCTATCGAGGAAGGTCGCGATTGCGTGTAATGCAAGGCAAGTCAAGGATGCGTGTTGTGCAAGCTCCTTTTGGTGTAGCGTACAACACAAGACATTAATAAAATTAAAAAGAATATTTTTTATAAAATCTTGGGCTGTTACATTCTACCCCCCTTAAAATGAATTTCGCCCTCGAAATTCGCCGGGGTTATAAATGGTTTACTATTTGAAAGTTTCTTTGATAGAAACCCACATCGTAAAAAGGAATACAAAAACTTATCTTTAAAAACAAAAGTATGAAACGTAACGGTTACCCAAATAAACTAATCACTGGGTTTCCACATAGGTGAAAATATGGATATGGAAGAGAAATCTAACCATCATGTTCTGATGGAGAGTGGTAGAGAACATGGCTATGGAAAAGCTAGCAATCACAAAGCCATAAATTTGTGATGATCTAAGGTACCATCTGATTCATCAGATATAAGATCACTAGGACAACATTTTTGGTTTTCAAGATCGTTTCCCTAAAGTTGAAGAATTTGAATTAGAATAAATACTTTCTTTATTTTGGTACAATCTCACTATTGTTCGTGCCTTTAACAATTTCCACTTCATCTCTTAAATAAATGAAGTTGAATTTGTTATTCAGGAAGTGTTAGCAGATCATGTGATAGAATGACAGGTCATTCCATCTGTCTCAAACAAAAGGTTAGCAAAACTTATATACATAAGTCGATCTATAGTGAGATTAATCATATATGGTTCCTAAAATGGACTTATACTTCATATATCATACTGCTTAATAAAACTAGTTTCTACTAAAAAGGGACTTCCTGTAGGTCAGTGGTAGGCGATAAAGGTCAGTCGCACTTCAGTTGTGTGTTCGATTCCCACAGCCTTGTCCGAAGCGATGGGCTGTCGCCCGTCCTGCAGGTTGTCCTTTTTCCAAAACTATATTACTCTAACATCCTATCAATAATATCGAAAAAACAAACAATACTAACTTATGTCAAACATAATCCATTCCAATCTTTAGGCTTATCTATAATACTGCAGTCCACTCTCATAACATAGTGAAAATGATTACCAGAGATTTAACACCATCGTCGATCCCCATATATCATAAGATAAGTTTTGTTGGTCACATTCCAAACATTCAAAGTCCTTAATCATGTATTCTATTGAATACCTTAGTGAAAACATGAATGCAGTTAAAAGTTAACACTTTCCATATACCAAAATCCTCAGAATTCTATATACTCAAACCATGATATCACTTAGTCCTTATATCAATCATGAGCTCATGAATACTGTCAAATATTTCATTTTCTCATTTTCCCTTCATTATGCGCATATCATCTTTTTTCCAAAAATACCTCAATCACTTCGAATACCACATTTAGACCAATACATAAATATTCCAATACACCATAAAAGTACCTCAACAACATTTTTCTTGAATACCAATACATAAACACTTCAGTCCATCCACTTCAATGACTGTCCTGGAATAAGTCCTTCCTTGATTTAGAAGTATCTTTTTAGGTCAGGGCATTGAGTTGGGTAATGCCCATGTTCTCCACAAATAAGACATTGAACTCCATAACAATCTGTCACTCTATGACCCTTTTCTCCACACAGATAACATCGGTCCCTCCATTTGAGGTATTCCTCAAGGTTCTTCTTCCCTTCTTTAGAAATCTCAATCCTCCTTTCTTTATGCTCCTCAACATGCGAACATGCATAATAGTGTATCTTCCTCTTCTTTGATGAATTTGTCATACCGCTAAATTTCACCTTGTTAATCATATACCGCGATGACTGATTCGGTATAATCACAATATCTTTATCTTTAGGCATTACACAATTTTGTTGCTCATAGTCACCAATTTGCCCATTGGATTCAATGTTAACCGAATTCCTTCTAGTTCCCTCCATTAACTAAAACACAAAAAGAATTTTGTGAGAGGCGAAATCATGCAAGGGAAGACAACATAGTAAAGGGGGAGCACCCTCAATATCTAACATATTAGGTTAAATTCTAAGATCGTTACCGTAGTTATAGGACTATATCCTATACGTATACTTATCCATAGGGACATCCCTAGACATACCATAGAAATATCTCTAGGGATCTCACTAACGTTTTCGCATCCTAGTTTCCAAAGGTTGACTAAACCTTTCCTCCGATACCAACTGTAGAGACCCGAAGCATGATGTACATGGACATTACAATACTTTTTGCGGAATACTTAGTACATAACAAAAACACACACACAAGGATCGTAATAGTTTAGTGTCTTTGGAAACTCAGAACGTAATCTTCTAATCGTGGTGAAAGATCTTCAATATCTCCCATAAAGATCTTCCATTTTTTTTACCTAAAACCTTTCTTTATATCCTGGGGAAAAGAAAACATAAAAGGGTGAGCTCAAATGCTCAGTAAGGGTGAACAAAATAAATATCAATCACATCGTATACACAAGCACATAACTTTTGGAAATCTTAACCTGCAAAAAAGATCATAATTTCATAACATGGGATAAATCATAGCAGTGAAATGTAATCACAATAATCATAACTTAAAACATTAAACTTTGTGGCATACACACATAATCATAGATAATCATTTCTTGTTAGTCAAGACTCATTGCCAAGACTATCTTAGTGGACAAAGTCCCTTTCTGAATCAAGTAACCCTCGTTCCAGTCCTGTTTCACTGAACCGGTATAACCTACCGTTCCAGCCATGTCTATCTCATGAGATATAAAATCTTTACCCAATGCATTGGAGGGAGATATAGGTCCCACCCATCTCTTAATGATACCATTCTTATGTGTGCCACAAAATCATAAACCATACATCATAGCATAACCCATGTAATAAAAATGGGATTCTTAAACAACATGACATCATAAAACAATTCATATAAGATAAAGGAATTCATAAACATATTTCCATCACAACATAATCAAATCCATGTAATAATAGGGATAAAAACAGAACCCTTTATTATCTTAGATGGAAAATAATTTTGATAAAACACTTGAACTTCATTCTTGAGGAAAATATCCTTTCTCCTATTAAAACACTTTTCCTTTCTTAACATGTCATACAATTTTAAACTAAAAGAAGTTGATTAAAAATAAACTTGAATACTTTTAAAGGAAGCTTCTTGGAAATAATTTTTTAGAAATCCATTCATGCCGTATAAGTTAAAAAAAACATTCTTCGTACTTTTGTCGGAAAAGTCAAAAAGTACCTCGTACGAAAAAAGACAAAAGATTCCTTTCATATTCTTTACTAAAAACTCACCTAAGGGTAAAATTGGATTTAAAATATTGTAAGTGATGGAAATAATATTACACATTGAGGGAAAATGGATGTGGATAACAAAATAGACCCCATTAATTACCAAAGTAAAAACAATCTCGGATAAAAGTGAGATTGTGATATTTCCCTTACCTTAGGTCCTACTTGCTTTGTACGTGTCCAAACCTCCTGTATAACGATTTACGTAATGTTATTGACTTATTACAGAACCATATTCATTGTTATTATATCATATATGGTTCACTTATGACATTATATTACCCGTTCTTTTGTAAATTCCATGTTAAAGAAGCGTTTTGGGTAAAATCGTTTCATTTATCGTAGGTGTTTTGACTTGTTGTTCTTGACATCATTATTACTTATATCATGATTTACTTACTCCCAGAATATAAAATATGATTTATATATCATATATATTCAGTATATATATATATATATAATAGATAGATAAATAAAATGAAAAACACCGTTCATGGAGACGGTAGTCCGTACGTACGCATGAACGCTGTTTTACTTTCCTTATTGTCTTGAAATGGAAGTAAGTAGATGACATACATATATATATATATACATAAATCCAGTAGCTTTATATGTCATATATTTCATTATTATTTCTTATATATACTTTATAATCATTCTTAAATGGTTAACATGGAGAATAAATCTCATCGCGTCGTGGAGACGGTAGTCCGTACGTACGCACGAGCGATGATATCATTTCCATAAATATTGAACTGAATTGGAGTGGATTATACAATATATCAGAATCAATATGATGTTTTAATAACTATGTATAGTTATTCTTTACACCATTATACCCATCCATGTATGGTGGTGGTGGAAAATAGATTACACCACGGCGTGGAGACGGTATTCCGTACGTACGCACGCGCGGTGATTTCTTTTTCCGTAGGATGGATAGTTGGTGAAATAGGGTTGTTTCATACTTATAATAACATATCAGTATATGAGTGATACTGATGTTATTACTTCATAATGAAACATCCTAAGAAGAAGAAGTGGAAGAAGAAATAAAGATGAAAGAATTGGTAACGGTAATTACCTCTTCTTTGAAGCGCCTCTTTGAGACCTCCTCTTAGGGCACTAAAATTGGTCTTTGAGTAAGACCAGAACCTCTAGGATGTTTCTAGGGAAGTGGAGAAGAGATTTTGGCAGGGGTTTGTCGAGCTTGAGAGCTCAAATTGGTGTGAGGAGGAGGGGGAGGAGGTGTCCTTTTATAGGGGAGGAGAGGGGCACCTTAGGAATATCTCAAAATATTATTTTATATTAAAGTCAAAATCGGTTTATAATGGTTCCAAAGGGTCTTATTTCGAAGATAAAGTGGGTATGGGTCGAAATCCTATCAACCAATAAGATTTAGACATGTTTAGGGTATTATTTTAACCTTATCAATTAGATTTAACTCTAAGTTAAATAATTTAACTTTTACCATGTCTTTTTGTTTTCTTTCACTATATGGTTAATAAACTTACTATAATATGCCAAACGAACCCCAAATTGTTTATTATTAATATATATATATCCTTATATAAGTCATTTGGCCGAACCTTAGATTTTTAGAAATAAAATAACAATTAATAATATAATATTTGATTTAAAAACTATTTTGTGTCAATTTTGACACTATTTGATATATGATTTTTGTGAAAGTCATAACAGAATTAAATGTTCGAACCAAGTTGATTAAATAAACATTAATATATCATAGTAACCTATAAAATTAGTGGAATTCATAAAAAATCTCAAATTACATTTATTTTGGTGCTTATAACATCAATTATGTCAATATTTCATTAATAAGATAATTACTGCATCATCGTTGTGTCATAAATAAATTAAATTATTTGATGTCTAAAAATTACAAATAAAATACCATCATGTAGGAAATCGTTTTAGCTTTCTAATGAATATTTACAATCGAAATTATCTTATGTATAAACCCATATTAAAAATGATTTACTTATTAAACTTTGATTTTAACTCTTTTAACCCTTCTTTAAATAAATTAATAATAAATGTCCTAATCTAATCCAAGTGGGCCTAAATGGTCATATTTTATTCCTAAGTTTGTTTTTGGTCGAATTACACTTGTCCAATAGAATTAGGACATGTGTTAGGGTAATAGTAATATCATATTTACCCTTAGTTACCCTATTTACTATTAACCGCGGTAAAAAAAAGTAAAAAGTTACTATTCGCCAAAAATTATTGTCATCTCATTGAACCACATTTTAGTCCTTGATATTAACCGTGTCTCTTGGATTTTCGAAATTCCATTCACAGAAGTGGTAAAATTAAGTTTTATGCAAGATTCAGTTTTTAACCTACCACTTAGTGGTTTCACTATTCATCAAAAATTGAAAGTTTTCAGAAAAATGCCAAAATTTCATCCTAAGCTATATTTCATATTCCGAATTCAAAAATGAAGTCTATTTTACTAAATTCATAACATAGAAGATGAATTAATTAATTTTATAATTAAATCCCGCTATTCAAACAAATAGCGTGTTTTTACGAAACAATATCTATCAAAAGATTGACACTTGTTTATGTCTGGTTTAAATGTGAAATTACGTCCAATGACCAACATTGTATTAAATTGTAAAAATATATTCTAAATATACTTTAAAACTACTCAAATTAATAATTTATCACTATTAATTATTTCGATTAAAAAATTTGTTTTTTAATTATAATTTAGTAATTTTCACTATTCATCAGAATATGAAAGTTATCCGAAATGTACCAAAATTTCACCTTAGGCTAAATTCGATACTCCGAATCCAAAAATGAAGTTCATTTTGAAATATAAGATTTAAAGAATTTTAAAAAGTGTTTATTACTATTCATAACGGCTAGTTTTAATAATATTTTAATAGCATATCGTTGTTTAGTGAAACTTGGTATTGCGTATTACACACGCTATCGAGGAAGGTCGCGATTGCGTGTAATGCAAGGCAAGTCAAGGATGCGTGTTGTGCAAGCTCCTTTTGGTGTAGCGTACAACACAAGACATTAATAAAATTAAAAAGAATATTTTTTTATAAAATCTTGGGCTGTTACACCCACCACTAATCAGTGGCTTAGATTTTGGGAGTTAGTTAAATTCTACACAAAGTGTGACCCTATCACATGACATGTAGGACCTTCCTAGAGACTCGACGTGTATTATGGGAGATACACAGACACAAGCTGGAGTACACTGGTTGCCGACACAGTGTGTACCCCACCACATGACTTTTCTTAGACCAAGTACATGAACTACCACATGTACTGGAACACAGGAACATACACACAGGTTAACCAATGTAGTGGGACATGAATAGAGTACATAGGTGGACCCCTTATAGAAGGATGTGGTGTGTGAATTCTTGTACAATCCATGTACCCATCTTCTACACGTCATAGTTGGAATGATGCAAAATGTTGTACACGGGCAGTACCCGGGGTTAAGGAACACATTGCGTGACCCTACTACATTCCATGTATACAATTCTAGACAGCATTAATCTCTTTTCCACCATACCATGGAAATGTTTTTTAGGTTTCAATCCCTTTATCTCATCCCTAAAGGTTATTGGGTATCCTTTCATACTTATAAGAGCACGATCCCTTCTACTAGACCTTCTGGATATAGCCATTGGAAGCCCTTGAAAGGATAGGTGTAGGATTCTCTATTCATTCTTCATGCCCTAGGTAGAGTCCTTGGTATTGAGATGGCCAAGATCACCAGGCGTCGATATTATACTTAGTAGGTTACTCTTGATGGAGTTTTTGGTATCAACCCATGGACCAGGATGTGACCCTCATCTATTGTATCATATCTCTCTATTTAGATATATCCGTCTATCTCTCACATGACAATTATTGACGAACATAAAATCTCAGATGGATGTCATCAGTGCTATTAGACTAAAGAGTGTGTTATCCCAGATGAGTGATTCATGGAATCTTTGAGCTAAATTGAGCATGTTGTGTAAAGACCCAGAATTTCCATGTAATGTTTTTTAAATATATGGGAATTTTATGAGTCCACGAAAATTGACGACGCATGATTCTGAGGCTCAGTGTGCCCAGAATGAATTTCTGAACTTTTTTGGGTACGTTCAGTAAATATGCGAGTGGTTTTTTCTAACTTTTGAACCGGTGATCGGAATTGAAATCTGAGGGCACCGTTGAAATGGAAATTCTGGTATTCTCTTAAGGATACCTTCACCTTGACCACCGTAGGACGAGGGTGGAAGTTAGTTTTTCACTTATTCATGAAAGAATAAAAATAAAATAAAATGGTGTAAAATTTTATTTTTATTTGATTTTGAAACTCCCATGTGGATGTTTCATAGGTGGGGATCAACTGAACTAAACCTCCCTTGAATGGTTATGATGGTAAGGACCACTCGAGTATAAATCCACCTTGAACTCCCCTTTAATGATAGAAACCCTCAAACTTACTATTAAATGTGGGGGAGCCGCTTCATCTCCTCCAACATTTATTATGTCAGCTAAACTAATTAATTAATTCTTTTTGAATTTATACCAATGAACTAAATAGACAACATAATCTATTATGTTGGCCACTTGGATTTTTTGATGGAATTGGGAGGAAGGAGCCTTGGGAGAAAGCTCTCTAACGAAGAGCGCCAACGAAGAATGACGATTTCGACTACGACTTCTTCCATGAGACATTCGTGGACGAGGAACATCTTCAACATCAACGAACCAATGATCGAGGAAACACAGACGTCACCAACATCTGGCTATTCCCAACAACATCGTCTCTTTCCCTGTGGACAATATTCAACGAATCAAACGAATAAGGTAGGGAGGGTGTTTGAATTATTTTCCTTTACGCGTTATTGATATTCTTGTTCTTGTTGAGCCGCTTTCTATTGCTCTAACATGGATGGTACGGGCCAAAAAAACATAGCCCAACCCCTCTGTCATTTTTCAAAAATGGTGTATCCTTCGCAATGAAAGAATGAGACTTTGGTGACGGCGGTTGGCACCAGTGGAACTTGAGAACCGCCGATGAAGGCCCGACGCCCCACGACCTCTGTGCCCCACGCCGCTCCGCAGTCTGCGGCCAACGACACCCTGCAGGCTTGCCGCGATGCCCGATGGCCTCACTGTGTAGCCTCGGCCATGCCGCCCCATGGAACCAGCGGACTCCACCCTCCCGGCCGAGCTGCCCTGACCGACCTGCCCCGCGACCTCTTCCCTCCTTTCTAAGCCGCTCCGGCTGAGCCACCCCGCGGCCGCATTCCCCCGTGTCACCCCCCATGACACCCCCTATAGCCAAGACACCCCGCTCCCTCGTGACACCCATGTGACCATGCCTCCCCGCACCCTCACGGCACCCCCACGACCGAGCCACCCCGTGCCCTCACCGCACCCCAATGGCTGAGCCGCTCCGTGCCCTAGCTACACCCCTACGACCGATCCACCCCACACCCTTGTAGCACCCCCGCGGCCGAGCCACCCCCCGACCCCATGGCACCACCGTGGCCACACGGACCTTGCGGCCTTCCAGGCCAGACCCAGCAGGTCGGGCTGGGTCCACCCGAACCAGGTCGACCCAGGCCGGGTCGATTCGACCAAGTCGGACCGGACCCAGACCAGATATGACCCTATACTTAACTTGGGTCATAACTTTGGAATTGAATGTCCGTTTGAAGAACTGTCAGTAGTTGTGGAAACATTGGTGCATGATGCTCCCTTTGGTATACCCCACTTGATATTTGGATGAAGTTGGGATACAGTCAGGTTTGATCAAGCACGAATCCAACTGGGCCCTCAGGACTAAAAGGCTAATAACATAAAAACCGGGCGTCCGATTGACGCACCGTCTGTTGCGTTGAGACCCATTAGAGGTGGCGGTCCATTGGGTTAC
This sequence comes from Viscum album, assembly GCA_963277665.1. Taxonomy (NCBI): domain Eukaryota; kingdom Viridiplantae; phylum Streptophyta; class Magnoliopsida; order Santalales; family Viscaceae; genus Viscum; species Viscum album. The sequence goes on along the minus strand of OY728143.1, from coordinate 910,661,937 downwards.
TTCTTCATGGGACTTCATGGCAGTTGGTTTATCGACCACTAGCTTGAGGAGCCGAGCCCCTCGAAGACGAGCAAGCTTAGTGTGGGAACCCAGTAGCTGACTGTGATGTGAAGAATGAATAGTGATCCTGTGTGGGTCAAAAATGAGCGATCCTGTGTGGGTCATCACCTAGAGATCCTGTGTGGGTCATCACCGAGCTTTCGTGTGTGGGTGAGCACCGAGAAATCATTTGTGGGTCAGCACCTAGTGATCCTATGTGTGTCAGAACAGAGCGATCCTATGTGGGTCAGCACCGAGCGATCTTGTGTGGATGAGCACCAAGAGATCCTATGTGGGTTAGCACCTAGAGATCCATTTTGGGTCAGACGACATATTGGAGATGTACTAGGATCTTGTGTGGGTCTGATGACATACTAACGAGGAACTAGGATCCTATGAGGGTCTGAAAATGTATTACGATCCGTCGTGGGTCTGATGATGATTAGGGATCCTTCGTGGGTCTTCCTCTTAACAGAGTAAGATGATTTAGTAGTTACATCTAATCATCTCTACTATTGTACCTAAGAAATACCTGATGTGAGATGAGTGTGTACCTGTGTGGTACTTCCCTTCATGGTAATATCGTGGTGGTATTCTTCTGTGTAAAGTAGATGTGCGGTACTTTCCTTTGTGGGAATTCTTCCTTTGTGGAACAGTTGAGCTTTTGAAATTTGTCTTGGACCCTGTGTTTCCTCATGATTGAGATGGGTATACTTGGTAACTTAGGTATATGTATGGGCATATACCTAAGTAGGGTTTTCAGTTGAATTCATGACCTGAGGTTTATCCTTTGTGGAATTTGTGAGACCTTGAGGGTCTTAGGGTCCCTACTGAGTATCGTTATACTCACCCCTGTACAGGTTATGCTCACACCTTGTTTTGTTTGGTTTAGATGACAGAAAACATTGATCGAGACTGAGGGTACCTGGACTAGACGGTGCCCGAAGGAGGACCTTAAAACGAGTTGGTACGCGGAGTAGAAGGAAAGATGTGGGTTGCAGAGGAGGCGATTTGTACCTACCCTTTAGGTAGGAACATGGGAGGATGACCCCACAACTGTCTACCTTTTTGGTCTTATTTACTTGTACTTTTAGTTTCTTGTACTTTCTAGTTGGGCTTTTAATCTGGCCCCTTTTACTTACTGTACTCACTCTGTTTACTATTAAATTTAGTTGTGTTTGTATCTTGATGTGTGCTTGGTTTCTTGTGATTACTGGTTATAAAGGCAGTGACTTTCCAGTTTTAAGGATTACGCCTTTCGGTGTTAGTCTCCAGCCCCTGGCCTAGGGAAGGCGGGCTTGGGGTAGTCACAACATGGGCCCCGGCGGATGGGTCGTGACAAATTGGTATCAGAGGAGTCGGTTCTACCATAGAACATTAGAATCTGATCTTTTTAACGACAATAATGTTAAGTGTAGTGAGTGTGGTTATCAGTTTACGAAATCCAGTGTTGGTGCGACAACCAATGTATCCATTCACCAGGACCTTGACTTTTGATTTTTAACTCAGTGCACGAAAACACTGATTGTGTGTGTGTTTTGAAGAGTTTTATTTGTGATCTCTTTTAGTCAGATCACCATGTATAACTTTTTTACCGTGGCACACCAGTTCCTTATCAGGAAGCCGCTGCATAGACAACCATCTAGGATTCCCGTGAGATTACACGATGACGTCTACCGGGCAATGAGGCTCTGGTTTAGGGCCCTCTTACCATGTTGGCACCTTCAAGTGGTGTACCTGTAGCCCCACCACCCATTGGGCAGCAGTTATCACTAGCCACACTGGTGGACGATGCATGCCGACTGAGCGCGTTGCATGAGTTCCAGTAGCAAAGGCCTCTGAGGTTTCTAGGTGAGAAATATTCCCACGCAGCTGAGGGCGGTTGCTAGAGTTTTCTCCATAGTTGAGACACCAGTAGAGCAGATGGTGATCTTAGCTACTAGTCTTTTTCAGGGAGTAACGATGATGATGGTCCGCATAGTGATGATGCTTTGGTTTGTGGTCCATTACCTAAGACAGTACCTTTGGGTAGTGTGTCAGCTATATCACTTCCCGTTGGTCAGTTGTTACAATCAGCGGTACTGATAGAGGACACTTATAGGATTAGTGCCTTACGCATGACTCAGCATCAGATACCCCTCAAAATCTGAGGTGATCTCGACTCACATGCGGATGAGGACTGGCTTGAGGAGGTGGCTGAGAGTTCCCTAGAGCTTCTTCAGCTTCGAAAAGATGACATATCAGTAGCTTAGTATTCATCGAGGCATACTGATCATTCCTGGTACTCGATGAATACGATACAATCAGTTCTTTGGGGCTCGGACTTTCGAGCGTAGTGTGTTTAAGGACATCTAATCCAACACTATTCCTATATGCATTAGTTATTATGTTATGGTGCTAGAGAGAACCTTTTTGGTTGAAAGTTCTTTGGCGGAGAAGATACAGCTAGTGAATGTTATTTGTGGGAAAGCAATAAATTGGCGCCAGTCTCAGAGACTTGGGCGTGTAAGATATTTCGGGAAGTGGATGTGATAATGAATCTGCAGGGAAGCAGACGTGGAAGCAGAGCTAGGAGAGAAGCAGGATGTGGTGTACATTTCAACATGTCACAACCACCCCTTTTTTTGTTGACCCCACCAGGCACAGGGAGCTGGAGGATAGGGGAAGAGAGTAGCTACATGCGTCAAGGAGTGCAACCAAAGGGCTCTAGGAATGATTCGAGGTACGGTCTGTGTCTACTAATAGCTGCTGTATCAATAGAAAAAGGTTTCGATCTTTCCTTGCTTCTAAGAATCTTTTCCAACACCTAGAGTTTCTGATTAAACCGCTGACTTTACCCTCACGTATGTAGATACCTTTGGAAGGAGACTCGATAATCACACATATGCCGACAGTGTGATCTGACCCTTGAGGTGAGAGTTTTGGTTAGAACCTCTTGATGGTAGCGTCGAGGCCTTAAGACATTAGTTTGGGTATAGAATAGACATCCATAGTCCACTCTCAAATTGAATGTATTTGGAAAAAAGGTTGTGGTTTACCTACAACATTGGAATGGGGTTTTCCATGGTAGGAGAAAAAGGAAACTCAGGAAACACATGATAAAATCATGCATAGGAGTTTTGAGTTTTCAGTTCCAAACAAAAGTGGAAGAGCATGGGGACATATTTTCAAAAGATGTTTCCAGGAATACCTCCTTGAAGGGAGAGGGACATTTTCATTGGCTAGTTACTACCAGAGATTTGTACCCTACTTCTCCAGGGTAGTGAAACCCTTATCAGCATTGACGAAGAAGGGGAAACCCTTCATTTGGTTAGAGAGATACCAGCAGAATTTTTAGGAGATGAGGAAGAGGATGACTATTGCACCAATCTTGAGGCTACCAGAGGAGGGTGTAAGGTACATAGTCTACTGCGACAAATTAGGGACCATGCTCAGATGTGGCCTGATGCAGGAGTGAGTAGTTAACTCTTATTGTTCACAGAAGCTGAGGCAGCATGAGAAGAACTACACTACCTATGACCTGGAGTTAGTAGAAGTGGTCTTCACCTTGAAGATGTGAGGGAAATTACTTGATGGGAGAGTGGTTTACAATGTACTTGGATCAAAAGAGTCTCAAGTATATGTTCTCTCATAAAGACCTGAACCTGATATAGCGATGTTAGATTGAGTTCCTCCAGGGCTATGACTTCGAGATAGTCTATACTTCTAGGAAGGGGAACATTGTAGCATATGCATTGAGCAGGAGGACTAGTATACAGCTACCAGGAAAGGCGATGGAGCAGCATGCCTCTTTATAGATATCCTTTTCGGATACAGATGAAGCAACTTTTTTTAGTATCTTACATTCACTCCCAAACTTCATCAGTGAGTCAGGGAGGCGTAGCGAGGGGACACTGACTGCGAGACATGACATGCTCAAATATCCATAGGACATGCACCTAATTTATTTTATGAAGGTGGGGAGTACGTCATCCTCTTCAGAGGACGTACCATGGTTCTAGTTTTTCTTCAGGAGTAAGTTATGAAGGAGTTCCACACATACCCTCTAGTGGTACATCTAGGAGTGGCACAGATGTACCAGGATCTCTGATGACAACACTGGTGGCTTGGAATGAAGGAAGTAGTTGTAGAGTTTATCTCTCGGTGCCTCATTTTTCAGCAAGTGAAGGCAGAGCATCAGGTACCATTAGTCTTGGTTCAGCCGTTAGAGGTCCCAGAGTGAATGTGGGATGTGATATCCATAGACATCATGACATGACTTACACGTACATCCATGGTACATGACTTAATTTGGGTGATCATCAACCGACTCACCAAGTTGGCCCACTTCCTACCAATCAGAGAGCAGGGTTCAACAGAGAGCTTGGGATGCCTCTATGTGCATGAGATTATGAGGCTAAATAGAGTACCCTCGATGCTTGTCTATGATCATGATACACATTTTACTTCCTGACTATGAATGGGGCTGTAGGAGGCTTTCAGGATGCAACTTTGTTTGAGCACCTCCTTTCATCCTCAGACGGATGGTCAGACTGAGTGGACTATTGAGACCCTCGAGTACATGCTACATGCATGCATCCCTGACTTCAGTTGCATCTGGGAGGATCACTTTCCTTTGGTTGATTTTTCATAAATTAATATCTATCACTCCACTATTAGGATGACACCCTTTGAGGTGTTGTACAGGCGACCCTGCAGATCACCTTTATACTGGACTAACCTAGGGGAGTTAGCACTAGTGGGACCTGAGATGGTATGTGCTACCACAGGGAAAGTGCAAACCACCTAGGAGTTGATAAAGACTAGATAGAGAAGGAAGAAGTCATATGCCAATAGGATACATGGACATATGGAGTTCAAGGATGGATACCACATCTTTCTACAAGTCTCACCTCGATGAGGTTTGCGGAGATTTGGCCAAGGCAAAATGTTATCTCTGAGGCTCATCGGACCTTTATAGGTCGTCGATAGTGTTGGGTGAGGTGTCTTACCACTTAGCTCTTCCACCTCAGTTGCACCCAGTGCATGAGGTCTTCCACGTATCCCAGTTGAAGAGATACGTGGACGACCCTTCTCACATCATCGACCATGGAAAGATGGAGGTCGACGATGGGGAAAAATTTACAGAGGTTCCAGTAGAAACTAAGGATCGATTGGAGTGGGTCCTTCATGGACAATCGATACCTCTATTGCACGTTATCTGGCATCATGGGAACCTCCAGGAGAGCACATGGGAGTGGGAGGCATAGATGCGTGCTTAGTACCCCCACGTGTTCCCCTAGTTTGAGTTGTGGATTACCGGGACGCAGATCCCTGAGGTGGGGAGAATGTAAAGACCCATAATTTCCATGTATGTTTTTTTAAATATATGGAAACTTTACGAGCCTGTGAAAATTGACGGCGCATGATTCTGAGGCCCGGTGTTCCCGGAATGAATTTCCAAAATATTTTTCGGGTAGGTTCAGTAAACGTGTGTGGAAGTTTTTCTTACTTTTGAACCAGTTATCGGAATTGAAATCAAAGGGCACCGTCGAACTCACAGCGATAATATTCTCTTAAGGAGACCTTCACCTCAACCGTAGTATGATGAGGGTGGAAGTTAGTTTTTCACTTATTCGTGAAAAAATAAAAAAAATAAAATGGTGTAACATTTTTTTTATTTTAATTTGAAACTCTCATGTGAATTTTTCACAGGTGGGGACCACTTGAACTTAACCTCCCTTGAGGGGTTACGGTGGTGGGGACCACCTGAGTATAAGCCCCCCTTGAACTCCCTTTTAATGGGAGAAACCCTCAAACTTCCTATTTAATGTGGGGGAGCCTCTTCAACTCCTCCAACATTTATTATGCCAAATCAATTAATTAATTAATCCTTTTTGAATTTATGACAACAAAATAAATAGGCAACATAATCTATTATGTTGGCTAATTTCCATTTTTGGTGGATTTTGGAGCAAGGAGCCTTGGGCGAAATCTCTCCAAAGAAGAAAGCGAACGAGGAATTCTTAATTCAACTTTGACTTCTTCCACAGGACATTCGTTGATGGAGGAACGTGTTCAACATCAATGAACTAAAAATCGAGGAAACACCAACGTCACTAATGTCCAGGTATTCCCAATGAGATTTTCTCCTTCTCTGTGGGCAATCTTCAATGAATCAAACGAACAAGGTAGGGAGGGTGTTTGAATTATTTTCCTTTACTCTTTCTTGATATTATTGTTCTTGTTGAGCCGCTTCCTACTGCTCTAATTCAAAGGGTGCATTCCAAACAAGCATGGACCGACCCCTCCGCCATTTTTCTTAAATGGTGTATCCTTTGTGATGAAAGAAGGTGACTTTCTTGATGGAGACTGGTGCCGGTGGTTGGAACCGGTGGAACTCAACAACCACTGATGAAGGCACAATGTTGTGCCGCCCCGTGACCTCTTCGTGCCTCTCTGGGACCTCACCGTGCAGCCCCGGCCGAGACTCCCTACGACACCAGCGGCCTCCGCCCTCCCAGCCGAGCCACACTGGCCGAGCCGCCCCACGACCTCACACCCTTGGGGCACCCCTCGCGGCCGAGCAGCCTCACGCCCTCACAGCACCCCCGTGGCCGAGCCACCTTGCATCCTCGCAGAACCTAGGCGGACGATCCACCATGCACCCTCGCGGTGCCCCCTATAGCCAAGCCACCTCGTGCCCTTGCGGCAACCCCACAACCGAGCTGCCCCACACCCTCGCGACACCCCCGCAGCCGAGCCGCCCCGCTCCCCTGCGACACCCCCGCGGCCGAGCCCCCCCACGCCCCCGGGGCACCCCTGCGGCCTCGCGACCTTCCAGGGTGGGGCCAGAATGCTGGTCCACTCAGCGGGACGGGCCGGACCCAATGGGCCGAGTCGGGTCAGGTCGGTCCGACCGAGTCAGACCTAACATGGAACAGATACGACCCTATACATTACATGGGCCATAACTTTGGCACCAGACGTCTTTTTGACGAATCGTCAGTGGATCCAAAAACCATGGAGTGAGACTGTCCCTTTGGAATACACCATTGTAGATTTGGATAAAGTTGAGATATGGTCAGGTTGGATCGAGCACGAAGCCAACCGGGCCCTCGGTACTAAAAGGCTAATAACTTAGAGACCAGGTGTCTGATTAACGCACCGTATATTGCATTGAAACCCCTAAGACATGGTGTTTGTTTGGGTTACTACATAGTGGGACATTGTGTCAGTTAGAGTATCGACCAATGGCTTGAGAAGCATACCCTCCTGAAGACAATCAAGCATAGTGCGGGATTGTAGTAGCAGGCTGTGATGTGAAGAATGAATAGCGATCCTCTGTGGTTCAACATCGAGCGATCCTGTGTGCATCAACACCATGAGATCCTGTGTGGGTCAGCACTAAGCGATCCTATGTGGGTTAGCACCGAGCGATCCTGTGTGGGTCAGCACCTAGGGATCCTATGTGGGTCAGCAGAGAGCGATCCTATGTGGGTCAGCACTGAGCGATCCAGTGTGGGTTAGCACCCAGTGATCCTGTGTGGGTCGGCACCTAGAGATCATAGGTGTGTCTGATGACGTACTGGCGATGTACTAGGACCCTGTGTGGGTATGACGATGTACTGACGAGGTACTAGGATCCTTTGTGGGCCTGATGATGTACTATGAACCTCCGTGGGATTCATGATTACTGGGGATCCTTCATGGGTCTGCCTCAAAATAGAGTAAGATGATTTAGTAGTTACATCTAATCATCTCTAGTACTATACCTATGAAATACCTGGTGTGATATGAGTTTATACCTGTGTGGTACTTCCCTTCATGATAATACCTTGGTGATATTCTTCGGTGTGATATACATGTGCGATACTCACCTTTGTGGTATTACTTCCTTTGTGGAACAGTTGAGCTTTGGACTTTTGGGTTGGACCCTGTGTTTCCTCATGATTGATAAGGGAATACTTGGTATCTTAGGTATATGTATGGGCATATAACTATGTAGGGTTGTTAGTTGACTTCATGCCTTGAGGTTTATCCATTGTGAATTTTGTGAGACCTTGAGGGTCTTAGGGTCCCTACTGAGTATCGTTGTACTCAACCCTGCACGGGCTATGCCCACACCTTGTTGTGTTTGGGGAATACGTTGAAAAACATTGATCAAGACTAAGGGTACCAGGACTGGACGGTGCCCAGAGGAGGACCTATGAACAAGTCAGTACACGAAGGATAGGGGCAGACGTGGGGTGCTGAGGAGGTGATATGTACCTACCCTTCAGATAGGAACCTCAGAGGATGACCTAGAAACTGTCTTCTTTTTTTCTCTTGTTTACTTGTACTTTCAGTTTCTTATACTTTTCAGTTGGTCTTGTAATCTATCTCCTTTTACATATTATACTCCCTCTCTTTACTATTCAGTTTACCTATGTTTTTATCTTGTTGTGTGCTTGGTTGCATGTGATTACAAGTTATAAAGGCAATGTATTCCTAGTTTTATAGATTACACCTTTCGGTGCTAGTCACCAGCCCTTGGCCTATGGAAGGCGGGCTTGGGGTAGTCATGGCACGAGTCCTGAGGGATAGGTCGTGACATTTTTGGTATGTATTAGTTCCAACTTACCTCTAGAATTCATGTATTGTATTGAGTATATCGAGATATTATTATTTGTTTTGTAGAAATATTCTTGTTTAGAGATGATTGTATCTTTCCTTTTTGTATTTATTTTTTGTTTCTAGGTGTACAATGGAGTATTGTTATACTCACCCCTATAAGTGATTTTTTCACACATGAAGTGTCTTTTGTAGAGGAGTTACCATTTCATAAAGTCCTAGGAGGACCTGTACCAGATAGAGATTTCTGAGATTAAGCAGCTGATGTGTTCTTACAACTATAGATAACAGTCCTAGTACCTTTTGGTTATAGGTTGGACTTTGTGGTTTAAAAAAACGTTTTTGATGGGAATGTATTCTGGGCCAGTTTACTTCACTACACTTTACTTTCCTATCATACTTTGTTTGGGATATAGTGGTATTAAATCCTTTTATTTTAATTGTTTTTTACATTTCATAAGTTTGTGGGATTCTAGATGTGTTTGTGTGTGTGTAGGTACGTAGGCAATGCCTCCCATGTTAGTGATATGCCTACTCTATACTGGTCACCAACCCCAGGCCTATTGGAGGATGTCTTGTAGAGTCACGACATAGGCCCCACAGGGATAGGTCTTTATAGAGATATCAAAGGTTGTTGGTTCTACTATTGGGCTAGGAGTTTGTGAGATTGTTTTGGGGAAACAATGGTAAATATTTCGTGATCGTCTTTCAGGCCATGGACTACAGTGTTGGTGTGGTAAGCTGACTTATCCATACATCATGACTCTGATAACCTTCACTTCGACTGAGTACATGAGAACACTGATTTCAAGGAAAAATTGCACTTTCATAATATAGAAATGGGTTTAGATATCCATGTCCTTCTTGAGTTTGCTCTCTAGATATACTCATTGACCATGGTAGAACATTTTTTCTTATAGGATTCCCTTGAGATTCATACTAGAATGGATTCAAAATATCGATCATGAGGATGACATCCTCAGTGATGAGGCTTTGATACATGGACCAATTCCCCGCAAGTCACTTCTAGGTGGTGCACCAGCTATAAATCCACCTGTGGAGAAGAGCATGGTACCTATAACACCACTAGACAAGGAGCGTAGGCTGTGAAAGCTTTATGAGTTTCAGGGCTAGAGACCCCTCAGGTAAAAAGTTGAGCCTGAACCTCAAGTGGTTAAGGGCTGCCTTTGAGGTGGTGACCCACATTTTTTGTTTAATCCGGAGACCATAATATTGTATGGTTGTCCTAGAAGCCAACATTTTGCAGAGCTTGTTTGGATGATGGTAGATTTGGGATATTCAGACTCACGAAGATGTAAATATTTCATGAGAAAAGATTGAGTGCCTATTTATATAGGATTTCTCACCAGTTACACTAAAAGATGTGCGTATATTGGAGCTTCTTCAGCTCCAGTAGGGTTTCATGACAATGGATTATTATTCATCGAGGTCCACCAAACTTTCTAGGTACTTAATGGATATGTTTAGATATCATTATATTTGTGCTCAGACCTTTGAGTGATGCTTGTGAAGAGACATCCAATCTATCATTATTTCTCTATGCGTTCTGACTTATGTTAGGGGGTGCTTGAGTGAGCTTTGGAGGTAGAAATCTTCTTGGATGAGTAGATACAACAGGTGATATTCGAAAGTGGAATAGAATGTGTAGAGACCTAGGAAGTAGGGAGATGACATGAGTCCCAAGAACCTGAATGAGGGAGAAATTTTAGGAAGATGACCTAGGATACATGATCAATAGTTCAGGGTTCATAGGGTGGGTCTAGTCATCCTAGGGAGAGGTGGTTCTATTAATGTGATGGTAGGGGACATCTCCCTCGAGATTGTTTGACCCGCCATGCTGCTGACAAGGAGACAATGGATGGACCACTTAGATAGAGATAGAGATAGGAACGGGTAAATCTGCTGGGTAGAACACATAGAATAAGAGATGGGAGAGCATAAGGATATGATCAATGTTTCGACAGGTTACCAACACCACCCTGAGGGGGTCCACACTAGGCTTAGGGAGCCATATGATTGGGGCAGAGATAACTACATGTGGTCGATGCATATGAACGAGTGGTTCCAAGAATGAATCAAGGTATAATCTATGTCTTTTATACTTTAGTTGTAGTACTGATAGTCACATGTTCTAGTTATTCATTTCTCTCCACATACATTGTTCAAGACATAGAGATTCCGTTTAAACTGCTTACATGGCCCTTATACTTGTATATACCTACTGGAGAAGACTCGGTGATCAAACAGTTATAACTATAGTGTAACCAGACCCTTGGAGGTCATAGTTTAAGCTTTATCCTCTTCGTGATAGCTTTGAGACCATATGATGTCATTCTTGGTATAGATTATTATCCACAATACATTCCTTGATTAACTATTTATTGGATAAGGGTGCACTGCGTCCATAGTGATGGAACACAATTTTACTTTGTTAATTAGGAACAAGATAGACACATTCATAGGAGGGTGTAGCTGATTACTCAGTAGTTGGCTAGCTTGACCCTCTATGTAGTAGATGTTACGAGCTTCTAGTTTCTAGCAGCGGTGGAGGAGTATGAGGACGTCTTTCTTGTAGATGTTCTAGGATTACCTCCAAACCGGGAGATATAATTATGAATTGAGTTAAACCCCAAGATGACATTGATATCTACAACATCATATCAAATGTCTCCCATAGAGCATCACAAGATGAGGGTGTAGTTGGAATAATTTTGGAATAAGGGATTCATGAGAACCAGAGTTTCACATTGGGCGGCCCTAGATTCGTTGGCCAAAATGGGATATGGGAGATTGAGTTTGTGTGTGGACTACCATCTTCTAAACTAGGTGATCATTAAGAACAAGTATCCAATACCAAGAATCGGCGGACTCTTAGATCAGTAGATAGGGGAACAATGGTTCTCGAAGGTTGAACTTATATCAGGCAATCACCAAATTCTAGTATGGGACTAGGATATACCAAAGATAGCTTTAAGATGTTGTTTCAGTCAATATGAGAACTTAGTGATTCCCTTTGGCATGAAAAACACTCATGTAGTGTTTATGGGACACATGAACCGGATATACCAGCCATCTTTTGACTGAATTCATGATAGTATTCAACAAATATATCCTTTTGTAGTCAGCATACAAGGAGGAGCACACAAGACACTTAAAGATGCTTCTAGACATACACCGAGAGAACCCGCTTTATGGGAAACTCTCAAAGTTCCATATCTAGATTCAGGCAATCCACATTCTGGGACATGTTATCTTAGCAGATGGAGTGGATATAAACCAATCCAAGATCAAAGTAGTGTTATCATGGTAGGCACCAATGAATGTGACATAGGTGTGGAGATTCCTTAAGACAACATGCTATTATCGAAGATTTATACAATATTTCTCAAGGATATCAGCACCGATAATAGTTTTGACTCAAAAGGTGCATAATTTCATGTCGACAGAGAAGTCCCAGGAGGAGTTTCAAAATATGAGGCAATTTTTGATGAGCATTATGATCTTGAGATTCCCAATGAAGGGTGTTGAGTACATAGTGTTCTGTGATTCATCAAGGGCTGGGCTTGGTTGTGTCCTAATGCAGAGTCAAGTGGTGATTGCCTATGGTTCACACTAGTTGAGACAACATGAGTAGAACTCCACAACCAATGATCCTGAGTTAGTATTAGTAGTCTTCACATTGAAGATGTGAAAAAACTACCTAATGAGAGATCAGTTTGTCATCTACTCTGATCACAAGAGTTTCATGTATATCTTCTCTTGGAAGGATAACAACTTGAGATAGGGGTGATGGATAAAGATCATACATGACTATGATTTTTGGATTTTCAATACTCCTAGGAAGGGTATTGTAGTGGTGATTTCCTCAGTAGGATATCTATTTCACAATTTTTGAATGAGGTATTAGAGAAGTTGTCCTCATTACAACTAAGCCTTGTGGATGGATATGAAGCACCTTACATCTAGTTGATGGTTGTTACCCCTTCACTCTTATAGTTATTCAGGGAGGGCTAGATTGGGGATACTGACTGAGAGACTCTATGTGATAATATATTCATAGGGAATGATTCTGATGGGTATTCAAATGGTAGGGAGCATGTCATTCTTTTCAGAGGAAATACAGTAGTGTCAGTGGGATTATGGTAGGAGGTTCTGAGATAGTTTCATACATACCTTTTTATGGTACAAAAAAAGTGTGGGGAAAATGTACCAGGACCTCCAAATTCTTTTTTAGTGGCTAAGAATGAGGAAATTAGTTGAAGAGTTCTTTTCTCGATGCCTTACTTATCAATAAGTGAAGGCTAAGAACTAGGTTCTAGTGTGTTTAGATCAACCCCTTGTAGTGCCAGAATGGAAGTGGGTTGGGATTTTTATAGAATGCATGATGGGTTTACCACATACGTCTAGGGGACACGATGCTATCTTGGTGATTGTTGACTGACTCACCCAGTCGACCCACTTCCTAGATATCCAAGAGCAGAGTTCTATGGAGATCATGGGATGCCTCTATGTTTAGTAGATATTTATACTCCATGGAGTTACATAAACAATTGTTTCAGATCGTCATGCACATTTTACATCCCGGTTGTGTAAGGGATTATAGGAGGTGTTTGAGACCCAGTTATGCATGAGCGCATTGTTTCACCCACAAAAGGATGACTAAATAGAGATGATCTTTTAGGTTCTCGAGGACATGCTATGGGCTTGTATTTTGGAAATCAGTCTTAGTTGGGAGGATCACCTACCAGGGATTGAGTTCACATAAAACAACAACTAAAATTACACCATTGGTATGGCACAAATCAAGGCTTTGTAAAGGATACCCTACAGGTCACCACTATGCCAGAATGACCCCGGAGAGTCAACACTCATGGTCCCAGAGCTGGTGTGAGCTACTACATAGAAGGTTCATATCATCTAGGAGTGGATGAAGGCTGCATAGATCAGTCAGAAGTCTTATGATGAGAGGCAGTGGAGGCCTTTGGAGTTTAAGGAAGGAGACCATGTTTACCTAGGCGTTTCTCCCCAATAGTGATTAAAAAACTTTGGCTGGGGAAACAAGTTATCTTCGAGGATTATCAGCCCTTTCCAAATACTATGTATAGTTAGTGAGGTGGTGTACTACTTTGCTCTACCCCCATAGATTTACTGAGTACACGATGTATTCCACATGTCCCAAATGAGGAGGTATGTGCATGACCCATCACATGTCATGGACTAGGGTGAGTTAGACAACGATAATGGAGTGACCATTTCTTAGTACCCAATGAATTTTGAGGATCGATAGGATATGATCCTTGATGGGTGAGGGATTATTTTAGTGCATGTTTGGTGGCTGCCCAAGATTCTCTAGGAGAGAACTTGGGAGTGGGAGTCTTAGATGTGTGCTCAGTACTCTCATCTTTTTGAGTAGCCTTTGTTTTGGATTTTTAGGGACGTAAAGCCCCAAGGAGCGGAGAATGTGATCTCCCAGATTTTTCATGTATATTTTTTAAATATTATATGGAATTGATTAAAGCCCATGGGTTGAAAAGACAAGCGATCCTGAGTCTGGGTGTACAAGGAATAAATGTTCGAATAATATTAAAATATTAATTAGCACGTGAGTGTATTTTTCATGAAAAAGTGGAATAACTTATAAATGGATTATTGGATTAGAAATCACAGGGCACAATTGTGTTTAGAGAAGTGGCTTTACCAAAGGTGTGACCTAAAATAGGCCATCACAGATCCACTGTGAAAATTAGTTTTTTAATGTTTTAATAAATAAAATATTTTTTGGATTTTTTTTAATGTCACCTCAATGAATCAGTGCAGTTTCTTTTAGATAAATAGCTAGTCTAGGACCCACAGATAGAATCATAACGCTGAATGTTCCCTAGAAAGTCCTTGAAGAATTATCTTGGTGGATGAAAACAAGTACAAAATCAGATATTGTTCTCAATGGATCACCAATGAAAACCAATATTCAATTGATAGAAATCCAATTACCATATAGGGAATGTTGTTTTGATTTTTATTTCCTTGTTCTTGGATTAAATGATGATCATGGACCGACCAATGAACAAGTTGATCTGCAGTTCAACTTTTCTTGTGGGATGGGTATAATTATAGGATTTATAGGGTGGATTTCGGATTTGATTCTTTGGACATTCTTACCAGAACAAGTTGAGGACAGAACAAAAAATGACTGACGTTCGTTCCTCGGTCTAGTTTTTTTTTCATATTATTCTCCCCCATTTTCTATGAATTTTTTGTTCATTGAGGGGTTATTAATGATTTATCATTTCTTTTTCCATTCATGGTGCAATTATATGAGATTTAAGATATGACATCAGGGTGACCCATTGGAGGTGCAATGATGGCAGCGACAGATGAATTGAAACAATTCAAAAATACACATTCTTCATATGAGTTATGTGTGGATGAACAAAATAATATTTATGAGAGAATTGAAGGCCCAAAACACCTCGATTCATTTTTGGGATTCTGGGATGACTCTCAATCTGATGTTTTGAGATGAACGGATCACAAAAATAGGATCCAAGAAATCAATTGAGGCGTGTAGAGGAATAACAGAGGATTCTAGAAAATCCTGATGAACACGACATATAACCCATGGTTACATGACGTGTGGACCTCATTGAGCAGTGGAAAGGGTTTTGAAAGTTAGTTAAGTGTTACATAGTGTTTTACCCTATCACACGGTGTGTAGGAACTTCCCATAGACTAGAGATATCTCTCAGGAGATACATGGACACGAGGTGGAGTACACGGGTTTCCAACAGAGTGTGTACCCCACCACACAACTTGGCCCGGACCAAGTACACAGACTAACCTGTGTATTGGTATAAAAGAATATACAAATGAGTTGACACCATGTACTGTAACATGACCAATGTATATTGGTGGACCCCATATGGATGGACATGGCATGTAACTTCTTCTACAAACCGAGTACCCATCTTTTACATGACACAATTGGAATGATACATTCTATTGTACACGGATAGTACCATGGTTATGGAACATGATGTGTGACCCTACAACACATTTTGTAAAACATTATATATGTTTTGAATTTTATATTCCACTTACGTTTGACAATTTTTGTTAGGGTTTATTCCTTATATTGATTCCCTGAAGGTTGGTGGATATAATTTCCCACTCATAGGAGTATGATCAATTCAGCTAGACTTCCAGGACAGATTCATTAAAATAACTTGAGAGGCCCATTGCAGGATCCTCTATTCATTATTCATTACCTAGGTAGGGACCTTTGTATTGACCTGAGTAACTTCACCAGGTGTTAACCCTCTACTTTGCGGGTTAATACAGATGGAGTTGTTGGTATCACCTCATGGCCCTGACTTTGATCATCATATGTTAGAGTACGTTGCCTATATCAATTCCCTAAAGGTTGGTGGATATAATTTCATACTCATAAGAGTATGATCAATTCAGCCAAAATTATGGGATAGAGTCATTAAAATACCATGAGAGGCCATGTGTGGAATCCTCTATTCATTATTAATTCCCTTGTTAGAGACCTTGGTATTGACGTGACTAACTTCACCGATTGTTAATCCTCTACTTTGTGGGTTAATATAGATAGAGATGTTGGTATCTCTTCATGGCCCTAGATTTGATCCTCATATTCTACATCATATCTCTCTCTTTAGATCTATCAGCGTATGTATCTCATGATGGTTCCTAAAAAATAGTACTTCTTAGATGGATGTCATAGGTGCTATAAGAATCAGAAGTTATTTCTCCTAGATGAGTACTTTGTGGAATCATTGAGATGAATCCCAAATGTTGGTATGTGGTAGTTGTGACTTACCTCTAGACTATATGTCTTGGTTTGAGTATATCAGGATATTCTTATAAGTGATGTAGACATATAATTGTGTAGTGTTGATGGTATCTTTCCGTTGTGTATTTCTTTATGGTTTCAGGGTTCCCTACAGAGAATTGTTATACTCACCCCTACAAGGGATTTTCCTGCATGTGTAATGTCTTATAAAGATGAGAGACCTTTCAATGGATTATGAGGTGGACTAGGACCAGATAGAGCATTGTGAGATCAGGAATCTAAGGTGTTGCTATGGCTACAAATAGAATTCATGCTACACTTTTCTTTTAGGTTGGAATTTTTGGTTTACAGAATATTTTTGGTGGGCTTGTATTCTTGCCCCGTTTACTTTACCGCACTTTACATTCCTGTAGTACTCTAGTTAGGATATAGTTGTGTGCATGATTTTAGTTATAAATAGTTTTTACTTTTCATCGTTTTGTGGGCTTGTATATGTGTGCATGTGTATAAGTACACATGTAATGCCTCCCATGTTTGTGATAAGCCAACTCGGTGCTAGTCACCTGCCCCTGGCCTATTGGAGGCAGGTTTGGGGAGTCACGACACTACCCCCACTATGATGGGTTGTGACCCACACCATAGTATTGAATATATATTACTATTCATTCCAATATGATATTTTTTATATTAATCCTTTTATGAGATTTTATTTTTTAAATATATTATTATTTATGAATTATATTAAATTAACAATTCAATTTTGTAAACATTTGACATAACCCTTCTATAAAATACTTAATCATTATTTAACCCCTGATTAAAAAAATATGCAATCCATTTATGATGTCATTTAAATAATATCAGACTTGGCCCCATTTTAGGTCAAATAATTAATAAAAATTAGTTATGAGGATCTCATAATTTGATTGTAATCATTTTATACTTTATATCTTTATTTCATAGTTTAAAAACTATTATAAATTGTGAATTATGATTTCCAAATAAGAAATTTATTTTTTGCATCATATGTTATTCAATATAATTTGTTAAAAAATACTTTAAATATTATCATAAAATATTTGGAAATAAAATTTTCCATTAACATTTAATTAATAAAAAAAATTAATTTATAAACGTTTTCTAAATGGAAATATCTGAAAATAAATTTTTTAATGGATTATAAAATTTATATAATACTTCATAATATATTTAAATTTTATAATTTTTTTTAAAAAAATTATAAGAATTCGGAATACCCTTGCACATATGGGTATTCCTGCATATGGGTAAGTCCTTTTAACCTTATACATGCCTTTTGGAATCCCATGTATAAAGGTATTTCATTAAATACATTTATAAAACATAAATATAAAAGAATACATAAATTTTAGATGATGAATAACTTTTCTCTTATCATTCTACATAATGGTGCAGAAGAAATTTCATTTATGTGAATTCTTTACATAAGGGTAGGTATTCTAGAACTACTATGTAGGGGTACCACATTCATGAAAACTGATTTCATAAATTTAATTAAGAGTTTATCCTTACATATAATTTTTTCACAGGGGTTTAACTATTAAGTATAATTGTTTGCATCAGGGTATGTGACTTTTTTACTTTAACATAACACCTCTAAAACTCAAATACATCTGCATAACCCTTATTTCACATAAATTTTTGTATTGATGACACCTACACAGACCACTATATGTAATTGGAATACAATGGTTACCTATATCGATCTCATCTTTGTAAGGTTAAGGTGTTGTTTAACTTTACTTATCCCATATATGTAATAATAAACACTTTAACGAAATGAATTTCCCTGAAATGATAAACTACCTGGTTCTTTTAATTAATATCCATTAAACAATGAATTCATAAATATAATTCATGAATCCCATTGAATCAAGTAATGGGTTTTAATAGGGTATAATAAAAATTATTATAGGTGTATGATATTATTTTAACACTTATCAAATCATGTTCCATTTCTGATAAATGAAACTTATAGAAAATATAATGAAATGGAAAAATGATATGAATCGGGAAAATATTCTTAAATCCATCATAATGGGTTTTATAAATATTAACATGAGTACCCAAAGGACACCCCTTATATGTACTGTATCGATAGGTTGGTCAGAGTCATCTGATGTTCGTATTCAATTCATCTTCTCCCAAAAGAATTCTAGCACATCTAAATATAAATTTCAAAATAAAATTGTGAAACAAGTTATTGAGTGTCATATAAACATGAGGATCTAAATCATCACACACACACACACACATCATTCACATTCTAATAATTTTAATTCAAAAATAATAATTCTCCTTAATTATTTTGTCATTAACTCATGCATTGAAACTCATACATAAATAAGATGTCTCATTCATGAATATAAAACTTCATCATCTTCATTTACTAAAAATAAATTATCAAATTAAATTTCATATTAAATGATAATAATTTGGAATATTGAACTCTTAAACAACAACTCATAACCTATTTATTATAAATAATATACCTACATTGAAAGAAAATATAAATATTCAAAAAAATGATACACCTGATATATATATATATATATTAAAGGTAGGGTTAGAAGCCTCAATTTATTATTAAAGTAAAGACCTCTTTAGACCGAGTAGAGGGTGACCCATTACATAGCACGAAGGCCCAAGGCCAAGTGGCCTACATACAGGGCTAGAAAGCCCATTTTTTGGGCCCAAAGGACTCCTCGGTGAAAAGTACTTCTACAGTAACTGCGCTGCTGCTATGCCTGCTATAGTCCCGCCACCGCTACAATACCTACAACAGTCCCTCATCCACGACAGTGTTGCTGCTGCTACAGTTTCCACTACTATAGTGACCTGCTACAATGCTGCTATAGTGCTGCTACAGTACCAGGGAATTCTCCCATGCCAGGATTTGATCCTGGGTATTTTAGATGCCAAGCAGGAGCCTGATCCACTAGGGTACAGGCACGTTGGCATATATATATATATATATATATTCATGAAATTAAGGAAAGTATGCTTCACTTATTTTTGTTGGGATATGCACTTAATCAATATCTCTTCCATATTTTCCTAAATGGAAAATATATATACTATGACCTTTCCCCCTTGAGAAAAATCTCTCAATATTTGATAGGTTTGATGTATGATTCCTTTATTGAGGTGATATATGATCAATGGATAAAACTAATACAATAATATAATCATCAAAAATTGTGATAAAAATTTTACTACTCAGAACCACGTCATTCTCCATAAGGTTGTTGAATATCCAAAATACATAATTAGCTATATTAGAAGTTGAAATATACATTTACTCCATAAAATAAACGACCACTAGAAACATTGACCTCTTCATACTCAAAGAACCTTGAGTTACCTAGAAGATATATCCTTAATATGAACTTAGATCATCCTTATTTGTCTAGAAACTCACATTAGTATTCCTCCTAATGATAATTTTATCTTCCCCTCCATAAAAAAGAAACATATATTTTTGACACCATAGATACTTATAAATATACATAATATACCTCCACATTTCCTCCATGTTTTTAAAAAAATATTCATATCATTATAAGGGATTATGAAACATAAAAATTATTATATAACATGGAATACATGATATAACGACTCATAGATTCAAATGTTATTCTACACATCTTATCTTCCTCTCTAACCTCTCTCTTATTTCTATGGATTTATTCTCTTAGAGAGATATATTCCATATGAGAGTGTTTCTAATACAATATTGTATCATTTCAGATTAAGATTCTTTAGTATCTATTCACTGAATTTACAGTGACTTCACAGAATAATACTATTAGCTCTATCATCAAATGATCATAATCACTAGAATACAGGCCATATCATAAAATTACTTTATGTAAAAGCATGTGTTTAAAAAAATGTTTACTAAATGTGAGAGTAGTATAATGTTTCAAATTAGTAATATTTCATCAACTTATACCCCTTATAAAACTAATACACTCCGACTAAACCACTTATAGTGACATGCCTCACATTCATTCATAATAAATCTAAATTACCTTATAGCTTCCTAAAAGTAAATGTTCCATGATATAGATTCATATTTAAACAAAAAAACTAACCTTTATAACTTTTATATAATATTTGAAGCATTTGGTGTAAAAAAATTGATTTTTTATTATATAAACAAGTTCCATAAGGTTTTAATTAAAAAAATTAATAACATCACCCATTTTTTAAATATTATATTCATGAAAATTTGTTTTGGAATGTAGAATTATTCTAAAATACTAAAGGGAAACCAATAATGTTTTTAATGATTGTATAAGATATAAAATTACATAACCCTTATAACAACTTGAAATTACTTATCGGTACTAACATTTACATTATTTACCATTTTTCTCTTGAATATACATTTTCACCCAATAACATTTACATATAATAGTGGATTCTCTAGAAAATTAACTTGGTTCAGATTAGATGAATTCATCTAATAATTAAAGCTTCATGTAATCTAAAACATCTATGATTTTTATTACTTTTGTATAGGATAAAGGTTCATCATGTTTTACCTATAATGACTCACTATCCTTAGTGACTATCCTCAGTGACTATAAACCCATATCACTCCAGTTCTCTATCATCTTTTCTTCACTTATAACACATGTGTCTCTAGAAAAATCTCTTCCCCTAGGTATTGTGGGATTCTATCATATTCCAACTCCAATGTAGCTTGATAATCATATTTATTGAATTCAATATTTATACCATAATACCTTATGGGGTTTTTCCTTCTCAAGGAATACAGAATGTTTTTCCACTATAACATTTTTAATGTGACAAGTAATATAAACAATATAACTTTATTCCATGGTATAACCTATAAATATACACTACAACCTCAGGGGTTTCAATTTGTTTCCAAAAATGGAAGTGACATATTTCCTATAACACCTTTCAAGAAAATTCAAAACCACATTTTTCACCACAAACATTAATATATATATATATGTATATATAAATTGTTCTGTAACTTTAGTTAAATAATTATTTATGATATTTTACATTATCTCAAATCAATTTCCCCAAAAGGATAATGGAAAATTAGAATGACCTATTATGAAACTCACCAAGTCCAACATGGTTTGGTTCTTTCTTTTATTAAAAACATTCGATTGTTTTTTATAAGGGGGATCATGTTGTGATAGAATACTAAACAATCTCAAAAAGATGATGAACCATTGGTTATAATATTATCTACCAAAATATGATTTAAAATTCATTATTTTCTTAAAAATATGATTTTATACATCATTCATGAACTCCTAAAATATCATAATCAATTCTAAATGATATTTCATTATGTATAAAAAACAATATCTACTCAAGTAATCCATAAAAATGAAACAAAAATAAACATATCTATACTCTAAAAGAAAATATACCCGCATTAATGTTTACCAATTCTAGATGTTATTAATACCTGTAATCCTAAACATGAAAAGATATTTTGGTCATGTTTACTTACTAAAAATTTACATGTTTAACATGGTTTTAGTTCAAATGAATTCAAAGACACATGATGATAGATCATTATCAAATACTTCTTTCTTTACTATCTATGTCATTGATTCCATAAATGGGTGTTATATGAGCCATGAAAACATGATTCATTATAAATTTCCAACACATGGTCATTAAATTATAAAACATAAAGATTATTATTGTGATTTTCCATAAAAAATATATCTTTGTCAATGTGACATATTTTATTCCCAAACATAAATACATTTCCTTCAATTTTTAAACATGACACATATATAATATTTAAGGTAACACTAGTTTCATAATAATAATTGTACAAAATTAGAATCATTATTATTTGAAATCTTATTTTTTATACTTCTATATCTAATTAAATCAGTCCCTCACCCTTATAAGTATCAAGATCCCCCACCCCATTGGAAACCAACTAGAGTCTTCTTATTTAAATACTCGAGTATTAATTTGACCACCTAATTCTATATCCAATACCCATAATATAAAAATATAACGGTTATAATAGATAAAAAGACATATGATACTCCCCTTGAATCTTTACTGTGGTGCAGTACATCTCAAAGTGGCCTATATTGCTACATGGAAAATATAATACATCATAATTCATACCCTACATCAATATTTTCCACTACTTAATTAGGTGGTGGATATATGCCTTATAATTAAAATTGGCCTTATAGGAATTTTCCTTTTCATTCCACTTATTCAACATAAATACTCTATATTTATCAGGCTTCCAGTCCCTATATACATAGTGAATCAATGTGAGGAGTTTCATGAAATAATTATATTTACTTCTCTTATTAAATCTCCCAATGAAACAGGAGAAACAATAATATAGTGTGTATAATATGAGATATGTGTGTAGCTCAACAGATATCTTGAAGAACCCAAGATGTCTAAACAACCACTAAAACTAATTATAATTACGACATGAGGTCCATCTACGTCCCCTCTACATATTTTCAAGTGAAAAGTGCCTTGGAGATATCATATCACAATTATCATTCTCTCTATTGATTAAGATCACAGAGATAAGAAAACTTGTTTTATATGTCTATATCCTCATATAATATCCGTAGATAACTAAAAAACATAACATGATACACTTTTCCATCCTGATAAATTGTTATATATTTTTAGTAGACAATGATATCCTCCACACTTGCCTCTTTATAAGGTGCTTTCATTAGAATACATGACTCTTGAAAATAGAACTTCTACCCTTTTCTTAATATGGTCTACACATTTGTAAAAAGATCATAGAAATTCATGTTAGTGAGTCAATTATATTTACCTATTATCGATCATAGATGTAAATTTTATGTTGTTTATCTTTCCATTTTCTATGACAAAAATTAAAATATACATTAGTATTCCTCATAATTATAAAAATGTGACATAATAAATATTATTTATTACCAAAAAATTATTTAATCAAATCCAAACTATCCTCAGCATTAGATTTATTATATCCTATTGCACACATATTATATTAATAATGGATCTTTAATTCCCTCTTTAGAAATAGGAAAATGGTTTGTGACATTATTGAAATGTATTTAGGTAAGTAGTTCTTTCCAACTATATTAATTAATATCGATTTGATCAATTGAGAAAAGTCACTAAACCTAAACATCTAGAGTAACACTTCACCCAAAAAATGTTCCCATGTTACCCTATGTCTGGAAAGGGATACTCATATTGGTGTAAATTTCTTTTACTCAACCCAAACCATTAAATATAAAACCCCCATAAATGTATATTCCCTAACACAGTCTAGACCAACCCATCAGTCTATGGTCTTATCTGAAATCAAGTAATAGAATGTGATATCCAACTTTATATTTCCATGGTGTATTTTCATAACCTTTTTGTAACTATTAAATGTTTTTTCCTTTTACATTATTTTTACTATTATGAGAATTTATAGAAGTAATTATACATTTCTCGATAAAATAAGATATAGATCACCATTTCTTTATCCTGGAAACTAACAATCAGTTCTATTTATCATAATTATTACTATGAGATATTAGTCACATGTTAAAAGATTCATAAATATAAATATTCATTACCAAATTAGTAGTTTATATCTTTATAATCATCTTAAATATCTTATGTGATTATATAACTCCCATATAATGATATAAATAACCCTAAATAACAATAATAAAAAATTAATGACATTGTCATTATCAATAAAAATCTAACCAAAATTTAATAATTAAAAATAAAATAGCCTGCAATTCACCGTGAGGGATATAATTATCCATTAAATTATAAATAAATTAATTATAATTAATTTTTGGTAGATCCCCTGTATCCCAAAACAATTGTAACAAATTCCAACCATTTTTAAATATTTTTTTGATATTTTTTATATTTTTTAGAAATATGTCGACATAAAAGAAGATCGTGGAAGTAAAATTGTGCAAAAGGAAGTCATTCTAGACCTGGATAGTCATTTCAGTATTGACTCTACTCATCCTAGTTTAGGAGAAATGGAACTGATAAGTATCTTGAGAAGGTCACGTTCTCTGCATGGTTCACACATTGGTGGAGAAAGTAGGGCTCCCCATAATGTGGCACACTGTTAATAGTTTTTTTAATTAAATTTTCATTTTTCCGTATGTGGGGTGAAATATGTTTCACCCCCCTAAATCAATGTGGAAGATGAATCCAATGTTAGTGGATTACAACACCCAAAAATCTATCTTTTTCCTCTTTTTTTATTATTTGATAGTAAATGACACAATACCATCCCCACTGAATACAACCCATCCAGTGAAACATCTCTATCACATATCCCAACAGTCATCCACACTGGGAACATTGCTTTTAAAAACTAAAATATATATACAATAAAAAAATAAATTTGGTTAATTTATTCCCATGAAAACTACTGATAATAAAATAGCCATCTATTGAAAATTGAAACATAGATCCAAAAATCATCATTAGATTTTGGACGGTATAAAGTCCCCTTTCTAAATACTTTTAAATTTAATCAAAATTTCAATATAAATAATAACAATAATTCTCTAATTATATTTAATGTATATATTATTCCATATAAGTGTAAATGAAGAAAAATATTAATTTTTTTGAAATAGAATATTTTATAAATAAGGATATTATTTGATATTATACTTGAATCATTCCAATGATCAATGTTATTAAATTTATGTAAAAAAATAAAACCAAATCGATACCCTGCATAATTACCTGACCTAAGTGAAGTAAAATCTTCTCTTGCTTACTATAGCTTGATGAAAATGATTAATATTCCCTCTAGATCATCCACAGATCTACCAAAACTAAACGATTTGGATGGACCAATTATCATGTAATATCATGAAAAATAGAGGACCGTACAATGATCATATGATTTCCATGAGATCATATAATCGATCCCTGAACACGAGTGGATTTGTTATTGATCTTTCTATATTTCTACATTTGTGAGAAGATATTACAAGTTAAAAAAAATATTAAAGATAATTCCACCCCTATATTATTAATGTATAAATAAATTATTTTATATAGTTATGTTATCTTTTAAAAAATTACCCATAATACATTTTATAAGATAGAATTATGACACTGGCACAAAAAACTTGAATTATTAAGAGAACTTTTGTTTCTATCGTTCATATTTTAACACTAACTGGTGAAAAAAATATACACCACATAATGTACTACATTCCATTATATCTTATCATTCCTAGTATAATTATTTAATAAACCTTGAATTCATAAAAATTGATTATAAATTAATACATTTTATTATTTAATTATTTATAATGAAGAAACATGAAAACAACAGGAGAAATAAACTCAATTATCATTATTCTAATCAATAATTAAATAATTAATTTAATTTACCTGTGATCATTAACTTTGAAATCAACATGTCCCTTCACATGGGTCCAATATTTTCCAAAATAAAAATTCACTAGAATTATTGGAACTTTTGAATATGCTTTATATGTGATGATTTATGCTATAAACTTGATAGATGGGAGTCTAAGACACAAACCAAGTGTAGAATATTGAAACAAATCAGATCCAAAAATGAGGAAATGAAAAGTTAGAACTATGTCTACCTCCTACGAATTCATACACTATAATATAATCCCTTTGTCTCTATATCTCAACTAATGAGTTTCATCTCTTATTTCATAAACATATCTACTCGATATATCTTTTATTAACATTCAAAAAATAAAATCCCCAATATATTCTATGGACATGAACACAATCAAGAAGCTATCAAAGGGTATAATATATCAACCCCCATTAATTGAAAAGGGA
Source organism: Viscum album (assembly GCA_963277665.1). Taxonomy (NCBI): domain Eukaryota; kingdom Viridiplantae; phylum Streptophyta; class Magnoliopsida; order Santalales; family Viscaceae; genus Viscum; species Viscum album. The sequence goes on along the minus strand of OY728143.1, from coordinate 910,635,575 downwards.
AAATTTATCTTTTTTATCTATTATTTAATTTAAAATCACTTGTAATTCACAAAATATATCCAACCATTCCATGAAAATATGTTGTTTTTGTTATCGTTGATAAATAAAAATACGATACTCATGGTTGGAATTAAAATTTTTCCTGTGATTAAGGACCAATTAACAAGTTCATAGACTGTAATATCCAATGACATATAAAAAATGTGGAATTCTTAAAAGTGGGTTAGATATTATAATCTCTTCTCCTCAAGATTACCAATCAAGAACATCATAAGAGGAAGTGTAAATATCTAATAATCTCTACACCCAAGACAAATTATATCTTATGTTTCCAATCCATTGATGTAATTTTACCATAAAACATTTATTTATGAATATAATCATCTAACTTAAAGGTTCTCATGGAAATAGGAAATTAATATGACAATTTGATGAAAAATATAGACTAAATACATTATGGCATTACTATTACCCATAATTATAGTCATTATGTGAAAATTAATTTATTGATATTCATGACTATGTATATACATGTGATAAAAATTATAAAGTAGTTGGATATATGGAAAAAAAATATAACATTATATAGGTTGACATTACTTTTTTATAACATGTTTAGACCTTTGGATCCTTATTCCAATACTTTGAAATTGAATATTTTATGAAATTATTATAATCTAGTTGGAATGTTCAACACTCTATGAAATAATGGTTATTATATTTTTTATTTTTATTTCATTCAACGCATATTTTTCATCCAGAACACACACACACACATATATATTATAATTTATTATGGTCTCATTTGTGGTGCTCCACTCAATATATTAATCATACACTACATGTGTACCCTTCTGTGTGGTCAAATTTCAAGATTCGTTATACAAGAAAGGGAATGATCCTAGTGATTCATATATTTGAAGGAGCTATATGATCATGTAAAGGAGATGGTACTAGGGGTTTTCTATGATTCCTTTTTGGAAATGTCTCCATTAATTTAAACTATTGGGGTTTTATAGGTATATTACTGAATAATTCTACAATATTTCTTTTAATGAATGACTTGTATAGTATTTCATTGGACTCATATTATGGTATACTATGTGATAAGTTAACTATACGAAAAAATGTATTTAGTTGACATTTTATCATTCACTAAATGATTTCTTTCACTTTTTAAAATAGCTATGGATTTCTCTTTTGGGAATTATTTTTAGGGTATTTTTAAAAAATATATTGAATTATTTATCAGATGCTAATGCTTTCAATAAATGATTATTAAGTGTTTTTAAAATAATATATATATTTTAATTTATTATCTTTTTGAATAATTATAATATTTAAATATTTAAAGTATATATTTAATTGGTTACCAATTATTGTTATTTCATATGAGTTTTAATATTTTTTACAAAGGACATGGAAACATCATAAAAGTTCACATATCATTATAGTTCTCTAAATAACTAATACTTATATTTTTATGAATCAATGACTACATCTATTGGATTGACATGTATTACTTTTCTGATTCATGTTATTCAACCTACTTATTTCAATATTTTTTATATTATATTCAAACATCGCAGGAAGTCACTCATCCTTGCACGACTCTTGCCAATTATTTCTAAAATTCAATGTTTTAACAAATCAACCAAGTGTATTTATATGTAATAGTTTGTCAATAAATGTTTTTAACATATTTAAAAAAATTAATGCATTATATAAAAAGATAATAAATAAAATAATAAAATTATAATGAATGAATAATTTTTAATTATTATTATTATCCAATAAAAAATTAATTAATTAATAATAGAATAGAAAATATATTTATTAATAAATATTATTTACCAATTAATACATAATTAATAGAAAATAATTAATTATAAATAAAAAACTTAAATAAACATATAATTTATAATTAAAAATAATTAACCATTAATATTAAAGAAATTAAAATTAACAATTATTTTATTATTATTTATTAATAAAAATTAATTACCGATTAGTATTTATTAATTAATAAATAAATAACGATATATAGGGTAGGGTTTTCTAAGTTACAATACTACACTGTAACACCTTTTTATTTTAAAATAAGACTATTTTTGATAGCGTATACAACCCATAACCCTGAGCTTAAACAAATACAATTTTTTATTAAAATATGACCATTATAAACTAGTCATTCAATTAGAGGGTATAAAAAGGAATAACCACATTATTATAAGATGTATAAGTATTTTATATAATGGATTTATTAAAAATGTATAATTTTTAAATATTTGTCAAATTTTTGAATACATTAAAATTTAATTATCCTGACAAATGGTTTTATTTTATTAAATTTTGTGACAATTATAATTAATCCCATCCGCTTTTAGAAAGTATGTTTTATTAAAATAATATAATTATTGTGATTATATTATCAAAGATAACATATGGTTATATTTTGGAATTTTCAAAGGAATATTTATTTTTTTGGGAATCAAAAAAAATATCAAGTTTTCAAATATTGGAATTTCATTTCATTGAAAACGCCTCATAATATTTTTAATTTAATCATAAATTAATATAATATATATGTAGTTATAAGTAATATAATTAATTAAATATGAATCAACATTATTCTTGATCTTGTTAAAAAATACTTGTAGTCTTAAAAAGGTATCTATTTTCATCAGAAAACTGTTTTCCCGTCAGGATTTGTAAGATAATTATAAAATAATTCTTTAAAAAATATAAAGATTTAGTTTAGTAAAATGGATAAACAATTTTTGACAAAATATTAATTAATATTTTTTAATAAGGTGAATATATGTTTTTTACAATTAATTGTAAAAATTATAAAGAAAAACTATCACAATGGATAAAGGGTATATAGTGTAATTACAGTTAAAAATAATATGATACAAACTAAAAATTGATCACAAAACATTCTTTTATACTATTTGATGATTTAATTTTATCCTTTATATCCATGTCTCTAGTATATAACCACTTCGTTCTATATTTCATTAATTTTTACCTTTATAATATTAAATTAAATAATAAAGGTAAAATTTCCCTTTATTTCAATTAATTACTATAATAATTTTTCATAAAAAAACAAAATATATTCAATTTTAAATATTTGTTTGAAAGATAATTTTTTTACCATGGAATATTTTTAATATGTTTTATAATGAAATAATTACATAAAATGATTATGCAACCCTAACACAGTATTAATTAAATTTTTTAAAAAATAAAAAAATGGTTTTTTAAATATGATAAAATTTAAATTTAATAAATTTTTATTTCCCATGAATTCTTTAAAAAATGTGACTTTATAGTTAATTATTAAAATATTGTATTCGAATTCCAATGTTTTTATTTTGTTTTCATTGTCAAATTAATTGAATATTTCTAAAAATAGCGTTAATGATATTTTAGTAAATGATTTAAAATGTCTAAAAATTATATCATTGGCCAATGGATTTAGATATGGTTGAAAATATAAACCAAGGTTCATTTATTTTCCAATATTCCTTTTATAGTAACTATCTGGAACTCTAAATACTAAAATCATTTTTAGCACTATAATTTAGAAAAAATTGTTATGGTGAGTAAAACAAAAATTATAAGGGTGGAAACCTAATATAAACTTTTATAAAAAACTTTTGATGATAGTATTTCAAAAAAATTACAACCTATATTCTAATTATATCATATTTGAGTCTATTTTCTATGAAAAATAATATATATTAATTTAATATTTTATGAAATTCCACAATATCCCCTCTCCTCACATATACAAGGGAACCTCATGTCCTTTTTTTAACAATTCAAAAGCCTTTTGGTTCAAAAAATACCTTATAAAATATATTATTTACCTTATTTAAACATATTATAGGCCTTGGTTTGTTTATAAAACCCTACAAGGATGTATTTTTTAAACCTAATGTGGATTTCCTAAAAAGTGCCATCTTTATTAACCAATCAATTTTTTTTATTTCTTCATCCACATTTTAAATTATTATTATAACATGATGATATAAAAAATAAATATATCACATATACCAAGCTACTTTTATGTTAATCGAATACCATATATCCATCCCTTCAGACATAAATTGGGAAACCAAACCATTGTTCATGTATTCCTAGGACTACAACCTTATGAATCAATGAAATTAGTTTTCAATCAAAAGCTCTCATGAATTTATTTAATATTGTACTTCAACTATATATATATATGATATTAATATAATAATATTAATTATTATATGAAAATATATCATAAAATATATACAGTTGTACTCATTTAATATAGAAAATGATGTTCGTGTATATGTGTGGATTACCACCTATAAAAAGAGATGTGATTTATTTTTCATATCCACAACACATGACTACTTTACAAAAGTTTATATAATGAAATTTTATGATATTTATATTATAATTATAATTCTTATAACATTAAATAATAGTTATGTTATTTCCATCATGATCATTTAAAAATTAAAATGTTACCTGTGCATACGTAAGACTTATCATCACAATGATTATAATCTAGTTGATTTTTTATTACCAAATTTAATGTTTTGTATAAAAAGAATAATCAATGTTTAAAAATTATAATTTTAATGATTATTATTATGTATAAAATGGAATGATTTCCTCTTTTACCCTATTCAAACTACTGATGTCATTTTGGACATATGAACTGAATATCATCTAAACATCTTATGTGAATTTTATTATATATGTAATTAAAAATATAATGATATTAATGAAAATTCAATAAAAAATGAATATTAATAAGGTTATTAATCATGTAAATAACTAATTTTTTTCTATATTTGATGATAGGGAATGTATATGATGATTCAGACTTGATTTAAGGTGATCCATAAATCAATTTCATTTCATTAGGTTATATTACTTATTCATTATAATTAATATTATAAAATTATTTTTGTAATGAAGTTTGAATAATTTATAATTTATTGACAAAATTTTATGCTGATTTAAAGTTGATACACATAATATATTACTCAATTAATTATTAATTTAATGATATGTTCATTGTTAGGGATTTTGAATAATTTTCCACTTATTTGAGAAATATTTGATATTATGTACCTATTTATTTTTATGAGGTGTATCTAAATAACCTTTTTCATGATTTATCCAAAATGTATTTATTTTTTATATTTAAGGTTTCATTTAGTATTGTTTCTTTCATGTGGTTTTTATTTGAATGGTATCAATGTGGTGAGAGTTTATTTCACAACCTCACTATTATCAGGAATTATTTATATTTAGGTCTATGATGGGGGAATAATTTGATATTTAAATCATAAACTAAATATATTGTCCTATAAAGTATTTAATTTATAAAAACTATCATTTTTGATTTCATTTTCCCCTATTTGTGTAATCAAGAATCATTTTTTAAGGAAAACTAACTTCATTTTTTACCTCACTATGATTCTTTTTATCCAAATCCATATTTTTCCTAAAAAAATTTATATAATATTATAAATAATATTCTATTATTTATTAAAGGAATTTTATCCATGTTTGAATTTAAAAAAAATATATTTTTAGTGGAATTATCTTATTTTTTTCAAATATGTTACATTTTGAAATTTACCAAAACTGTGATAGGAATCTATGTTTTGAGATACACAGCATGAGTAGAATTTTCTCACCATCATGGATGATCATTTAATTTTACATTCCATTATAAGATTCCATGAATTATATAATCTATAATGTTTTCCTAATATTTTATAAATTATTTGTTTTTAAAATCAGATTTCAAAATGAAAATTGTTTTTTCCTCACGAATTATTTTAATGATCTTTTTTGTGATATTTATATCAAACCAAAAAAACATTTATTCATAATTTCTAATATATTTTTATGATTCTATCTTATTCATTAACATGATGGATTATGATCAGTTTGACTGGGGAAATTACAACTATTTGTTATGTCACTTATTCTTATATAGATTGTATTATAATAAGTCCTATTTATTAGGTTTTTAATTCATCATATAAATTTTTTGGACATATAAAGAAATCAGTGGGGCATGAACATCCCTAGCCCCTTAATTAATTAGTTGGTTTCATGAGAAAACCATATGTCAATCTATATTAAATGGTTTGTTAGTGTATACCTCCTCGTAGTTTATGAAATACTGAAGCATTGCCTCAATGGTACGTTTTTGATATCAGAATATATGAATTACATCATTAGTAAAACATTTAGTGATGTTCATGTGGTTGGTTTATTATTTATGATATTTATTGATATGATTTAATATTATGTGATTATTTATATTCCATTATTTTATCATCATCTTCTCCTTCCATATTATTTTTTATGCTCATGTTTTTGATTAAATTGTATGTTTTTTAGTCGTTCACTTTTCCATATTTTTTATGTTATATTTTCTCATGATAGATTCCAATATAAATACCCCTTACTAATCATCTTATTTCCACATTATTTTTTTCCTTTCCATGGGTTATAATGATGTAATCATTTAATGAGTTCAATGATGAAGAATATTTACTATTATTTTATTTTTTAGTTCATGTATTCCAATATAATATGATATTCACATATATATATATATATAGATTACTAAGACTACTAAACTAATTGGTACATTGGGGTATGATTTCTTTTATATATTTCCAATGAAATAGAGAAACCATCATCACTTGGATACTGTGTTCATTGTATTTATTACTAGTATCAAATAATGTTTTGTAGAAAATATGTCCTGCAAATTTATGAAATCATATGTGATGGAATGTAACCATATGGATGAATTTGAGGACAAATATATGTATAGGTTAACATCCTAACATTTTGGTATGGTATAGATGATGTGGTTTTCCTATATATAAATCCATATAGAGATACTATAAGTTGAAATGGTTTTTTAATAGATGTTTCTATTAGGAATCACCCCCAAAAGAGATTCTTGAGTATATCTTGGACACCATTCAAGTTCATAGTGATTGTTCCCTTACTAATCACTTTTTTTGACACTCCATGGGGCTAATATTTGGTAAATTCACATTTTCTATATGAACCATTATCAATAATATGAATGGATTATGACATGGAAAGTCCCTAGATTATAATAATATTTCTTATATTAAAAGGACGATGACATTATTTAAAAATCCTATGAATGATTATACGGGTTACCACTATAATTATTATTATTCATAATTTTGTTTTTAGTTTTACTTACAGGTTGGATTAAGTATTAATCATGTTAACGCTAAATGTGTTGGACAATTTGGTGATTATGGGGACCCAAATTGGGTGATGACTACATAGAAATATATTGACTATTCCTATTATGTTATCATGATATATGACTGAAATTTATCTTTAACCAAATATCTGACTCACCAATTAAGAGAGGGATAGAGTTATATTAGAGATCAAATATTGGATACCATGGATGAAATGTGACTGAATTTCATTCATTTCAAAATTCTGGAAAGAGACACTTAAACAAATTTATCAAGGGTTGTCGATGATTTTTGTCTTTCGAAATAAGGGACATAAAAAAAATAAATTGTTGTGGATTTTAATGTCTTATATTTCAGGAACATGAAAATAATATAATTCAAGGAAATAATATAAGGGTTTACTCTTATAATTATTAATGACCAATTACATGATAATTACTTAAGTTGATATACTAAAGTGTTCATGTATTGGGATTTGATAATTATATTGTAGAAGAGTTACATCAATTAATTTCCTTTATTTGAATCTTGAATCATCTATGAAATTTTGGGAATTATTTTTCATTAAGTATTTGAATGAATATATTTAATAGTACTAATGAAAAAGAAAATGTATATATTTTTAAGGATATATTTTATGTAAAGAATAAGATTTGGGGAAATATTACTCAATATATGTTTGTAATATTCAATTAATAATCATTAGTTGGGACAAATAAATGATGAATTTAATAAACTAAATGAAATAGTGTTGGGGGCTATGAAAATGTTTAGTGAATTAGTGATAATATAAATTATGATGGATTTTATGTCCTTTTTAGATTCATGGAATATATTCATAACAAATTATTTAAGGAATAAAAATAATATTAGTTTTGGTAGAGTATATATTTTCATTGAGGGGTTTTAGTGATCATTTCATTGAAATATTTGGTATGTGACATTAAGGGAAACATTATAATGTATGGGGGAGTAATGTTAAGTATATTTTTTAAAATGTTCTGTCCTTATTTTAAAATAGTTTCATTTTGAATTTGGTTAAACATATTTTCTAAGAGATTACAGGGATAATAATTTTGGAATTTATTATTTAGACTTTTTCGTTTTACAATTGGGGTTTTAGAGATTAATGTATCATTTGAGAAAAAATGTTGTAACTATTTAGGTTTTGTTAAATAATTAAAGATAGATAGAAATAATTATCACTCTTTTAAGGATCTTATGACCTGTTAAAAGTTAATTTAAGTGCTCTGGGAATAAAAAATTCCTCTTTTATATTTGTAAACATTATTATGAAATAAAACGGAACATTGCTGAATAATAACCAAAATATGAAATTATTTAAAAAAACGATATCATGTAACTGTTATTGCCTAGTCAAGATTTTTGTATCATTGAGAGGGGTATGGGTGAATCTATGATATATTTTTATATTATGTTCCTTCTTCTAGAAAAAATCTTTTCCAACTTTTTATTATTACTTTCTTTACCAAAAACAAAATCCACAACAACACAACAATTTACAAGGTTCAGTACTCAATAAGAGTAGATATATCCTTGGTATGTTTTGGAAATAATATAGTACCATACAATTGATGAGAAAAATATCCATTTGTGTTGAATACAATGAGTAAGATATGCCTTTAAACTATTTTTTCACCGTGAACAATACAATAGTGAATGTCATTCATGTAGAATTAAAGGATGTAAGATAATTTTTATAAATAATATGTTACAGGTTTTATTGATCAAATTTCATAATATTTATCTCTCAAAAAAATTATTCACTTTCTTACCCAGAAGATGGTAATAAATCCCTAAACATCCAAAGGAAACATTTTTTGATATCCTAGTCTGATTCCCGTGTTTTGTTTCACAATAAATAAATAATAGTTTGTTAGAATAATGCTAAAAAAGTATATAACATCTTCTTTGTTAGTATGAAAATATCAGTCTGATTGCTTGTTCTGATTTCGAGAACTCTAATTATGATCCTGTCTCTTTTTCATTATTTCATCTATATTGAATATTTATTCAATAAAACACAATCTATAAACTTATTCTTAATATAATTAAAAATCTTATCTATCTTCTTCCACAGGAGATAAAAATTCATTAATACAAAAAGTATTCCCCTCATTTTATATACATGATAAAAATGTTTAAGTGAGATTCAAAAGATGTTTCCCCACCTCAAAAAATTTACAGAATATTAAATATTCCCTAAATATGGGATATCCATTTAACTTGTGTAGTGCATTTAATTTCATGGAAATTTTTTATATCCCTTTGACTTCTTTAACACATGATACTTCTAAAAAAACCATCAATCTGAATCTGATTCCTGATTTTGATTTTTGAATATGATTTCTTCATTAAGAGGAATAAATTTGGTCACTCTAGTTTTCTTAACCCACTAGAAAAAAATCATAAATGAAGACATTTCATTACATTTATCTATAACAATTTTCAAAAAAAAATCTATCCATTTTTATTAACTCATTATGATGAAGAAAACATATTCTTCTATAAATTCTTCAACATCAATTTTGAAAGGTGTAAACCATATATCTTATCATTATGATTCTATGTACCAAAAAATGGAAAACAAATTCATGGAACTTCTTCCAAGATTACTATATCCCTTTTTCAACACTTTTAGAATGTCATCAAATTAGACTCTTCTTCTTCTTGTTTTCTATTAGCATGCTTGTCATAGATATTCAAAATTGGGTATATTACTTGACTCAATACTCCTTCCTGATTAAATTATCCAAAAATCTCCAAAGAAAATTCTTTATAAAAAATTGTTTGTTTAAAAAAAATTCATAACCATCTCCCCCTTATGTCATAAGGATACTAAAAAATGTAATTACTAATCGGTGCCAGAGTAACTATGATTATCAGTGGCACACCGAGTCTGATGGATCAGTTCTAGCTTCTTCGACTTTAGTAACATATTTTCTATTCTGATTACAATACCAATGAACTATCTATAACCAATAAATTCATTCTATAAAGATTTACATATTTTGGATTATTGATATTACCAAAAACTAGAGTCTTCAGTAATATCATATTACAATCATCCTCTCTATACATCAAAAAAATATTCATCTAATGTTCTCACTCTAATGGACTAAGACCAGAAGTCTCCAGTTATTGAAAATTCATTATTTTAACAAACTTATTCATGTAATTCGGACTTTATTCATGACATTTAAAATTTTTAAGATCATATTAAACATCATCTTACTTATAATTGAAATTTTTATAACTTCCCATTCATCCCTCAACATCCGACATTCCTACCAACCCTGAGTATGATTGGTAGAAATCACCCTTTATTACATAAAGATTTCTTCAAAGAAATTTCAAACACTTATGATTATTGTGAGATAATAAAAATATTAAAGCACTGATAGATTTTTATCATAATATTTTAGACTCTGATAATTTTCTAAAATATGATCAGAACCTCATTTCAGACCTAGGGTGAGCCTGTTGATCCTTTTTTTTTCTTTTCAGAAAACATCTTTTCAATATGATGATATTTATTAATGATGGGGAGTTTAAATTTTTGAAATATATAGTCTGTCATACTTTCACTAAAAACAAAGTGAGGTGATTTCCCCCTCTCTCACAATTTCTTACCGTCAAATGAAAATTTCTAAATATGATAATCTTTTTTATCAGTTTTGTCCTAAAAATATCCCCATTTGTATTTTGTTATTAACTATGATTCATAAATTGTTGATCTATTTAGAATCAATATATGGATTACTTATCAACAATTATAAGCCTACATGATATAGTTCAATAATGTAAACATGAATTATTAACATAAAATCCATCCTATCCCAAATTGGTTACACATGAAACCATCTCAGCCTTTCTTCGCAACATTATTATTTTGCGCATTTCTTCTTCAAAATTCTTGAATTTTTTTTTTCTTATAACCACTCCAATAAATAGTTAGAATAGTTCCCACACTTATGATTATGAAATCATATATTACCAACAACTCCTCTATTATGAATGATTCTAAAAGTATATTTTTATGAAACAATTTTCCCCCTTGAAAAGACTATCCAAAGGTATGATTTGGCAAGGAACAAAAACAGATACCTCAAACTTGATTAGATGTAGGTTGAATACCCATGTTCAACCTCAGTCTATGAAAATGATACCGTGGTAATGGTTTTGTGAAAATTTCATCAACTTGTTCTGACATAGGAACATACTCCAATTTCAATTCCTTTTTCACCACATGCTCTTTGATGAAATGATATTTGATATCAATTATTTTTTAAAAATATTTTTTTACCAGATTCCTAATAATGTTGATTTCACTTTTTTTATCACAACCCAAGATCAAGGGTAACTTCACTTAAACAAGTAAGTCATCAAACTTTGTCTTCATCAACATATGTTGAATAGTGTATTCAGTGGAAACAAAAAACTCAGCTTCTTCTAGACTAAGAGTTACTAAATTCTGTTTCTTTTTATTCCAACAAACACATCTTTTATCCATGAAGAAAACTCTTCCAATTTTGTATATTTTATTATCAATATATCATGACCAATCAACATTTTAATATAATAAAAAGCAAATTATATTTGAGATATCTTAGTTGATTAAGATATTTATTGTACGTTTGATATATCTAATAATTCTATTTCCAAAAAGTAAATGTGATTATATAGGAGCACTCTCAAATATTTCACATAAGGTAACAACATAGACAATTTTGGGTCTTGAGGTATTCAAATATAAAAAACTATTAATCAGTTTATGAAACCCTTTATGATCATCTTCATTTCTTTATCTATCATTAATCAACTTGGTTCCCACAAAAATTGGTATGGAAAATGGTTTTGGGTTTTCCATGATGAACTTCTTAAGAAGTTACTTATCATACTATTCTTGAGAAATAAAAATTTATTTCTTCTTTTTTAAGATTTGTAACCAAGAAAGTATTTCATTTCCCTAAGCATTGACATCTCATTTTTTTCATATCTTCAAAAAATCATGCACATTTTATTTCATTATTCCCTATAAAAAAATTTCATCATCTTAGACAATTATGATAAGGGTAAAATCCTGAATTTCCTTGATGTAATGACTTCTATAAGCTCTTTATTGCTTGAAAATCATCTTCCTCATGCATGTATCAAATTTGGAATATGATTCTCTAAGATATTATTATCTCCAAAACAAGGCATTCTTCAACTTATCCACATAACTTTAATCTTTCCCAATAAAAAATGCACAATCATTTTCAACGCAAACTTTCACATCAAGATCCCTATATATAAATGTGGACTTCAAATCCATTTGAAAATTTTGTGAATTATATGTTTATTTATAGAGAGAAATATTTTGATCTTTTTTAAACATTCCATAAGATAAAAATTCTAATCAAAATAAACACTTTCAATTTGTGAGTAACCTTTTCCCACTAATCATACCTTATTCCTTATACATCACATTATTTATTCATCTTATTATAGAAAAACCATTTAGTAACAATAACATTTTTGTTATATGTATTGGTTATGAGTTCCAAAGTATCCTTCTTTGATATCTGATCACGCTCTTCACTCATAGCCGGAACCTATTCCGAATGCTCAAAAGCTTCATTCAAATCTTTCAGTTAAACTTTTGAATACAAAGAAGTATGTTTAATAGAATTATTTGTTCTTATTATTTGAAAATTTTTATGTTGATCACTGACAATGTTCTGTGTCTCCACTTACTTCCTCATCATGGGATGATATTTTTGAGTTTCTTCCTCATCACTTGAAATATATGTGTCTACTTCTTCTTTTTGATTAGTATTACTATTGTCGGTATCTTTATCAAAATAATTAACACAAAGTTTTTTGTATTTATCAAATTCCATATCGACTTGAGTCTATTTATCAACCTCAACCTTTTCATTGACCTTCACATCAACATAATAAACTATTATTCATTTTATTTATTGAAATACATATATAATTTTCCTTCCAAATCATATCCAATAAAAATTACATCTTCACCTCTCTTCTCAGACATTCCAAGGTTTCCACCATTATATTCTATGAGGAATAGACTCCCAAAAGAACTTAATTGTTTTTAACATAGAGTTTTATAAAAAAAACGTTTCATATAGGGTCATGTATGTACATAGTCTATTTAAACATCCATTTTAAATATACATGAAAGTACTCTTTTTTTATCTCTAATAGTAATGATATAGACCATGTTGAAGTAAAATAGTTCTTATCATTTCTCTCCAACATCTATTCTTCCTTTCATAAACCCCATTTTTTTAGGACTGTATGGTGAACTGAACTCTAGCATAATTCCTTGATTCATAATATAAATATAAAATTCACTATTTCTATACTCACCACCATTATCTTTTATCATATTTTTCACTGAATACTCATAATTATTCTTAGATTTCCTCTAGAAATATTTAATCTTTTTTAGAGCATATGACTTATTTTTCCTATATATAACAAAATTAATGTGAGAAACTTCATCCAATAATGTGATGAATCATTTATATCCATTATTTTTTTATTTTCTCTTTGTACCAGAAATATCAAAATGGATAAGTTCTAGAGGTTTCATTGACAAAAATTCTACGTTTTTATGCACTGAGTTATTAATTATTCTTTTCTAGTAAATAGTGAAACACCGATCTCTTCTTCTTTACGTATCAAGAATATCACAAACACTGTCTCAATTTGATAACTTTATCATGTTTCTCTAATACATGTGTCCCAACCATTTATACCACAATTGATTTTCTTCCATTATACATAAGTAATATGTGTATTTCATTTCACCAAAATGAAATAATTTTCTTTTTGTACATCAGACTCTTGTAACTATCATTCCATCTTCCTCACTCTTCACAAAAAACCCATATTTTCTATGAATAACATTTTTTACTTCGTCATAGATTTATGAAACACTTACTATATTTTTTTGAGTCCATCAACATAAAATAATTTCTTTCATTTTACCTTTTCTTTCCCAATGATGGCTAATCCAACACCATTGATTCTTAGAGATTCATCATTTCCTAATGTCACTATTCCTTATTTGAAGTCATCTAAATTATTCAAAAACATTCAGTCTCCTATGATATGATAACAACACACACTATCAAGAATTGATGGTTGTTATCCTTTAGTATGATTGAGTGATATTTAATAAATAAGATAATTTTATTTTCCTTTATTTCTCAACATCTTCAGCATTAGAGAATTGTTAAAAATAATTTTTTTTACTGGTAACAAAAAAAGAAATCATTTTTCATGGTGTCCTAGATATTCCCATATTTCAAAAATATTTTATAGAGGTTGTACCCTATTTGTATGTTTTAAACCAACCTTATCATGTTACTTTGAAAAATACTTTTCAAACATCCTCTTTTTAGGGTATTGACTTCCCTACAAAATTTCCCATCATTAATTTTTTGAATAGTAGAAATGTTATTGATTTCCAAGTGTCCTAATCCACAAAAATACCAGCAATATCCATAGAAATAATATTTTTCTTTTAAACTTCAATAATCAATGTAATTGAGAACTTGTTTCTTAGTAACCTTCTTATATTTATTATTATAAATTTGTTAACCACCAAAGATTATTTTATCAACCATAATCTTTTTTTTCATCTCGGTTTGATTTTCTTCACTATTGGAACCATAAGTATTAGAAACTTTTTTAGATTCTGAATGTTCTAAAACTTCTGACTTCTAAACTTTATTGGTCATTCCCACAATCATTACAATCCTAGTATCCTTATTTTCAAAAACATCCCTTGCATTCTTCTTCTCAAGAACAATTTATGCTTCGCTCTCATTTTTTGTAGATAAAATTTGATCCTTCTCAGGTTTAACAATTCTAGAACATTCACCAACTACAGAGATAGTGTTGTCCAAAATTATATCTCTATGTTCAATTTTATATGTTTTTGGTCGGACATGTTTTATCTCTTCTTTTCCCCTTAATATTCACTTCCAAATATTCATTAAGATCATTTTCTTTCTCAATAGATTTATTAAAATCACCAATATCTTCAATCAGATTTACCTTATAATTAGGAATTCATTATTTATTGTTTGATGATGAATTTTAAATTTTCATTTCCCTGATTTAGTTTTCAAGCCTCTCAATATTTCTCATAAATTCTTTTAGTTCTTCATTAAAATGAAATTATAATTTGGTTTCTTATTTTTTAGAACCGGTACATATGAATTATTCATTTCTCAATGTCGCAATAAAATTATTCTAACAATATTTATAAATATATTTTTTAGATTTAACTTCACTATCTTCTTCTTCATCATATTTGGATAAGAAAATTATCATTTTAGATTTGGATAATTTTCAATATTCCTATCGGGAAAAATATTTAGGCTCATCAACATGTATCTTCAATGACCTTATTGTACTTATTAATTCTTCATAAGTATCCTCTTATTTATTTATTTGAGTAAAATTAGCCATAAAGTACCCAATGAATCCACATTCAAAACACATAATGGGTAGTTTTCCATAGTATTTACCAATACCTATTCTCAAATTTTTTGAAAATTACAATAAAATTTCATCATGATTTTTACATACCTTATTTTTAGAGACAAATTTAATAAAATAATATTTCTAAAAAAACATGTTAGGATTTTTTTCTTAGACACCATGAAAGAAATTTCTCTATCATATTTTATTATAATTACTGAATTTCTCTATTCTCTTTTCATAAGTAATGAGATTTCCTTAAGGATCATAGAGAGATTAATTTTCAGTACCACTATCTTTTAGTGAGAATACTTCGGCATCAATATTTCTATGAAGGATTATCAAGATACTTTAAAAAAATATAAAATATTCTCAATTTTCACTAAGACATCTGATAGGGTTGAAAATGTCAGTCACCCTATAATGAAGCCACCATTAGATTTGTATTCATCCATCTTTATATATATTCATACTTCTTCTTCCCAACTTTTAATTTTCCTTCTTTAATTTTGTGTTTCCTTTGTATATGTTTTTAACATATACCATATCCTTTGGAACTAGAAAGAACTTCTACTCTTAAAAATTCACTTTTATAAAGGGATGAATGTAAATATTTTTTAGATTTTCCATCAATTTCTTTAATTTTCTTATCAACAAGAGTAAGAGGATCCTTACCATAAATAAAAGGAAATATATATTTTTTAGCTTAAAGAACATCATACCCAAGAGACAAAAGAAAACACATCATTCTAGATTTCTAGATATGATAGTTCATTCAATAAAATATTTGAGTCCCATTACTCTTCACGCAATTCAGATTCTTCATCACAACTTCTTTTGAAAATTCCCTCAATTAGTAAATAAAGGGAAACTTTTCTCATTTATAATTTTCAATTACATAGTGACTATTTTTTTATCACTAAGAGAGAGAGAGAGAGTGGGTGAATCAGTGATATCATTTTCTTTTGTGTTTCCTTATTCTTGAAAAAAAATTCCATCTAATTAAAATTTTCTTTCTTTGTTGAAAAAACTCACATCCACAGTGAAAAAAGAATTCACATGGTTCATTACTCAATAAGGGTATCTATGTCCTTGGTATGGTTTGTAAATAATCAAGTACCATAAAATCCACTAGAAAAGAATACTTTTTTTCTAGAATATATGGAGTAGGATATTCTCATACAATCTTGTAGAACTATGATCAACCAAATAGTGCATGTGCTTCATTTAGAAATATTAATGTAAGATAATTTTTGTAACATACATGTTTAGTTCATCTTGATAAACTTTCAAAAATATATTCTTTCAAAAAAATTCTTTATTTTCTTACCCATAAGCTGGTAAGAATTACCCGGACGTTTTAATGACACTATGTTTCATTTCCCAAACTGATTACCAAGTCTGATTGCTCAATATTGAAATAATACTCTATTAGAATACCTCTGAAACAATCATGAACTTCTTCTTCCTCAGTATTAAAATAATATTTTGATTGCTCAATCTGATTCCAAAAACATAAATTAAGATATTGTATCTTCTATTTTATTTCTTTTATCTATACATATTCATCAATAATACACAATCTGGAAACTTCTTCTTTCCTGAATTTAAAATATTTTCTCTCATATTTCACAAGAAATGAAAATTAAAAAATACACAATATTATTTCAAGGATTCAGTATTCCTAATAAGTATTCAGTCCAAATCTAATTCTTATTTATAATTTCCCAATATGATTTATTTATTATGATAACCAAATTTAGTCACTAATTATTTTTTGAACCACTTGCAAACAAATTAGAACTAAAGACATATCATTACATTTCTCTGCACCAATTGAAAAAAATAATCTTCCCATTACTTTTTCCTAATTATAATGAAGAAAACAAATTATCCAATACATTTTGATATATAGATTTTGAAAAATTTAAAAATTATTTCTTCACATTATGATTCTACATTCAAAAAAATGAAGGTATACAAATTAAAGTAACATCAAAAAATATTTATTTGTCCCTTTGTCAACACTTTTAAAAAGTCTTCATATAAGAGTCACTTTCATCTTCTTTACTCTTGGCCAAATTGTTAGATAATTTAAAAAAATTATTTATTACTTTTATCAACAAACATTTCTTATTAAATTTCCCAAAAATATCCCATGAAAATTCTTCATATAATTTTTCAATTTCAATAATCTTTTCTTTTCAATCATCCTCTAATTTCATAAGGATGCCAAAGAAATGTAACGACTAATAGGGATCAGAGTAACTCTGATTATCGGTGAAAAATCATGTCTGATGGACCATTTCCATCATCTTAGACCTTAGAAACATCTTTTATTTTCTATTTAAGATACCAATAAACTATATATAACCACTCTTTTCTTTCCTAGAATATTTACATCTTTTGGATTATTGGTCTGAAGAAAAACTAGCATCATCACTAATATCATGTTATGATCATCCTCTCTAGCCATCCAAAAAATATGTAACTGATGTTCTCACTTTAATGGATTGAGAAATGAAATATTTAGTTTCTATAACTTTTTATATCAAAAAACAAATTTCTTATAAGCATGATTTTCTTCATGACATTGAAAATGTTAAAGATCACCTTTAACATCATCTAACTTATAATGGAAATTATTATAACTTCTCATTCATCCAGCAACATCTCATTTAATACCTACCCCAACTATAAAATTATGAACTCTTACTCTCATCCTCAAGCTTGTATCAAATGTTTCTCAAAAAATTATGATATTTGTGAAATTAAAAAATAGAAAATCATAAATTGATTTTTAGCGTAATGTTTTAGACTATAACTATTTTCCTCAATACGAATAGAACCTCATTTTGGACCTAGTGTGAGTTTGATGTTCCTTTTCTTCTAGAAATAAATTCTCACAATTATGAACTTTATTAATTATTGGGAGTTTGATTTTCAGAATTTTATGGTCAGTTATACTATCACAAAAAACAAAGTGATGTGATTTCTCCTTCAATGATAACTTCTTTAAAATTGAAGACAATTTCTGAATATAATAATCTTACTTATCAGTATGGTCCTAATACTAAGTATATTTTATGGTTTTATTTATCATGATAGAAAAATAATACCTCAACATTAGGAAAATGATCTTGGAATAAAAATGTTATTATGTTATCTTCATTTCTGATTAATCAATGGTCTTTTCAACCATTATAGATTTATGGATTCATTGTTGATAGATTTGTCTAGACTATTATCCATATCACTCTATATTAATATTTTTTTGTCAGTTTTCTACTATCTATCTATATTTTCAGTTCACAATAATGTTCTCCTATTTGGATTCATAGTATTATGTTAATCTAGTGACCTTTTTATTTCCATTTCCCTCTATTTAAGATGATTTTTTTCAAACATTAATGATATGGGATTGCCATAAAAAATTCATTTATCAATACTTTTATTTCTGAGAACATGTTCAAATTTAAAGGATATAATTTATTGAATTTTTTGAAAATGAAACTCCCTTGATTTTAAAATAACAATATGTTCAATAGTGTATAAAACACACAACATCAATATTATATGAACCATGAAATATTATTATTTCTATATAATCTATATAAACATGTTTTTTATTTGAAGGGTAGGAATTGGTATATCAAAATTATAAAAATATGTACAATGTTTTTATATAATTTAATTATTATTAATTAATAAGTACTTAATTTTTAGAGAATTTATTTTACACTTAATTTTTTAATATACATGTTTTTATTTTTCAATTTGAGTGTAACAATTCAAATTAATTTAATTAAAATTTATAATTTTTTTAAAAATAAAATAATTTAAGAAATTATCATATAAATGTAAACTTACTATGAAATATCTGGATTTTGAAAAGATTTTTTTATTGAATAACAAAGAATAATGATTTTGCAAATACATTGATTTTATTTAATTTAAATTGACCCATAATATTTTTATGTTGATACTAATTTAATATAAGACACATTTATATATAAATAATCTAATTAATTACATACAAATATATATTATACTTGATTATAGTATAAAAATACTTTAAGACTTGAAATGAAATTTTTTCAAAAACCGTTTATCATCGCGCTTTTTAGGATTATTGTATTTTTTCCAATTATAAAGAATGATTTTTTTCATTCGAATCCATGTTTTGAATTATAATTATTTATAATTTTTAATATTGTCAAAAAGAATTTTTTTCTTTATTAATATTAAAAATAGTTAAATATATCCCAATAAAGAAAAGTGTCAATCTTGTAATATGTTTAAAATAATATTATAAGTGCTATGAAATGACTATAACAGTTGAAATTATCATATTTTATTATTTATCTTGGTAATATCCACAAATTTATCAAATATATGTAAACATGGTTCCATATTTCATCGATGTTGACCATTATAATATTTTAGTAAAAGATAAAGAAACAATGTCACTTTATTTTAATAACTAAAATATTTTTCAATGGATGAAAATACACAAGATTCATTTTAAACAATAAATTTATAGAAAGATAATCTTTTTATGTTTTTAATATACAATTAATTTTTATTAATAAAATAATTTCATTGAATGCTTGTTCCATGGTAACGTAGTATTTATCCAACTAATAAAAAGAATTAATTAATCATTTTAATATTAGTAAAAGAATTATATAAATAATGAATAATTGGGTTCTCTATAGTTTGTATTTAAAATTATCATATATGTGGTGTCTGAATGTATTATATTAAAATAATATTCTTTTCATGTTTTTTTCACTGTAAATTAAATGAATTGTTCAAAAAATGAAATTATTGATATTTTATAATAAATAATATTTTATTAATTTATTTGAAATTCGTAAAAATCCTATTATTAACCATTTTATTTGGATAAAATTTAAAATTTCTTAAATCTTCCATTTATTTTCCTATTTTATTTTTATAGTAAATATATTTACCACTAAATTGTAGAAAATATTTATTAAAGTGACAGTAAAAAATGGTCAATGCTGGACAAAAAAATGGTATGCATAAAAACATAATATAAATATGGAAAAGTTTTATTAGAGGATATTATTTCAACCCATCCACATCATATATTTGAATTATATCATCTTAGTGCCTTTTTCTATGAAAATTAATTTACATTAATTTAACATTTCATGAAATTACAAAACTACACCTCCCCTTATATATATGAGTGTGCCTAATATCATCTTTTATTAATACTTGAAAGTAATTTTTATTTATGAAATACCAACCCATATAAATGTTGTACATCTCGCTCCCCTCGTTGTTTGATTTTCATGATCACAATCACCTTCATATTTTTCTAACCTTGTTTTTAAGTGTTGTGGCTGATAGGCAAGAGATTGCCAATGGATTGGCCCAAGAAAGCTGGAAAAGTGGACTGAAATTCAGTCCACCGGCCAACCGGTGTGATAGCACCGGCCAGCCGGTGGACCTGGCAGAGGCATTTCCCACTGCCAGGTTCCACCGGTCAGCTGGTGGTTTGACCACCGGCCGGCCGGTGGCACCCAGACTCAAGGGGTAGCTACTGCCTCCCCACCGGCCAACCGGTGGCCTTGCACCGGCCAGCCGGTGGCCCCCTGCCCAAACAGTGAAGGCTACTGCCTCACCACCGGCCAGCCGGTGGCTCCTCCACCGGTCAGCCGGTGGAGCCTGGACCAAAGGCCTTCTCCTCTGCCAAGGAACCGGCCAGCCGGTGGCTCCTCCACCGGTCAGCCGGTGGAGCCTGGACCAAAGGCCTTCTCCTCTGCCAAGGAACCGGCCAGCCGGTGGCCCTGCACCGGCCAACCGGTAGCCCAGTCAAACTAGCCGTTGGGGTTGACCAGTCAACCCTCTTTTGGCCTCCAACGGCTCCGAGGACTTCTCCAACGGCTCCGAAGGCCCTCAATGGGTTCCATGCCTATAAATAAAGGACAAGGAAGCCCCGGACATCAACTGGATCATATACCAAGCCACCGGACACATTGTTGAACATTTGGCGAACCTCCGGCGCTCCACCTTCAAGGATCCTCAAGTGCTCCAACCTATTTCCAATCCAAGGAGCACCTCAAGAAGCTTGGGAGAGCACGCTACATCAACTCCATCATCCAATTGGCGCCCAAGCCTTCCTCTAATACGGTTTTTCTTGTTTATTTATTTTGAGCTTAAAATTGGGTTTGTGCCTACAAACCCCACCCCTTTTCTCAACCTCCCTTTCTTTTGGGTTTCACACCACCACTAAGGTGTGAAGAGGTTGTCAAGCCTTACCTTGTAAAAGGCTTGAGATCGGTGAGCTAGTCTTCACCCGTAAAAAGACTAGTGGGTTATTGCTTAACCATTAAAAGCAATTGGGTTCTTGCTTAACCAATAAAAGCAAGCTGTAATAGGTCCTAGTGCTACCTCAAAGCCTAGTGGGTTTCTTGCTAAAACCATTGAAAAGCAAGCGGTAGGAATCTCTCAACGGTTGAGTTGGGAGCGGAGACGTAGGCCGGGTTTTTGGCCGAACTCCGTTATCAATTTTGTGTGTTGCCTTCTTTATTTCCGCTGCATTTCATACTTTGATTTTAAATTGTTAATCATTTTTTAAAAGGCAATTCACCCCCCCTCTTGCCATCACTCCCGGTTTCTTCCGACCTAACATTTGGTATCAAAGGGAAATTTGAGTAATACCCTAACCCGGTTTCAAATTTAAGATCCATTAAGATGGCATCAACCTCTTTCGCCCCCGAGGGCCTCTCATTGGGTCGGGCTCCATTTTTTGATGGGTCCGACTATAATTATTGGAAAACCCGCATGACTACTTTTCTAAGAAGCATAGGTTATCCCATATATAAAATTGTCATGCATGGTTACACTTTGTCTACCCCCGACAAATCCAAATGGACCCCCGCCGATATTAAGAATTTTGAGCTTGATGGCAAAGCCATGAATGCTCTTCATTGCGGGTTAGATAGAAATGAATTTAATCGTGTATCCACTTGCACCACTTCACATGAAATTTGGAAGCTTTTAGAAGTGACCCATGAAGGCACTAACAAAGTTAAGGATACTCGGTTAGATATGTATAGACAAGACATTGAATCTTTTTCCATGCATCCACATGAATCTATTTCCGATATGTTTACTCGCTTTACTGACGTGTGCAATGGAAGGAAATCTCTTGGTGATGATGTTTCAGCCGAGACGATGGTCAAAAAGATTTTATGGGTCCTTCCGAGCTCATGGGCACCAAAGGTGACGGCGATCCAAGAAGCGAAGGACGTCAAAAATATGCCGGTAGAAGAGCTCATCAGATCCCTTATGACGTACGAGATCACGATGAGGAGGCAAGCACAAAAGGAGGGCACACCAATCAAGACACCAAAGAACATCGCCTTCAAGGTATAAAAAGAAGTAAGCTCCTCCTCCTCATCATCATCTTCATCCTCTTCATCATCAAGCGGCGACTCGGAAATGGAGAATCTCGCCCGCCAAATGCACAAGTTTATGAAGAAGCACAAGAAGAAAAAGAAATCCCGCAAGCACCGAAAGCAAGAACCCACCGAAAAATCCGAGCCCAAGGTGAAATGCTACGGGTGTGGCGAAAAGGGCCATTACAAGCCCGATTTCCCACTCAACAAAAAACAGGCCACGCCAAAGGAAAAAGGAAAGAAAAAGGTCCTCAAGGCGACATGGAGTGACACCTCCTCATCATCCTCCTCCTCCTCCTCCTCGAGCGACCAAGGTACAAAATGCCTAATGGCATTCCATGAGGTAACTTCTTCCGACTGCTCCTCCTCTTGCTCTTCAAATTCAAATTCTTTAAATCACATTTCTTATGAGGATCTCCAATATGCTAGAGACCAATTAGAAAATGGTTTTCACGAACTCTCGTCAAAATTCATTTCTTTGAAAAAGAATTTCAAAAAACTCTCCTCCGAAAAAGAACAACTTCTCAAAGAGAAGGAGGAGTTGACCCTAAGAATCCAAAACCTCCCCGATGTTGATTCCTTGGAATCAACCATCAAAGACCTAAGGGAGACTCTAGCCAAGTTCACCAATGGGGAACAAAATTTGACCAAACTCCTTGGTTCCCAACGGGTATCTAGAACCACCAATGGACTTGGCTATACCAACCAAGCCTCCTCCTCCCATGCTCCCACTGTTTTTGTAAGGGGGAGCTCTAGTTTTAAATTTTGCAATTATTGTAAGAAACCCGGGCACATGATATATGAATGTAATTGCAAAAACGCCCGGTATGGTAGGCCCAAATCGATTTTTTATTCGGATGAATTCTATAGGAGAAGACCCGCCATGAGACAAGTATGGACTGAAAAATCCCTTTTGGCGAGTCTCTCCGGGCCTAAAATTGTTTCTTTTCAAAATCCCTCTCCCCGGTGATTCATTGTTTTTATTTAGGGGGAGTTAGGATCTTTTAAGACTTTTTGTGTTTTCAAAAGTTTTCATTTCAAACTCAACTCCTGGTATCAAAACTCTCAATTCAAATTTTTCTTTTTCAACTCTTGGTTTCAATTCTTTCAATTCAAAATTTTCTATTCAATTTTCATTTCTAAATTTCCAAAAGTTGGTATCGGATTTTTATTTTTGATTCAAAAATTTCATTTGGTTTCAAATTTCGAATTTCAATTGGTTTTTGATTCAATACTTTCAATTCAAACTGTTATTCAATTTTTAATTTCAATTTAAAAAAAAAATCTCTCAATTGATTTTTCAAATCTCAAATATTGTTTTTCAAACCTTTTCCCTCAATCAAGTTTTATGCCCCACGCTATTTTGATAATCACAAAGGGGGATAAATTCTTGATTGATTGGGGGAGAATCCTTTTCATCATGCTTTGCATTTCCTTTCAATTTCAGTATTTTACATTAATTGCTTTGGTGATTGTGATCATCAAAATAGGGGGAGATTGTTGTACATCTCGCTCCCCTCGTTGTTTGATTTTGATGATCACAATCACCTTCATATTTGTCTAACCTTGTTTTTAAGTGTTGTGGATGATAGGAAAGAGATTGCCAATGGATTGGCCCAAGAAAGCTGGAAAATTGGACTGAAATTCAGTCCACCGGCCAACCGGTGTGATAGCACCGGCCAGCCGGTGGACCTGGCAGAGGCATTGCCCACTGCCAGGTTCCACCGGTCAGCCGGTGGTTTGACCACCGGCCGGCCGGTGGCACCCAGACTCAAGGGGTAGCTACTGCCTCCCCACCGGCCAACCGGTGGCCTTGCACCGGCCAGCCGGTGGCCCCCTGCCCAAACAGTGAAGGCTACTGCCTCACCACCGGCCAGCCGGTGGCTCCTCCACCGGTCAGCCGGTGGAGCCTGGACCAAAGGCCTTCTCCTCTGCCAAGGCACCGGCCAGCCGGTGGCCCTGCACCGGCCAGCCGGTAGCCCAGTCAAACTAGCCGTTGGGGTTGACCAGTCAACCCTCTTTTGGCCTCCAACGGCTCCGAGGACTTCTCCAACGGCTCCGAAGGCCCTCAATGGGTTCCATGCCTATAAATAAAGGCCAAGGAAGCCCCGGACATCTACCGGATCATATACCAAGCCACCGGACACATTGTTGAACATTTGGCGAACCTCCGGCGCTCCACCTTCAAGGATCCTCAAGTGCTCCAACCTATTTCCAATCCAAGGAGCACCTCAAGAAGCTTGGGAGAGCACGCTACATCAACTCCATCATCCAATTGGCACCCAAGTCTTCCTCCAATACGGTTTTTATAGTTTTATTTATTTTGAGCTTAAATTTGGGTTTGTGCCTACAAAACCCAAACCCTTTTCTCATCCCCCTTTCTTTTGGGTTTCACACCACCACTAAGGTGTGAAGAGGTTTCTTCAAGCCTTTCCTTTTAAAAGGCTTGTGTCTAGGTGAGCTAGTCTTCACCCATAAAAAGACTAGTGGGTTCTTGCTATTCCATTGAAAGCAAGTGGGTTCTTGCTTAACCAATAAAAGAAAGCTGTAATAGGTCCTAGTGCTACCTCAAAGCCTAGTGGGTTTCTTGCTAAAACCATTGAAAAGCAAGCGGTAGGAATCTCTCAACGGTTGAGTTGGGAGCGGAGACGTAGGCCGGGTTTTTGGCCGAACTCCGTTATCAATTTCTTGTGTGATTGCCTCTTTTATTTTCCGCTGCACTTTGATTTTGTTTTTAATTTGGTTTTATTTTCTAAAAGGCAATTCACCCCCCCTCTTGCCATCATTCCCTCGGTTTCTTCCGACCTATCAATAAATTCCTTAATTTCGTTATTTTGACCTATACACTATAGATTTATTAGAAAACCATCATATGATGGATTTTGATGTATACCTAAAGAGGTTGTACCAAGATGAGTTATCATTCTTAACTGGGCATTTTTAATTTATTTAATCATCAAACTCCTTCAAATATTATTCATCAATGATGATATAAAAAAATATACACAATATAATTAATTATTACTTTATTAATGTAATTCCCTATATCTATATCCTCTTAAATCTAATGTTAAATGAAACTATCGTTCATGTGTATAGAAGACTACCACCTTGTGAAACAATGCAATTAATTTTACATCACCACCGTGCATGGATGGTATTAATGATAAATTTACTATATATATACATATATTAACAATGAACCATTTATCATTGTTTAAATATTATATATCATATAATTTCTTTGATATTCGTTAACTTAAAAGGGATTATGTCGTTTGAGCATTCTTGTGGATTACCACCAATATGAAGTGATGTGATTTTTTATTCATAACCACATCATATCAATGAAATATACAATTTTATTTAAATAAATTATATGATAATGTTGTTTTATTTTAATTTTGAAAACATGAAACAATACTTATATTCTTTCTATCATGATAACTGATAAATTAAAACATTACTCAAGGCTAGATACAACATACTACCACCATGATTATAATAGAGTTCATATATCATATCAATTTACCACAAATGGTTTGAAAATAAAAATTTATGTATAAAAATAATAAAAATGTCTTGATTATTATCCTATAGATGATAGAATGGTGACAAATTCTACAATCATCAAACTATAAAATTCATTTTGGAAATTTGAAATTAATATCATCAAAAAAAATTTATAAGCGTAATTGATTAATAATTAAAAAATAGAATGGTATTAAATAATTAAATATAAAATTAAATATGAAATGAAATTTTAATAAAATTAATAATTAAAAGATTTTAATTATTCAATAACATATATGATGTGTCCTACCTAAGGTAAGGGGTTTCATAACTCAGTTTCCATTTATTAGTTTATATTACTTATTCATTTTATTTTATATCAATAGATCATATTTGTAATAAATTTTGATAATATTATGTTTCATTCCATGTTCTTTAATGTGGATTTTAATTTGATACATAAAATAAATTCAATTTCTAATTTATAAATTAATGGTAAGATCTTTGTAAGAGATTTTTTCCCAATTTCCACTCTATTGATACATAGTCGATATTATAAAATAATTTAGTTTTTTATGTGTATGAACTAAAACATTGATATTTAACATCATGATTATATTTAATAATGGTATTTAATTTTTTATTCAATGTTTTTAAAATTGGGTTATTATTCAGAAGTCATCAAAGTGGTAATGGATTCTTTCAAAATCTTATCATTATTCATGATTATTTAAGTTTAATTCTATGATGGGTGAATTATTTGATCATTCTATTTTATATGAAAACTATTTTCATATCATATGGTCATATATGACTGAAACCTATTTTTTTATTTTTAAAAAACATTTAAGTAAAAAGTTATAAACCAAACATGTCAGACCAGAAGTGTGTGAAACACAGAAGGAACTCACAGAATTATTATAGAAAAAACAAGGATTATTGGGATACTCACCCTGTATAAACCCCATTATTGTGTAGTAACATGAGTATCTAGATTTTATATTATATGATCTTCATAATGGTTGGTCATCCTATCCCATTACTGGATATATTCTTCAGTATTATTCTTCACCTTGTTCATTCTTCATGCCAATATCTGATCTTGTTTTCTGATCCACTCTATTTCCTCTTCATTAAGAACATGGAGAAATAATCTCTCATACATCTTATTATAATATTACTTTGAAACATTTATACTAAATTCTTCATCTGACATATCTTCAGTAGAGTATAGGAGAATCCCTAGGATGACCACTTCATCACTAGGCAGTGTTGTTTTCCACCTTATAATTATACCTTTCTAAACTGATGTTGGGTCTATCCTAGCTTATGCCGCATTTATCATTAATTTTCTAGCTGATCTCATGACTATATGATTTTTAAGTCTAGAATAGTCTTTTTTCTCCTTAGTATTTCCTTATTATTGGATAGAAAGTATCCAGAATTTAAATTTCAATGATTCCCATTCCATGAGTTGTGTCCAACAATAATTATGGATTGTTGATCATGCTCCAATTCTACAGATGATTAAAGGTATGATTTATTGTCACAAAAAGGTTATTGGACATCCTATAGAAATTCTATGGAAACCACTTTTGGTATCTTCAAAAGATAAGCCTTATTTTTTTCTTTTAGATTTAACTAAAACCCATCCAACAATATCAGCCTTCCCCATGCTGTGATCTACTAAACTCTGGAACCTGTTATGAATTTCAACTCATATGTTGACATTCTACTTGGCACCTATAATTGAAAGTTCATTGTGGCCCATACAAACTACTATAAATTCTTTTTGTTTAATAAGGTATGTTTATTATACTATATAATTTATTCATATAATGAATTCATTTGATATATTTTGTGACAAGTGGGGTGTGGAATTACATAACCCCAAGAGACATCAAATTGAATAATCATAAAAACTAGTCAGATTGACTAATAATTTTTTTTTTGGGTGTATACCCACCCCTAGTATTAATATTCACGGCACAAAACCTAAACTATACGTTTCAAATTTCTACCATTATGATTTCCATCACTATGAAATAAGTTATAAATGTCCATGTGATTATTTTATTAATTATAATGTACATGGATAATTGATAAGATCTTATAAGCGATTATATTCCACATTTTTTCCTCACAAAAAATTGTAATATTTTTCTTCATGATCAACATATTGATTAAATGATACGTGTTAGAGATATTTACCAAGACATATTTCTTCTTGCTTATTTACTCATTATGGATTCTATTGTACATAACCATTACTGAGCTTTTTATCTTGACTATATTTTTTTCCATTCACCATGAAATGAATAAGAAATCATTAAATGTATCCAATTATGGAGAATATTCACTATATCTAAATTTTTTTCATGTTTTAAAATATAATGTGAGATTCAAGTGTGTATCTAGTTTACTTGGATCACTAAACTGATAATTCAATTGGGAAGTGATAACTTGTATCTAGTGAAAATGTAATAAATAATCCATTTGTTTGAGGATAATAGGCTCAAAGGTATTTACAATAATGTTGGATTTATTGTTTTTATCATGAGCAAAGATTTCACCATTAGCAGTGTCTTGCTCGATGGTGGGATGTTCTAGTCTCCTACAAGCTTTATTTTAGGCGAGCAATGTAAGACTGGAGGAATCCCAATTGATGCAAGATTTGATGTCAATCATTGGGGTGACCGATATGTAGGGTGATTATTATTGGTATGGTTCAGTATATAGAATAGTAGTGGGCTATGTGTAGTAATCCGGTGGGAAGGACAATCACGGGTATGACTAGGTGGCATGGACAGAATAGCGAGAGTCATAACTACAGAATAATAAAACATTGAAACGGGGATCCTTTGGACCTTATCCTGGTATATAGACATAGGATATTTATCCATATAATAGCCACCTCTTGACACAAAAAATAAAGGTCTTCATCAAATAAAAAAAATAGAATTAGGCGATTAATAATTAGTAATTAATTATAGATTATTAATTATTAATTTATTTTTTAATGAATGTTAAATAATTAAAAATTTTAATAATAAAAAATATTAATAATAATTTATTAATAATTATTAGTAAATTGTTAATAACTAATTATAGTGAATTAATTATTAATTAATTTAGAGTTATTAAAAATCTAATTAATTATAAAGAATAAATTTTAATTTTTTTTAAATTTCATAAAAGTTTAATTAAAAAATATATTAAAATTAAATAATATATTCAGATTACAAATAGTTTTTTTAACCCCAATACAAAAAATTAAAATGAATAATTTTACAATAGTTTATAAAATCTCAACTAAACACCACTTTAAAATTTTCTTTTTCTTATAGGGGTTTCAATATTATCGAACCATCACTATAGAATCCATATTTTTCTATTGATTATCATGATAAATACAAAAAACTTAGACTCACTATAAATGATCTTGGTAATACATATAATCATTTCCTACAAAAAATTAAATTCCATAAAATACCAAAAATGTTCTCTTTGATTATCAGGTACATAATAAATCACAAAAAATACTTATACCCAATAATTACTTAAATCAATCAATGAATACTACTTATAAGATAATCATAATTTCATTGACACCTATAATTAGTTGCGTATATGGTGAAACATAAAAATGTAGTGAATTCAAATGCACAATATGAGGTAATAAATTATAAAAAAGTCATGGAGTTGTTATCAACATATCATAAACAAGCGAGGGATGTGATCATGATATAAATGTTATAATAATTGAATATTATAATGAAATTATAATAAGTGTCCATTGGTTATGATAGAATAATTAATTATCATCACATATAATTAATTAATGGATTATCATGAAAACATTACATATACCACAGAATAATGGTGTGAAAAATCATGTTAATAATTGTAATCTATGGAGGCATAAAATAATAATTTTGAACATGCATAAGAAAAAAAACATATGTCAATTTTTTCATAAAAAATATAGCATTATCGACAAATATAAATTCATCCTGAACACACAAAACATAATAGACATTCCTTACTATAATATTAACATGTATATTATTATGAACAAAACTAACTACATAATTTCAATTCTGCAAAATCATTATCATGGTACAAGAAATTTCATACATATAAACAGGAAATCCAATCATGAAAACCAATAAAATAAAGACTCAAAAATGATAAAATTGAACTCTATAACTCATAAAAAGGGCCATAAGTGAACTTAATAAAATTATAATGAATCAAATACATTTATAAGAGGTTATAGATTTATTATGTCCATGAAAAACATAGTGATCTCACTAGATATAAATCATTTCTCAATGCATTAAATAAATATATAACTTAATTACCACCTACCCTAAAATGATACATATATGCTTATGTGCGGGCCTTGTAAATGAAAATGATGATAAATAAATTAAAATCATTCAATGATTAACATATGGAATTAAAATAGAAATCGGGATAAAAAATGTGGCTATATGGGAAAAACCCTAATATTGGAATTATTTTATATACTATATTAAAAATGTATATAATTAATATATATACTGTATTTTCAATAGTTATCTGAAGCCAATTTAACTGTATGGTCGCTTTGGTGTACACTCATCAAGAAAAAGAAGAACGTGTATCATATTCCTAAAAGAATTTAATTAAATTACATCAATATATTAACATAATGAAATGTATGAAATACTGAATTTAGTTATGAAGAATTCCAAATAAAGGAAAATGGAGGAGAAATCATGATAAAAATTTTCTTAACTTCCTTCAAATATTCTTGTTAAAATAATAATAAATAATACATTGAAAATAATTTTCAAAATATGAAAAATTTAATAAGAAAATTATTTTAACAATAAATGTTTTCAATAATGGACCCCCTAAAGGAAATAATGTTAATGTGGAATAATCATGGATATTATGATAGGAAATTATATATATTTGGAATGAATTTTTATAGTATTTTTTTATTTTTTTGAATAACTCATGTCATTCTAAGGAGTCAAAAACAACCCTTTAAATATAATTAAAGTGAAATATGATAGTTTAAAAAAACGTTCATATAAAAATTTCAAAAAAAGGAAAATAATTATTTATTGTGATTTAGTTTATGTACATGGAAGATAAATATCCAAATTATATAGTGGGAATAATCCTTTATAATGTCATTTTCATATGAGATAAGATTCAATAAAGATGATATTATGAGAAATAAATCCATTTCCCTAGTAAATAATAAGGAATAAAATATAAAAAATTTAAATGGATGAATATATATTACATTAAATAATATAGTTAATGATAATGTGTATTACATATTGAAATAATATTGATTCAATAACACCCCTTACATATATTATAAGGTACAAGTAAAACTTTTATGATCATAATGAAATGGACTGAGTATCCATTGTAAATAATTGATAAAAACTTTAATATTTGATTATAGTATAAACTACATATAAAAATATATATAGAATATTAGAAAATGGAAAAATTCACAAAGATAACGATTGATTGAAAATTGAAATGAAAGAGACTTAGAGAGGTCTATATACTAAGACTGAATGGTTTTAATTTTTTTAAAATAAAATATGAAAGGAGATGAGTAATACATCAAAAATTAATCAATAATAGAAAAATAATATTTGATATATTTGGAGAAATGAAATAAAATGGATGAGAGAAAATAAACAAGAAATATATGAAAAAAATTGATATATGGAGGAACCCCTTACATTGAGTCCCAACATATATACTACTAAATTTTACTTAACAAATAAAAAAACTATACCAATTAAATAATAAATTTATAGCTGTATTTGTTTTTATTAAAACATTATTATTTAATATATTTTTAATTTCTTCTAAACTAATTAGTTTCATTCTTTCTATATTTATCATACATAGTAGTTTAACATATTTTTTCAAAATTTTGATGTGTAAAAATAAGGGTTAAACTTAGTAGTTAAATAGTTTTATAAGCCCGAAAAGTGTTATGGTATAGTGTTTATGTAATTCCCATAGAAGTTAAATCATATATTAGATATTCCCAAATAATATAATAGTACTCATTAATATTGTTTTTTAATCTAAAATATTCCATGATATGTTATATTTAGTATTTAAATATAGTTCAAATTTTATCATTCAACCATCTTAAAAGTTACACAATTTTATTTTTAAAATATAATTTCTTCACTAATGTTATTTTAAAATCATCATTGGAAGGCATTAGTGAAAATAAAACATCTCCATTCACATAATAGTATAAAACTTTCATGTGATAATTAGGTTTTTATGAGACCTTAAAATAAGTGAAAGAAAATACTAATAATTTTAAATATTTAATTAGATTATAGTTGTACTACATTTTTTAAAATGTGATTATAAATTTTGACATGTAAGATATAAGAGTTTATTTATAAGGAAAGGATATGTTTTAAGAAACCATTACCATGCTATTCAATATATAAACTTTGGAGAGATTCATCACTATTTATATGAGAGTCTTTTTTTTAGAATAAGGAATCCATAACATAACATAGAGCTATTAAAGAGTTATTTTTTAGATATGAAACTTAAAAATATGATTTTTAATTGATTATAAATGGGTGAATGATGAGTGTTTTTATAAAAAAATGTATATAGGTATGTTTGGAGAAAATATTTAATAATTTTTTAATTTGGATTGAGAATATTCTTTTAATTTCTATTTTTAAGTTTTTTTTAGGTAATAAACATTTATATGGGTTTAGAAGGAACCCTTACATGATCCTATGAACCTGAAATAAATCAAATTATTCCCTAGTATCTTCAAAGCCAATATGAAGGTGAAATATTTGTTTCTAGGATGGGGTTGAGGCTATTCCATAATACATCAGAGGTTTCACCCACAATGCCCTCACAGATCAGGGATGACATAAATGTGTTATTGTTCCCCTACACCACAATGTGTCACTTGTTCACCATGACATAATATTCCTTCTACACTATATATAGTTCCATTTCTATTACTGGGAATATTTATGACTTGAGTAAGCTCAGTCCTAAAAATTGTATTTAAGAAAATGAAAACACAGCAAAACACATCATGCGACACAAAAGGCACTGCCAAACAAAAACAATAAAAAACAAATACACCCCTGAAACACCAAATAGTCGAAAGACCTATATGAAAAATACCCATATAAATATGAAAATTTAGCCTATGCTAGACCGAAATCCACAATGCATCCAATCAGACAACATCTAGCTATGCTTGAAATCCGAGGCCTACCAAAAGACCCCACATGTGAGAACACCACTTCGTAAAGTCCATGACAGTCTATAAGCACCCATAATCCAGTATCCCATTTCTGAATGGACTTACCTTCTCATCACCCAAGATGTCACTAATAAAACCTCATCTCCATCAAATCACATCTTGTGCTAACCATCCTGACCTACTCCTGCTTCGAGGTCGCCCTAGTAAACTGATCACGCCCTTTATCCATCAGCCCACATCGACCATACCTACCACACTTAATGTTGTCCTAGATTGTTGCCTCATACTAGAGGACCTACAGAACCTATCCCACCTCACAACCACTCTATTTCAAGGCCCCATCTCACAAGGTCATCCCCATCAATGCCACAATGCCACTGAGATCTATACTATCCTATCGACTTCGTCTTCTGCAATCTTTTTCCTGTCCACCAATCATTGATCCTACTATGTGTATGTGGAATCCATAACCTCCCTTATCACCTTCCAAGAACCAATAAGATCACCATGCTTCCAGACACTGTCGGAGAAGCCACACTATCACTGAGCGTAACTCTCACTACTGGGATCCAAACAATTTGGTCCCTTGCCCCATCACCCAGACACACCGACGCCTTGACAAAGCCTTACTCACCACAAATTTTTGGCCCTAATGTACATAGATGTACAATTCATATAATATCCAGATACCCAATCTTAACAAAGAACCCTGTCAGCACCCTCCAGTCATCTTGAGCGCTCGTCGTCATCCATCGACCAGACCGAAGTCCGAAACCAATGCCTCATTGTTATCCCAAAGAATCACCCCTCATCTTCTGACCAAGCACATCACCTCCATCATAGTGATATAAAACCACCTCCCAAATCATCATCATAACCCATTTCAACACATTATCTATCCTTAAATACACAGACTTGATGACCAAGTAAACCATAAAAAATGAGCATAGGGCACGCGTTTCTGCATAGTTCACACATCTGATAATGGATAATAATGTCATCATCTCCCCTCTGAGAGAAACCAACTAGATTATGGTTAGGTGTTTGATGAGAGAGATGCTCTCCTCCTTCCATCCCCTCACTCTTCCGCCACTCATGTCATTTCTTTCAATTATTAATAGAGTTAAATATAAATATATATATTTTCATTCTATTTATACATAACCAAAAAAGGAATGATGGTTTTTAAATATGATAATCAAAGAAAATAATAATAAAAAGTGTTTTTTAAATACATTACTTTACTCATTAAAATAATTTCATATCATTAATTATTTATAATTTATTTACATAATAACACTTTCAAAAAATAAAATGTTTCAAAAATCTATATTTTTAAAATTATCAGAAAATTAAACTACTTTAGAAAAATAAAGAAAATCTCCATGATATTTTTTATTATGCAATTCCAAAAATATGGCCCATTTTATCAAAGTAAATTTCTAAATTTCCAAATTTCATCATCTAATTTTTAATTTAAATGTTAATATTTTACTAATTATGCTAACATATTTATTATTTAAAATCAATTCTTATAAATAATTTATATTACATGATTTGAGAAATAATTTTTAGTAATTTAAATTTTTTATTTACTTTCTTAATTGATGGTAAAAATTATTTATAATTTTTTTATCACATACACTCATGGTAATATGAATATTCTAACATCCAAACATGTATTCAATTTTCACATTTTAAATTATATCTTATTTCTTTTATAATGGTCAAATGAGCCTCTTAATTTCTATATATACAACATAACTATGTAATTGTTCATTCCAATTTTTTCTACCTCATGATTATCAATATTTATTTTATCAAATGTTTATCCTCTTTCGAATGATTTGTGTTCTTTTAAAAATGTTATTCATAATTTTTGACATTCATGGAGACCTGGATTTGTTATATTACAAAATTCTAGTTTTATTATTTTCATTATTTTATTTTCTAATTTTACTTATAATTATCCTAAGTAATAATTTAAATTCAGCTTATAGGTTAGTGGTATGTTTCCATGTAATCATATATAAAATCAAGGATTAAATATAAATTTTGACTAATTAAATCCAAATTTTATCCTATTAAAACATGAATTTGTAAAAATTTATTATATCTAGTAAGAATATTTAAATTTACTGGGTGAAACGGTGGGGAGGACATGGAATAGTCCATAAAGGGGAAGGAATACATGTCATTTATTATAGAATATATAAATTATGTTTGGGAGATTCTTTCTCATATGATGTGGAGTTTGTTTTATATAATTTTCACTAGAAGGTATCATTGAATGAAGGTCCAATGGAGGATACTATCATGGGTGTTATGATGGAGTTCTCATCCATCAAGCTGAGATGGATGAAAAAAATACAACCTCTTGATTTTGGGAAAAACATCTATAATGAAATAACGACTATCTTGTAATATGGACTTGTTACAACCCAGTTTTGGGGAATATTATTTTTTTAAAATATCATTGAATGTTATGGTATATTGGGTCTATTTATAGAGTGACTCATAATGTTTTGGGTAGTTTAAAAAGGTCTAATAAGCAATCTATGGGGATCATAATTAGGTGAAGCAGTGTGGTTTTCCCAAAGAACTGTGTTAAATAAAATGGAAACCTAGGGGAAGGTGCATAGATGTAACATAGTTTGGGTGCACTTTGTGGAAGCCATAAAGACTCTGAAATAATTTTATAAAGAAAAACAAAATACCAGGAACATGGATTATCCAGTTTTGTAGCAAAAACATACAACCTTGGTTGTTGTCTATAAATTTCCTCATTGTTTGTTCATGGTTTTCCAAATCAAGTGCTAAACCATGTTCCTATATTTTGGGAATCAAAAAAATTATATTTTGTTACTGCTAAATTACATAATAATGATATTATGAAACATATTAATTCCTTTATACACTCATTACTCATTAATTTGTTTGATCTCTAAATGATCAAAATAATTTTGGAGTTTTCTACAATTTACTTCACCCTAATAGTCAATTTAATAAAACAATGGTTTATTGGATCTATGAGACATAGATTACCATCCCATTTATTTTATTCAAATTCTCGCTTTCTTGTAACACAGGACTAGGTCTTACATTCCCACATATATTTGATATGATATGTTTCAATTAAAATCTTCCACTATTCCATTAAAGGGTGTAGGGTCTTGAAAATTCCGCAAGGGGGAAATCCAATTACCCCAAAACATGGAAAAGGACCGAACCGGCCCGCGCACCAGGTCGCAGCAACAATCCGCGGCCGGTTCAGCGAATCGAAATTCTGCGGATCAACGTCATCCGCGATGCAGCGGCGGGGCTCCTCCGTGGGCACGAAGCGGGACGGGTGTCAGGCCTGTCCACCGCTGCGAGCCGCCCCCTCTGCAGGCCGATATCGTTCGTCGGGTAGAGGCGAAGAGCCTCCGCGGTCGCGAGGCAGGATGTGCGCCAGTTCGGTTCACCGTCACGAACCGCCCCAACCGCGGACCACGTCGACTAGCTCAAGCTGCACCCGCTGTCATTCATGGAATAGAGGTGGAACCCTCCGCAGCCGCAGAGCACTCCCAGAGTTCACCTCGTAGAAGAGGGGAGTGTTCCATACCCACCGCGAATCGTGGATTGACCAAGTCACCTGTGAACTGGGTATTTGGTTATGGGCCTCCGCCAAAAGCGCTACGTGGCCACATATAAATTCCTTTCCCCACTCTATAAAAGGAGACCAAGGAGGAAATAAAATAGAGAGGAGGAGGATCGGAGAACTGGAATCGGATTCGAAGGAAGGAGATCAGTTGAAGGAGGGCTTCAAATTTTTCAAACAGTGAAATTCCCACCCTTGAACCACAATAGGTATATGAATTAAGAAGGAATTGGAAAACACATAATAATTTGGTGAACCGTGAACCTAAATAATAATAAAAATGGATAACCGCGAACCATACCCCCCTTCGCGGATGACTTCCCCACGGACTAGGGAGTTTATGCCTCTTTTTCTATCTGTCGTACCGCGGAGCACCCTCCTCCGCGGGCGAAGCCCCGACTGACGAGCCTCCAATCGGTGCCGCCCTTGGCCACCACTGCCTGCTTGGAACCCTCCATAAACCATCCTGGTTCGCGGATTGAACCC
Source organism: Viscum album (assembly GCA_963277665.1). Lineage (NCBI taxonomy): Eukaryota > Viridiplantae > Streptophyta > Magnoliopsida > Santalales > Viscaceae > Viscum > Viscum album. The sequence continues at coordinate 910,597,412 of OY728143.1, read as the reverse complement.
AAAGCCGCGAACCACCCTGGTTCGCGGATTGAACATGAAGCAATGAACCGCCCTGGTTCGCGGACGGCTTCTCCAGCCGCATGGCACTTCCCCACCCAAAGGGCGCCACCAGCCATGCCTCTTGGTGGATAGCCAAATACTTCTGTGTTCTCATTTCTAGAGCCAGGTAAAATCCTAACAATCCAGCCAGGTCCTCCGCGACTCCCTCATTGGCCTATTCATCGGCCCCGAGCCGAGGCCTCCACTAGAGCCACCAGATCCACGTGGTATAACATTCAGGCGCATCAGCGTGCCATTTTGAGTTCACATACCCATGGTAAATAGGGGAAAAGGGGTTTCCCCGACCCTTGAGAAGATTCCCGAAGCATTCCTGGGTTCACATCCCCACAGTAATGTGGAGTCTGGGCTCGGAAACCCCTTTTCTGCCCCTCTTCTTGTCCAGGGATCCTCAGGGGTATTAAAATACCTATCATAAGGAATCCCTTGGGGACTGCAGGAGAGGAGATGGGGACAGGAGCACCCCCATTTCCCTCTCCCACTGTGCTTTTCCACTACGAGCGTCCATATCGGAGTAATCCCCGACCTTCTGGGCCTCCTCAGAGTGTAAGCCCCAATCCATCACCCTGGGATTCCTTCATGCGTAAGCCCCACTGCGCTTCTCACGGACGCACCTTTCACGACGTGATCCTCTGCTCCCTGATGCCTTTTGTTTTTCACACCGAGCATGACTCACATAAGCTTAGAGTAAGAATCGACCATGACATCCTCCTATGGGCTTCCCCAGAGCGTAATCCCCAAGATTTTTAAGCGAACTACGTGGACTTTGATCTCTGCCTCCTAGGCATGGTATGTAGGAATCCTCCATGAGGTTCAAGACCACCACTCGGTCATTTCATCACGTCGAGTTCTACCCTCATCCATCATGATGTTAAAATGATTATCCAAACTACATGGACTTTGATCCCTACTTCCTAAGAAGGTTACGTAGGAAGCCTCCCTGAGGTTCAAGCCCAACGGTCGGTCGATCTGATCATCTCCACATCGGTTCACCACGCCACTCCTAGTGCTGCCTCAATTGAGTTCCAACCCTTCGGGGTCATTAATCCAATGAGGGATGGTAAACCTCAGGCATAAATGATTCTGAACCCCTGCGTCCAGTTGACTGTTGCCCACTAGGGTTGAATCCATGGATGCTATGTTTGGGTATAAACCAAAGATTCGCAATAATATGAATACGCCTTAAATCTATAAGAGAGTCCCGGAACAGGCGATAATTCCCCCCCCAAAGGGTGTGATGATCCCGACATCCCATCCCCTTGACCAATGCGAGTTATTAAGAGTCGCTGGTTAGACCATCTGGAGAACGTCTGCCTTTGGAAAGCAGATCCATCAATCATTGGATACGGAGCTATTGGGTGTTTCATGGCCGAAAACCAGAACAAGACAAAAAATGGTGAACCCGATGTGAATATTTAACCAAACATGAAGGATTCAACTTAATCCCACCCTATGCCCCCTTATGCTATAAAGGAGGTCCATGCAAGGTCATTAATTACACATGGGATTATGAGATGCTTCTTTGATGGGTTTGCTTCTTGTATTTTCTAAAATGTTTCATAGGAACAATTTTCAGAACTCCCTTAGATCTAATGGCATCGCAATGGAACTCACAAGTGAACACTTCCAAAGACACAAGGATGAGGCCTCCTCAACAACGGAGGACCCTATCACCCACCCAGCGTCTTCAACACTGGGTTTCGGACATGCTGATCCGAGAGTACCACGTAAATGGTACTCTCCCAACGGTGGTGTCGGCCATGCATGCCCTCAAATCCGTCAAGGTTCTCTAGTCACCTGCCAAGCAACGACTGCAAATGCGGACCCAGACAGCCCCTGTCGTTGTCTCCAACTGTTTCGAAAGATTATCCTCGGAACGGGACAATGCATTCCTCCCTTACCTTAGGGAGGCAGATGAGGTCGACGTTGAGGACTTCATCCCTGTCGAACGGGGGTTCTGCTCTAAGGCCCCCGCCGAAAGGTGTCGTTGCGGTCATGTCGCGACTCATCATCCTCTTACAGAGGAGGATGTTTCCCTGAGGATTCAGGCCCACGCTCCCCAATCTCCAGCCCCTTGGACCGCCCGACCAGGGCGTCAGACATACAATTGGGGACCGATCATCACCCTAGTCCCTGAGGAGGAGCTCCGCTGCCCTGCCATGCAGAAGTACCACGAATAGGCACCTACACATGTTCACTCCTCCCGGGCCCGCCATCCAGACATGGCAGCTTCATACGAGCCGGCGCGCATCCCCGCCGAGCTCCATCAAGCCCGTCACTCACGCAGGAAGACACTTACCAGGCATGCACCTTTCCCTACCCAGGGTTGTGAAGCCCACAAGCTTGACATGATGGCGACCCGACACCTATAAGACCAGCTCATAGCAATTGCTTCAGACACCCGCCATCCTGATATGGCGTCGATCAACAAAGCCCACCACCCATATGTGGCGGCAAATCATAGGCGGGCATGTCTCCCCGCCAACAAAGGCCACAGACTCGACACGGTGGGAAACCAATATATGCATGGCCAGCTCCCTACGGATGAAAGTAATGTCCACCACCCCGATGTGGCAGCAAATAGAGAGAAAAACCCAGCATAACCCGGTATAGGGGCATATTCGTTCACCTACCCCGCCACACGAGAATTGTCAGTACCCACTGACCACTGGAGGACCGGAGCAGGATATTCCTACTCTGATACCAGAATGGGACTTCATACCCATTCTAGAAAAAGATGTCTCTTTACATATCCTGGAAAAGATGGAGGAGCAGGTATCGATCCCAGATCATATCTTCCAGACTTTCCAGCATGTAATTGCATCGGTGGCAACAACAAGGACTCATGCCCCTAAGCTCGTCTCCTAAATTGAGGCGACTCATCTAAGAGACAGGATAGCCGCCTCGGAGCAGATCTGCATCCCTAATTCAGCCCAGGAGGGTTTCCAGCAATATTCTGTGACGTTAGGGCAACCTGATAGAGAAGCTTCAGTCGTTCCAACTGGGGGACACTCGTCCATCACGGTGGATGCTCTAGAGCAGGCATATATCCCTGATAGAGGTCAAGATGTTCGTTGGCATATCCCGAAAACGTCACGGGACCCAATTATATAGGGACCCAAAGGTGAAGGCCGTTGTCAACAACAGACGGTCCCCACTGCCCGCAAAAGAGCACCCCGAACGCATTGAAGTCATTTGTAAAATAAAGAGCGGGTTCATGACTCTGCTCTGCTGGAAGCTGGGGTTCCCAATGCCGCTAAGCACACATCAAAGGCTCAGAAACCTACCCACCCATTACCATATTATGGGAGTGGAAGTAGCAGTTGCGAAGATCCTCCCCGCAATGTCGCTACCAGCAGCTCTAAAGGTTCTCCCCAGAGCACCTGTGGGGGCCTCCCCCACGGGCATATAACGATCGGTCACGAGAGCTTCTCTCCTGATGTGAGTCATGAAAACCCTCCACATGAATAGAAGATCGTGCAGCAATAAGGTCCTCCACTTGCTGTTGTCCACCCTAAAGGTCCTCCCCAGGGTATACACTGCAATCACTCCCCAGGCAGTGGGACCACAGATTATGATGGTAGCCCTCGCTATCATTGTCGCAACTACGGAGGCCTTCCCCGTAGTGACGCCTCATTAAAACAAGAAGGTACTCCTCTTGTCGTAGCCTACCCTGAAGGTCCTTCATAGGGGTTATGCTGCAATGAGACTCCACACAGCCAGGCATCAGGTCAGGTGGTAGTCCTCGCCACCCTGATAATGGAGGTCCTCCCAGTAGAGACGTCGAGAAACGAGAAGGTCCTCCCCTCGTTGCGGCACATTCTAGAGGCCCTCCCCAGGATGTATCCCACATATATTATCCCTGTGGCAGCAGTAATGGTAGTCCTCACCATTGCTGCAACTGTGATGGTAGTCCTCGCCACCATGACCGCCATTGCGAAGGTTCTCCCCGCAATGGCCCCAAGCGACAAGAAGGTCCTCCCCTTATCGCGGCATGTACTGAAGGTCCTTCCTATGATGCGCGTCGAATGTCAAGCCATGATGGTCATCCTCACTATGATGTAAGTTGTTGTGATGGTCCTCCCCGTAATGATGCTACGTAGCCAGAAGGTCCTCCCCTTGCTGCAACATGCCTTGGAGGTCCTCCCTAGGGTGTGCACTGCAAAAGTCCTCTATACAGTGAAGCATCAGGCAGTAATGGTAGTCCTTGCCATTATGGCCGTCATTGTGAGGGTCCTCCCCGTGATGACATATTATATCAATAAGAAGTTCCACCTCCTGCCGAATCAAGCACAGAAAATCCCTCATATGACGAGGCACTCAGAAGGAGGGGATCAAGCATGTTGGATTCCCATCTTGTAGCTAATGATTCCCTTATTCGATTAGGATACGGTCCGGGGCCACGTTAATCTTCTGAACCACCTTGGAATCACTTACACAATGATTCAAGACGTACCGACCCCACTGCCTCTGATCACACTAGCAGTGAGCGCCTTAGCTGGGGTGACTAGGTAGATGAATCATAGGCAGAGGAGTATGCCGATAGGCTGCACCTGAGGAAACGACTAGCCAGGAATGATATACCAGTCATGTTTTGGCCCACAGCCACCTCTCAGTACGACGTACCCAGGGAGTTGTCAGAAGAATGCATGCACGAAATCCACCATAACATATGGATGACCCTCTTCTGGCTGAAATTAAGCTTCCTGCCCTATGGTGGGTATGTAGACCACGTCAAGATGGTAGGGGACCTCCTGCGTCACATTGACCTGGAGGCCCTTTCCTCGACGCGAAGACAATGCCCCGAGAGGCGCAAAGGGAATACGGAGGCAGCTTGCCTCTATGCACTGCATGAATTGCGCCGCCTCATCGGTGACACTCTGACGGGAGTCCATATCAGGGGATGGGGGGAACAAGGAGCTCTTCTTTTCACTCTGCTCCCCCCCAAAAAAACCCATTCGGCATGGTATCGTGTAACTTCGTTACATCGAGACGACAATCAGGTGGTCCCCTTGTTCAGGAAAGGCAACACACCCAACAGAGTCGGGCCTCGAGTAAGTCCCAGAAGCGTCAGGACCGGCGAGAACGAGCCATTCAAAAACTCTTGAATCAGGCCACCAAGAGCATACAACAGGCCTCTCACCTAAGAGAGGCCAATCAACGATCTCTGCATGCCTCCCCGGAAGGGGCTGACCCACAGGTGAATTCGGCACCAGATCCAGTTCACCCCTGGATGGGGGCACACGAGATCAGGCAGGTCGCGATAGCCGTATCTACTGCCGCAATCCAGGGTCAACCCCAGCCTGTAGGGATAGGGGCATTTTTTTATAACAAATTCCCTCGTAAGACCAATAAAACCGGGAAGAGACTCAACGTCCAGGGAACAGAGCCATCCCCATCCCTCAGGGCTGGGGGAATTATTACCCCCTTAACAACAACCTCCCCCATGAGAGTCGGTATTCTCTCAACTAGGGAGGATAGTCAGAAGAGGAGGTTCTCGTCCTATCCCGTCATATGAAGCATCATCCCCTATGAGAGGAAGGCTCTCCGTAAGGTCGCATCAAAGAGCTCTCCACGTCACCCTTCATCAAGAAGTCCGAGGGAAATCCCATGTCATGAAAGGGAGGGCCAACCGAAGATGCGGGAGATTCTCTTCCTATTTGAAAGATGACGTCCCATCCACCCCGCAATATGCGTTCATCAACGACATAGAGGCTAACCCCGTGGGTGACACCGGAGAAAATGAAAATCCAGATGGATCGGGAGACGACGGTTCCAGTTAGGTTGTGACTCACCATGAACCCCCATGTGTGCACACCTGGAACCAGACGACCGATTTAATTATGGCCGCCCCTTTAGCTAACCTCCCCCACCTACCCTACAAGATTCCAGCAAGGATAAGAACAAATGAACGGTTACCCTTAACCCATCCCCTTTTCATGATAAAAACGAGACACTCACGCTCAAAGAGAGGTTTACTCGACTGGAAGAAGAGATGAAAGAATTGAGGTGGATTAACGCAGAGCTGCTCCCGAGGAACCGCATTATTGAAAGTGCATCCCAAGAAGTGCCACGTCATGCACTCCCAGCAAGTGCACCTCAAAGGCTAAGGCTTGCCCCGACAAACTAAGCACGATCAGGGCTCCTGCCCAATGAGGCGCCAGGTTCGTCCTACTACCTAAATGTGGATGATGAATACCAGGATTTCCCTCCACTAAGGAGGCAACCGAAGCAAGTGCACTCGAACCCTCTGAAGGTACCCCGGACGGAATATGCACCCTCGGTGCTGACCAATCCAGATCCTCAGGGAATGCCTCAGGCTACGCCTGCCCAGGACCGGGCCTAACAAGATGTAAACCAGAGACTCACCAATACCATCAAGGCATTAATAGCTCGATTGGAAGCGATGGAAGGTCGACATGCTCCGATACAGCCGGAGTGGAAACCCTACCCAGATTGGGTGACCAACACACCACCTCCACCCAATTTTGGGAGCCCTGTATTCCCCATATTCAATGGGTCAGGTGATCCGGAGCAGCATTTGATGCACTATGAATCCTATTGCGACCCTATGATGTGAACTCTGGAACAACAAGATGCAGTGAAACTCAGATGCTTCCTGCGGACCTTGCAAGGATCCACCTTCGTCTGGTATACGAGTCTACCGGCCCAGTCGACAAAGAGTGTGGAGGACCTCCGGAAGTAGTTACTCTTCCACTTTAGCTTAAAGATACCTAAAACAACGGTCAGTGATCTCACAAATTGCATGCAGAGGGAGAATGAGAGGGTCTCAGATTTCATCGCCAGATGGAAAGGTCTGACCTATTCTCTAAACATGCCAATTCCTCAAGATGAGATGCTAGCCATATGCATCGATAATATTAGAGATGAGCTGCGAACACCACTCATACGAGTGGAGTGCACCACTGGTTTCCGCCATCTCTCGGTCATTGCCCAGAGAATTGAGGACTCCCTGTAGCTGACAAAGTCAATGTCCCAAATAGCCTCGCAGGATCCTGCAAAAGAGCCCCTAGATCTGAAGCGTCTGCTGTAACACTCAAGCCAACCCTTGTACCCGCTCCACTGCTCAGGCCTCCACCAAATCGTCAAGGGCCTCCTGCATATCAGCGGCCACCCTCGCCTAAATGGGACGATCAGATAGGACCGAAGCAGAACCAGTTTGAGGAGTGAAGAAAAAAAGTATACTCGTTCCAAGACGATCATGTTCGTGACTACTTCATTGTCGCCATGAACTACAACTTGCTCCGCCTCTCGGAGCCGAGGAGACCTGAAGAAGCCGGTCGCGATGACATGCCAGATTATTTCCCCTACCACCAGATGTTAGGGCACAATATCTGAGAATGATTCATCTTTAAAGACCTTCTGCATAGGATGGTAGATTCCAGACAAGTCGAGCTGGGACAACCCCTCGCACATGTGGCATGTATCTCTACCACCGACTCCGACAAAGTGGAGTGGTGGTAGAAAGTCACCAGCAAGTAGGGGAATAAATTTGACAACTGGATGACTCGGAAGACTATTAACCAAGCCCAGGGCATACTACGAGCTCAACTACAAAAACCTGTGTTACCACCAGCAGCCCCTGGAGCTGCAAAGCTGACCACATCGACCTCGTAACCCTCCACCAGCTGGTCTTCTAGACAGAGTCAAAGGAGGAAGAAATCACAAGAGGAGCAGTCCACGACGGGTCCAAAGTTAGTCCCGACCCTGGTGGATTTCATGCCATCGAATTTGGCACCACGGGCACTGACCAACCAAACAGAACCATCAGAGACAACTAACCAGGTTGACCTGTCATAGGATGAAGAGCCAATATTTGGTTCTATTAACGTCATCCATCTCATGGAATCATTCTCTAACAAAGGGTATGATTACGAACCCGAGTTTCCTGCACGAGGAGCCGGGAGGAGGAGTCGCAGAGGAAGGGGATACCAGGGGAGGCGCAGCCGCAGCCGAAACCAACCCTACGGTTGGACCCCAGCCCAGACCTTCAATATTGCAGAAATCCATGGGAGGGCCCTTCAGCAGACTCAGTAGGAGAGAGAATGCCCCTCCACCTCCACAAGCAGCCACTCTGGCCCTGTTGTTCTGTGATACCCACCAGAGGAGGAGGAAGTGTTTGGTCGCCTAGGGCACACAAAAAGACCGTCTAGGCCAAGTCTTCAAAACATGGGAACACCATCGACATACGACCCCACAGCTGGTCCCTCCTCGTCAAATGCTCCAGCTCCCAAAGTACCGACTAAGACTCTCCCACCAACGGAGAAGCGTCGACCGCAGGAGAAAAAATATAACATCCTTAAGCAGCTGGCGTCTGTACCAACCAAGTTGTCAATCTTGGATGCCCTGGTTTTTTCAGCCGACCTTAGGGAGGAGCTTATCAAAGCCTTGATCAGGCCCCAGGAATTCCAAGCTGAGGTAGATACCGCCGAGATTTACCGGATGGAGACTGGCCCGGCTGAATGCAATGCGGTGATTACCTTCACCGATCAGGACGAATATGACATCATGCAAGGAAACATCAGAACGCTATATGTGTTAGATATATTGAATGGTATTGAGATCCGAAAAGTCTTTATAGACAATGGCTCTGGAGTTAACCTCCTACCCCTACGGACACTCCGTAAGCTGGGCTACAGTGAGGACGATCTAATTCCCTCAACCACAACTTTGTTAGGTTACAACAAGAGTGAGAAGAAACCAATCAGACATATTAAGCTAAAGACCCATTTTGGTGACCTAGTAGCCTACAAAAAATTCATAGTGGTCCGGCAGAGGACAGCATTCAATGCCTTACTGGGATGGCCATGGCTCCATAAGAACATGGTCGTTCCTTCATCCTACCACTAGTGTATCAAGTACTGCGTCAATGGAAAAAGTGGGACATTGCACACCGACAAGGCCCCTTTCGAGCTCTCCGAGTCACATTACATCGACATCGGGTTCTATGAGCAAAAGAATAAGAAGCCTTTACTCGATGGCGTCGACTGGATCCCTGCTCCAAATGGCCTAGAAATGGTCCCCGATGACCCCCTCAGGTAGTTCGGCAGAGATTATATCCTTCCCATCAACCATGTTGAGAGTAGGAGTTCGAGTCCGGACACACATTCAGATGTCCTCATGACTTCATCCATGATGTCCGAGCATGAAAACGCGAGAACGTCTACCAATCCTCGATTTGGGGACAAATACTCAAGCAGTGATGCCCACGAAGCCTCTCCCTCAGACTCTCGAAGGCTCTGACCGGAAACTCTCTCCTCGTCAGACCAAGAAGATGAAGACTTGGGATAAGAAGAGGGGAAAGATCTTAGGGATGCACCTCCCGCATTTGAGGAGGGCATCTCCACCACTGTGGATGAGCTCAGGGAAGTAAACCTGGGCACCGAAGAAGACTCGAGGCCCACTCTCATTAGCGCGACCGTGTCTCCCGAGGAACATGAGGTATATACCTCCTTCCTATGGAAACATTGGGATGTATTTGGATGAAACTACACAGAAATGCTAGGTCACGATCCCGAGGTAGCGATGCATCACATGGTTCTTCCAGAAGACCATCAGGGCTACAAACAGGCCGCCAGAAGGACCCACCCCTCAGACGAATCCAAGATAGAGGCCGAAGTCGACAAGATCATTAAAGTAGGCTTCATCAGGGAGGTCCAGTACCCCATTTACATGGCCAACATCATCCCCGTTAAGAAAAATAATGGGAAAATCCATGTCTGCATTAAATTCAGAGATCTTAATCTGCATTATCTGAAAGATGACTTCCCGGTTCCAATCACCGAGTTGTTAATTGCTGCGACACCCAGGTATGAGGCTCTATCCTTCATGGAAGGTTATTCCAGATATAATAAAATCAGGTTGGACCTAGAAGACGAAGAAGCCACTAACATCAGGGCCCCTCAAGGGGTATTCTGTTACAGGGTCATGCCCTTTGGTCTCAAGAATGCTGGCACCACGTATTAGCGTGCCATGCATCAGATCATTAAGCTGTTCCTGGGGAAATTCGTTGAATTTTACATGGATGACCTAGTGGTTAAGTCCATACAACGCTCAGAACACCTATCAGTCCTTGAGAACGTCTTCAACAAGCTTCGACAACATAGCTTAAAGATGAACCCCTTGAAGTGTGCCTTTGCGGTTACCTCAGGGAAGTTCCTTGGCTTCATCGTACGCCATCGCGGCATCGAAGTCGACCCTGAAAAGTCGAAGTCTATCCTGAGCCTGCCACCCCCTCAAAATCTCACTGAGCTGAGGGGATTCCAAGGACATCTAACCTATATTAGGTGGTTCATTGCCAACCTGGCAGGCAAATGCTTGCCCTTTTCCAGGTTGATGAAGAAGGGGGTCACATACCAATGGACGGACGACTGCCAAGAGGCGTTTGAAAACATGAAAAAGTACCTCTTAAGCCTACCGGTGCTCATGCCCCCGGTCAAAGGAAGGACTCTCATTCTATATGTGACGGCCTTAAAACGGTCATTGGGAGCCTTCCTCGCACAGAAGAACGACGACAGGAGTGAAAACAGTATCTATTACCTCAGTCGAACCATGATTGATGTTGAGATTCGGTACTCAAATATCGAGAAGAGTTGTCTGGCCTTGGTCTTCACGGTTCAAAAGCTGCAACAATACCTATAGCATCATCAGGTCCATTTGATCTTGTGGAGTAACTCTCTCAAGTACATCCTCAATCGCCCGATGCTAAGTAGATGCCTATCCCGATGGGCGGTCATCCTGCAGTAGTTCGACATCCGGTTCATGCCTCGAAAATCAATTAAGGGCCAGGCATTAGCATACTTTATGGCAGAGCACCCTTCAACAGGGACCACTCCACCAGATGCTTGACTACCTGATGAAGATATCTTCTTGGTTCAAGAGGAGGTCCCAACATGGGAAATGTACTTTGACGACGCGTCCTGAAGCCCCACCGGGAAGAGGATGGATGATCCCATATTCAACAAAGTGGGTTTGGGGAAAGTACTCGTGTCCCCAGAAAAGGAAGTTTTGTCGTATTCCTTCCTCCTATTAGAGGGATGTACGAACAATGAAGCGGAATATCAAGCCCTCATTAAAGTCTTGAACTCGCACTCCAGGCAGAAGTACAACACCTTAAGGTGAAAGGTGACTCAGAGCTGGTCATCAAGGAAGTCAACGGTGACTATGATATTAAAAAGGAGGAGTCGATCCCCCTGTTTGACCATGTCTGAGGGTTAATGGACGAGTTCTCCATAGAAACAAAATTGTCATATATTCCCCGGTCCCAGAATTCTCAGGCTGATACATTAGACAACGCGGCCACAACCATAGCCAACCCAGATCAGGATGAAACGGTTATCAGTATTTCTCACCGTCGAATGGTATTTCCATTTTTTCAAGCTATGATGGAAGAGATCCACAAAGTCAGTCATGTCCCCGATCCATATGCTCCTGCCACTGGATGGATGACCCCCATTACGAACTACCCTCAACGGGGAGAGCTTCCATCAGATAAGGATGGACAAGAGTAAATATGGGGAAGGGAAGTCAACTTTTTCCTATACGGCGGCGCGGGTCAGCAAGAAGTCCTCTACAAACGAGGCCTCGATGGAGTGCTCCTCAGATGCATTTACAGAGAAGAAACCACTGCCGTCAAGACTAAAGTACATGCAGGAGCATGTGGAGCACATCAACTAGGGACCAAGCTTTCCCATCAGGTTCAAAGGCTTGGGTACTACTGGCCCACAGTGGCACGAGACTGTGATCAGTTTACCGCAAAATGCCACTCATGCCAGATCCATGCCAACTTCATACACCAGCCCTCGGAGATACTTCATCAAGCTAAGTACTCTTGGCTATTTGTCATCTGGGTGATGGACGTCGTGGGACCATATCCTCCCGCCACAGCCAAACAGCTGAAATATATCCTCACAGCGACCGACTTCTTTTCCAAATGGACAGAAGCCATACCCCTCAAGGAAGTCAGGGCAAGAAATATTTTCAATTTCGTAAAGACTAATATCATAACCAGATTTGGTGTCCCTCACACCATACTGACGAACAACGACACCAATTTCTGTTCTGTTGAGTTGGAAAAGCTATACCATGAGTATGGTATCAAGGCTAACCACTCATCCCGCTACCATGCAGCGGCCAATAGACAGATAGAAGCTTTCAACAAGACCCTGTCCAACATCTTCCAGGAAATGGTGGACAAAGACAAGTAGTCATGGCCAGATAAACTCTTCTATTCTTTGTGGGTTTATAGAACCACAATCCGCACTGCTACTCGGTCTACACCGTATTCATTGGTATACGAAACAGAGGAGGTCTTTCCCATTGAACTCCAACTTCCCTCACTCCGCCTTGCCATCTATGATAGATTATCCAATGATGAGCAATCAGAAAAGTGGCTAGGTGAATTAGAACAACTAGATGATAAGCGGTTGCATACTCTGCACCACCTGGAAGTGTACCAGAACAGGATCGCATGAGCCTTCAACAAAAAGGTCCACCTCTGGTCATTCTTAGAAAGAGAATTTGTACTAGTTCTCCGGACCCCAATGATACCCGGCAAGAAGCCTCCAATGTTGGAGCCCAAGTGGGAGGGACCATATGCTATACACAAGGTCTACTCCAATGGACCATATTCCTTGATCTCCATGGACGTCCAATTCACTACAGCTCCTACCAATGCGAGATTCTTGAAGAAGTATTTCTCATAGAGACAAATAAGTATTCACGTCCTCACCGCATGACCTTAAAATTCATGGAGTACGTCCTTACTGCACGATGATAAACTGCATGGACGAATAAAAAAAATGAGATGTACACTCATCCGAGCTATATGACATTAAACTGCCAAGCACCTCATCCTCACCGCATGACGTTAAATTGCACGGAATCTAATAATGCCCCCCGTCCTCGCCGCATGACATTAAACTGCACGTCTTTCATCTTTTCGTCCTGACCACATGACGTTAAACTGTACAGACACCATCCTCAACGCATGACGTTAAACTACACGGATTTCAAAGAACTACATACGGCTTGATTCCTACCAATGCAGGATACGTAGCGATGCCGAGATTCCCTATCCTGGCCCAGCCACTTTCAAAAAAAAATGTCCCCATTCCCCCGTGTACGGACCAGACCTACACGGGGTGTATCATCTATTCACAGAACTACGTATGGCTTAATTCATGCCCTTGTAGGATATGTAGAGATGACGGGATTCCCTATCCTAGTCCAGCCACTTCAAAAAAATTCCCTCTTCACCTATGTGCGGACCAGACCTGCACAAGGTGTATCGTCTTTCAGGGAACTACATGAGGCATGATTCCTGCCCTCGCAGGATATGTAGTGACGCCAGAATTCCACACCCTGGACCAGCCACCTCAAACAAAAAATTAAAAGTGCCCATTCCCCCGTGTACGGACAAGACTTGCACGAGGTGTATTTGCATCCTTATCGCATGACATTAAAACTACACAGATAAAGAAAAATTAAGAATTCGCCATTTCCCCTATTTATGAACCAGACCTGAACGGGGTGTACTAATTCTAGAGAACTACGTATAGCTTGATTCCTGCCCTCACAGGATACGTAGCGATGCCAGGATCCCCAGTCTTGGCCCAACCCTTAAAAAAAGTGCCTTCTTTCGCTTGTGTATGGACCAAACCTACACGGTGTGTACTTCTCATCCTTACCGCACGGCGTTAAACTGCACGGACAATGATGTTAAAAATGCCCCTTTCCACCGTGTACAGACCATACCTGCACGGGGTGTATATCTTCATCCTTACCGCATGACATTAAACTTCATGGAGTTCGTCCTTACCGCATGACATTAAACTACATGGAGTTCATCCTTACCGCATGACGTTAAACTGCATGGAGTTTGTCCTTACCGCATGACGTTAAACTGCATGGAGTTCGTCCTTACCCCATGACGTTAAACTACATAGAGTTCTTCCTTACAACATGATGTTAAACTGCATGGAGTTATTCCTTACCAGATGACGTTAAACTCCATGGAGTTCGTCCTTACCGCATGACGTTAAACTGCATGGAGGTCATCCTTACCGCAGGACGTTAAACTGCTGGGAGTTCTTCCTTACCGCATGCCGTTAAACTGCACGGAGTGTGTCCTTACCACATGGCATCAAACTGCATGGACTTCATCGTGACCTACCCATGACACAAGGAGATATGAGATGGAGATACTCCTTGCACATTTGGATACATCGTTTCCATACATCATACTTTATGACCAGGGTAATTATGGATCTTAATAACCACTCATGGCCATCAGAGGTGGAAATTTATCGACCCGTGTACACCTTTGTATGACTATGAATACCATGACCTAAGCGGCTCTGCATATTGATAGCCCATGTCACATCTAGAAAAGGAAATATTTCCACATGCGACACTCTTCTTAGCTTCGTACGCTTACCGGCCTCAGAGCCCCCATACCATACCTCTTGATCCAGAAGTTTATGGAGAAGTGTTTTACAAGTTCATTCCCCTTTTCACATCAAGATGTTTCCAGGGTATCCTTATCTGGCTAGCCTATGTGTCTATCAGTGGTTCACATAGCGACCTGCATCAACACACATCAAGCCAGGACTAGGCTACTTTGAGTCAATGGACAATTGCAGTGAAGATGTTTTCTGTATACCCAGACACCATTATCCCCACATGCTGAAGTCTGCACTTGGAGCAATCACAGATTCTCATAATCATTCATGGCCATCAAAAGTGGAAAGTTATCGACCCGAGGACACCTTTGTACGACTATGCATACCATGCCCTCAGCGGCTCTGCATAACGATAGCCCCCGGCTCATCCATCAAAGGAAAGATTTCTTCAGGCAATACTTCTCCTAGCTTCTTACGCCTACTGGCCTTAGAGGCCCCACACCATACCTCCTGATCCGGGAAAGATCAATGTTTCACTTTACGACCTTCATCCCCCGCCCTGTTCTAAGTATATCAGAAAATCATGACCCAATTATTCTTTGATTGACTGCTGCAATAGTCACCCAATGGTCCGAGATCTATGCCCGGTAAACTAGGAGTAATTCATCCTCACCGCAGGATGTTAAACTGCATGGAGATAAGGCACACCCCTATAAGAAAGATAAATCAGTGCAAGGGTCAATTTGAGACTCAAAAAGCAACCAGGGACGGATATCCCCGACATGTCCTGGCATTCCCCTGCCAAATGACAGAACTTGTGGCCCGGATAATTGCAGATCCTCATAACCATTCATGGCCATCAGAAGTGGAAAGTCATCGACCCATGGACACCTTTGTACGACTTTGAATACCATGCCCTCAGCGGCTCTGCATAATGAATAGCCCCTGTCTCGTCCATCAAAGGCAAGATTTCCACAGGAAATTCTCTTCCTAGTTCTGTATGCTTACCGGCCTCAGAGCCCCCATATCACCTTTCCTGATCCAAAAGGCCCTGGAACCATGATTTACACCATCACCCCCCTTCCACGTCTGGGGTATGTTGGGGTATTCAAGCCCAGTTATATTATGATCAAGAGCAGCCTTCGCAATAATGCCCCGCGTCCTCGCCGCATGACGTTAAACTACACGACAACCTTTAAAGATATCCATGTCTTTACCGCATGATGATAAACTGCACGGAATCCACCCTCGCACCATGATGTTAAACTACACGAAAGCTGTCCTCGCTGCATGACGTTAAACTGCATAGCAACATTTAAAAATTCCCCAGTCCTCGCTGCATGACGTTAAACTGCATTGCAACCTTTAATAATGCTCCTCATCCTTACCACAAGATGTTAAACTGCACGGTCTAACCCATCATATGTTCAGTAAGAAACAAAGGCTTTTCTCTATCTTGTAGTACATAGGTCAGACCTGCACGAACCACTTCCTCACACTAGAGTGAGAAATAATTACTTCACATGTTCTGAGGATGTTTAGTCTAGATATTTCCCCCGTATTCAGGCACCTTCTCATCATAAACCATACTCTGTACTCAGAAAAATATGAACTCTCGTAAGCCACCCCTGGTGGTTCCAAATCTCAACTTCCCTAAAGTTACTCAGCTACCGGAAGTGGATCGCATTTGACATAAGGACACCTTTGTATGACTGTACATACCATGCCCTCAGTGGCTCTGCATATTGATCTCCCCTGGACCGTCTACCAAAGGAATTTTTTCCATAGGCGATGCTTCCCTCCGTATGCCTCTTGGCCTATGAGCCCCCATGTCCATCCCGGGATTCCGAAACCCTCTGAGATATAGATTACCAACCTATATCACAATCCTACTTGAATGTTGTGGAGTGTCTTTGACACGATTACCGAGAACCAGGAGAAGTCGTTTCATTTCAGATGATGTCCCAGCTGCATGACTTTATAATGCGTCATGCCTCAACCATCCCTTACGCTAGCTAAATGCATAGAGAGGTGGTCTCCGGACCACGCTCATGATTAGTACAGATTTTCCTAAAACCCTTTGAGATGTCACACTCCCCTTCTGAGCCACCCCTGGGGGTTTTCATAACTTTCCATGCCTCCCATCATGGTTTCCATAAGCCGGACGTCCATGAAGTCCCCTGGTCATAAAAAATGGAAGTCTTTGACTTAAGGACACCTTTTTATGACTATGCATACCATGCCCTCAGCTGCTCTACATATTGATGGACCTTGGCCATTATACCAAAGGCATGTTTTCCTTAGGCAATGCTCTTCCTGCCTCTGTACGCTGACATGCCTCCAATGCCCTGAGACATGCCCTGTGTGCCGCTCAAATTCAAACATGTTTTCCCCCACATGCGTCATAAGGGTATTAAGACGTCTTCTAATCAGTTGAACCTTATTGGGGCCCTCTCCCCACCATATATGGTCAAATCCATTCAACATAAAACATAATTAATGATGGTGTTTTTCGCGGGACTTTAAACCGCTCACAGAAGAAAGAGGCACAAAGCTTGTTAGGCCAAAAACCCGAAATGGGCGACCTAAGAAAAATCCGGATTATACCCGCTGGGTCCATACCGAATGGGCCCAAGAAAAATCAGGGGATTAAAAGAAGAAAAAGACAAAACGTTTATAGGGTTTTCCTATAAAACCCTAGAAATAGTCAGACTGTGCTCACTGAGTCCCTTGGCTCAGGAAAAATTTAGAGCATTTTCCAATCACTCATCAATTTTCAGGACCACTCTACATCGGAATGACCTCCTCTTCATTCCGATCAGATGCCATTCCAATGGGGGGAATTTGTAGGGTCCTGAAAATTCTGCAAGGGGGAAATCCAATTACCCCAAAACATGGAAAAGGACCGAACCAGCCTGCGCACCGGCTTCCAGCAACAGTCCGCGGCCGGTTCGGCGAACTGCAATTCTATGGATCAACATCGACCGTGAAGCAGAGGCGGGGCTCCTCCATGGCCGCGAAGCGGGACGGGCGTCAGGACGCTCCACCTCCGCGAGCCGCCCCCTCCGCGGACCGATATCCTTCGTGGGGTAGAGGCGGAGAGCCTCTGCAGTCGCGAGGAAGGATGGGTGCCAGTTCGGTTCACTGTCGCGAACCACCCCAACCGCGGACCATGTCGACCAGTTCAAGCCGCACCCGCTGTCATTCGAGGAGTGGAGGCGGAACCCTCCGCAGCCACGGAGCACTCCCATAGTTCGCCTCTCGGAAGAGGGGAGTGTTCAATACCGACCGCGAATCACGGATTGACCAAGTCAGCTATGAAACAGGTATTTGGTTATGGGACTCCACCAAAATCCCCGCGTGGCCACATATACATTCCTTTCCCCACTCTATAAAAGCAGATCAAGGGGGAAAGAAAAAAGAGAGGAGGAGGATCGGAGAACTGGAATCGGATTCGGAGGAAGGAGATCAGTTTAAGGAAGGCTTATGATTTCGAAAACAGCGAAATTCCCACCAGCGAACCACAACAGGAATATGAATTAAGAATGAATTGTAAAACACATAATAATTTGGTGAACCGCGAACCTAAATAATAAAAAAAGGAGAACCGCGGACCATACCCCCCCTCCGCGGATGACTTCCCCGTGGACCAGGGAGTTTATGCCTCTTTTCCCATCCGTCGTACCGTGGAGCACCCTCCTCCGTGGGCGAAGCCCCGACCGACGAGCCTCCGGTCGGCGCCACCCTTGGCCGCCACTACCCGCCTGGAACCCTCTGCGAACCACCTTTGTTCGCGAATTGAACTCGAAGCTACAAACCACCCTGGTTCATATATTGAACCTGAAGCCACGAACCGCCCTGGTTCACAGGATGCCAATTAGTCCACGGACCACCCTGGTTCACGGACGGCTTCACCAACCACATGGCACTTCCCCACACGAATGGCGCCACCACCCATACCTCTTGGTGGCTAGCCAAATACTTCAGTGTTGTCAATTCCAAAGCCAGGTAAAATCCTTCCGATCCAGCCAGGTGCTCCACGACTCCATCATTGGCATATTCATCGGCCCCGAGCCGAGGCCTCTGCCCGAGCCACGAGATCCGAGTGGTATAACTTTCAGGCGCATCAGTGCACTATTTTGAGTTCACATACCCATGGTAAACCGGGGAAAAGTGGTTTCCCTGACCCTTGAGCAGATTCCAGAAGCATTCATGGGTTCACATCCCCTCGGTAATGTGGAGTCTGAGCTTGGGAAGCCTTTTTCTGCCCCTCCGCTTGTCCAGGGATCCTCAGGGGTATTAAAATACCCATCAGAAGGAAGCCCTTGGGGACTGAAATAGAGGAGATGGTGACAAGAGCACCCCCTTTCCCTCTCCCGCTGGGCTTTGTCGCTACGGGCGTCCATCTCGGAGTAAGCCCCGACATTCTGGGCCTCCTCAGAGTGTAATCCCCAATCCATCACCTTGGGCTGCCTTCATTCATAAGCCCCACTCTGCTTCACACGGATGCACCTTTCGTGACGTGATCCTCTGGTCCCAGCTGCCTCTTGTTTCTCACATCGAGCATGACTCACGTGGGCTTAGAGTAAGCATCGACCATGAAATCCTCTTATGGGATTCCCCAGAGCGTAAGCCCCATGATTTTTAAGCGAACTACGTGGACTTTGATCCCTGCCTCCTAGGCAGGGTACGTAGGAAGCCTCTACGAGGTTCAAACCCACCACTCGGTCGTTTCTTCGCATCGAGTTCTACCCTTGTACAGCATGACGTTAAACTATATATCCGAACTACATGGACTTTGATCCTTGCTTCCTAAGCAGGGTACATAGGAAGCCTCCCTGAGGTTCAATCCCAACGGCCGGTTGATCCGATCATCTCTACATCGGTTCACCACACCACTCTTAATGCTGCCTCAATTGAGTTCCAACCCTTTGGGGTCATTAATCCAACGAGGGATGGTGAACCAGAGGCATAAATGATCCCAAACCCCTGCGTCCAGTTTACTGTTTCCCACCAGGGTTAAATCCATGGATGTTATGTTTGGGTATAAACCAATGATTCTTGAACATATGAATATGTCTTAAATCTATAAGAGAGTCTTGGAACAGGCGATAATTCCCCCCCCCCCCCAAAAGGGTGTGATGAGCCCGACCTCCCATCCTCTCAAACAATGTGACTTCTTAAGAGTCGATGGTCAGACCATCTGGAGAACGCCTGCCTTTGGAAAGCAGGTCCATCAATCATTGGATACGGATCCGTTGGGTGTTTCGTGGCCGAAAACCAGAATGAGACAATGGGAATGTGAGTATATCGTGAATATATGATATACTGTTTCTATTTATTTAGAAGAACCTATTATTTAAAGTTGTATTCTCTCCTACAGAAATACTACTTTGAACCCGAGTGCTTTGGTTTTTAGAAATGACTTATTTTGTAGCTTGATAGAAATACTATAATCCCATCTCTTTTTTATTTACATTAAAAAATAATTGTGGGTCACGTTAACAACACGTTCAATAAAAGCCTAAAATTAAAGTTTCATTGTAATTATTTTTGGGTGTGATAAATTCTTATAAAATATTGGAGTGTTTTACTGATTCTTATCAAGTCATTTTTAGTTCATACTTGGCAGTCATGCTGATTTTGGTTTAGTCTTGATTATACTTCCATTTGAGGACATGGTACTAGAGGAACCAGCTACACTGAAGAGTTTCTACTATTTAAGGGACCAATTTGTTGGGAAAAAATTATTTGGGTATTTTTATTGCTATGTTTATTTATGACCTATGAAACCTTCATGGTGTGAGATATTTTCACTACTAAAACTTTTGTTTCCAATAATTATTCTTATTATTATCTCATAGATTTATATATTTCATGTTTTGGGAAACCGTTTTGTTAAAATGGATTCGATTGTGGGAAACCTTGGGGATTACCTACTAGGTGGTACACTCCAATCATCATATTCAAACTGACATGTATGAATATGTTTTTTCCATAATACAATCAAGGTAAATATTTCACACATTTCGAGTGTAGTATATTTATAACAGATTTACGCCTTTCATGAGGTTGATCTTAGAGAAGGGTTCCATTGGACTTGGTTATAATTCTACATTTTGTTCTTTAGTGTTGTTAATGATTTTTATTATATAGACTTTTTTGTGTTTTTTTATTACAACAACTCTCATTTTTTTAATTTTATTTTTTTGGGATTTGTTTTATTTTGTCTCATGGATTGTTTTCATTTTATTATATTGTTATCTATCTATCACAATTTGTTTTGTGTATAATTATTAAAATGGACTCCCATGTATTATTAATGTAATTATAATTTATTTTCAATAATTTCTATTTGAGTAATGTATCATATGTTTAGTTCCATTTTAGTCCTACTAAGGCCATTGAGTCATGCTTTGGGTGTTATAAATGGATTCAGGTCTATGTTTGGTCCATTGGATTGTAACGGGTGGCATGGAGACAGGATGTTTCAAGACTCAAATTTAGAGTATCAAATCACATTGTTTACCACTATAAAAATGTTTTCATATAAAATTTCATGTTCAAGTACAAAATGTGTTGTTAATCACTTTCATTTATGGTTTCACCAGAGTTATATTGGTTTATCATTTTTGATATTTTTATCACGAATTACATTTGAGACTTCCCACTAATAATTGATTTCTCAGATGATATTTTATAATCACTACTTTTAAAATTTGGTATATGAGTAGTGATATATGATCGATGTATTTGGTTTTGATTTATTAATTGTTTTCCAATTCATATAGGAATATGATTCTTACAAGGAGACATATATATTAGTAATATGGTGTTTCTAAGAATAAATCTCCACAAAAACACTGGTGAATCCCCAACATGTCAGAATAATTTTAGATTATATCAAGGATGTAAGAAATTAAATCATCATGGGGAACCAAATCATGTCGAACATTCCATAAAACTCCAATAGAAAATTCCATTGATTATCTAGGGTGACTCAAACTCAAGTTTGCATGGACACGTCAAGGAATAATTAATTGAATTTATAACTTCCTCTAAACTCCATCAACTGTTAAAGTCCTGGTAGATGTTTATAATATTTAGTGACATGAATGAAAAAAGTTGGATGTCACTATCTATAATAATGGTTACCATTTCCTCACATGGGATGGATTTTTTTTATTTCATAAAAAATTATATCTTCATTCCTTTTAAGAATCTCAAATAATGAATTTCATAAAACTAAAAATAGAAACCAATTTATCCAGGTATATATGGATTGTATTACATAACCCGAATGTTTTTCTATTGAAGTGTAATCTAGTTAATCATTATAGGTTCCAATGATTTAAATGGGTCTTGGATAAGACATTAAATCTAGAGTTCTATTTTTTTCATTGATGATTACAGGGATATTTTAAACATGGTCATGGGGGAATAAAAATTAATTTTTGAGACCCTATCTAAATGGAACAAATTTCTCCTCTTATACATAAGAGGGAACTCTAATTCAAGGAATAATAGAATAAGGGATAGCTACTCTAATTATTACAAGGAAACAAAAAACCAATCTAGAATATTAGTTTTATTTTCGTTGCATCACAATAATCAGATAGGTTTTCTAAGGTGTTTATTAGAGAACATAAGAAGGGAATGCTTGGCATCACCTCTCATTATCATAAATTTTTATGCAAGGGATACATCAATGGGTAGTTTACAATTCAAATGAATTCAAAAAGGGGTGATTTTAGAATCTATTATAGGCTTCACATGATCAACCATAATGGTCTCATTATATAGGTTATCACAACAAAAATAGAGATATACTGGTTGAATCTTTAAATTCCTTATCATTAAAACAAGATTTTCTGTACGGCGTGGGTTGACATAACTCATGGGAATTGGATCAATGAAATTTTTAGAATTGCGGTATTATGAATCATGAGGGAAGAGGTCAATATATAGGGTGATGTTCTATTCTTTTTTAACTCTAACATTATTCTTATTTTGATTGAAATCAATTCTTCTAATTCATTTAATACTCATAATGTGTTAAAACAATGGTACCAACTATGGAAATTATGCCTCATGTTATGATCATAAATACACTTATTAGATAATGGATGTTTTATAGTAATATGTGTTCATTCAATAACAATTTAATCAGTATAATGTTTTATATTCTAAATTTTATAATTTTATATATTCCATTTAATTATTGAAAAGGATTGTTTTGAATCATTGAAGGCTTAAATTGATTAATATTCTTAATGAGTACCTTTTATATTGCAAATGGTGTAGTTAAATTATTTAATTTAGAAATAGTATGTGTATATACTAAGGGTAAAAACTATAGTGAATGTAGTTGAGAATATTTCATATCTATTGGAAATGATCAATTTGGGGACAATTGATACAACTAAGAATAGATATTTTCATGGAATTGTAGACTGGTAGCCTAATGTCATTCGGGATAATATCTTTAGATTATGAATGAAACTGAAGGATAAATTACCATTCTACATAATGTATGGAATTATTCCAATTTAATTACCATTATATATAATTAAACTAATAGATCTATGAGAATTTATTTATGGACTTAGAGAATTGTAATGTGAGGGATTTATAATACTAATATGTCACCTTGGGCTACTCTAATTATATTTGTTACGAAAGTTGATAGAACCCACCAAAAATATTTATACTATTATATGTTGACTAATTTAACGATAAATAATCAATATACCTTCATCAAATTAAGGATATATTTTCTCATTTTATTTAAGATAAGTAGATATCCAAAATTTAGCTTTAATCGGGGTACCACCAAACCCTTGTGATCTAAGAGGACATCATCATGGATTATTCTAAAATACATTATGACTACAATGTATAATTTTTCATCAATTCTATGTAACTAATTCACCTTTAATTTTCATGGAATTTATGAATCAAATATTCCACATCTACCCATACTATTTCATTATGTCATTTTATGAGGGAATATTAGTGTATTCTCACAAAAAATAAGATAACGAAAGACACTTGGAAACTATACAAGGTACATTATGATACCACAATCATTATGATATATTATAAAATTATAATATATGGATATATAAAGTTATATTCTTCGGTAATGTCATTTAAGAATGATAATTATGTAATTCTATCTACAGATAAGGATAATGGATGTTCCAAATTTATGGAGGCAGTATAGGCATGCCTTCACATGAATGTCTTTACCATGAATCTTGTTCATCTTCTCACCTATGATCATTTGAAAACATGGGACAACTGAACAATTAAAAATACCTCATACCCATGTATGTTTTCTACTACACCCCATGATTTTATGGTATGTATCCTTTTAATGTCAACATTTTCGATAGGTTACATTCCATGAAACACCCAACTTAAAATAAAAATTAAATATTATTATAACCTAGGTGTTAAATTGATGGGTATGAATAATTGTTATCAAATTATGAAACATATATATTATATGTTCAATATTATTTTTAACATTAATATTATGTTTTTTCTATAAATTATATAAAAAATACACTTTTATGCATTAAAACTATATTTTTATTAATGTTTTGTTCTTTCTTATGATGACACAATTGCTTTTAAACATAATATTTATTGATTTATATATTACTTTTTAAAAAATAAACTTTATTCTTAAAAAGGGGTGTCAAAATGTACTTTGTTCAATTTTTTGGTATTTTTTTATATGTTTCAATTTTTAATGAAAAGTAAAAAATAATACATTTAAAATGAAAGCTATGATTTAATATAAATAATTTATAAGGTTAATTTATAAATATAATTGGTTTTAATGTATTATTATATCAATAATACATGAATTTATTCAATTAATCTCATTTGAATATTTTTTTTATATTTAAGGTGGATATAAAATCACTTCAAACTTTACACATTTTCAAATTAAAAACATCTTTTCTCACAATATCTATTTGATTAATTTCAAATTAGTATTATCCTATTTTTTGTTTTTAATTTTTAAAAATGGATTCCATATTTATAATAAGAGGGACCAGATTGAGTATATAGTTACCTTTATTATTTTAAAATATTAATAATAAAATTATTAATTTTAATTACCACAATAAAGGGTAAATATGGTAATTAAGACTAAAAATAATATTATAAATATTATAAAATTACCTTAATACTTGTTCTAATTTTATTGAATGGGTTATTTTTGACCAAAAGTGTAACACCCGGAGATTTTATGAAAAATATTATTTTTAATTTTATTGATGTCTTGTGTTTTAAGCTACACCAAAGGGAGCTTGCACTACATGCATCCCTGACTTGGCTTTCATTACACACAATCACGACCTTCCAAGATAGCATGTGTAGTACACAATACCAAGTTTCACTAAACGAGATATTATTATAATATTATTATGAACTAGCCATTATGAATAGTAATAACCAGTTTTTGAAATTTTATTTTTCAAAATGGACTTCATTTTTGGATTCGGAATATCGAAATTAGCCTAGGGTGAATTTTTGATATTTTTTTGATAACTTTCATATGTTAATGAATAGTAAAAACACGCTATATTTTAATTAAAAAAACTTTTTTCATCATAATAATTTATATGGTTAAATTATAATATTGAATGTTTTTAAAGTATAAATAGAATATATTTTTACCATTTAATATAATGTATGTCATTAGGATTTATTTTAAATTGAATTCGTAGGTTAAATCAATTCAATCTTTTGCAATGTTTTAAACAAAAACCTTTTTTCATTCGACAATGAGATTAATTTTAATTTAATTTCTGCAACTTCTGTGTATTGAATTTAAAAAAAATGGATTTCATATTTGGAATTAGTGGGTCCAAATTATGTTAATAGGCTACTTTTTATTTTTGGGAATAATGAATAGTAACTACGGTAAGTTTTATTTACCATAGTTAAAGGTAAATTCGGTAATTAAGGGAAATATAATATTATAAAATTACCCTAACACATGCCAAAATTCTATTGGATGGATAAAAGTTGACCCATATCACTTAAGGGTCGGATTAGATTCATTTTATGGACTTTTGACCATGAAAATATTTTACATATTTTTAAAACCAAAGAAAGTGACAACATGTCACTCTCTTAAATCTTATAAGTATAATAATTGCAATTTAGTGATAAACTTAATAAAACTTCTAACATGAATAGTCTCATGAAAGATAATAAAAATATATACATCATGATAATTTATTTATAATTTTTATAGATTATATAATTGTCATTAATGGTGATACATTAATGATGCAGAAATTATTTATCA
The DNA here is from genome assembly GCA_963277665.1 of Viscum album. Lineage (NCBI taxonomy): Eukaryota > Viridiplantae > Streptophyta > Magnoliopsida > Santalales > Viscaceae > Viscum > Viscum album. The sequence continues at coordinate 910,571,597 of OY728143.1, read as the reverse complement.
AGTGAAAAATCAGTAATATATTTTTTATTGAAATAATAATACCCATTAAAAGGCCCAAAAACCTGAAAAAAACTTATTATTAGTGTATATATACACTATAAGAATACAATTACCTAATATATAATTGTTTTGAGTCTTATAAAAGTGATTATGACACTTATATTATTTTATTTTAAATAATGTCAAGGTTGTCACCTTCATAATTTAATAAATATAACATTTTAAAAGTTGTGTTTTTTAGAAGATAAATCCGACTAAATGTATTATTATGAAATATATAAGATTTAACTTCATCCAATTATTTTATTTTTAATTTTTATGCAACAAATAAGTATATTTAATAATTATACAAAAATGTTGTAGTAATTATTTTATTAGGATCAATATCAAATAAATAGTATTACAAATAGTAAAATAAATAATATATGAACTATTTAATGTTCTCCACTAATTTTATAGATTACTATTAAATTTTAGGAACCTATTAAATATTTTAGTTTGAATATATCCTCCATTTGGATTTTATTTAAATTCAAATAAATGAATAGTTTCCAAATTGACACTATCGTTATTTTATAAAAATAACATATTATTAAATTTTTTAAAAATTAAAAAAATATTTAAAAATTATAAATTGAAATTTATATAGTCTAAAATTTCATAAAGTACCTAATTATATATAATTAATAGCACAAAAGCAATTATTTATAACAATATAAAATTTAGAATCTTATTACAACAAATAAAATTTATTAGATTAAATAAAGATAAATCAAGTTGATGATGTTTAAAATAAATTCCCTACATGTATAAATTTTATTGGTTGATAAGATTACAAACCTATATCATCTAATGTTATAATATGAGTCATTTTCTGTGGTTTTTAAGTGGGTTTAGGTTTATTATAAATTAATATTTTTTATATTTCCAAAGGTGCCCCTCTCCTCCCTTATAAAAAGGGAACCCCTTCCCACTTCTCTTAACACCCTTTTGAGCCTTGACACTCGGCCAACCCCTGACCATATATCTTCTACACTTCCCTAGAAACATTCTGGAGGTTTTTTTCTTCTCAAAAGACCAACTCTACTTCCTTAATGGAAGGCTTAAAGGTGGTGCGTCAAAGAAGATGTAATCTCTTCTTCCGATTCTCTCAAGTTTCTTTTTATTCTACTTATTCTTATTTAGTTTTATCATTATAAATTAATAAAATAAGTATTAATTATAAACTTATATGTTCTTATAAATATTAAACAACCATATTTCACCTTCTATCCATCCTACGGAAAACAAAATCACCGCGCGTGCGTACGTACGGAATACCGTCTCCACGCCGTGGTGTAATCTATTTTCGACCACCACCTTACATGGATGGGTATAATGGTGTAAATAAATAACTATATATGATTATTTTAAAGTGATATTGATTTTTAAATATTATACATACGCTTAAATACAATTCCACGATCATGGGAATGATATCATCGCTCGTACGTACGTACGGACTACCGTCTCCACGATGCGATGAGATTCATTCTCCATGTTAACCTTTCCTGAATGATTATAAAGTATATATAATGAATAATAATGATATATATGATATAATAATGATACTGGATATATGTATATATATATATGTATGTCATCTACTTAATTCTATTCACTTCAATAAAGAAACGAAAACCGCGTTCATGCGTACGTATGACCTACCGTCTCCATGAACGGTGTATTTCATTCCATTTATCAATCTATCATATATATGTATATGCTGAATATTTATTATATATAAATCATTTTTTACATTATGAAATTATGGAAATCAGGATACAATAAATAATATCAAGAACAACAAGTCTAAACACGTACGATAAATGAAATGATTTTACCCAAAACGCTGCTTTAACATGGAATTTACAAAAGAACGGGTAATATAAATTTATAAGTGAACCATATAAGATATCATAACAGTAAATATGATTCTGTAATATGTCAATGACATTATTTAAATCATTATACAGTAGGTTCGGATACATATGAAGCATATCAGACATAAGGTATGGGATAACTTTTCCAATCTCGTTTTTATCTGAGATTGTTTATTCGTAAGTATTTACTGGGGTTATATTTATCATCAATGTCAATGTTTTATAAAAATGATCTCATGTATGTTTAAAATCCTTTTAACCCATTTTTTACTTTTACTACATGGTATGTAAGGAATCTATTTTTTTGTTTACCATACGAGGTACTTTTTGACTTTTCTGGGAAAAGTAAGAGAAGAACGTTTTTTTAACTTATACGGCATGAAATGATTTTTACAATTTTATAATGCCTTATTTTCACGAAGCTTACTACAAAATATTTCATGACTATTTTCAAAAAAATCATTTTCTTTTAAAATTTCATGACATTTTGTGAAAAGAATATGATTTTTAAGAAGAAAGGATATTTTCCTCAAGAATTCATTTCAAGTGTTTTATCAAAACCATTTTCTATCTATGATGACATTATTTCATATGTGTAAGTTTCAAGTATAATGTCTCTATGATTTACATGGTTTAACTTTTATTATTATGAAATGATATCCATTTCTTTTATATGGATTATGTGATGATGGGATGATGTTTATGAAACCCATTTTATTCATTAGGTTATTATGAATGATATATGTTTATTTTGTGGCACAAGTAAGAATGATTTCATTATGAGATGGGTGAGACCAATATATTCCTCCAATGAATTGGGTAAAGATTTATATCTCCTGAGATAGACATGGCTGGAATGGTAAGTTAATCCGGTTCAGAGATACATGACTGGAATGAGGAGAGAACTCGATTCAGAAAGGGACTTTGTCCACTAAGATGGTCTTGGAAGCAATGCCTTGGCAACTATGGAAATCATAACAAGTGCTGAATGGTTTCCATAATTACATGATTTATTCCCATGATATTTTATCAATATTGACGTTCCATTATGATATATTCATTACGTACTTCTAAGATTTATGTCTTTGCTCTAGATTTTGATGTTTAGATTTTAGGTTCAAGCTTTTGCATTCAAATGTTGATAGATTGTTTTATGTTATCTATGCTTACCCATACTGAGCATTTGAGCTCACCCTTTTTATTTTTTCTTTTCCCCAGGATATAAAGAATGTTTTTAGGTAAAAAAACAAAAGGGGAAGATCATTACAGGAATAGTTGAAGATATTTCACCATGATTAGAAAATTAAATTCTGAGTTTCCAAAGACACAAAACTATTACGGTCCTTGTGTGTGTGTGTTTGTTATGTATTAAGTATTCCACCAAATTAATGTAATGTTTATGTATGTCAAGTGTTGGGCCTCTAAAGTTGGTATCAGAGGGAAGTTTAGTAATCCTTTGGATACTAGGATGCGAGAACTTTAGTGAGATCCCAAGAGATATTTAGAAGGTATGTCTAGGGATGTCCCTAAGGTTAAGTATAAGTATAGGTTAGAGTCTTAGAATTATGGTAACGATATTATAATTAAACCTAAGATGTTAGATATTGAAGTCACTCCCCCTTTATTATGTTGTTTTCCTTATTATGATCTTTGCCTCTCACCCTATTCTTTTTGGGTTTTAGAAAATGGCTGGGAACGAGAAGATTCATGATAATTGAGGATATGATGGACACTGGAATGATACTCTTCATGAGAAACTGAATGAAATTGGATATGGAGGTCCACATATTGTTATTATGCCTTATTAGAAATCTCATAATATGATCAATAATATCAAATTTGTTACATTTCCCGACTTAGCTAATAAGAGAAAGATGGAGTTTCATGATGATCATAGAGGAAGGAAAGTTAAATTTCTATCTTGTAAATCATGTGGGAAGAGGTATCAAGGATAATGTTTCGAAGGAACAGAAATATGCTTTGGGTGCGGAAAAGAAGGACACAAATCTAGTAAGTGAAATGGAAAAGGTTCAGTTAACACCATGGATAAGGATAATGGTATTGCTACGACATCAATAATGATTAGTTGTTTTAAATGTGGAATGTAAGGGCATTATGTAAAACAATGCCCTAAGGGAAAATATCATGAAGAGAATCATCATGATCATATGGGTAGTATTTATGTGGATGATGATGAAGGGACTACAAATGAAATATGAGATAAAAGAAATGATGAAGCTCAGTCAGCGGTTTAAGAAGTTTGTGTAATGATTGTATGTTTATCAAGAATAATGTATGGTACTATGGAATAAAGAATCATGTAAGGATTGTTACACTATTGTTTTTCTTAAAGTATTTGAAAGTATATAATGAATGGTACTGGTAACCATGAAAGGTTATTCAGATATTTTTGAAAAGAAGATGATATGATCATAATGAAGGGATAAGGAGAAAATAATATGTTTGATAGTATTCATGAGATCATGGCTGATAAAAGGACAAAGTGATATCATGATTTGAGTATATAGATTTTATTTGGGATTTTGGTACGTGGAAAGAGTTAACTTTTGACAGAATTCATGTTTTCGCTAAGGTTTTATGGTAATTCATGTTTCAAAAGAATACATGACTAAGGTATTCACATGTTTGGAATGTGACCAAAAAGATATATCTTATGATATATGGGGGAAAATAAATGAACTCACATGCTCAGTAGATGAGATTTCTAGTAATCAGACAGAAGTATTTTCGATAAGCTTAAAGGTTGGAATGGAAATAATATAGTATTGGTTAAGGATATAACTTTTTATTTTTGAAATGTTATGATAGTATAGTTTTAGAAAAAGGATAACCTGCAGAACGGACGACAACCCGTCGCGTCGGACAAGGCTGTGTGAATCGAACCCACAACCGAAGTGTGACAGGCCTTTATCGCCTAACACTGGCCTACAGGAAGTCCCTGGTTAGTATAAATTAGTTAAGTGGTATGATATATGAAGTATAAGTCCATTTTAGGAACCATATATGATTAATCTCACTATAGATGGACTTATGTATATTTGATAACTTTTTCTAACCTTTTGTTTGAGACAGATGGAATGACCCATCATTCTATCACATGATCTGCTAACACTTCACGAATAACAAATTCAACTTCATTTCTTTAAGAGATGAAGTGGAAATTGTTCAAGGCACGAAAAACAGTGAGATTGTACCAAAATCAAGTAAGTATTTCTTTAAATTCAAAATTTTCAACTTTAGGGAAATGATATTGAAAACCAAAAATGTTTTCCTAGTGCTCTTATATCTAATGAATCAGATGGTACCTTAGATCATCACAAATTTATGGCTTTGTGATTAATGTCTTTTTCATAGCCATGTTCTCTACCACTCACCATTAGAACTTGATGGTTAGATTTTTCTTCCATATCCATATTTTCACCTATGTTATCCTATATGGTAACCCAATGATGATTTACTTTGGGAAATAGTTACGTTTCATACTTTATTTTTTAAAATTAAGTTTTAGTATTCCTTTTTACGATGTGGGTTTCTATGAATAGTAAACGATTTATAACCCTAACAAATTTCAAGGGAGAAATTCATTATAAGGGGGGTTGAATGTAACACCCCTAGATTTTATGAAAAATATTATTTTTAATTTTATTGATGTCTTGTGTTGTACGCTACACCATAGGGAGCTTTCACTACACGCATCACTGACCTGGCATGCATTACATGCAATCGCGACCTTCCATGATAGCATGTGTAGTACGCAATACCAAGTTTCACTAAACGAGATATTATTATAAGATTATTATGAACTAGTTGTTATGAATAGTAATACCCACTTTTTGAAATTTTATTTTTTAAAATGTACTTCATTTTTGGATTCGGAATATCGAAATTATCCTAGGGTAAATTTTTGATATTTTTCTGATAACTTTCATATTTTAATGAATAGTAAATACACGCTATATTTTAATTAAAAACTACTTTTTTCATCGTAATAATTTATATGGTTAAATTATAATATTGAATGGTTTTAAAGTATAAATATAATATATTTTTACCATTTAATATAATGCATGTCATTAGCATTTATTTTACATTGAATTTGTAGGTTAAATCAATTTAATCTTTTCCAATGTTTTAAACAAAAACCTGTTTTCTTTCGACAACGGGATTTATTTTAATTTAATTTCTGCAACTTCTGTGTATTGAATTTTAAAAAAAATGGATTCCATATTTGGAATCAGTGGGTCCAAATTATGTTAATAGGATACTTTTTATTTTTGGGATTTATGAATAGTAACTACGGTAAATTTTATTTACCCTAGTTAAAGGTAAATCGGGTAATTAAGGGTAAATATAATATTATAAAATTGCCCTAACACGTGAAAAATTTTATTGGATGGATAAAAGTAGAGCCATATCACCTAAGGGTCGGATTAGATTTATTTTATCGACTTTTGACCATGAAAATAATTTAATTATTATTAAAACCAAAGAAAGTGGCAACATGTCACTCTCTTAAATCTTATAAGTATAATAATTTTAATTTACTGATAAACTTCATAAAACTTCAAACATGAATATTCTACAAAAATATAATAAAATTATCTACATCATGATAATTTATTTATAATTTTTACGGATTTAATAATTGTCATTAATGGTGATACATTAATGATGCTGAAATTATTTATTAAGTGAAAAATTAGTAATATAGTTTTTATTGAAATAATAATACCAAATAAAGGCCCACAAACCGGACCAAAACTTTTTTTAGTGTATATATACACAAAAATCATACATTAATCTAATATATAACTGTTTGGAGTCTTATAAAAGTTATTATGAGACTTATATTATTTTATTTTAAATAATGTCAAAGTTTTCACCTTCATAATTTAATAAATATAACATTTTATAAGTTGGGTTTTTCAGAGGATAAATCCCACTAAATGTATTCTTATGAAATATTTAAGATTTATCTTCATCCTAGTACTTTATTTTTAATTTTTATGCAACAAATAAGTATATGTAATAATTATACAAAATTGTTGTACTAATTATTTTATTAATATAAATATCAAATAAATGGTTTTAAAAATAGTAAAATAAATATTATATGATCTATTTAATTTTCTCCACTAATTTTATAGATTACTATGACATGTTAGTAACCTATTAAATATTTTAGTTTGAATATATCCTCTGTGTGGATTTTATTTAAATTCAAATAAACGAATAGTGTCAAAATTGACACTATCGTTATTTTATAAAAATAACATATTATTAAATTAGTTAAAAATCACAAAAATATTTAAAAATTGTAAATTGAAATTTATATATTCTAAAATGTCATAATTTATCTAATTATGGATAATTCACATCCCATAAGTAATTATTTATAACAATCTAAAATTTAGAATCTTATTACCACAAATAAAATTTAATAGATTAAATAAGGATAAATCAAGTTGATAATTTTTAAACTAAATTCCCTAAATGTCAAAATTTTATTGGAAGATGAGATTACAAACCTATCACATCTAATATTCTAATATGAGTCAGTTTTTTAGGGTTTTAAGTGGGGTTAGATTTATTATAAATTAATATTTTTAAGATTTCCAAAGGTGCCCCTCTCCTCCCTTATAAAAAGGAAACCCCTTCCCACTTCTCTTCACAGCCTTTTGAGCCTTTAATATCGGCCAAAACCAGACCATTTATCTTCTCCAATTCCCTAGAAACATTTTTGAGGTTCTAATATTCTCAAAAGACCAACTCTACTTCCGTAAGAGAAGGCTTAAAGGAGGTGCGTCAAAGAAGAGGTAATATCTTCTTCCGATTCTCTCAAGTTTCTTTCTTCTTCTTCTTCTTCTTATTTAGTTGTATCATTATAAAGTAATATCATAAGTATTAATTATATACTTATATGTTATTATAAATATGAAACAAACCTATTTCACCTTCTATCCATCCTACGGAAAATGAAATCATCGCGCGTGCCTACGTACGGAATACTGTCTCCACGCCGTGGTGTAATCTATTTTCGACCACCAACTTACTTGGATGGGAATAATGGTGTAACTAAAAAAATATATATGATTATGGTAATGTGATATTTATTTTGAAATATTATACATATGCATCAATACAATTCCATGATCATGGGAATGATATCATCGCTCGTGCGTACGTACGGACTACCGTCTCCACGATGCGATGAGATTCATTCTCCATATTAACCTTTCATGAATGATTATAAAGTATATATATTAAATAATAATGAGATATATAAAATAATAATGATACTAGATTTATGTATATATATATGTATTTCATCTACTTAATTCCATTCCATTCAATAAGGAAACGAAAACAGCGTTCATGCGTACGTACGACCTACCGTCTCCATGAACGGTGTATTTCATTCCATTTATCAATATATCATATATATGTATATTCTGAATATTTATTACATATAAATCATGTTTTATATTCTTAAATTATGGAAATCAGGATATAAGTAATAATATTAAGAACAACAAGTCGAAACACGTACGATAAATGAAACGATTTTAACAAAAATGCTTCTTTAACTTGGAATTTACAAAAGAATGGGTAATATAAAGTCATAAGTGAACCATATATATGATATAATAACAATAAATATGATTCTGCAATAAGTAAATGACATTATTTAAATCATTATACTGGAGGCTCTGATACATACGATGCATATCAGACATAAGGTAAGGGATTACTTTTCCAATCTCATTTTTATCCGAGATTGTTTATTCGTAAGTATTTACTAGGGTTATATTTATCATCAATGTGAAAGTTTTATAAAAAAATTTTCATGTATGTTTGAGGTCCCTTTTACCCATTTTTGACTTTTACTACATGGTATGTAAGGAATCTATTTTTTTTGTTAACCATACGAGGTACTATTTGACTTTTCCCGCAAAAGTACGAGAAGAACATTTTTTTAACTTATACAGCATGAAAGGATTTTTAAAATTTTATAAAGCCTTATATTCATGAAGCTTCCTAAAAAATATTTCTTGAATATTTTCTTCAAAATCCTTTTCTTTTAAAATTTCATGACATTTTTTAAAAAGAAAAGTATTTTTAAGAAGAAAGGATATTTTCCTCAAGAATTCATTTCAAGTGTTTTATCAAAACCATTTTCCATCTATGATGACATTATTTCATATATTTATGTTTCAAGTATAATGTCTCTATGATTTACATGGTTTCAATTTTTTTATTATGAAATGATATCTATTTCTTTTATATGGATTATGTGATGATGGGATGATGTTTATGAAACCCATTTTATTCATTGGGTTATTATGAATGATGTATGTTTATTTTATGCCACAAGTAATAATGATTTCATTATGAGATGGGTGGGACCTATATCTCCCTCCAATGCATTGGGTAAAGATTTATATCTAATGAGATAGACATGGCTGGAACAGAAAGTTAATCCAGTTCAGTGATACAGGACTGGAACGAGGAGTGAACTCAATTCAGAAAGGGACTTTGTCCACTAATATAGTCTTGGCAGCAATGCCTTGGCTACTATGTAAATCATAAAAAGTGCTGAATGGTTTCCACAATTACATGATTTATTACCATGCTATTTTATCAAGATTGATGTTCCTTTATGATATATGCATTACATACTTCCAAGATTTATGTCTTTGCTGAAGATTTTGATGTTTAGATTTTATGTTCAAGATTTTGCATTCAAATGTTTATGGATTGTTTTATGTTCTCTATGCTTACCCTTACTGAGAATTTGAGCTCAACCTTTTTATGTTTTCTTTTCCCTAGGATATAATGATAGGTTTTAGGTAAGAAAACAAAAGGGGATGATCTTTATGGGAGAAGTTTATGATTTTTCACCATGATTAGAAGATTAAATTCAGAGTTTCCAAAGACACTAAACTATTGCGGTCCTTGTGTGTCTGTGTTTGTTATGTATTAAGTATTCCGCAAAAGTAATGTAATGTCTATGTACTTCAAGCTTTGGGTCTCTACAAAAAGTGTCATTGGGCCTATTTTATAAACTATTTAAGACACTTAGAAGACTTTATGCCCATTATGGTATTTTATTTTTAGAAAATTCAAATATATGAAACTCATGTTATTAAAAAGAATAACATTTGTAATATGTTTTAATTAAAAATATATCTTCCAACATAAATATTAATTTTAAATATAAAATTTTAATATTCATCCGGGCGATTTTTTTAATTTTTATGATATAAAAATATTCTTAAAGGACTATGCTATGATGATGTAGAATTTTTTTTATTTAAGGATAATATCCAATAAATGAATACAAGAATATTTGAATAAATGTAATTGGAAATAATTAATATCATAGTTGATTATTATAGATACATTTGACATGAAAGTGATTTTTAATTTTTTTTTATGATATTTGGGTTTATTGATATTTGGAAAAGATAAAATAATGATTACTATCAAAATTGACATAATGTTATATAAAAAAAATATTTCATTAAATAATATAAAATTTATAAAAATATATCATTAGAAAAATTATTTATATAAGGTTTCAAATATCCTCCATGATGAATTTATGGTTATTTTTTAATTTTATAGTAGCATTTTTGACCCTTAAATTGTAAAAATCCATGTAGTCATGATAAGAGTTAAATGTGTTAAATAAGGGTTAGAACAAAAAAATAAGGGTAATAATGGGACCTAAACTTGTCTAAAAACTAATGGATGAAGAATAATCACCCCTTATCAACCTAGGATCAAATATTAGTTTTTTAATGGATACTTTTAAAAGAAAAAAAACTCACATATTATTTAAATAAAAGATTGTTACAAAATGTCATTCTCTTGGTATTTATTATCATTTATGTGTCCACATAGTTGAAAAATCAAGATATGAATGGAACCAAATTTATAATTAAATATTAATGAAAAAAAATCATTATATAAATTTATTTATATTTTTTACAAATTATATAATTACCATAAATGCCCATGCAATGCTAAAATAGTATTTATTTAATTAACATAAAAATAAAATAATTATTTTTAAAAGTGTAAATTTTTATTAAATTAGAATATTTAATGTAAATAACGAATAATATAGACCAATATGTAGATGTATTAAATCATTATTTTTCAATTCCCACTTTGTCTTGATATATTTAAAATTAAATTAAATGAATAGTATCAAATTTGACAATAATTATATTTTATTGAATTAATATTTTAATACATTATTTAAAGATGACAAAAATGTTACATTATCAAAAATGGGATAATATATGTCAAAAATATCTTTACTTAATAATTTATAGTCCATTTCAATGTCTTCGAATCTAGAATAGCCTTATTATATTTTAATATTTTTTGAATTTTCAAAAGTCTCCCCCACCTCAATTATAAAAGGACACCTCCTTACTCATTTATTAACAACACTTTGAGCATTATACCCCAACCATATCCTACCCATTTATCTTCTCAATATCATTATATATGTTTTGGAGAATCGAGTTCTTCAAAAATACCTACCCTAAGTCCCTTAAGAGAAGTTATAATGGTAGCCCACCAAAGATTATGAGGTTAAAATGTGTTCAACTAATGGAAGAGTAAGGAATCCATGAAGTGTACTATTATTTTTTATACAAATATATTCTAGAGGGAATATATTTCTTCTTGAAAAAGAAAAAATAAGTTGTAATTTGAGTTTTTAAATATGTGTGAAAATCAAGTATGTATCTAGCTTATTAAGACTACTAAATTATTTGGTCCATTGAGTTGAGATTTCATGTATCTTATTCCAATTTAATGAATTAAGGAACCGACTCTAGGATACTGGGGTCTAGGTATTTATAGTTGGTATTAGAGAAAGTTTATTATAAACCATGGGGTCTCGATTGTGTAAAACATAACAAATCCCTATGATATAATTTTGAAATATATCAAAATAAACCAAGCTTCTGATTTAGGGATTAGTTGTACCCACATTTTCATTTTATGTTATGTGATTCACTAGTTTTGAGACTATACATTATTTTTCATAATTTATTGATCTATTCTAGTGTATTACATTATTTTGGAATGGAATCCACGAGATGTAATGGGAACCACATCAATGCACACCATCCAAAGAGTAAGAATGGAAATTTATTCAATGGGTTTAACAAAATATTTTTAAGGGAAGTATTCTACCAAAAATTATTATACTCTGAAGAAATATTATACTATTGTAACAACAAGGAAAAAGATTTTTCTATGTATTATTTCTTCAAAAGGACGTAAGAGAAGAAAAGGACACTAGAGAAAAATATAGATAAATGGAAGAAGGGAAAAAAATTTTTCCCACTAATGATAACTGTGGAAGGGAATTCCATGGTATATACATAAGAGGAAACAAAGTTTGATTAATGTGTGAAAAAATACATCATTCTCATGATAAAAAGGTATGGAATGAATTTTCAAATGTTCAATCCTTCAACTAAAAGGACATGAGGCACTACACAAGAGAATGGCCCAAAAATCAAAGGAATATGACACAAAAGAAGCAGATGGATCATGGTCAATATTATGATATTACCAAATAAAAAGAGTATTTATTAATTTTATTATTCATGGATTAAATGATTATGACATTTGAGTATTTTTTCAATGATTTATTATTCATATGAATTATAGAATAAATAATTATTGTACTGCAGTACATCTTCTTTAAGTATTTGGAAGCATCGATGTTTTCATTAATGTTTTTAAGTGATAAAATATTTGGTACGTGACAGTAAAAGATACATTATTTTTTTGAATATAATTCTATGTTAATTTTATAAATTTAGGGACATGTCATCATAAAATATTGACTTTGATTTGGGAAATAATCATTTTGAATGATTCATAAGGTAACTACTTAGGGATTGGATTTGGTTAAACA